>OX344730.1:16890000-18167500 GCA_947034835.1 Ballota nigra
ACTCACTTGCCCTTAAAGTAACACAGACCTGAGAGCGGAATTTGTCATTTGCTTTTGCGCGATTTTGTTGGGAAGATCCATTTGACCCGCAAATTTTATTATGCTGACCCGAATCTCAATATTGATCCGCAAAATTTTCAACTTTTCTTTATTAGCACAATATTGCACGGTGCAATATTACACCCAAGACCCACTCCATATATAATATTAAAAATCTAATATAATTAGAGAAGTGTTTGGTTTAAAAAAAATGTCAATGAGAATAAACATAGTAAATTCTTCGTGGTTAATGAAATTAAAAACAAAAAGAAAATCAAATAAGATAAAAAAAATTATCATTACCTCATGCATTTTGATTAAATACTCACACTACTCATCAACCAATAATCATTTTTGTCCCCACTTCTTTTAAGATTAAAGTTTAGAACAAAATACTAATAAATTAACCAGCATTTTTATTGTAATTTACTATAATTTAATAATTTTCATATTTTCATTGAAAATTTTGAGCCAATTGCTCCTAAATCTCACGTGGTCATATAAGTTGTTGATTGTTGAAGTTTTGTTTTACTAAGACCTATATTTTTGTGTTGAAATAAGAAAATAGTTTATAATAAATTTACCATAAAATTATTTTAAAGTAACGAATATTTAACTAGGAGCATTGATAATGACATAGCGGAAGGTTAACACGAAGAGTAGAACACCTTGATACTACGTATACTAGGCGTTTATCACTTTTCATTAATCAATTATCAAAACAACTGTCTCACAATGACTCAAAATTGGAATAAATAGCAAAGTGAGGCCCGTGCAAGGGTCCAATAAAACCACTAGAATGTATGAGCTTATTTAATAAAACATATGAAAATAGCATAAAACAATTACTTATTTCTTGGGCTTGAAAACACGATCATAAGCATCCCAATAATTCAGTGACTCCGTAACCACATCAGATAATTACATTAGGAGTATCATTAATATGAGTCAGTGATATCATATTGTAATTGTTGTAAATTTTCGTGAACCCGAATTAATAATATTCCTGATGAGATTATCGATACTCCTGGTCAAATATTTAATACTTTAAAACAATTTTGATAATAAACTTATTATAAACTATTTTCATATAAAACATACTTCATATTTAATGATTCTTTAACATGGAATTTATTTAAACAAACTTCTAAAAAGATTTTTTAAAAATAATCCCATACTCTTGTTTTATTAGAGTATGCTTTCAATGAAACTTGTTCCGGATTTGAAATTTTCATTTAGTAATATAATCATATTAATTTAGTAATACTACTATATATATAAACTAATTCAGCATGTTATTATATATTATGTGTGGTATTAATTTATAAAAACTAATTATATTGTAAGGAAAATAATTTTACACATCTCTATAAATTCAGACTTTTAGATGAGATTAATCTTTCATGGTATTAGAGTCCAAAGACCTACACCGAGAGAAAGATTCTGGATTTATTTTTTTGCTAAAAGCAATTATATGATATATCCATATTAAATTATCCGGAAAATTGAATCCGTTTTTGACTGTTATACAACCTTTATGTGATTGGCTAATGATGATATATGAGAATTAGACAACCAACATGAGGATTTATAATGCCTACGAGTACGAGATACAAAGGTTGCCTGCTAAACCCAAATACGTTCAGAGCTTCGAGGGATCATTACATGAGCTTATAGTTTGATATTTTTAGTTGCCAAATAAAAAATAAATAAATTGAGTTGGTAGCTAGATAACGACAGATTTTGGGTTGAAATATTTACACTACAAAAAACTCGCGTTTTTGTGACCGATTTTAGCGACCGCTTAGATATCGGTCGCTAAATAGTGTGATTAGCGACCGATTTACGACCGACGGGACCGAAATAGTCAAAAGCTTTGGGATTAGCAACCGCCAAGGATATCGGTCTCTAATTTGAGACCGATTTTAGCGACTGTCTTGACCGATGTGGTTCGACGACGTCGCATTATGGAGATTAGCGACCGATATTGGTCGCTAATATGGAACCAATGTTAGCGACCGCCGCTGGCGGTCGCAAATCACGAATCCCGAAATGAGCAGTTGGGCAATAATGACCCGGTTTCGGTCCGTTGTTCAGCGACCGCCTGTGGTGGTCGCTAATACCTTTAAGGCGGTCGCTAAATGTCTATTACAGAATAGATTCTGCTCGTTCATTCATAATTTTCTATCAAAAAACTCTTTCAAACTCGTTTTCGTCCGTTTAATCTACGGAGAAGGTCTTTTTGAAGTGGTGGTAGCAATCGACTGGTTCTATATCACATTGTGTTCGTAGCTTCAACTTCACCGTACGTTTTCACACTTTTACCGTTTAATTCTTTTGTTGTATATATTTTAGTTTTTTATAATTATATAAGTTTTTAGTATGCATGCATGCTTAAATGTATAGTAGTGATTTAGTATATATGATTGTTATGTTGGATTTATGTGAAAAACAAATATGAATATGTCTATTTATAGTCAAGACTCTGCCCAATTTTTTTGAATTAATTAATATGTTGTATTGGTTAGTTTATTATGTTTGATGGATATATATGTTTGTTTACAGTCGAAATTCTGCCCTTTTTTTTAAATTAACTTGTTATTTACTATTAATTTGAAACAAATAGAATTTTCAGATCGTGGTTAGATGTACTCAATGCCTCGTATGATAGGAGGGGCATGAACAATTAATTTTACCATACAATTGAAAATTTTATTAAGTTTGCATATTGTCATCCACACTGTCTTGATCGTTTAAATCAGCTTAGATGCCCGTGTAATGGAAGAAAATGCAGGAATATGAGATACTTGAGCATTGATGAGGTTGAAGCTCATCTTTTTAGGATTGATTTTGTTCCCCGCTACTACAATTGGACCAGTCATGGTGAAGAGCGATGGTATATTGATATCGACACACTTGAAAACTTTTATACTCAGTGGAGCATTGGTGAATGATTTGAGATTGGTGGTTCAAGTCATGTTCCGTATACTCAGGAGGAACCACCCATGGAGGAGGCCCATGTTCCATTCACTCAGTTCGAACCACCTTTGGAGGAGGTGGGTGAAGCCTATAGGTACCACATGATGGTTAATGAATCTGTGTTGGGTGGTCACACAGCTATGGAGGAGGAGGAGGAACCAAATCATCGGTCAAAGAAGTTTTTTGAGATGCTAACAACCGTTGATCAAAAGTTATTTCCTAATTGTGATACCGAGACGCAGTTGTCATTCAATGCACAAATGTTGTCCATCAAAGGCGAAGACAAAGTCAGTAAAAAAGTCTTCAATGGATTTGCAAAATTGTTCAAAAAGACCCTACCTAAAGAGAACATATATGAGTAGATATAGAGTAAAATTGTTTCAAACATGAATCATTGAAAGATAATACTTATTTTTACTAAAAAGTATTAGTTGTTTACGTTGAAGAGTTTTAGTTTGTTTACCGTAAACAACTAATACTTTTTAGTGAGAACAACTAATACTCTTCAATAAGAACAACTAATACTCTTCAATAATTTATGTATAAACCAATTTTGCTCTATACTTTGTCTAAATATTTTACTAAATTGTTTCACCGATTCCTATAAAATGAAAACGTTTCAACAATACCATATTCAAGTAATGTAGAAATATATGGAAGAACTATATTTCATTGAGAAGAAGAAAAAGATTATTTGTATTACAGAGTGATCGAAAATTGAATTGGGAAATACATTATGTGACCTAATCCCTGTTTATATTAATAATTAGGGATTAGAAGTAGTTATAACTAACTATTGATTAACTACTTAATTAACAAACTCTACATACTACTTTTTACACCCCCCTCAAAATGAGAGTGAATATTTTTTAATCCCATTTTGCTAATGAATTCTTTGAAAAGGGCAGGTCCAAGAGGCTTAGTCAAAGCATCTGCAACATTATTTTCTGTAGGAATTTGTATGAGCTTTATGATTCCACTTTTGATCTTCTCCCTTATGTAGTGACAATCGATTTGTATATGCTTTGTCTTCTCATGAAGCACAGGGTTATGTGCTATGGAGTAAGCAGTCTTGCTATCTGTATACAAAGTTGTTGGTAGTTGTGTTGGAATCATCAAGTCATCTAAGATATACAGGATCCATTGTATTTCTGATGAAGCAGCACTCATGGAACCATCCTCTGCTTCTGCACTTGATTTTGCCACAGTAGTCTGCTTCTTACTTTTCCAACTGATCAAAGAATCTCCCAGGAAGATGACATATCCAGTTATACTCCTTATGGTCTCCAAACATCTTGCCCAATCGGCATCTGCAAAGGCTTGTAACTTAAAGTTAGAGGAAGTAGGATAAAAAAACTCCTTTACCAACACTTACCTTCAAGTATCTCAGTAATCTGTGTGCTGCTCCCAAATGAGCCTCATTTGGTTTACTCATATATTGAGTAAGAGTCTGTATTGCATAAGCCATATCAGGCCTAGTGATGGTTAGATACAGTAGCCTTCCAACCAGCCTTCTATACTGAGATGAATCTTGTAATGGTGGAGAATCATCTTGTTGTGTAAAATGTTGTTTAGAATCCATAGGAGCTAAACAAGGTTTGCTATTTAAGTAACCTGCATCTTCAAGAATATCCAAAGCATATTTCCTTTGACACAAGTGAATGCCATCTTTATTTCTAGCTAACTCAATACCCAATATATACTTGAGTTCTCCTAAATCCTTAATGGTGAAAGCATTATGCAGAAAGGTTTTAACATAACTAATTTCCAACAAATCATTCCCAGCAAGTATTATGTCATCCACATAACAAAGTAAAACAGTAAAGGAAGAACCTTTTGATTTGGTAAACAAAGAAGTATCAGCTATGGACTGTACATAACCAATTTTTATTAGAGTTTCAGACAACTTATCAAACCATTGTTTAGAAGCTTGCTTTAAACCATACAAACTTCTATTCAATTTACAGACTCTTTTATCAGATTGATCACAATACCTTGAAGGGGGTAACATATATATCTCATCATGTAAATCACCATGCAAGAAAGCATTATTTACATCACATTGATGTAAATACCAATTTTTAGAAGCAGCAATACACAATAAAATCCTGACAGTAGTGATTTTAGCAACAGGAGAAAATGTTTCAAAATAATCTATCCCTTCCTCCTGTGTGTAACCCTTGACAACTAACCTAGCTTTGTATCTTTCTATGCTACCATCAGCCTTGTACTTAATTTTATACACCCATTTACTCCCAATGCAATATTTTCCTATGGGTAAATCAACTAATGTCCAAGTTTTGGTCCTTTCCAAAGCATTGATCTCATCAGCCATTGCTTTTAACCAATTGTTGTATGTACTAGCTTGTTTATAAGTTCTTGGCTTAGTAATTTGAGTAATAGAGCTAATGAAATGCTTAAACTTAGTACTTAAACAATCTGTAGACAAAAAATTAGCAATAGGATATGCATATTTAGAAGTGAACATAATAGCAACAGATTTAGACAGGTTTATACTGTAAACATCAAGGTATGAAGGAAGGTTCCTACTTCTAGTAGATCTTCTTAGTCCTTCTTGCAGATCATTCACAATTGGTTCAGGTTGATGCATAACAATGCCATTATGTTCATGAATTTCTTCAATGAGATCATCATGAACAAGATTATCATCATTAGGCGCATCATCATTATGCAAAACGACACTTCATCAACTACTAAATCTTTTCTAGTTATACTAGCATCATCATGTACTGCAGAATCATCATTAGCAAGGAATTCTTGAAGCATTTTTGCAGTTATTTTCTCCATAGGAGCTTTATTACTATCAGCAAAAGGAAATATCATTTCAAAAACATTGACATTCCTAGATATAATTTTTTTTCCTGTGTTTAGATCAAGAACTCTATACCCTTTGGTTCCTAGAGGATAACCAAGAAAAACACATTTTGATGATCAAGGATCAAATTTTTGTCTATGAGCCGATAAAGTACTTGCAAAACAGAGACAACCAAAAACTTTGAATAAAGAATAATCAAGAGCTACATTATATAGTTTTTTAAATGGTGTTTCATATTGTAAAACTGAAGAAGGGGTTCTGTTTATAATATATGCAGCTGTAAGTACACAATAGCCCCAATATTTCAATGGTAAATGTGACTGAAATAATAAAGATCTAGCAACTTGCAATAAATGTTGATGTTTTCTCTCTACAATTCCATTTTGCTGAGGGGTTTCACACAAGAAGTTTGATGTAAAATTCCATATTTGTGATAGAACTCATTTAACAAAAATTCAGTTCCATTATCAGTTCTTAAAACTTTAAGTTTTGAACTAAACTGAGTACCTATCATGTTACAAAAAATTTCAAGGCACTGATTTACACTACTCTTAGATTTCAACAAGTATATCCAAGTGCATCTAGTGAAATCATCTACTAGAGTCAAGAAATATCTACTTCCACATACTGAAGGCAAACTAAAAGGCCCCCATAAATCTGCATGTACTAAATCAAAAACAGCTGAAGAAACTGATGTAGAAACTGGAAATTTGCATTTCTTTTGTTTAGCAATTGGACAAATGTCACATACAGTGTTTGGAATGTTTTTTATGTTTAGAACTTTCAACAGATTCTTATCAAAAATGTGTCCTAACCTAGAATGCCACAAAACATAGTTGTTCAAAGTAGGACAAGTACTAACAGTATTAGCATTTGGAAGAATGACATCTTTATCAGGAGTAGTCCTAGTAGCATTTAAGATATATAAACCACCATCTTCTTCAGCAAAACCAGTCAGCCTCTTGGTCAAAATGTCCTGAAACAGACAATGTGAGGGAAAGAAACTAGTAATACAATTAGAATGCTTGGTTAAATGAGATATTTAATAGATTGAACCTAAAATCTTGTACATAAAGAACATCATATAAGACCAAATCTTTACTTAATGCTACATTACCCATATAAGTAACAGTAAGTATTGCATTATATGGAAGTTTAATCTGAACATTAACAGGTCTTTTGTTTGAAGTAATTAGAGACAGATCATATATCATATGATATGTTGCTCCAGTATCAATAATCCATGTACTAATGTTAGAAGAAACAGAATTGAAACAAACTTTATTGAATATACCTAAGCTACCTACATTAGTTGGCTCAGTACTAATCTGTTCAATTTGTGCAAAGGCTCCTGCAGCAGAGTGTCCCCCAGTCTCATTTCCCTTCTGTTGTTTTGTGAACTTCAAAAACTGCTCAAACATTTCTTGTGTGAACAATGGATTAGTGTCTACATTGTTCACCTCTATAGTTTCCTTGGATTTTTTTTTATCTCCATTATTCTGTCTATGCACATTATTACTATTATTGGCAGTCTTACCCCCCCCTTGGACCTCTCCATCTAGGTGGGTATCCAATAATATGAAAACACTTGTCAATAGAATGACCAGGAAATCCACAATGACCACAAATTAATGGCTTCTTTTTGTCTTTATAGAACTTAGAGTTTCTGGCCAACATAGCTATTGCATCATTATTAGGCACAGAAGGACTAGCAGTGGAAATGTTAGGATGAAGTTCTCTATGAGATTCTTCTTGAAGAAGAAGGGAATAAATCTTTGCTAAGGGAGGTAATGGGGATTGTAGCAGAAGTTGACTCCTAATTGCAGCATAAGAATCATCTAATCCAACCAAGAATATCATCGCACAGTCTTGTTCTTGTACTTCACTCATAGCAAGAGGTAGTTCACAACTACATCTAGCTCCACAAACACATCTAGCAATAGGCCTATAGCTAACATATTCATCCCATATTCCCTTAAAAGAATTGTAATATACACAAGACTCTGTGATCCTTTTGAAATATCACTCAAAGATTTTTCTAAATGATAAACATGAGTACTATTAGATTTAGCATACCTCATTTGTAATTCATTCCATACCTCTCGTGCAACAGTGAAAAATTCAAGAGATTTCTTGATATCCGAAAGAATTGAGTTGATAATCCAGTTAAGTACCAAATCATTGGCGCGCACCCATGCCCTATACACAACCGGATCATCAGCTTCAATAGGAATGGTGAGTGAACCATCGATGTGGGGCAGTTTATTCTTCACACTGAGTGCCCTCTTGACAGAATTGCTCCACGAGATGAAATTTGATCTAACTAGCGGATCCAAAATGATAGAGAAGAAGAAAAAGGATTTTTTGTATTACAGAGTGATCGAAAATTGAATTGGGAAATACATTATGTGACCTAATCCCTATTTATATTAATAATTAAGGATTAGAAGTAGTTATAACTAACTATTGATTAACTACTTAATTAACAAACTCTATATACTACTCTTTACAAGTAATGAAATAGTTTTAAAAAAAGATAATGCTTAATTGTATCAAATTGTTGTTCGGTTTTCCTTATAATTTCAGATCTTTTTTTTTGTAGAAAGATTTCAGGTCATCCATATTTTAATATAGAGCAAACAGTCTTTGCACATGTGGCACATGTGCTTTTGCTACATTATCGATTTCTTTTCCTCTCCTTGATTCAAGTTTGCATTTTTGATCAGGACTGTTATTTTGTTATTTGATCGATCTCATCCATTTATTTTGTACCAATTATCCTATAAATCTCCCATCCTTGGTTCACATTTTTCCTCACCCTTTTTTTTTTCCGATCAAACTCTCGAATTTTGTCCTTCGTTCCTGTCGTTTGTTCTTTTATTTTATTTTTTGGAGATTTATGCTGTTCCAGGATTTCAATTGGGGGATTGCTTTTCCGTTGTTGTGGCGTGTATTTGGGCGTTCGTTGGTGCGGATTGTTGATTTCGAAGAAGTGTTTTGTAGTTTCTCTTTGTGTATTAGTCCAATTTTTTTCCATATTGTTCATAGTTGATTCCTATATATTAGCTGTTGTAAATTTTCTCTTTGTAGATTAGTCCAATTTTTTTCCATAGTTTTCATAGATGATTCCTGTATACTAGCTGTTGTAAATTTTTAGCATGTATTTTTCAATGTAATCTTGATGTATGGTTCAATGTAAATATTTGGGCATATGTCCTTCATTGATTTTTATAAGATCATGCATTCTATTCTTATCAATATGTTGTGTTGCATTTTTTTTTGTGCATTTCTCTGAATTTGGATTAACCCATCTGACTAGCAGTTTTGGCTTCGTTTGACGGCTATTGCTTTGGTTGATTGCTACTGCTTTAGTTGATTAAAGAATTTTTAATTTATTTCTTTGTGTATGTTAAAAAATTTGGGCATGGTGATGGGATGAGTTTGTTGGTATACTTTTGTTTGGTTGGTGGTGTTTATAGTATTGGCTTTGAGGATTTTTGCGTGGTAATGTTGTGTGGTATTCGGCTCTTTGATGTTAGTTCGTATTTAATTCGATTCATGTATTAAAAATAATTTACTAAATTTGATTATGTAATAGCATTATTGCGAATATTAATGTACAAAATTTGAGTTTTAGCATGTGTAATTGATTAGATTAATTGGTTTTTGTTATGTAATTTTTTTCATGGTAATTCCATGATATCGGGCATGATATGTTTTTAGAACATAATAGGATTATTATGAATATTAATGTACAAATTTTGAGTTTTATTAAAATTAAAGGATTAGATTTGACTGTTTATTATTATACTTACCATGCGTGTTTGGTTGGTGTCCATCTTATTATTGGACTTGCCATGGTGTTGGGAATTGCTATGAATATTATTGTACAATTTTTTTAGTTTTGGCATGTGTAGTTGATTGGTTTTTGTCAATATTATGGTCCATGATAGTTGTCTTCCCATTAATTCTCCATGAGAGTAGTCTTGTCGTGCCAATGTGTGGTTTATTGGAATTAATGGATTAAATTTGAATGCTTATTATTAGACTTGCCATTGTGTTGGAAGTTACTATGAATAATTTTTTAGTTTTGGCATGTGTAGTTAATTGATTTTTGTCAATAATCTGGTCCATGATAGTTGTCTTCCCATTAATTGTCCATGGTATTAGTCTTGTCGTGCCAATGTGTGTTTTATTGGAATTAATGGATTAAATTTGAATGCTTATTATTAGACTTGCCATTCGAGATTGTGTGGTGTCCGACTTATTATTAGACTTGCCATTGTGTTGAGAGTTACTATGAATAATATTGTACAAACTTTTGAGTTACGACATGTGTAATTAATTGGTTTTTGTCAAGTGCATGGTCCATGATGGATGTTTTCCAAAAATGTTCGATTATTATTAGACTTGCCATTCGAGTTTGTGTGGTGTCCGGCTTATTATTAGAATTGTCATTGTATTGGGAATTACTATAAATATTATTGTGCAAATTTTTTAGTTATGACATGTGTAATTAATTGGTTTTTTGTCAAGTGCATGGTCCATGATGGTTGTGATACCGTTAATTGTCCATGATGGTGGTCCATAATATTTGTTTTAATCTTTGTCCTGTTTTCATTGCATGATTTATTGAAACATTTGGATTAATTTGAGAATAGAAGATCAATTCTGCATAAAATATATTGTGTAACTTCCATATGTTTTTTATAGATTAATTTTTTCTTGGTGTGTAATATGGCACTATACGATGGACTCTATTTGGTGTTGATAGTAGTGCTAATACTTGGTGTATATAAAGATTGTATGTAATGGTAAGTTTTAGAAAGTGTACCGTATCATGGGTCGCATTGTTAGAAAGTTGATTGGATGTACGTGTAATTGTGCATTGAAATTAATTGGTGGCGTGATATTGGTTTATTAGGTCATATAATTAAGATAGTATTCATAATTATTTTTTTGGTGAAATAAAAAATGTGTTGCTGGTTGATTACTCCAACATTTGATTGCTTAGATTACTCCACGAATGATTGTCGTATTTATTTTAATAAATTCATGATCAGTGGAATTGTCTTGGTTCACTACTAGGTAAATTACCGTTATATATTGTGTTGACAACAATTTCATGAGGACCTCGCCGTCGGGTTCCTAGCGGGTAGGATTCAGTATTAACGATAAATAAAAGTAGTAAATGCAAGAGTAAATGAGCTCTCAAGAGTAGATTTGCAATAAATGAGTTGTGTTACATTTGGGCATTTAAGACCCTATTTATAGTGTATATGGTGGGTTTCCCCACCTTGGGTTGGTAAGCCCGTGGGCCCCTGATTAGGCGTGAAATTGTTATGATTCGTCACTTGAAATACCCTAATTTTGGCCGATTTTGTCGAGTATTTGGAGTCAATTGAGCATTATTTCTCTACATTGATGAATTTGTCTCTTTGATGCTCGTAGGTGAATCGAGGGTGAAGAATGGAGTTCGTAGGACTTTGAATCGTCTCAAACGGATGCCCGAATGAGAAGATATCGAAGAAATACGATTGGTGTTAGTGTTGAAGAAGAAAAGTGCTAGTTGGTGAAAATTTGGGAGCATTCGAGTAAACCACTCGAGCACTAGCGCTCGAGCACGTTGCTCGAGCACCCAAAACATGCAGAAGATTTTTAGCGCTCGAGCAGCTCGAGCGCCACCGCTCGAGCACCTGTGTCATTCGAGCTATATGCTCGAGCGCGACCGCTCGAGCAGGCCTGCTCGAGCACCTTCATTTTTTGCATTTTCAAAGGCGTTTTTCGGCCCACGAGTTCACGATTCGGCCCATGGCTTATATATATGCGTCCAAAGCTCACTTTTGAAGGAGACCACACATCACTTGATAGTTTTAGACTTTTAGAGTTCGTTTTTTGAAAGGAAGGAGAGAAGCAAGCTTTACCTTTACGTTTTTGAGGTTTTCATTACGAATTCATATTACGATCTTATTTTTTAGTTTTATTTCTTTATATTTTTTTTCTTGAACACGATTAGACTTCTTTTCTTGAGTTAATTTCAGTTTATTCTTAATTTTGTTAAACCCTAGTTTATGTTTGATCTCTTCTTCGTCTTAATTATCATGTTCATGTTCGTTACTTATTTAATTGCTATTATTTACGTAAAACCTATGTCTAGCTAAAACCCTTGCATGCTTGGGGTAGGATGAACTCGTAGAAGTAGGTTGTGGTACGTAATTAGGGTAACTTGTGACGTTAGGTTTTAATTCTCTTGATTAATGAATTCTTAAAATTAATCTTAACTTTACTTTTGAATTTCGTTCGAAAAGTGTTAGAGAGAGGACGACCGTATCACTCTTTAACAACGAGTAGACTTAACTAGAGGGTTTAGAAAGGGTTAATTCATCTACCAGTTTAGCGAAGGAGGACGACCGCATCACCTTAGTTAAATTAGGGTCTCATTAATTAAACACAATCTATTAACTTGTTAGTGGATTAGTGAAGTCGAGTGTTAGGGTAAAGTATTAGGGTTTAGAATCTTGAGCTTTCACCTTGCATTCTTTTACTTAGGTTATTTCTTGCACGTCACAGTTATTTTGATTATGTACCTGCTCCGTTAGTATACGTAGGGATTTCTATCCTAAGCATCACCATCTCTTACTTGAACACAACCTTTAGTTAATTCGTTTCTTTCATTCTTTAGTTTAATTAGTTTAATTTAGTTTCAATTAATCTTTCAAAAAACCCAAAAACATTACACTCATATTAGCTACGACGCGTAGATCTTCAGGGATCTGTTCGCATACACTCCATCTCGTGGGTTCGATAATACTTGGTCATTATACTTACTCATACTACAGTGAACTCGTTCGCTTGCGGGTAAGCTACTAGTAGAAGTTGGTATTTTCGCTTCAAGTCAATGGCGCGTTGTTGCTGCGCCGCAAATCTTCCTCGAATAGCCATATTCTGATCTGCGTTCTGAGGAACGTGTTGTGGGTTAGCAGCTGGTACGGGTACTTGTTTGGGTGGTGGTTGCCTCCTGTTAAGGCAAATAACTTTTCGATTTCCCCGGGAATTCTTAAGCTGCTTACCGAGAATCAATTCAAGGGGGTGATCGGGAAGGAGAATCCTCATACACATCTGAGGAGTTTTCTAATGATAGCCTCCACTTTCAATTACAATGGCATGTCTGAAGATGCCAAGAGGCTTAGGTTGTTCCCATTCTCACTGACGGGAATAGCTAAAGAGTGGTACGATAATACGCTTCCACGGGAAGGTATTACCACTTGGGCCGAGCTTGAGCGTCTGTTTCTCGAGCGATTCTACCCTCCATCCAGAACGATCAAAGCAAGGATTGAGATCTCTTCCTTCCGCCAGAAGCAAGGAGAGGACCTACGTCAAGCGTGGGAGAGATACTCAAATATGTTGATAGAGTGCCCGCAGCACGGGTATAATGAGGGAGATGTGATGGCATTCTTCTACAGTGGTGCCAACAAGGCTGGGCAAGACCATCTAGACGCCTGTGCTAGTGGATCATTCTTGAATCAAGGAATAGAGAGGTGTAGAGAGATAGTGGACAACATTGTCACGAATGCCGGGGCTTGGAGTGTGGATGCAGACTTCCAGAGAGTGCATCAGGTCGAAGAGGGTGAAGGAACGACAAGGCTGTTGATGGTCATGATGGAAAAGATTAACAACCTCGAGTTGGGTAAGAATTTGGTTGGAGAGCATGCAGCAGAGAATGAGAGAGTAGACCAGCCAAGTGGACAACAAGAGGTAGCCAATTACATGGGAGGTCCGTACTACAATCAGAATGGCTACCAAGGTGGAAATCAGTATGGAAGGTCGTCTTATGGCCAACCATTTGTACCTCCAGGTCCTCAGCCACCTCAAAATCAATGGAGGAACACTCAAGGGTATCAAGGAGGCCAACAGCCTCCTCAAAACACATGGAGGAAGAATGAGAATTTCTTATATGCTAATCCAAAAGCTGGTATTACAGTTCCTCCGGGTGTTGACCCAGGTTCAAAGCCTCTGGGTGGAGAAAGCGCTTCCTCAACTGAGGAGATGTTGAGAGCGATTCTACAGAAGGTGGAGGAAGAAAGTAAGAGGTTGTCATCCTTGGAGTACGATGTGAAAGAGTTGCATAAAAAGGGTGATCAACGTGATCAAGAGCTCCAGAAGATGAACGTTGAGTGGAATAGAACTCAACAAGAGAACCATCTAAGGTTCACTTCTATAGAGTTCCAGATGAGCCAGATTGCAAAGTCATTGAATAGAGAGCCGGGTAAGTATCCTTCCATACCGGAGGGGAACCCGAAAGAGCATTGCAAGGCTATCCAGTTAAGAAGTGGAACCAATTATGAAGGTCCTCAGATGCCTGCTGATTCTGAGACGCCCCAAGATAGAGATGAGATTGAAGAGGTAGGAGTTGAGAAGAAGGTTGAGGGTGAGAGCACTCAAGCAAGCAAAGAGCTTGAAGAGGAAGGCATTGAGAAGTGTGAGAGAGTTCCTAAGTGGAAGAAGGCAAAGGAAGCAAGGGAGAAAGTGAAAGAGACCGAGAAAGATGAATGGGGGGTACCCAAATCTGTGATACCCGTCCCATATCCACAACACTTCATGAAAAAAAAGCTTGATGAGGAATTCGTTAAATTCCTTGATGTGTTTAAACAATTGCATATTAATATCCCTTTTTATGATGCTTTGGAACAGATGCCCAACTATGCAAAGTTTTTGAAGGACTTGATCGCGAAAAGACGGCGAGTGGATGAGCCAAAGTTGGTGCAGCTGAACCATGAGGTGAGTGCATTAGTGCACAAGGCGCTTCCTCCAAAGCTGAAGGATCCTGGGAGCTTCACCATTCTTTGTGATATCGGGAACGGGATCAAGAAAGGAGCGCTATGTGATTTAGGGGCGAGCATAAATCTTACGCCCTTGTCGCTTTTCAAGAAGTTGGAAGATGGTGAACTTCAGCCAACAATGATGACGCTCCAGCTAGCCGACCGGTCTATCACTCAACCGCAAGGTGTGGTTGAAGACGTCCTCGTGAGAGTTGGAGATCACATTTTTCCAGCCGACTTTGTAGTGCTCGAAATGGAGGAAGATGAGCACATGTCTTTGATTTTGGGAAGACCTTTCTTAGCTACGGCGGGGATGGTGCTAGACGTGGCAAATGGGAAAATTACGTTGAAGGTTGATGATCAAGAAGTGAAGATCTCCCTATATGAAGCCATGAAGCACCCGAAGGAGGATGAGAGTTTGTATTGCATGGATGCAATTGATCCTAGTGTTGAAGACATACCTCCTATCCCTAATCCTTCTCATATTCATGAATTTTATAATCCTTCACTTGATAATTTAACCCATGAGCATTATGTTCTTGATTATGTTGATAGGGATAAAAAGAAGAAATTGAAGGAAGAAGAAGTGAAAAAGGTGGACGTGGTCCAGTTGGAGGGAAAAAGAGGATATAAGAAGAAAAAGTCCAAATTCAAGAACCTGTTTGGTAAGACCCCTCCAGATAAAGGTGAGAATGAGTTGAGACCCATAACACTTGGGGATGAGAAGGAAGCAAAGGAGTTCATGATGGTGGGGCATCAAGGAAAGACATGCAAGTACCACTCTTATGAGAGTAAGGGAGGTAAATTTAAGTATGATGTCCCATAAGCTCCTTGAGCTCGGTCCGGCATGAGGACCTTAAAAATAGCGCTGAATGGGAGGCAACCCATTTTTACTTGCTTTTGAGTGTTTTTTTTTAGTTATTTGAGTTTTATGATATTAGGGTGTTTTTGAATCGTAAAGTTTAACCTCGTACTTGAGAGTTAATTTTGTAGGCTTGTCTCGATGGAGTACTCGAAAGGGAGGAACTCAAGCAAGGGAGTGTGCTACGTTTGAGAGAAACCGAATTGTTTGGTTGAGGTAACCCACAACCCCAAACTTAGACCTCTTCGCAAGGTTGAAGTTTGGGGGGTGGAGTTTTATATGTTTCTTGTTACATTGCACCGGAGCACCCCTTATCTTTGAGTGTGTTTGGTTATATATTGGTGCCTCAAGATGCTCCTTGGGGTGATTTTGATCTGATTCGCTGTAGCATATTTCATGCCTATTAATCATCTTCTACTTGTTAGTTGTTATTCTTGAGCATGATTTGATGAGTAGAGTAGATTTGTGGATTTGAGTTAGGGACTCTTTTGTGTGAGTAGTTGAGTTATAGTGGATTTGAGAAAGAACTTGTATGCTTGTGAATTTTTCTTTTGAGTACTTGTGTGATGAGAGTGAGAATTCACTAGGACTAGCATGGATGTAAAAGCCGTGAGACTTGAGCCGTATGAGATTTTGATATATGAATTAATCTCTTCGTTTGTGAGTGGATCGTCACCTTAGAGGATGCTAGAACTTGTGTGTGCTCTTGCTTCTCGATTGTGTCTAGTTTGATATGCCGAATAAGATCTTAGGCCATCTTTGATTTTATTGAGTCACTTAGCCAAAATTTTCCTTACCAATGACATTGACCCCTTGTTAGCCCCTTTGAGCCTAAAGCCTATATTATTTGCTAGCACATATGAACACTATTCCAATTCCTAAGCCTTTTTGTCCCAATTTGAGTGGAGAATAGGAAAGTGTGAATGTGAAGGGAGTGAATTGAGTTGAAAAAGGAAAATATTGTTTGTTGAGTAAGTATGAGAAGAAGGTGTGATGAAGTTATGAGATGTGGGAAAAAAAGAAAAAAAAATTGAGAATGAGCAGAAAAAAAATGAGCTCATGTGTTTGTGCGAAAAAGAAAAAAAAAGTGAAGTGATTGAAAAAAAAGTGAAAGAGTGAGAAAGAAAAAAAATTGAAGTGTTGAGAGAATTGGAATTGAAAGTGTGTTGATTGAATATGTTTGAAGTAGTCTGTTCCTAATCTCGAAGTACCGAAGTCTGATTTTCTATTCTCCATTCACTTGAGTCACCATATTTATTCCCACCTGTCCAAAGAGCCTACATTACAACCTTGAGAAAAGTCCTTTTTGATTCGGCATTGATTTCTAGAGTATGGTCGGAGTTAAGAGCGCTTACAAGCCTATGACTGCCAATATGTGTGATTGATTGCTTGAGTGAGTCCCTTGATCATTGATATACACCTGTGAGGGAGCGAAACACATCATAGAGTGCACATACATGTTTGATCTTGGTGTTTCTTATTATTATTGCATGAGTACGATGAGGGAAGGTGAGTGAGTCTACTTGTGATTGATCTTTGAAGCTCGAGTTCATTTGCTTGCATGATTTGATTCTTTGACTCATTCCTAACAATTTCACTTGACTTGTTATTTCGTTGCTTGAGGACAAGCAACATGGTAAGTTTGGGGGGGTTGATTAGGCGTGAAATTGTCATGATTCGTCACTTGAAATACCTTAATTTTGGCCGGTTTTATCGAGTATTTGGAGTCAATTGAGCATTATTTTCTACATTGATGAATTTGTCTCTTTGATGCTTGTAGGTGAATCGAGGGCGAAGAACAGAGTTCGTAGGACTTTGAATCGTCTCAAACGGATGCCCGGATGAGAAGATATCGAAGAAATAAGATTGGTGTTAGTGTTGAAGAAGAAAAGTACTAGTTGGTGAAAATTTGGGAGCATTCGAGTAAACCACTCGAGCACGTTGCTCGAGCGCCCAAAACATGCAGAAGATTTTTAGCGCTCGAGCAGCTCGAGCGCCACCGCTCGAGCACCTGTGTCATTCGAGCTATATGCTCGAGCGCGACCGCTCGAGCAGGCCTGCTCGAACACCTTCATTTTTTGCATTTTCAAAGGCGTTTTTCGGCCCACGAGTTCACGATTCGGCCCGTGGCTTATATATATGCGTCCAAAGCTCGTTTTTTAAGGAGACCACACATCACTTGATAGTTTTAGACTTTTAGAGTTCGTTTTTGGAGAGGAAGGAGAGAATCAAGCTTTACGTTTACGTTTTTGAGGTTTTCATTACGAATTCATATTACGATCTTAGTTTTTAGTTTTGTTTCTTTATATTTTTGTTCTTGAACACGATTAGACTTCTTTTCTTGAGTTAATTTCAGTTTATTCTTAATTTTGTTAAACCCTAGTTTATGTTTGATCTCTTCTTCGTCTTAATTATCATGTTCATGTTCGTTACTTATTTAATTGCTATTATTTACGTAAAACCTATGTCTAGCTAAAACCCTTGCATGCTTGGGGTAGGATGAACTCGTAGAAGTAGGTTGTGGGTACATAATTAGGGTAACTTATGACGTTAAGTTTTAATTCTCTTGATTAATGAATTCTTAAAATTAATCTTAACTTTACTTTTGAATTTCGTTCGAAAAGTGTTAGAGAGAGGACGACCGTATCACTCTTTAACAACGAGTAGACTTAACTAGAGGGTTTAGAAAGGATTAATTCATCTACCAGTTTAGCGAAGGAGGGCGACCGCATCACCTTAGTTAAATTAGGGTCTCATTAATTAAACACAATCTATTAACTTGTTAGTGGGTTAGTGAAGTCGAGTGTTAGGGTAAAGTATTAGGGTTTAGAATCTTGAGCTTTCACCTTGCATTCTTTACTTAGGTTATTTCTTGCACGTCACAGTTATTTTGATTATGTACCTGCTCCGTTAGTATACGTAGGGATTCCTATCCTAAGCATCACCATCTCTTACTTGAACACAACCTTTAGTTAATTCGTTTCTTTCATTCTTTAGTTTAATTAGTTTAATTTAGTTTCAATTAATTTTTCAAAAAACCCAAAAACATTACACTCATATTAGCTACGATGCGTAGATCTTCAGGGATCTGTTCGCATACACTCCATCTTGTGGGTTCGATAATGCTTGGTCATTATACTTACTCATACTACAGTGAACCCGTCCACTTGCGGGTAAGCTACTAGTAGAAGTTGGTATTTTCGCTTCAAGCCAGCCCCTCCTATTCCTAGCTGGGAGACAATGAGTGGTTACAGCCCCCTCTATGGACCAATGGGAAGACGCCACCTGGCATTGTTGCCCCTGTACTGATGGGACCTGGCCCAACTACCTACTCTGACCCTGTCACATCCTCTGAACTGATGGTACTGGACACTCTCTCACAGCTGGCGATGCCTGTGATCGGGTAGGCGGGTACGCGGGTAGCCGGGTACCGGTTAGGTGGCAAGCACCTCGGGGACCCCTTCCTCGGGAAGCGGGTAGAGATCGTACGACGAGCACTTGCTGGCCGGTGTCTGGTCTACGGAGCTAAGTATCCTTCCCGACAGCTCCTGAAGGTCTGCGTCGGGTAGACGGGGTTGCCTACCCGTCTACTCGACACGACTTGGCGATGGGTTTCCCTTATCCGTGCCCGCTCTGGTTTGATGGTTCAACGTTGGTGCCCGAAAGGTCGGGCAGCGATATCGGATGTAACATATTGTTGCTATCATCTGTGGGTGTAGTAAGTTTTCTGTCTAAGAATATTACGTGATTGCGGTACTATTCATAGTTGCGTTTTGATTATTTCATTTCTTTCTCTATTTTTTTTTTTCATAAAATATTACGTGTGAACCGGGCGATATCGTGTATATTTTTTATGGTGTTTAGCATCTTCATCCGAACCGTTGTTTTTTTCATACGATATTTTTTTGTTAGATTATGTCTACTTTAGTCTCTCCTGTGTCCAATATTTCTCCTGACATGGCAACTCATTCTCTCATGGTTAAGGTTTTGAGGTCATGGGTTGTTCTGTCTAGGGATTCTAAGCGTGAGAAGATATTTTTAGAACTGATCCTTATAGACGAGAAGGTAATTAACCCCATCACATTTTCAATCAATGTTGTGTTTGTATTAATTGTATAATACTTTTGTATTACACAATAATTCTTTCTCTATTCGTTTCAGGGGAGTAAGATTCAGGCAACTATTAGAAAGCATTTGGTTCGTAAGTTTGAGAAAGTGCTGACGGAGGGATCGCCTTTTTTTATTTCGAATTTTGGGATTGTTATGAACAATAGTCAAGTTCAGATTACGACTCACCCATTTAAATTGAATTTTGGTTTTAACACTAATGTTGGTAGATGTTCTCCTATTTTCCTGAGCAAATCTCACTTTAATTTTATACCATTTGATGAAATTAAGATGCGTAATGACGAGGAGTCAAAAACACTCATTGGTTATTTTTTTTCCATATAAATCTATTAATACGAAGTTTTTAGATGTACTTGGTTATTTATATATGTTTTTTTCTAGATTTTATTGGATTTGTTGTTCGGATATATAATTCAGATGATGTTACTGTGATTAACAACTGAATACTCTTGTACAATTTGTTTCTAGAAATGTAAACATTATATTCATTAAAGGAAGTTGTATTTAAGCCCGCGAAATTTCGCGGGGCTATTACTAGTTGATAATATAAAGAAAACGTAAAATTTCGGCCAATACTTATTATTTAAAATTGAAAGTAAAGTGTATATATATATATATATATATATATATATATATATATATTAGGTCTCGTGCAAATGTGCAATGGATATATTGTGCACTAAAGTGTTATTTTTTTTTTTTTTGGGACAATATTAGTGGAATACCCCACGGTGAGTACAGCTTCGTCCAATTTTTTTTGGATGAAATTAAAAAAATTCAATTTAATTAAAAAGCTATTTAAAAAATTTAAACTAGAACTTTTTGTAAAGGGGACAAAAAAACACTCAGTCACCAATAATGTTAATTAAAATCGATAATGGTAAAACTTATAAACGAGTAATTTATGATTAATTGTTCAATATGCATGCATATATACACACAGTGACGCACATATAATTAATTATTCATATTAATTGCTGGTAAATTGTCATCACCATCATAATAATATGCCAACTGCCATTCCAGCCAAGGAATTTCAGAGATTAGGTTAACTAATGATTTAAGAATTAAGAATAATTGATTCATTTGTTTTAAGTTAGGTTCCTTATAAATAATTTTAAGCTGGTGATTTAGAATAATAAATGGTGCATAATGAAATGCATATACACCATATCAGTTGACTACGTATGTGAACCCTTTTGATGGAAATGGATCACTGTACATTTTGCTTGTGTAATTTTTTTTTTTAAGTTTTGGACAGTGAGATTATGGTTAAAATAATAAGTGCAAATACAAATGATCGGCTTGTGTAATTTTTTTTTTTAAATTTTGGACAGTGAGATTATGGTTAAAATAATAAGTGAAAATACAAATGATCGGGACTCATGTATTGTGTTTTTATCTCTCTCCGAAATTTACAAAAAAAATTACACAAAATAATGGAGCGGATCCATGTACACACTATCACTAATATGCACATTATTATTATATATGCATAACAGTGATAATATGTATACGTAACACTTGAACTTAGGTTCAAGCAATTTTTTTTTTTTTTTTTTTGCAAAAGTCAATTATAGTAGGGTTCATTTAGCAGTTGAAACGTACTCCCTCCGTCCCAAATTTAATTGCAACTTACCTAATGTTGTGTAGCTTTTTATTCACAGTCGGACAAGAACCACGTCAAGACCAAATGACAAGATCGAAGTCTCACAAGCTCGACCTCGTCGGGCTTGTACCTCGTCATCCTAGTTCTCAAACTTTAAACCTAGATCTCACCGAGGGACCAGATCCAAGTTGGATCCATTTCAGACCTCGGCGAGAATTATTCTATCCCGTCATAATGACAACCAAAGTGGTACCTTGCCAGGCTCAGGACCTTGGCATCCCAAGGAAGGAGTCAATCTCAAGATAGTAACAGTGTCGGCATCCTATCACCTCGGAAGAGAAGACGAGGAGAAGACCACATATTCAATCTTATACGGGAAAATCCGTGCCAGACGCCTCGTCAGACAATCATTTCTTTTAAGGACAAATAATAGTAAATCGGCACCAACCCTAGAAGACAGACCATACTTAGAGTACTAAATTAGGGATGTAATCAAACCAAGTTGTTCGCAAGATATTTGGGTCTCGGCTCGAAAAATATTCATTTGAGTTCGTTTGTTAAGTTTCACGAGCCGAGCTCGAGCCCGATTTCAAACTCGTTGAGCTCGAGTCTGGTGATATTCGGTTCGAAAGCTCACGAACAGGCTCGTTTATAAGCTCGCGAACATGCTCGTTTAATTACTTTTTTATTTTTATATAAATATTTTTAAAATATATATCCATAAGTGTAACATATAGGGATCAAATCATGCACCTCTTCTAGAGAATACTATACTCTACCATTAGACCATCATCAATATTTTATAAAATATTATCTATAATATATATATATATATATATATATATATATATATATATATATATATATATATATATATATTGAGACTATATTTTATATTAAATAAAAAAATTACAAATTAATGAAAATTTCAAGATCCTACCATCAACCATTTAACATTACAAATTTACAATGTTTGCAAATAAATTCCTAAAAATAATATTTAACTTCTACGAAAATAATTCTAAGGTGTATTTAATTTTAATACTATTTATTAAATTACATCATAATGCATGTTGTAATTGTGTAAAAATAGTTCATAATAAACTTATCATGAAACAACTTTAAAGTATCATTAATCTTATCGGGAGTATCGTTAATCTCATCAGGGGTATCATTAGTCTGAGTTCAAGAAAATTGTTTAAAATTTTCTTGAACTCAGACTAATGATACCCCTGACAGGTTTAATGATACTCCTGATGAGATTAATGATACACTAAAATTATTTCATGTTAAGTTTATTATGAAGAGTTTTCATATAAAACCTACTCTTAACATAAATATTCCTTATATATATTTTAAACCATTAATTGTCTTTGTTTAGCTTTTAAATTAGTTGTTGGTCTTTGCTTGGATGATGTTTTTATTATGATGGACTATTATGTTTTTAATTAGACATAGTGATGGTCCCGTTTTTTCGAAGGGCAAAATGGGAATTCAGGAGCAAATTTTTTTTTTTTTAAAACCTTGTGTTGCGCTCTGAAAGAGTTCAGTGAAGGAATACTCAAGTCACTGCGTTGCTGAGAGTCAGAGCTATCAAGTCAGTGATGAGACTTGAAAGCTCAGGCTCTCAACAAGGCAGTGACTCGAGAGACTGAACTCTCGAGTGCCTTGCCTGATTTAGTCAGTGAGATGGAATCTCCCTGACCTGAATGCTTAACTAAAGTTCCTTTTTAAACAATGCTCTCAGTGAGCAGATTTTCGCAATACTTTAGAAGAAAAGACATTCCAAATAATAACACTTGGTTTAACGTGGTTCGGAGACTCAAGCTCTTACATCCACGGCCTGATTTAACAGGAAATCCACTAACGGGATTCTTGTTTTTAACGTGCCAAGGTGCACTTACAACTGGACTCACGCCACTCCCTGGGCTGCCCTTCTCCTTCTAACAACTTACTCCCAACAAGCCTGACTCAGGGTTTTGGTTTCGGTTAGGGTTTTCTCCAACTAGGTGAGGTTTTCCCTTTACAATGTGTTAGCCAATAGCTAAGATAGGGAAAACCTCTCTAAGCCTAGAGTTACAAGCTGAGCACTCTTATGTATATATTTGTGAACTCTCAGTGTATAGAAACGAGTAGAATCTCCTTATATCTCCCATGCACGTATGCTACTACTCACACTCTCAGCTCGTAGGTGTTGGTTTTCTTTTGATTTTCTTACAATGATACAACAACACAACACACTCTAACAACAAGCTATGAGCTTGTATTTATAATGGGGATTCAAATGTATTCGTTGGAGAGGAAAATACATTTGAATCCAACATTAAATGGTTTCAACCACTTTTCTTGGAATGCGGCCTTGTCAGTGTCAGATTTACCGCCTTGTGCTGATTGGTCCACGTGGACTGAATCCAACGAATCTTTGACTCAGTGGGTTGACCAAGATCCCACTGACTTTAGGCAGCTTCATCCTTCACTGACTGATGATCTTCAGTGGACTGACTCGTCCTCAGTGTAGTTGTCCTTCAGGGACTCTTTGAAGATCTTTCCAAGAAGTTTGTCATAAGGCTGAATGACAAACTTCCCTGACCACAGTAGCCTGACTCCTTCAGGGCCTACTTGGTGCAGCACTGATCCACCTGATCAGGCTCTTCACTGAGTGGTCCACCAGACTTGGCTTAGATCAGCCTGACTTACACTCAGTGGGACTTCCTTCAGGCTCCTCTTCTAGTTCAGGTCTCTGGCATGGCTTCAGTCAATTCTTCTTGGTGTCATCTTGATATCCTCATGCTGTGTTGCTGAGTTCCCCCTCGCTGAGTTCCCCCTCAACTGAGTGTTCCCTCAGCTAAGTTCTTCTCAGCTGACAGCCTATTCTACTTAGAACTAACCTAACCTGACTAGAAACAAAAGATACAATCCTGACTGCTTTCAAACCTATTACATGATGTTTTGGAAAATCATCAAAACTAAAACATATCCCAACACATAGTTTAGATGTATTATTTTAGTATAATTTTTAAATTTTTACTTAGTTTTTCGAGCCGAGCCGAGCCGAGCTTTTTGAACCGAGCCTTTCAAGTCGAGTTATTCAAACTCAAGCTCGAATTATGCTTGATTTATTTGAAAATGAGCTTTTTTCGAGTCGAGCTCGAGCTATTACGAGCTTAAAAATTCACACGAGCTCGAGTTCAACTAATAGAGCTCGAGCCAAGCTCAAACCTAAAATAAACTAAATGAGCCGAGCTCGAGCTTGATAATATTCGGCTCGACTCGGCTCGTTTACATCCTAACTAAGTCCTAGGATTTGGGGAAGAAATACATATACTTTACAGTTGTCATTTTTGTATTGGGCTGAGTCCATCAACTCAAATAGATTCGGTCCAGCCTTGAAACTATAGTCAATCCAAGCATTTAATGTTTGGGTTACCGGTCAAATTAAGGCAGCCCAAGGACATAACATTGGGCTATAAAAACAGTCACCTTGACATTTAATAAAGGATTACAAACATTAAATGTAGAGAGGGTATTGTGTGTGTAACACACACGGTAACTACTTCCGTGTGTATCACTCCAATGTGCCGCACCCGCAAAAAATTAATATATAAAAATATTAAAGCACAGCATGTGAAGTTCTTATTTTAGTGGTTAGGTGCTTGCATGCTATTTTTAAAGTTCCTGGTGTTGTTTACCAAATATTTGTTGCTGGGATTAACTGGCTATTTATAAGAGCTTTGGTAAAAATACCAAATGATTGGGTTCTTAAATGCTAAAATGAATGCTTGGATGAAGAAAGGCAATAAATGCATAAGAACACTAAGAACACCAAGAATTGCCAGGGGTTGTTAGTCCCTGGACTTGAATGAGTATGTGTATTGATTATACTGAGAGAGATTGAACCTATTTTACATTACAAATGTTGGGGTATTTATAGTTTTCTCACTACAGGGGTATGTTGGTCATTTCCGGCCTCTTGGGGGACAGGTGCATTAAATGTCTCCTGCCTCTGAGGACGCGCGGGCTCTGATATGTCAGGGCTTGTAGGTGGCCGGCCACTAGGGTGTTGACGCGTGTCCAAAAAGGACGATTCTCTGGCGAATTTCCTCATTTGGATGGAATATTCTCTGAGTCTCTGAGTACGGAGGCGGCCTTTTTCCCTCTTGGGGGAGGGTCTCGCTTGATTCTATCACGTGCTCCGGATCTCTCTTGCCGGCCGAGGGTCTTGAGTGATCGGAGGCCGGCCTCCTGGTGGACAGTGAGGTCGGAGATTCTTCCAGCCGGTTGGTCGCGTCCGGGCGACCTCCGCTGGACTTCACTGGTCGTGGCCGGGCCGGTCCGGCCACGGCCGGACTTCAATGTGGCTGTGATGAACGTGGACGGGCATCCCAAGCAGGTTTCCGGCCTCGCTTTCGAGGTCGGAGCCCACTGAGGTCGGATACAGACCGGCCAGGTCGGTCCCGACCTCTGAGTATCTTCTTGCCTTTTCCGGCTTTCTTCCGGCCGGATCCGACCTGTGGTCCAAAACGGTCACAACACTTGCCCCCCAGCTCGTCTCTCTAAGTTGATGAAGGGCGAGGTGGTCGTTTGCCGTCTTTTGTAGGTGCCGGTCTGGATCTGCCCGGGGTGGCCAGGGGCCGGCCGTCGGCTACGTGATGACTGGGAGGACGCGCGTTGTACTGTTTTGCCTAAAAAGGTGCGCATGATGTCAGGCGACGCCTCGGATTACGCACATTAAAGGCTGACGTGCGTGGCATGATTTGATCTCCTCAAATCTCGCGCATTTAATGCGTGCAAAGTACGAGGCGCCTGATGTCAAAACTGCCTCTTCAAATTCTTGCACCTAGGTCCCTAAACCTAGGATTTTATTTCGGAATAGGCCCTTACCCATTTCCTATAAATAGGGGAGTCACTCCACTCTCAAGGGTTTCCATTCTTTTGTGATTTGTAGCTATTCCTTAGGCGATTTCCGGCAAACTTCTCACGACGGCGACAAGCTTCTAACGGCGGCGACTGGTGGTTTTGAGAAGGTAATTTCCAAATTTTCTTAATTCAAGCTTCTTTATTTACATAATGGTGCGACGATGGGCCGGTCCTCCGCCTGGGCAAAGAGGTGACGGCTCTTCTAGCGGCGGAGGAGGTGGTGGTGCCAATCGGCGCCTATTTGACGAAGGAGGAAGCTCTCGCGGCGGGAGTGGTGCTTCTCCTTCGCGTCTGGCGAGCTCGATCTGGGCGCATGACGACAATGGTTTGGATGCCCTGTTCCCACGCCCGGGACGGTCATTATTGGGTGAAGGTGCCCGGGAGGGAGTTCCTTTGGCTACAGAACGATCCCAGGATGAAGGAGCGGCCCGACCCGTGGGGGATAGGGATCCACTGGATGACCTCCTGGAGGAAGATGAGGAAGAAGGCGGTCGCGGCGAGGGCGACGACCGGGCCACTAACTTGCTCCTCAAAAATCTCGCGGCCGAGATGATTAAAGAAAGGCTTGGGAGTGCGGGAGAGGCCTCGGGATTCGATTCTGAAGAGGTTGAGAGGGCAGTTGGTCGGAGTGTCAGCCAAGATCGGCGAGACCAGGTCAGACATGCCTTTCGTCTGTGGTCGGAATATATGGAGAGGAAGGATGAGGTCGAGTCTCTCGCCTTCGACTATGAGGAGTATTTGGATCATTTCCCACGGGGGCCGACCGTTCGCGATCCGGCCACCATTCGGATAGCCAATCTGGAGGAGTCCCGTAGGTGGACCATTGGCCAAGTGCAGAGCAAAATGTCTCAGCGTCACCTCGACGAAGCCCGGGTCGGATGGGAAATACCTCTCGACGTTCATCTATACGCGCCTGAGCCGAACGAACGGGCGGACCAGCCTCCGCGTGGGATGGTGGCCGTAACCCAGGACATGATGGAGGTCGGACTTCGCTTCCCCCTTCATCCGGCCGTATCGTATTTGTTGAACTTTTGGAACCAGGCGCCCATCCAGCTGCTGCCGAACGCGTGGATGATAATAGTGAGCGTCATGACCTTGTTTGGCAAAAACCGACTCTACCGGATGACGAACCTTGGGGAGATGACTTATCTCTATCGAGTCCAGAGCGAGAGGAGTGGGACCGGCGAAGTCTACATTCAGACGAAGGGGCAGAAGCTGGTGACCGGCCTGCCCAGTAAAGGCCGGAACGATCGGAAGAAGTGGTTCTTTGTTGGTGGAGCGTGGAAAACCGGGTACCCTGACGGAGAGGAGATTGACGTTCCGACCGACATCCGCCCTAAAAATCCTAGTAAGGAATCTTTAGCTTGCCCTTGAATTAAAAGTACTGATCTAATCTCTACTTTCCTTCGCAGGTTATCCTTGCCCCTCCAATCGAGAATTGAACTTCGATTTTGCTGTCGTCAGAGAGCGGATCTTATCACTGCCGGCCTCTGAAAGGAATCAAGCCGTCCTCCGGACTCGAGAAGCCCGAATTTCCGGCCGATTCTTCCAGTTTTCTCGTCATATAAAGTTGACGGGTAAGTGACCGGGTTCCGATCTGTATATGTTTTTTTTTTCAACTTGGATTTTGATCATGCAGTGCCAGATTTTCCGATCGTTAGGCAGTGCCCCCCTGAGTTTTCCGATCGTTGTCCGGAAATGTTTGCCTTGATGGGAGCTTGTGCGGCCAAGAAAGCGGCTAAAGGAGCGAAGAAGAAAAAGGGGACCGGCGCCCGGACCGGGATCGTGATAGAGGAGCCTCTCCCCCTTCAGTCCGTTCCGGCCGCCGGGGCAGTAGCTGCTGAGGTCCCAACCTCTTCTCCGATCACGGGGAAGAAAAGGAGTTGGGAGGAGACCGGGATCGAGGGAGCCGGCCAGCATGGGTCCAGTCCGACCCCGATAGACGTTTCCGACGATACCCCACCTGGGGCTGGGCCGGTCGGAACAGAAGCTGCGGCTCGTTTGGAGCCCGTTCTTGGCCAGGAGGATGACCGGACCTACTTTGGTCGTGATCCAGTCCGTTTCCAAGCGTAAGTCTTAACATTAACGTTCTCATTCTTCTAAACTATTTCATTCGTCCGTACCTGATTTGCTCTTTCATTTGTCCAGGTTGACTCGAAATAATTCCGATCTCCCTCCATTGGTGCTCGACTTCCTCTCTTCCCGTGCCCCGAGCTCAACGGCTGAGATGCCGGACTACGTGCGCTGGGCTGCGAATTCCCTCCCCCGGGCGTGGACAAAGGATCTGGCCGACATCGTCGAGCGTCGTCCCCGACACGCGGGCCGGACTGGAGTCGCGCTGATCAATCAGGCGGCCATCATGGTCAACACGATGGAGAACGAGCTCTCCGAGATCTCCAGGTCGCTCCGGAGGTCCGAGAGCGCCCTGACCCGCGCCCGGGAGGAGAAGGCCGGGCTAGAGAGCGAAGTCGCCCAGCTCAAGAAGGAAAGAGATGGCACGGTTGGTCAAATGGAGGCCGTTCTGAAGGAAAAGGACGATGCCCTGGGCCGGGCGGAGATGGCCTTCAAAGCCCTGGAAGGTGCCCGGAACCGGGTATCTGAGATGGAAGACGCCAACGCCGATTTGCGGTTGGAGGCGCACCGAGCTCGAGGGGACGCCGACCAGGCTTTGGCCCGGCAGGCGGAGATGGAGAAAGAGCTCGAGAAGAAGAATGAAGATCTGGCCGCCGCACTGAACCGGCCGGCGTATGATCCCGCGGATCCGACCGCGAACCCGGCGCTGTTCTCCGAGTTTTGTTTCTATGTGGCTGCCGCCAGCATGATCCGGGTAGGACACCAGGCCAATCTCGATACTAAATCCCAGGAGGACTACTTCCGGGAGTATGCTGCCAAGAACCCGGTCAGCGATGGTTTCTGATTCCCCTTCCTTGATCTCGAGACCGACTACGGGGTGGACCTCTCATGGTTCCCCCATCGGTACAGGCTGTTCAAAAATGGTGAGAATCTGACGGCCGGTGACGAGGAAGAAGGAGACGAGGAGGAGGAGGAGGTCCCTGCGGAGGGACCCCAGTTACCGGGCGGTAATGGGGCTGTGGTGGAGGCCTTGGTCGATGAGGTGGCCAACTATGTGGCCGGGACCGAAGGGCAGGCAAGTTCGGCGGCCGGGGAAGGCGGCCTTTGAATTTAAATTGCTTTAGATTTTTCTTACTGCTTTTCTGAATGTAACCGGCTCCCGACCGGATTTATCTCGTTTCGATCCGTTGTACTTTTTGAACCGTTTGTAATGTTTCCGGCTTCAGACCGGTTTTGACTTTATAAAATTTAGTCTTTCCTTGAACTTTATTGTTTTGTTATTGCTCTCTTGCTTTCTTATACTTATCAAAGTAAATTTTCATAAGTATGAATGAGATTTTGACCCGGGCTCGAATGTGATATGCCGACCTCGATACGGTCGGCATATGCTTTTGAACTGAGCCCGGTTCCTAGGATTGCCTTGGTTGCCTTGCCTAGCTCAAGTGTGATATGCCGACCTCGATACGGTCGGCATACGCTTTTGAACCGAGCTCGGCTTTTAAAGTGGCTAGGGTGGCCTTTCCGAGCTCAAGTGTGATATGCCGATCTCGATACGGTCGGCGTATGCTTTTGAACTGGGCTCGGTTTTTGGATGGCCTCAAGTGGCTTTTCCGGGCTCAAGTGTGATATGCCGACCTCGATACGGCCGGCATATGCTTTTGAACTGAGCCCAGTGCTTGGAAAAAGATTGAGTTGTGCGAAGAGCCTTGTATTGATAAGAACTTTGAATACATAGTACAAAATCATTGGTAGTATTTCTTCAAGTGAATTGCATTCCAGGGGTATTGGTCCGGAGTTCCACCATGAGTTCCAACTCGTACGCTCCCTTGGAGAGCCATTTGGATATCCTGAACGGACCCTCCCAGTTCGGGCCGAATACCCCTTTTGGTACTTGAACCTTCTTGAGGACGAGGTCCCCGACCTGGAATTGTCTGGCCTTCACTTTGGAGTTGAAATTTTTTTCGGATTTCTTCTTGTAGGCCGCGTTTCGGAGGTCGGAATTGAGTCTCCTCTCCTCCAACATGTCCAAATCGATCATCCGGGCGGTGTCATTGTCTTCGGTGATCGTCTGGGCCGTCCGGTGGCTTGGTAGGGAGACCTCTAAAGGAATGACGGCCTCAGTCCCGAAAGCTAAAGCGAAAGGTGTTTTGCCCATTGAGTTCCTTGTGGTCGTTCGATACGACCAGAGTACGTCTGGCAGCTCGGCTGCCCACTTCCCCTTCTTGTCCTCAAGCTTGGCTTTGATAGTGTGCTTGAGGATCTTGTTTACGGCCTCTACTTGGCCGTTCGTTTGCGGGTGGTAGGGGGTAGAGAACACCTTCTTGATATTCCATTTTTCACAAAACTGAATCAGCTGGAGACCGTCAAACTGTTTCCCATTGTCGGAGATGATCACTTGAGGTAGGCCAAACGGCAGATGATATTTTTCCAAATGAACTTGATGATTTGAGTCTGGCTGATCTTGTTGAGTGGCTCGGCCTCGGCCCACTTTGTGAAATAATCGACGGCCACGACGGCGAATTTGTGGCCCCCGGGCGCAGTGGGCATCGGTCCGATCAAGTCGATGCCCCACTAGGCAAAAGGCCAAGGGCTATACATGGAGGAGAGCTGCTCGGGGGACAGTTTGATATTGGGTCCCAAGACTTGACATTTGTGGCATGACCTCGCGAAGTTGATGGCGTCCTTGTTCAAGGTCGGCCAGAAATATCCTTGTCTGATCACTTTGTGGGCCAGGACCCGGCCTCCGGCATGATTTCCACATACCCCCTCGTGGATTTCGGCCAGAATGATCCGGCCTTGCTCCGGGGTTATGCATTTTAGGAGTGGGAGGGTAAAGCTTCTCTTATATAAAAGATCGTCGATGAGGGTGTACCTTGATGGCCGGAGTTGTAGTTGCCGTGCCTGAGTTCTATCTTCGGGGAGTCCGCCGGTCTTGAGATACTTTACGATCGGCGTCATCCAATTTTCTTCCGTGCTCAGAACGGTCGCCACATGTGCTCGGATGACCGTGGGCGTTCCGAGCGTGGAAAGTTGAATATTGGCGAGGTCGGCAGCTCCCTCCGCGGTTGCAAGTTTGGAAAGAGCGTCGGCCTGGGTGTTGTGCTCCCTTGGGATCTGCTCAATGAAAACTTGATGAAATTTCTCGCATAAGGTTGTAACCAGGTCGAGGTACTTCATCATCTGCTCTCCCCGGGCCTCGTATTCACCTTTGATTTGGTTGACCACGAGTAGGGAGTCCATAAAAACGTGCAGTCGGCAAACTCCGATGGCGATCGCGAGTTCAAGGCCCCCGACCAGAGCCTCATACTCGGCCTTGTTGTTGGTGGCCGGGAAGCTGAAGCGGACTGCATGGGTGAAATTTTGGCCCTCCGGGCCGATCAGGACGATACCGGCCCCGGCACAAGTATTAGTTGACGATCCGTCCACATAGAGTTTCCAAGGGGGGTGGTTGATTCTTGTGAACTTGGGTGGGAAAGTTAACTCTACTATGAAGTCGGCCAGGGCCTGGCCCTTGATGGCCATCCTTGGGGCGTATGAGACCCCATACTGAGCTATCTCTAACGACCACTTCAACAACCTGCCGCTGGTGTCCAGCCGGTGTAGGACTTGCCTCAGGGGTAGAGTGGTGAGGACCTCTACCTGGTGGTCGAAGAAATAAGGCCTTAGCTTCCTTACGCTCATGACCAGAGCGTAAGCTAGCTTTTCGAGCGGCGTGTATCTGAGCTCAGCGTCGTGCAGGGCTTAGCTTACGAAGTAGATCGGTAGGTGGTACTGACCGTCCGCCCGGACTAGTACCGCGCTTAGCGCGACCTCGGAGGCCGCAAGATATAAGTAAAGCTTCTCCCCTGGGACTGGCTTGACTAAGATTTGTGGGTTTGCCAAATATTCCTTTAGTTTTGCAAATGCTACTTGACTTTCCCTATCCCAAGAAAATTTGCCATTTTTAATAGTCGAGAAGAAAGGCTTACTTTTATCCCCGAGCCGGGCTATGAATCTGTTGAGAGAGGCAAGGCATCCGGTCAGGCGTTGCACTTGTTTGATCGTCCTTGGTTCTTTCATGTCAAGGATGGCCTTGATCTTGGCCGGGTTGGCCTCGATCCCGCGCTGGCTGACGATGTGCCCCAAGAATTTGCCGGCCTCCACCCCAAAATTGCATTTCTTTGGGTTTAGCTTCATATTGTAGGTCTTGAGGATCTTGAAAGTCTCTTCAAGATCCCTGAGATGGTCTTCTTTCTTCAAGCTTTTCACCACAATGTCGTCGATGTAGACCTCCATGGTCTTTCCGATCTAATTTGCAAACATCTTGTTGACCAGGCGCTGGTAGGTCGCGCCGACGTTGATCAGACCGAAAGGCATCGGAGCCAAGAGAATATGTTCTTCTCCGTGTGGAATGAGGTGTGCTTGATATCTTCGACGGCCATGGGGATTTGATGGTAGCCGGCGAAAGCGTCCATGAAGGACATCATCTCGTGACCGGCCGTGCCATCTACCAGGTGGTCGATGTGCGGCATCGGAAAGTGATCCTTTGGGCATGCTGCGTTGAGGTCGGTGAAGTCTATACATAGCCTCCAGGCATTGTTTGTCTTTTTGACCAGGACGGCGTTCGCGACCCATTGGGGCTCATCCCGGGATTGCTCGATCAGCTTGTTGTCTAGCAACTTCTTGACCTCTTCAGCCAAAGCTTCGTACTTTTTCGGGCCGAACTTCCTTCTTTTCTGATGGACCGGTCTCTTGTTGGAGTCAATCTTTAGACGATGGCATGCGTGTTTTGGGTCTATCCCGACCATGTCTTGGTGAGACCAGGCAAAGACCCCAACATTGGCTTTGAGGAATTCGATCACTTCCCCCCGCATTTCTGTCGGTATGCGAGAGCCGATCAGAACTTCCAATTCCGGCCTCGAGGGGTCGACTGGAATGTGTTCCAATTCCTCTAAAGCCGTATCTTATTCATAGCTCCGCCGGTCGAAAGAATCGAATTTGGGGTCGAGATCGAGCTCGGATGGTTCGAAACCGATCCTTGGCTCGGGATCGTCGATCTGCATAGGCCGGGGGTCTGCAGATGTGGATCCGACCTCCGTGATGGGTTCTGCGGCCGGAGTGGCCGTTTCAGAGTCGGGGTGTGGCCCGTCTGGTGTTTGGTCGTTGCTAATTGAAAATAAATGAGAGTTGGAATAGTTCAAACACCTTCTAGCCATTGCCTGGTCACCCTTAATGGTGCCGACCACCCCCTCGGGGGTGGGAAATTTGATACAGTAATAGTAGGAGGAAGCAACAACTTCAAAAACTTCTAAAAAGGGCCTACCCAGAAAGCCATTATACGAGCTTGGCTGATCTACAATTATAAAATCTATGGCCTAGTTATCCTGACCTCCTCGTTGTAGCAGCAGATGAGTTCCACGGAGAGCTTTATCCTCCCATACGCAGCGACCGTTGCGTCCCCAAATCCCTTCAGTTGAAGGTCGATTGGCCTGATGAAATTGACGAGGTCTCCGAGCTGGTCTAGGGCTGTTTTGAAGATGATATTGCAAAAACACCCATTGTCGACCAGTATACGCTGAACCTCTTTGCCCAGGATCCGGGCGGCAATCACCAACGCGTCGCCCTTCGGGAACAGCACCCCGGTCCTGTCCTGGTTGGAGAAAGTTATCTCCAAGCTCTTGTGAATCTTTGGTTCTGGGGGCGTGACCAAGTTGACGTTGGTCGCCGTTCGGACCTCTGCTTTCCGTTTCCTATTGGACTGCGTCGAGATGGGGGTGAGGCCGCCTAGGTTCCCTCTGCCGGCCTGGATCATGTTGACCCGACCGCCGGGATTCATGGGTGGGAGGAGGTCATCCTCGTCATCATCTTCCTCCAAAGCTGCAACCGGCCTGAGAGGCCGGCCGCCTTCCTCGTTCCTTCGAGGGTGGCGCTGGGGCTGCTGCTGCTACTGTTGGTCCTGATGGCCGGCTGGCCTCTGTAGGAGGTCGTTCAGACGCCCTTCGTCAAACAGCTTCTAAAGCTGCTTTAGGAGATCATGACACTGGCTCGTATTGTGGCAAATAGAGTCGTGATAGGCGCATAACTTTTTTGGGGTCCAGCCGGGACCGGTCTCCAGAATAGGGCCTTGGCCGGGGAAGTACGTCCCGGTGCTGGATCGCATTGAAGATATGCGCGGGGGACTGCCTCATGGCCTGAGTTAGGTGAACTTCAACGTCCTCGAAGGACTTGAAGTTACCGGGCGGTTTGGCCACTTTTCTGGCCTTAGGGCCGTTCTTGGAGGAGGCTTGGGCTGCCGCCTCCGTCTCCTTTGGGGTCGGCTCGGACTCCCCCAACCTTAGTGCCAGAAGCTTCCTCCGAGCCAGTTAATCGTCGGCTCGGGCGCGGAATTCGGCGTAGGTCTTAGGGAAATCCTTGGTGAGATGCTTGAACATAGGAGACCGGCTGTGGAAGCCCCCCAGAGTTGCGTGCAAGGCCAGTTGATCGTTTACCGCCTCGCCGGTCAGCATGACCTCGTCCACTCTGGCCACGTAGTCCTCGTCGGACTCTTCTTTCTCCTGGCGGATCCGCATCAGGCGATGCCAGCTTTTCGGCCGGGCAATTTTGGCCACAAAGTATGATGAGAATTGGGCGCTTAAAGTGGCGAACGAGTCAATGGACCGTGCCGGGAGGGACACGTACCATCTGTGGGCGAGGTCGCCCAGGGTGAGAGGGAAAAGCCTGCACTTCGTGGCGTCGGTTGCGCCGCGCCCGGTCATGTAGATCCGGAACTTGCTCAAATGAGTCTCCAGATCTATTTTCCCCTCGTAGAGAGGGGTTGGCGGGGGGACGATTTTGAGCTGGACCGGCGCGAGCTCAATATCGACCGCCAGAGGCTCGCTGGCGACTGGCCGGGCCTTAGTTTGGCCTTGCGCTTCGAGGAGCGCCTTCATTTCGTCAAGTTGCTTTTGCATCTTGGAGAATTCAGGATTGGGGGTTTCGACCAGTTGGTCGCCTCCGTCGGCTAGGGGGCCGATTCGGTCGAAAACGACCGCACGCGGGACTCCGCGTCCCAAAAGGCCGCTTTGGGCGAAGCTTAGCTTGCGCCTGGCGGAGTTTGCCGGGGTCAGGCTGACCTCAGCCGCCCTCTTGTGGGGCATTTGGGCCGTGCTCCCAGAGTTGGAGATGGACTCAGTGTCACCGTACCCAGTGTCGTAACTGGGAATGCGGCTCGGATACCACGATGGGTCGGTCGTGCCCAAACGGTCGAAAACTGGATGGGCGGAGCCTCGCGAACGGGCGGAGATGGGGTTCGCCCGACACTGGCTTTCGCCTTGGTGCTCCCTGGCTTTCGCCTTACCCTTGAGAGCGTGAGTCTGGGCCTTCTTTTTGGAGGCAGAGGTGGTGCTCCGGCACCCCCTCGCCTCTTCCGCCTGGCGGCGTCTTCCTGACCCGGCCTGGTCAGGAGTAAGGAAACCCCGACCCTCGGATGGGAGGGGTTCCTCCGGAAAACGAATCGGGGAGGCCACGCGTGTGGCTTTCCCGTGGGCATGGGATGATCTCTGGGGATCCATTGCTTTCAGGAAAAAAAGAGTTTGTGGTTTGAAGACTTGAAGATTTGAGGATATGAAGCTTTGAAGAACAGTGAGTGTTCTTCAAAGAGAGGTGAAGAAAATATGAGTTTGATGGGTTAGAATACCCTCCTTCTAGCGCCAAATGTTATTTACCAAATATTTGTTGCTGGGATTAACTGGCTATTTATAAGAGCTTTGGTAAAAACACCAAATGATTGGGTTCTTAAATGCTAAAATGAATGCTTGGATGAAGAAAGACAATAAATGCATAAGAACACTAAGAACACCAAGAATTGCCAGGGGTTGTTAGTCCCTGGACTTGAATGAGTATGTGTATTGATTATACTGAGAGAGATTGAACCTATTTTACATTACAAATGTTGGGGTATTTATAGTTTTCTCACTACAGGGGTATGTTGGTCATTTCCGGCCTCTTGGGGGACAGGTGCATTAAATGTCTCCTGCCTCTGAGGACGCGCGGGCTCTGATATGTCAGGGCTTGCAGGTGGCCGGCCACTAGGGTGTTGACGCGTGTCCAAAAAGGACGATTCTCTGGCGAATTTCCTCATTTGGATGGAATATTCTCTGAGTCTCTGAGTACGGAGGCGGCCTTTTTCCCTCTTGGGGGAGGGTCTCGCTTGATTCTATCACGTGCTCCGGATCTCTCTTGCCGGCCGAGGGCCTTGAGTGATCGGAGGCCGGCCTCCTGGTGGACAGTGAGGTCGGAGATTCTTCCAGCCGGTTGGTCGCGTCCGGGCGACCTCCGCTGGACTTCACTGGTCGTGGCCGGGCCGGTCCGGCCACGGCCGGACTTCAATGTGGCTGTGATGAACGTGGACGGGCGTCCCAAGCAGGTTTCCGGCCTTGCTTTCGAGGTCGGAAACTCGTGGTCGGAGCCCGCTGAGGTCGGATACAGACCGGCCAGGCCGGTCCCGACCTCTGAGTATCTTCTTGCCTTTTTCGGCTTTCTTCCGGCCGGATCCGACCTGTGGTCCAAAACGGTCACAACACCTGGTTCGAAACCTTTTAATGATTTTTTTACATTTTTTTTAAATGGCTAACCATTGCATTTTTACATTTTTAGTGGTTAGGTGCGTGCATGCTATTTTTACAGTCCATGGTTCGAAACCTTTTAATGAATTTTTTACATTTTTATTTTTATTTGCATTTATCCAATAATACTGTAATGTTTATCAGCTAATACCATATCGTTTATTAGCTAATACCATATTGTTTATTAGCTAATACCATAACATTTATCAGCTAATACCATATAGTTTATTCACCGATACCATGTCTAATTTATCAATTAAAATCATTGCATTTATTCACTAATACCATAATGTTAATCAGTTAATACCATATCGTTTATTAGCTAATACCATATCATTTATTAGCTAATACCATATCGTATATTAGCTAATACCATATCGTTTATTAGCTAATACCATATCGTTTATTAGCTAATACCATATCATTCATTCGCTGATACCTTGTCTAACTCGTGAATTAAAATCATTGCATTTATCCACTAATACCATAATGTTTATCACCTAATACCATATCGTTCATTCACCGATACCATGTCTAACTCATGAATTATTTTAAATCATTAATACGACAATTGCTACCCAAAAACCTCTAAAACAAAACACATGTTGTAACTGGAGTCAATTTAGAGTAGTAGAGATGCAATCGAGATACTTAATAATATTAACCCTTAAAAGTGTAACACTTTTTTTTTGTATAACGTCCACAGGTGCTATCTATTGTTCAATTAGTCTGAATAGTTTTGTGTCTAAGCGCAGCAGCTAAGATATCACACAGAGCCCAGAGTCTTGGTGCAATTGCCAGCAAATGTCATGCATTAGTTACTTGCAATTCCAATGATGGAATCCTTGAAAATGGTGAAACCCGTCCTTCATGTTCATTAACCGTAAATTGTTCCGAAAGTGATTTGGAGTCCTCCGATTACATGCTCTGCCCACAACACAAATCAAAACCAGAATACACAAATTCTGCTAGGCAAGAAAATTATGATGAAATGTGAAAGAGAGAGCTACTAAAGAATCAGCTGAGAAGTAATAGACAGAATACCAAAAGTTCCCATGTTTATCCACTAATAGCACTAATTGCAGATAAGTAATGGACAAAATACCAAAAGTTCCCATCTTTCTACTTTCCACAGTAACAGAGAAAGTATGAGATGAAAAACTAAGTAAAAGATGATATTCCTCTTACCTAAAGTAATAGAGAATAGTCACCAAAAATATCAGTTACACCCCTATTCCTTCGTGCATAAAACACAAAACATTTATCTGTATACTTCATTTCAGGGCAATACTTTCCTATCATAACACATATTCCAAATACTACCATTCTTGCAGGAAATTCAACAAGTAAAAATGGTAGTTCAACATTATCAACAAATACGGGGGTATTGAACATAACCCTTGTCAACTTCATGAATACACATGTATTCATACCTCTGTAATCATTTCAGCAATTCACACATCAAGCCTCAATAATTACACTGCATACTTATTTTCTTAATTCACGGGAAGGTGAAGGATGTTGGTTATCCATTCTCAACATTTCAATGGAATTTTCACCATTTACTAAACGGCATAGATAAATTCCTAATCCCACTAAATTCAACAATTAACAACAAGCAATTTAGCAATATGTCATCATATCCGTCTAAACAAGGCTCTTTAATTCTCGATTCTAATACTGGAAATTAAGTAATTCTAGGATAAGATAAGGGAACTAACTCCATCCATAATGTTCAAGGTCGCGGTTTCGGAACTCGGATTGCAAAATACTTTTGAGACACAGCTGCTCACGATCGTTGCCAATTAGGGCATGAAATTCGAAAAGTAAATGGGGAAAATCATGAAAAATTAAATTCAAATTCGTCAAACATTGTCAAGCAAAATTCGTCTAAAGTTGTTGAAATATGATAAAATGCAGCTTAATTACCTGAAATCGTTGTGATCCACGGAACGGCTCCGGCTCCGATCTCTTTGCGAAATGGAGGCAATTTTCCTCTTGATGAGGCTCCACTGCCGCCGCCGCACCGGCCGAAGATGATTCGCCGGCGATCGCCCTGCTCGGATCCGACAGTGGCTCGTGGAAGATGACTCGCAGGCTCGTGGAAGATGAATCGCAGGGCAGATATAATTTTGGGAGTAAACAGTTCATACATAATATATACCTGACCCGTTTAATCCAACCCGGACCGAATTAAATTGTTACACACCAAAAATTATTGGTGTGTAGCACACACACAATACTTTGCCTTAAATGTATACCCATCATTTATTAGCTGTTAGTCAATCAAAGTCACATCCAACCTTTAATCAATATATATTTTGGGTAACAACACCTAATTTGTCCCTTACTTTACTAAATCGATATTTTCATAAATAACAATAAAATAATATTATTTTTTATAATTATATATATTTCTGTATTAGTATATTTATATCTCATGTTGTTACTTTAACATACAAATTCACATTTTTTAATTAAACTCAATTTAATTTATGATGATAAATAGTAAAGTGAAAGATTAGTTTGAAAATGAGAGAATATATATGTATATATAATTTGAATATGTAATTTTGTCGAACCTAAAAATAAATAAATGAGTAGGTTTTATATGAAAATAGATTATGATAAGTTTATCATAAAATAATTTTAAAGTATCATTAATCTCATTATGAATATTATTAATTTGGGTCAGTGTTATATTGTAATTAATAATATTCCTGATGAGATTAATAATACTTCTAATAAAATTAATGATATTTTAAAGGCTTAATTACAACTAAAATCACAAATTTTCCGCGAATTGCAATATAAGCTAAACTTTTGAATTTTGTGTTGGGAAAATAGGGGTGCCCGGAATCTATTCGGGATGAAATTTAAATACGAATTTAAATACAATTATTACTAGCATGAATTAATCCTAATTAATTCAAATAATAATTCCAACAACTAACTTTCATCATGCATGTTGAATTAATTCACATATCAACTATGGCGGAATAAACAAGTAAATATGCGATAAACGTACCTCTTGTAGAATTGGTCTCTGGATATACGGGACAATTACGATCTCGCTCTATCAACCCAAAGCCTTCTCAAGTATTTCCCTTTTCACCTCACTTGATCACCGGTGGTAGATGCTTTCAAGTAATTTAATAAACTAAGGAAAAAGAAAAATATCTATGCTTCTTGATTTTTCCAACACATGGAATTACGTACTTGGGGATGAAATAATCACCCCTATTTATAATGAAGTGGTCGAAATTTTCATATATTTTATGGGTCTGAAGAAAATCTTTTCTTAGTCTCTAAGAAATCTTGAATATATCTCATATATTCTTTTCTCCATAATAAAATATTCCACAAAAATCTCACACTCCTTTTTGACTTATGATTTTCAAAATTAACAAGAGGAAATCCAAAGATTTGGATCTTCTTAAATATATGAGATATTTTTGTATTCCAAAAATACATATCTTCCATAATATCTTTCCAAGAAAATCAACAAAATCTTCTTTCTTCTTGATTTCAAATTTTCGAAAAAATACATGGAAAAATCAGCAATATATTTTCTTTTTATTTTAATCACCTTATCATTATTGGACTACTTAATGGGCTACTTCAGGGGCCTTTAAGGAGAATTAAGATTGGACCTCCTAATGGACTTCTGAATTTCAATATTGAGCCCCAATATAATTCAGCCCATTAATATTAATTATTACCACTAATAAATTAATATTGCACTATCCATCTTAATCCATATTACGATAATATGGGCTCCCGGTTATTATTTCCCGCGTTTAAGATTATCAAGTCCATTAATTAATTAAGCTTCTGAATAGCTCTAAATTAATTAATATATTTCACCTTGGAGTAAAGAAACATCAACATTATTATTCGTATCGAAGAAACTAATTCTTCACTTGCAAGATTTGGTACAATAAAACTTCTGAGCCCACCAAGGGGACTAATCACACGAGCCGTACTCGCACGGGTTTCTCCTTATTAAATCTTAGCAACCGTCGTATGATTAATATTACTGCCCAAGACACAAAGTTCGAAGTCGCAATGATTCTCACCCAACATGAATCAAAGCAGTAACTATTAAGCACACACGGTCCTATTTAAGTGACGGAGATTAAGAAATCAACAACCACTGAGGTCTAATTCTTCACCTTTCAGAACAGAAGAATTTATCCTCGCTGTAGGACCTCTTCAACACATACTAAATGTGCTAGTGCAATCTCTTAGTCAAGACAGACCAATCTGAGCCTTACACATCGACCTTTCACGGCGGATTGTTCAATTCCACCTAGGTCGTGAAAATGTACGTTTATTTACAAGTAAACTGTTAATGTTGTCTTCCGTGATCGGGTATCACCACATTAACTACAATGTAACATGTACTATATATTGAACGGTTTGCAATAGAAATTCAACATTCAATCATAACTAAAGCAAATGCGATAAAAGAATTATTCTCATAAAACGAGTGTTTGATACACGAGTTATACAAAGTAAAAGCATACTTTCACGTATAACTCCAACAATCTCCCACTTATACTTAAAGTCTGCTTTTAGTATACATCACGTATGTCTTAGTGTAGTAGCTCTCTGTGACATCTCATGTCAACCTACACTAACCTAATAATTCCTCCCACTTATACTTAAAGCAGATTGGCAATAGTCTTGACTCTCATTCCATCCACATGTCTCTCGAATGTACTATGAGGCAGGCCCTTTGTGAATGGACCCGCTAGGTTGTCACCCGACGCTATCTTTGCCACCTCTATATCTCCTCTCTTAACGATTTCTCGTATAAGATGGTATTTTCTTTCTATGTGTTTGCTGGCCTTGTGGGCTCTCGGTTCCTTTGAATTTGCAACTGCTCCGGCATTGTCACAAAAGACAGTTATCTTGTCGGGCAAATTCGGAACAACGTCCAAGTCCACTAAGAAGTACTTGAGCCAAACCGCTTCTTTCGCTACTTCACAAGCAACTACTTATTCGGTTTCCATGGTCGAATCTGCGATGCATTTCTGCAAATCGCTTCTCCATGTCATGGCTCCTTCTCCCATGCAAAACACACTACCCGAGGTAGGTATTTTGGAGTCTATGTCTGATTGGAAATTTGAGTCCGTGTATCCCATGGGAATTAGATTGTCTGATCGTTAAATCAGTATTCCATACCAAGTTCTTTTCAGAAACTAAAGAACGTATTTAATTGCAATCTAATGTGCTTTCCCGGGGTTACTTTGATATCTTGCCATCATGCCCACAGCAAAGCAGATATCCGGTCTCGTACACAACATTGCATACATAAGACTTCCTACGTTTGAAATGTACGAAACGTCTTTCATGTCATCTATCTTCACTTGCGTCTTAGGGCATATTTCTTTAGATAGATGGATTCCGTGCCTAAATGGTACAAAACCTTTCTTGGAATCTTGCATGCTGAAATGCTTCAAAGCAGTGGCTTTGTATGAAACTTGCGATAAACCCAACATCCTCCTCTTGCGATCTCGAGTGAACTTGATCCCAAGGATGTGACCGGCTTTCCCTAAGTCCTTCATATCAAACTGATTTGACAGCCATACCCTTACGTCTGACAATACCTTTACATTGCTTCCAATGAGCAGAATATCGTCTACGTATAATACTAAGAATACCACCGCAGTTCCGTCACATCTTTTATACACACAACTTTCGAACTTGTTTTGATCACAAACCCATAAGACTTAATTAATTGATCAAAACACTGGTTCCAAGTACGCGATGCTTGCTTAAGTACATAAATGGATCTCTTAAGCTTGCATACGAGGTGCTCTTGGTCTTTTTCAACGAAACCTTTGGGTTGTTGCATATAGATCCCATCAAGACTTCCGTTAAGGAAAGCTGTCTTGACATCCATTTGCCAGATCTCATAATCTAAGTGCGCAGCGATCGACAAGAGAATACGGATGGACTTAAGCATAGCTACAGGCCACAGGCCACAAGCCTTGCTTTGAAGGTCTCTACCCTTCCGTCCGGTCCTCTTTTCCTCTTGTACACCCACTTGCATCCAATGGGCTCTACCCCACTAGATGGATCAACCAACTCCCATACTTGATTATAATCCATCGAACCCACCTCGGTTCCCATTGCGGTTTGCCACGCCTCAGCGTCTTTGTCTTGGATTGCCTCGTCGTACGTTCATGGGTCTGATTCATCGCCGGGAATCAAATCCGAATATTCTCCAATTCCCATGAATCTCTCGGGTTGCCTTGCAATCCTCCCACTACGACGGGGTTCCGGTTGTGAAGGTGTGACGTGTGGTATATCATCTTGTATACTTGGTATAGGAGTTTGTCCTCTTAACTCGTCTAAGGTAATCTCACTTCTGGGCTTTCTTTTGTTCATATAGTCTTCCTCCAAGAATTTAAAGTGTGAACTAATCACGGTCTTTTAATCCTTGAGACTATAGAACATACACCTTTTCGTTCCCATGGGATATCCTATAAACAACCTTAATTCCGAACGTGGATCCAATTTACCGGCTTCCTCGTCTAGCACGTATGCCGGACAACCCCAAATCCGCAAGTGTCTTAGACTGGGCTTGCGCCCGGTCTACAATTCCATTGGGGTTTTAGGAACCGATTTGGATGGCACCAAGTTTAGAATGTAAGTCGTTATTTCCAAGGCGTTACCCCAGAACGACTTGGGTAAATCCGAATAACTCATCATGGATCTGACTATTTCTTAAAAGATTTTGGCTCCTTCGTTCCGCCACACCGTTCTATTGAGGGGTTCCCGGTGCGGTCAACAGGGATACAATCCCTTCGTCTGATAGCTAGTTCAAGAATTCATCGCTAGGGTATTCGCCTCTACGATCAAATCGTAGAAACTTGATACTTCTTTCCCTATGCATCATAAGGTAGATGTATCCATATCTCGAGTAATCATTGAAAAAGACAATTTACTCATACCCCTTCTTGCTATGATCGTCATTGAACTACACATATCGGTATGAACGAGTTCTAACACTTCCGTGGTTCTATTCCCCTTGGCTCCAAATGCCCTCTTGGTCATTTTACCCTCTAAACAGGATTCACAAGTTGGAAACGGTTCGACTTGGAATGATTCCAAGGATCCGTCTTTCACCAATCTCTTTATCCGCTTTAGATTAATATGACCTAGTCTAAGATGCCATAGAAGTGTTTCGTTCATCTCCGAAAAACGCTTTCTTTTATTGCTCGAAATAATCGATGTGTTATTAGATTCAATTTTGTGAGTGGTGTACCCAAAAAATGGTATAAAGATCATCCATTGAAGTTCTGGAACAGATAAACTCATCGTTTCAAGAAATAATAACATCCTTATTAAAAGAAACTGAGTATCTATTCAAACAGTTTAGAAACTGAAGGTTGAGTTCTTTCTAAACTAGGAACATGAAGAACGTCTCTCAAGACCATAACTCTATCTTCAAAAGATAGGCGCACTTCTCCCACTGCTTCAGCTGCCACTCTCGTAGCATTGCCCGATGTGATGGGGATCTCACTTTCGTTAAGTCGTCGGGTTAGCTTGAACCCATGAAAAAAATTGTGATCAGCAGCTCTCGTATCCACTATCCACGAATAGACAGCATACGCCACTTCACAAGTTTCGACGACTAAGGTGTGTGGATTACCTAACTTTCCTAGCCTCTTAGGCTTGGAACAGGCAGTCCTCCATTGTCCTCTCTCACCGCAACTAAAACACTTCCCCTTTGATGCTAGCCTTTACATTTGCCTTTCGCAACAATTGGGTTTGCTTGGATCCGGCCTTTGGTTCTCTTCCTCTTTTTCCCTCCCTTGGGACCAAAAGAGGTAGACGAACCATTAACCACCATAGCACTAGACTGGTGCTCTATTTTTACCTCCACCGAAACTAAAGCTTGCAAGAGCTCGGACAAACGATTTGTCCATTCATTCATCTGACAGTTCAGATGAAACTGCTCAAAGCTTCTCGGTAGAGAATGGTATATGAAATCAATCAAAATCCGCACCAAGTACTTCCAACTTGTTAAGGTATGCTATTATCTCGAGAACGTGCTCCCTCACGGGCGTTCCTTCCACCATTTCCAACTTGACCGAGTCATGTTTGGTGAACTGATTTGTCATGGGATTCTGATGTGAAAACATCTTCTTCAAGGTGTTCCATGATTTCAACAGCGGATACAATGTCTCCATGAACGCGCCTCAAATCCTCAGACAGAGATGTCAAGATGATGCACTTCATGTGTTCATTGTCACGCTTCCAATCATAAACTGCCTTTTCCCATTGCTTGACTTATCATTAGGCTTGCCGGGTATATTAACGTAAATAACCCAATTGTGTTTTCGTGCAGTAAGGACAAATTTAAAAAAAAACATTTCTAATTGATATAATTCTCTCCAAAAAGTTTATTAACTTTAAGTATATTAAACAGTGGATTAAAAGGTTGCGACATGATGAAATGAGAATAAAACATACATTCATATTAATATCTAGAAAAATACGAAATTATCACATAATTCGATCACATCAATTATATTGGAACCTTAAAACAATATAATCATACATCAGCCAACATCTCGAAACAATTTAAATGTGCCACGAGGGGTGGTCTATACATTTAAATACATTCAAGCGGATTACAAACTCGAAAGTTACAAATCCTTAATTCAAAATTAATAGTTGACTCCCACTTTGACCACATAGAAATTGACAGGGACTCCGAGGGGAGTAAGTTAATATCAATTTCCTATGCCTAAGTAATAACCATAATTAAATACAGGATTATTATTTCGCTTTGAGCAAGCCACTCGTGGTGAGGGTCAATACCGCCACTAGTAATAATCCACAATCATCCTTTCAAAATTTATTCATGTGAAATCCGTTCTTTTGGCCGATCTGAGGGGAAAATGTATTCCAAAAGAACTTCACAAATAAATAAATTATGGAGGCCAAGTTAATCCAATCTTAATATCCGGAATAAAATTGCGATTAAATAAACATACTTAGTAATTTTCGAAAGTAAGGTTTTTCTTGGACAATTAAATTCATGCAAACACATATTAACAAATAATAATAGGTGCACGAAATAAAACATCCATCAAAACAAAATTAAACACATTGGAGCACTCAAATCCAATTGTCACGGTTTAATTTCTTCGTGTCTTGATGCGAAAAATCGTCCTTGTTGCTTTCCGACGTTCATCTCGACGTGCTCCCACTCGAACATCAACACTTCATCAAAAACAGTATCGTTTGGGGTTCAGGACGACGTTTAAAATCACACGGAAAAAAAACACGAACCGAAAAATTCCACGGCCCGAGATACGGCGCGCGTCGGCCCACGAAGTGGGCCCGCGCGCCTCCCGGCCCAAAAAGCGCCAAAGCGCTGCAGAAGGCGCGCCGAGGCGCACCCTGCACGAGGCGCCCCGAGGCGCGCGCGCGCGTGCGCGCGGCGCCGGCCTCCCGTCGCGCCTGGGTCGTGCGCCGTGCACCGTTTTTCGCCGTTCGTCTCCGTTTTCTTCACCCCTTGCATGATTTTACGTCCATACACGCGCCACGCTTATTTGCGTCGTCCGGGTACGCCATTTTTAATTCTTCGTTCTTCGTCACGATCCGATTACTATTTATTTTTACAAAAAAAATAAATACTAGATCTAGACTAGTCTATTACAATGATCGAATCAAAATAAAAACAACTAATCTACTCGTGGATTTTCTCACGAGAAAAACGAATTCGAACTAATCGAATTAAAAACAATTAATTCACACGCATGAAATTAACAACATTAAAACCATGACAATTGGATACCTGCAAAAAAGATCTAGCAATTCTACTATCCAATTTCAATTTAATGTTTAACAATTTAAATTCCAATTTAAAGATCAGAGCCCGAAACCGTGGCTCTGATACCAGTTGTTGGGAAAATAGGGGTGCCCGGAATCTATTCGGGATGAAATTTAAATACGAATTTAAATACAATTATTACTAGCATGAATTAATCCTAATTAATTCAAATAATAATTCCAACAACTAAGTTTCATCATGCATGTTGAATTAATTCACATATCAACTATGGCGGAATAAACAAGTAAATATGCGATAAACGTACCTCTTGTAAAATTGGCCTCTGGATATACGGGACAATTACGATCTCGCTCTATCAACCCAAAGTCTTCTCAAGTATTTCCCTTTTCACCTCACTTGATCACCAGTGGGGGATGCTTTCAAGTAATTTAATAAACTAAGGAAAAAGAAAAATATCTATGCTTCTTGATTTTTCCAACACATGGAATTACGTACTTGGGGATGAAATAATCACCCCTATTTATAATGAAGTGGTCGAAATTTTCATATATTTTATGGGCCTGGAGAAAATCTTTTCTTAGTCTCTAAGAAATCTTGAATATATCTCATATATTATTTTCTCCATAATAAAATATTCCACAAAAATCTCACACTCCTTTTTGACTTATGATTTTCAAAATTAACAAGAGGAAATCCAAAGATTTGGATCTTCTTGAATATATGAGATATTCTTGTATTCCAAGAATACATATCTTCCATAATATCTTTCCAAGAAAATCAACAAAATCTTCTTTCTTCTTGATTTCAAATTTACGAAAAAATACATGGAAAAATCAGCAATATATTTTCTTTTTATTTTAATCACCTTATCATTATTGGACTACTTAATGGGCTACTTGAGGGGCCTTTAAGGAGAATTAAGATTGGACCTCCTAATGGACTTCTGAATTTCAATATTGAGCCCCAATTTAATTCAGCCCATTAATATTAATTATTACCACTAATAAATTAATATTGCACTATCCATCTTAATCTATATTACGATAATATGGGCTCCCGGTTATTATTTCCCGCATTTAAGATTATCAAGTCCATTAATTAATTAAGCTTCTGAATAGCTCTAAATTAATTAATATATTTCACCTTGGAGTAAAGACAGCTCAACATTATTATTCGTACCGAAGAAACTAATTCTTCACTTGCAAGATTTGTTTAATACCCCATCCCGTTTTATACCTTTTATTTTGCTAGAAACCTTAATTATATAATTTTATATTATTATTATCTTTATTTCTTTTAATTTTATTATTTTGCGTGCTAACGTGTAATTTAAATATATACTCTATTTCCAAATTCCCAAGTTCGAAGAAAGAAATCGAATATTTCAAACGAATAAGGTACTACGAGAAATTAATTATTCAAAGTTTAAAATTATGTTTTCGATTCGTATAATTTGTTGAGAATAATTAAAATACTTTAAAATATTAATCGAGTTTTAAAACTGTATTAATTTTGTTTTCGAAATTAATTTGGTGTACTAAGCAATTCCCAAGGTGTAAGAATTGAGAATGAAAATATCCTAAATTTCTACTTTTAATCCTACCCACATATTATTTCCTCCCCTTAAAATTAATTAGTTAATAAAAGCATTTTATTTCTATAAATATGAACCGTCCCTTTCCCAAAAATCATAAGAATTCCTAATCAGTTTCCAATTCTTCACACGCTGCTCCCTTCTCTCCTCTTCCGGCCAGACGACAGCCGCCGTGCCCAGCCCACAGCCGCGACGCCTCCCCCCTCCAGACGCCGCTGCGCGCCTCAGCCAGCGCCGCCGACGCGACGCCTCACGCCTCCTTCGCTCAGCCGCGTCCCCGCCTCTCTTCCTCTTCGATCAGCGACCATCGCCACCGTACAGGGCCGCCACGAGCACTGCCTCCCTCTTCCAGCGCCGTCCCTGTTCCGAACCGGCGACGAAAGTCGCCGCCAACAGCGCCGCTCTCCGTCCTTCGCCGTTACGCCAAGACGCCTCTGCTCCGACCAATCGACTCGCCTCCTCCTCCGTTCGAAGCCAGCGACGCCCCTCTGCCGAATCGCCGCCGCCGCGATGCCCCTCTGCTGAACGCCGCCGCCGTCGCAACGCCGCCGCCTCCTCTCCCTCTTTTTTTTCCAGTGAGTATTCGAAAAATATCCCCTTTCAATTTTGATTCTAAAAGTTTAATTTGATTTCTAATCGTAACTCGATTCGTTGTTTTTCTTCTTCTGAAACGATGCCGAACCGAACCCCTGTTGCCGGAGTTTTTGGAGAAATCGAAGGACGCCGTTAGGCCGTCCGTTTACCCCCACGAATCGAACCGGAATTCGTAAGAATTCTAACCTTTTCTCCCTATTTTGCTGTAGCTTTCGAAGCCCCTGTACGAAAGTGAATAAAAGATTGTTGAATAGTGTAATTAAAATCTTAGTTGTTGAGTTTGGCTCCCATGGTGAACTGTTGTTCGAAGCAGTAGGAATCATTGTGTATTACGGACATTAATTTCTCTATTTCGTATCTCTAAATTAGAGGTATAGTGTCTTTGACTCAGTTGTTTAGTACTATTGTTTAGTAGTGTAGAATTAGTTGTTTTGTGTCATTGGAATAATTATCTAGTATTCATGGTTTGAGTGTTTAGTATTATTGGTCTAGTTGTATGGTTTTATTGTGAATGAATTAGTATTATTAAATTAGCTGATTGATGATGAAATTAGTTGTTAGTAATATTAGTTGAGTTTTTAAAGACAAAGGGAAACTCGTCTTCTACTGTTCAAATGTTTGAAACAAATGGAAAATGACTTTTAGAAAATATTACTACTCTTTTGTTTTGAAAATAACACAAGTCAACTTAGTTAATAATACTAGTAATATAGAAAATATTTATTCTATTATTTGTTATGAAAACTTCTTTAAATCAAGTATTACTAACAATAAAGAAAAATATATATTATATTATTTTTAGTATTTATTATATAAATTTCTTTGAACAAAATAAGATTAATAAAGGGAGTTTTATTTATAAAATATAATTTATATTGAAAGATCTTTTAAAATAAAATATAAACTTTAGAAAGAAAATATTAAATTGAGGTTTTAATTATATTAATATTATTTATATAACTTTCTTATTCTTTTAATTATTTTCAAGAAAAATAGTAATTTGGGGCCTATATTATATTAGTATTATTTTTTTTAAATAAATTACTTAGACCTTTAATTCTTTCAAGAAAAGAATTATATGGTTATGCTTTTAAAATTATAAAAGATTTTATAAAAGAACAAAGGAAATCAAAAGATCGTTTTTATAAGAGTCGAAATAGTCATACAACAAGAAAATTAGTAAATACACCCCCAATGCACTACCCTTTTGAAAGTGGTATATTTACCAAGTTAGTGTGTGTTCTTAAGTAGGCCCTTTTCAATGAGTTTATAAGATAACAACTTCCTCGTTTCGTAACACGTACTTCTAGGCCTTTTCAATAATTCAAGGGTCAACTTTTAATCAAATGGTTTCGTATTAGGACTCTGTGCTAATCGGAATACGCACGAGGGATCCGACCATCTGTTTGAACATCATTCTCAGGACCCGGAGCAAACAGGCGGGTGATGATCTGTTGATCGATCTGCTTATAATACGTTGTGCTGGTATACTCTGAAATCGACCAAATAAATCTAAAACAACTAATCCAACATAAATGTATCCCTATAATATAAATATTCGAATTACGTGATATATTTATATATGATACAAATATCTATTGTTTCTATTCAAATTAATCACGACTGCATGATTAAGGGCATTATCTGAGCATGAACCAATTTAAGTGTGAATTATGTGAATTCTCCCCACAATTTGAAATGACAGTTTTTATGAGAAAGAGGAAGGCGAGTAATCATTGAGCAGTAATGTTTGTGGATTGACACGTATGGCCATGAGTGACAATAGGTCAGATTCATGGTCACTGATATTATTTGTGGTGACCATGAGTGATAATAATTATTCAGATTCATGGTCACATGATTTGTTGGTGAGAAACGGTTTGGGGGAGATTCACAATGTGTTGAAAATGATTTTGGCAGATTCGGCCGTTACTTGAAAATGACTTTGGGCTTTGCCCCTTATTGTGAACCAACTTGTGATATTTCAATTATATGGTTTGAAACCTGTAATGCCCAACTAATTATTATTGTGGACTTGTTACTTGTGTAATTTGATATTCGTGTTTACTTATCATTTTGTTTAACGAAATCGTTATGTTTTTATGAATGAGTACAATTTTAATATACTTCGGATTTACCAATCCCATGACGTTGCAAATCACCCATACGTGAGAATTCAAATCTCACGCCCCCCCCCCCCCCCCCCCCCCTTTTTTACAACCCTTGCAGATTATGATTTCGTGGAGCAAGGACAGTAATAGAGACGACACGGAGTTTCCCACTTAAATAAAATGTTATTGTTAATACTAAACTTATTATTCATAGATATACATGCGTGAGATACTTATTAAAATTATCCTACTCATTTCTTCCGCTGCATAAAACTCATCTCTGATTTTATTATCCATTTTTATATCAAAAAATTTACAGTTCGGATTTTAGTCACAAGTAATACCTCGAATCTGAGATAATTATGTATTTTGGATTCGGGGCGTTACAGGTGGTATCAGAGCTTATTTTCAAAACTTTCGGACCAAAACCCACATCATTATTTTCATCAAGCCAAAACTCTCTTTCTTTATTAAATTTTCTTATCATGTAAGTATAGATCACTAATTAAATCACTTGAGGGGAAATGTGTCTCCTATTACAGTCAGAAGCTCCTCGAAGGTATGTTATTATTTTATTGCCTAAAAGTTTATGATAGCGACAACTTGACTTTCATAACAAAACCACAATCAAAAGATCGAGAACTCAAAACAACACCTACGTGGTGTATAAAGAACCCCAAAATATCGTTTATATTCCTATTGAAATAGGGATAATTAGTGAATTGCATAAATGAATATTTTTGTTTAAAGTTTATAAATTTCATAAATGTTGTTATATGACTATTTGAACTATGTGTTTTAATTGTTTAAATTATGTGTTTTAATTGTTTAATTTATATTTCTGCATAACTAAAATTTTGACTAGAAATTTCCTTTCTATGTTAGAATCCACCTAAGATAGTAGTAGCTCGGTACCTAGAAAACTTATTTTCGAATATGACGTAAGTAGACTGACCTACATAGAAGTCGAGACTTTTATATAATATATATATGTGTTATGAAATTGCTATTTGGCAATGTGTGTTACTTGCTCTATATTAACTGTTATATTTTATCTGATTATCGATAAATGACACGTCACTAGTTTCTATTATACGGTGCGAATGTAATCACTGTACCATTGGTGGCCACAGTGTGTTGCGGTGAACTATGTACTCACGTGTATCTCAGTACTAGCGTTGTGTTGATTACGTAATTCGATTCTGTTTTTATAAATTTTCTCATACCTATATGATGTAATAATATTATTCTTTTCTCTCTAGAACCACCACTAGAATGGCACCAGGACGTAAACGTGGATGACCCCGTGTTAACCGTATTCCAGCCCCAGGAAATCCTATAGAACATGACCTACCTCCTCAGGCTGAACCTAAACCACCCCAGCAGGCCGCACCTGTGAACGATATTGCAACGGAAATACTGATCTCCCTCCAGAACTACATACATCAACAAGCTCCACCACCCCCTCCACCACTGTATGAGCCTATGCCTCAAATCACACCCAGGATGAATGACTTCGTTGAACGATTTCGACGACTGCAGCCACCTAAGCTGAATGGGAGAGAAAGCCCTTTCGAGATCGAAGAATGGATAGCCGGATTGGAGCGCATTTTCCGACATATGGTGCTAACTGATGTGCAGAGAGTCTCCTGTGCACAATTCCAATTGGTGGAAGACGCAGCTCAATGGTGGGAATCCTATGAGCGGACTATGAATGAAGATGAAAGACAAGCCCTTACTTGGGAGAATTTTAAGAAAGCTGTGTTAGACCGGTACTTTCCACGAGTACTAAGGGATCGGAAGGAACAAGAATTTGTTAATCTCCGACAAGAAACACTCTCGGTGATAGAGTATGAGAGAAAATTCAACTAGCTGTCCCGTTATGCTCCACATCTGGTGGACAATGATGATAGAAAAGCCCGAAGGTTTGAACAAGGTCTGAGGCCCGAAATAGCAGGAATTGTGATAGGCCTTCAAATGCCGAGCTATGGAGGAGTTTTTCATCGAGCACTGCTAGTCTCGATCAACCAGGATTTGGAGTACAAGCAGACTTCGACGATGGTCCCTGTTAATCGTAATTGGCAACCAAACTTCAAGAGGAATTCAGTTCCACAACCAAGGGAGGACGACTACAATGTTCCTCGAAATATTCCAAACTGCCCAAGATGTAGAAAGAAACATTGGGGACAATGCAACCAGGGTAGAATTACTTGTTTCCGATGCAACCAACCGGGCCACAAGAGGAATGAATGCACTCTACCATCAAATCCCAACTACCAACCAATTAACAACAGCCAGTACTACCCGCAGCAAGCGGATAACTACCAGACTTACCATCCACCTGCACCCAACAACCGTCAGTTAGGGCCACCAGTCAGAGTTCCACCTCACCAAGGTCAGAAGTGGTCAGGACACGTGAATGCTATCCTTGAAGAAGGGGAAAACAGTGGAGGACAATTCCGATTGAAAGGACCTGAACATCCCGTATAGATACTGAGCAGAATCGGGGTTAAGACTAGGAAAAAAAAATATATATATATATACATATATAGATACTGCTTAAAATAAGGGTTAAGGTTTAGCCGAACAATAACTAAGCAATACCTAGAAGTCGAATTTCGGGGACGAAATTCCTGTTAAGGGGGTGAGGATGTAATACCCCGTCCCGTTTTATACCTTTTATTTTGCTAGAAACCTTAATTATATAATTTTATATTATTATTATCTTTGTTTCTTTTAATTTTATTATTTTGTGTGCTAACGTGTAATTTAAATATATACTCTATTTCCAAATTCCCAAGTTCGAAGAAAGAAATCGAATATTTCAAACGAATAAGGGACTACGAGAAATTAATTATTCAAAGTTTAAAATTATGTTTTCGATTCGTATAATTTATTGAGAATAATTAAAATAATTTAAAATATTAATCGAGTTTTAAAACTGTATTAATTTTTTTTTCGAAATTAATTTGGTGTACTAAGCAATTCCTAAGGTGTATGAATTGAGAATGAAAATATCCTAAATTTCTACTTTTAATCCTACCCACATATTATTTCCTCCCCTTAAAATTAATTAGTTAATAAAAGCATTTTATTTCTATAAATATGAACCGTCCCTTTCCCAAAAATCATAAGAATTCCTAATCAGTTTCCAATTCTTCACACGCTGCTCCCTTCTCTCCTCTTCCGGCCAGACGACAGCCGCCGTGCCCAGCCCACAGCCGCGACGCCTCCCCCCTCCAGACGCCACTGCGCGCCTCAGCCAGCGCCGCCGACGCGACGCCTCACGCCTCCTTCGCTCAGCCGCGTCCCCGCCTCCCTTCCTCTTCGATCGGCGATCATCGCCACCGTACAGGGCCGCCACGAGCGCTGCCTCCCTCTTCCAGCGCCGCCCCTGTTCCGAACCGGCGACGAAAGCCGCCGCCAACAGCGCCGCTCTCCGTCCTTCGCCGTTACGCCAAGACCCCTCTGCTCCGACCAATCGACTCGCCTCCTCCTCCGTTCGAAGCCAGCGACGCCCCTCTGCCGAATCGCCGCCGCCGCGATGCCCCTCTGCTGAACGCCGCCGCCGTCGCAACGCCGCCGCCTCCTCTCCCTCTTTTTTTTTCCAGTGAGTATTCGAAAAATATCCCCTTTCAATTTCGATTCTAAAAGTTTAATTTGATTTCTAATCGTAACTCGATTCGTTGTTTTTCTTCTTCCGAAACGATGCCGAACCGAACCCCTGTTGCCGGAGTTTTTGGAGAAATCGAAGGACGCCGTTAGGCCATCCGTTTACCCCCACGAAACGAACCGGAATTCGTAAGAATTCTAACCTTTTCTCCCTATTTTGCTGTAGCTTTCGAAGCCCTTGTACGAAAGTGAATAAAAGATTGTTGAATAGTGTAATTAAAATCTTAGTTGTTGAGTTTGGCTCCCATGGTGAACTGTTGTTCGAAGCAGTAGGAATCATTGTGTATTATGGACATTAATTTCTCTATTTCATATCTCTAAATTAGAGGTATAGTGTCTTTGACTCAGTTGTTTAGTACTATTGTTTAGTAGTGTCGAATTAGTTGTTTTGTGTCATTGGAATAATTATCTAGTATTCATGGTTTGAGTGTTTAGTATTATTGGTCTAGTTGTATGGTTTTATTGTGAATGAATTAGTATTATTAAATTAGCTGATTGATGATGAAATTAGTTGTTAGTAATATTAGTTGAGTTTTTAAAGACAAAGGGAAACTCGTCTTCTACTGTTCAAATGTTTGAAACAAATGGAAAATGACTTTTAGAAAATATTACTACTCTTTTGTTTTGAAAATAACACAAGTCAACTTAGTTAATAATACTAGTAATATAGAAAATATTTATTCTATTATTTGTTATGAAAACTTCTTTAAATCAAGTATTACTAACAATAAAGAAAAATATATATTATATTATTTTTAGTATTTATTATATAAATTTCTTTGAACAAAATAAGATTAATAAAGGGAGTTTTATTTATAAAATATAATTTATATTGAAAGATCTTTTAAAATAAAATATAAACTTTAGAAAGAAAATATTAAATTGAGGTTTTAATTATATTAATATTATTTATATAACTTTCTTATTCTTTTAATTATTTTCAAGAAAAATAGTAATTTGGGGCCTATATTATATTAGTATTTTTTTAAAAAAATAAATTACTTAGACCTTTAATTCTTTCAAGAAAAGAATTATATGGTTATGCTTTTAAAATTATAAAAGATTTTATAAAAGAACAAAGGAAATCAAAAGATCGTTTTTATAAGAGTCGAAATAGTCATACAACAAGAAAATTAGTAAATACATCCCCAATGCACTACCCTTTTGAAAGTGGTGTATTTACCAAGTTAGTGTGTGTTCTTAAGTAGGCCCTTTTCAATGAGTTTATAAGATAACAACTTCCTCGTTTCGTAACACATACTTCTAGGTCTTTTCAATAATTCAAGGGTCAACTTTTAATCAAATGGTTTCGTATTAGGACTCTGTGCTAATCGGAATACGCACGAGGGATCCGACCATCTGTTTGAACATCATTCTCAGGACCCGGAGCAAACAGGCGGGTGATGATCTGTTGATCGATCTGCTTATAATACGTTGTGCTGGTATACTCTGAAATCGACCAAATAAATCTAAAACAACTAATCCAACATAAATGTATCCCTATAATATAAATATTCTAATTACGTGATATATTTATATATGATACAAATATCTATTGTTTCTATTCAAATTAATCACGACTGCATGATTAAGGGCATTATCTGAGCATGAACCAATTTAAGTGTGAATTATGTGAATTCTCCCCACAATTTGAAATGACAGTTTTTATGAGAAAGAGGAAGGCGAGTAATCATTGAGCAGTAATGTTTGTGGATTGACACGTATGGCCATGAGTGACAATAGGTCAGATTCATGGTCACTGATATTATTTGTGGTGACCATGAGTGATAATAATTATTCAGATTCATGGTCACATGATTTGTTGGTGAGAAACGGTTTGGGGGAGATTCACAATGTGTTGAAAATGATTTTGACAGATTCGGCCGTTACTTGAAAATGACTTTGGGCTTTGCCCCTTATTGTGAATCAACTTGTGATATTTCAATTATATGGTTTGAAACCTGTAATGCCCAACTAATTATTATTGTGGACTTGTTATTTGTGTAATTTGATATTCGTGTTTACTTATCATTTTGTTTAACAAAATCGTTATGTTTTATGAATGAGTACAATTTTAATATACTTCGGATTTACCAATCCCATGACGTTGCAAATCACCCATACGTGAGAATTCAAATCTCACGCCCCCCCCCTTTTTTACAACCCTTGCAGATTATGATTTCGTGGAGCAAGGACAGTAATAGAGACGACACGGAGTTCCCCACTTAAATAAAATGTTACTGTTAATACTAAACTTATTATTCATAGATATACATGCGTGAGATACTTATTAAAATTATCCTACTCATTTCTTCCGCTGCATAAAACTCATCTCTGATTTTATTATCCATTTTTATATCAAAAATTTTACAGTTCGGATTTTAGTCACAAGTAATACCTTGAATCTGAGATAATTATGTATTTTGGATTCGGGGCGTTACAATTTGGTACAATAAAACTTCTGAGCCCACCAAGGGGACTAATCACACGAGCCGTACTCGCACGCGTTTCTCCGTATTAAATCTTAGCAACCGTCGTATGATTAATATTACTGCCCAAGACACAAAGTTCGAAGTCGCAATGATTCTCACCCAACATGAATCAAAGCAGTAACTATTAAGCACACACGGTCCTATTTAAGTGACGGAGATTAAGAAATCAACAACCACTGAGGTCTAATTCTTCACCTTTCAGAACAGAAGAATTTATCCTCGCTGTAGGACCTCTTCAACACATACTAAATGTGCTAGTGCAATCTCTTAGTCAAGACAGACCAATCTGAGCCTTACACATCGACCTTTCACGGCGGATTGTTCAATTCCACCTAGGTCGTGAAAATGTACGTTTAGTTACAAGTAAACTGTTAATGTTGTCTTCCGTGATCGGGTATCACCGCATTAAATACAATGTAACATGTACTATATATTGAACGGTTTGCAATAGAAATTCAACATTCAATCATAACTAAAGCAAATGCGATAAAAGAATTATTCTCATAAAACGAGTGTTTGATACACGAGTTATACAAAGTAAAAGCATACTTTCACGTATAACTCCAACATTTTGGCGGGAAAAAAAAATAATCACTTTCATATTTGTTTGCAATTTAAACTTTGGGCAGTTCATCACTTGCCCAAAAGTTGTCATGTACAAATAAATATACAATCATCATCTCAATATGCATCCACAACATTAATTATTTATAAAAATAATAAAATAAAATAAAATTTAAATTACAAATTAATATTATAAGACTATAAATAAATTTAAAATACATATAAATATAAAAATGGTTAGTTATATTTTTTTAAATAAAAATATTTAATTATATTTTATAAAATTCAAGAGTGTTTAATATATTTAAAATAAATAAAATTTAAATACTAAATATTTTCTTAATTAAACAATAAAAGAATTCTCTAATTCAATTATCAAATCCAAAATCTCCCGAAAATTACTATGCAATTATCAAATTCAACCCTAAAACCATTATTTATCCTCCTTTCTTATCTTCATGATCCGACTGCGCCGCTCCATCCTTTCAACGCCAACACACAATATATCAGACATGAATTAAATTATTTTTCTCTTGAACAATACAAATTCATTCTATCTAGAAATTGAACAAATTTTTTCCCATATTATTTTTAAAATTGTTACCTTTAATATTGCATATCTCTAATCTTTACCTCAGACCAATATCTTGAACTCGAGATTTGCAAAAAATGGGGTGGAGAATGGAGATAGACATGGGGAAGACTATCTATAGAGTTGTCAGATATAACCATATGCTTGAGAATGAAGAACCGAAAGGGATTGAAGTTAATTTAAGTTATTTTTTTCAATTAATTATAGGATGTTCTAATTGGAGTTTGGATATTTTGAATGTGTATTGTGGACTAGAGTTTGAACATTTTGATTTTTTTAATTGGAATTTAAATTTTAAAATTATTTCAAATATATTCGAATTATTCATTTTAAAAAATATTAATTTATATTTAAAATTTTCAAAAACACAAATTAGTATTTCAATTTTAAGAAATGTAATTAATTTTTTTATATTTAAACTTATTTATAATATAAATTTTTTTTTTTTTTTTTTAAATGTAATGATGTGGATGATTACTAAGATGATGAATGTGTATTTATTTGTACACATCAGCTTTCGGGCAAGGGACAAACTGTCCGAAATTTAAATTGCAAACAAATATGAAAGTGATGATTTTCTTGCCAAAAAATTAAAAAATTTAGCTCATATTGCAATTTGCAAAAAAATAGTGATTTTATTTGCAATTAAATCTACTTTAAAACTATTTTATAATAAATTTATTATAAATTATTTTCATATAATACATGGCATAAATTAGAGTGTGTGTTAAGAAAACACGTGAACTAAGAAAAAATTGATGAGTGAAGAAACAAAAATTAGTTTAAACTTTAAATGAGATTGCGTGAGCGGGATGGTCGGCACCCGTAGCCGGGTCATCAATGGCGCGCTGATTTCGAGGCGCTTCGGGTCCTTAATTGCCAATTCAGGCGTGGCACCAACCCCACATTTATTAATAATTAATAATAATTGTTTTTTTATTTATTATTATTACTGTCGCACGCTCCACCCAATCTTTTTCAATGGAGTAGATTTTTCTTCAACTAAGAACTCTCATTTTTAAGTATTAATATATGTATTTATTATTAATGTTATATATATTAATTACTACTCCCTCCGTCCCGGTCTAAGCGTCTCATTTCTTTTGGTTGAATGGTTTAAGAAAGTGTATTTGTTTATTAATATATGGTGAAAAAGTAATGAATAGTGTTGAAAAGTAATGAATAGTGTTTAATAAAGTAATGAATAGTGTTGAAAAATTGATTGAATGGGTGGCATTTTTGGCAATATTGTATGAATTTGAAGGTTAAAGTTTATATGTAGTAGAATGTTGTTTTTTCCATTTATGGAATGAGACAGTTAGTGTGGGACAACCAAAAAAGGAAAGCGGGACACTGAGAATGGGACGGAGTGAGTATTATTTAAAAATATTTGTTTTAAACAGTGATAGTGCATATTTATTACAACAATAATGAATATGCATAATAGTAATATTGGGAGAAAATGAACTCAAGTTTTCAAAAATTGATCGGGATGGAATATAGATTTATGTCGAAATCCATTAAGAAATTATACCTGAAATGTTAAAAATTATAATTTACAAAGCGTAAGATTTTTTTGGTCCAATTAATATTCTTTATTTAAAATAAATTCAAGGTAAAAATATTGTTTGGATTAACAATAATAAAAATAATTTATTAACTCAATTAAATGACCATAAATCTCTTAATTTATTTTGTTACTAGAACAGGTACCGTAACGCAAATTTATTAGTCTGCCACACAGTTATAATAATACCATAAAGTTCGCACCAAACTTTTATAATGTGGATTTGGATATTGATGGTAGATAGATAACAGCAATAATATGTCATTGACTTATGTTAAAAGTGGCAAAAAACTATGTCTTGAATAAAATCATTACAAGTTTTGTTATCGAAACTATATATATCACCATAATTAAGTTCTACCATGAAAATGTTCGACCTAACTACATTAACTTATTTTACACGCCACATTCAACACTACAGGGAACAAAATATAAAAGAAGAACAAGAACTTGCCTTTTGTTTACTTTTTGCAACTCAAATTTGGCAAATGCTATAATCTTGCAATTGCTGTAACAAAATTTTATCCATTATTTTCACCAAAAAGAAATTATACTTGCTTTTAAAATTACACACATCTCTTAATGCTAGAGTAAAGGTATTTGCTAATACAATTAAAAGGGACATTTTTTTTTAAATTGTCTTTTTTTTTTTTTCAAATGTATTTTTAAATTGTGAATAGTGGTTGCAAATCTTTAAAACTATCAACTGGGTCTGCTGGGTCCAACACTCAATGGGTCTATTATGTGTGGTCGGGTCATCACTCCGGATGAGTCTATGTATATATTTTTTCTAATTAATACTCATTCTGTCCAATATATTAGTTTTTTTTTTTTTTTTTTTTTTTGCTGTTACTTTTTGTCATATGTTTGAGAATATTATTAGATATTATGAGATCCAAATATGAATAAACTGATTATTTATGTAATATAAGTATCATATTTTCTATAAACAATCACTTAATTTATAAATGAATCTCATAATATTTCATAATATCCTTCAATATATGATAAAAATAGCAACTCAAAGAACATGTCTAATAAAATTGGACGGAAGTAACAATGTTTTTATAATTAGTCTTAGTGACCTGATAAGAAGAAATGTTTAGCCAGCTTTTCATTTTTATTCCGCTTTAAGAAACTAAAATAATTGGTATATATTATCACCTGGTTAATGATGTCTAATTCATGAATCCTTGAATCCTTTCATAGTGCAGTTATAAGCAATTAATTCAAGTCTTACCATCTTCAATGCTATGAGGCAAATTGCCTCAAAAAATCATCAATTTGCCACCAAATTTGCCTCAAACAGTAAAATCATCTTCAATCATTAAACTCAAATTCTAACTCAAATGAGAATATTCTCTAAAATATTCTTAACTTTAATTTTTTATTACATTTTATCCAATATTTGTTTCTAATTAAATATATTTCATCATATTTACCACTAAAATAAAAAAAGATTAAACAAACTAAATTAATTAATGTTGTCTTATTATATTTATGTTAGTTATAATTTGTGTTCGTATTGATAAAACATTAAGTTGTATATTTGTTATTTTTAAATTATCAAAAATATTAATGCCACATAAAATAAAAATTACAATTAATATTGTATAATACTCTCAGGGGCCGTTTGGTTCATGAGATGTGATTGATTAGATGAGATTGGATTAAATGACATTGAATTAGATAGGATTATTTGAGGAGGAATGTGTGTTTGGATTGAATGATTAAGTGAATTTAAAGTGCTATAAACCATTTTTAAAGCATGGGACTATGGAGTCCCACCATCCCTAAGGGATTAGTTAGTCCCCTATTTGATGGATTGAGTAGGTTTATGACTCGGGCCCCAATTTTATCCCGGGCCGTAAACCCGCGAACCAAAAGCAATATTACATGGGATTGAGTGGGACTAAAACTTTAGTCCCACCCAATCCAGCGAACCAAACGCGCTCTCACAATATCAACTAAATAATAAAAAAAAAAAAAAAAAGGAGAAAGACATTTGCATCCGGAATAGTATATGGCAAAAGGGTATACATTTGCCACAAAGAAAAGGTGGGTGGCTATTTGAGGTCATAATTGCCTCAACTTTGGAGAACCATTTCTGTGGCAAATAGCCTTTGCCTCTCCATTTGCCTCAGCATTGGAGATGTCTTAATGAGCGGAAGTGGTAAGTGTTGCTACCTACAGTCCTTGTTTGTATTTTAAATTTATTTCTTGGTATTTTAATTTGCTCATACAGAACTAGGAGCGGATTAAGCACAATTTCTCGTATACATTTAAATGCATGACATGCATTTAAATTTTAAATATAATTTAATTTTTTTCTAATTCGAAATATATAATAAAATAAATTGGGAAATTATTTATTATTTATTGGAGTATTAGTGTCAAAAAACACAATATACACCGAACATTTTTTTTTTTTTTTTACAATTGGACATTACTAATTACTTTTTGGTTATTACTAATTATTATTTGAATATTAATAATTCAAAATACACAATACACACTAAATTGTGTATTTTTTACTATTGATTTTTAAAATTCAAGTGCATGTTATGCACTTATGTGCACACAAGTATCACTCTGGATTTTGAGATCATTATCTCAATTTGACGACTCTGATGTTTACCAAGTTTAAAAAAAAAATTAATCTCAAAGCATATTTAAAAATTCCAATCATTGTTTGTTTCGAATGGCAAGTTACATTGCTGTTGCGAAGCTAAGTTCACGATCTGCCAACATTATTTTTTTAACTTGCAGCTAATCATTAGAATATAAGCAAAGTTGGTATGACAACGTATGCAATTTTTTTATAATAATAATACAATTTAAAAAGTATTTAAAAAATATAAAATGTTCAGATTGTTTAAAATATACCTGAGACATATATAAACAATAATGTTTAATTATCCCGTCGTACCACTAGAATATGTTTGTACAATTTTTTACATTGAATAATTATCTCATTAAATTTTTTGGTTATATTTGGAGATGCAACTGAGGAGTGCTATATTTCTTAGTTATTGGTGATCATTTATTGCATTGCCTCAATGATTAAAGACATTTCTTAATGTTTTTGATTTAGCGAGAAAATATAAATACATTCAAATTTCTAAACTTGTTAAAAGAAGACTAACTTCATCAAGTTAGCTAAAATCTAACACATATGCGAGTGTTAAAGGCTCTTTCAATAGATGAAGGAAGGAGGTCTGTTCAGAAATTCAAATAATTTTTCCTTAGAGCTTACATGATCAAGTTTGGTATCAAAGATGAGATAGTTTCGACCCATTTCGTGATCAAAGTTATGCTTTGTAGTTGGAAACCAGGTTCGAATTCAAGATGAAGATGAGCTAGCGTTGGCCCATTTCATGTTCAAAATTGAGATGCTTTATGGTTGTAAAAAGAGGTTCCACATATATGGTCTATATTTTGAACACCAAAAAAGTTCTTTTGATTGTTATAGCTACTTCGTGAAAAATAATTTAGTCTATGCTACACAACAGTGCACTGTCCAGTACTGCTTTATAGTACTGTACCACCTGCAATGAGGTATTGTACAATACATTACCTCATTATAGGTGGCCTCCTAGTGGTAACTCACATATTCAGGAAAGGTACTATCGTTGAAGACACAATGATAATTTATAAAGATGATGCAACGTATGTATTAATTTCTATGGGTGGAAAAAAACATTCATAGATACAAATACCTATTGCAAAATAATACTATTAGAGTTGAATATCTTCTCCAAGGGAGTTTGTATTAAATTTTTTTTGTTTTTTTTATCAATTTTTCATTTATTCATGGAGTAATATTATTGATATTTTTCTCAAAATCTTTGTCTTTCTTCATCTATCATTTTTCTTTGCATATATATTATACAATAAGAAATTAGTTGAAATGTGTCGCCAATGTAGAATACTAAAAAATAAAAGTTATGTTTAAATTAATCGATTTGTAGTATTTAATCTAAAATTAATATTTTTATTTTTCAATTTCGCGTAATACGCAGGATTACATGCTAGTTAAATTATAAGGAGTGATAATTGATTGTATGCAAAAGTGTAATAGTAAATTCATAGGTATTGTACTTCAAACTAGAACTAGTTAAAATTTTCAAAATCCAAATATTAATTTTTAAAATTCAAAACAAATATCACCAAAGCTATACTTCCTCCGTCCATGAAATATAGTCCTATTGTTTTATGCACGGTTATTAAGAAAATTGATATAATATGTAAAAAGTAAGAATATTGTGTCACATCAAGTACAAAATAAATTATTTTTAAAATGTTATGTGTGTGTTGAAAAGTGTAGATAAAATTTATAATTTCCAATTTAGGCAACATGACTATTTTTCGTGGACAACCAAATAAGGCAACCATGACTATTTTTCGTGGACAACCATATAAGACAACCAGAACTATATTTTATGGACGGAAGGAATATTTGTTTTGAGAATTAAGTGGGTGGGAAGTTGTGAATTTAAAATTCAATCATAGTAAAAAAATTAAAATTATGTACTTTATTTTAAATTTTGGTTGAGAGAAAATTTGTGTGAGGAAAATATGAAATAATACCAACGAGTGAGAGAAAAATATATAGAAAATTCCGCAATAAATATGATCTGGAATCTAGATTGCAAAATTCTAAAATTTCCCCAAATGAGTCTCAAAATAAACACGGCCTAATTTCTGAAAAAGAAAAAAGAAAACGATCGGTTTTTTCTGAATTATTTACTGCTATCTATTTAAAGAAAGCAATGCATCCACATGGCTTCGCTGGACAGAGAGAGATAGCTGTTACTTTCAAAAAAAACCATGGCGGACAATAAATAAATGCAGCGTTACTGTCTTTTATTTTCTTTTTCCTTGTAAAGATTAGGAAATTAAGTTAGATAATACTTCAGCAAATTGTAGAATTTATAACTAAAAAGAACTTGGAATCTCTATGTAATGAGTGTGTTTCAAGCGAAAGGACCCACTAGAGACAACTTCTTTTCTTGTTTCAGAGCTGCCATTAATTATTCACATTGAGTTCTTCCAAGCTGCATTATAATAACGCGAAATATGAAGATTTTACCGGGGAAAGGCGTTTCTTTTTTCTCTTAAATACCACTCAAAACTTACATGTTGGCATTTACGGGTTTTGGTGTTTCATATATGTCACAAAGGGCTGAGTTTTGGAATCTTCTGGTAAAAAAAAAGAGGTGGTTTGTGTCAGAACAACTGGGTTTGTTATTATTTTTTGGAGGGGTTGACCTAAATTTCGTGTTTGATTCGAAAATAAAGTATTCTTTTTGAGGCATTTTGCCGTGTAACTGAGATTTTGGGGTCAGTTTTATGTGGGTATGAGCAGATAAGAGCTGCATTTCTGCTGCATTAATTGCGACTTGACAAGAATTTTTTTTTGGAGTTTCTGTGATCTGGGTTTCTGCATTTTTTGTGTTTTGTGCAATTCTCTCTGTTTTGAGTCAAAGTGTGTGCATTTTTTTCTGGGTTTCTGAGAGCACTGAGCAATTCTTGGCTTTTGAGGCGGTATTAGGGTTTTCAGATTTTCTGATTTGGGGGTTTATGATTTGTGGGCGCTGAAATTTCTTCGGTTATCGAATTGGATTAAAATTGAAGAAGAAAATGGCTTGTATGAAGTTGGGATCCAAATCTGATGCATTCCGGAGGCAAGGGCAAGCCTGGTTTGTTTCTTAACTTAGTCTTCATTTTACTAGTTTCTAATCTCTCTCTCTCTCTTTCTCTCCCTGCAATTTGAGCAGAATTAGGTCTTAACCTTTAATTTTCTATCCACCTCTTTTAGTGGCTCATTCCCTGCAATTGTATGTGAAAAATGAGATTCATCTGAAGTTTGGATTTCTTGATTTGTGGTGCTGAGTTTTGTTGAATACTTGAATGTTCTGCTCTGATATTCAATTTTGGTTCGGCAGATGCTTGAGAAGCCTGAAGTGTGTATTGGTAGTGACTTGTTAAAATGACCCTATATGTTTTGTGGCCTCTCAATACCATACTAGACTAGAGATAAAAGGCTCTTTATGTAACCAATTCTGATATGGGAGTACACACAGAAATTTCCCTTAATATCAAAAAAATTGTAAAGAAGGCCTTTCATTTCTCAGTCTTTGTTTGTTATTTATCTGTTCTAGGGAGACATTTTTATCTTGATGAATTGAGTGAATTATGTTTCACTTTAAATAATTGGCAATTAGAGCAGTTGGTGAATCTTCAAGAAACCTTTTTTGAAAGATAAATCCCCAAAATAGATGAAGCTCTCGACATCAAGTAAAATGGTTTTCTTGATCCTGCCCTTCTCGTTTCGTTTAATTGTAGGTTCTGCACTACTGGCCTCCCTAGTGATGTAGTTGTCGAAGTTGAGGAAATGTCCTTTCATCTTCACAAGGTATTGTTTCCTTTTTCATTGCTCTTGATTGCTGGCTCTTGTAAATAGACTAACAATGTAGTAATTCTTTTTGTTATTCATTATCTGTAGTATTCCTACCTACGGAGTTCTGCTGGATCGTGATTCCAGTCAACTAGATTTATATGACTGAATGATTTTTTTTAATAGCTGAAATGGATACATGTTTTAATGTGTATTGCAAGCCATAATTTTCTTGGTAAAGCCTAAAGTAATTTTGTTAATTATTGTAGTTTCCATTGCTTTCAAGAAGCGGAGTTATGGAAAGACTCATTGCAGAGGCATCTGAAGGAGAAGAAGGTTGCATCATTAAGCTTCCGGACATTCCTGGTGGAGCAAAAACCTTCGAACTTGTAGCTAAATTTTGCTATGGGGTCAAACTGGAGCTTACAGCTGCAAATGTGGTGTACCTTCGATGTGCTGCTGAGCATCTTGAAATGACCGAAGACTATGGAGAGGGCAATCTTATTGCTCAAACTGAAACCTTTTTCAATCAGGTAGTTTTACGTAACTGGAAAGACACGTTGAAAGCACTAGAGACCTGTGACGATGTTCTCTCTTATGCTGAAGAACTCCATATTCCGAAAAGATGCATCGATTCTTTAGCTGCCAAGGCGCGTTCTGACCCGACTCTGTTTGGGTGGCCTATGGTGGAGCATGGTGGGCCCATGCAGAGCCCTGGAGGAAGTGTTCTGTGGAACGGGATAAGCACGGGTGCTCGACCCAAACATTCGAGTTCTGATTGGTGGTACGAGGATGCATCAACTTTAAGTTTGCCTCTTTACAAGAGGTTAATTTCAGCAATGGAATCTTCGGGCATAAAGCAGGAAATAATCGCGGGATCTCTTAATTCTTACGCGAAAAAATACTTGCCGGGGCTGAATAGGCGCCAGGGTGGCAATGAGACGAGCAGCCGTCACATACAGGTGGGGTCGGTGACCTCACTATCGGAAGAGGATCAGAAAATTCTGCTTGAAGAGATGGATCGCTTACTTCCAATGCAGAAGGGTCTGGTTTCAACCAAGTTTCTCTTTGGTCTACTCAGAACAGCCAAGATTCTTCGAGCTAGTCCCTCGTGTGTATCGAGCCTGGAGAAAAGAATCGGGATGCAGCTTGATCAGGCAACCCTTGAAGATCTCTTGATGCCTAATTTATCGTATTCTATGGAGACTTTATACGATGTGGACTGTGTTCAGCGTATTCTGGAGCATTTCTTGATCATGGATCAGGCAGTTGGTGGTGCGTCTCCGGGTTCCATTGACGACGGCCAAATAATGGGATCACCATCACTCACACCAATCACAATGGTGGCCAAGTTGATCGATGGATACCTTGCAGAGGTTGCACCAGATGTTAATCTGAAACTACCCAAGTTTCAGTCTCTTGCTGCTGCTGTTCCAGAATACGCACGCCCCTTGGATGATGGTCTTTATCGTGCAATCGATGTTTATCTCAAGGTAATCTGCTCCAGTTACCCCTTAATGTATTACAAAAGCCCCTTGATGTTTGTTTTCTTCTTACGGACACCCCACTCAAATTGTTTAATTTGTGGGGGTAAAAAGCTTTAAAATTTCCCGTGTTTCCGTGTTTGACATATATGCACAAAAGCCCCTGTGTTTGATAAAAGTGTGCTCGCAGTTGGTGAGATTGAGTACTTTTATATTGTTTCAACTTACGGGAATTACCCAGAATACCCCAAACTAATTACTTAAAACACCAGATGTGCAGTTGAAATTAACGAGATGAAGAACCCTAATCGCGATTTGTACACGTTTTGCGTCTATGTATTTCCATTTGAGTGTTTTTTGTGTGTGTTTTTGGTTTGTACGGAGGGCAATTATGTAAATTCATGCTTCAATTTAACAAATGTCACGAGTGTTCTTTGAATGGAAGTGGACAGTAGGGGGAGAGTGCATATTTTTATCAAACACAGGGAGGTTTATGCATGCAGTGAAACACATATTTTGTCAAACACAGAGGCATTTTATGCTTTTTACTCGTAGTTTGTGATGAAACAAACTTCTAAGGGTTCTTTTTAAATTATCAATCAGAAGCTAATAAGGCTAGTTATTTTCCCATATGCAGTCTCATCCATGGTTGGCTGAATCAGACCGAGAACTGCTCTGCCGATTAATGGACTGCCAGAAACTCTCTCTGGAGGCCTGCACACACGCAGCTCAGAACGAGAGGCTGCCACTGAGAATAATAGTCCAAGTCCTCTTCTTCGAGCAGCTCCAACTGAGAACTTCAATAGCCGGTTGCTTCCTCGTCTCTGATAATCTCGACGGTTCGAGACAACTGAGAAGCGGGCTGGTGGGGCAAAACGAAGGCGGGTGGGCCACAGCTGTGAGGGAAAATCAGGTCCTGAAAGTAGGTATGGATAATATGAGGATGAGAGTCTCTGAGCTGGAGAAAGAATGCTCGGACATGAGAAGTGAGATCGAGAAGCTGGGTAAGGTAAAAGGATCGAGCACGTGGGGGAATGTGTCCAAGAAATTCGGGTTCCGACTGAAGTCTCAGATGTGCAGTGCTCAAGAGGGATCAGTGAGTAAGCAGGACAATGGCCACAAAAAGATTGAGAAGCCAAAGGAAAGACAAGGTAAGGAAAAGAAGAAGAATTCAGATTGATGAGTAAATGACTGTTTCTTACTTTGTTCCTATTATAGCCTTGTGTGATTATTCTATTTGCTGTTGCCTTTAACCTAGGTAGATTGCAAGTGTAATTGTGTCTATTTTTTATGTATCTTGTAACAGTATTTGTTGAAGAAATTTCTTTTTTTTTCTCAAGTCTGCAGATGCTAATTGAAATATTCAACTTTTCTGGCGCTTAAATCTCCTGTCTAAATTTACTCAAACTTGGGCCGGAGTTGTGAGGATACCGGATCATACGCTATACTATACTGAAATTTTAATTTATTAAAAATACATAATGCTTTATATACTATCCTTAATTTTTATTTATTTTTTATAGGTAAAATTCTGATTCAAACCCATGACTTCTCGGTTAGCAGTGGTTCGTACGGTATAATGTAGTTTTTAGTTCATACCGTATACCGTAACGAAAATATGTATATGTAAAAAGTCATACCGGAAAATATCAGTCTTAATAATTCTAGTTTGGCTTGTGTAATGATTAAGCACGTTTGCTTTATGGTTAGCAACTAATAATTGTTTATTGTGTAGAATTAACAAATTCTAATTCTCAGCTGATTGCTTATTCATCATTCTGATCATCTGAAAATCATAATCTCAGATGGCGATTCCTCCTGCAGTAATTAGAGTCGCATTGCGGAGGTGAGAGGTTATTCATGATCAAACTGCTTGTGTGTTATCACTTTCTAACTTACCATACTTCATTTAGAACTGACCTTTAGATGATATTTTAATGAAATTAACCTTCAAATTGATTTGAAATTTGTGTGTGGATAGTTGATAAAAATTATTTTCCAGACATTTTGCTGAGAACTACGTGTTTCGTCGTAGGTACTGTAGTGATTATTAATAAATAAAAAGGTTAATTGCAAAACAAATCACAAACTTTATAATTTCTATCAATTATAATATACTCCCTCCGTCCATAAAAATTATACCCTTTTCGTTTTGACTGGTTTTAAGAAAACATAAATAAATTAAATAAGTGTATTTTGGATTATTATGTGGTTCATTTATGAGTTAAGTGGTTGTTTGTGAGTGTAAAGTCAAAGACATGTGAATTAATAAAGTGATGGTTGCATGGTAAAGAAAATAAAATCATTGTAAAAACGAAAGGAGATGGGTCATCAGAGGAGGGAATGATGCGGTGTGTGCGATAAGTGGATTGGAGGAGAAAACAACGGAACATCTATTTATCAAGTGTCAGGTGACCGAGGAATTGTGGAGGAATTGATTGGCATGGCTCAGTTTTCCCACAACCCTGCCAGGTAAAATTATAGACCATTGTCTTCTCTTCTCAGGACTGTGGAGGAAAAGAAGAGCAAAGCAGTGGGAGTGTATGGTATGAGTTTTGTGGAAGGCAAGGAACAAAAGGATATTCGAGGGAGAAGAGACTGATGTCGGAAAACTAATGGAGAAAATTAAAGGAAGGACATGAAGTTGGTTTATAGTTAAGAATGCGATTTTCTGTAACTCAAGTCCTAAAGATTGGCTTGAGTCCCCAAACTTGATTTTAGGTCGGTAATTGGCTGTTGTTACTGGTTTTGTTACTGGTCTTGTACGGTTGGCATAACTTGTGCCATTATTTAGTAATATAAGCTCTTTTTTCTGATTAAAAAAAAAATTAAAAACGAAAGGGCTATAATTTTTGTGGACGGAGGGAGTATACTTTTTTCTTTGTAATTTAATACACTAAATTTTTAATTTGCAATCCAATACATCTGATTATTTTTCAACAAATAAATGATGTCGATGCCGAAAATGTCACGTAAATATTCACGTGGATACCAACAAATAAAATTGTTTTTAAAAAATAAAATAATGTATATAAAAAAAAAATAAGTAATGTTTTTAAAGTTAAAAATATATTTTAAAGATAGTTTTTTTTTTTTAAATACGACTTTGTTTGTTGGCACGTACATAAATTCTATGTGGCATATCTAATTAGGCGTGAAATTGTTAGATTTTAGAGCTAGAAATGCCCAAGTTTTGGTTGATTTTGTTGAGTATTGAGAGTCAATTGAGTACTATTTTCATGAACTAATGAATTTGTCTATTTGATGCTCATAGGTGAATCGAGGGCGAAAAATGGAGTTCGTAGGACTTTGAATGGACTCAAACGGATGCCTGGATGAGGAGATATCGAAGAAATATGAAGGTATTAGTGCGCGAGAAGAAAAATATCAGTTGAAGAAGAAGGAGAGCCACTCAAGCACACTCACTCGAGCGCCACCGCTCGAGCAAGGAGTTGGCTCGAGCACCAAAACTAACAGAATATTTTGCCTGTTCAAGTGGCTCGAGCGCCACCGCTCGAGCCTTGATGCCATTCGAGCTACACTACTCGAACGCCTCCGCTCGACCCTTGGAGTCATTCGAGCTATTAAGCTCGAGCACCCCCGCTCGAGCGGGTGGTGCTCGAGCGCCTTGGCCCTTTTGCCTCCTGATCCGTTTTCCGGCCTATGAGTTCCCGAATCGGCCCGACGCATATATATACTCAATCCGAACACGTTTTTGAAACACATCACATACCACTTCATACTTAGAGTTAATTTTTAGAGAGAGAGGAGCACCGAGAGTTGAGCAAGCTTATTTTACGTGTAATCGAGATTTTACTTTACGAATTCATAATTTGGTTTTGACTTTTAATTCCTTTTCTTTTCCTCTTTGATTTTGAATACTTAAGACTACGTTTTTCTTTATTAATTAAATTCCTGTTCTTAGTATTATTTTCTTCCTTAAAAACCCTAGTTTATGCTTTTTAGTTTTTCACTTCAATTAAGTATGTTTTCGTTCGTTGCTTGTTTAATCGCTTTTGTTATTATTGAAATCATGTTTAGCTAAAACCCTTACATGCTTGGGGTAGGATGAACTCATAGAAGTAGGATGTGGGTACGTAATTAGGGTAATTCGTGACGTTTAGTTTTAATTCTCTTAATTAATGAATTCTTAAAATCAATCTTAACTTTACCTTTGAATTTCGTTCGAAAAGTGTTAGAGAGAGGACGATCTTATCACTCTTTAACAACTAGTAGACTTAACGAGAGGGTTCAGAAGGGGTTAATTAATCTACCGGTTTATCTAGGGAGGACGACCGCATCACCTTAGTTAAATTAGAGTCTTTTGAATTAAGCACAATCTATTAACTTGTTTAGTGGATTAGTGAAGTCGATTGATAGGATAAATTATTAGGGTTTGAATTCTTGAGCTTTCATCTTACAATATTTTACTTAAGTTATTTCTTGCACGTCACGGTTATTTTGATTATGTACCTGCTCCGTTAGTATACGTAGGAATTCCTATCCTGAGCATCACCATCACATATTTGAAAACACACTTTTACGTTCTTAGTTTAATTTTCCTTTTTGCATTCGTAGAGTAATTTAGTTTAGATAATATTTTCTTTTCAAAAACCCATAAACATATACTCATATTAACTACGACGCGTAGCTCTTCAGGGATCTATTCGCATACATTTCTTCCCTTGGGTTCGATAATACTTGGTCCCTATACTAGCTCATACTACAGTGAACTCGTATGCTTGTGGGGAAACTACTAGTAGAAAGTTAGTATTTTCGGTTCAAGTCAATATCCGACAATAACATACTTAATTATTGATGGAAAATTATTGCAAACTTTAAAAAGACTATTGAAAAAAAAAGTGGTAATTAATAAAAATTATAAACTTTGTGATTTATTTACAAGTAACGTTAAATAAAATTATGACATATGCATTTGCCAAGTGATGAAACATGTTAAATATTGGGGTAATTGAAAAAAAAATCACGAACTTTGTAGTCTTTATCAATTACAACATAAACTTTTAAAGTTTGCAATTTGATGCAATAACTAATTTTTTATTGCAATTCAATACATGGTGCTAATTTTCAGCGATATATACGTATACGTGGCAGCCGGAGCCGACACCAAAATGTGTCACACGCCACGTTAGATGTCAAATCTGCAAATTTTAATTTTTTTAATATTTAAAAAAAATTATAAATATTTTTTGCTCAAACACGTTTAATAATTAATAATAAATTTTGGTGTTGTTTAGTTTATGTAGAAAAACTGTCTCACGTCATACAAACTTGTACAGATACTATAAAATAATTTTATTTTACCACTATTATTAAACCATGTTTGAGCAATGTTTTACAAATAAATATTTTAATATTTTTTTTAAAAAAATTCTTCTAGATTTGACATTTGATGTAGAGCATGACGTGTTTTTGGTGGCAGCTTCGGCTGCCACGTAGCGTTAGTATTGCCGAAAAATTTACACCATGTATAGAGTATCCTAAAATTTTACACCATGTATCAAATTGCAATAATAAATTAGTTCGTGTATCGAATTGCAAACTTTAAAAGTTCATGTTGTAATTGATAAAGACTATAAAGTTCATGATTTTTTTTTGCAATTAACCCTTAAATATTTGCGTTTTGACAAAAACTTGTATGAGACCGTCTCATGACATGAGACCACACAAATTAACACATACCCCTACCAAAGTGTTAATGAGTCAATGCTCTAGTTACAACCATTCTCATTGTCTCATGCCATGAGATGATCTCATATAAGACTTACTCTTGTGGATCTTCCTTAGGGCTGCACTGGGCTTCAGCCCAGTGCAAGCTCAAAATAACTTCTTAGTATGTATAGGTGGTCCATAACACTTATTAAACATATTCAAGCCCAGCCCAATGCAATATATATATATATATATATATATATATATATATATATATATATATATATATATTTTTTTAAAGTATAGCCCACAAAACTCATCTCAAATTTCACTTTAGTTCACACATGGGACCTCATTACAAGTTGCAACAAATAAATCCAAATTTTAAGTACCTAAATCTTGCAATTTCCTTACTTGCACACTTTACATAAATATAAAAATCATTAATATGCTTAGTTGTTCATTACGACACTTTAAATCGTAGATGAAAATTATTGGATTTAAAAGAAAATGTATTAGTATTATCCAAAAAATGCAACAATGAATACCTAAACAAGCAATAAATTTTATTAATAAATGATCCAACTCAAAATTATAAATAATTTTCATTTTTTGTCGGTCCTTTAAATTGATAATTGTCATTAATTAACCAATAATAATTAGCATTACATTTATATTTATCAATTTTTGTATTATTATTAAATAATTGAACTTGATTTGTTGATTTTGGGAATAGGGGTGTTTGTGTGAATAGATATAATTGAACTTGAGTTTTTAGAATTAAAAATAATATGACTTGATTCAACGTACTTGGGACATTTATTTATGTAATGGAAACCTTTTAATTGGTGATTATCTCGATCTAGTCCCTACTCCCTAGGATCTAAATGTGGTGATGGCTGCTACAATTGAATGAACATTTTCAGTAATATATCATGTGACACTTTATAATAAGATAGAAGAATATTTATTTGAAGATTTTCTAATACTTTATATTGGGGAAGAGTTTGTTAAAGATATAGATATATATATTATTAATGAATTTTATATTTTGAAGTCTCGTGCAATTAAAAAAAAGGTCAACTACATATAAATATTTTTTTGTGGATAAAAGCACATCCAGGTACAACGATATCATAGTACAACAGACTTATGAATAGTACACCTTAATTTATAACTAAAGTGTAACAAAAATTTGTGAATAGTATAAATGTATTTTATTGTAATTGTATCCAAATGTGCATTTTTCTTAGAAAACATGTTTTATTGTAATTTTTTCTAAAAAAAAAATATCGATATATATGAATTTTACTCTATCGAAATGTTAAATTTCCAGCCCACTCTTATTTAGTTGCTGAGGACATTCTAACTCTATTATGAAAAGCCCGAAACCTAGCATTTAGCATTCATTTAACTAATAAAAAGGGGGGAAATTTTATTTAAATTTGTTAATTTGTTACTTGCCTTGACCAGGCTTGAGAATTGCTTGAAATTTCATTTAGCTTCAATTGGCTGAAGTCATTATCTCTATATATATTAATTGAATAATATTACTTATTTCATTGAATAATATTATTCAGAAATCAATTGTATGGTAAAATTTGTTCACACAAGTGTTACTCCCATCCATATTTATGATTACTTGTATGTTAGCTTTTGAAATTGAAAATGATGACCAAGCAACTAATGGCTGGTCCGAACCATATATTATTTTAGAATGATGATATGGTTAATTGCACTGAAAAGCAATCACAAGACAAGATATTGGATTTTAGTGTGATGTAACCCTCGAAGGAATAATTTTGCCATCTTCTGCCATTGATATAAACTATAAATGTGATGAAAGTTACATTTAGACATATATGAAAAGGACAAGTATCTCTTAAAAAAATGGCGAGTTAAACCAATTAATATGACCTGCCATCCAAGCAGCTAGGTATTTTTTTCTATTTTATGTTTGGCATGCATATATTATTGGAAATCCAATTATACAAAGCCAATCACAAATGTTCCATTGCAAATTCTGAAAAGGATATATATACTGGTCGAGTGCATTTTCCAATCAGTTTATCTTCATGGTAAATGTGTAAATCACAAAATAAAAATAAATTGAAGATAGAATGTGTTACGCCCAATGAAATGTACTGAACATAATTAAACTTGTATTTGGTTCGAGCTAATTAGTCCATATTTATGTTATGTAGATGATGTAAGTGATTTCCGGGTACCTCTGACTCAAAATTACAAAAGCTTTATACATCACGCTAAGTTTATTATAAAATTATTTAAGATATCGAATATTTAATTAGAAGTATATATAATTTCATCAGAAGTATCAAAAGTTAGTGTCATAAAATTATTTTACAACAATTTCAATATAATAACACTGACCTTAATTTTGGATACTCTCGATGAGATTATAGGTACTCCTAATTAAATATTCGATACTTTAAAACAGTTTCATGATAAACTTATTATTAAACATTTTCATATAAAATCTACTCATTCAAAATTCCCTCTCATAAAAGTGAATAATAATCGAATAACTAGAGTGGTTAATGAAAATAAAATACAAATTCCTCATGATATTTTTAAGTGAATAAAATTTTAATCATTACTCTATTTAATTAACCATATCCTCTCCAATTATTATTTTTATTCACAAATTAAAACACTAATATTATCATGTATCACTATTGAGATGTATTATAATGTAACCATATAAATATATATGACGCTATTATATAACCACCATCTAGACAACAATTTTTATTTACCAAGTAAATCAAGATTTTCTTCTCACACTACCATTAACCATGTTATTGCTTATTATAAAATATTAAGGATAATTGAAAGTATTTCAATTTCTTCACTTTTTAATTTCAATAATAATAATAATAATAATTTATTTCAAATTAGTGGGTCGTGTTTATAAAATTAGACTACGTGCATAGGGTGCAACTGTGCAAGTCATGACATCCCTCAAAGAAAAAGACAACAAAAATGGAAAAAAGAAAAAAGAAATTGCACATGCTCAACCCCTTGAAAAGGTGGGCTGCCCAATTAAATTAGAACACGTGGCACGGTTTTATTGAATTATAAATTTTATGTAAATAAAATGTATTTATTGTGGATAATAAATTATTTAAAAAATAAAAAATAAATATCAAAATTCATATTTTTCAATTCTCTACAAATAGATACCAATATTAATATATTTTGAAACATAATCTCATATCCTCTATTTACTCCTCTATTCTTCATTATTTTATCTATTGATTTCTACTATGGATCTAAATCATCCTGATTATTTTTGTAATTTTTTTTTTATTACGTGCATCTATTTGTAGTTTGATTTATTTCTTTCATTTTCGTATTTCAACTATTGTAATTGTAATTTTGTTATTGTATCTTATTCAAAATATGTTTTAAATTATTTTTCTTAATATAATTATAAATTTAAATATTAAATTAATTTATGTATTTTTTATACATTTTAAATATATTAAAAATTGATTATAAAATATAGGTAATTAATAAATAATAAAATAATTATTATTATTTTAGGTTGGGTTGAGTTGTGGATATGAGTATAAAAAAAAGTAAAGTTAAATTAAGTAGTGGATTGTGTAGATGAATGAGAAAAAAATTAATATTTTATTTTGACAGAGTATTATACGAAAATAGTTATCATGAAACAAGTTTAAAGTATCATTAATCTCATCAGGAGTATCATTAATCTCATTAGGGGTATCATTAGTTTGAGTTCAATAAAATTTAAAATAATTACAATATAATACCACTGACCCAGATTAGTGATACCCCTAATAGATTTAATAATACTTCAGATGAGATTAATAATACTCTAAAACTATTTTATGTTAAGCTTATTATTAAACATTTTCATATAAAACTACTCTTTTATTTGTTAGAAACTGGGTATGAATATTTCGAAAAACTGAAAGTGGGAGAAGAGTGAGCACGAAACGAATTCGTGTAAAACCGAGTCTAGGTGAAACCTATGCCCGCAAGATCGAATACGCCCGTACAGTGCTTACGGATTATGCGTACGGATCCCCAAAGGTAAAACGGTTTGTCTATTCAGACCGGTAGCACTACCGTGTATGAATTTCCGGCGAACGAAATCGGAATTATAAGCTGAACGGGATTTTCTAGAGAGACTGAATTTCGGGAATTTCTGGGTTCGTAAGTTCTTTTGGAAAACTGGACGAAAGGGGGTATATATAGGCGGAATTCCGACCCTTTAGAGGGCTGCTAGAGTGGAGTACGTGGTGATCATGGATCACCCACGTTCTGTCGTGGAGAGAAACTGCGTTTCTCAGGATTGGGAAGCAAGAAGGAATATTCCAGATGCTCTGGAGTGTATTAATCAAATTCGTAGTGTATTAATCAAGTTCGTGGGCCGACCCAATTCCATACGGGTCACCCAATCCGATTGGATCCAAAAAGATAATGGGTTGTTTCATATTTTTGGTACTCTAAAAATATAGGTATGGCACCAAAGCCCACCCAAAGCCCAATTGCCAAGAACCAAGAACCCGGGCCCGGGCGGGGCGCGCGCGTGTGTGGTCCATGGTTAGGGTCCCCATGTCCCAATTTAGAGAGCATGAATAATTTCCTACTTATATACAAGACAAACTTCTTGTAATTTTCCAATGTGGGATGGAACTTTAATTTCCATTCCCATGGAATTATTCAACACACATGATTAATACTTCAACTTCTCAAATTAATTTCTCACTCACCGGAAATCGGTTTTGAGATATTAAATATACCACGCTCATCTACTCCGCGAGTAGAACAACATCGTTAATTTTATTTTCCCAAAAACTAACGTTTTTACTCCTCAAAAAATTGATCAAAGTAAGGGTATGAACCCTTTACAAAACCAATTTCCAACAATCCCCCACATGAGTGAGAATTGCACCTATACAGAGTCAAGCTTCTTCGTTCAGCTCATGTGAGACCTCATTGCTTCCGGATAAGTAACCAATGGTTTTGAACTTTCCGTAGCCCGGCACCATCGGGTATACCGGCGGCTTAGTGGACACGATGCCTTGAACTAATCCTCCTTAGTGTATACCTTACAGATAGTACAGACACAAGTCAGTCTCGATTCCGATTTGTTCTCACGTTTTTGTCCATTTTGGCCCTGGACGCCCTTTGTATTCATAAATGTTTGGTCGAAGCGGCCCTCACTTCTCATTTATATAGGTGATCTCCTTTCGAGTATCCCGTCATACTCAGTCCCACATGGACTCATAGGAATCATTAAAAGTCAAAGACTTATCCTTTACCACAACTCACGGGTTCACTAACACTTGACACAGTGCTGTCAGGAATGGTCATGATTTTCAAGTGTTGTACAACTAACATTCACAGCTTAGTTTTCCCTTTTGAACCAAGTTCTTGGGATCTCCAGTCATCATGGTTGGGTTACCACTGTTTCAGTTTTATTTGTGGATTTCAGACCCATTCCCTCTATCAGCTTATTCATTTGATCTCGATTCAAGCTCTTCGTGAGCGGATCCGCTATGTTATCAACTGATCTTACATAATCAATTGTTATTATACCAGTTGAGATCAAATGTCTAACGGAGTTATGTCGACGACGAATATGTCTCGACTTTCTGTTGTACATACTGTTCAAGGCTCTACCAATAGCAGCTTGACAGTCACAATGTATCATTACAGATGATACTGGTTTGTTCCAACAAGGAATATCTTCTAAGAAATTGTGAAGCCATTCAGCTTCTTCACCAGCTTGATCCAAAGCGATGAATTCAGATTCCATTGTGGAACGGGCAATACACGTCTGTTTTGTGGATTTCCACGATACTGCAGCTCCTCCAATAGTGAATACATATCCACTAGTCGAGAATGAGTCTTTACTATCGGATATCCAATTAGCATCACTGTACCCTTCAAGTACAGCTGGATGTCGCGTGTAGTGTAGCCCGAAGTCAAGAGTATACTTCAAGTATCTCAAGACCCTTTTCAGAGCTTTCCAATGTTCATGACTTGGATTGCTCGTGTACCTGCTTAGTTTGTTCACAGAACATGCAAGATCTGGACGTGTGCAATTAGTAATGTACATCACGCTTCCAATGATCCTTGCATATTCCAACTGATTCACAGGTTCACCTCTATTTTTCTTCAGATGAACATTTTGTTCAAGTGGAGTTTTAGCAGGTGGATTATCAAATGCATTGAATTTCTTCAAGACTTTCTCAACATAATGAGATTGTGTTAAAGAAATTCCATTTGAGGTTCTTTCAATCTTGATTCCTAGAATCACGTCTGCTAAACCCATATCTTTCATGTCAAAATTTCTCTTTAACATGTTTTTCGTATTAACGATCACATTTGAATTGTTACCTATGATTAACATGTTATCAACATATAAGCATACAATAACGAATCCATTTGGTGTATCTTTCACATACACACACTTGTCACATTCGTTAATTCGAAATCCATTTGACAACATAATATTGTCAAATTTCAAGTGCCATTGTACAGGAGCTTGTTTAAGTCCATACAACGATCGAACGAGTTTACAAACTTTTTTCTCGCTCCCGGGTACAACATAACCCTCTGGTTGATCCATGTATATTTCAGCATCCATCTCTCCATTAAGAAAAGCAGTCTTTACATCCATTTGATGTATTTCGAGATTATGCAAAGCAGCAATCGCGACAAGTACACGAATGGATGTAATCCTTGTTACTGGAGAGTAGGTGTCAAAGAAATCATGTCCTTCTCTTTGTTTAAAACCCTTTGCAACCAAACGGGCTTTATACTTTTCAATAGATCCATCTGCTTTGTACTTTCTTTTAAGGATCCACTTACATCCTAAGGTCTTGCAACCTTTAGGGAGGTCAACCAACTCCCATGTATGATTTTGCAGAATTGAATCATATTCACTGTTTATTGCTTCTTTCCAGAGAGATGCATCTGGTCTGGAAAGAGCTTCTTTGATAGTCCTAGGTTCATCTTCTAGCACATACGTGATGAAGTCTGGACCATAGGTCTTATCGATTCTAGCTCGTTTACTGCGTCTTGGTGCTTCACTCTGCTGAGTGGAAGGACCTGCAGCTTCACTTGATTCTTCATGAGTTCGTTTATTTGAACTCACTTCTTCTTTGTCCCTACACGGGAACACATTTTCAAAGAACACAGCATTCCTTGATTCTATGGTAGTACCTATTGTCATATCGGGTATCTCTGATTTATGAATCAAGAACCGATAGGCACTACTGTTGAAGGCGTATCCTATAAAGATCCCATCGACTGTCTTAGGTCCGATTTTCACTTGTTTAGGAAGTGGCACTTCAACTTTTGCCAAACACCCCCACACTTTGAGGTATTTGTATGATGGTTTGCGATTTTTCCACAACTCATAAGGTGTCTTATCTTGAGTCTTAAGTGGAATTTTATTTAAAATGTGGTTAGCTGACAGAATAGCTTCCCCCCACATGTTCTGAGGTAAACCTGAGCTGATTAACATTGCGTTCATCATCTCTTTCAAAGTTCGGTTTTTCCTCTCCGCAATACCATTTGATTGAGGTGAGTAGGGAGCTGTCGTTTGATGTATGATGCCGAATTCGGCACATAACTGTTCAAACGGAGCCACATACTCTCCACCTCTATCACTACGAATTGCTTTAATTGTAGTGTTCATTTGATTCTCTACTTCACTTTTATAGTTTTTAAAAGCTTCAATAGCTTCATCTTTACTTCGAAGTAAGTAAACGTAGCAGAATCTGGTGCTATCATCAATAAAAGTAATAAAATACTTTTTTCCACCTCTAGTTTGCACAAATTTTAAATCACATACATCAGTGTGAATTAATTCTAGAGGAGTAGTGTTCCTTTCAACTGACTTAAATGGTAATTTAGTCATTTTTGCTTCTACACAAATTTCACATCTTTTGGATGTGTCAACATTATCAATTGTAAGTAAATCTAAATTTACTAATCGTTTTATAGATTTTAGATTAACATGTCCTAATCTAAAATGCCATAAAGAGGAACACTCAACGATATAAGCAGAAGTAGAAGCATTCTTATTCATAATAGTGTTTTTGCCATCACGGCTTACAGTCATTACAGACATCTTGAAAAGGCCCTTCTCGAGGTAACCCTTTCCTAGGAAGATGCCAAACTTGCTAAGTACAACACCGTTTGACTCAAACACTAACTTAAACTGACTACTAACTAAAAGAGACCCCGAAATCAGATTCTTCCGGATGTCCGGGACATGCAGCACGTCCTTCAGTTTCAGCTCATTTCCCGAAGTCAGTTTGATCACCACCATTCCAACACCAGCCACTTCAGACGAGGCTTGGTTGCCCATGTAGAGCTTTCTCCCTTCAGCAGGAGAATAAGTGGAGAAGGCAGACTTCTCCGAGCAAACGTGGCAAGTGGCACCAGTGTCCACGAACCAACTCTTCTTGTTGTCCACTATGTTGACCTCGGTCACCACAGCGGACATGTCCATCTCCGTAAGCTCACGTTCAGCAACGTTCACGGAGTTCTTCTTCCCCTTGTCCTCTTTCTTGGGCTGACGACAATCAGCTGCCCGATGGTTGGGTTTGCCACAGTTGTAGCACTTCCCGCTGAACTTCTTCGGGGCAGGAGCAGCAGCAACAGCCTTGCCTTTGCCCTTGTCGTCTTGTCGCTTCCTTTTCTTTGATGGTTCGCCTTTCTCCATCAGGTTAGCTTTGGCCTCGATGGAAGCAATCGAGCCCCTCTCCCTCTTGTCCCTCTTCTTGTTATCCTCCTCGATCCGGAGTCGGGTAACAAGGTCCTCCATCGTTACTTGCTTTCGCTTGTGCTTGAGGTAGGACTTGAACTCCTTCCAAGATGGAGGGAGTCTGTCAATCACAGTTGCTACCTGAAAGGCTTCAGGCAGCTCCATCCCTTGCACTGCAATGTTATGGAAGATAACTTGCAGCTTCTGCACTTGCTCGACAACAGATTTGTTGTCTTCCATCTTGAAGTCGTACAAGGTGGAGACGACGAACTTGCTAGTTCCCGCGTCTTCAGTCTTGTACTTCTTCTCCAAGGACTCCCATAGAGCTTTGGAAGTCGGGTACTCATCGTACACGTCACAAAGGGCATCAGACAGCCCATTCAGAATGTAGTTCCTGCAAAGATAGTCATCGTAGATCCAAGTATCGTAAGCGATCCTTGTCTCACGAGTAGCATCATCAGCAGGAGCACTCGGACAATCCTCTTTGATAAATTTCACCAAAGAGATGGTGGTCAAATAGAAGTGCATCTTCTTTTGCCACCTTTTAAAATCACTTCCCGAAAACTTTTCGGGTTTCTCCCCTTTTACTACCACTGGCCTAACAGCCCCTTGAAGGGAGGCCTGGTTGGTTGTCAAAAGAGGATTGACACCGGCATTTCCTACAAAAGGATTGCCGCCAGCATTTCCCACGAAGGGATTAGCACTAGAGCTTCCCACGAAGGGATTAGTGCTAGAGGTTCCCACAAAGGGATTGACATTTCCCACGAAGGGATTGCCATTAGCTTTCATCCATTCAGCAAGGATGTCTCCAAAATTTCCAAACTGGAAAGGGGGAATGGTAGTCGGATTACCATCGGTAGTCGGATTACCATCGGCAGTCGGATTCGCAGGTACTGGATTAGAGACATCATTCTTTGTCGGTGAGGAAATGTCCATCTCGTTATCAGAGTTATGGTTCGACATCTTCAGTGTTTCAAAATGAAAGTATATTCGATCTTGCGATTGTTAGAAACTGGGTATGAATATTTCGAAAAACTGAAAGTGGGAGAAGAGTGAGCACGAAACGAATTCGTGTAAAACCGAGTCTAGGTGAAACCTATGCCCGCAAGATCGAATACGCCCGTACAGTGCTTACGGATTATGCGTACGGATCCCCAAAGGTAAAACGGTTTGTCTATTCAGGGCTGCTGGAGTGGAGTACGTGGTGATCATGGATCACCCACGTTCTGTCGTGGAGAGAAACTGCGTTTCTCAGGATTGGGAAGCAAGAAGGAATATTCCAGATGCTCTGGAGTGTATTAATCAAATTCGTAGTGTATTAATCAAGTTCGTGGGCCGACCCAATTCTAAGTGGGCCAACCGAAATGGGCCGACCCAATTCCATACGGGTCACCCAATCCGATTGGATCCAAAAAGATAATGGGCTGTTTCATATTTTTGGTACTCTAAAAATATAGGTATGGCACCAAAGCCCACCCAAAGCCCAATTGCCAAGAACCAAGAACCCGGGCCCGGGCGGGGCGCGCGCGTGTGTGGTCCATGGTTAGGGTCCCCATGTCCCAATTTAGAGAGCATGAATAATTTCCTACTTATATACAAGACAAACTTCTTGTAATTTTCCAATGTGGGATGGAACTTTAATTTCCATTCCCATGGAATTATTCAACACACATGATTAATACTTCAACTTCCCAAATTAATTTCTCACTCACCGGAAATCGGTTTTGAGATATTAAATATACCACGCTCATCTACTCCGCGAGTAGAACAACATCGTTAATTTTATTTTCCAAAAAACTAACGTTTTTACTCCTCAAAAAATTGATCAAAGTAAGGGTATGAACCCTTTACAAAACCAATTTCCAACATTATTTTAGGTCGAGGTGATGGGGATATGGATATGGGTAGTCTTAACCACGATAACCACATCGATTTCTTAAATTAGAGCGAAACCTAAGTTGCAAGGAATAGAACGATTTTGGTTCATGTTTGTCCATTTTAATGTAAATCCTCAACTTTATCACTTGTTTAGTCAATGCACGAATGATATATGCACGACTTTGATTAGTCAATGCTTGCATTCACACTTCTAGTTCATCCACAACTGTGACTGTGATGTCATTTTCCATATAAAGGACATTAAATTACACACAAATTTAGAGTGTACATTAAAGTGTATAACATGCTTTTATATTTTAAGTTTAATTTTTAATTAATTTTGACTTTTTAAAATTTATTAAATGAATTGAGTTTTGAAAAGTCAACATTAATTTAAAATTAAACTCAAAATTCAAATATTTATTGTGTACTTAAGTGCAGACAAGAAACACTCTAGATAATACTCTCTCCGTCCCAATTTTGTTTACCCAAAAAAACCCCAAAAAGGAAGAGTTTTTTTTTGTTTACCCATTTTTTAAAATGACAAAAAACAATACCAATTTTTCACACTCAACCCTTAAAAAGTTACTTTATACTAAAAAATATTAATAAACAATTACTAAAAAATTACTTTATATTAAAAAATATTAATAAACAATTTATTTTTAAAAAAATGTGTCATTTTGAAATGGATAATCAAAATTGGAAGGAGGAGTATTTTTCAAAACTTTTACGTCAATTTTACATTCCAAAGGCTGCATTAATTCCAAAAGATCGGGGAAATTAGACGGTGAGTCATTGTTAGCTAATTTAAGGGTACTCTCCATTAAAAAAAAAATAGCACTTTCTTCTTGTCCCTTCGATATAAGTTTTCACACTTTTAAAATCTTCATAAACTATACATTTTTTATGGGACAAATAAAAAGAAATATGTGAAAGGAGCAGAAGAATTAGTTGTTATGTCATTGTTCCATGTCTAGATAAAGTTCTTACAATTTTATTTTATACTCATGGTGTGTGATATAGTATAAAATAAATATGATCCAAGTAATAAACAAAATGTTAAGTTCATTGTAGGAAGAATCTTCTCTTATCCAAATAAAGACAGAGTGTGAATACGTTACTTCACTCCTACAAAATTAATCCCATCGTTCCAACCAACCATAACCAACATAAGAATAAATAAATAAAAAGCATTTTAACCCAAAATTGTAATTATCCCGATAATATTTATAGAATTAAAGTCAAACTAATAACCATATGGATATGGTCCATAGCTCAAACCCAACTTAAAAACGGTGGCGCCGAAAAGCGTCGATCCGGCCACCAACTTTGAAAAGCACCATTATTTGCTCATCTATATTGATTTTGTTTTCTAATTTTCTTTTATTGTTAATTTTGTTATATCATCAGTCTATTATGATACGATACATGCTGCACTCAATCAAAGTTTCTTTTGATAAATTTTGAAGTTGTTTGACCGGAGATTTTACAAGTGAGAGGGAAGAGAATGAAATGAAATTTAATGCACTATTTTCATTATTTGCTGGCTGTTAAATTGGATAAAAATTGCACTTAAATCATTTTCAATCTATTCATTTAATTTGAATAAAATTTTACAAAGTATTTTTTTATTATTTTAATAAAATAATGCTGCTTTCTAAAATGAAAAAATAAAATTAAGGGGTCGCTTTGTTAGGGGTAATGAGAATGATTCTATTAATAGTGTTTGATATTATCAATACATTGTAATAAAATTGAAAATAAGTTATAACTTACCTATCAAAATATTTTTCATTTTGGATGCCTATTTAATCACTTTAATTCTCAGTACTCTATAACCATTGCTTCAGACCAAGTGGACCTTAAGTTCAACTTCATTCATATCAAAACCAAACAACTCAATAATAAAATTCACATCCTTTCATATAACTATTTTATGTTCATGTCCTATTTCTAACAACAAACTAACTAAGCAATCCCTCAGTATTTGGTTCACACATGTAAATTCGTTGATGTTTAAAACCAATCTCATTTATGTTTAATGTTCTTGGTGAGATAATGCTTTTAAAACAAAATATTGAGGGGGCGCTTGGTTAGCAACTCCTCAATGGTAATAGGAATAAAAAATTATTTTTCATCTATGCCCTCTAATAAAAATGATATGTTGGGGGAAAATTGTTTCAATGGTGACTCCATTGCTAGTGTCATGCCCCAATTTTGGAATTGAAGGGGACAACAAATGATTGTTGGTGAAGGAATAAATGAGTGATTGAGGAAGATGATTGTAGAAAGATAATAGAGTAATCAAAATGGAGTAGTGATTACCTTTTTTTTTTTTGAAACGGCAAAATTTATATTATAACCAAATAATCAGAGTATAAGGAATACCCTGTACAATGACAAGTAGAAACCACACACAAGTACAAACCCCTCTTAGCAGAATTCAGAAAACTGCTACGCTATATAAGGAGTAGTGATTACCTTATTTAGGAGGAGAGATAGTGATTTTATTCTCATGAACCATCAAAATTACACTAATTTTCATTGTCATTCATATTACCATTGAAAAGTTGTTAACCAAGCGCCCCCTGATTTTATGTGAAGCAATCATTTCATCGGCAAACAAGCTCACACAAATTATTCGTTTTAATTTTATTACATAATATCCTAGCTCTTCCTTTTCATTTTCATGTATATTTAATAAAGAGATCTATCTTAGATAGATTTAAGTAACCTAACATTGTTTTCTTATTAAAATTTCATATGGGCTAAAAAAAGGGCCATCCACATGTTTTTCTGTTTGAACATCGTGATTCAAAATTCAAAATTAGATTTTAATAATGAAATTTTATGAGACAATTAATATTAATAAAGTAATAAAAAAGAATTTTACTTACTTGATAAATAGCAAATATAGCGATGGCTAGGGGCGGAGCAAATACCCAAAAAATATTTGCTCCAAAAAACCGGTATACCGCACTTACCGTACCAAAAAATACCGAATTTATCGAAATTTTCGATATACCGTAATTTTTGTTACGGTATCGGTATGGACATTTAAAAAATTCCTATATACCGACTTATACCGAAAATATACCGGGACGATAATTTATTATTAAAATTTAATATTTAATTTATTTTTATATTAAATAATTAATTAAATATTTCTCTATGAACCGGTATGGTCGGTATACCAATATAACCAGTATTTCGGTATGGGTCAATTTTTCGATATGCATCAGTATATACTGGTATTTCGGTATGGACCGGTACGATACGGCATGCGGTATACTCTTTTGGTATATCGAAATTTCGGTATACCGAAAAATTCGATACGATATCAGTATGCATTTTTGCATACCGAAATTTTCAATACAGTACGGTACGCTAATCCTAGTGATGATAATAGGGCGGGTTTATCAACCCGCCCGTATAGGACGTGTAAAACCCCTGTGCTGAGAGATTCTAGTATGTTCTTCCATTTCTGATTCCGGATCCCATCTGAGCCCCACTTATTTTATGAATGAATGATTATACTACTACTCATAAATCACATAACGTAACCGATTCTTGCCACTGAGTATGCATCGAATATTTATGAAATAACTTTTCTTGCCAAATATCAGTATGAATGTATACTAATATATATACTATTCAATTATTCTTCGGTAACCATATAAAGAATTAGCGTGCATGAGTCAAGATTGATTGAATTGGTCAAATTACGTGATGGAAACTTGACTCGATTCAACCAAGTGAGAACATGCACTGTTGGGAGTTCTGAAATTGCATTTTAGTTCCATTAACCCAAAATGGCATGTTTTAGTTCGTTATTTGCATTTCTTGAATAGTGTTATGATAACCCAAAAATGGTCATTCCTCCTTAGTAAAAATATTTAATTTGTTTATCATCTCACAATTTAATAGAAAATTAATTATTTTAATATCAATAATAATAATATATTATCAACCGAACATCATAATTTTATTGAATATATTTAATGTGTATATTTATGTGAGTCGCTGAATGTTCACGCAAATCAATATTTTATTTGTAAATAATGTGCAAATTAATGTGATATGTCCAAATAAAAAAGTGTGGAAATTTCTCATATTACCATTTTCATTTACATTCCTTATTACAAAATACAAACCAATCACGTCCTTAATATATTTCGAAAATATGGGACATAATTAGCTAGATCTTGCTATTACTTCCCAAAACAAAATCATGGTATATATGAAATTATATATTTCCTTTTACCACGATACAAATAAGAAGCTGCAATTCTAAATATAAATATCTAAAATAGAAACCACAGTAATTTGTAACAGCTGTAGCCAGTACTCCATTTTCGATTCAACAAAGTAAAAATTAAAATCCGATTGGAATTTCTTCTATATTATTACTATAAATAAAACTACTCGGATTCAACACCCTTGGAAATTCTGGCGTCAACACTCGCTCTGTCCATCTCCACTCTCTACTCCGCTTGAAACCTAACTCTGGTAATCTCTCTCTCTCTCATATCAGCATTTTTCTTTATTTTCTCTTCAACATTTTGTTTCTTCCTGATTTAATTAGTACGTTTGAAAAAAATTAATATGTTTGAGTAGGTTTTTTTATGAGTAATAATCATATGAAACGATGCAAAGTTTTTATGTTTTCGATTGATTTAATGCACAGTTCCATCTGTTATACCTTAGACAACGGCGACTTCATATGAAATTTCTAGAGCTTTTATTCAGGCTTCTTTTTTTTCCTTTAAAAAATCATGAAATTTCTGAGTTAATTTGAATCTTCGTGATTCTGCAGATTTGTAGAGGGCAGAATTTTCTTTTTCTGCCAGTTCTCTGAATAGCATAATTTATTAGGAAGCATTTTGATATTTGATTTTGAATTTTGCAGGTTTTAGACATTATAAGAATGGGGGCGGAGGGGTTAACGAAGAGGAGGGGATGCACCTGCACAAAAGACGATTTTCTCCCCGAGGAGTCGTTCAAGAGCTGGGGCAACTACGTCAATGCGATCAAACAGACCCCGACTCGGCTGGTGGACCGGGTATTGACCCGATCCAACGTGGAGGCTGAGTTGGAAGTGAAGTCCCGCAGCGAGAACGAGATGAAGAAGACGCTCTCCTGGTGGGACCTGATGTGGTTCGGCATGGGCGCCGTCATCGGCGCCGGAATATTCGTCCTCACCGGCAAAGAGGCCAAAAACGACGCCGGCCCCGCCGTCGTGCTATCCTACGCCTTCTCCGGACTCTCCGCCATGCTCTCCGTCTTCTGCTACACCGAATTCGCCGTCGAGATCCCCGTGGCGGGTGGCTCGTTCGCCTACTTGCGTGTGGAGCTCGGCGACTTCGTGGCCTTCATCGCGGCCGGAAACATCCTGCTCGAGTACATCATCGGCGGGGCGGCGGTGGCGCGGTCCTGGACCTCCTACTGCGCCACACTCTTCAATCACAAGCCGGCCGATTTCCGCATCCACACGGACGCCCTAGCCGAGGGCTACAACGACCTCGATCCCATTTCCATCGGCGTCATCATAGGCATCGGTGCACTCGCCGTCCTCAGCACCAAGGGCTCCTCCCGTCTCAACTATATTGCCTCCGTCGTCCACCTCGTGGTCATCCTCTTCATCATAGTGGCTGGCCTAATCAAAGCCGACCCCAAAAACTACGCCGACTTCGCCCCCTTTGGGGCCCGCGGCGTCTTCAGAGCCTCGGCGGTGCTCTTCTTCGCCTACGTGGGGTTCGACGCGGTCTCCACCATGGCCGAGGAGACCAAAAACCCGGGGCGGGACATCCCCATAGGCCTCGTGGGATCCATGTTTATAACTACGGCTGTCTACTGTGTACTGGCGGTAACGCTGTGCCTGATGCAGCCGTATGGCAGCATCGACGAGGACGCCCCCTTTTCGAGGGCTTTCGAGATGGCCGGGTGGAGTTGGGCTCAGTACATAGTCGCTGCTGGAGCGCTCAAAGGCATGACCTCCGTCCTGCTCGTAGGGGCAGTGGGGCAGGCGCGTTACCTCACCCACATTGCCCGGACACACATGATGCCTCCCTGGTTCGCTAAAGTTGATCCCAAAACCGGTACGCCAGCCAACGCCACCATTTCCATGCTGGCAGCCACGGCCGTGATTGCATTCTTCACAAGCCTCGACATCCTAGGTGATTTGCTCTCCATCTCCACGCTCTTCATCTTCACGCTCGTGGCCGTGGCGCTGCTCGTCCGCCGCTACTATGTGACCGGAGAGACGTTGCCCGAGCACCGGAACAAGCTAGTGGCATTCATTGTGCTAATCATTGGTTCCTCTATCGCGACCGCGGCCTTTTGGGGCGCGAGTGAGACCGGATGGATATTGTACTGCGTGAGTGTGCCCGTGTGGTTCCTGTCCACCTTTGGGCTATGGTTTTGGGTGCCACAAGCTCGGAAGCCAAAGCTGTGGGGAGTGCCGTTGGTGCCGTGGCTGCCGTCGGCTTCGATTGCGGTGAACGTGTTCCTGCTTGGGTCGATAGACCCGCCATCGTTCGTGAGGTTTGGGATGTGGACAGCGTTTCTGATGGTCTACTATTTCTTCTTTGGGCTGCATGCTGCTTATGATACTGCCAAGTTTTATGAAGCCCAGGAGAAGACGCAGAGGGTCGAGGAGGGTACCCCTGCACCTGCATCCGCCACCTAAAACTAAAATCTAGATAATTTATTAATTAATTTGCGAATTTATATTTCTATTAGTATTATTTAAGGTTTGTGCATATAAATATTTGCTTCTTGAAACTGTGTTTTTACCTTGTAGCTATTCCATTTCGTGATGATGATGATGAGAATATGATACAAATTATTTGATTACCATGCATGCATGTACGGACTTACAATAATCACCCATTTATGTGTTTCAAGTTTTAACGGTGCTTATAGTAATACTTTAAATATTTTATATTATTGGGATGTCGCATAACACTTTGTTCATCAAGAAAAAAAAAAATTATAAATATTATCCATATTCACGTATTTAAATAACATAAGTAGTTACTTTGGGCTCATATATACACTCAATCCTATAAATATATAAACTTTATACATAAAAATTTATAAAGGTAATACCTCATCACTTAACTCTTTACACTTTTCTTTTCTTTTTTAAATTGTGTGTCCAAAAAATAGTGCAAAGCGTCAGGAGACATAAAAAGTAATTACTTTCTATTGATACTCCCTCCGTTTTTTAATAAATATCTATTAGCTTTTCAAACTAATTTTTTAATATATATATGTCATTTTGATTATTTTTTCTCTAATATTTCAATTTTATCGCGATTAATATCTTTCTTAATTTTTCATAAATCTTTCCACTACTCTTTCTCCAAATTTAGAGACTTCGTTTTTGGTTTGATCAATTAAGGATAATTTAAAAAAAAAATTAATTTGTTGTTTGATTTTAAAATGACATCTATAAAAAAATGAGGGGAATATATAATTTTGATGGAGGAAAGTACAAACAAATACCCGTAAAAATCTATTCAAATTATGAAATAAATACGGGTTCCTTATTTAAGTAGATCTTTTTTACGACAGTATAACATGTGTACTACGAATTCTATATGTGGGAGAAATAAGGACAACTATGCAGGATGAAAATTTTAAGCAATTGCAAGAAATTGTTTACTGTATTCCACAGTCTGGCTAAAACAAATACTCCTTTTCCTTTCACATTCTTAAAGTGATAAATAATTCCATCTTTGTTTTTTATGGGTGATTTTTTGTTTTCATTATAGATTTTAAATCGCGCTCCTCGTGTCATGCATGGGAGCTATATTTAGGAGATTCTGTGGTATGCCGAATAATGCGTGCCATATTTGAGGCATTTTTTAATCTTCACTATCCATATGTGTAATACTTGCTTTATTTGATATATACTCATAAACAATATGGACGACTATTCTCTATTTAATGAGTAATTTTTTGTCTGTATAATTCAGTGTATGCATTTAAATTTTAAGTTTAATTTTAAAATTTAAATTTTTTTTAAGTCTTGTTTTTTATATGCATTCAAGTGTATAATATGCACTTGAATTTTGAATTCGATTTTAAATTAATTTTAAATTTTTCAATCTCAATTTACTTAATGAGTTTTGAATAGTCTAAATTGATATAAAATTGAGCTCAAAATTTAAGTACATATTACAATTTGAATGCATACAAAAAATTGTATTATAAAATTGAAGAATCTCCTAGCAAAAAAATACATTTTAAAAAAATAGTGAAAAATATAATTTGGAAAGAGAAACAAAGCAAAGAAATGTAAATTCAAGATCATGGTGCTATTATAATATTTATTGATTTATTGACTTTACATATTTTATTTAAAAAAAGTCAACTTGTCTTTTTAAATAAAAATCCTAAATATCTATTCCTTCTATCCCTAAAAACTTCACACTTTTCTTTTCGCAAAATGAAAATAAAATACTTTCATATTGTTCACTTTATTTCAAAATTAAGTAGTTCTAGTGTGCACTTGAATTTTAAAAAATATACGTCCAAGCATAAATCAGTAATATCCCATGAAATAATCAGTAATACTCTAAGAAGTCAGTAATACTCCAATTGCAAAAAAAAAAAAAAAAAAAAAAAAAACACAGTTCAACGTGTTAGTGTATGTTTTGAAAATATCATAACTTAAGTCAAAATTGAGCTTAAAATTCAAGTGCATGTTACAGTTTATGTTCAAATTATTCTTAATTTAATGGAAAAGGCCAATAAAATATATATTTTCTCTATCCATGAAAAATATATACCATTTTCTGTATGTCGTTTAATCCAATATGTCGGAGGGTATTTAGGAGTCTTGTGAGATCCGTTTATGAATAAAGTGATTGTTTATGATAACGTTTCTATGCATATTTACCATAAGCAATCACTTTATTCATAAACGGACCTCACAAGACCCCTTAAATATCTTCCGGCATAATGCATTACTCTACGCATAGAAAAGTGTACATATTTTTTATGAGTAACTCTCTTGTGCACTTGATGCATAGTGCACCCACTCAAAAGTTGAATCTGTTTACACTAAAAAGTATGATTTTGATTACATTGAAAAGTGGGGTTAGATTATACTGAAAAGTTTACACCAATTTTCAGTGTAATCTAACCATGTTTTTCATTATAATCCATCTATAATTTTCAGTATAAACAACTTCAACTATTAAGTGATTGCTGTTGGTGATCAAATTTAATCGATAGGATTAGTGACTGTTTTAATTCGGTTTAAGACCACCAATCAATTACGTGTGATTGATTACCACCGTAAATGGTAAATCGAAGATTCGAGATGTGGAATGGTAAATACGAAAGTTGAAATCGTATTAATTTTGTGTATGTGTGGTTTAGGTGTTTAAGTGTGTGTTTTAGGAGTATTTGTGAATTTGAACTTGTATTTCTTAGCTGGAGAACAACTATTTATAGAGACTAGCAAGCATGAGGTGTCTATGACTCTTGGTCTCCCTAGCCTGCATGCTTGACAAGTGTCCTATTGACCTTTGTTTGACCTTATCTAAGTTGAATCTTAGTTACAAAGTCTTCTTTGGTCTTATCTCGGACTTCATTGTTGTTCATCCAGGTCGGTTTACTTGATCCAAAATGGTTTTTTCATAGAAGTTGTTCGCCTTTGTGTTTTACACAGATTGGCTTTGGGATCTTGGTCCTTTGTTCGTTTCCATACACCTTTTAGGGTGTGTTTACTTTATGGGGAAATGATAACCTTTGATAACCTAAGTAGGTTGATAAGGGTCTATTACCGCCCAGTTGTCTGTTGTTTACTTCAAGTGTTTACTTCAACTAGCTTAATGATGAATAACCCTGTAATTTCCAAATTGCCCTTCTTCTTCACGCATACTGTTGTTTCTTTTCCCTTTCCTTCAATCAATGCACACCCAAATCCCAGGTTTCATCTACTTCTCCCTCACACAACACGCGCACTCTCTCTCTCCAGTTGTATTTTGAAACCTAATCTCCATAATTGGGCAATTAATTTACAAGAATCAATTTACCTGTAATCAATTTCTTGAATCAATTTTTCATAATCACCAGAGCCAGAGATCCCAACACCAGGCTGTTACGCATGTTGGGTTGGGGGATGGGGAGGGGGAGATTCAAAACAATGCGGTTGATGAAAAGGGGAGGAGGCGTTGCTAATGGCAGTGGGAGCAGTGGCAGAGTGCGGCGGCGGAAGAAATGAGACACGACGGATCGGGATTTGAGAGTTGATCTGAAATACCTAATTCTAAATGAAAATTTGTAGAAATTTGGGCATTGATTTAAGGATGTCACGATTTAAAGCTTCATGTTTTTTATTTGAAAAATTGAAAACAAGGAAATTGATGATAAAGAAAAGTTGGTCTCAGTTCTTCAACTTTGAAATCTGAAGATGGAAAGTTGCGTGGGGAAGATGGGTATATGAGTAAATTTCAAATTTAAAAGATGGGTTTAAAATTATCCAAGGGAAGAGGTGGGTTGAAAAGTCATTGGTTATGGATGGTCAACGGGTCATAACACCGGGTCAATTGGATATCTTTAGTGAAATAACATTAAAAGTAAACATATGTCAGAGGTCTCTTAAGGGTAGCTATCCCAGGTTAACAACACAAGTAAACACACCCTTAAGCTGGTAGGTGCACCATCTTTCATAATGTTGTTCGTCATTATCAAACTTGGTGGATGGTCCATATTTGGCTTTGGGTCTCTAGACTTGTTCGCCAATATGTTGTTCGTCAGTTTATACACTCCCTGGATTGGTTTATGCACCCCAACTTAATTTTCTTTACTAATCATCTTTGATTTGGGGTTGATTCTTCATAATCATTTTTAAGGCTTTAATCCTTGTTCGCCCAGCAATACTTGATGTTCACCTATCAACAATTGCCCCCTATCCTGACTAAATGTTGCCTTAGACGAGCAACTTTGTGGCGAGCAACTGTAGTTAGGATACTATTCTGGTAAGGATTTGGACGAGTATCATTGATTTTGACGAGCAACGTTGGGTTCACCGTTTCACCTTCCCACGATCTGGGGGACGTACAAGGATGACGTGGGCGGTATGATTGAGTGCCGCTGACTTGAAGCGATAATACTGACTTCTACTAGTCGCTCACCCGCAAGCGAACGGGTTCACTATAGTAATGTAACACCCCTAAAAATATCAAGTTTTATTATTTATGTTGAAAGTATTTTGAAATTTATTTTTGAATAAAGAGAGTGTGTTCATGTGATATATATGCAGATGTTGTTATTATTATTATTATTGTTGTTGTTGTTATTATTATTATTACTACTACTACTACTATTATTTTCAAAAGTAAAAAGTTTTAAAAATGTATATATATGCATATGTATCCTTGCATATGTATATATAAATATATTAGTATATTTATTTTTAAAGGGCACACATGTATTTATTATTTGGTTAATTAATATTAATTAGTAAATTAAAAGATATCTTATATTTAGCCTCATTTCTCTCAAAAACTAGTTAATAGAATTTATGAATAACTTTATTAATATGTTGTCAAAAGTCTCTCTTAATTATTAGAAGAATTATCACAATTTCTTCATGGTTGTATTTTTTTTATCATATTTCACACATGTTCAAAACCTAGTGCATTTAGTAGTGGCTCTAATTTTAATTCTCATTATTGTTATTAATTCTTATTTAATTCTCATAATTATTATTAATATTCTTATAATTGTTATTAATGTTTTTATTTAATTCACATAATAGCTATTAAAAATTTCATTGTATTTAAGGTCTTGAATGGTTGAAAGAAATTCATTTTCCATTACCACTCACGGTCTTTTCTCTCCATTGAAACCGGCGTACAACATACATTTATTATACTTCACTCAAATTTGAGAAAAATATTATAACAAATACCCGTTATATTTGCTCTTTTCGAAGAAGGCCATATTCGAGATACTCTTCAATATTTCTTTTAAGCAAGCTTATACTATAAGGGACGTGAGTTAAAGATTTCTATTTTGTATCTACATCAACGAGATTACTTTCAGGTGGGGATTTCTATCTTTTAAGTTTGTCACTATTAAATGTGATTTATAATTTTATTATGTTCATGTGAAATATGTATGAGGATAGGTCTTCTGACCTTTATAAACGAGGTGACGATAGGTCTTCTGACCTTTATAAACGAGGTGATGATAGGTCTTCTGACCTTTATAAACGAGGTGACGATAGGTCTTCTGACCTTTATAAACGAGGTGATGACATTGAAATGCATATTTACGTGATTGATTAATTTAAATTATTTATTATATTTAGTTTTGACAAGTTTGTCCCCACTGAGCTGTGGTTTCGCTCACCCTATTCATTTTTAACATTTTTCAGATTGTGGAGCTGGTGGCGAGGAGAGGCGATGGATGACATTGAATTAAATTATTTAATGATAAAAATATTGCAAATTAGTTAATTTATTTATCAAGTTTTCTTTTTATGAGGTTCTTCTAGGATAATTATTTTGTAATAATTTGTATTTTAAATTTATTTTTAAAAGTTATTAAATCTTTAAGTCTTCCGTTGTTGTCAAAGTAATTTCTATGTTGAAATTTTTAATTCATGCCTCTTATTGTAAATTAATCATATGTTTTATGTAAAAATTTAATATTATAAAAATTGGGGCGTGACAGAGTGGTATCAAAGCAGGTCTACGTTTCTGTAGACTTGTTAAAATAAATTGTTATTTTAAGAGTCAAAATTATTTACAGTGTACTCTATTAATGAGAAAAATTTATAAGTAAAAGTTGTCCATCACCGCCTCCCGCTTCGGCTCTCAAAGGTACATGCATTACATAAGTTATTTCATGTTTCAATTAAAAGTTATATTATGTCAAGATCATTATACAAAGTACATTTTTACATGAAATTTTTCATTGCATGCATGCATACATCACTTTAGTACTGATTTTCGAGGACGAAAATATTTTTAAGAGGGGTAGAATGTAACACCCCTAAAAATATCAAGTTTTATTATTTATGTTGAAAGTATTTTGAAATTTATTTTTGAATAAAGAGAGTGTGTTCATGTGATATATATGCAGATGTTGTTATTATTATTATTATTGTTGTTGTTGTTATTATTATTATTACTACTACTACTACTATTATTTTCAAAAGTAAAAAGTTTTAAAAATGTATATATATGCATATGTATCCTTGCATATGTATATATAAATATATTAGTATATTTATTTTTAAAGGGCACACATGTATTTATTATTTGGTTAATTAATATTAATTAGTAAATTAAAAGATATCTTATATTTAGCCTCATTTCTCTCAAAAACTAGTTAATAGAATTTATGAATAACTTTATTAATATGTTGTCAAAAGTCTCTCTTAATTATTAGAAGAATTATCACAATTTCTTCATGGTTGTGTTTTTTTTATCATATTTCACACATGTTCAAAACCTAGTGCATTTAGTAGTGGCTCTAATTTTAATTCTCATTATTGTTATTAATTCTTATTTAATTCTCATAATTATTATTAATATTCTTATAATTGTTATTAATGTTTTTATTTAATTCACATAATAGCTATTAAAAATTTCATTGTATTTAAGGTCTTGAATGGTTGAAAGAAATTCATTTTCCATTACCACTCACGTTCTTTTCTCTCCATTGAAACCGGCGTACAACATACATTTATTATACTTCACTCAAATTTGAGAAAAATATTATAACAAATACCCGTTATATTTGCTCTTTTCGAAGAAGGCCATATTCGAGATACTCTTCAATATTTCTTTTAAGCAAGCTTATACTATAAGGGACGTGAGTTAAAGATTTCTATTTTGTATCTACATCAACGAGATTACTTTCAGGTGGGGATTTCTATCTTTTAAGTTTGTCACTATTAAATGTGATTTATAATTTTATTATGTTCATGTGAAATATGTATGAGGATAGGTCTTCTGACCTTTATAAACGAGGTGACGATAGGTCTTCTGACCTTTATAAACGAGGTGATGATAGGTCTTCTGACCTTTATAAACGAGGTGACGATAGGTCTTCTGACCTTTATAAACGAGGTGATGACATTGAAATGCATATTTACGTGATTGATTAATTTAAATTATTTATTATATTTAGTTTTGACAAGCTTGTCCCCACTGAGCTGTGGTTTCGCTCACCCTATTCATTTTTAACATTTTTCAGATTGTGGAGCTGGTGGCGAGGAGAGGCGATGGATGACATTGAATTAAATTATTTAATGATAAAAATATTGCAAATTAGTTAATTTATTTATCAAGTTTTCTTTTTATGAGGTTCTTCTAGGATAATTATTTTGTAATAATTTGTATTTTAAATTTATTTTTAAAAGTTATTAAATCTTTAAGTTTTCCGTTGTTGTCAAAGTAATTTCTATGTTGAAATTTTTAATTCATGCCTCTTATTGTAAATTAATCATATGTTTTATGTAAAAAATTAATATTATAAAAATTGGGGCGTGACAAGTAAGAGTAAGTATAATGGCCAAGTATTATCGAACCCACGAGATGGGGTGTATGCGAACAGATCCCTGAAGATCTACGCGTCGTAGCTAATATGAGTGTAATGTTTTTGGGTTCTTTGGGAAAAATTAATTAAAACTAAACTAAACTAATTACTAAAGAATGAAATAAACGAATTAACTACGGGTTGTTTTCAAGTAAGAGATGGTGATGCTTAGGATAGGAATCCCTACGTATACTAACGGAGCAGGTACATAATCAAGATAATTGTGACGCGCAAGAAATAACCTAAGTAAAAGAATGCAAGATGAAAGCTCAAGATTCTAAACCCTAATACTTTACCCTAACACTCGACTTCACTAATCCACTAACAAGTTAATAGATATTGCTTAATTAATGAGACCCTAATTTAACTAAGGTGATGCGGTCGTCCTCCTTCGCTAAACTGGTAGATGAATTAACCCTTCCTAAACCCTCTAGTTAAGTCTACTCGTTGTTAAAGAGTGATACGGTCGTCCTCTCTCTAATATTTTTCGAACGAAATTCAAAAGCAAAGTTAAGATTAATTTTAAGCATTCATTAATCGACGTTAGGTTACCCTAATTACGTACCCACAACCTACTTCTACGAGTTCATCCTACCCCAAGCATGCAAGGGTTTTAGCTAGACATAGGTTTAACGTAAATAACAAAAATTAAGTAGGTAACGAACATGAACATGATATTTAAGACGAAGAAGAGATCAAACATAAACTAGGGTTTTACGAAATAAAAGAATAACTGAAATTAACTCAAGAAAATAAGTCTCAGCGTGTTCAAGAACAGAAATCTAAAGAAACGAAACTAAAAACAAGATCGTAGTATGAATTCGTAATGAAAACCTCAAAAAACGTAATCGTAAACTTGCTTCTCTTCTTCCTCTCCAAAAACGAACTCTAAAGCTCTAAAACTATCTCGTGAAGTGTGTTCTTCTTCAAAAACGTGCTTGAGACGAATATATATATTCAACGGACCGAATCGTGAACTCGTGGGCCGAAAAATGCCTTTTAAAATGCGAAAACTGAGAGGCGCTCGAGCAGAGCCCGCTCGAGCGGAGGCGCTCGAGCAGGGTGGTCGAGCGAATTAGTTGGTCGAGCGAGGGTGCTCGAGCGCCAAAAACCTTCTGGACAAAATAGCGCTCGACCTCTTAGCTCGAGCGGGGGCGCTCGAGCACTCCTCTTTCTTCTCAACTAACATTTTTCTTCTTTAACACTAACACCAATCGTATTCCTTCGATATCTTTTCATCCGGGCATCCGTTTGAGTCGATTCAAAGTCCTACGAACTCCGTTCTTCGCCCTCGATTCACCTACGAGCATTTAAGAGACAAATTCATCAATGTAAAGAAATAATGCTCAATTGACTCCATATACTCAACAAAATCGGCCAAAATTAGGGTATTTCAAGTGACGAATCATGTCAATTTCACGCCTAATCAACCCGCCCAAACTTACCATGTTTCTTGTCCTCAAGCAACGAAATAACAAGTCAAGTGAAATTGTTAGGAATGAGTCAAAGAATCAATCATGCAAGCAAATGAACTCGAGCTTCAAAGATCAATCACACGTATACTCACTCACTTTCCTTCATCATACTCATGCAACAATAACAAGAAACACCAAGATCAAGCATGGATGTGCACTCAACGATGTGTTTCGCTCCCTCACAAGTGTATAACAATGATAAAGGGACTCACTCAATCAATCAATCACACAAATTGGCAGCCATAGGCTTGTAAATGCTCTTAACTTCGACCATACTCTAGAAATCAATGCCGAATCAAAAAGGACTTTCTCAAGGTTGTAATGTAGGTTCTTTGGACAGGTGGGATAACAATATGGTAGAGTGACTCAAGTGAATGGAGATTAGAAAATCAAACTTCGGTACTTCGAGATTAGGAACAGACTACTTCAAACGTATTCAATCAACAAACTTTCAATTCCAATTCTCTCAACACTTCAATCTTTTTTTTTCTTTTCTTTCGCTCCTTCTCAATTTTTTCTTTTCCCACATCTCATAACTTCATCACACCTTCTTCTCATATTCACTCAACAAACAACATTTCCTTTTTCAACTCAATTCACTCCCTTCACATTCACACTTTCCTATTCTCCACTCAAATTGGGACAAAAAGGCTTAGGAATTGGAATAGTGTTCATATGTGCTAGCAAATAAAATAGGCTTTAAGGCTCAAAGGGGCTAACAAGGGATTCAATGTCATTGGTAAGGAAATTTTTTGGCTAAGTGACTCAATAAAATCAAAGATGGCCTAAGATCATATTCGGCATATCAGACTAGACATAATCAAGAAGCAAGAGCACACACAAGTTCTAGCATCCTCTAAGGTGATGCTTCACTCACAAACGAAGAGATTCATTCATATATCAAAATCTCATAAGGCTCAAGTCTCTCGGCTTTCACATTCATGCTAGTCCTAGTGAATTCTCACTCTTATCACACAAGCACTAAAAAAGAAAACTTGTAAGTATACTAGTTCTCTCTCAAATCCACTCTAACTCAACTACTCACACAAAAGAGTCCCTAACTCAACCTCACAATTCTACTCTACTCATCAAACATGCTCAAGAATAATAACTAATAAGTAGAAGGGGTCAATAAACACGAAATAAATCAGACATGTCACTGAATTCAACAATCAAGCACATCCCAAAATTCTGAATACAATTCATCACAAGCCCTCAATCAATTCAAATCATTCAAACAATTAAGCTCACTCAAGCAAAAAGAAGAAAAGGAAATAAATTAAAGGAAAAGAAAAACAAAGGAGCAGAAACTGGGGGATTCCCCGTGACCCTCAAGCATCGGGAGGTGGTGGTGGGCGATAACTAGGATGGTCCGGTCCTAAATGGGAGACAAAGAGTGCCTCCATCCATCTCCTCAAATCAGAAACCTCTGATTAAACCTCCTGAAACTCTCCTCGTACACTCATCGCTTCCGTGTACCACTGGTTTTGGGTAGTACGAAGATCCATGACTTCGGTTCGCAGGTCCCGAATGTCGGTCCTCATACCATCCCATTCACTCTGGGTCAGGTGCCATGGTCTCGGTGACTGCACCTCAGGTGACTCCACTCCCAACTCTTGTGGCTCCTCGTCTGCTTTCTCCCCCGCAGCTTCACCCTCCTCGTACTCTTGCTCTTCTTCTTCTTGGAGGTCTGCTACTCCACTCGATCCGGCACCGCTCGTGCCTTCATCCCGGCTTCTCTTCGAAGGTCTCGCATCTCGGAGCCCTCGACTATCCACATCATGAGTATACTTAGCACTCAAGGCTAAGTGCCTCTCTCCGTTCATCCCCAGGTTTGCCATCTTCTTCCCCTTTAACGTTACAAGCTTGTCATTTGGTAGAGGGAAGAGACCACCTTCCTTGTATCGAATACAAAAACTCCCCATCCAATGCTCAAACATCAAGGAGCGGCTCAACTGATCAAAATCTAAATCTCTCCCTGGAATAGGAGCTGCACATGGCACACATCCTAAGTGCTTCATGAACACCGAGATTAGATCTCCTCCTCTTACCCTTGAGGTCTTGGACCCGAGCTTGAATGCCGCCTCGTAGTTGTGCTCCACGAAGTCCCGTCCGAAATCGTGATCCTTCACATACAGAAGACACCAAATTCCGTAGAGTTCCTTACTCGTCACGGTCCCCGTCTCAGAACGGGCGTAGATGGTGTTTCCCAATATCCACTCCAAATATCGAATCACTGGGTTTCGGATCGCAGAGGGCCGAGCATTCTGGGCCTTGTATTCACCGGCCATCCCTCCCGTTATGTCTTTCCAAAATCCGTTCGCGCTGTGCGACTTCGACACACGGTTGGGCCTTGGTAGAGAAGGGAGCCCAAGTGCTAAGTTCACATCTTTGATGTCACAATGCTGCATCTCGTTTCTGTGGTTGAACTTGAACGAGTATTCATTCTTCTTTTCAATGGTGGCCAGGAACTGCTCGGTCAGATCAGCGTGTGTGTCCATCGTGAACAATATCTCGAGGAACTCATGCATATCATTTCTGTCAAAGATTCTCCTAATTTCCTCCTCAATCCCTATATCCTGCATGAAACGCACCACCGGCCTTCTGGTTTTCACTACCTTCCCGGTTACCAGACTCCACCGGTAGGCTACGTATTTCCAATTCCTCGCAAAATCAAGCCCGTCCCATCGAGAGGGCAGCAGCTGTCTAGTGGTCAAATCGTTGGTAAGAGCCTCCAACTCGGCCATGCTCAAGATCTTATCTTCGTTCTTCTTTGGGGCCATTGTACCTAAGCAAAATATAAAAGGGATTTTCACAACATTCTTGAACTTCAAAGCAATTTATCACTCTTTCATACTCAAGCATTTCCAAGGACTCCAAATCAATTCACACTTCATAACACTTCTCAAGTTCAAAGCAATTCTCAAAGAGTCTTAATTCACTTTCATAAAGCTTCCCTAACCAAGTTCTCGAGCAACAAACACTTAAGCCATGCTTTTTATGCAAAGTTCTCAAGTACTCAACAATTAATTCCTCCATTTCAACCCAACATATGCCTATAACTAAGTCTATCATGAAGTAACATTACCCCAAAATGGTGTAATTTACATGCTCAAGACTCAATTCCTAATTATTCATGCTCAATAAATCTCAATTCACAATAATTTCATCTCAAAATGCAAAACCCATATCATTTCCTCAAAATCCTACTTCCCCACTCTAGAAATTCACTCATTCTACACATTCAATCATGAAATTGAAGGCAAAATTAGCAAACCCATAGCATATTATCCACATTCATGAACAAGGAATCAAGAATCAATGAGTAATTGCAAAAATCCCCAAAATTCGAACTCAAGAACCCTAGTTCATCAATTCATGCCTAAATCAAGCTTCAAACAATGAATTGAAAGATAAAAGAGAGAAATTAAATACCTTTCTTGAGGATTCAAGTGAAATACGTGAAGAAATCGAATGAATTCGGGAGTAAATCGTGAAAAACGCTCGAATCCGCTCAAAATCGCCCCAATTCGCCCCTCCAAGTGTGTGTGAGTGTGTGAAATTGTGTGGAAAGGGCTATTCATAGAGGGGGCAAAACGGAGGCTAAAACTGAGAGGCGCTCGAGCAGAGCCCGCTCGAGCGGAGGCGCTCGAGCAGGGGGGTTGAGCGAATCAGTTGGTCGAGTGAGGGCGCTCGAGCTTAGGTGCTCGAGCGCCAAAAACCTTCTGGACAAAATAATGCGCTCGACCTCTTAGCTCGAGCGAGGGCGCTCGAGCAATGGTGCTCGAGCGGCCCCTCCTTGCAAATCAACATTTCGACGTTCAAACCCCGATTTAAGCACACCAAACGCGCTCTAAACCATCCTCAAACATATTCAAGCATAAACTAACCTTGAGAACTACTCGATTTAAGCCAGGTCGCTCATTCGACCGAGGAGTTGGGGTCTCTTCCAAACGTTCAAATCACCAATCCGATTCACGCCGAACTTAAGCAACCACACTCAATTCGATCCATCCTCACTCAAACATCGATAATTTTGAAAAATTTGACCAATTTTTCATTAGAATTTCATGTACGAACCCGAAGTACGAATACACACCCCCCAAAACTTTGTTCTTGCTACGCAATAACAAAGTTTGAGAAGAATGAGTACGTACGAGTAAGTACACCAAATTCTTATGAACTCGACTCACTATCAATGCAAAGTAACGAACGACAAGAAACATCACCCCCCCAAACTTCGACTTCGCAAAGAGGCCGACGTTTGGGGTTCGGTTTACCTCAACTCCAAAAATCGAATGCTCTCCTACTCGAACGTGTTCAACTTCATGACTTTCTTCCTTAAGCTCTCTTGCTCCGATCAATCTCCACTAAGCAAGCCTATACCAGATAAACTTTAACACACGAGGTTAACACTTACGAATCACAAAAACGACTAAAAACAAGAAAACACATAAAAATACGTAAAAATGGGTTGCCTCCCATTAAGCGCTAGTTTTACGGTCCTAATGCCGGACCGAGCTCGAAGGAGCTCACGGGACTTGAGAATCTAAAATACCTCCCTTATTCTCATAAGAGAAGTTAAAGAATTTCTTCACTCGATGCCCGTTCACCATAAATCTATGTCCATCATCCTTCTCGACTTCAAGGAATCCACTCTTGTGCACTCCCCTCACAATATACGGCCCGTTCCACTTGGACTTAAGCTTTCCACCAAACAGCTTCATCCTCGAATTGAATACGAGGACTTGATCACCCACTTTGAACTCCTTTTTCCTCAATCGTGCATCATGCCACTTCTTGGTCTTCTCCTTGAAAATTCGGGCATTCTCGTAGGCACTGTCTCGAAACTCCTCCAACTCATGCAAATGGAGTAATCTCTTCTCACCAAACAAGGCACTATCAAAATTCAGCTTCTTTATCGCCTAATATGCCTTATGTTCCAACTCAACGGGCAAGTGACATGCCTTTCCAAAAACCAATTGATATGGTGACATACCAAGAGGAGTTTTGAAAGCTGTCCTATATGCCCAAAGTGCATCATCAAGCTTCATCGCCCAACTTTCCTACTGATGCTCACCGTCTTCTCAAGGATCTCCTTGATTTGACGGTTAGAAACCTCTGCAAGTCCGTTAGATTGAGGATGATAAGCAGTAGAGATTCGATGACTTACCTCGTATTTTGACAACAACTTTTCCATCCATTTGTTCATGAAATAACTTCCCCCATCACTTACCAAAGCTCTTGGAACTCCATATCTTGCAAAGATGTTCTTCCTCAAGAACTCGATGACCACTCGGGAATCATTCACTCGAGTCGGGACAACTTCAATCCACTTCGAGACGTAATCAACGCATACGAGAATGTACAAGAATTCATTGCTAGGAGGAAATGGACCCATGAAATCAATCCCCCATACGTTGAATATCTCGACTTCCATGAACACGTGCATCGGCATCTCGTCCCTCTAAGTAATGGAGCCAAAACGTTGGCACTTCTCACATCTCTTTACCTATTCCATGCAATCTCTCAAAAGTGTTGGCCAATAAAAACCAGATTGAAGCACCTTCCTCCCGGTCTTTTCTCCACCCAAATGTCCTCCACATGGCAAGGCGTGGCAATGCGTTATGATGTTACTCCACTCCTCTTTGGGCATGCACCTTCTCAACACATGATCAATCCCTCTTTTGAACAAGTAGGGATCGTCCCAAATAAACTCCCGAACTTTCTTCAAAAATGCCTTCCGATGCACCGAGTCTATCTCAGCGGGCAATTCTCCACTTGCTAAATAGTTAGCATAATCTGCAAACCAAGGCGTTTTCCCTTCAACTCGATACACATGAATGTCTCATAAGCCAAAGAGCTTCTCATCAGGAAACTCATCGTTCACCTCTCAATCCTCCACGGTGTTCTCCTTTGTGAGCTCTAATCTCGAAAGGTGATCCGCTATCACATTCTCGCATCCCTTCTTATCTCGAATCTCTACATCAAACTCCTGGAGTAGCAAAATCCATCGAATGAGACGGGGTTTTACATCCTTTTTACTCATAAGATACTGAATCGCTGCGTGGTCCGTTTATACAATTGTTTTCGTCCCTACTAGGTAGGGTCGAAATTTATTAAAGGCATACACGACCGCCAACAGCTCATTTTCAGTCGTAGTGTAATTCACTTGAGCAGAATTCAGCATCTTCGAGGCATAGTAAATAGCGTGAAAACGCTTCTCACGAATTTGCCCCAAAGCAACCCCCATCGCATAATCACTAGCATCATACATCAGCACGAACGGGCTAGACCAATCCGGGGTCACAAGTATTGGGGCATTCACCAACGCTTCCTTCAACCTATTAAAAGCCACTAAACACTCGTTAGTAAACTCAAAAGCGACTTCTTTTTCAAGAAGCCGCGAAAGCGGTTTAGCTATTTGTAAAAAGTCTTTGATGAAGCGTCTATAAAGACCCGCGTGTCCTAAAAATGACCGAGTTCCTTTCTTGTTCGAAGGTGGTGGAAGCTTCTCAATAGCAATCACTTTCGCCTTGTCAACTTGGATACCTTTCAAGGACACATGATGTCCAAGAACAATACCCTCTCTCACCATGAAGTGGCACTTCTCCCAATTAATCACTAAGTCCGTCTCTTCACACCTGCTCAACACGACTTCAAGATTGATTAGACATTTATCAAACGACTCCCCGTAGACGGAGAAGTCGTCCATGAAAACCTCCATAATCCTCTCAATCAAACCATGAAAAATAGCCATCATACACCTTTGAAAGGTGGCGGGTGCATTACACAACCCAAACGGCATCCTCCTAAAAGCAAAAGTCCCATAGTAGCAGGTGAAGGTGGTTTTCTCTTGATCCTCGGGGGCTATCATGATCTGATTATACCCCGAGTACCCATCTAAGAAACAGTAATACTCAAAACCACCTAATCTATCAATCATTTGATCAAGGAACGATAAAGAAAAGTGATCCTTACACGTCGCCTTGTTCAACTCCCTATAATCTACACATACACGCAAACCCGTCACTAATCTAGTTGCTGCCAATTCATTAGACTCTGTCTTAATCACAGTGGTACCCCCCTTCTTAGCAACTACGTGTAACGGACTCACCCATGGACTATCAGAAATAGCAAAAATCATGTTGCTATCTAACAACTTCAAAACTTCCTTATGAATCACCTCTTGAATTACCGGATTAACTCTACGCTGATTTTGCACTATCGGTTTTCTACCCTCTTCTAATCTAATCCTATGCATGCAAATCGAGGGGCTAATCCCCTTAATATCCGCGATCGACCATCCTATAGCAGATTTGTGCTTATGAAGCACCACTAAAAGTCTCTCTAGCTGATCATCAGATAAAAGGGCAGACACAATTACTGGATATTTGTCGGTCTCATCCAAGTAAGCGTACTTGAGGTGGTCGGGAAGTGGCTTCAACTCCTTTTTCGCCTCCAATGGTGGTGTTTTATCGAACATCTTCTCGAAGGTTGACTCCTCGGCTTCCAAGTCGTCCTCATCCTCTACTTTCTTCAACTCCAAGAACTTGACATCTTCATTGTCTTCCAAGCTGTCAAAATAATCAAGATCATAAGAATCATAAGATGGATCGTCAAGGATAGGATAATCAAACTGATGCACATAGAAAGAGCAAGGGTCTAAAAGTGTGTCTTCAACACAAGTGTCCGTGATGTCAATGAAGTGGCAACTCTCATCTCCCATGGGGTATTTCATAGCTTCGTAAATAGCTATCTTCACTTCTTGATCATCAACTTTGACCGTGATCTTCCCATTCGCTACGTCAAGCACCATCCCGGCAGTAGCTAGAAACGGCCTCTCTAAAATCAGCGGGACATGCTCATCCTCTTCCATCTCGAGTACTACGAAGTCGGCGGGAAAAACGTGATTCTCCACCATCACTAGAACATCCTCCACTACTCCTTGAGGTCTTGTGATGGACCTATCGGCAAGCTGGAGCGTCATCATCGTGGGTTGAAGTTCGCCCCCCTCTAACTTCTTGAACAACGAAAGAGGCATCAAATTAATGCTCGCCCCGAGATCACACAAGGCTCCTTTCTTGATCTCGTTCCCGATATAACAAAGAATGGTGAAGCTCCCGGGATCCTTCATCTTTGGAGGAAGCGCCTTGTGCACCATCGCACTCACCTCGTGGTTCAAGTGCACTAACTCAGGTCCGTCTACTCTCCGTCTCTTTGCTATCAAGTCCTTCAGGAACTTGGCGTAGCTAGGCATCTGTTCCAGAGCATCATAAAAAGGAATGTTATTATTTAGCTTTTTAAAAACATCAAGGAATTTAGCAAACTTTTCATCAAACTTCTTTTTCATGAAGCGTTGTGGATATGAGATTGGTATCACCGATTTGGGTACCCCTCATTCATCTTTCTCAGTCTCTTTTGCATTCTTCCTTGCTTCCTTTGCCTTCTTCCACTTTGGGATTCTCTCGATCTCCTCTATCTCCTCTTCAGGCTCTTTGCTCTCATGAGCCTCATCCACATCTTTCCTCTTCTTAATCCCTTCACTTTCAATCCCCTTCTCAACTCCTACCTCCTCAATCTCATCTCTAACTGCCTCAGGCTCTTTTCCTCTTATCTCATCCTCTCCTTTGGGCGTCTCAGAATCAGCAGGCATCTCAGGACCATCATACTTGGTCCCACTTCTCAACTCAATAGCCTTGCAATGTTCCTTTGGGTTATCCTCGGACATTGAAGGATACTTGCCAGGCTCTCTCGGCTGAGACTTTGCAATCTGACTAATTTGGTACTCAATAGAATTGAACCTTCTGTTGTTCTCTTGCTGAACTCAATTCCACTCTATGTATCTCTTTTGGAGTTCTTGATCTCGATGATCGCCTTTCTTATGCAACTCCTTCACATCGTACTCCAAAGAGGACAATCGCTTGCTCCCTTCCTCCACCTTCTGAAGGATAGCTCTCAACATCTCCTCGGTTGATGCACCGCCTTCTCCACCAGGAGGTTTAGACCCCGGATCAACACCTGCAGGAACTGTAATACCAGCTTTTGGGTTAGCATATTAGAAATTTTCATTCTTTCTCCATGTGTTTTGAGGAGGCTGCTGGCCTCCTTGATACCCTTGTGTGTTCCTCCATTGATTTTGAGGTGGCTGTGGGCCTGGAGGTACAAATGGTTGGCCATAAGGAGGCCTTCCATACTGATTTCCACCTTGTGGATAGTTAGGTCTTCCCATATAGTTGGCCTCTTCTTGCTGACTCGTGGGTGGTTCCACTTTCTCACTCCCCGCTACATTCCCTCCAACCAAGTTCTGCCCCATCTCAAGGTTGCTGATCTTCTCCATCATTGCCATCAATAGCTTCCTAGTACCTTTATTTTCCTCCAACTTGCAAACTCTCTGAAACTCAGGATCCTCGTTCCATGCACCGGCGTTCGTGACTATGTTGTCCACGATCTCTCTACATCTCGCTATCCCTTGGTTCAGAAACGCTCCACTCACACATGCATCTAAATGGGCTTGGCCAGCCTTGTTGGCTCCACTATAGAAGAATGCCATAATATCCCCCTCGTTATACCCGTGCTGCGGGCACTCGATCAACATATTCGAGTATCTCTCCCACGCTTGGCGTAAGTCCTCTCCTGACTTCTGGCAAAAGGAAGAGATCTCAATTCTCGCTTTAATCGTTCTTGATGGAGGGTAGAATTGCTCGAGGAACAGACGCTCGAGCTCGGCCCATGTGGTTACACCTCCCCGTGGGAGCGTGTTGTCATACCACTCTTTAGCTATTCCTGTCAGTGAGAATGGGAACAGCCTAAGCCTCTTGGCATCTTCAGACATGCCATTGTAATTGAATGTGGAGGCTATCATGAGGAAACTCCTCAAGTGAGTGTGAGGGTTCTCCTTCCCAACTTCCCCTTTGAACTGGTTCTCGGTAAGCAGCTTAAGAATTCCCGAAAAAATCGAGAAGTTGTTTGCTTCAACAGGAGGCAATGCCACTCCATCATAGTACCGATGTGGCTGTGCTGCAAACCTCCCTCGAATAGCCAGATTTTGATCTACGTTCTGAGGAACGTTTTGAGGATTAGCAGCTGGTACGGGTACTTGTTGGGGTGGTGGTTGGTACACAGGTGGTTGATTGAAAACTGGAGGTGGAGGATACGGGTATGGTGGGTAAGGATAAGGTGGGTATGGGTAGGGTGGATAGGGTAAGTTGTTTTGTGGTAAGTTAGGATGTGGGTAAACAGGGTTGTTGTGAGGATTTTGGACCATGTTATGAGCTGGGCTGTTTTGGTTCTGAGTACCCGGGTTTTGGCTCTGGCTCTCTCCTAACGGATCTTGATTCTTGCTGGTGTTGCCATCAGTGTCATCAACCCGGTTCAATGTATGATTGAACTCATTCTCGATATCATCCAACTCATTAGTGATGTCCATCGGTTCTTTCCCTCCGGCAGCATTCATCCTTCGTAAGAAGGCTCGGTTTCTTCTTGCTATTGTCTCAGGATCTGCAGGTAACCTCTCTTCGCTCGTATTGCCTTGCGAGCGTGTTCTCATAAACCTGAAACACTAACAAGAGAATCAAAACGCAACTGCCGAGTATGTACGAAATAATAAAAAAAATAGAAAAGTAAAATAACTCACTACTAACTACTAAGCTATCGATAAGTCCTATTCAAAAAGCATACAACGCCATCCCCGGCAACGGCGCCATTGACTTGAAGCGATAATACTGACTTCTACTAGTCGCTCACCCGCAAGCGAATGGGTTCACTATAGTAAGAGTAAGTATAATGGCCAAGTATTATCGAACCCACGAGATGGGGTGTATGCGAACAGATCCCTGAAGATCTACGCGTCATAGCTAATATGAGTGTAATGTTTTTGGGTTCTTTGGGAAAAATTAATTAAAACTAAACTAAACTAATTACTAAAGAATGAAATAAACGAATTAACTACGGGTTGTTTTCAAGTAAGAGATGGTGATGCTTAGGATAGGAATCCCTACGTATACTAACGGAGCAGGTACATAATCAAGATAACTGTAACGCGCAAGAAATAACCTAAGTAAAAGAATGCAAGGTGAAAGCTCAAGATTCTAAACCCTAATACTTTACCCTAGCACTCGACTTCACTAATCCACTAACAAGTTAATAGATAGTGCTTAATTAATGAGACCCTAATTTAACTAAGGTGATGCGGTCGTCCTCCTTCGCTAAACTAGTAGATGAATTAACCCATCCTAAACCCTCTAGTTAAGTCTACTCGTTGTTAAAGAGTGATACGGTCGTCCTCTCTCTAACACTTTTCGAACGAAATTCAAAAGCAAAGTTAAGATTAATTTTAAGCATTCATTAATCAAGAGAATTAAAACCTAACGTCACAAGTTACCCTAATTACGTACCCACAACCTACTTCTACGAGATCATCCTATCCCAAGCATGCAAGGGTTTTAGCTAGACATAGGTTTAACGTAAATAACAAAAATTAAGTAGGTAACGAACATGAACATGATATTTAAGACGAAGAAGAGATCAAACATAAACTAGGGTTTTACAAAATAAAAAAAAACTGAAATTAACTCAAGAAAATAAGTCTCAGTGTGTTCAAGAATAGAAATCTAAAGAAACGAAACTAAAAACAAGATCGTAGTATGAATTCGTAATGAAAACCTCAAAAAACGTAATCGTAAACTTGCTTCTCTTCTTCCTCTCCAAAAACGAACTCTAAAGCTCTAAAACTATCTCGTGAAGTGTGTTCTTCTTTAAAAACGTGCTTGAGACGAATATATATATGCAATGGGCCGAATCGTGAACTCGTGGGCCGAAAAATGCCTTTTAAAACACAAAAACTGAGAGGCGCTCGAGCAGGGTGGTCGAGCGAATCAGTTGGTCGAGCGAGGGCGCTCGAGCTTAGGTGCTCGAGCGCCAAAAACCTTCTGGACAAAATAGCGCTCGACCTCTTAGCTCGAGCGGGGGTGCTCGAGCAATGGTGCTCGAGCGGTCCTCTTTCTTCTCAACTAACATTTTTCTTCTTCAACACTAACACCAATCGTATTCCTTCGATATCTTCTCATCCGGGCATCCGTTTGAGTCGATTCAAAGTCCTACGAACTCCGTTCTTCGCCCTCGATTCACCTACGAGCATTTAAGAGACAAATTCATCAATGTAAAGAAATAATGCTCAATTGACTCCATATACTCAACAAAATCAGCCAAAATTAGGGTATTTCAAGTGACGAATCATGACAATTTCACGCCTAATCAGCCGCCCATGCGCGAGCATTCCCGAGGTCACGCGCTTCTGTATTTGCACATAAGTCCTTTAATTTTCAAACTTGCTCAAAATTTACCCCGTTTTTCTTCATTTCGGACCATTTTTTTTTGGGTAATTATGGGTTTTACCCCGTTTTTTTCATGGGGTATAAATAGAAGAGGGAAATAAATATTTTCCCACTTCTTTGCTTCTTGCTACAGTGCTCCAGCGAATTTTCCATCCCCGACGACTTCAAGCTTTTCCGACGACGTTTCTTCAGCGTTTGGCCTCCAGTTTCGAAGCAAGGTAGTTATTTTTCTTACTTCTCTCTTTTTTCCTCTTCTTTCGTTATTTTCCTCATCGCCGCCGTGGGGAGAGATTTGCGCCACCGTTGTCTACCCAGAACCGCCACCGGAGTTGCAGAAAAACACATTTTCAGACCTACTAACCTCGTTCTAAGACCAATGTCCTCCCATTCGAGCAATAAAGGATCAGTAGAAGGATTAGACCCCTTATTCCCTATCGTGCCTTTCGTCGAGCAGCCACCATTTGAGGTTTTCTCTGAAGCGCATCCCGACGTAGATTCCGTGATCCGATCAACGGGGGATTCCGGTGCTCGCCAATTCGGCGAAGAAGCTAAGGAGGCCACAAGCAGCTCCTCCGCCGAGCAATCTTCATCCGGCTCTGAATCTGAGGAAGATCCAGAGTTTGACGAGCTTACCCCTGAATTTTTGGAAGGGATAGGGTTTCCAGGCCCTAAGATGCTCAAAAATGAGATTCCCACTGGTGTTGCTCGCCCATTTGATTGGCGAGCATATTCTGATGAGCACGCGAACAACTTTCCTCGCCCCCCGCGTCAAGTTTTGGATCTGGTGAGAACTGAGTATCAGGCGAGCAGAATTAAAAGTGTTGTTCGCAAGGACGAGCTCAACCTCATACGGGAAGCATATCAAATCCCCCACGACATCTTCATGTGGGCTCCCAAAAAGAAGGAAAGAGTTGATCGCCCTCCTCCAGGGTGCACGGCGATCAACATAGACACGCTGATCGCGGGGCTAAAGTTGCCATTGCCTCCCGTTGTTGGTCGCTTTCTGGAGGCGACCAACTTAGCCATCACCCAAATAACCCCCATTGGGTGGATGAACTTGCTCGACATCATGGGCTTGTTCGCCCTGGAGGGATATGTCGACCGCATCACTGCCGAGGAGGTCAACTACCTGATGACCATCACCAAATGTCCAAGGGGCGAGGAAGGGTACTACTACTTGAAAGCCCGGGCTGGATTAAATATGGTGGAAGGGGTACCGAATAAGATTCGGGATTGGAAGAAGCATTTCTTCTTCATCGGGGGCGACTGGCGAGCATCTTCTGGTCCTCACGGCGGTGCCGGGCGTATATTCGAACCCACCACCTATGGGCAAATCAAACGTAAGGTCATCTTTGTTCGCCCTTGCATAAAGTTCTAATTTAACTTTTTTTATTTTCTCGTAAGTCCCCGGTTACTTAAGTGGAACTCGGAAGAGGAAGAGATCGGATCTGAGTTCCTCTTTACTTTGTGTTTGGTCGCTCTCCGGGATAAGGCTGAGAGGACCATCGAGTACGTGAACAGACTGAAGTGCAAGAAGGTTGCTCGCTTGTTCACGTACCCCCACCATCTGGAAGCTCAATTGAGGTGCCCCTAGGTAGAGAAAGTTTCTAACTTTCAATACATATCTTGTTTGTCGTTTATTTCTCTAACTTGCTCGCCTAACTCTCTTATTTCTTTTTTTTTTAGCCGAGCAAGTTACCGTTGCCGTCCCTCCCTGCTTTGGACTTTTGGAGCAGAGAGTATTCCAAATGGCACCACCGAGAGGACAAAGAAAGAAGGGCGATCCACCTTCCAAGGTGCTGGCGATGACCAACAAGGCCTCTGCTGCCGAGCAAGCCCATCGGACAACTTTACCGCCGAGCACATCGCCTAAACAGGCATCCGCCTCCTCTCCTCACGGTCTCAAAAGGCTGAAGAAAGGTGATGGCACATATGTATCCCAGCCGCCCCCCCACCACTGACAAAGGGAAATCCAAGGTGGGAGGATCTGGTCGCCTGCCTTCAACCGAAGCTGCTCGCCCTCCTGCAACTGATGAGGGAGGGGGAAAATCGAGCAAAGACAGGCATACTCCTCCTCGCGGGCCTGAGGACATCACCTATCTTGGGTGGGATGGATCTAAATTTGCCGAGTAAGGATTTTTTTTTAACTTGGAACCAAGGACCATAAGTTAAAAATTTCCTAAGTCTCGAAACTTTCTTGTTCGCAGGTACCGGGCTAGTGACCATCCAGGACGAGCAGATATGCTCCATCAATATGCGTGTTCGAAGACCCCGGTGAACATTCGTGACATCGCTGATGATCATGTTCGTCGGACAACTGAGATAGTTGCTCGCGCCTGGTCAAAGCCACTGAACAAGACCGTTCTTGCCCAAGGGGCCATTGATAATTTTCATTTATCAATGGTGCAGGCTGCCAACTCCCTCGTGTCTGCTCAAAGGGGAATGGCTCAGGTGGTGGAGCTGGAAGAAGTTGCTCGCCAACATGCTGCCACTGTTCGCCAACTTTCAGAGGAGAAGGATATAATGGCGAACAACTTGAATGGCCAGATTGCTCGGCTCAATAACCAGATCTCCCTCTACATTGATAACGAAAAGAAATACCTTGAAGAAATTCAAGGTTTATCTAGCGAATTGGGAGGCAAAGAGGCCATGCTCGGCGAAGAGAAGAGCAAACTGTCCGCGGCCGAGCAGAAGATTGCTGAGCTCGAGGTGGAGGTCACTCGCCTTAGAGAAGTAGAGGCCAGCACCTTTACCCGTGATCAACTTGAGGCAGAGCTTCAGGCCCGGTCTGCCCCCATCTCAAACCTGGGATACATCTGCGCTTATGCCGATTGCATCCGCATGGCTGACGCGTATGATTTTAGAGATATGGTGGAGGAGATGGGCAAGGACTTGTCCGAATTTCTAGAGCACTATCCCCCGCCGAACAATATTGAAATGCAATTGGGGGATATTGCCGAGCTGGGGGTCAAAATTGACTGCCTTGACCCCAGCATCACTATTACTCGCCCTCCACCTATGGTCGATGAGGGTGAGCAGGAGGAGGAGCCGGCCGCTGCGGACGAGCAAGCCGAGAGGGAGCAAAAAGCTGCCGAAGATATGGCAAGAGATATGATCATCGATCCACCGGCCGACCAGGCTCAAAGTCCTACTCTTGCCGATCAAACTCAAGATTCTCCTCCCGCCGAGCAGCAATAGGCTTAGGACTTAGCCTTCTTTTTCTTTTCTTTGCAATAGTTGTTCGTTCCTTTTGTAGTACTTTTGTAATGGCTTTTCAAAGCTGTACTATTTTTTTAGGCTTCAAAGCCTTTATTTTAATGAAGTGTCTTTCTTTTGTTCGCTCATTTTCTTATATATGTTAATTACCTTTACATTTTTGCCAATGCTTTTGTAATTATAACATATAATTTTGGGCTTTGTTCGATTTGAACTTTGCCTTAATGGAATTTAGGTTTAGCCTTAGGTTCTGCTCATCTTAAAAGACGAACAACCTTTAATTGGCTTTGGTCCTCAGAATGGACTTGTACCTCGAGCCTTTGGAATTTTCTCTTAACGAACAACTATATATACATAATGAAAAATTTACAAGTGTTGTAAGACTGCTCGTCACTAACATATACAACCTGACGAACAACTTTGAACACTAACTAAAAACATGCTCGCTTATAAAAAATTTGCCGAGCAACTTTGTCTAAAACTAAAAAACAGCACTAGACTATACAATGTGCCGAACAACTTTTCATTCTATACTTAGCAAAATTTTCAAAAAATTAGGCAATTTTTTGGTTTGCCTTAGTTCACTTGCCCCCCAAGACATTTGTTCGCCCAATCAAGGACTTGTTCATCTCATTGATAGTACTTCTTCAGATGTACAGCATTCCAGGAGTATTGGGCAGGTTTGCCTTCCATATCTTCGATATCGTATACACCATTAACAAATTTTTCCATTATACGATACGGGCCCTCCCAAGTTGGTCCCAATACACCTGGAGGTTGGGCGAGCAATTTTCTTAGAACCAAATCTCCAACTCTGAATTCCCTGATTTTAACATGGGAATTGTAATATCGTTCTGCTCGCTGCTTGTACGTAGCATTTTTTAGCTCGACACTTAATTTTTTTTCTTCGAGCAAATCCATCTCAGTAGCTAGAGCAGAGTTGTTCGCCTGCTCATCAAAGTTGGTCGTTCTGAACGTGTTGGCCTTTAATTCAATTGGTATTACAGCTTATGTTCCAAAAGCCATTGCAAAAGGTGTTTCTCCGGTGCTTGACCTGGGCGAAACTCTATATGCCCACAGGACCTCCGGAAGTTCTTCAGACCAACTGCTTTTGCTCTCCGCTAGCCGTACTTTTAATGTATACTTGATTATCTTGTTCACGGCTTCGACTTGTCCATTCGACTGGGGATGATAGGGTGTAGAGTAATGTTTTTTGATTCCCCACTTTATACAGAAATCTCTCAACTCTTTTCCATTAAACTGCGGACCATTGTCTGTCACGATGGTTTGTGGAACTCCAAAACGACAAACAATGTTCTTCCAAATGAAGTTGATCATTTTCTGCTGCGTGATCTTTACCATGGCCTCTGCTTCTGCCCATTTTGTATAATAGTCGACTGCCACGACGGCAAATCGAACATTTCTAACTCCTGCTGGGAAGGGACCAATAATGTCCATTCCCCATCTTGCAAATGGCCACGGGCTATAAACTGATACGAGCTGTTGGGCCGGGGTATGAATGTTTGGGGTAAAAATTTGACATTGATGGCAAGTCTTTGCTTTCTTGATAGCATCCTGGTGTAAAGTCGCCCAATAGTAGCCTTGTCTGATAGTTTTGTATGCCAAGGCTTGTCCCCCAGTGTGATTTCCACATACTCCGGCATGTATTTCTTCGAGTATTGCTCGTCCTTGCCCCCTAGGCAAACACTTGAGAAGTGGGATTGATATTCCCCTTTTGTAAAGTTGTTCACCCACCAGAGTGTATCTGGCGGCTTGCTTTGTTAGTTTGGCAGCTTCAAAAGGGTTGTTTGGTTTTTCCCCAATTTTCAAGTATTTGACTATACTTGTTCTCCAGTCTTCTTCTTCACTTGCTTATTCGTCAAGTTGGTTGACATTATAACTTTTTGTTGATGGATCATTCATTTTTGTAATTATAATGTCTGCCAATTCTGCAGGTCATTTGCTTGTTGCTAGTCGGGCCAATGCATCGGCTTGCGTGTTGCTTGTCCTTGGAATTTGTTCAATGAAGACTTGTTCTAACAAGGACATTAGATAAGCAACAATCCGCTGATATTCGATCATGTGATCGTCTTTCGCCTCGTATTCACCTCGGACTTGGTTCACAATCAATTGTGAGTCGCCGAATATTTGTAACCGTCTAACACCTACCGCAAGAGATATGTGGAGACCAGCAATGAGAGCTTCATACTCAGCTTCGTTGTTGGTGGCCATGAAACCAAATTTGATCGCCGAGGTGAATACTTGTATGTCAGGGCTAATTAGAACTACTCCTGCCCCCGAGGCTACGTTGGTTGAAGATCCGTCAATATAAAGATGTCAGGGGTGATCAAGTCCTCTCGTTGGATCTGGTGGGAAGGTTAGTTCGACCATAAAGTCGGCTAACGCTTGCCCTTTGATCGCTGTTCAAGGAGCATAGGTCACCCCGAATTGGCTAATCTCTAGTGACCATCTTAGTAGACGACCAGCTGTATCGGGGCGATGGAGAATTTGTCTGAGTGGGAGAGTTGTTAGCACTTCAACTTGATGGTCAAAGAAGTATGGTCGTAACTTCCTCACACTCATGACAAGTGCGTACGCCAGCTTCTCGGTTGGAGAGTATTTGATCTCCGCTTCGTGTAAAGCTTGGCTGACGTAGTAAATAGGTTGATGAAATTTACTGTCTTCCCGTACTAGAAAAGAGCTGATTGCCACTTCTGACGCAGCTAAGTACAAGTATAGCTTTTCTCCTGGGACGGGTTTTGATAAGATTTTTACATCTCCCAGGTAGTCTTTAAGTTGGTCGAACGCCTTTTGGCAGTTGTTAGTCCATGTAAACTGTCCTTTCTTGATGGCTTCGAAGAATGGACGACATTTGTCCCCCGATCTGGATATGAATCGATTCAATGCTGCTAGGCATCCGGTGAGTCTTTGCACCTATTTTATTGAACGTGGTGGTTGCATATCCATGATAGCCTTGACTTTTGCTGGATTGGCTTCAATCCCTCGTCGACTAACAAGATGGCCCAGGAATTTTCCGGAATGGACTCCAAAACTGCTCTTCTTCGGATTCAGCTTCATATTGTAATTCCGAAGAATATCGAACACCTGGGTCAAATGTTGAAGATGATCTTCCTTTCGGGGGCTTTTGACTACGATATCGTCCACATAGACTTCCACCGTATCTCCGATTTGTTCGTCGAACATCTTGTTTACCAACCTCTGGTATGTTGCCCCGACGTTGATAAGGCCGAAGTGCATTCTCTTCCAACACAACAAGTTTTGTTGGTCCCAAAATGGTTATCCAGCGGAAAGCATTTTGAAATTATTTTTAAGAAAACCCTTTAAAGAATGTACTAAAAGAAAATGCAGAAAACTAAAATGCAGAAAAGTAGAGAACACCAGATTTATAGTGGTTCGGACCAACTTGTCCTACGTCCACTCTCCCTTTCTTCAAAGGGGTCTTTCTCACTCTCCAACTTACTTACTCACTTACTTACTGGAATTTCCGAAGTACCAGCTCCTTCGTACAACTTACAACAACCTTATCTAACAAGATGAACAGGTTGAGTAATAATCCAACTAAACTCCTAAAGAGTGTATATAAACTAGAAAGGACAAAGGTGAGTGATTGGAAGAGTTCGTGTGTTCTTGGTGTGCTCTCGCGCGACTCTTCTATGTTGAACTAATCCAAGCACTCCTATTTATAGTTGTGGAATAAACTAGCCGTTGGGAACTAGCAATTCAAACAACCATAATTGGAGGGATATAATCAATCAAAGATTGATTATATGATTGATTAGTTGACTTTCAATCAAGCAATCAATCTAATCCTCCATCAGTTGACTTCCAGATTGCCTACTTCTCCATCAATGATCTCAAAAATCTCCTTGTCTCCAGATTACTAAGATGCTTCTGGTAGGTGAACTAATCCGTCTCTCGTCTGGTCTGGTCTGGGGTCTTCTGGTGACTCCTCTGGTCAGACTCCTCTGGTCCAAGCTCATCTGGTCAGACTCCTCTGGACCTCATCTGCTCTGGCGACACTTCTGCTCTGGACATCTCATCTGGTCACCTCTTATCTGGTCACCTCATCTGGTCACCTCCTCTGGTCACCTTCTCTGGTCACCTTCTCTGGTACCTTCTCTGGTACCTTCTCTGGTCTGCACAGATTTCTTCCCCCTTAACCAAAGACCTATTCTAGACCTAGACTAATATGTAGCTGACTAATAGGTTCAGCTAGTCCTATTACAAGTTCCTGTTTTAACATCTTCAAAACATCTAATCTATATCCTAACAATTTCCCCCTTTTTGATGATGTTAAAACTGGAAGAACTTAAATAAAACAAGACAAGAAAATATTGAAATAACAAATAGAGATTCTAGCAGGCTGGGTCAACTGATCTTCCCCCTCAAAGTATGCTCAGCTGATATTGGGGCAAAACATCAGCTGGTCTTCTTGTGTATCTGCAGGCAATTGACTTTTTGGTACCCTACTGGGTCCAGGGGGGTTAGCACGATATTTAGGAAGCCACAAGAATAGATCATCTTTTTTTGGATCAGGTGATCTTATCTTTCTTCCATATATATCAACAAAAACACACTGAACATAAGAAGCTTCGACATGGTTATTTCTTCTAGAGGCTCTTCTTCTCTTATGAGCTTGTCCAGTAGAAGGAATAACTTGTCTTAAAGCAACAGACTTGAAATTCTTTTGATAAGGATAAGTCTTACTAGAACCATCAAAGGTTCCTGCTGGTCTGGCAGATGACTTGAAAGTCTTCTGCAGGTGAGTAGGAGTCATCTGGTTCTGCCTCTTTTGAGAAGATCCAGATTGTCTTCTACTCTGCTGGCCTGGCTGAGGTCTTTTATTCTGGGTATAACCATTCTTAAAATTCCTCCTCTGCCTTTTGGGTTTTTGAGTTTTAGGACTCATCTGCCCATTAGGCTGAGTTGCCTGGTCAGCTGGCCTTTTACCCTTATCAATAAAATTACTAGTCTGTTCTTCTTTCTGAACAGGTGAGGATTCAGGTTTGGTATAACCAAGGCCTGTTTTATCATGCTCTCTTTGAGATGAGACAGCTATATGTGACACAGCATTGTTTGCTATAGTCAGCTGCTCCAGTCTCAGCTTGAGCTTGTCCTCACTATCTTTTACAATTTTGTTTTGATGGAAGAGTTCATCGAACTTAGCTTCCAGCAGAGTATATTCATTATCTTTCTCAATGTTTTCAGCAAGCAACTTTTCTATTAGCTTAGTTTGTTCATCACATCTGGTTTTCAAGTCAGTGGACTCTTCTACCAGAGTTTGAACTTGTTCAGCTGGTAGATCAGTTGGGTTGCTAAAACATTGTGAAAGCTTCTGATTTTCTGCTTTCAACTTTGTGTTCTCTTCTTCCAACATTTGACAAAGTTGTATAGAAGTTTGGAGATCTAATAGCATCTTTTGCATATCAGACTCCTCTGATTGTTCAGAAAATGAAGAATAAGAAGAAGAAGAGAGAGTTCGATTGCATACCTCGTCTGTCATAAGACAAACCTCTTCGTCTGGTCCAAAATTAGATGATGAACCAGAAGTGGATACCTCTTCTTCCTCATCTGCTAAGCTTCTTTTGGAGTACCTCCTGGTGTCTCTTCTACTGCATCTCTTTGAGCCCATTTCTGCAAAATTTGTTAGCACAACAAATATTTGGGTTTTTCAAAAAAATATGGATCTGCCCTGGTGACCACCAAAATAATTTCAAAACAGTGGTCTGTAGGACACACTGCTCTGATACCACTTGTTGGTCCCAAAATGGTTATCCAGCGGAAAGCGTTTTGAAATTATTTTTAAGAAAACCCTTTAAAGAATGTACTAAAAGAAAATGCAGAAAACTAAAATGCAGAAAAGTAGAGAACACCAGATTTATAGTGGTTCGGACCAACTTGTCCTACGTCCACTCTCCCTTTCTTCAAAGGGGTCTTTCTCACTCTCCAACTTACTTACTCACTTACTTACTGGAATTTCCGAAGTACCAGCTCCTTCGTACAACTTACAACAACCTTATCTAACAAGATGAACAGGTTGAGTAATAATCCAACTAAACTCCTAAAGAGTGTATATAAACTAGAAAGGACAAAGGTGAGTGATTGGAAGAGTTCGTGTGTTCTTGGTGTGCTCTCGCGCGACTCTTCTATGTTGAACTAATCCAAGCACTCCTATTTATAGTTGTGGAATAAACTAGCCGTTGGGAACTAGCAATTCAAACAACCATAATTGGAGGGATATAATCAATCAAAGATTGATTATATGATTGATTAGTTGACTTTCAATCAAGCAATCAATCTAATCCTCCATCAGTTGACTTCCAGATTGCCTACTTCTCCATCAATGATCTCAAAAATCTCCTTGTCTCCAGATTACTAAGATGCTTCTGGTAGGTGAACTAATCCGTCTCTCGTCTGGTCTGGTCTGGGGTCTTCTGGTGACTCCTCTGGTCAGACTCCTCTGGTCCAAGCTCATCTGGTCAGACTCCTCTGGACCTCATCTGCTCTGGCGACACTTCTGCTCTGGACATCTCATCTGGTCACCTCTTATCTGGTCACCTCATCTGGTCACCTCCTCTGGTCACCTTCTCTGGTCACCTTCTCTGGTACCTTCTCTGGTACCTTCTCTGGTCTGCACAGATTTCTTCCCCCTTAACCAAAGACCTATTCTAGACCTAGACTAATATGTAGCTGACTAATAGGTTCAGCTAGTCCTATTACAAGTTCCTGTTTTAACATCTTCAAAACATCTAATCTATATCCTAACAAGTTTTTATTTGTATAAAATGTTGTGTTCTCTTGATCGTCTGGATGCATCGGAATTTGATGGTACCCGGCAAAGGCATCCATGAATGTTAGCATTTCATGACCTGTTGTGCTGTCCACCAATTGGTCAATATGAGGGAGAGGAAAGTTGTCCTTTGGATATGCTGCATTCAGATATTGTAAAGTCTATGCATAGCCTCCAGGTTCCGTTTGGTTTCCTCACAAGGACTGGGTTTGCTACCCATTGTGGACAGAGTGCTTGTCGGATTAAGTCGTTGTCTAACAACTTATTTACTTCTTCATTCAAGGCTTGATACTTGTCTGGGCCATATTTTCTTCGTTTTTGATGGATGGGCCTTTTTGCTTGATTGATGTTGAGCTTGTGACATGCATGTTTTGGATTTATTCCCACCATGTCTGCATGAGACCAAGCGAAAAAATCTAGATTTTTGCTGAGGAACTCTTTCATTCGGGATCTGTAAGGCTCAGGGAGCTCAAATCCTATGTATAATTCGAGATCCTGGTTTTCAGGATTAACTTAGAACGCCTCCAGTTCTTCAACTGGAGTTGCTCGTCGTTTTTGTCCTTTCCAACGAGGATCAAGTATTGGTTCCTCAGGGTTGAAATCATTTTCGATGCTCATGGGCTCTGCTCCCAGGCGGGGATCTAGATCGTCTGTTGGCCCTAATTCGTTGTTGTCTGTCAATTCCTGGCCCTCCAAGTTGTCTGATAAATGTTACTCGTCACCACCCCTTTGTTGTTCGTCAGGTGGAAGTTCTCCATGGGTGGTGATGAGTTGTTCGTCCAACACTTGTTCGCCAGAGTGTTGCTCGTCAGTATCCATGTGGTCCTCTATGTCCATCATGTTCTCGAGTATTGATAGTTCATCAGCAGGATAGCTAGTTGTGGCCTCCATCATGGACACTAATGCATGTTTGGCTTGCAGCTGTAGGAGACATTCCATGGCCTTTCTTTGATCTCCCTTCACTGTGCCTGCTCCGCTTGTTGTAGGGAACTTTAAGCAATAATGGTAAGTTGAACATACATCTTTGAATTCATTTAGAAAAGGTCGACCAAGAAACCCATTGTAAGTTGATTCCTGATCGACGACCAAGAAATCAACTATTCTCATTATGTTTTTCTTGGGTTCCTCGACCGTTACAAGCTGAACGGACAACCTAACTTCCCCTAACGGGACTGTTACAGCATTTCCGAAGCCTAAATTCTATGATTTGAAGGTCGGATGTAACCCGAGTAGTCTCCAAGCTGGTCAAGCGTTTTCTTGAAAAAAATATTGGTGTAGGCTCCGGTGTCCACCAACAATCTGTGCACTATGGTCTCCATGATCTTAGCACAGATCACGAGTGAATCGTTATGGGGGGTCAAGATTCCTTCCAAATCCTTCTCAGTAAAGGTCACCTCTGCTGTCTGCATGATGGATGGCTTAACCCCCATTGCTTGTACTTGATCGATCGCTCGCAATTCGGTTTTCTTTTCCGGTTGGAGATCGGTGGCCGTCCGTCAGAACATCCTCCCGCTGGTTCCGCGGGTTCCATCATGTATAGATCTTCAAGTGGACGAGCAGCAACAGTCGGAACTGGTCGTCCAGGTTTATTATTTTTCTGAGGTTGATCATCCTCATCCTCAGAGTTGCTCTCCCGGACTCTCTTTCCAGGTTATCTCTTAACAAAGTCGGAGAGCTTCCCCTCCTCGTAGAACCGCCAAAGCTGCTTGAGCAAATCTCTACACTAGCTCGTAAAGTGCCCCACGCTTTGATGGTAGGCACAATACTTGTTAGGGTTTAGTTTGCCGGTGTCTTGACGGATTTTCCGGGGAGGGGAGAGCAACTCCTTCTCTTTCACGTTCTCATAAACAGTATCGACTGACACTGTTAGCACCTGGTTCAACTTTTCCTTAAGTTCCGTCCCTTCAGTGAATGCCTTCATGTTTTTCGGGACTCGGTAGCCGGTTCCGCCGGGTTTCTTATTGTTCTCCTTGGGATCAGCCTTGTTCTCCCCCAAGTTTGATTGCAAGGCCTCGTGCATGGAAACGAATATGCTGGCTTGATTTCTGAACTCGGCATAACTTCTTGGGTACTTCAGATGTACCTCCTTCCTTAGCTTCGATCCTTTTTTCAACCCGGCCATAACTGCAACAATTTTCGTATCCTCGCTGACGGGTTCACCTTCTAACAGCACCTTGTCGAACCTTTCCATGAATGCCCGATCAGACTCGTCATTATTTTATTTTAGGTCGGACAACCGGTGCTTTTGGGACAGATATGATCCTGCCGTAGAGAAATGGGAAAGGAACTCTCGGCTCAGTTGAACGAACGAGTGTATAGATGCTGGTGGCATCGCCGAAAACCACTTGTGCACCCGATCCCCCAAGGTTAATGGGAAGTTTCGGCATTGGGTGGCGTCGCTGGCTCCCACCGAGACCATATAATCTGAGTACTTTGTTAAATGGACCCTGGGATCAGCAAGGCCATCGAACTGGATACTTGCTGGGAATTGGACCTTCTTTTGAATCGGGACTTTTAGAATGAGAGATGATAACGGTGAGGATGGCAAGCTGGTTGTCCCTACTCCTCTTTGTTGGTCCAGTTGTCCCTGCATGCTCTCCACTGCCCTTCTTAGGCTTGATAGTTCATCCAAAGATGCCCCCTGACTTGGAGGCTGTTCGGCGAGCAAAGGTACAAACCTTTCTGCTCGTCGCAGTCCCTCACTTGGAGTGGGCAAATCCTGGAGTTGTTTTCTAGGGTTGCTCGCCGCGTTTGGCCCTAGACGCCTGAAGGCAGACTGGGAGAGTCTCTCATGAACTGAGGGGCGTGGTTGTTCAAATATTGCTCGTCCATGCTCTGCTTCCTGGCGAGCAACTTTCTCCTGGAGTTGGGGTTGACCAAGTCTATCCTGGGCACTGGAACGAGTTGTTCCATGACTCGACACTGTTGTTCGCCCGCGAGCAGACTCGGTTTGACCCTCTCTTGGTTCGACCACCTTGGCTTTGCCCTTATCCCGCCTGACTTGGGCACTATTCACCTCGTGTTGTTCGCCCCTAGCTGACCTGGCCCTAACAACTTCCAGGGGTCTGTCCTTAGGCCTCACTTGTGAAGGCCTATTCTGATCTTGATGTTTCTGGAGAGCTTGGAGAGCAGCAATAGTCTTGGCCAGTTCGTTAGGGTTGTTCGCTAAGGCCTCCATTTCAGGTGGGAGATTATGGGTTACAGCAGTATGCTGTGATCTGTTCGCATGCCTGGGATTACGATCCTGGTGGTCGGCCGACGAAGCTCGAGTAGGAGATGCTCTCCTTGACAAGCGTGATCCTTGTGTTTCCTTGGATTGAGGCATTTTAAATTAATTTGTCTTAATTCTTATGATGAAGAACACCAAGAACACTTTTGTTTGAATCTTCAAATATTTCTTGAAACTTCCTTCAAATCTTCAAGTTTTTAACTTGAAGTTCTTGACTAATCACACTGAACCGGAGGTTCGAACCCTCCTTCTAGCGCCAATTTGTTGGTGATCAAATTTAATCGATAGGATTAGTAATTGTTTTAATTCGGTTTAAGACCACCAATCAATTACGTGTGATTGATTACCACCGCAAAAGGTAAATCGAAGATTCGAGATGTGGAATGGTAAATACGAAAGTTGAAATCGTATTAATTTCGCTTATGTGTGCGTTTAGGTGTTTAAGTGTGTGTTTTAGGAGTATTTGTGAATTTGAACTTGTATTTCTTAGCTGGAGAACAACTATTTATAGAGACTAGCAAGCATGAGGTGTCTATGACTCTTGGTCTCCCTAGCCTGCATGCTTGACAAGTGTCCTATTGACCTTTGTTTGACCTTATCTAAGCTGAATCTTAGTTACAAAGTCTTCTTTGGTCTTATCTCGGACTTCATTGTTGTTCGTCCAGGTCGGTTTAGTTGATCCAAAATGGTTTTTTCATAGAAGTTGTTCGCCTTTTGAGGGTATGGCTCAGAAGTTGTTCGTCTTTGTGTTTTACACAGATTGGCTTTGGGATCTTGGTCCTTTGTTCGTTTCCATACACCTCTTAAGCTGGTAGGTGCACCATCTTTCATAATGTTGTTCGTCATTATCAAACTTGGTGGAGGGTCCATATTTGGCTTCGGGTCTCTAGACCTGTTCGCCAATATGTTGTTCGTCGATAGAGTTGTTCGTCAGTTTATACACTCCCTGGATTGGTTTATGCACGCCAACTTGATTTTCTTTACTAATCATCTTTGATTTGGGGTTGGTTCTTCATAATCCTTTTTAAGGCTTTAATCCTTGTTCGCCCAGCAATAATTGATGTTCGCCTATCAACAATTGCATCATGCACTTGGTGCATATGAGAGTGTGTGTTTTTTTTATAGATTAAAGGAGTATTTTATTTATAAATTATAAATGTGTCACCCCAAATATTAAAATTATTAAGGGGCGGTGAGAGTATTAAATTTGTTTCGGAAACAACATTATACATTAGAGAGTGGAAAAAAAGATTATGATCTCCAGGTTGGCAGAGAATTCCATTACACGCTAATTCTTACTTCATATTTGGACATAGACCTAAAATATAGAACCTTCTTGGAATCTAGTTACATGCATGACGACAATTAGTTTAAGATTAAGGGGAAATTTACGGATGAAGCCTCAGTCTCTGGTATTCAAAATTAACTGAATTTGCTCAAGTTATGTAAAGAAAGATTTAGCGGATTCGTTCAAATTTTTCAATAATAATAATAATAAATTATTTTATATTTATGCTCCCATAATAAAAATAATATGGTGGAAAAGAATTGTCTGAATAATGAATGATTATATTGCTTGTGTTATGTCTCACTTTTGAAATAGAAGTAAACAACACATTACACATAATTGTTTGTTGGGAATTAAGCGAATGATGGTAAGAGGGGAAAATAATAATCAAAATGGGGTAATTAAAATATTTACGACGGAAGACCGTAATTTTATTCTTATAAACCATCATAATTACACTCATTCTTAATTTCAGTTGATTACCATTAAAAAATGGCTAACAAACGCCCCTAAGTAACTTATTGTTGGGATATGTGTTTTAGTTTTGATGATTTTCCAAAACAACATGTAATAGATTTGAAAGCAGTCAGGATAGTATCTTTTATTTCAGGTCAGGCTAAGTCATTTCTCAGTAGAATAGGCTGTTCAGTTGAGGGGGAACTCTGCAACACAGCCTGAGAATATCAAGATAACACCAAGAAGAACTGACTGAAGCCATGCCAGAACCTGAACCAGAAGAGAAGCCTGAAGGATGTCCCACTGAGTGTAAACCAGGCTGATCTAAGCTAAGTCAGGTGGACCACTCAGTGAAGAGCATGATCAGGAGGATCAGTGCTGCACCAAGTAGGCCCTGAAGGTGTCAGGCTACTGTGGTCAGGGAAGTTTGTCATTCAGCCTTATGACAAACTTCTTGGAGTGATCTTCAAACAGTCTCTGAAGGACAACCAAACTGAAGACGTTCAGTCCACTGAAGATCATCAGTCAGTGAAGGAGGAAGCTACCTAAAGTCAGTGGGTCTTGGTCAACCCACTGAGTCAAAGATCCGTGAATCCAGGCCACGTGGACCAATCAGCACGAGGCAGCAACTCTGACACTGACAAAGGCCGCACTCCAAGAAAAGTGGTTGAAACCATTAAATGATGGATTCAAATGTATCTTCCCTCCAACGGATACATTTGAATCCTCATTATAAATACAAGCTTCCAGTTGCGGATTGAAGTGTGTGAGAAGAGAAAATCTACACCTACGAGCTGTGAGGGTGTGAGAGTCTTGTGCGTTTCAAAGGGAGATATAAGGAAGCACATCTTACACCTAGAACACTGATCATTAGGGTCTTCACAAATATACATAAAGAGTGTTCAGCTTGTAACTCTAGGCTTAGAGAGGTTTTCCTAATCTTAGCTTTAAGGCTAACACATTGTAAAGGAAAACCTCACCTAGTTGGAGAAAACCAAACCAAACTAAACCCTTTCAGAGAATGTTAGGTTTGTAGTGAGGTGAGGAGAGGCAGCCCAGGGAGTGGCGTGAGTCCAGTTGTAAGTGCACCTTGGCACGTTAAAAACAAGAATCCCAAGTAGTGGATTTCCTGTTAAATCAGGCCGTGGATGTAAGAGCTTGTGTCTCTGAACCACGTTAAACTGAGCGTACTTATCTTTCAAAGTATTTACTAAAGTATTGTGAAAATCAGCTCACTGAGAGCTTTGTTAAGAAAACTTTAGTTAAGCATTTCAGTCAGGGAGATTCATCTCACTGACTGAATCAGGCTAGCACTCGAGAGTTCAGTCTCTCGAGTCACTGCCTTGTTACGAGCCTGAGCTCGAAGGTCAGCTGCATTGACTTGAGTGCTCTGACTCGTAGCAACGCAGTGACTTGAGTATTCCGTCACTGAACTCAGTCAGGGTGCGGCGCGAAGGTTTTTTAAAAAAAAAAAAAAAGTTGCTCCTGAATTCCCATTTTGCCCTTCGAAAACGGGACCAACACTTATGAAACCTACTAGAGTAAAGATGTTAAACAAATTTGGAAAGGAAAAAAAAAAAACCTTGATTCCAGCATTTCTTATTTATTCAAGTAAAAATCTGCAGGTACCAGCTGAATGATCTATAATTTTCTTTTGATTATATATCAACTATATTTTGTGTAACACTTTTATACACTAATTTATACCATTATACATAATTAATATTTTTCGATCAAAATTATTAGTAATATTTTTAAATAAAAATAATTAATATTAACAAATAAATATGTTTTAGTGATATAACTAGTACTCCCTCCGTATTTTTATAAATGTCACTTTGGCTTTTTAAATATTTTTTTTAATATATGTCATTCTGATGTATTTTACCACAAATATTCCAATTCTACCCCTGTTAATATCTAGATAAAAATATAATCTCCCACAAATCTTTCATTCCCACAAATTTAGGGATTCATTTTATTTTAAAAATTAAGGGCATTATTGGCGAAATTTTATAATCTTAATTTATAAAAAAAAAAAAAAACCAAAGTGACATTTAATAAAAATAGAGGGAGTATCATTTAAAAATATATTCCAATTATATAATGCATTACAAGTATGTCTTTATTTTTTCACTAGTAAGTACTTTATTAAGCAATTTGTATAAGCATTTGAGGAGTGACTCCGAGTAACTAAGGGGTTTATAAATTCTTTAAAACTCTTTATAATTTATTTAACAGGTTATAAGTATTCTCAAAAGTGTTAGATAAAATAAAATGTTTAACAGTTTATACGATAAAAAAAAAATGTTTCTTACGGTTTGTAAGCTGTAAAAAAATATAATTAAGTTAGGATTTTCCAATTAATTTTCCTAACCACCTCTACCTTCAACATTAAAAAAATAATTAAAATTAAAAAAAAATACTCCTATAAATTGTCAATTTTTTTATAAATTGTAATATAGTCAAACACATTAACAATTTATAAATTTCTTTAAAATTACATTTTATAAGCTCTTAAATAATTTATAAGATGTTACCGCTTATAAAATATTTTAAATAAGTTTTACTTCTAACACAAATGATTAATTTGCAGATTGCAGAGTAAGAGTATATAATGTATATTAATGTTGACCAATCTGCATTTTCAGCTAGGTAACATGTTACGGCTCATATTATACGGCAAGACTCTCCTTAGTGTAACATTCAATTTCTCTCGAATATGGATCACCTCCATTTGTTTTGTTTAAACAATTTGTAAATTTGATAACAAAAGACACATAGAAATTAAATTTGATGGGTTCATTTTTATTTTTTTTTCCTTCCCGTCATTCTGTAATTAATATATATATTTTCTCCCTCCAAATTTGTATATATAAACTCACACAAAATAAAATAGAAATTCAACTCTTTCGTATGTCACTTTTTTATGTTACATTTTCTGAATCTTCAACCCATGATCCAGAGTTATATATTGTGGTTTATTGATTTTTTTTTTTTTTAATTTCACATGTCATTCATTCATAATAAGAAAGTGATACAGATGATAAAATAGAGGCCAGGTCATTATCCCTCACAACGTTTCCGGTCGTTTATGGTTGAAAGGAAGTGGTGAATTTAAAATTTATTTGTTTGTGTGGACTGCAAATGGATCATCGATCTACATTCTGTTTATATAAAATTGAAAAAGACATACGGTTGGTGAAAAAATTAATGATGAAACTGAAAAAATCAAATATGGTAGTCCAGTTTGTGTGAGTAATCCAAGAGGGATTTGTCAATTTCTTATATTATCGCCATGGATTCAATCGATTAAACAAAATAAATTCGTCTAATTATATACGTACACATCTTGGTTGATATACATTGACTCAGAGTGTGGAAATATAGAATCTTGTGCCGAACATTTGGACTTTTTCAATATCGCAGAATTTCCATATAAATACACTTTCTATTCTATTTCTACCCGATATTAGCAAGCTATTTCATTTTCTCTGGTTTCTGAATCTTAATTTCCATTATCAATTCGGTAGGTTTTCGATTACCATAAACTTTTCTGAATTAGTTGAGAATCGTCATTTATCAATTTTGCAGGTTTTGGGGAAAAATGGGGGTAGGGGAGGAAGGCGTACGGAGGAGGCGGTGGTGCACAAAAGACGATTTTCTCCCGGAGGAGTCGTTCAAGAGCTGGGGCAACTACGTGAATGCACTGAAAGAGACGCCGGGTCGGCTGGCGGACCGGGTTTTGGCCCGGTCGAATGTGGAGGCGGAGATGGAGGTTAAGGCGCGGAGTGGGAACGAGATGAAGAAGACGCTCACGTGGTGGGACCTGATGTGGTTCGGCATGGGTGCCGTCATTGGCGCCGGAATATTTGTTCTCACCGGCCAGGAGGCGCGCCTCCACGCCGGCCCCGCCGTCGTGCTTTCCTACGTTGTTTCTGGAATCTCCGCTCTGCTTTCTGTGTTTTGCTACACAGAGTTCGCTGTGGAAATCCCTGTTGCAGGTATGTCTGTATAAATTACAATCCTTGAATCAACGGTTTAAAATCATCATGCCCACATTTTTTTAGTTGGACTGGACTGGACTGGAGTTATTTTTTCTGGTCAAATGGGATATGTATATACACAAATACTGTGCACCGAATTAACGTAAACACTATTTCTTCAAATATAATTATTATAGATATACACATTATCAGAAATTAATTATTAAATAGTAATAATTGATATGTATAAGTATAAGTATAAGTATAATTCTAAATTATTTTTTACGTAAACTCTGTGTTTACTAATACTAATAGAGATCCTCAAGTATAAATTGCATTGAGATATTATTTTCGAGATTTTTTTTAACAGGAATGTTATCTTTCTACAATTTAGGTCCCTCCAGCGTTGAATAATACACATTTTAGCCGAAAATAACACTTGGTTTGTAGGAGTAGTACTTTGTATAGTGACGGACAGTCTTGCCAGTCGACTTGGTCAACATTTTAAGGCAGTCGGCTGAGTCGCTTTGTTCGTTTAATTACAGGATTTCAGAATAAAATTATAATAATAATTCTACTGTCTAACAATTGCACGTACAAATTAAATGTATATTTAATTAGTAGTACTAATATCAATTATTTTTATTAAATAATTAAAAAAAATACTTTTACTGAATCGTTGTAATTGATATTATCCAGTAAAAATAACGGAAACTATAAATACTTTTAAATTGTACAGTGCACTTGTGCATACGAAGACTTAGACATAAAAAAAATTATAGTATGAAGATCATAAATGATTATTTAAGGTTGTGTTTGGATTGAGGAATTTGATCAATGTATTTTAAATTATTTTCACTTGTTTGGATAAGATACTTGAATTGATGTATTTTAAATTTATAAATTTGATCCTAGTTCAAATTGGAGGAATTTGAAATACCTAGCAAAACTATCAATTTATGGTTTGAAATATTTTTCCTATTAATTCAAGACCTCAAAGAAATAAAACTTTTAATCCAAGGTTTGAAAGATAGAAATTCAAATTTTAAAAGATAGAACTCAATTTAAAACTAAAAAATACTCCCTCCGTCCATGAGTAAAATTCCCACTTTCCTTTTCGGGCCGTCCACGAGTAAGTTTCCCATTCCATAAATGGAAATAACAACACTCTATTATATATAAATTTTAACCTTCAAACTCACACAATATTACCAAAAATGCCACTCATTCACTTTACTTTTCAACACTATTCATTACTTTATCTCAAAAGTCAACATGTGACCCACCATATATTAATAAACAAATATACTTTCTTAAACCATTCAACAAAAAGAAGTGGGAAACTTACTCGTGGACGGAGGGAGTATTATCATACTTGATATATTATAAAAAAAAATTATATACATTATTTTCTTTTCATCCGCAATCACGAGTAATATATATTCCTTTTTTTCTAAAATTATAATTTATAAAATATAATTGTATAATTAAAAATTATAATAGGTCAAATATAATTTTAAAATGAGCGATTACTGAACTAATATTTTTTATATTTTATTGATGGTTTTGTAACTTTCAAATTCTAAATCAACAGAAAAAAGATATTAGCCTATAAATTAATAATATTTGAATTGATAATACTCCTTTTCTTTTTCTTTTTTCATTATTATATGTAGTATATTAAATTTATCACTTTTAGAAACCAAACTTTAGACCACAAAGAAAGCTCTCGACTTGTTTCCCTTTAACTTGGCAGGTGGTTCATTCTCCTACTTGCGGGTGGAGCTCGGTGACTTCGTGGCCTTCATCGCCGCCGGAAACATCCTTCTCGAGTACATGATCGGCGGAGCAGCGGTGGCGCGTACATGGACGTCCTACTTCGCCACCCTCTGCAACCACGACCCAGAGGATTTCCGCATCCACGCACACGGCCTAGCCCCCGACTACAACCAACTCGACCCCATCGCCGTTGGGATCATCATAATCATCTGTATAATCGCAGTCCTAAGCACAAAAGGCACATCCCGTCTCAACTACATCGCCTCCATCGTCCACCTCCTCGTCATCGCCTTCATCATCGTCGCCGGCCTAATCAAAGCCGACACCAAAAACTACCAAGATTTCATGCATTTCGGCCCCCGTGGCATTTTCAAAGCCTCCGCTGTCCTCTTCTTCGCCTACGTTGGTTTCGATGCAGTTTCCACCATGGCTGAGGAAACCAAGAACCCCGGCCGAGACATCCCCATAGGCCTCGTGGGCTCCATGATAATCACCACCACTATATACTGCATACTAGCCATAACTCTGTGCCTGATGCAGCCATACTACACCATCGACGTCGATGCACCATTTTCGATCGCATTCGTCAAAGTAGGATGGAGTTGGGCTCAATACATAGTCGCTGCGGGGGCCCTGAAAGGCATGACGTCCGTCCTGCTCGTCGGGGCAGTGGGGCAGGCCCGTTACCTTACCCACATTGCCCGGACCCACATGATGCCGCCATGGTTTGCCAAAGTTGACCCCAAGACCGGTACACCCGTCAACGCCACCATCGTCATGCTTTCAGCTACCGCCATCATCGCTTTTTTTACAAAGCTCGACATCCTCGCCAACTTACTCTCGATATCAACGCTCTTCATCTTCATGCTCGTAGCGCTCGCCCTTCTCGTTCGTAGATACTACGTCACCGGAGAGACATCGCCTCAAAATCGCAACAAGCTAGTTGTCTTCCTTCTCGCGATCGTTGGATCATCAATTGCAACGGCTGCGTACTGGGGGGTTAGTGAGCATGGGTGGATTGGGTACTGCGTGACTGTGCCTATATGGCTGTTTTCCACCATAGGGCTCTGGTTTTTCGTCCCCCAAGCGCGTAAGCCGAAGCTATGGGGGGTACCATTGGTGCCATGGCTGCCATCAGCTTCCATTGCTATAAACATATTTCTACTTGGATCGATTGACTACAAATCGTTCTTAAGGTTTGGGGCATGGACAGTGTGTCTTCTGGTTTACTATTTCTTCTTCGGACTGCATGCATCGTACGACACTGCAAAATCACACGAAGCGACAGCGATGCAGACGTATAGGAAAATCGAGGAGGGATCTGCTACTAAGCCTGGGTCTGATACTAACCCTGCACCACCAACCGTTTAGATTGATTACCAGATATATAATTGTTTCCAGTGTGCATATGATTAAATATTTGCTCTTGGAATTATCTTGTAAGAAAGTGCTTGTTTCCAATATATATATATATATGATTCAAGTAAAGATTTCATGGTTAATTATGGAGGCTGATACAAAAAAGAGCAAGCATGAATTAAGGGCATTATTCGATACCCAAGTTATCAGAATAGGTAACATTTCCTGCTAACATAAATAGACATTTTTGTGTAAATTTTCACAAAACTTAAATCCATAACGATCAACATACATCCTACTCAACTCAATCCAGTCGTATTTAGTTAAATTGACTGTCCTACAAAAATATAATTTATCTAATTCAAAGTGCAAAAGCACTATGCAAATTTACAGAAAGGACATGCTCTTCTATAACAAAAAGATTCAGTCCTCAATCCTCAACACATATATAATATAAGCACATGAGCATTTTCGTTTCATCAAAATATCAAGATTAAAAAATCGAGTGCACCTCCACATCAAAATCGTTGTAACAAAGTAGCAATAAACACAAAATAAGCAAAAAACACATTTTTGTACAATGCAATAACCCAAACAAATGTGTAAAGGGGGCGACACCATTGGTGCGATAATGCACATAAATTACACCATATACCTTCTTCTCCACCAATATACAAACAAACCTTCCACTCGATAAAAGGGAGAGGAAAAGGCCCAAGTAACAAAACAAGATATTTTACACCTAAATAATAGCACAGCTAGCAATGATCATGCCTCTATTTTGAGAAGAGTATTGAGTGATGTACTGTTGAATCGTTGTGCGAGACCTCGGATCACAAGGACGACCACATCACGCAGATGTCGTGTCTGTACCATCAAATCCACTTCATTATCACTGTCCACAACAATTCTAAGACGATGTTGGTCATTCCGGAACAGCTCAACCTACACAAGCCAGAGGGAAAGGCGATGAGGAATGTCCAAAGATGTTACTAATTAACATGCATGTCTATTTGCCATGTTTAAGCAATATATATTTATGTCAGGTTGGGTGACAAAGCAGGAAGACGTACATGGAAAGGAGGGACATAAGTTCCACGGATTTCTGTTGTTGGAAATGAAGTTTTGGAGCCAGGTTTTACAACCTTGACTCTTTTTCTGTTCACTTCCAGAATTCTTCTCTCAAGACTACCCGTTCCAGGGACCTGCAATGTACGAAAAAGGGTGACATAGTGAGACAATAGTTATACGTTTCTTTATGATATTGAATCTGGGTAAGAATGCTAGAAGTCTACAACAATTTACCCGTTTAGGAGAGCGGTCCTTGTCACAGAGGGCCTATAACAGAACACATAAGTTTGGTGAACACTAAACATGTATGCTTATTACGTGTACACTAGAAGAGTAAAATACCTCAAACTTCACGGATCCAAGATCAAGCTTCTGCTTCACTTCTTTAAGAACATCAGGCTCTGCAAGAAGATAAACATAATTAGTTGAATAAGAGAAGAAATAATTATCTATAAAAAACACGTTGTATAACTAGTTCATTTAAGTGACTTTGGATACCATAACATCTTCCGAAATGAAATACAACCCCGGAAAATAGTGAACTTAATATATGGTAGTAGTAGTAGTCGAGTGAGTAGAACAAGAACAGAATGTTATACCGACTGCAATTGGATCTGTTGATGCAGAAACAGGTTGTCCCTCGACGCCATCATCTCTTACTGGTGTATAAATAGCGACCAGCCTGTAGCCTACATCATCAACATTGGCCTCGTACATCCTTCCTGTCTCCCCTGTACAAATGTATGATGCTAGTATGAACCCCTGAACTCGAAGTGCATATAGCAGATATAATAGAGAATAAAAATTACCAGGAATAGAGATGAGGTCAGGACTTCCAACCATAGACCTGAGCCACTGGATCCTACTTTTTCCTTCTCTTCCCCCACTATAAATTCCACGTACAGCATATAAATTTGTATGGAAACCTCTACCCTCAATTTCCAGTTTGTCCATTTTAGGAACTCCTGATACAACAAGGCAGCAAACACAGAAATGAATACGTACTCTTCATAAAATCTCTTGAAGGTGTGTACCTTAGAATGTAATATAATTCAAAGCACTTTGATCAATGTGGATCCAACTGCGGTTACAATTAACTATAAAACTGAAATTATAATGCATAGTGCAAACACCTGGTAAAACTGAAGCAGTTTCAGCTTGAGCAACCTCACTTGATCTTCCAAACACATCAGTAACTACGCACTCACACTTCAGGTAGCGGCCTATGTCCTCAAACCGTACCTTATAGGAGCAAGATCTCTGTGATGGGATTGGCTCAAAAGTTTTATCACTTCCGGTTTCAGATGAGAAGAACCTACAGCATTGGCATCCAATGAGATAGCATTCAAATAAAAAAGGCTGGTAAGCTGAATAGTAGAATTGAACAGAGATAAACAACTCATTTGTTTATACAGTCATAATAAAGTAACAAGTTCTCAATTAAGCACAGCAAACAGATGATATAGTGATAAAGCTATCAGGGTTAGGTAGCATGTGCATTAAACATATCAAGCAAGATTGGTGTGGATATATACATACCACTGGTATCTAATTTCTTTCTTGTACTTCCCCCAGACAAGCTGCTGATGTTCACTCTTTGGAATAACTTCTAAAGCAGTCAATGTTTCTCCTTCAACAGCTTTACCAGTAAGAGCTAGCACCTCAATTCTTGGCAACTCTGACATACAAAGTCCAATTATAAGATGAAAATACAGATAAACCTGTTGGCTAGGACATTGACGTGGTTTAGAAACAGGAGGTTCACAGCATCACTATTAGGGATGACCCAATTGCTTAACTTTGCCATGTAATAAGAAGGTGCAGTATTAAAAGAACACATTATCTTATCACATTTTCGCACATTAGGGGGAAGAAAGAAGATAAAGAAAATAGATATCTTCAGTGAATAGAAATGCAAATCCCCTCAACTTTTCAGCTATAATAGAGGCAAGCTGCATCTTTAGTCATGTCTTTCTAAGCACTTGTCTAGTTTTAGTTTTAGTCGCTAAAATTTAAAATTGGCCAAAATGCATTATATAGCAGGAACATGAAACTAGATTAACTTTGTCGATGATGGGTGAGCATTTAAAGGACAAACCATGAGAACTTTTTTTTTGGAGCCAATATAAAGTCGCTACATAGCAACGAATTAATACCTGGAAAAACTACATCAGTTGGCTCAGACAATCGAAGTTCTCCAATGACTGAATCTGAACGAACTGGCGTATATCTGGAAGAGGCACAACATATTCAATAAATTAAATTAAGCTTCCAACAAACAACAGGTTCAGAATTTCAAAGCATTTTAAAGGTACTTTGCTGCCATGGAACATCACATTTGTGCGAATTTAAAAAAAAAAAAAAAGAATTGTCTAATCCTAAGTTCTATAATAGGACCCAAGTTTTAAAAAAATACTTCCAAGACACAACCAGAATGAAGTGTACAAGGACTTATCCAAATTTCATGCGCAAAAGTTCCATGATTGACCAAAACTAAGAAAAATCAACTTAAGGTCACTCTCGGACACAAACATTTGGCTTCATTTATTATGATTTGAAAAGGTTAAAATAAATAAACTGATCTATAGAAGTATAATCCGCCCAAAGACATCCATTTAAAAAAATCTTATAACCACATAATTATCTCCAGCGAAAGAAATGATCTGGAACAATTGTTCTCGGAACCCAGATATGTCTCACCATACACATGAGGTTTAAATACAGAAAATTAAAGGTCATAGATTGATTACCCAAACAACAGCCTGCAGTTATAATCATCTTCGGAGACTTCATAAGTTTTAGAATTAGCTCCAGCAATAAGGATTGTTCCCACTTCAGATTGTCTATACCAGCTAAGGAGGCTTGCTCCTTCATACCCACCAAAATATTCCCCTTCTCCAATATAGGAGCTTGAAGACAACTTCTTCACGTGAACATTGGTAACAATTGGAAGAGCTGTTACATTAAAGCATTTCAACAAATTGGGACATTTAGCATGTAGAAATATAAATTATCAAGTCAATACATACATAATTGGTGAGGAAAAGTAAATACTGACAGCTAGAAAAAAAAAAATTAAAAAAAAAAAAAAAAAACTCATAGCGAGAGTATTATAAAATAAGTTTAGGCATTTGTATACCATATAACTGGACAGCGTAGAAGTAATAAGGTTCTACCTGGAATAACTGGAGACTCGCAAATTGATACCAAAGGGGATCCACATACTCCGTCTGACCGTGTTGGCAACCAATACAATGCTAGATAAGAACCCACATCTTCCAGAGTTGGAGTATACAGTCTGAGCAGAAGTATTTATGTCATGAGGTTTAACATATCAAAGATTTCATTAAATATATATATATATATATATATATATATATATCTTCAGGAAGTACTTACAGTGCCTCTGCACACACATCAGCATTTTCGAAATTATTTGGCAGTTCCATAAGGGCAGACTCGTGAAGTTTATCCTTCGTTCTGAACCAAATATATTTACCAACTCCTTCCTGACCTCCAAAGTACTTTGTTCTAGGGACCACTTCCTCACCCTCACAGCAATCAGGAATCACCAATTCAACGCCTAACGGCTCCCCTGTATTTAAGGATTAATTTTTTTTAGATCTAGGATCCAAGGTGGCTACATGTATAGGATTATGAAAAGAATAAATTGTAAGTTGTCAACAATAGCAAATGCAATAAGAAAATACGAAAGGAAAACAGAAACCAGGAATTGGGAACTCAGGTGTCTAACAATCATAAGACTTGGGAATGTTAAATTGGATACGCAGTAGAGTCAAGCTCATATAGATGAGTACGTCAATGACAAATAGTAAAAAATCAGGAATAAAAACTTTAATACATGGTGAGGAATCTAAACCTCCTAAGACAACAAACAAGAAGGAAGAGCATCAACAACAAGGAGTGTATGCAAGAAGAAACCGTATAAAGGAACAAAACATATCTTTGCTGCATAAAGTGGTATATAATTTAAAGTTAAATTACTACTTAATGTCCAGCAGAAAATAGAAAGCATAACAATGATGATTGCAATAAAAATTCAAATTTAAACAGATGAAGCACTGACCAGGAGAAACAGGAGAAGATAGCAACGTCTTTGGGCAACCCTTTAAGCCATCAGAACGAACAGGTGTATACACCAGTTCCACACAGCATTCCACTTCATCAATAGTTAAATCCAAAAATTCTGCATTTATACCATCCAATTTGTCAGACCGTGACAATTAAAGATAGAGCAAACAAAAGTAGAAAAGAATTTACCTCCAACTTGAAGTTTCTCTTTGTGATCATGGTCCTTCACAATGTACCATTCATACAAGCAATCTCCCTTCTCCCTGAAAAATGAAATTCATTAAATCTCACAAAATGAAGATGGAGTTTCTAAAGGCGCAATAGTTGCAGCATAAGGCGAGGGCCTTCAACATGCTTACCCTCCACTATAAGAAGCAATGAAGCTCAGACGTTCTCCTTCTACCAGGGACCCATGAAACTCAAGTGACCGACATGTCGGGGGTCCTAGAATGTAGCACGAAAAAGATAGTAGGTTAATTCAAGAGTCATCTTGGGAAGGACAATATATTTCTTAGAACTGTACCGGCTATGTGTGTGGAATGTTGTATTTCATGAAAAATGTGATTTTGGTTAATGGTTAATATGAATTTTATGAGAAAGTAGTCTTTGCTGTCATCTTTTGGTTGGATATCTTCAACATTAAATGCCATGTAATATAAGATTTTTATTGATGGTGGTGTCACTCCAAGCTTTCAGACTATTGGATGCAAAACATTATAGAATGATAAATATATATATATATATATATATATATATATATATATATATATATATATATTAACACAGTGACCTGAAAATTGAGTAATATTTTAAATGTTTAGATCTAAAAATAAACATTATAATATACTCATATATTATTGATAAAGTTTTCCTAAAAGTTTAGGGGAAGAATGAATTAAGGGAATAGAAGCCCAAAAGAAATACAAATAATTTTTCCATTTATTGGGAACGGAAAATAGCCCATAATAATCTCAAACTTTTCCAAGATTTCCCCAAACAGGAAAGCAAGAATCAGTTACCTGCTACAATTGGACCAACTTGTTCAGAAAGGACAATAGGACCACGGGCCCAGTCACTTCGAATAGGCTCACAGGAGACTGAGATGAAGAAGCCAATATCATCTACAGAGAGCATATATGATGATGAAGTTGCACCACTAATTTCATTGGGGGTGCCACTTGAACTAGTCTGCAAACAGAATTTAATTTATTTATTTTAAGCATATGGGGCACAACAATTATGTTTCAACTGTAGAATAAATCAAAAGATAAAAATATGTTGGGAGAAAAGTGCTATCAAAATTATAAGCTATTGATACAGTGGAATCGAATAACTTTTCATGAACAGAAAGTAATGCTAATGATATTCCAAACAAATTCAAATACCCGGAACCAGCGGTAAATTGACTCTCCCTCTTCACCACCCCAGTACTTCTTTTCAACATTCAGAGTAGTGCCTTCAACAGCAGTTCCAACGATTTGTAAAGAAAGCAATCTGGGGCTTCCTGATAATGAAATCATTCACAGACAAAATGCTAGAATTAGCTATATATACCCATATGTGTGTATGCTCGTGGAGAAAAAAAATATCACAATCCTGAGATGCATAAAAGTCTTGCATCAAATGGTACATAAAGAAAGGACAAAAGCACAATAAAACATCTACGAGTTCAATATACCAACAAAGACTGAAAAGAACTAAAGCAATCAATAATTTTAGCATGTTCCCACGTCACATAATAATTTCACTAAACAAAAACTTTCGGTTGAGAGATCTAACTAGGCAATAAAACCAAATATTTGAGAAATTACTCTGTGCAATTACCTGGACGAATGCGCTCTTGTCCAGTGCAAGTTTTTGGTTCACCTGAAACACCATCATCGCGCACTGGGGTACAAGTGAAAGATATAAATTTACCAATGGCGTCTTTTGGAATTCGATATTGAAGAAGACCTGACACCTCAGGTATTAGAGCACCCGTGTCATTTTCCACCTGCAGGAAATTCACAAATACAGAAATTAAACCAATGTTAAATAGTAATAAAGGAAAATTAAAAACCTGCATATCAGAGAACAGTGTCTTGCCTCTTGGGGAAGACTTAATAGCAAATTATATTTACACTTTTGGCATAAATTGAGATGATTCAAAAAGGGGTTTCATTTTTAATAAAGAAGATTATGGCAGAACGTCACACCAAGCGTGTTGTGTGAAATGTGCAGTAACATATATCAGATGGGCACTTCAAAATTTGGAACATTGGCCAAATAATATTTCCTGTGGGATACTTCATGACAATTATAAAAGAATGAAAAGATTCATCCAGCATTGGTGTAGCAATCAGTTAGCTCAATGAACAAACCTATCTTCATGAAGGTTAGCTCGCAGTTTATGGTATTAGGCCTTTGCATGTTGTGAAGGAATTTAATAATGTTTGAAATTTGATGTTTGAATTCAAGTTTTAGCAATACGTGTATTATAGATAGTCAGTGATAGTAACTAAATTTCTTTGCTACCTTTTAAGGAAATTCAAAGGATAGCAAAATAAGCAAAAAAAATGTGGTTAGATGCCACATACTGAAGTAGTAATATACCTCATGAAGATACCAATTATAGATACTCTTCCCCTCATGACCCCCAATATAACCGTATGATGCTGTCAACACTCCACTTTCTGAGTAATCACCGGTTATAGACAAAAAGTTGAGACTGGGGGGTAGATCTGAATATTTAATGAATACACGTTAACAATCAATTTATAATAGTTCACATCCAGCATTCTGTACATTATTGAACCTTCAAAAGACTAGTAGTTAAAAGATATATGAAGCAAGAACTTCTCAAGTAAGGCCGAGACCTACAAGCATAGTTTTTGACATATATGGTAAATTTAGCATATTGATAAAAACTCCCAATTTGAGTTATAAATGTACTCACTTTCAATAGCTGTCTCGGAAATAACATAGGCAGGTTCACCAACTTCGCCATCTGGAGTCATCGGAGTAAATTTTGCAAGGATGAATTTGCCAACTGCTCCCAAGGGAATGCGGAATGCCTTCATAAAGCAGAATGCTAAATTTAAATCATACATCCATAATAAAGATTGAACCTAGATGCTTCTACGCACATCTTACCTTGGCAATTTTTGATGTACTTAATGCTTCAACGCCATTTTCACCCTCAAAAGTAGAAGAACTGGTTTTGAACCACTGTACTCTACTAGAAGCTTCTGTTCCCCCAGTGACAATACCAGCCACAGAAACCTTACTTCCTTCCCTCAATTCACCAATTATCTTCAGATTTGTTACTTTTGGCGGAGCTGTTATTTGCATAAAAGAACAAACGTAAAAAAAAAAAAAAAAAAAGGAGAAAAGGAGGAAATGGCAGAGTTGAATAAAAATGACAACCATAACAAATAAAATAATGAATTGCCAAATAGAGCATATTACCAACAGAAAGGTTAATAGTACTTTGTCAACAGAAAATCAGTATTGAAACTTAAGCAGGTGGTGCATATCATCTCTTCATAGTTTTGAACTTAAATCAGGAATGCTAAGTCATTGAAGCATCACAAATGTATTTTATATACACAAATGTGTCCAGTATTAGAAACCCATCTCTTAGTTATCATTTAAACTCTGCCTAGGCAGATCTCAATAGATAAGGATTTAATAATTTATTAAATTGAAATAACCATAATCAGGTCCGCACAAGCAGAAACATAGAGCTGTATGACACTAGTTGTTTCTTGAAAAATAACTTCCACTCAGAATCAGGAAACATATAGAAAATAGAAACACACCAACTATAACAAGTTAGGAGATGTTGACGCATTAAAATTCACAGAAGTCTTGGCAAAAAAACTTCATAGAGACTCTTCCATTCGAAAAGAAGAAAGAACAAGCATTCATAGAGTGAAATGTCGCCCCTCAATACACAGACTTATAGTAGCCAGATCAAAACAAAAGATGCCGCATACCTTGCTTAACTATCTGGGATACAACTGACATGGGCTTCCCTTCATGCCCTGAAATCAGCCGATACAGGGGGAGGATTATATGTTGCTGAAGAGGTAATGAAGCAGGCTAAGTGACTAGCAAAGATGTAAATGAGCTTACCTTCAAAGTTCACGGGGATATAAACAAATGCCAATCTTCGTCCAATGTCTTCTTTTGTTAAAGAATATTCATTTGTACCCATCAACACCAACGTACGTTCCCTGCACAGAAAACAGAAAGATAGCAGACTCAGTTTATATGGCCCAAGATTGGAAATTTGGGATTTGCACGATGCAAATCAGATATAAGCTATGAATAATCATACCAACTGATTTGGCCAAATCATAATCAAATGTTTGAAAAGAGAAAGTTATGTTGAAATATATATATATATGTATGTGTGTGTGTGTTAGGCCAGGGGCGTCACACTTCAAGACAGAAATAACACAAAGCAAAGGAGACCAACCCAGTATCCTTCTCTTCACGCAACCATTCAAACTTGCTGGGGCCTTCTTTTCCTCCAAAATACTCCCCAACCCCTCTTATAATATTTCCCTCAATGGCTTCTCCAGTAATATGTACATTACTCACAGATGGAGGAGCTGCCAACAAAGAGCAAAAATGTGTCCAAACAATGGATTGTTTAAAACAGAAAGAAATCTGACCCATTACCTAAATAAAGTGTTACTTAAGGCAGATAAAATACAAAAGATAGCATGCTGGAATAGATGGAAGATCACGTCAGACAATTACACACTAATTCTTCTTTTGCAAATTCAACATCACACTTGCATCGTGACCATATGACAAAGCACAAGTATTTACACCGCTGATTATTGATTCTGAACTTCTTTTAAAAGATATTTGGCCATCTAAAAAGTAGAATTAGCATCCATTGCAGAATGCCAGCATATGCAATATATATATAGCAGAAAACAATTGTCTCAGAATTCATAATCTCACAGAGGGGGTATTATTTTATTTCTGAACTAACTTAGATTGGTACATTCGCGCTATTCATGTTATAGTCGCACCTGCTTTTACATAATCAGTGATGGCATATTGAGGTTCCCCTTTGGCACCTTCTTCAGTTACAGGAGTATACATATACACCAAACATGAATCTATGTCATCAAGGGTCAGCTGATATTCTTCTTCTTCTGCACCAGCAATTACCACAGGGCTGCTATTCCATCGTCTCCTAAGCCAACTAAAAAAAGAAAGAATAAACTTCACTCACACGAGATAAGCATTCTGTGTGCGGAAACAGAACTGTTCAAAACCAGAAGGCTTCGTGTGGATGAACTCACCTAGCAACACCTTTCCCTGGAGTCCCCCCACACCATGCAACCTCAGCATACCCTTTGATTGTGTTTCCCTCCACCAGCTCCCCACTTACATCAAGCTTCATGACCTTAGGAATACCCGTGCCTTCAGAAAGATGCCAGGAAATAGTTAATTGACATGGAAAAAGTAATATCCATCAGATGGATTTCTTCTAAACACAACTTAGTTTGAACATTAATCATTGTTATGTACTAAGACCATGAATGCATTATAAATTAGATAATAAAAAATGTAGACCCAAAATAAAGAAGCAAAGAATAAAGAAAGAGATATGCACAAAAACATGAATGACGACGCAAACACCAAAAGGTCCAAAAAATGAAGAGAGAATAATTAAAAAAAAAAAAACAGTTTCTTGAACTTGTCAAGAAGCCTGAAGCCAAACATAACCAAGCCCGCATATTCAAGCCAACTCAAAGTGAGGCTAACTGCTGACATCAACATCATATTTTGAGGCTATGAGAAAGCATTTTCATTTTTTAGCACAAACAATAGTACTTCTGCTCTCAAGTTGAAAATGAAACTCACTAGGGAACTAATCCAAAAGTGTTTGAGATAATCAATGGCATTTTCAGAGTAGCAGAAATTGAGCATTTCCACAATTATTAGTGAAACTCTACCTGGAGAAACTGGTGATGATATTGCAAATATTGTGGGATATTCAGTATCTCCCAGTATTGGAGTACACTCCACTTTTAAGATTCTTCCAATGTCTTCATGCTTGGGAGAGTAGATCTGACATAGAGTTATAGACAATGATGTAATTTTTAAATGACAAGAGAAATCTTATTTTCTTGAAATTATTTGACTCACCTCTCCACATGCACCGGGAATAGCTGTAAAATTTGAAGGAGTTCGCCCTCCTATAAGCCACTGGTATTTCAAGTTTAATACTGCACCAGTATCTTCATTTATGTCTCTAACAAACTCAAAGTGACAACAGCAAGCATCTTCCTCAAATGGTTGGTCTACAGAAGCTTTCTGGAGCAAGTATCCAGGAGGAAGTTGTTCCTTCCATTGTTCCAGCAGAAACTTAAACGTAGAATCTGTTGACATAGACGAAAATAATTAAACAGAAAAGTGGAAAGGGAAAACAGCATCATGATTACTGGTTGATGCAATCATATAACCCAATACTAACGTATCTATATTAAGTTTCAAGACAAATGTCAATAGTCTTTAGAAAAGTAAGTAGCACCTTTCCATATTATGCAGCCTTCCAACTATAATTTAATTAGAAATTCTGATTTTTTAAAATAAAATTAGCAATTTTGAGCATAGTTTATATTATTTAAACAGTACCCCGTAAATGAGTAGAGAGGATTGGGATGTTTCGACTTCTGCATAAAAGTTGCAACTGGAAAGTAAGCAAACTTCAGAATTCAATACTTCAACTAGGCAAAATGGTGCATGGAGCCATGGACCAATCGCATTGAACACAAACAACAAATATTCTTTTGTACATGTATTTTTCATCATGATATGCACGATATAGGACTCATCAGTCATCACCACTTTGCCTTAGCAAGATGAGTAAACCAACCAAGTTGACCCAACCACCTTAGATGTGAATTGCGATTGGTATATACTTACCTAGAGCTTGATCTGGACGGCACAATTCCCAACCACCTCGGATGCACAAGGCAGCTTGTGAAGGATAACGCTTGGCAATTGCAATCTCCTCACGGGAAAGATCTGCGAGAATTTTAGACATGTGAACAGTAGAGAAGAGAATTCTTTAATTAGCACTAAAAAAATAGATAGATTTTGGGAATGGTTAGAGCAGAAAGTAGGCACTGCACCTCCCCAAAGTACTAAAACATTGAAGCAAAAAATAAAAGAATGATAGCTTTGAATCTTTGAATAATAAGGATTAGTAATTGCATACTGAATATTAATTGATAAAAGGAGACCGCAAGGAAGCCAACAGAAAAGACTAAATACAACTGTAAGATTTACCTCGGTCATTGAATTTTTTTAAGGTCGGACCAACAAGCAAGATCGAAGCTGCTTCCAGATGAGGCATCTTAAGTATGGGATTCTCCTCCACTCGCAAATGCTGCAGATCACCAGGGTCAAAAGGTTTAGCATGCCCAGGCATTTCGCAATTATCACTTTGAAATGTTATATGATTGATTGGTACATAGGGAAAGATTATGCAATATGTATGACCTAAGATTATGCACTAAGTTGATTACATGGGGAAAGATTGCCTTCAGATATTCTTCAGAATCCTATACGTTCCAACTTGAAATTAGGGAATCAATGTCCACCCTTATTTGTTGTTAGATGTGCATAACACGCACAGAGTTTCACATTTTACCGATGAACTCAATCATCAAGTTGAACTATAACCAATTATCAAGTAAACTAATTTTATAACAATAATAAAAAATGTTGGATATGAATTGCTCAACTGACCTCAAGCGCGGGTAAGTGAGGGAAGCCTTTCAAAGTTGATATTTTATTTTTGCTGGCAGCTAGCACCTATGAAAGCACAAAGTTGAGTTTCACAAATTGAAAAAACACAGCAATTTTGTAAAGCAACATAAGAGAGAAAAAAAAACCTGTAAACGAGGCTGGCTAGCCATTGATAGGGATTTTAACTTATTCTGCGCAACTGAGAGGAACTGCAAACGCACAGAGGAATATGTTTTATCATCATAATACAGATGCAATCCTAACAAAGATGTGAGAAAAGCATGAACCCAAAGAATTTCTTAGATTAACCTCCAAATTAGGAAGCTCGGGAAGGCTCTTCAAGGATGTGATCTGATTTCCAGCGAGATAGAGTTGCTGCAATGGAAGACATTGTGTAATTGTAAGAACAAGTTTAACATCCTTTAAACAGAAGACCATCAAAAAAAAAAGGGATCACCTGTAGTGCTTTGCAATTCTCCAGTGGCTCAAAACCAGGTCCTTTGAAATCATTAAAACTCAAATCAAGAACCTGAAAGTAAATAAGGAGAATGAAGCAAAAACGGATCAGATAGAAACAAGCTGAAACTGGTGGATAAGAGGAGACAATCCTGGAATTATTCCTTTTAGTATATAAAATATAAAATCAAATACTTCGCATTGAGAAATCAATATACACCTTCACCCGCTTCAGAACTTCAATACCATCCAGGGTGGACAACAAATTGTCTCTGAGATAAACAAACTGCAAAACGACAATTATAGTGGTGAACAAAGATCAAAAGAATTGGCTCTGCAAGTAGCAAATAAATGAGTGTTTTCCATATCTTGTGCTGGGCTGTACTTTTGTTGATGCGACTGAATATCTTGGGTCCAGTTGACTAAAACCCAGGAATTGAGATGGTAAATTAAATCAAAACAAAACATCTAGCATACAGGCAGATTCCTTGTGCATTTTCTAAGCCTAATTTTGCATGCAGGCAGTAAAGACAAAAATCTGCAAATGCTAAGTACCTCCAGATTTGGTGGCAAGTTCAGTCCGCCACTAGTGAGACTCCTTATCTTGTGGCCCCGGAGATCCAATCTCTTCATTAAAGAGAAAAAATTATTCATTAACTAAAAAATTGATGACGAGTAACAGCATTCCTAACTTTGACCAACATTTAATTTTTGATAGAAAAAGTTAAGTTTGAGCCACTGTATTAGAAGTAACTAAAACTATCATCTCTCTCTCCATGCAGATTTGCAATGTCAATTATGCATCCCCATTGTGACTATTTGGCTTTGCTATATCAATATAGAAATTGGCATGTACGATACAACAAATATTTCCAGCCTCAACAGTAGCTTATTAGATCATTTGCAAAAACAAGTCAGGACCAATATATGATAATATTCTTGGACAAATATAGATTGTTAAAAATCAAAAACAATTTTGGCAAGTCCATTACCAGTTCATGACTGTTAATATCCTACATCTTTCCAATTGCTTTTTCACAGAATTCTTACCACATCATCGCCAGCTTTCACCTCCACTTGAGGAAGCATAATCATACGTGAGTCCCGACTTTCTGGAGTTCCCAGTTTTTTACGACCTGATAAACTGGAACTTCTGTCTAGTGATGTTGACAGACTTCCATATTTAGACCCACTGGAGAACGTGGGTGACCGAGCAGAACTGGGAGAAACCTTAGGGACTGGCTTCTTTACAGTACGACTACTTCCAGTGCTATCTACGGATGGAGAAGAAATCCTCTTGATTGAAGAGACTGATGAGGGAGTAGATCTCACTGATGTTTTCTTACTAGAATCTTGTTTGCTAGACTCAGAACTCGTTGGTGTCCTCGGAGTTCTAGCAACAGGTGAAATGGGAATAGACTTCCGTGTTTCAGGAATGCTCTGTCTGATAGCAGGCTTAGCACCAATGGATGAGTCTGAGCTTCTCCTAAGTTCTGGAAGAGATTTCCTTAAAGGATCTGAGGCTAAAGAGCTGCTTCTTTTTCCTCCTACTACACCATCACTACTCTGCCGTTTTGTAATTGATATTGGTTGTTTTTCAGGTAAACCACCAGTGCTGATCCTTCTAGTCACGGGAACTGATCCTGAGGTGCGTAATACACTACTCACAGTTGGTTTAGTCAATGATGAACTTATCTCATTTGAACTTGAGCCTGTACCACTCTTTGCTTCTATTTTTCTTCTAGCAGTTCCACCTGTACCAGTACCTTTAACTGAAGTTGAGGCATTGGATTTAGGTACTTTTGAGACTTTCTTCACACTATCCAAGCAAGGTTCTTCCTGTATCTCCGAAGTCTGTAGCTCAGTCACTCCATCTGAATTTTTAGACTCGCCATTTGTGTGATTCTCAACTGGATCTTCAGTTGATTGGACCACTGAAACCTCCATTGCTAAAATATCACCCTAAGCTTCAATAGACGAGACAAGTTTCAGTTACAATCAACACAAAAGCAAACAAAAATTTCAGCAGTCTGATGTTCCATTTTAGTTTCCAAATTAGTAAATTTATGGACAAATCTCCTACTATGTTGCTAACCTTTTTTTACATCTTAAGATATTAACAGAAGGGTATGAAAACAACATCGCAAACCTCAGAAGACTCAATGTCAAAGTTAGACTTCTCTTTGACTTCAATGGTTCATACTTTTGTAGAGAGTGAGAGTGAGAGTGATTATAACACTGCAGTACCTAATGCTTATGCTTGAACAATTGTCGGCTGCCTTGTCATTATTAATTTGAAATTCAAATTGCCAAGCTCTTCACTCTAATTTTCCACTTTTCCTTCAGCCAAACTAATAACAACGAATAATCTTTCAAGAACCACTTGACTTTTTTTTTTTTTTTTTGAACTTAAGTAAACACAGCAAGCACAGACAATGAAAAGCAAAAAGTCGCAAGAATTAAGCTCTCAAAAACAAACAAAAAATTTAACTTCTTCATATAAACTCAAACAACAACTAATTCAATTCAAAAAATCAAAGAAAAAAAGAAGAATGTGGTAAAGCTTTCAGTTGTATTACCTGGACAGAGTTTAGATCTGGTGAAGTAAAGTGAGGGCAGCAAGAAAAGCGAGACAGTTCAACTAAGCTCGGAAACTTGTTCGCACACTAGGGTTCTCTAAAAAAAGCACATCGTGTCTACGGAAGAATACTTCACAGTATTCAATAATGTACATATCTCCCCCTTTTTCAAAGCGTGACAATAAAAAGATGAATGAATGCAAAGTAGGAGAGAGAAAGAGAACCTGTGAGGAAGAAGTTTAGTGAGAGAGGGAGATATATGTGTATTAGTTGTTGGGGGCCAATATGATATGGTTTACAGTACATAGGTTATCATTTTTTTGTCCGAGAGTGTAACTACCCGTTGCAGAGACTAGAGAAGTATCTTGGGGTTTTAGTGCTATTTTGAGTCTTGGTGGGGTAATTTTTGGAAATACAGGAAATTTGGGGAGTAAAATTGGCGGAAAATCTGGAGCGAAAAGGACATATTGGAGGTGGGTTTGAAATCGAATTCAAAAGTTACGAGGGATGGCCACGAGGTGGGGCCCCCCGGGAGTGGAGCATGTACTGATACACAGGAATTTTGTTTGGGTATTTTTTATTTTTGAGTCAGATAACGCAAATAGTAGTAATTGATTTTATATTATTTTCATTGTACATTATTTATAGGCAATTTTTTTAAAATAGGCCAAATCAAAAGAAATATAGTAAAAATAGGTTAAGTTCGAAGTTGATATAAAAAATAGGGTTGATCGCGCTCCCCAAGCGCGATCAAGGTGAAGTACTAAACTCGCGCCTACCAGAGGCGAGTTCCATGCAGCTGTTTCCCACCCACATTTGTCGTTACCAAACTCGCGCCTCTGGTAGGCGAGTTCCGTCATTTTCTGTCTGGCATACTGAACTCACGCCTCCCAGAGGCGAGTGCCAACTTTGTCGTTTTCTATTTGGCGTAAGAATCCCTCCATGGCGTGGGATTCCTTCCTCCCAACTGATATATAACTCCTCCCAATATATAACTCCATGGCGTAAGAACTCCTTCCTCCCAACTCCCAACTGATACTTCTTACTCCTTCCTACCTCACTCATCTCCTCATTATATTTCTTCTTCGTTCTCCTTCCTTCCTTCCTCTCTTCTTCTTCTTCAAATGAAGGCTAGTCCATAAGAAAAAAAAAATTTGCCCTCCAAAATACAAACTTGCAGTCTCACGTACTTGAGGAATTGATATTTTGCTATCTACCTGAGGAGTACACACACTACAATTAAGTGGTAAATATTTCAAAATTTTTTGTATATATTTAGAATTATTTTGCATGCAATTTTTTGAAATAGTGTATATATAGTATATATATAATGTCGATATATATATATATATATGTTAGAGAAATTACATGTTTTAGCATGTTACTTTTGATTTATTTTGATTTAAAATTGGTAGTAGTGTTGCTATTTCGATTTAAAATAACATTAATAATGTCATAGTGTTGTTATTTTGATTTAAAATTGGTAGTAGTGTTGTTCTTTTGGTTTATTTTGATTTAAAATTCCATTAATAAGCTCATAGTGTGTTATTTATTTAATTGGGATTCAATTTATTTAATCAAATATATGTAGAATTTTATTTAATAAAAAATGATACATTTTTTTAATTTTTTGAATGTTTTGGTGATGCATAACTTTTATACATTTGAAGAATCGAAGAGTAAATTAGACATTTTATCAATCAAAGTTATTAAAGTAAAATTTGACTTTTTTTTAACGTGATGTTAATAACCATTATGTATACAATGTAAGTTTTATTTTTATAAAATTCTAGTGTTTTTAGTGTTTTAAAAAATCTAGATTTAATATATATAGTGTATTAAAAAACTCTAGATAACTTACTTAATGAAAATATTGATCATCATTTTAAAATTTAATTTTTGCAATCATAAGATAATTTTATTTAACTATAATAAGAGATTAAGAGATAAAATAAAATAAAATGAAATGAAATAAATGAAATTAAATAAAATATTAAAAACGAAATAAAAAATAAAAAAAATAAAAAAACAAAATTAAAATAAATAAAATAAACGAAATAAAATAAATTAAAAAAATAAAATAAAATAATATAAAATGAATTAAATAAAATAAAACTAATTAAAATAAAAAAACGAAATTAAAATAAAATAAAATAAAATGAATTAAATAAAATAAAGTAAAATAAACGAAATTACATAAAATAAAATAAACGAAATAAAATAAAATAAAACTAATTAAAATAAAAAAACGAAATAAAATAAAATAAAATAAACTAAACTAAATAAAATAAAATAAAACGAATTAATTTTATATTCTCAATGTATTTGAGAATTTTCTATTTAGAAAATTTTAATTTGTTAAAAATTAAGAAATGGAATTAAGAATATTAAATACTTTTTATTTGTTAAAAATTAAGAAATGGAATTAAGAATATTAAATGTAACAATAAGACTATATATATTCCTATCTTTTGTTAATACACCCATCAAAAAGTGTTCGGAATAAAATTTCAATACTGCAAAAAAAAAAACACTAAAAATGTATGGAAATTAGGGTGTTGGGTTTGATTTACTATACTAGATGTAAACATAATTGAGGCCAATAATTAATTTAGTGCCTATAGATAAAATTTTTATAAGTGTTTTGTGTTGTTGAAGATATGTCAACCTCTCGCGACATTGGAATCATTGTGCGCTCTTGCGGAGCTGTTATTGGAAAAAGAAGAGTTGATCGTATGCTTGATTTCTACGATCTATTACGTGAGTTGTCTGAGGTTACGGGATTAGATTTGCGAGTGTATTCTTTGAATGTGTCTTGCATAATAAAAAATGGGAATGCCTCGTCTAGTTGTCCTATTAGGAACAACAACGACCTACGATACTTCTTCCATCCACAAGCTGGGCTCAATTCCGTTGAGCTATTAGTGGAGGTTGAAATGAAGGTGCAGTACCCAACATCCCATGGCCAGTGGGGGAACCAGTACTATCCTTCTGAATGGCCAGGTCATGGTGGTGCCAATATGGATAGACCTTCCGACGTTGAATATCAAGCCCAACATTTAGGGTCTAGTCATGCCGGGGGTTCAGATCCTAATATTGGACCTTCTGGTATCACTGAGATGGCCCCTGTTGGGACCTCCATAGTTGATATAGCTGGTGATATATATCCAGACTTTACTTGTAATTCTGAACCAAGCGATAATGGTTCTGAGGATGAGGGGTCGTCTGATGAGGATGGTACCACTGACAATCCTTGGATGCCAACTGTTGCTGTACCAAATTCCCTAATGCCAAGAGTGAGACCTCATCCAAATTTGGTTGGAGTGCCATTTTTTGATAGGTCATGTGATGATGTACCTGTCGATTCAGTAGGCGTTCGAAGTGGTGATCTAAGCTATGATGCGGATGATGGGGTTTTGAGGTTAGGGATGATTTTCAAAGACAAAGATGTTGTGATCAATGTCGTGAAGGATTATTCGGTCCGACATGCAAGGCGTGAGTATAGAGTCGAAGAGAGCAACTCGAAGACAATGAAGTTGGTGTGTAAGCAGAACTATGCCAGTGAAAATGATAATTGCTCGACATCGCAACGTTGTGAGTGGCATTTACGCGCATCGTACCGTAAAAGATACGATTATTGGGAAATCACTAGGTTGGGGCCGCCACATACCTATTTGATGAATATTGACTCGCGCAATCATTCAAATCTCTGTAAAAACTTGCTTGCAGCTGACATGGAGAGTCTCATACAAGTTGATCCAGCATACGACGTCAAATATGTCGTGGAGCATGCAGATAAGAAATATAATTACATTATTTCATATCAAAAGGCATGGCAAGCGTTGAAACGTGCTAGGGAGAATGTGTTCGGAACTTGGGAGAGTTCATGTCAGTATTTGCCCAAGTACATGGGAGCCTTGCAGAAATACAATCCCGGGACCATTGTGGAGTGGAAACACAGGGATACGATTGAGTGGAATGTGCACACGTTGGGATATGTCTTCTGGGCATTCAAGCCATGCGTTGAAGCATTCATGCATTGTCGCAAAATACTTTGTGTAGATGGTACTCACCTTTACACTAAGTACAAACACAAATTGCTGATTGCTAACACCCTTGATGCTAATCAGAAAATCATTTCAGTAGCATATGCCATTGTTGATGACGAAAGTTATAGGTCTTGGAAATGGTTTCTTAGAATGTTAGCTACACATGTTGTGGGTGATATGGAGGGGATATGCCTTATTTCTGATAGGCATAAGGGTATTTTGAAGGCAGTGGAAGAAGTCCCAGCATTTTCACCACCAAGAGGAGTGCACCGTTATTGTTTAAGACATGTCGCTTCAAATTTTAATACTCAGTTCAAGAGTCAAAAGATGAAGGACTTGTGTTACAATGCGGGAACAGCATTGTCGGTTAGACATTTTGAGACAAAGATGAACGAAATCCGAGTTTTAAGTGAAGAGGGTCATCAGTATCTACGAAATATCGATCCTGCCAAGTGGACATTTAGTCATGATGGAGGTCAACGTTATGGGGTTATGACAACTAACATCTCCGAATGCATCAACGGTGTTCTTAAGGGTGCACGACGCCTCCCAATTACAGCTATAGTTTGTGCAACCTTTACACGATCCAAAAATGTATTTATGGAACGTGCTAAAGAAGCAGGGATTTTAGTGCAGAGACATCGGATGTGGCCTGATCATGTTAGTGACAAATATGATTCAGCGCAGCGAGAGGGGATGAAACATCAAGTAGAACTTTATAATCATTCGGTGGGATCAGCCAGAGTTACTGCCCGTATTAAGGGCTCAGTACAGTGTCGCACATATAGAGTTGCATTATCAAGACGAGAGTGCGATTGCGGACAGTGGAAGTTGGATGGTATCCCATGCTCACATGCGTTGGAGGTGTGCAGAGCGTTCCAAATCGATCCAAGTGTATATGTGCCCGAATGCTACAGTACAACAGTGTATTCCTCAACTTACACCTCTAGGTATTTTGAGCCATTGCCGGATCCTCAGGAGTGGGATGAACCCTATTTTCAGTTGAGACATAATCCAGGTCGCAGGATAAGGCGTCGTGGTCGGGATGTGACGTCCAGGATTCATAATGAAATGGATTGGGCCCAAACCCGCGCTAGACAACAGTACCAAGCACAAGATAGAGCTGGTCCTTCACATTGATGTTGTAAATCCCTAGGAGCTATCAAAATGCTATCAAAATATTGTCAAAATGTTATCAAAATGTTGAATAAAATTAGTTTGTAGGATTGAATTAAAATGTTGACAATAATGTTGAATAATTTCATATACATTATCCTTTATGTGTTTGAGCTTTATGTTTTATGTGTATGATTTGTGTTAATTCTAATACATCTGTTTGAATGTTTGAATTATAGATGAATTCTGATAGAGAGACACTGTTATATGGACCGAAGAACAGATCTGTACTCACCATGCAACAAACCCATCGGTCGAGGCTAGATTATATTAATAGGAAAACAAGCGAGACAGTGCTAAGTACATACAATGGAGGTGATGGGCCATTCTGGACATTTAGACTAGAAGACCCAAATCCTTATAAGATCGCACTCCATTCTCGTGTGGTGGACAGACTCAAGACGATGGGTTTTTACGGTCCCCTTCGTTGTGGGACATTCAGACTCGATCGTCATCTTATCACTGCATTAGTGGAGAGATGGCGTCGAGAGACGCATACGTTCCATTTCCCCGTCGGAGAGGCGACCGTCACATTGCAAGATGTTGCCATTTTATGGGGTTTACCGATAGAAGGAGAGCCCATTATACGGCGAGATGAATATAATAACTTTGATCAGTGGAAAAGCTTGTGTGAAGAGTTGATGGGCATCACCATACAACCAGATGATATAAGGGGCAATAGTGCGATCAAATTGACTTCCCTAAACGAATTGGTGAGACATTCTGTTGATATTGATGACTATACACCACAGGAGGTCGTTGATCAATATGCACGGGGGTGTGCACTTTTACTCCTGGGAACTACAATGATGCCCGACCATTCTCGAAATTCTGTCCCATTAGTCTATCTGTATTTTCTGCGGGACGTGAATACAGTCGGGGAATACAGCTGGGGAAGTGCTGTGTTAGCGAGTTTATATCGCGAACTCTGTATGGCTTGCAACTATAAATGCAAGAGCATCGCTGGACCATTATGCTTGTTGCAGGTAATTCTTGGTTAATTTAAATTACTTTTAAATATTTCATTGATTAATTGTACATTGAAATAAATTTATCATTGAACAACAGATATGGGCATGGTCAAGGATAAAAACGATCCAACCATCGAACGCACATCCGATGCTCCAACAAGGGCAGATAAGTGTAGATGGTCGTAATTTGGGGCCTCCACCGTATGGAGCTAGGTATTTTTCTATAGACACATTTATCTATAATTCGTTTGGATATACATACTTATTTTTTTACCTACTATAGGTGGATACATTATCACAGTCATATTGACAGCACGAGGTTTTCAATTCGTGTATATCGCGACATATTTGAGCGTTTGTCTAATGGTCAAGTAAGTTATTATTATAATGATTCAAACTAATATAAATTATTTTTTGAGAATATTGATATTAATGTTTTGAGTGTGTCTTTACAGTTTATTTGGGATCCCTATGATGTGGACGTTGAGGAGATCAGGAATCTCGAACCTCGTTGTTGGACCTTAAATTGGAGGTCGCAATGTCCATTGATCAATATTTGGATAGTGGAGCTTCACTATCCGAATAGGGTGCTCAGACAATTTGGAATGGTCCAAAATATTCCAAGTCATGTAGAGGAAAGGGACCAGAGCTTGCATGAGTATAACCGCCAGGGGAGAACCGGCTTTGATTGGACGACCAAGCATGACAAATGGATTAGATATTGGAGAAGCAGGCAACCATTCATGCCTTGCACGCCTATCAACGGGGGTGATCCGGTCACGGAAGACTATATGCAGTGGTACTATGACATTACACGACGATTGATTTCACCAGAGGAGTATACTGCAGCACCGGTCCGAGGCTTCCAACCACCAAGAACATCTGCCAGTGATGTTTTGGTAAATTATATATCACAAATTTAATTATATATTGATTTTTGATGTTTGAAATATGAATAACATTCTATTATTTTTTTGTTACAGGTAAGCTGGTTTCGAAAATTTAAAATCAGTAAACGACGGGCTCACATTGATAATAGACCATCAATGGTGGAATTTTTAGAAACAGCTGAGAATTTCATCACTCAAGTGGAGCCTATTATTGAATCTCCTACTTATCTTGAACATCCACGAGCCTCAGTTGAAAACGTAGAAGTCGGGGAAACAAGTAGAGGACAAACAAGAAGGAGGTCTGTAGAGCGTGACGGCGATGAAGGTCCTTCAACGTCTGCGAGTCGAAGAAGACATTCCTCGGCAGTGCCATCAGATTCCCCTTTTCCCCGACAAGGTACTCAATACCGAGTTCCTCAATCAGCGCCCCGCACACAACATACTGCTGGAAATGGTATGCAATTTACGGAATTACACTTGTAAATATGATATTCCTTTGGTTTATATTTATTTAATTATTAAATATTTTTATAACATGTTACGGATGCTTCTACATCGATGGGCCAACAGTATGGAGCGTCTCGAATTTTGGGCAACACACCAACTGCATACGGTGTGTAATTCAATATTATCAAAGTTACAATAATAAATTAAAAATATTCAAGAAATTATATTTACTTGTTTATGTATATTTCTATTAATTTGATAGATGCTCGGCAATCAAATGAGTGGCCACCTCAGCCTACGCCTCACACAAGTTATGAGTTGCCCTCATTTGGATTTGGAGCTTACGCACATCCTGCTGGAAATGGTATGAAAGTTACACATAACCCTTAATAATATTTTTTAAAGATTATGTTTATTTACTTATGATATGTTATTGTTAACTTGATAGTTGGTTGGGCAAGCGTTGAGGGGGTACCCCAGCCTGCTTCTACATCGACGTTGCAACAGGAGATACCTCAACCCAGTTTTCAGACACCTTATAATGAACCAGGTATATAATATCAACTTATAAATAATATATATTTTAATATATATATATTATTGATCTAAATTAACTAAATCTGTAACAGATCTTCTTACATCATGGCCTGGTTCATTTACTGACATATTAAATACGGGTATTAATATGAGTACCTATTATCAACATCGACCTCAATTCGCACAACGCCCAGTTTACAGTTCAACGCCTATACCATATGCGGACACATACGGAGAGGAGCCCGGACCAAGCCAACATGAACAACAACCTCGTCGTAATTATCGTGAAAGACGTCCGCCGCAATGTGGAACGGGTGGTCGATTGGGCCATCGCTAATTGTATTGGTACTATTATTATAAATGTCATTTTTTTTTTACATTTTACATTTATTACTTAAAAATATTATTTAGTGTTTGAAATAATTTTCAATTTTTATGAAATAGTTTATAATTTTTTTTTTTAAAGATAGTATAAATATAAACCAATTTCAATACACAATTATATTTATCTCCACTAACAATTAGGGTTTTACATCTCAATAGCAATTTGGGTTTAGTTATAATATATCATTGAATAATCATCACATAATCATTGAACAATAATTACTAAAATCAACTCAAATACACACCTATTTTAACCCATTTAATCATGGAACAAATTATAACTAAGAAACGAAAAAAAAAAAATTTTAACATAAACACGCCTCTCCCAACGGCGTGATAAAAAAAAAAAAAAAAAAGGCTTAAACTCGCCCCTCCCAGAGGCGATTTAAAAAAAAAAAAAAAAAATTTAAACTCGCCCCTCCCAAAGGCGACCTAAGAAAAAAAAAAAAAAAAAGGGAAACTCGCCCCTCCCAGAGGCGATTCCCTCTATTTTCATAAACAACTTCCAAACCACTCTATATTATCAATCACACGCACTATTCACCATATATACATAAATTTGCCTTATTTATATGTTGGTTCAGAAATACATTTATAATTTTAAATTCTATTTATATTAGTAATGTTATGCGATATAGTATATATTAATTTGCTACTCCCTACATCTCAAGATTGTTTACTACATTACTACAAAATGTCCGTCTCATATTCAATTGCTACATCCCATTTGGTAAAAACACAACAATATTTTTTAGAGCTCGTTTGACTAAACTTATTTGAAACATCTTATAAACTCTAACATCTTATAAGTTGTTTTAAGAGTTTATAAAATGTAATTTTTAAGTAGCTACAAGTTGTTAAAGTGTTTTGCTAATACAATTTATAAGATTTTTTAGAATTTATAATAAATAATTTTTATATTTTAATTTTAATAAAAAAATTATATTAAGATAGAGGTGGATGGAGGTGGGGGCGGGGAAGGGGTGGGTCCAAAGTGGGATTGGTGGCTGGGGTAGAGATGATTAGGAATGTAGAACACATTAATTAATGTATTTTTTTTACAGTTTATAAGTTGTTAATAGCTTATTTTACAATCTAATAAGTTGTTAAACATCTTATTTTGTCAAACACATTAATTTTGCTACTTTATTACTTTAAATACTAATAAATAACATTTTTTCTTAAAACTTGTGCAAACAGTAATGTAGAAAATAACTATGGGACGGAGGGAGCTTATTGTTTCTCTAACATTTAGCCTAATTTAATATGGGCGGAATTGTTGTCAACTGAGTTTGTGTATAACTTATGTGCAAAGTTTGAACTTGTCAAGTTTCCATTAAAGTTTGTGTCATGTTTCAGTCATAGCTACTGTCGCATTTCATTTTTTTTTTTTAGTCAAACCTAATATCATGTTTCGGTTAGTCATAACATTTCAGTTAAAATGATTGTCATGTTTCAGTCAAAATCAGTGTCAAGTTCCACTTCTATGTCTAATTAAACGTTCACATGAGTCCAACTCATTTCATAAATGTGATTGTTATTTAAATTGTCAATACATGCAAATGAATATTTTGAATATCACTTATAATTGTTATTCACCCGATCAAATTGGAACATCGTGTCACACCATAGCAATGACCACCATGCCCCGTTCATCAGCTTATCAGTCATTAAGATGCGAAATTAAACATATCAGTTGATGGTCAGACAGTCATGCTGTCAAGCAACAAGTTATAGTCCAGCTTGTTTCACACTAATAGGTTGGCGCGACTTTTCAGTTATTGGAAAATTTACTCGTCCTTGACGAACAGAGGCAGAAATTACAACCCCAAACACTTGGAACAACATATGTCTGACAATGTCGAAATGAGAACTTGCCAGTGACACCATGAAGTGTCATATGTCTGATGAATCATTTAGTCGTCTGCTTATTACAAAGTTAGCTCCTGTAAGTCCTATCCTTGTTTCAGTCATCAAGTTCATACACCTCCAACTATAAAATATGGTTACCATGTCAACTCATGGCAATCCACTTCTTGTGTCTGGCTTTCAGGTCAAGACATCTCGTCATCTCTAATTCGTCATTAAGCAGATTGGAGAGAAAATAGGGTAACAATGATTAGATAGATACTTATAAGTGTTTCGAACACATATGTCAATATTTTGTACTTGAGAAATATTTCAATACAAATTTAACACAACAACTCAATTTTCAGTTTCTTAGAGCACCTCCAAAGGGAGATGCAAATCCTATGTGGCAAATAACCATGTTGATGACCTTTGATCAATGTTGATATTTAGTGGTTGTTTATGCTAAGAAAGATCACCAAACAAAGATCAATGTAGAATTAAAGCTAGATTTTTGTAAGTAAATATTGAGAGATAAATTTGCAAGAGTTTGACTTGTTTTTTAATTAGTAACCCCCTTTCTTATTATCCCATGAAGGGTATTTATAGAGATACAAGCAAGTAGGAGGTGTCACCTCCTTAATCATCTTCATTTACATTGTGACAAGTGTTAAGACACTTGTCATCTCCTAAGCTATTACATCTTTACATAATAACAAGTGTTAAGACACTTGTTTGTTTCTAATGTAATGCCTAATTATTGAGATTTCTGATGATCTTGCGAGGTGCCCTCTTGCTCGCCTGCTCGCCTCTGGTTGGGTCTTTGTGTCTTCTTGGTCTGGCTGTTCGCCACCTCTTTCTGCTTCTCAAGACCAGCTGCTCGCCTCCTAGCCTCTATGACCAGCTGCTCGCCTACTTTTTCTTGGTCTTCAGGCCCAGCTGCTCGCCACCTAGGGTGTGAAGTCCCTGCTGGTCGTCCTCTTTAATTATTTTATTTTATTCTTGATTTCTTAATCTTATTATTTTAATATTTTTATCTTCTAATCTTGTATCCCTGCTGTTCGCCTATCAACAATGCCCCCTAGTTTAGCATATAAGGATAGATTTTATCCTTTTTTGTTAAACTATAAGATAGGCTATGTTTTGTGGAAGGAGGCGAGCAACAAGGGCTTTGGCTTTCTCATTTTCATAGGGAGCGAGCAGTGGGTTTTTGAATTTCTTGGGCGGGAATCTTCGGAGGCGACCAGTGGGGAACGACCTTTGGGCTTGCGTCGTTCCGTTTCCCAAGGCACGAAATACGAAGCGACGTGGCTGCCCACGCGTGCGTCCCTAAATTGTAACTAGGGGATTTACTTTTTCGCTTTTCTTAATTTCACCCCCGAATCCATATCTATAAATAGCTCTTTCTTTCTCGTTTTTTCCTTTTTCGATTTCGCTCATGCAAAAAACCCCATTGAAGAGTTCTTGAGCTTTTTCTCCTTTCTTTTCTTTGAATCTCCAGTCGATTTCTTCCAAATCGAAGGTAAATCCTTTGATTTTCTTATTTATTTTTGTCATTACTTGTATTTCTTCCTTCAATTTTGCAATTTTTCGGTTTTTTCGTCACTTTCCTTTGCCTTCACCGCCGCATCGCCGCCGCGTTACCGCCGCATCGCCGCCATCTTCTTTTGCTTGAGAATACACCACCATTGTGCTCCTCTTAATTAAAAAATTTTTGACGATGGCTCTCCTTCATCGAGTGATACTCAATCTCTCGAGTTTGTTAGACGAAATTCGGGAAAAAGGCCCGTAGAAGATGAACCGCCGCGCCCTGTTCCTCGCCGCTCGCTCCGGCGAGCAGCTGGCCAAGTTCCTAAGACTTTGCTCATTGATGAGGACACGGGTTCCGAGGCGAGCTCTGTTGCTCGCTCTATTGATTCCTTCTATGCTGTGGAAAGCTCGGGTGAGCAGGACGTCCAAGGCCCTGTTGATCGCTCCTCGGCTCGTGAAGGAACTTCCTCAGATTTAGGCGAAGATTCCGCTGAGGTCGCTGCTGAAATAGAGGAGATGAGCCTCCATAGGGATACGGGAGCGAGCAGCGAGCAACCGACCAGGAGCGAACAAGTAGCCGGATCAGGGAGCGAGCAGGTGGGAGTTACATGGGAATTTCTTCGGGAGATAAATTTTCCTGTTTCAAGGCCAACTCCCGAGTCTCTCGTTCCTAAAGTCGTAGTCCGAAGGCAAGAGTGGATTGATTACGCCAACAAGTATCACAACACATTTTCTGTTCCTGCTCGACCTATCATGGAGGCTCTTCCATCAACATACACAGCGAGCAAAATAGCCAGTGTGGTTACGGAGGAGGATTTAGTTCGGATACGGTCTCGCTACCGTATTTCGTACGACATCCACTTGTACGTTCCCCAACCAGGAGAGAGAGCTGACAATCCACCTCCAGACTGCACTGCTATTAACCTTGACGTACTTAACACGGGGTTCCCTCTCCCTCTGCACCCGGTGATCGGACGATTCTTGAAGGACATAAACCTGGTGATCACTCAAATTACTCCGAACGGTTGGGGTAGTTTGTTGGCGTTTATGACCCTTTTCGGGTTGGAAGGATACAGGAATAAAATCAGCATGATGGAGATACACTATGCTTTGACCATCTCCTCAGCTGTTAATGAAGACGGGCTTGGTTGGTATTACATCAAAGCCCGTAGTGGCGTCAAATTGATCGAAGGGGTGCCTAATAAGGTCAAAAGTTGGCACAAGCAATTTTTTTATATTGGCGGCAATTGGCGGGCGTCCTCTGATTTTTTGGGAGGACCGGGACGTATAGATTCACCTACTCGTTTCGGCGAGATTCGGCGTAGGTCTCAGTTCCTAGTTCATCGAATTTTTAGGTGAACTAATTTTAATCTTTTTTCCTTGTTTTGCAGGTCCTCGTCTCTTGAAGTGGGGGCATCCGGATCTGAGCGGAGAATTTTTATACGTTCTCGCATTGATTTCACTATGGGACGTTAAGGACCGGAGCATCGAACATCTCTCCCAAGCCCATTGTCGCAAGCTAGCCCAACTTACTACCAGCGCCATCACTTGGAGGCACAAGCTGAAGTCCCCGAGGGTAAGTTTCACTTGTTAATTTTCCCGTTTTTCCTATTATTCGTTCTTGCCCTGTTGGTCGTCTAGGCCCTGTTGGTTGCCTAGGCCCTGTTGTTCGCCTAGGCCCTGTTGGTCGCCTAGGCCCTGCTGGCCGCCTAGGGTAAGTTTCACTTGTTAATTTTACTGAATTTTTGTGTTGTTTTCAGCTCAAAGGGTAACGGTCGTTGTCCTCTCAATTCCCGAGAGTTATTATCTACTCGCACGTCGGGTCAAATAAATGGCTGCCAATCAACCACCGAGGAAGAAAAAGTTTGACCCATGTACCTTCTTGATCAAGCTGAGAGCCGAAGCGGATGAAGAGGAAGAAGTTCCTCAGGCTCCTGCCCCTGTTCCTCGTCCCCCAGTGCGCTCCTCACCTCCCCCAAAGGATACGAGGGGTAAGAAGAGACTTACGAAGGAGACCGCTCCTCGTAAGGAAGACGACCGCGCCAAGCGGGTGAAAGGAAAAGGTCCCTCTCAGGTGGGCAAGTCTACTGCTCGCTCCTCGCCGGTGAAGGAGGTGACTGAGCAGCAAGTCGTTGGGGCAATACTCGCCGGCCAGAACAGGGGCACGTCTCCTGACAACATATACTTGGGTTATGACCCAGTAAAGATGAGGGAGTAAGTACTTTCTCCTTTCTGTACGATGTTTGCCCCTTTGACTTTGTTTTTCTAACGGTTTTTTCCTTGTATAGGTACCGGAAGAACGATTACCCTGGTCGTGCAAAGGTACTTCACCAATTCAGTTGTGTGAAGTCTCCTCCGGCACCTCATGAGATTAAGGACTCCCACGTCCGAAGAGCCATGGAGTACGTTCCCCGCTCGTGGACCAAGACTGGCGAGGAGATCCTCCAGAGCCAAAGCCTCAGCGACAATGCCCGTCTATTAAGCTACAATGCGAGCCATCAGTCTATCACTGCTCAGCGAGTCCTGGACCAGGCTATCGAGCTTGAGCGAACGAACCATAGCTTGGAGCGGAGGATCGAGCAAGTTGAAACGGAACGTGATGCTCACCTTGCTCAACTGAAGAAAAAGGATGAGGAATTGGCTAAGTTGAAGGCTGACTTCGAGAGAGCCAAACTTACTTGGACGCAGGAGGTAAAAGTTGCCGAGGATCGGGAAATGGTAGCGTCCAATGCCTCAGAGAAGCTTAAACTAGATTTGGGCGTTGCCACGGACCGTTTGCAGGTCCTGGAGACAGAGCGGGTGGGTCTGGTGGAAAGAGTGGAGTCCTTGAAGGTCCACGTCGACCAGCTGGAAAAGAAAAACAAACGCGACATCTCTTACACTACGTATGTGCAAGATGTAACTGATAATACCAATCTCAGTTATATCTGTGCATATGCTGAGAGTCTGAGGAACGTGAAGTACGCCTTGGATAATGGCTTGGACGTGATGACTTCGACCATTAAGGACTTCACGGATTATGTTACTGACAACCCTTCGGCTCCTGGCTTTGAGATCCCGGTGGCTGATTTAGGAGAGATGAGGGTTAACTTGGGTGTTTTCAAAGACGATGTCCGCATAATAGCCCCTAAGGAGAGAGTGGAGGCGGATAGGGACATGACAATCTTTGAAGCCCTGGGCCCCCTTCTCCCGAATCCTCTTGGCGAAACAAGCTCCTCCACTGTAGTAGGCGAGCAGCAGGCCTCTGGGGTCAATGTGCAAGATGTTCAACCTCCTCTTCCTCCCCAAGATCCTCAAGCACCACCTGCTCCTTCGGCTTCCGAGTCTTAGACTTCTTTATTTTTCTGTTTCCCCAGTTGATGTAGTAGGATGACGATTGTACGTCCCTTTTTGCCTTTGTACTTGACATTTCACCTTTAATGAAATATTCTTATCTTATTTGTTCGCCTTTCATGTGCCTTTTATTTACTTTTGCTTAAGTATTTCTTTCTGATTGAAAGTTTTAATACTTTTCCTTTGCAAATGTATGTATATTGAGTATGCGTGAGCCTATTTGGTTCTTTTGGAGAACTTGGCTTTTGTCATACTTCTCTTTATGCCATGTTGCTCGCCCCTTGCTATGTTTGTGCTTAAATGCATTTGGCTTCGTGACGAGCAACTAAGTGTTAGCATGTGCCCTGCTGCTTGCCTCCACTATACTTGTGCTTTATGCATTTAGTATCTTGAGCGAACAACTTCGTGTAATGGGGCGATCAAGTGGGCTCCTAAGTCTCATGGACCCTGCTGCTCGCCTCCTTTTGGACTTGTGCTTACAACACTTGCTTATCCTCCGGCGAGCAGCTTTTCTTCTAGGCGAACAGTTGGGTTTTAACACCTCTTGTTTCCTTATATACATAATATACTTGAGTAATCATCTAACTTCTTGGAAATTTTGCTAAAAAAGTTCAAAAATTTCATCCATCTTACAATAATATACACATCAATATGCATAAAAAACTTTACTCTAATCTACAGAGAAAATTTCTATGGAAATTTTTATTTTACATCAGTCCCCTAACTATTGATAATATTTCTTCAACAAAGCCGCGTTCCAGGTGTATCGGGCCGAGTTGCCCTCCATGTATTCAAGATCATACGTGTCATTGTGCCACTTATGAGTTATCTTGAATGGGCCCTCCCAAGTCGGTCCAAATACACCTGGAGGTGTTGCTAGGATTTTTCGGAGTACCAGATCCCCGACTTCAAACTCCCTGACTTTCACTTGCGAATTATAGTACTTTGCGATCCTTCTTTTGTATATCTCATTTTTTATTTCTGCCGAGATTCTTTTTTCGTCGATCAGATCCATTTCTGCAGCTAGTGCTTTGTTGTTTTCTTGTTCATTGAACTCGGCTATTCTTTCAGTTGGTACTTTGAGCTCTATAGGTATAACTGCTTTTGTACCGAATGCCATAACAAACGGTGTTTCTCCCATGCTCGTTCTATGTGATATCCTATATGCCCAAAGCACTTCGGGGAGTTCTTCCGACCACTTGCCTTTCTTATCCACTAGACGGATTTTGAGAATGTGCTTGATTATCTTGTTAACTGCCTCGACTTGGCCATTGGACTGAGGATGATATGGTGTCGAAAAATGTTTCTTGATTCCCCATTTTTTGCAGAAATCTCTTATCTTTTTTCCTTCGAACTGTCTCCCATTATCGGTTACTATTGCTTGAGGAACTCCAAATCTACACACTATACTCTTCCAGATGAATTTGATCATTTTTTCTTGTGTTATTGTTACTAGTGCTTCAGCTTCAGCCCATTTTGTGTAATAGTCCACGACCACTACTGCAAATCTTACATTCCCTTTTCCCGTTGGGAAAGGTCCTATGATGTCTATCCCCCACTTTGCAAATGACCATGGACTATTTACTGAGATCAGCTCTATTGGTGGCTTATGGATGTTGGGAGCGAACAGCTGGCACCTGTGGCATGTTTTTGCAATTTTGATTGCGTCTTGTAACAGAGTTGGCCAGTAGTAACCTTGCCTTACTGTTTTGTATGTCAGTGCTCGTCCTCTTGCGTGATTTCCACAAACTCCTTCGTGAATTTCTTTCAGAACTTCTTGGCCTTGCCCCCTTGCTAGGCATTTCAGTAGGGGCAGTGAAAATTCCCTCTTGTAAAGTTGGTTATCTATGATGGTGAATCTTGCTGCTCGCTTGGCCACCTTTGCACCTTCTTGGGGATCCTCAGGCACTATGTTATCCTTGAGGTATCTCTATATTGGTGTTCTCCAGTCGTCCTTTGTTAATTCTTCTTCGATCTGATTGATCTTATAGTCACTGGTGGATGGATTAGAAATTCTTGTTATTGTGACTTCCGAAAGTTTTGCTGGTCCCGCACTAGTAGCTAAACGAGCAAGCGCATCTGCTTGAGCGTTGTTGTCTCTTGGCATTTGTTCGATGTAAATTTGCTCGAAAAGTGAAGCCAGGTGAGCAACGATTTTGTGGTACAAGGCCATGTTCTCATCCTTGGCTTCGTATTCTCCACGGACTTGGTTGACTATCAACTGGGAATCTCCATAAATTTGAACCCTTCGAACCCCCACAGCCAGAGCTAGTCGTAACCCTGCTATCAATGCTTCGTACTCAGCTTCGTTGTTTGTTGCCATGAACTCAAACCTGACAGCCGAGGTGAATACTTGTTTATCTGGACTGATCAGCACTATCCCGGCTCCTGCTGCTGTATTATTCGACGATCCGTCCACGTACATATGCCATGGATGATTATGACCTCTCATCGGATCCTGAGGGAAGGTTAATTCGACAATAAAGTCGGCTAACGCTTGTCCCTTGATCGCTGTTCGAGGTGCATAAGATATTCCGAATTGGCTTATTTCGAGGGACCACTTGAGGAGACGACCAGCAGTGTCAGGCCTTTGCAAGATTTATCTTAGTGGGAAGGTTGTTAAGACCTCTACTTGGTGATCAAATAAGTATGGCCGTAGCTTTCTTACGCTCATCACCAGTGCGTAGGCTAACTTTTCCATAGGTGAATATTTAACCTCCGCTTCATGCAAAGCCTGACTCACATAGTAGATTGGCATGTGAAATTTTCCCTCTGCCCGAACTAAGACTGGGCTGATTGCCACCTCTGATGCGGCGAGATATAGGTACAGTTTTTCTCCCGAGATAGGCTTTGATAGAATTTTAGTGTCACTCAGGTATTCCTTCAGCTGCTTGAATGCTTGCTGACAATTGTCCGTCCACTGGAACTGTCCTTTCTTAATGGCGTCAAAGAAAGGTCGACATTTGTCTCCGGATCTGGAAATGAACCTGTTTAGGGCTGCTAAACATCCGGTTAGTCGTTGGACCCCCCTGACGGACCTTGGTGGCTGCATGTCCATAATTGCTTTGACTTTCGATGGATTTGCTTCAATGCCTCGTTGACTGACCAGGTGCCCAAGGAACTTTCCTGAATGTACTCCAAAGCTACTTTTCTTCGGGTTTAGCTTCATGTTGTATGCTCGAAGAATCTCAAATGCTTGCGCCAGATGTTCCAAGTGTTCCTCTTTCCTTAATCTTTTCACGACTATATCATCCACGTACACTTCCATTGTTCTGCCGATGTGATCATCGAACATTTTATTGACAAGTCTTTGGTATGTGGCCCCTGCGTTGATTAAGTCGAACGACATCCTCTTCCAACACAACAGGTTCTTGTTGGTGTAGAACGTCGTGCTTTCTTGGTCGTCTGGGTGCATCGGTATCTGGTGGTATCCAGCAAATGCATCCATGAAGGTAAGAAGTTCATGTCCTGCTGTGTTATCCACTAGTTGATCAATATGTGGTAATGAGAAGTTGTCTTTGGGACATGCAGCATTCAGGTCTGTGAAATCAATACACAACCTCCACGTGCCATTTGGCTTTTTTACCAACACTGGATTTGCTACCCATCTGGGACATAAAGCTTCTTTGATGAGATTATTGTCGAGCAGCTTCTTTACTTCCACATCCAGTGCTTCATATTTGTCAGGGCCGGACTTTCTTCTTTTTTGCTTCACCGGATTTTTGGTTGGATCAATATTTAGCTTATGACAGGCATGCTCAGGGCTGATGCCTACCATATCAGCATGTGACCATGCGAATACATCGAGATTGGACTTGAGGAACTCTTCCATTCTGGATCTGTATGGCTCTGGGAGCTCAGACCCAATGAATAATTCCAAGTCATCTCGATTCGGGTCAACTCTTATTGCCTCCAACTCTTCTACCGGAGTTGCCCTCCTCTTCTGATTTTTCCACCGAGGATCAATTATCGGACCTTCCAAGTTAATTTCATCATCGATCATTGGCTCTGCCCCTAGTCTTGGCTCTAGATCTTCAACTTGATGTAGTCTAGGCACAACTTCTTTTCCCTGCTGCTCGCCGGAGCCCTCATGTTCGTCCTCTCCCTGCTGGTCGTCCACCTCCATCATCTCTGTGTCGATGGACTCCATAATTTTGTCCAACACGGAAGGTTCATCCTCAGCCCTCCTGCTAGGCTGCTCGTCCATGACAGACACACTGTTATCTTTCGGTTGGAGTTGCAGGAGGCACTCTCGAGCTTTCTTCTGATCACCTTTAACTGTACCTGGACCCTTCGAAGTTGGAAATTTAAGACAATAGTAGTACGTTGAAACAGCCGCTTTGAATTCATTCATAAAAGGTCGGCCGAGAAACCCGTTGTAGGTAGACTGTTGATTTACAACTAAAAACTCTATCATTCTAGTCAGTCTCCTTTCGGGATTCTCGGTCGATACAAGTTCGACTGGTAACGTTACTAAACCTAAGGGAACGGTTACAACATCTCCGAACCCTACTATCTTATGATCACATTCCTTTATATATTCTTCACAATCACCTATCTGATCTAATGTGCTTTTGAACAAGATATTTGTATAGGAGCCGGTGTCCACAAGCAAACGGTGAACTCGGGCTCCCATGATATTAGCACAGACGACTAGTGAGTCATTGTGTGGAGTGAGTATCCCGTCTAGGTCCTTTTCGGAGAATATCAGATCCCCCGTCTTCTTAGTTGCTTGGTTTACTCCAACTTCTCTGACTTGAGCTACTGCCCTTAAGTCTGCCTTCCTTTTCCTTTTAGATACTGGTGGCCTTCCGTCAGAACAGCCCCCTACTGGTCCGGATGGCTCAAGCATTAAGATCTCTCGGACGGGTTCCGCCGGTGCCGTAAACGGTTTTTTGCCTTTTTTGTCCATCCTGCTCGGCTGCTCGTCGCCTTCATCCTCTTCCGAGCTGGATGGAATTGAGACTCTTGGCCTTTTGTCTGGCTGCCTCTTCACGAATTCCGACAACCTTCCTTCTTCATAAAACCTCCACAGCTGTTTTAGGAGGTCTCGACATTCACTCGTGAAGTGACATATGGTTTGATGATATGCGCAGTATTTGTTGGGATTCATCTTCCCCCGCTCTTGTCGTATTTTCCTTGGTTCTGACAACATATCTTTATCTTTGACATTATTGTACATTGCTTCTATTGACGTAGATAGGCCATGGTTTAACTTCTCTTTCAAATCGGAACCTTCATTGAAAACTTTCAAGTTCTTGGGAGCTTTGTAGTCCCCACCAGACTTCTTTCCTGATTTTTTATTGTCGGCCTTATCTCCCAGCTCTTTTTGGAGATTCTCTTGCATTGAAATGTACACTCCCGCCTTGTGCCTGAATTCAGAATATGTTTTTGGGAAGGCCAGGTGCATTTCCTTCCACAAATCTGTCCCCTTCCCGAGTCCCGCCATGACTGCCACAATTTTTGTATCCTCACTCACCATTTCTCCCTCCAACATGACTTTGTCAAACCTCTCAAGAAAAGCCCTATCGGATTCTTCCTCTCCCTGCTTCAAATCTGCAAATCTGTGCCTTTGGGTGAGGTAGGATCCAACTGTGGAAAAATGCGAGAGGAATTCCTTGCTGAGTTGTATGAATGAACTGATGGAACCCGGAGCAAGTGTGGAAAACCATCTATGGGGACCATCACCAAGAGTTAACGGGAAGTTGCGACACTGTGTTGCGTCAGATGCTTTTACGGATATCATATAATCGGTGTATTTGGATAAGTGCACTTTCGGATCTGAATTTCCTTCATACAAATTAATGGCCGGAAATTGTACTTTCTTTTGCACTGGCGCATTCAGAATAGCCGGGGACAAGGGTGATGATGGCAGTATTGTTGATCCAACGCCTTTTTGGGCCTCCAACTTGCCCGGAGACGTTCTTCCATTAGAAGGTTGTTCGTCATAATCGGGTTCGATGACCTCTTCATGACGCAGTCCCTTGCTAACGGGACGTTTCTCCTGCGTGACGTGCCTAGCGATGTTGTTAGCTCCGTTGGGACCCAAATGCCCGAAGGCTGACCTTCTCAACCTCTCATGCACTGAGGGGCGAGCAACAGGGTGTGCTTGCTTGTGTGCTCGCTCCTCGCTTCTTTGATGAACCTCCTCTCTACGTGCCCCGTAATGGCTTGCTCTTCTCGTATGGGAGTGGCTTATACTCTTTGTGTCCCTGCTGCTCGACTCCTCGCCCGTCCCCGGAGTGGACTCTCCTCGACTTCCCAGCCGTTCGCTTATTGGCGTTTTACCTTTAACCCTCCTTGCTTGTCCACTGTCAACCTCATCTATTCTCGCATCTTCTCGTTGTTTAGTTCTTCTTTCAGTTGCCCGGTTGCTCGCCTCCGGGGCTTTAGAAGGTCTGTGTCCTGCTGCCCGGTTGCTCACCTCCCGGGCTCTTGACGGTCCGGCAGCCTCCTGTTGCCGTTGTATGGATTGCAAGACGGCGATTGTTTTGGCCAATTCTTTCGGGTTTTGGGCCAAAGCCTCCACTTCCGGGGGTAAAATATCAATTGTCACTTGTACGTTTCGCCGGGATGTTGCCCGCACCGTTCGTGCGTGGTCACCCGTCGACGATACCCTTGTTCGTGACTTGTTCGACGGGTGAGTGCTCGATTCTTGTGGTTCTTGTGATCGCACCATTTTTCGGATTTTGATGTTCCTTTGATGAAAATCTTATGTTTGTGGATGTTTTGACCTAGAAACAACTAGCCTTGCATGTAGGGATTTGGTCGTTTATAAACCTTTATCCACACATGCATGCATTCAAGCTTGTAGGTCTTGTGTAACACCACTTGAAACACTCAAGTACACTTCCAAATTCCAGTTTCCGGCGACTTATTGCCGGAATTATGCAGTTTCCGGCGACTTCTCACAGGAATTCTTCAAATCTTCAACCGACGGAGGTTCAAGCCCCTCCTTCTAGCGCCAATTGTTGATGACCTTTGATCAATGTTGATATTTAGTGGCTGTTTATGCTAAGAAAGATCACCAAACAAAGATCAATGTAGGATTAAAGCTAGATTTTTGTAAGTAGAGATTGAGAGATAAATTTGCAAGAATTTGGCTTGTTTTTGAATTAGTAACCCCCTTTCTTATTATCCCATGAAGGGTATTTATAGAGATACAAGCAAGTAGGAGGTGTCACCTCCTTAATCATCTTCATTTACATTGTGACAAGTGTTAAGACACTTGTCATCTCCTAAGCTATTACATATTTACATAATAACAAGTGTTAAGACACTTGTTTGTTTCTAATGTAATGCCTAATTATTGAGATTTCTGATGATCTTGCGAGGTGCCCTCTTGCTCGCCTGCTCGCCTCTGGTTGGGTCTTTGTGTCTTCTTGGTCTGGCTGTTCGCCACCTCTTTCTGCTTCTCAAGACCAGCTGCTCGCCTCCTAGCCTCTATGACCAACTGCTCGCCTACTTTTTCTTGGTCTTCAGGCCCAGCTGCTCGCCACCTAGGGTGCGAAGTCCCTGCTGGTCGTCCTCTTTAATTATTTTATTTTTATTCTTGATTTCTTAATCTTATTATTTTAATATTTTTATCTTCTAATCTTGTATCCCTGTTGTTCGCCTATCAACAAACTATACCTATTAACTTGTGTAGAGTACTATTGAAAAAAAATAAAACTAAAATTCAGGTACAAATGAGATGAAGTAGAAAAGTCAGCCATCGAATGCAAATTAAGATTGTGGATCCGACCGCAACTTTAGCATATTTTTATTTGTTTATTAGATTTCCTCTTCACGTGTTTCTTTTATTTTCTTTTCTCTGTTGTCCTCTTGTTTTATTTACTAATTTTGTTTGTATTCAGTCCTTAATTAAAATTAAAAAATTAATTGTCAAAATTTTATGTAAAAATTAGTATTAATTTAATGTGCTAAAAAATTAACAAAAGTATTATCTTAAAATTATTGATTAGATTTGTTAATATAAATTCGTATACATTTATTTAAATAAATCAATATAATTAAAATTTTAAAATTGAGTAAATATAAAATAATAAAGTAGAAAATAAGTAACGTGGATAGTGGAACCCTTTTTAAATGATTGAGAGTAAAGGTAAAAAATTAATAGATGTAATTAGCATTTGAAGTAACATACTTGGGTACAAGAGTTTATACATGAACACATTCATATATACATATTGATATATTGTTTAATTGAGTCTGCTATCTTCAAAACACACATCCACATGGACACAAAAATATTATTGGCCCCATCAATAAATATCATGTCCTTCATTGAACTCAAATGGTTTCATTGTTATGCAAATTTCAAATTTTATCACAATAAAAATACTAACATCAACAATGTCGTTATCTAGAATTCATTACAATGGAGTATTCACATATTCCTTTTTCTATAGAGTCACATCATCCCAGATTCATAAATTAATTTAAGAGGCGAGGTCGATATGTCATCTCCAATCATTTGACACCATCATTTCTTGATTTTGAATCAAAACTCCAGCTTTCTCCTCAATATCTGAACATTAATAATTTGCATTTGACTTGAAAGATTTTGTAATATTTGCACTAAAGATATCAATTTCGAAAGAGTATTAGTTGACTTAACTAAAAATATTAGTTGAAGGGGTATTAATCGTTTTTCATTAAAGGTATTAATTGTTTCGGTATAAGGTATTTATAAATTGTTGTTCGCGGTAATAATTTTACTTTGTAATAATTATACTTTCCTTAAAAACTATTTGAATTATCTATAAACTTTTTATTAATTACTACCATCAACTCAATAAATAAGCAAAGGCGCATAATTTTCTCATGTGTTTTAGCATAAACTCGAATACTTTCATATTACAGTAAAAATGATCTATTTTCTAAATACGCATATTTTGTAACAATAATTTCAATGCCTTTTTAAATTTGTTTTCAAAATCATGTAAGATTGGGTATGTTCCACATACTCATAATTTCAAAAGCATGTAATAGACGATATGACCATAATGTAGGGCGTTTTAGATAGTCAATTATATAACATAGTATAAATTATTGTGCTAGTCAATTATATAACTTAGTATAAATTATTGTGCTGAAATCTGAATTTCATACCACTAGTCATTGTAATATATATAGAGAATGAAGAGTATGTCTTGTGTATCGGGTGTATTATACAAATCAAATGTATTTCTAATAGTATCGACTATTTTTATTAAAAAAGACAATTACTTTCACTATTAGATAATATGACCATAATTATTTTCACTTACACTTTTCAATAAAAATAATGTATAAAATTGCATTTGAGATATACATGCATTGATACAACTTTGTCAAAAATAAACCTCAAACTCAACACATACATTATCCACACGCCTAGTGTGATGGGTTTGACTTATGAAGTTATGACAATGAGTGAGGGAAAGTTATTATGGCCCCATTGGATTTTGGCTAGCTAATTCCCATTTTGATAGTATAATTTAATTTCTTAATTGTAAAAGCAGTTGATTGATTGAAATGGTGGTGGTTCAGAAATTAGAATCAATATCTATATATTATCTATTCTTCGCTGGATTAGTAAAGAGTAAAGACAACACACCCAGTTAGTTGCCATTATTGGCAGTGAGTGACTAAGCACCAACCATGCTTTATATGATGTCATAAATTCCTTTTTTCTCTTTTCTTAGTAAAGGAGCTATGCAAAGTAAAACCTCTATAAATTAATAATATCGACATTATAAAAAATAATATTTTAAAGAGATATTAATTTATTTGTAAATTAAAATTTTATTAATTTAAAGAGTTTTATAATATTTTTTTATTTTTATAAAAATGAACCATTGAATTAATACTCAATATGTATTCTATTCATTAAACTACTATATAACAATTCACCATGCACGACATAAAACATATATATATTCATCATGCATCATATCTATCGATGTATGTGTGAAGTTGAAAGTCATTGCATTTAATTAATACACAATATATATCATATTCATCAGCCAATCTATATAAATAGAAAAAAATCTTAAAAATCATACAAGACAATGACTTCTCATTTTAAAGGTGTTCCAAAATCAACAATGACGGATTGAAATTCGTAAGACTTTGTTTGAGTACAAAAGAGATCATTTCACACGCACTAAAAAAAATTGGTATCGTAACTTGATGAAAAGTATCATTTGAAAGGTAGTCAAACTACAATCACTAATACACTCAATAATAGATTCTTATTTATTAAATTATCCTAATTAATTTTTGTAATTTGAAGAAATTATTAATTTATGATATTGATGGGAACACTAATTTATATAGGGGATTTTTGAAAATTTATTATCTTATTATTTTATCGAAATTAGTAAGTTTTTAACTGGCCCAAATCAGAATCGGAGAAAATTATTATTTTAGAAAGTTTATTAATTTATAGAGTATTTATTTATGGGGATTTTACTGTATTTTGGTTTTTGTGTAATAATGATTTGATTTCTATGGCCAATTAACTGATAGATATAAAAATATGATAAAATTATTAGTTACTCTATTATGCAATATATTGCATAATATAAAGATTAATATTACTCTATAAAGATTAATATTATTGGTTTACCCCAATAATATTATTTGTTTGTACATGCTTACTACATGAGTAGTTTTAGTGTACATTTGAGTGTATAATATGCATTTGAATTTTGAAAAAAGTACCTAAATAGAAATCGGTAATACCCAGAGAAGTAGTCAGTGATACCCCAAAAAGTAAGTAATCAATAATACCCTAACTAAAAAAGAAAAAAAAACACACACAGTTCGATGTGTTTGTGTGTATTTTGAAAAAAAAAAAAAAATCAAATTCGAAGTCAAAATTAAACTTAAAATCCAAATACATTATATGCACTTGAATGCGTGCTAGAATGGGTGTTACAACATAAATAATACTATGTGATAGTGCATGCACTATATGCATGTTATTGTTTAGCATAATGTTATATGGACAAACAATAAATACTGTTATGGCAGATAGGTAGTAATACATTGTGACCCTATTTAAATCTGCACAATTCTTGTTCCTATATTTATGATTTTCTTTTTTAAACTTCGTTAATCAAATTGCTTCAGAATGAGCTTCAACATCGACCACAATAATTCCAGGTGCAGTATCACATAATATAATATATGTTGCATAATATATACATACATGTGATTTTAATGTTTTACTAATAAGTTATAATTGTGAATAGTTACCAGTACTATCATATAACGGGTGCTCAAAAGTACACCTTATCATGAATGTAAGTGTAAAATCATCATTAATTAGTAGTACTCCCTCCGTCCACGAAAATTTTACCCGTTTACGGTTGAACATAGTTTTTAATAAAAATTGGTATTTTATTGAAAAAGTTAGATAAAGTAAGAGTATTGTGTTTGAGACCCATTTATTTGTTTGTGAGTGTAATTTATTTCCAAAAGAGAAACGAGTAAAAATTTGGTGGACTGACCAAAAAAGAAAGCGGGTAAAAATTTCGTGAACGGAAGTAGTACTATTTTTGGTTCCAGAAGAAGTATTGCTACCTATTCCGATTATATATTTCCCCATTGTCAGTAGATATTTCCAATTATATCAGGGCTGTTTATGAGTTATTTTTCCTTTTATGCGTGCTAAATCATCTTCTCAACGTTAGTAACTTCCAATTTTGGACTTGAACCTATTCTTCTCAAATTTGAGGGTGTAACAAAGAAAAAAGTAGAAGAAAATTTAAGTAAATTTTTCCTTAGGAACTTTGGCTTGGTTTTCTTTGAAACTGTGAAGCAAACTAATCTTCCTATATGTTTCTCACTGAAACCAACCTTTTTTTTTTTGCTTAATCTGGTTGAATTAGATACGATTGTCCTTATAAAACACGGTTCCTACTTCCTAATATAATGATAAAGCTTTTCGAGGCTTTTCAACACAAGTAAATATATAGATAACCTGGCAAAAAGAATAAAGGCGACGAAAGAATCACGATGAAGACAGATAAGTAGATTGGTCCTAGTTCCGGAGGCCAATTCCAAAATGAAATCGGCCAGCAGTTCTCTGATCATTGAATGCATATTCGAGTCTGAGTGGACCCAAAGGCGAGTTCACGCGAACACCGACCCCGTATCCATACCCACTTCCGGGCTTATTTCTTGCCCCAGCAGGATCACCTGATAGCAAGAGTGTATACTAGTTGATTCATGAAAAATATTATATGAAGCAACACTAATAATGAGGATGTAATTTGTAGAGAAAAATAACTACATATTCCATAATTGGCCTTCACTCTCCGACATTATTTCCAGTGAGAGAGAAAAGGGACAAACCTGGAACAGTTGGACCTGACCCAAGATCCGTTCCATAGTCAGCAAAAATAGCCCCTTCTACTGGACCCATCTACGAAATACAACAATAAATTAGGATTAGGAACAAATAATACCAAAAAACCCAGCCATATTGGCTATAGCCCCCTTCCTACTCAGACCCCAAACCCAAATCTCACACGCCTTTTGGTGACTTTCAGTTCTCAGGTTACAAAATCAAATTAATACTACCTAATTGTAGGCCAATTCCGTTAAGAATATAAGCTAGGAGTCCTAACCTAACCCAAAACAGTGGTCAAGGGTCAATAATTGACTCCCACTTATATACCCATTCACAATTTCTTGTGGATCCGATGTGAGATCGTAACAAATTCACGCTAATACTCCCTCCGTCCCTCTAGTTATTTCTTGTTTTGTCATTTTCGTCCGTCCCTCTCTTTACTTCATGTTTCCTTTTTTGGAAATAAAATACAATATTATATTTACACTTTCTGCCACACTTTATTCATATATTCTCTTTTATCTCCATCACATCATTTGAACTATATCTATAATATACTACATACCTTAATACTTGAGCCCAACACAAATGGGAAGCAAGTAGGGGGATGGAGGGAGTATTTAATAACTATACATGCAATATAACAATGAGAACCAGCATAGATCAGTGTCTTTAATGTTTACCAAAGGGAATGATATTTCTCCACTTCCAACTACATAAGAGCGACCTGATGCAACTGCCCCTTCTTCGTAGCCTCGCACGCTATTGGTTCCACCAATTGGAAATGCTTCATGAGGGGGAAATTTACCCACTACATGACCACCAGACAAACTGTTTAAATAAAACAATGATAATCAGAAACGACAGGACATACTTTATTATTCAGCAGCTCTGATGTGACAATAACTAGTCAATAGCGAAAACATAATCCTAAGATTTCCGTTGAGAAGATCAACTGCGGACTACTAGCTTACCCAAAAAGAAACTGTGCAGGTCCAACAACAAAACCTTGCCTAGCACGACCATTTACTCTGTTGAAAACTAGCCACTCTGGAGACACAGGGATCCCCTGATCCATGTTCACGACAAACTGCAATTTCCGATTTAGAATTACACGAAAAGTTAATTGGTGATTAATATTATTCACATAAGAAAAATATAAATGCAAATGGAAAAATGACTGACCATAGAAGCACCTGGATCACCAGAGCAAGTATATACAGTCTCAAGTTTAGCAAGTAACATATCATCATGAGAGTTGCCACTGCAGCAAAGATCCAATTGCACTCATTGAATAGATACAACTACATCTTAACTAAATCAGAAACCAACAACATACATACCTTGCAGTAAGAGGACTGCCAAAGAAATCCCTTATTATAGGGTTTCCCTTATCATCACGCGCGCTAGCACGCTATAATAAAGAATCAGTCAATCTAATGGAATTCCTTCAACATGTTTAAAGAATTGTAACCTATTCATAAGCAACAACTAAACTATAATGGAGCCTCTAACACAATAAAATTACTAAACCATGGATCCTTGAAGTCAGCAACTACCGAAGTACTTCTCAAGCTGAGGAAAAGGGACACTCTCTTGAGATGTACCTGAAAAACAAGTCCGGCTGTTCCATTCCACTTTGGCCTAAATGGCCTGCTATACTCAATTCCAGCAGTGATGCGCTCAATTGTGAGGCCACTGTTATTGGGTTGGTTTCCATGGACTAGCGTTCCTGGGGTTCTTGAATTCTGATAAGTGTTTCGAAAAATAAAAATCAATTGATATGATAGGGCATAATAACAGAAATAAAATAGATATTAATTACCTGAATCATAATTGCTCTTGATGTCCTCTTATCGTCTCCTTCAATCCAAGGATCAGTATAGTTAATCTTAAATATGGAATCAATTTGTCCCCTCTCTAATGATAGATTAAGTTTTTGATTCCGTCCAAAAAGGTTTTTATGATAAATTGCAATGCTGCAAACAAACACATGCAAAAGCTTTTCAGAATAAGTAAATGTGTCTAAATCATGATCTAGTAACAAGGCTATACAAGGTGATTTATAGTAAGGCAGCACAACCACGTCAAATTACAAATAGATACTAGAACAGAATCAGAATCTTCACACATTGGTGCACTTGAAAGAGAATTTTACATAAGAAACAGATAATTGCTACTCATTTACCTGCCTATAAGTCCAGCTAGAGGCCCACTTGTTATTCTGCAAAGTAAATGTCATTAAATAAATTAAGTGCAGTACAAGCTAAAACTAAGCAGAAAGAAACCACATCTCAGAATTCTGCCAAATATATGACTTGGAAAATATTACAGACCCACTTGATATTCCACCACCTCCAGAAATTCCTCCTCCGCTTTTACGCTCAACAATGTTCATAGTCAAATCAACCTTGCCAGTGTCTGAAGCATCACAGTTATTAAAAGATGGAAATAGACACTGCATTTAACACCTGGAAGCTGAATAACTAATTACTTAAACACTGCATCAAATGGCCTTTACCAGTGGATGGCTGAGGAATAATACTAACATCATCCATAACACCCATTGCCAACAAAGTATCAACATCCCTTTTCCCCTGAATCATACTGTAGACCTACATAAAACAAGGTGTAAACAGGAATTTTTAATCAAGAAATAGTAACATGACTACATGAGACAGAAAACTCAGCAACCATGAATGTAATGTTTTTCTTGTTAGTACTCATTTTTCAATTGTAATTCTGAAAGAGGTGCAATCATCATCCGAACTATTTGTCACCAATAAAGAACTGAGAGCTTTTTTTTTTTTTAAAAAAAAAAAAAAGAGAGAGAGAGTTCAGGGTACATTAAAAGATTGAATTTCTATTTCAAGGCAAAATGGTGCAATGAAATTTGCCTCCAATTAGAGCAGAGGCTGCAGAAAAGTTCTAAACAGCAATGTTTATATCAATATTTTCTTCTTTTTTTAAGAAACAAAATTTTATTGCAAAAAATTAGGGACGAAAAATCCCTATCCCTATCAGCTACAGCAAATTTATTACATAGCAAAGCACCAATTCCTAGTTACTTCCGATAATGATACACCCTTGAAAACATGATGACTCACAGAACATAAGGCAACTTTATGTTTAATTCTATCCCAAATTTCATCTATAAACTCACTGCAATCCTACAAAATCCTCTTATTCCTTTCTATCCAAGTAGACCATAGCACAACCGAAACCATGATCCTCCATAGGATTTTCCCTTTTCTTATTAATGAACCCTCCAAAATGAATTTGAAGTATATCAATATCAAACCTACAAAAGAATAGTAAACAAAATAAAATATTTTTCTAGAAACCAAAACACTAAATACCTGTCCCTTCTTGGTTGTAAGTTGTCTGAGTATAGTTTCTGGCCTGGTTTTCCCGACAGTTGGCTCACCACTTAAGACAACCATAAATAAAGGAAATCATGAGATAACACAATCCATATAATCTTCACTTATCATGAAATACTGAAAACCAATAACTCACGTCTTATCAAGGAAACGTATGGAAACATTATTGACCTCTGCTTCTGAGGCTTGCAATTTAATAATACCCCCAGAAAGAATCTCTACGCCTGAAACCTGATAGAGTGATTAATAAAATTAGGCATTAGGAGCAAATTGACACCTTAGCACCGCAAAAAACAAGGTTAGTTATGGTAGGATAAAGCACTACATTCTAGTCAGTCAGAAATATAAACAACAAAGAGAACTTCCATATGTGTAAAACTAACCATTCCAAAGAGACCCCGTTCCATGTACCAACTATCAATGGAGCTTATTACTTCATCCAAACGTCTGATATTAACTATTTTTCCTGCATAACTTGACACACAAATGGGGGAAGGTCTAACATCAGAAACCTTCAAGAGGAGGGGCCATTAGTTTCATAGATCAACTAGTATACTGCCAGTAAAAGCAGAAGTAAACGCACCATATCCATCCCGAAATGCATCCTCTATAAACTTTGATGGAAGTACATTAGCTCCTTCACACACCAACCCTTGAAACTCTTGGTTTGGTTCTACCTTATGACAATATATGTTGAAAATAATAAATCACGACAGTTATAAATGGGAAAGTCACTATCAGATTCCTGGCTAGCATAAGTCTGCATTTGAATCAACACGCTAAAGCGGAGATAATGGATAAATTAACACATTGTTCATGTGTCTTTTGCATAGAAATTTTTTAAGGATTAACTTTTGGCAATAATTTTTCATGATAAATGTGAGGACAAACTTATTGAGATAGAACGATAGATTGTCATTATATTTGGAAAACGGTTGCATGAAGTGCTCATATTACACGATAGATAACATCTATAGCACAAGTTGCAGATACTCTCTCAAATCCACTTCAAGTTTAAACGATTTCACAATCAGCTAAAGAGAGACTGATAAGGAAATTCCGTACTCTAGGATTCTTCAATCAGTACAAAAGTAGAAGAATATGTTTAAATCAACTTCATAAATACCTGAAAAATCAACCGAATTCCATCGCGAGTGTCAACAGCGACTGGCATACAAGACATGAAGTACCCACTGGCAATAATCCTGTGCACATCTTCCTGCACCTCACGCACAGTGAGAGCCGAATTAGCTCGTGAAGCTTTTAAAGCATTCAGGGCTTCAGCTTCCATGTCTTTCCTTTCCAGCTCCTCCCCATCTTTGTTTCTCACAAGTACTTCGCTAATTAGGACCCTCTCTTCCTCAGCTGCCCGAGTGGTACCCGCGTTCTTAGACTGAGTCACAGGCCCGGACTCATCACCCTTGTACTGAATCAATGTGCCCGAGTCGTCTCCGCTTTTTGGTTGAGTCGACCCGGGACCAGATTCCGAGTCGGATAAAACTAATGTAGCGGAGCAAAAGGGAGGGGGTTTCTTGAACAATGTTCCGAACAGATGATTCTTAAACTTGTGATGTAAAAATGGCTGATTTTGGAGGATTTGGGAAATGAAATTGATGGGCGGAGGATTGAAATTGAAAGTGAAGTTGAAAGGCAACTTTGCGAAATTGGAAGGTGGAGTGTGTTGCAGGAAAGAAAGGGGGGAGTGGAGATAGTGAGACGAGGAAAACGGCGGCAGTTTAATGGAGGAAGAGATGAATCGGACCTCCTCGTTGTTGGCCATCATTCGCCGCTGAGATTTAAGACCTCTGCTTCTAACCAGGGGGTTTCGAATACTCAGTTTTGAGGGAAAGAGAGCGAGACAAATTCTCCATGTTTTTATTTTACTTTATTTTCTTTTTTGTTAATTTGAAATTTACTAATTCCTTTTTTAAATTTAAATTTATGCGACTCAAAACATTTTTTTTTTTAAATATTATTCATATAAAGTGTTATTGTTGCCACGAATGTCACTTTCTAAAAATTAAATATATTCTAAATATCGACCATTCATAATTTCACATTTACAACAGTAATACTTGGAAAAAATAATACTCTCTCTTTATCTATTAAAATAGTTAGACACGATTTTTAAAAAGAAGATAAAAGTGCATTATAAAAATATTATGGGATCCACTCGTAAATAACTTAATTGTTGAGTGTGATAATAAAGATATGACCATGGTTATTAGCACTAGCCTCTTTGTTAAATACCCTACCCGGATGAATACACCATCAATTTTTTTCGAAAAATTGAAACATTTTCGGCAAAAAATTCCGAAAATAAACATAAAATTCGAATTTTTTTCCGAAATAATTGTGAATTTAGTTATTTTCGGAAAAAATGTTCGAAAAAATAAAATAATTTCGAAAAAAAATAAGTGTATTAATCCGGTAGTGTTTTTAACAAAGAGGCTAGTGCAAATAACCTGCGCCTAAAGATATAACTTCGATCAACAAGTGCAAAGGTGACTTCGTATACAGTTATCCGTGCAACTCCACTTGTCCATGGGCACACGAGCCCACTTGTCAATGTGTACAACATCAACACGAAAAAGGTAGTACTCCCTCCGTCCACCAAATTTTTACCCGCTTTCCTTTTTGGTCCGTCCACCAAATTTTTACCCATTCCTCTTTTGGAAATAAACTACACTCACAAACAAAAAATGGGTCCCACAATACCCACCACAATACTCTTACTTTATCTACTTTATTCACTTTTTCAATAAAATATCAATTTTCATTAAAAACTGTGTTCTACAGTAACCGGGTAAAATTTTCGTGGACGGAGGGAGTAAATATTATGAAACGCATTTGTACTATATTTTGCAATTGGGGTGTCCTTGGTACAAAGTAGAAGATGGGAGTCCTTAAAACGAAATTAAGTTATTATACCATGCAGTGCCAGTGTGTGCGCTGTGACCTCTTAATATACTTTTTTGGAAAAACAAATCTTTCTTTGAATAAATGGTAGTATAACAAATAGGGAATTAATCAGCCAATACAAGCTTGAGAATACTATGATCCAAAAGTCTATATATAGTTGTGACACATTAACCCCCAATAAAGTGAGCCCTTTTCTAGCGTCAAGAGTTACAAATTTGACAACTTGGAATAGGAATCTATAGATTGCACTTTGACAAGAGTGAGAGTAAGTACTAAAAATATAAACATACATCGAAAGCAAGTACTACAATTACAAATACTAAGAAACTTAGGGATCAAAACAAATCTACAGACTCAATAGCTGTTAGGCATCGATTGAGAGCTAATAGCACTTTATTGCACGGAGAGAAGGATAAAAATCATCACCTTGGCTCTAGTGAACCCCGTAAAAATGGCAGCTGCATCATTCGCGGAGTTAATCCTCCCAATTCATCATCAATTACAGTGCTATCTTCATGTGGAGACAATATAGTGTAACAATTTACAGTCATCCCCATCAATTAATTATCCTTTTCACGTTCTGCGGGCCCAGGAGCGTCGGCTTTTGCATCATTAGGCCCTACAACTTTTGCAATGTTTTTTTCCCCTTCACCCACATCTTCCTTGGATTGCGAAGGATCAATAGCAGAATCTTTTGAGTCGGGAGAATCTCCAGATGGAGAAGCAACCGTTTTATCAGGTTCAATATCGGGTTGACATTCTAATTCCTCCTGTACCTCACCATTGGGCAAAGCTGGGAGTTCGGTCGAACTGGACATGTTTTCAGCATTAGAAGGAGGAGGCATTTCAGTAGAATCAGAACTTTCCCTCCACTCAACCCACTCGGGTGGTTTCTGGGACCCACTAGTATCACTTTCTGTAGGTCCTTCCGGAAATTTGCTGGAAATGTCATCATCAGAAGTTGGTTTCTGCTCAGGAGGTTTGGAAGCAGCAGTATCTGCCAAATCCTCATCCTCCTCGACAATGACGTTTTCAGCTCTTTCAACACCATCATGCTCCTCGGCCTTGGGGGCTGGGGAAGCATGATCATCAACTGTTCTATCTTCTTCAAATGCAAACCAGTTCGAGTTTGTGAAAAGAGACCCACTGTGACAATATAAAAGGTCAGAGCTAATAAACACAAGCAACAAATGGAGGGAGGATATAATAAGCTCAAAAGGGACATCTCAAAAATAACAAATTTGATTTTCATTTTAAAAAAAAAAATCATATAAATATTAGCACACAACTTTTTATACCTTTCCTGTTCGTCGCCCAACCGAAGGGATGAGATGACAACTTCAGCAGATTCATCATCAAAATAAACATCCTGAACAAGAAATAGGAAAAATGAACGATGCCATGAGACTCATATAATTAACAGAAGATACAAATATAATTACAATGATGGTACAGTAACTTGGAACATATGCAAACTCAGGCATTCTCATGCATAAGTTTAGGAGATAATGCCATTTACACAAATTAATAATTATTCATTTCAATAATCTACTATTTAAGGTAACAAGTACAAAAATCTCTTCATCCATACTGCAGTAAATGCACCAGTCTATCAGCAATATTAGCAGCTCTTGCCTCATTAAGGGATAGTAAATATCATACAATCTCTCCTCTGTTTATAGAGAAGTAAATCATCAACTTGCAAGTGTAATTAGCTTTTATGTATCATTACTGCTGTATAGAATGTCGTCAACTAAGGCCAACACTCGCTCACTCACCCAAACCCATCATCATGAAAAAATGACGCAAAAGAAAAAACAAAGAATTTGTAAGAAGGTACCAGACTACCTCAAATCTATCAATTAATTCCCATGACAGAAAGAACGATAAATGACCAAAAAACATAAATGCACTAAATAAGGGCCATAAGTCATCACCATCACTAATCTGCTGAAAGACAAGGTAACAAAAAGGATAATCAAGTCATGATTCTTAGCAGTCGTGTGAATACCTCATCATCACGTTCCATAGAACCATGAGCCTGCAAAAGCAAACAGATATTCTGATTAATGTATTAATAAAAAAATTCTACATTAATGGTGCAAAGGCTAATCTAGTCCTTTCAGCCTCTCTATAGAACTTTTAATCTCCTTACGGCACAAAAAGAAAAATTGAAAAATAATACAAAATCAAACCTCTGCAATATCATCATTACTGTAGATTCCATAACGGAAGGCCTGGCTCAAATTATTTGCCAATGCTGCAACATCATAATCTCTATCTTGGTATTCATCATCATCACTATCTCTATTACGGTCCTGAAGTGCAGTAGGCCTCCTGCAAAATCCATACAAATGTTGCATGCATAAATTGAGTTTGAAAATTAAAAATTGATTTAGCCAGATACTGAAATTGAATAGTACTGAAGCCCCCATATATAATGTTGAAAGGCACCACTCATATAAGACAGAATCAGAATGATATAGACATAACAGCTGATGAATCTAAAAACAGAACTAACAATCTTTGCTCATTACAATTTACAACTGATGCAGCAAATAATTCAAAAGCGATAATCTAACTTGTGTACAAACCATATACAGAGTTTATTGATTCTTATAAACAATTATTTTTGCAGATATATTGAAGTATATGATACGTGCCAGACATTTTCTCTCCTTCAATTTTTCCTCAGCCCAAAACCTCAACTTATCACCGAGATGGCATGTCATCAGATGTAAACATTAAATACAAAAATTGCAATTTTCCTTTAGCCATATGCATTAGCATTTATCTAAATTCAATTGAGATTTAACCAAAGAAATACTTTGTCTGAAACCTCCATGAATGCAAATATAATTATTTCAGAACATGTATCAAAGATGCAGAGACCCAATTATTAGCACTGACCCGCATGCCCACTGAAAGACATTCTCAACAGCATTGCGCTTAAGTAGCACATTTGTCTGCCAATCAACCCAGTCATTATTTTCCTGAAAACAGAAAGACAGTTTAGAATTTTAACTAATAAGTATATCTGATATTTAACAGCATAGATACCCAATGTATAACGAGATTCCCACTTAAGTTACACATGTATTATAATACAAGAACACAGTTATGAGTATGACTTTTAGTCCCTTATGATAAACAGGGTGCAGAAAGGAAAGCAAATATGCTAATGACAATACAGAACAGAACCAACAGCAACATTACTAAGTTCAAGTTACGAATGAAATACTTCCCTTAAGTCATGGGGGACTGAAGGTAGCTATGATACATGGTAATTGAAAAAATGGAAGTAATAATTTAAATAAAGATAAGAAAACCTGCAGAAATGTCTGTATTTCACTGTTGCTATTCCCCAATTGAACAATTTTATTAGCAATACGAGTCAGGTGGCCAATATTTCCTATCCTTGGTGGTGTTTTCCCTTCTGCAGGTACAGTATGCTGCAAAATACATTAAAACACATTGATTCAACCATTATATGAGTTTTCAGACAAAATCACTGACAAGTGAAAAAAAAGTAAAAACCAGAATTGATCACAGGTAATTGATGAGAAAAATAGGCAAACGATAGTAATATCTTCCAGTGTCAACTTTACCTTTCCCAAATTGTCAGTCAAAGTGTAGTTTTTTTCTGCTTCAAGAATCCTCCCGATTAGATTACAATCACGAAGAAGATGTTCAACAAACTGAGGATTCTTGCTCTCCAAGCAAGAGACTACAATTTGTTCCACATGGTAATGTAAGAAATTATTGTATGGATACCTAAAAAAAAGAGTAGTCAAATGTCTGAAATCTACAATAGAGGGCAATATCAGAGGACTGACTTTTGAGTAAAAAACATACTCGAAAAACAATTCTAAAATACGTTTCACAGCGCCCAGGTGAATCAATTCCTTTTCTGCAACTTCACTACTAACAGCCACCAAGACTGAGATGAACTCTATAATCTGCAAGGCCCATCATTGTCCGCAATGAGATTGTTTAATGGAACTGGTCTTATAAAGAGAGAATTTTGAATATGACAAAGTAACAGAGCACATTCAAGCAAACCAATTACAAATGCATAAAATTTTGACTGCAGTAGCAATAATTTTCATTTGATGGATGCTAAAGTGAGTTTCCAAAAACTAAAATTTCAAAAGCAATTTCAGTGTAGTAGAAGAGCCCTAAAAAGAAATTATGTCACAGAATAATAACAAAATCCTAATGCTACTAACATAAAGAAGATAAACCTTCAAACGATGCTTCCCCAGAGGAGGTTGCAATTTTCCATATGTAGTTAGCAAGACATGATCCTCTGATGAAATATTCAAAAGCTTCAGCAAATCACCTGCCAAATAAACCAGCATATCATCTTCATGTCAAACAATCATAAAAATTTGAGTATTCCTATCATCACAATCAGAAAATCTCCCTAGATATCTATATTTTTAATGGGCAAAAACACATTCAGTTATCATGTCTTCTTATTATAACTCATTAAATACAAGGCTTCAGAAGAAGATGGGTAGGAATAGGATGAAAAACTTCATTTTCTTAGTAGTTTTCCATATTTCTTCAGGTGCTAACTCTTTTAGCTTTTTCTAGCTCCAACTCAGCAAGCAATTTTTGGAGTTGTAGGAGAAAAAGCTATTATTTCCCAAAACCAAATTAACCTCTTGCAATGCATCAGCTATTTCTTAACATTGGGGGATGCAGCTGAGTTACTGCATCCATAAGGCAAACATACTTATTCAAATCCATTGACGAGTCAGTGAATTCCGAACAGACTCATCAAACAGACCATCGACATCCACATAGAAAAAAAAAAGTAAGAACACACATAGAGCAGACTCCGTTCAATACATTCCAGAAATATGACTAAACAGATCAGCTCTTGACAGTCTATCTTTAGCTGATGATTATGCATTTATATCTCAAGAATGAGCTTCATAATCATTAATTGCAAAACTGATTATCTAACTAATCGATAACCATGACCAGTCTCAAAATCAAAGGTAGATGAAATACTCTTCCAATACTTTAACTAAATTAGCTTCCAAGTTATTTGTATTCGTAGGGCATTATTTAGCATTGTTGCGGTCAAGTAATCATAAGCAATAAAGTCCAAGGACTGACCTAGGCTCTCCAACATGCCTTTAACAGTCTCAGGACTAGCCGTAAATGCATGAATCATTTGACGGGTATACATGTAATATGTCCCTGATGTTAACCTCTTGGGATCAAGCAACGATATACAGACGGATAACAAGTTAACCAAAACAGATTTTGGCCTTGACTCCTCCAAAGCATGTCGAAACAATTTTCCAATAAAACTGAGACAGAAGCAGATTCCAATTAAGATAAGAAAATGAGGACTGAGGAGACGAGGAACCAAGAAAGAAATCAATATAAAAATAATGACTGGAACCTTGGGCTGGAGATTTTTGAAGCTAAGCCTGGTGGGGCATATCTAGTGATTGCACAAAGAGTTTCTGCAGCATTAGTGTGTACTTCCGGGCAGTCCTGCAAATACAAAAGAAAAAAAAGAAACAATAAGGTAGTGTTCCATTTCCAAAGTGCAATATTTAAACAAATTAGTTCTAGAAAACAATAAAACCACAGGGGTAGTATTACTTGAACCATGCAAAGTCTGATGAATGAATAGTTCTCTCTACAATAACTAACGAATATTTTTGAGAAAAAAATATGCCGTAAACTCTACGCCCTCAAGAATTGGAGAAGAAAGTTCATTTCCAACAATTCCAACCAGGAAAGGAAGATGGCAAGGCCAAAAATAACACACTTGAGAGTAAATAAAACACTGTTAAGCCAGGTTATACATGCTTACTGCAACTTACAGATGAACTGAATTTGTCAACAATCATTTCCAGGACATTCATATCTTCCAACCACTGCATAGAGTCTGCGTAGCTAGTATAAATATGTTCATCAGCACCGATTAGTCGAATTAAAACCTGTTTAAAGAGAAACCTATTAGGATTGTCAACAAAGATGACCAGTAAAAGAGACCCCAGTTTTGGAGTGTGACATGGGGAGCTGATCAGCATACCTCCATTATAGAAGTAATTCCAATCAGGTCAACAAGCCTTTTGATTATATCCTGATGAGCCTGTACAAAATTAAACAAAAACGAACAGTTAAACTCCTGGGCAACTGCCAAAGGGTATGGCAGTCAGCAGTATGATGAATAACCATCCATTTAACAAGTGAGTTAGACTTAACAGAATCATGAACTTCTACATGTGATATGACACTAAATAAAAGAATAATTATTTGGAACTTATCTTGGAATTAGGAACCATTAATTGTTATCGTGGAATAACTGGAACAATTCAGCATGCCCAAATCGAAAAACAGATTGCTTATTAATAGCTAGCTACTTTGATGTTAGACTTAGTCAAACTGAAATTGGAAGTTCTTAAAAGACCCAGTAACTCACTATTGTTTCTCTGTATGAAAGGAGTAAGGACACAAAAGCCAAGAGTACTATCAAACCAATTTCCAGACACCCAAATTATAAGCACTTATGTGGCCTAGAAATGTTATCCAGGTGTCTGTTGAAATGACTATGATACACAATTAGAAAATTGATTACTAAAGAGAATTGGACTCACTCGTATATAGTTCATTAGGGGAGTTGTCTTCCGCAGCAAGAGGCATACGACAACCTGTAACATGAAGATCAGGGCATCAGAAACCAAGCAAAATATTTAAAATGCATTTGGGCAGTGTAATTGGCAGGTTCACAGCTGACTATACCTTGCTAAAATAACCAGCCAACAAAGTACTATGGGGGCGCTCAGGTTCCAAGAAAGAGAACAGCAGGTCCATCAACTGTGAACCAAAAGTAAGAGATCACCCGTGAAGTTCAAAATTCCCAACAAATTGAAAAAAAAAAAACTCTACAACTCCTCACCTCCTCATCCTCTACCAAGGCTTTGAGTATGATATCAACCTCGCAAGTGAAAATCTCACAAGCAATGAAAGGAAACCTGTGCGGAGAAACAAGATAAATTACTTAGCCTTTGCATCTTCTTCGTATGCGTAACTTAATTTCATTCAAGTGAATATGGTAGAAAACAGACTGGAAATAAACCTACACCTAGAACCAACTATAACACATGCTTACTTGAATGTTCGTTGTTTCTCAGCACCCTCTGGAGCTTCTTCCACTATGTATTGAATCAGTTGTTTGACTCTAGACTTTTCCCGCAAACTGCGAGGAAGGATGGAAAATCCATTAGGAAATATATCCTGAATATTTTTGAGAGAAGAAACAACTTACAAGAAAGCAGGTCGATCTCTCCAATAATACATTAACAAAGGTTAAAGAAAGAATCGGGCCATTTTCAACAAGAAAAAAAAGTTAGGGCATTTACGGAGGAGAACAAAACAGTCAAAGTTACTGTTACAAGTTACTACATTAATTGCTCAGCTGAAAAGAAGCAAATATACTGTCTTTCATCTCTCATCTTATGTAAACCAATCATAAATTATTTTTCACATGCTATGGCATTATGTACCCTGTAAGCATTTATTCCTAATTACTGAACAAAACATTACATAAGGAGATCTCTTAAGCAGATGTAATTTAAAATAAAATAAAAAAGTCCATGAAATCATGAACAACGAATATTCTAATCGGCTTGTCCCACTACCAGCAGGAATTAATAATTAGAACACACAACAAACAAGGATAAAGAAAATACAATATAACATTTTTGTGGCAAGTGAAATTTGATCTCACAAGTTAATAAGACGGCCATTAAGAGCTTTGCATTCTTGAATTATTTCATCCTCATCCAATAGCTCCTCCAATGTAAAATCGTCTTTATCTAGTATGCTTTCCACCTGAAATTTAATAATCAGAAAGGGATAAAAATTTGTATTTACATATGGTAATGCAAAGTCTGATTGCAGCCTTAAATGGGTAGCGTGCAAGTGCATGACTTCATAAAAAGTATGGGTTACTGTAAACCATTTCCAATTCTAATCATAGATCTCAAAACAACAACAAAACGATGTATACATATTTCACCAGACCAAATTACCACCAGATCAGAGGCTGACTGCCCGCAGCCAAAGACTGAGCGCAGATTAAATCTTAAAAAAAATTGTAGAGCATCCTTCCACCAATAAACATGAGAATAGCCGACTTCATATAGCCTAGATGAAGAATGCAGCCTCCATAATCTTAAACTGGATAACTAGAAATCATTTTAGATAACTAAACAGTCATTGAGGCATGCAGCTACACTCAGTTATCGAGTTATATTTAATAGCACGAAGGATCATTGAATTAGCAACAGGGTCCCGATTCACTATACTTTCAAAATGGAATAACCCGTACTTAAATTTCTCTCAATTGAAACGGTGTGCAACCATGCATTCTTCGAACATGAAATTCAGCCTTGTTTATTCAAAATAAGATAAATCATCGTGCAAATAGTGCTGGAAGGGCTTTTACCAATACGGCAACCAGAAATTCTGTACCAATTTATATCCTACGCTAGTGGCACCTAGTTTGACAAATAAGATCATCGCATCTCCTCGAATCAAGAAAGCTTCAATATATCTACTTCCCCACGTCACATTGGCCAATAAGATACGAAATGAACATGCAAAACTCCAATTGGCTCTCAATTATCGAAACTAATTCCGACTCCACAAATCTCACAACACTTCAGAAACGCGAATCACTCACTCGGCTTTAAATGAAATCCAATGTCCAACAATACAATAAATTGGATCCAATAATCAATACAACAATTTCTTTAAGAAAAAATGAATAAATCACGGCACTCACTGGAGATGCAGTGGTGAGACCAGCCATACGCCAAAACATGTTGAATTTCGAATTGCAATAGATTCGCACTCAGATCTGCCCACTCAAAAACCCTAGCTCATACACCCGCGCGTCGCTATAAAACTCCGTGCCGCAATCTTCGATTCAAGAAAATCCCTGGAATTCAACCCAATTAATCACGAATATTGTGAATTTTGCGAATCTAATAACCATCAAATTCCTAAATTCGATTCGATTCCATAACCAGTTTCACTCGCACAAAGAAGATAAAGAGATGAAGGTGAAACTATATTACCTGCAATCGAGGGAGGGTAGAGGTATTTTTAGGGAAAAATTGTAAAATCGAAATACAGAAATATATATCTATCAAAAAAAATAAAAAAGAGAAAGAGAAATAAATATCCGTTGTTCAAAGTTCAAACTTTTTATTTTTGTATTTATTTATTTATTCTTCTTTTTGAGTATGTATTTATTACCAGAAATGTGTGTTTCTTGACTTTATTTTTTGTATGTATGGCAAGCAAAAGACGGTGAAATTGTGACGTTGCCTTAGCAGCTTGTACATTCATTTCTAATTATTTTTATATATTTTTGTTTTCTCTCTATTCATCAGTTAGACCAAATTTAGTAACAACCCCTTTATTTTGGCAATTTTTGTAGAAATTATTACTCCATCAACTCATTTATTATAAAATTTATATCCTCATATTTCTCGGTAGATGATAATATAATAAATCCTTTCAACATAAATTTATATTTTTCACATTTTAGTGAAATCAAATTTTATATAAAAATAATTCATGATAAACTTATCATGAAACTGTTTTAAAGTATAGAATATTTGATCAGGTTCATCAAGTGTCATTAATCTAAATTCAAAAAAATTTACAATCACTAATGCTATCGATCATATTAATAATACTCGATGAGATTATTAATAATAAGATTAAATATTTGATACTTTAAACTTGATTCATAATAAAATTATTATAAACTATTTTCATATAATATTTTCTCTTTTTAGTGAAGGTACATTGCCATAAATTAGGGGATACAAATTCAGTTAAACTTTTGATCTATGAAAAACGAAATGTTACCAATGAATTTCCTTATTTTAAGTCAATAATATAAAATAAATAGTTTTATAACTTGTCAAGCTCTCAATTACACACTGCGTAACACTCCTCTGCCCACAAAAAAAAAAAAAAAAAAAAAAATCTAGGCTTTTGCTTGACTTTAAACAAACTAGATATTATGCGGAAAAAAATATAAATATTATAACTAATTCAAGTACAAAATAAATTATTTTAAAATATTGTGCAAAATTTAATGGCAAATTGTGTAAATAAAGGTAATTATTTTAATTTTAGGAAATAAGACAATTTTTACTCCACTTGTTTACCCTAACAAGATTATTAATTGCTCCCTCCGTCCACGGTTAATTTTTATCCGTGGGATAACAAGTTTTCTGATAAAAACCTTTTTTACTGATTTTTTGGATAAATAAATAAGATAATATTTTGAAATAAAGTGAGCAGTGTAAGAGTATTTTAATTTTATTTTTTTAATGTAAAAGTTATCGTGAAATGTAAAAAAAAATGAAGACTATTATGTGATAGAGGGAGTATTTGTTTGTTCATACAATATTACATTAAATAGTAACATAATACATAAAAGTTTAAAACATGCAATATTTTTTAGAGCCTTATATAAAACATGTAATATTAAATTATTGTTTATATAATATTATGTTAAACATAATACTATTTAATTAAATACAATAAGTAATATTGTCTCTATGTCGATCCACCTGTTTTTTTTTTTTTTTCAAGTGTGTTTGTTTTTTGAACTTGTAATAATTTTATTTTCTATATTTTAGGATAATACACGGTGTTATTTTAATAAAAAAAAAATTGTGCAAATACGTAGTACTATTAAACTAGACAAGTAATATTATCGTTATGATCCATTTTTAAGTGTGGCTGTTTTTTTAATTCGTACGATGCAATTTTTTTTTTTAATCAATCTAAATAAAAAATATCAGACCGAAAGTTTGAGATAAGATGAATATAGTTTTCAGTGACCTTTGAATTAGTAGGGCGTTGTGGTGCATCTCTCATTCCCTTTCGTGATAATGATGCTTTGATTTCTGATATTTTCACTTCGTTGATATTTATGCCAAGTGAAGTATGGTTTCCTGCACTTAATTTAATTGAATGGATTGACACGTTTCTAATTATTTTGCGTTGACATTTTTAATTAAAGTTTATTATTCTGCAATAATAATATACAATTAATGTTTGCAATCGAGATTTAATGGTTTAAGTCGGGCAGAAAGATTACTGCCGATTAATTACGAGAAGGACTGCACTGTTTTATATTGATTATTATTATTAATAATAAAGTAAAGTGACATAGTTTATAAGCAAACATAAGTGTTAACTGTTTATTTAATCTCCTATTACAGGAGTGTTGGCATCTCCTTAATAAACGGGACAGCTTATCGCATGTGAAGACCTTTTTATATGTCCGATTTACTTTTCATAGATCTATTCTAATTTAGGGTTTAAAGATCTTCAATTTTGGATTTATTTATGTTTTTTTTTTGGACGTGTTTGGTTAGGGATTAATTGCAACTATGAAAAAAATAACAAGACTGAAAAATAAAAAACATGAAAATTTGTTGACAAATTAACTAATAAGACAACAACTTAGCCTCCAAATAAAAATCTTTAAAAGATAAAAGATAAAAGATAAAAGATAATATATTGGTTTTCAAGAAAAAAAATCTCTAGAAAACAAAATCTTGATTTAACTTGGTTCTCAAGTAATATCTTAGAAGAAAACTAAATATTTATTATCAATTTAAATCAATCAAGCTCTATAATCCAACAATCTCCCACCTAGAGTTTAAATTGAAAATGTAGCTTGTCCTTCTCATTGTAACTCTCATTGATAATGTCAAGCCTTCATCGAATTTTTTAACCCGACATTTTCACTTTAGCCATCATAATTGCTCCCATCAAATCCTTTAAACCCGATGCTTTGTATAACAATTGTTAGGTATGAATTATTGTTTTGACACCTGAACATGTTTTACCTCTTTTGTATAATTTACCTGCAAATATATCCTATTTTCTCACTCGTCGACTGAAATGTGCATACCTAAAATTATACTTCGATTTTTATTCAAATCTATTTTCATTTTTCATTTTAGTCTATCCCCCAAATTTATTTTCATACATTTTTAAAAAAAAAATATTTTCTTATTACACTTACAAGAAATAATTTTATTTAGTAATGAATCTTACAATATTCAAACTTTATCTACTTACTCTCTCTCTCTTTTTTTTTTTAAATATTCATTCCAATGAGAGCAGAATGAAAGACGGAGAATATATTTTTATTTCTTCTATTGCTTTGCAATTTAATTGGGTCGTATAAAAAATTAATCTGTTTTATATTATTAATTAAAATTAATGAGATCATTAGGTGATTTATGAATTAATAAGCATACCATTTTTTCGATTAATTTTATATATTAGAAATAAAATATAAGTAAAAATACACAAAAGTGCCCAAAATTTAAGGGACACTTGATTTTTGTCCCTTTTTTTTTACAAAATATGTATATTGTCCAAAAAATGTTGGCAAAAGGTTGGCGAATGGTTGGCACACAGGTTGGCATGAGTGTCAACCCTTTGACAACCGTTTTACCAATATTTTTTTGGCAAAAAACATTTTTTTTAAAAAGTAGGGCAAAAATCAAGTACCCCTTAAATTTTGGATAATTTTGCTTTTCTCCCATGTATTAAACTGCAACCAACAAATACAAGTAACGTTAGCAACAAGGACAGTTTGGGAATTGGACAAAAAAGTCATTCCTTTTACAACTCCAAATACGGATTCAAGACGATCCAGCTGGCGCATTCTGATTGGACACACCAGGCTCATGCAGCAAGTACAACTGCTGCTGCTGCCGTCCTTTCCCATACGCGGCGGCGTTGGAGGCGCCGCCACTGTGTGCCGTCGCTCCATTCATGTAAATGGCCAAAAGCGCGTCGTCTGCCGCCACGCGCCCACCGGAAGAGAGGCTGTTCACAGCAGAGCCACCGACTATGCCGCGGCGGGGCGAGGTCGTTGTCGAACATTCTCCTCCGCCGCCCAGGGCGCTCGCCGCACTATTTCCTCCGCCGCCACAAAGCGGGCACGCATTGGTTCCCTGTAAATGAATAATCAAAATATGGTAGAAAAAAGTATATCTGTCATTCATTTTAAAAGAGACATCCTCTCATTTATCCAAAATAATGATGTCTTTTTATTTGTCCAATGCTCTTAATATTAGGAAAAATTAGCGTGTGAATAAATAAGACGAAGGAAGTAGTTGTTTTATTAAATGTGATAATGACGTATATTGAAAACAAGTAATCCCATTTTCAAACGGAATTATAAGGGACTTGGTAGAAAAGAAAGAAGACAATGAAAGTAAAGTACATTGGAAATGGGGGTGGTGGAGCGGTAGGTGGTGCCGTCGGGCTGAACAATCCAGCCGGCTTCTCGGGCGAGGTGGCGGAGGACTTCATTGATGTCGGCGCGAGGGGAGAGGCGGTAGCCGCCGTGCTTGCGGAGGCCGTGGAAGATGTTGGTGGTGATGGAACGCCGTTGCCTCTCTCTCATCTTTGTCCTTTCTCTCTCCAGAGCACTCCTCACTCCAGCCTCCTTCATTTCCAATCTTTATTGGAATCTCTTATTTTGTTTGAATGATATAGAGACAGACATGAGAGAGTAGTGTTAAAATTTTAATTCGGAAGCATTTGGCATGATGTGGAGTCAAAGACTGAGGAGTTAAGACAGTCAATTTGCATGTACCTGCTTTTTGTCTTTTCAAATATTGCTTGCAACAGACCCTTTTTTTCATCTGCTTCCAATTCTTTGTATAAAAAAGATTAAGTAATTTTTTGGCCCTAAAAAGGACTTGTTCTCAATTACTACAAATGCACATTTAAGTCCATCATAATGTAATGTGCTGATATATGGTCCAAATTTGGGAAACAGCAAAAATATACAGGCATTTGATTGCCTGCTACCTGATATTTGTCTCGTTGTTTGATCAAATTATCTAATGAAAGATGAAGAATAGAAATATTGTTAACAAGAAATGAGCGTCTCCATTAGGTGCTTTCACTAATATTTGTTCCAAAAATTCAGTTACCAGCTATGTTGCACGGGTGCGGGTGCGGGGTGCGGGAGCGATACGACACGGGTGCGGGGATACGGAGTTTTTCAAAAAGTTTAGGATACGATTCGGCAAGGATACGTCTATTTAAATTTATTTTTATTATATATAATACATGTAATAAATTTAAAATATAGAAAAAAATTATCTAAATATGCAACAATTAAATATTAAATATAATTAACTTACACAAGTCATAATAAAAATTTCAATCTACATATTTATACAATGGCCAACTCACATTAACATCATTATCATTATCACTTGTCATAACCATTATCTCTAGAAAATTGAATAATTACTAAAAAATTAGAAAGCATATATATTTTAGAAATTTCTCCAAATTATTTAATTATATAAGAATTAAGAAATTGAAATACTTGGTTGGATGATGTATTATTTGATTTGTTTGTTGACTAATATATTTAATTATTTATATTTTAATATTAAATTTTAAAAAAAATTACAAAAATTAATAAATTTTGTAATATTTTATCCGATTCGCGTATCCCCCACGTATCCCCCGCGTATCCCTCACGTATCCTTGGAGGGGGATACGCGTATCCAACTTAAAAAAAATTAAAAAAAAATCGGATACGCCACGTGGCGTATCGGGTGCGAATCCGACGCGAATCGCACCCGCACCCGTATCCCCCGCGTATCCGATACTGCATACCCCCAAAATTTGAAGAATCCGTGCAACATAGGTTACCAGTAATCGCCACAAGAACAATGCCCATTCCTGAAACGATGAAATCTGCTGGAATCCCGCAAAACAATCTCCCGTTTTCTAACCACGGATATGCACTTCATGAACACGTGACAATCCTGGCATACGCGCACATTCTTCATTATCCTGATCGGAACACTATCCGGTGTGTTCATCAGAGCAAAAGCAACAGCCAATTTCTCACTGTGATGAACCAAGTTGTACTCCTTTTCCTCAGAATCCAAGTCATACAAAGATGCACTTATATCAGGCACATAGCCATGTAATCTCAGTTCATCTGCCACTTCTTTCAAGTACAAATTAATCTCTTCCGATTGTGAATGAAATTTATCCCCTGTTACAAAGATGTGAACCTGGTTTCTAAGTTCGTACCAGCTGACCCCCGGCTCTTTCTTTACCGTCCTTTCCCTCATTCTTCGTCTCACCTCCGAGGCGTCCCCCCATCTTTTATCAGCAGCTTGGATATTCGAAAGCAGAACATAAGAAGCAGAATCCCGAGGGTCAATTACCAAAACCTCCTCAGCTATTCTCTTCGCCATCTCTGCATTTTTATGAATCTTACAAGCCGATAGTAAAGTTTTCCACGTGACAGCATCTGGCTTTACAGGCATGGAACGGATAAAACCTTCTGCTTCGTCCAAACAACCTGCTCTGCCCAGGAGATCAACCACACAATTGTAGTGTTTCACTTCAGGCTCTAATTCATACCTTTCGCTCATCAGATTGAAAAGTTCGAGCCCCTTATCTTTCAATCCGCAGTGACTACACGCGTAGAGTAGGCTCAAGAAAGTCACTTTACTCGCCTTCAGCCCATCAAGCTCCATCTTGTGAAATAGCTCGATAGCCTCATCTCCTTTCCCATAAAATCCATAAGCAGCAATCATCGAGCTCCATAAAACATGATCACTCTCAGCCCCTCCCCTTTCCTCAAAAGCTTTCACAGCATCATCCAAGCAACCACACTTAGAATACATGCTGATTAGTGAACAAATAACAGCAGCAAACGACATCGCCCCAGCTTTTACCACCTCGGCATGAATCTGTTGGCCTTGCCCGAGAGTGGATAACTCAGAGCACGAACTGATAAGGCTAACAAAGGTGATATCATCGGGCTTGAGTCCGGCCTTTTTCATTGAGTGGTAATGGTCCAATGCACCTGTGGCACAACCATTCTGCACTCTCCCCGAAATAAGCGTATTACAAGCAACAATGTTATGCATTGGCATAGATTGAATCAAAATCTCGCCCTCGCTCAAACAACCACACTTCATGTACATATGTGCAGTGGAATTCCCCACAACCAAATCAAACTCCAACCCTGATCTTATGGCATAACCATGAACCTGTTTTCCCGTGATCAAATCCTTCAATCCTGCACATCCTCTCAACACACTCCCTACAGTGAATGCATCAGGTGAAAACCCGTCTGAGTGCATTTTCAAGAACAAATTCAATCCCTCCTGATTATACTCGGAATTGATCATCCCTGTTATTACTGCATTCCACGTGGCCGAGTTCCTTTGACCCATCTCCTTAAAAACTTCAACAGCCGTACCCAACTCATCGTTCTGTATGTATCCTCCGATCAGGATGTTATAAGACATGACATTTCTTTGGGGCATATTATCAAACACCTTGACTGCAGTACTCAAACGGTCTAATTTCAAGTAGGCGTTCATCAGGTGGTTGGTGACGAACTTTTTGTTCCACCAACCGTTGGCGATGATGATCGAATGGAGCTGTTGGGCCAGAGAAAGAGAGCGGCGGTCGACGCATGCTTTGAGAAGGTGGGAGAGAAGGGGTGGTTTTGACTGAAGAAGCGAGAAGTTGGAGGTGAGCGCTTCCTTGAGGTGGCCTCGGGCGCACAACGCAATGAAGGACACCGGCGCGGCTCCGGCGACCGCCGTTCCCGCGGCTGTAGAAGAAGAGCGGGTGTGTTTAATTTGGAGGGAAAGGGGGTGCTGCAGCTTCGAACATGATTTTCCCATTCAGAGAGACGGTTGTTGAGAGCCGTTATTTACATTTGGCATTAGAGAAATTCTGAGATGAAATACTAGTAAAAAACTACTCCATTTTGTTTAATTCAAATTATGAGATGAAATTAAAATAATTGCAATTTACCTACTTGTTCATTAATCTGATTCAAATTGATGAACATTGATAGTGCTTCGTTTAGAGTGATTAAAATTAATATTTGCAGCTTGAGTTGAATAGGGACAGTATTTTAAAACAAAGTGTATTTAATCAATTTCTTCTAAATTGAAGTGTTTTAAAACAAAGTATTTTTAATCAATTTCGTGAGGATAAAATAGTTCAAATATTTAATAAAATAAAGAGAATTAGAAATATGCAGATAGAAGCACCGTGGACCAACTTCTTTTGAGACTACCTTACCTTAAAGTGCTTAATTAATTAGTTTGTTTGACTTGCAAACACTCCAAAAATGCTTGTGATCTAATTCGGTATTGAAGTTTGCAAACACTCCCTTTGTATCATTTCTTATGAAAAGAAAAACAAAGGACTAATTTATTCAAAGGTAATTTTACCCTACACCTGGTCCTGTAAAAAATAAAAAAAAAAATTACCCGACATCTAGGGTGGATTTTTTTGGCCACCATATGATACAAGGCAAGTAACGAGCACTTTTTTTTTTTGTTTACTTTTGACAATAACATTTGATACGTGGCATTTTACTATAGTGAAAATGGGAATGAATGCAAAGGTAAAGTTTTGTTTTGTACATTATACAAAATAGAAGCTATACGGTGTACGTTTGATCAAACAACACGAAAATGTGTGTGTACATAACATAGGCATACGCCATTGTAATCTATGCGACCGCAACTGGAGCAGGTGCAGGGAGCACTCTATTTTCGACAGGGATTTCGACAAACTCAGAAAGAAGTGCCCGGAATTCATCTCCGGTGATGGTCTCCTTCTCAATGAGGACTTCGACAATCTTGTCTATTGCTTCACGGTTGTTGCGAATCTGGCTCAAAGCGATTTCGTAGGCACTGTCTGAAATCCTCTTGATGGCTGAATCAATATCTTCTGCAAGCCTTTCGGACATTGAATTCCTAGCCATCATTCTCATGATCACATCCCCACTTTGAGATGCCTCCATGAGCGACCATGGTCCGATCTCAGACATGCCAAAGGTCACAACCATCTGCCCACAAAACAACAATTAATTTTAGCACAAAACCCAAAGTTTGATAATAGTATATGATGAATGGGGGTAAGAAGGTTTAAAGACCTGCTTGGCCAAACCAGTGATCTGTTGTAAATCACCCGCAGCACCAGTAGTGACCTCGGGGGCGCCAAATATGACCTCCTCGGCTGCTCTTCCACCAAGGCCACCAACAATTCTGGCAAAAAGTTGCTGCTTGGAGATCAAGGTTGGATCATCTGCAGGGATGAACCAGGTTAAACCACGTGCTTGTCCACGTGGTACTAACGTCACCTTTTGAACAGCATCATGCCCTGGAGTTAGAGTTCTGCACCAAATAGGAACAGCAAGCCCATCATTTAATGGCCCCACATGATAAGTCATACGATGAACAACGAATAATAGTGCAAATAACCCAACCAGAAGGAGCCAAAACCCTCAGAAAAGTTTGTGATGTTATAGAACTAAAATCACAGTGTACATAAAAGAATTATAGCACAGATGGACCCAGATCCAATTTTCACGTTAAAACCACGATGGTAGACCAGCAAAACAGACTCTTATTAACACAAATTAATGGAATATTAACATCTGCGCTTTGATTTATACTTACCCACAAATGGCATGTCCTACTTCATGGTAAGCCACAAGACTTTTGCTCTTTCCATCAGTCATGAGTGTTCCTTCCATACCAGCAACTATCCTATCGATCGAGTCATCGATTTCTTTGGATGAGATTGCTGTCTTGCCACGCCGACCTGTCAGAATAGCCGCTTCGTTTAAAAGATTAGCAAGATCTGCTCCACTAAAACCAGGTGTCCTCATGGCTATCACTTCAAGTGATACATCTGTATCAAACTTTTTATTGCCAGCATGGACCTTTAGAATTTCTGTCCTTCCACGAATATCAGGTACATCAACACTTACCTGCATAAAGAATCCAATTATGAATAATTTTTGTTCGAAGATTAATTATACTCAGGAAGCAACACATATGATGAAATTTTACCTGTCTATCAAACCTTCCCGGTCTCAACAAGGCAGAATCAAGAATATCTGCACGGTTAGTTGCTGCAACAACAATAATACCAGTGTTCCCTTCGAAACCATCCATTTCTGTCAACAGCTGGTTCAGAGTCTGTTCCCTTTCGTCATTCCCTCCACCAATACCCGTTCCTCTTTGACGCCCAACAGCATCAATTTCATCAACAAACACAATACATGGAGCATTTTCCTTTGCCTTCTTGAAAAGATCACGGACCCGTGAAGCACCAACTCCAACAAACATCTCAACAAACTCGGAACCTGAAATAGAGAAGAAAGGAACGCCTGCTTCACCAGCAATAGCCTTAGCCAGCAAGGTCTTTCCAGTACCTGGAGGACCAACTAGAAGAACTCCCTTAGGAATACGAGCACCCACAGCAGTAAACCTCTCGGGCTTCTTCAAGAACTCCACCACCTCCATAAAATCTTGCTTTGCTTCATCAACCCCAGCAACATCATCAAAAGTTACCCCCGTGTTTGGCTCCATTTGGAACTTAGCTTTTGATTGGCCAAAACCTAAAGGGAAACCGGGCCCACCAGGTCCACCCATGCCACCAGAGGATCGTCTCGAGAGAAGGAAAAGACCACCAATCAATAGCATAGGGAAAGCCAAGTTCCCAATCAAGTTAAACAAAACAGAACCAGAGTCCTCTTGAGCATTGTGTGCAGCAAAGTCGATGTTTTTCTCCCTGAACTTCTGAAGAAGCTCCTGGCTGAGGCCTGGGAGCTGTACACGCACTCTCTGCACTCGATTACCCAACTCGGGGGAAATTGCCTCAACAATGGCAATGGTACCATTTTCGAATAAATCAACCTTAGTCACTCTGTCGTTATCTAGATACTCCAAAAATCTAGAATAAGACATCCTTGAGTTAGAAACACCTTGCCCTTGCTCATCTGCTACGGCATTTCCACTGCCTAGTAATGCAGGTACCATAGCAGAAGAACTGCCAAGCAACAATTTCAGAAAGCCTCTTCGTCCTTCATTCGTCCTTTGATCCAGAGATGCTCTTACGCTAACCAATTTGGATGCTTTATTCAATGATGGCAGGCTTGAGGATTGGACAAACTGCCTGCCAAATATTTCCTTTCTAGTGTTACCTGCGCTTAAACCATTTCCAACTACACATGCTGATGAAGCAGCCATCTTCGTTCCTGTAGTTTAGCAAACCTTGATTTAGAATGAACTAGCACAAAAACCATAATGATAGTGTTCACAGACGCACATAACTATCAGTAACAATCCTTAATTCAATAAGTCTAAACATGGAAAAATGAAAAGAAAAGTAAAACAGTACAAAAATATGAATTCTCATTCTGCAGTAGATTAATAGTGGTACTCATAGGCCAACTATTAAAGCAAGCACACTACTTCTAATATAGCAAAAATTTCTCTTAGGTCTCAAACTAGTAATTAATGATTGCCAATAATTATGAGAAAAATCTAGAGCCGAAAAGCAGACCAATTTGACAGATTTACCTTACTTAAAAGCCACCATCATCTTAAATCACAAAAACTGAAACCTAACAATCCATGAAAAGTTCATTTTAAACTTATCAGCACCTTTTGATCAAATTACTCAACACCCATCTAGAAAAATGTGGGATTAGTAGGAAACACACAGCTCATTACAACAGCAACAGAACTCAGATAACGAAAATGGTGGAAAGCAATGCGCAAAACAATAAACAAGTGAGCATTGTGATTAAACATTTAATGCAATCAAGCATAGAAGACATACCTAAGAAGATGTGAATTTGGGGAACTACGGAGGAATGAAAGTGGAGGGAGGAGTATTTAGAAGGAGTAGATGTGGTTTGGAAACATTGTACGTGGCAATTTCTGGATAATTGATTGGTCTACCTTTTCTTATTCACTGATTTTTCTTCGAGATTTTGGCATTTTGTGTTCCATTTTAATTCAATTTGGGGGATACACCGATGCAGGGCTAGTCGACGTCCAAGTCAAATAGAAAGAAAAAACCTTTTTTCTTTCTTTCTAAAACAATTCGAAAGCGGACGGTGATTCATAATTTCATATTCAAAAGTTTATTAAAAATAAACGCTTTTAAAAAGAAAAAAAACTAAATCAATTTAATTGTTCACGGTGTCCCAATTCTGTCCACAATTCCTCGGAATAGGTCTATTGTGATTATGTGAATCCAAGCTAAGTGAACTTTTTTTTATTAAATATCACTTTTGTGGGTATATATATTATTACTATTTAAAAAATATTTGATTTTTAAATAATAATATAACAATTACTCTCTCCGTTCTAAAACTATCTTCATATATTGGTTTGACACAAGTTTTAAGAAAAATTTACTTTATTAAGTGTTAAACCAATATGAGTGGATGTATTTGCTTCTTAGTGTATAAAGTAGTTAAATATGAATATTTATATTGAGTTTTATTTTCTTTTTAAGGGTATGAAGATAGAGTTGGGACAAACCAAAATGAAAAGTGTGAAGATGGGGTTTAGACGGAGAGAGTATAACATGTATACATAATAGTAATACTCGAAAAAATTGAGTTTTTGTCAATTCCACTTTATGGCTTTTTAATCCAACATTTGCCCCTTTTTCAACAAAGAGAGGGAAACCATAGTATTGATCTCTTATTCTTCCGAAGCCCACTATTTTGGTACTCGTCGTATGACCAATTTTGATTACCACAACTTACGAATTCATAATTGAGAATATGGAATTGATGGACTCAGAGAACGGTAAAATATGATATATGACTTGGACCTGAAATTTGTTCATGGTATGATCAGTATCATTACAAATATTCACTGATACCATATCATTTTATACTGTAATTTTAATTTATAAATCTAATGATATCAGAGAATACATGTAATTGTATAAATTTCATACTATAAAATTTGTTCATAGGAAATTTTGTGATAAAAACACAAATAGAATTGAGAATGTGATTCACTAAAGTTTGTGGATGTTTGACCCAACAATGGGGATTATTTACAGAAAAAGAATTACTAGCAAAAGAATGTATACATTACGCTAAACTGGGCTGACTTAAAAAAAAAAAGAAAAAAAAAAGGATTTTCCGCAAGTAAACTTTCCGCCAAAGTAATGTAAACCCCAGAGATAGAAATGTTAGTTGAATTTTTGTACAATAATCTCCGTAAACTCTTTTGGCGTTCTTGAATTAAGATTGCTTGCCACTTGATACCTTCAACAACTCCCCACGTTTTCCCTCTTGGACTCTTCTCACTAACTTTGCCTCAATCCTTGCTACAAAAACACCATCACAATCCCTGAGTACCATGTCGATGGCAGAAGACTCATAGAACCCGACATCGACATTAATCTTCATTCACATAAATCTATTAGTTTATGTCATGAGCTACATCTGTGTAAACTGGTTGTCGCCTTCTTCCACTCTTGCAGATGTGAACAACAAAGTATGGAGCAGTCGACTCTCCACTCCTCTCCAAATTGAATCATTCGACAGTTTCAAATATGTCACGCTGTCATTATTGATCTCTTTCAATCTTCAGGTTGCAAAGTTCGAGCCAAACTCAAAAGTAAATTTGAAAATGTCTACTGTACCAATTTCTTCATCTATATACAGGACATTTCCCAACATTTTTGTGCAAATTTACAAGTGACAAATAAATGTCAAATCTTCCCCTCAAACTGGACAAACATTTTAGCGAAATGATTGAAGAGAATCGAAAAATAATTAGATATTATCAGCTTAGAAAAACAGTATTTATTAGATATCAACTCAAGGGGTAACATATTTAAGTAAGAATTGTCAAATGTTGAGGTGATAAAAATGGAATAGATGAAATGGTTAGAGTTTCACTACCTATGATCATAAGGTTATGAGTTTGAAACACAATTTGTCAGGTGTAATATTGATAGTCGTTTTTACCATTACGTGCATTTACTCATTACCGATATCATTATACTTATAAACTACATAATCAAATGATCCATGGAAAAAAAAATTATGTAAAGTAATTAGTTAGCAAATAAATAAAAATGTATATATATATATATATATATATATATATATATATCAAAATTTAAATATCAATATGTACATATATGATCCAATAGTGAAGCTGATCGGATTGGTTTATGATATTGAGTCCTTCAACCATAATTCTTCATTTTACTTCAAACGAAGCACATGAAGAAGATTCATGTGATCCAGAGGCGTAACACACAGCAGTTGTTCACTTCCATAAAGAAAAACATATATACTCTATTGGTTAAAGAGTTTTTAGCAACAAAGAATTCCCAGCAATATTTGCCTTTTCTTACAAATTTGTCTATTATTCTATCAACTGAACAGCTGCAATAGATGGTATCTTTTCTCTCAATTTTTGTGTGAGAGCTACGCGAACGGTCATTACTCCAGCTGCAGGTCCGCTAAGTCTAACTTTGACGACATAGTCCTCAATCTGAACGAGCTCCAACTCTCCACCACCTGTCCCGGAGAGGTATGGTCTAATCTCTGATAGAACCTGCAAAATAACTGACCTTACTACTTTTCCTCAAGGTGGACCAATTCTTGTTATTCATTGCCAAATAAGCACTCAAAATATACCACATAAATTGCATTCTCCAAATGAATGAAGGAGGTTTGATCCGCCTTATATTTCAACATCAAACTTATTAAAATCCATCACTCGATGTTAGAAGGATACTAAGGAGAGACATGGACAAGCATAACTTTTTTGCGGTAAGGTGTTTGTCATTAGTTCCCGCTGTCTAGCTAGAGAGAACATAAGTAGCAGTAAGGTGTTCTCATAATCCAAAGTTGAATATCCAGTTTGTTAGGTGGTATGCTTATAAGGAGCTAGAATCAAATTCTATTTACTAGAATTGTGTGAGCATTCAGAGGATGATCCAAACATGCATAAACAAATATCCATTACAGTACGAATGGATATTCGTTCATCTCCTTCAATCTTGATGCACTATAAATGTATAAAGATAGGACTTAAAAAGGGATAATTTGTTTGGTTACCAACCTTCTCTGCATTTTCTTCATTTAGCTCAAGGCCCGTTTCTGTGTCGAGAATCTGCTCGACTGCCTCAATTTCAGGGATCTTATCGCGAAGTCGAGTTTCAATCCCCATTCTGAGGGTCATGGCGGAACTTGGGCACGACCCACAAGCACCTTGGAGTTTGAGCACCACAACAAGACCATCAATCTCATGAAGAGCCACATTGCCTCCATCCACCATTAGGCCTGGCCTCACTTCCTCCAAAACCCTCTCAACATTCTCCTCAGTTAGTGGAAACACACACCTTGGAGAAATTAAAACGCCTAACAAATTAAATCACCACAATTTGTTAGAAAGCATTAAGCACAGATTAGTGGAATCAAACACATCCTAAACATTGAAGCATCAATAGGTGTACAGTCTTACCATTTCTCCCTTGAAGGAAGAATTAACAAGATAGCAAAACCATATTATTTAGATAAGAATTTCTGTAAAGGAAGAAGAAAAAACTACTCCCTTCGACCCATTTTATTTGTCATTTTAGGATGTTTCACAAGAATTAAAAAAGTCATTAAATAGCAACAAATATATGTGTAATGTGACTATGCTACCATTTTATTTACTTATATGATCATAAATGCATATTAACGCAAAGAACAAGTAAAAAGACAAAACAAGAATATGCTATTTATTTCTCCTTAGATAAATGTAAAGTGACAATTATCTTGAGTAAAAAATCCTTCTTTAGAAAGATGAATAAAATGGGTTGGGGCCAACAGGAATTACCAGCGCGATTCCTGGGTAATCGAGGAGGACCAAATTTAAGCAAGTATCTACTTCGAAATTGACCTCTGAAAAATGGGCTCCTCTCCGAAATGGGATTCTGTGCAAACAAGGAAAAATGAGAGGTTATGTAAATTGAAAAATCAAGATATAATAACATAAAGCTTAAATACAAACCTGGGAGGGGGAGGCAAAAGAAGAAGTAAAGCGGTTGAAAGAGTAAGTGTGCATGGATGATGTGGGCTTGAGGTTTTGTACTGAAAGTGCACCCATTTGTGCACTGGGTTGTCAAATTTCAGGTAACGTAAGAGAAACCCATTATAAGTTGATAAAGACGCGATTTTTACCAGCAGAAATTTTGATAAATTGGAATGGACGGAAACCTGTTTTTGGGCTTTAGATTGGAGAAGGTGGCTGTACGGTTGTGGTGAAAAGAGAAACGATGGAAAGATTCCCTGGAATAGGAAGGAAGAAGAGTGTTTGATTTGTGGATAGCATAGGAGCATAATCAAAGTTGGCCACGTCACAAGGTTTTGATCTTTTTATATCTCTTTATTTTTCTTTGGAGTCCCCAGATTTTCAGTAAATCACAAATTCCACCCTTCGATTTTATAGTCTTCAACAAAGCCAGGTAGCTCTGGATTTGATGGGATGAAAGCAAGAATCAATTATACGAGACAAATGATGGGAGGCATGATTGAAACTGACACGCTATGTTGGATATGACGAATTAACATTTTAAAAGGAGTGAATGTTATTTTATGAACCATCTCATCATGAGATTGTCTTTAAATTTTTTTTGTCTTTATCAAATATCAATTTGGAACATGTGAAGGTGTGGACAAATTTTGAGGATCTGAAGAATGATTTGGTGTTTTCATGATTCTTGTCTCAAGGGTTTGATGCTCAAACACAATATGATGTGAAACTTTTGGGTGCTATTAATTTCAATGTCCCCACTAATAAACGGTAGAATGGTTTTACAAATTAGTCGACGAATGGACAAATACTAAGTCATAAAAAAGAAAACTAATATGGTGTGTGATTTTTCCTTTCCTGTGGTGGGGCGTATGGATTTTGTTATAAATCTAGCAGATTTATTATACCAAATCTAGAAAATTTGATGTGGACATTACTAATGGGCCTATAACCTAAATGGGCTTTAGGTTTAAACTATGTCTTTTCTATTATAAATAGATCATTGTACTCAAAATTGTATACACGCATCACACAAATATTAGTAAAACTCCTGGCTTGGTACGCCCTCAGACGTAGTTGTTATCGACGAACTGGATGAATAAATTCGCGTCTCTATTTTACGCTCTCGATTTACAACACGTTATCAGCATGAGACTTTGCCCGAGGCTAATCAGTACGGATATAAATTAATTTTCTCTATTGCATGATTATTAATTATCGTATCGAATTATTTGATCCATGTGTATTATATTTTATGTGCACTTGAATTATTGCATCAATTATTATTATGTTTAATTAATTGGATCAAATCAAATTGAAGAAAAAAAGAGGGGTTTAAACGAGCGCACGCTGCCGCACGACGCCACCACACGGTCGCGTCCGCCAACGCGCACTAGCGCGCACCCGCGAGCCCGTCCGCTGCTCGTCCAGCGCTGCGCGGATCCGCGCGCTCCCACTGCCGTGCACCCGTTGCTGTGTGCGCCCGCGAGCACCCGTTTGTCGCTCGCCCGCCGTTTGCTTCCGGACGTTGAGCCCCGTCGGCTCCGCCCCCGTCCACGCAGCCCTTGCCCTTCTTGGGCCGTATTGAGCCCAATGCGACTTGGACCTTATTATTTATTTGGGCCTTTATATAATTTTGAAAATATTTTTGTGCCCTCAACTTATTTATCAAATTTTTCGATAAATACTTGAAAAAAAAAGGTAATAATTCTTGCATATTAATTAAGCCCGAAATTTTTTGGAATTAATTTTAATATTAGTTCTCAATAAATTTATTATTTTACTAGTTATAGGCCCGCAAATTTCGCGGGTTTGAAGAAATATTGTTAGATTCTTTTGTTCAATAACACAATAGAAATATGTTTATGAGAATGTGGTTATTTTATTTTTAATTATGCAGTCACGTCAAATGCACAATATTTTCGTTAAAGTATATTTATTCATTCAAAATAAACAATCAAATCTATCAAATTCATCATAAATTTTTAAAAACCTCCTTATAAGAAACATTCGTTGTATACTTTGAAGGCTTTCCCTCAAAGTCAAGACACGGGATTTTCAAACAATGAGAATTTTAAATAATGAGAATGAGAAGTACACCTTGGATAAATAAAATTTTCAAGAATAAGAACATTTGTAATAAAATACTCACTAAAAACTCTGATCTGATCTACAAATATCAAAACCAGAAATAAATGGATAAAACGCATGTATCCTTACACCGTCCATATCCACTAACATGAGAGTCACATTAGCGAATAACTCATCTTTGGCAGGCCAAAATGAGATAACTTTAACACGAAAGACAGGATGTTCGCCTACAACACTACCAACTGCAGATAGTGGAGAAACCAGCCCACAAGGTTCCAAATTGTGAAAAGGTTGACAATGCATAGATTAAAAAAAATTACATGGGCATAATTCAAAATCAAATAAAATCAAATACACATTAATTCCTCAATGATTGACAAATTAAACCATAATTATTTACATTAATATCACAATGTACACACAAATACACATCGCATACAAATGCATAGTGGCGCTAGAAGGAGGGGGTGCGAACCTTCGTTTATGAAAGATTCGAAGAAAGTTTGAAGAAAACTCACCGGAATCTGCAAAATCTGCCCGGAATCCGAGAAGAAGTTACCGGAAATTGAGTGTGCACATTACTCGAAGCAAAGCTATCCATATATACATCACCTTAAGAGTTTGAATGCATGTGTATATGAACTAGGGTTTTCAAACCACCATATCCATATACACAAGGCTAGTAACTCTTAAGAAGGGTGTTTGTTGGGAGTAAGATCACCTCAAATTCCTTGCTTGTTATTCATATTTTGACAGTCAAAATGATAAGGTCGCAAGAAGATCGTCCCTCAAGTGCATCTCCAAGTCATAGGTCAAGGACTAGGGTTTCATCTACCGAAGGCCATGCAAGAACGGTTAGAACGACCTCCCGGAAGAATGTTCAAGTTACAATTGACACAATTCCACCGAAAGTAGAAGCCCTCGCCCAAAATCCCGAGGAACTAGCAAAAACGATAGTCGTGCTACAATCACTACAAAAACAGCAAGAGCTAGCTGGGCCGTCTAAAACCGAGCAGGCGAGCAGAGAGGCGTCAAGTGGGCGAGCAGAGAAGCAAAATACGAGAAGATGCACGCCATGATGAGGCTGATAGTGCTGAAGTTCGTAGAAATAAAGGAAAAGCTCCCATAAGTGAGCGTTTAGGGAATCGAGAGGAATCCTCGCCAAGTCAGGCGAGTGAGTCAAGCAAAAGTACCTCTCGAACAAGTGCGTTGGAAAGGCTAGGAACGAGGAATATGACTAGGAGAGGACAATCCCGGGGGAACGAAGGACAGCCACGCCCAACTGCTCGCCTGTCAGTACACGACCGGATCAGAAGATCAGCTTTTGGCCGGTTAGGGCCAAACGGGGCCAACAACATTGCTAGGAAGGCAACCCAGGAGAAACGTCCCGTCGGAGAGGGACTGCATCGCGAGGAAATTGAACTCAATCACGATAAACAACCTTTCGATGGGAGAACTCCCCCAAGCGAATTGCAGGAAATGAAAAAAACGATCGAGGAATTACAAAAACAGTTAGAATCTCAGAGAGGTGTTAGATCAACTTCTCTCCCGTCTTCACCATTATCCCCGTCAATTCTCAATGCACCAATCCAGAAGAAAATATAATTTCCTGTCATCAACCTGTACGAGGGAACTTCAGACCCCCATATTCATGTGACGAAGTATTCGGCCTTCATGATCTCAGTGGGGGCAACTGACGCCACGCAGTGCCGAAATTTCCCACTCACCCTTGGAGATGGCCCACATAGATGGTTTTCAGCACTGGCTCCCGGATCCATTAACTATTTCACCCAACTGAGCAAGGAGTTTTTATCTCATTTCTTAACCGTCGGGTCTTACTTGGCCCACAGACACTGGTTGGCAGATATCAGACAAGGAGACGAGGAGTCAGATAAATAATTTCTAGAAAGATTTGACAAAGTTTTACTAGAAGGCGAGATGGTGAGTGAGGATACGAAGATAGTAGCAGTGATGGCTGGATTGAAGAAAGGAACCGAACTGTGGAAGGAGATGCATTTGACTTGTCCAAAAACGTACGCAGAATTCAGACACAAGGCAGGAATCCATGTATCGATGCAAGAAGCCTTACACAGAGAAATGAGAGATAAAGTTGATCCAAAAAAGTTTGGCAAGAAAACTGGAGAAAATGACTACAAAGCTCCAAAGAATATGAAGTCATTCAATGAGGGAGCAGAGTTAAAAGAGAAGTTGAATCAAGTCCTCACAATGTCGGTGGATGCTGTGTACAATAATGTCAAGGACAAGGAGATGTTATCAGAGCCACGAAAGATAAGGCAGGAAAGAGGAAAATTGAACCCGAACAAGTACTATGCATATCATTAGAGCATCGGCCACTTCACCAGTGAATGTCGAGATTTGTTAAAACAATAGTGGAGATTCTATGAGGAAGGAAAATTGTCTGAGTTCGTGAAAAGAGAACCAGGCAAGAGGCCGAGAACAACAACTCCGTCCAGCTCAGACGAGGATGATAGCAGCGAGCAACCAAGCAGGGCGGGTAAGAAAGGAAGAAAAGTCTCGGCAACCCCAGCAAGACCAATCCCGGAGTTCCTAATGCTAGGACCATTTGGGCCGGTGGGCGGTTGTTCTGATGGGGGATCACCCATGTCAAAAAGGAGAAAGAAAGCAGAATTGAGAGCAGTAGCGCAAGTGATGGAAGTCGGTGTAAATCCATCAACCAAACGAACGGGGAACCTCACTTTTTCAGAAAAAAGACCTAGACGGGGTACTCACCCCCCATAATGACTCGTTAGTCATTTGTGCTAACATTATGGGAACGAAGGTACACCGTCTGCTTGTCGACACTGGCTCTTACACGAACATCCTATTCAAAAGCATGGTGGATCAGCTAGGAGAATGTGCTAAATACATAAAGGACTGTGATCATAGAATAGTGGGATTCGGAAATGCTGTGACCGTCCCATTAGGAATGATTACGCTAGCAGTTGAACTTGTATCGGTCGAGGACCCTGAAAGGAGGCTGAGTAGGATGGTAGACTTCTTAGTTGTAGATCAACAGTCCACCTATAATGGGTTCCTCGGTCGTCCTTTTTTGCATGAATTTAAGGCCGCCGTTTCGACGTACTATTATTGTGTAAAATTCCCCACATCAAAAGGTGCAGGCACGATCAAAGGTGACCAAAAGAAAGCTCGTGAGTGCCTCTTGCAACTTCAACCGAAAGATCACAAAATCAACATGGTGGACGAACAACCAAGTAGCTGTGACAAAGATAGACCATCCACACCCAACGAAGCCATGGATTCTCTCAATACAGAGATGATGGAGGTAGACAAGCAGCTGTGCAGAGATGAGCAACCAAGCGAGGAGAGAAATGAAGTCACATCGGCTAACAACAGAATAGGGCATGCAGCACCGGCCAACAATGAGATGGAAGATATTGAACCACGACTGAGTGCGGAACCAATGGAGGTTGAGGGTAAATTGAACATTGAAGGGCCCATCGTTGACCCTCGTTGGAAAGACAAAAAATGGAGGGCTACCCCGGTTGAAGAGTTAGAGGCAGTAAAGGTCGACCCGAACTAAGAGAGCTTAGAACTTTTCATAGGATCTGAGCTCCCGGAGCCGTACAGATCCAAAATGACGGAGTTCCTTAAAGCAAATCTCGATGTGTTCGCATGGTCGCATGCAGACATGGTAGGCATTAGCCCTGAGCATGCTTGCGACAAACTCAACATCGACCTGAGGAAAAAGCCAATCCATCAAAAGAGGAGGAAGTTTGGACCCGACAAGTATGAAGCGCTCGACGTGGAAGTCAAGAAGTTGTTGGACAACGATCTGATCAGACAGGCTTTATGCCCGCAATGGGTAGCGAATCCGGTGTTGGTCAAAAAAGCAAATGGAGCATGGAGATTATGCATCGATTTTACCGACTTAAACGCCGCTTGCCCAAAGGATAACTTCCCGTTACCACATATTGACCAACTGGTTGATGGCACAACCGGACATGAGCTCCTCACATTCATGGACGCATTCGCAGGATATCACCAGATCGCGATGCATCCGGACGACCAAGAACACACGGCATTTTACACTAACAAAAATTTGTTATGCTGGAAGAGGATGCCATTTGGGGTAATTAACGCCGGTGCCATGTACCAGAGGTTGGTCAACAAGATGTTTGATGACCACATCGGAAAGACGATGGAGGTGTATGTGGATGATATTGTTGTTAAAAGCTCAAAAAAGGAAGATCACTTGCAACACCTGGCCCAGACGTTCGAGATACTCCGAATCTACAACATGAAATTAAATCCCAAGAAAAGCAGTTTCGGAGTCCACTCCGGGAAATTCTTGGGACATCTAGTCAGCCAACGAGGAATTGAGGCAAATCTGGTGAAGGTGAAAGCAATCATAGAAATGCAGCCGCCCAGATCAATAAAAGAAGTACAACGGCTGACAAGGTGTCTGGCAGCATTGAATAGGTTCGTCTCAAGATCTGGAGACAAGTGCAGACCATTCTTCGAAGCAATCAAGAAGGGAAAATTTCAATAGACATATGACTGTCAGCGAGCGTTCGAACAGCTGAAAGAATACCTCAGCGATACAAAAATTCTTGCCAAGCCAATCCCAGGAGAGAAATTATACTTGTACCTGGCACCTTCGGAAGTCGCAATCAGCTCAGTACTCGTTCGAGCAGAGGGGAAGTTTCACCTGCCCATCTACTACGTAAGTCAAGCCTTACATGAAGCAGAGCTCAGGTACTCGCCAATAGAAAAGCTGGCATACGCGCTAGTGATGAGCGTTAGAAAGCTCCGCTCGTATTTCTTCGATCACCAGGTGAAAGTCCTCACAACATTTCCGCTAAGACAGATATTGCACAGACCTGACACAGCCGGTCACCTCCTGAAGTGGTCCTTGGAAGTCAGCCAGTTCGGAATTTCATATGCTCCTCGAACAGCGATCAAGGGGCAAGCATTAGCCGACTTCATAGTCGAGCTAACTTTCCCCCAAGATCCGACGAGAGGACATAATCATCCCTAGCACATGTACGTTGACGGATCATCTACCAACACAGCGTCGAGGGCAGGAATAGTTCTGATAAGTCCTGACAGACAGGTCTTCACTTCAGCTATCCGATTCGATTTCATGGCGACAAACAATGAAGTCGAGTATGAAGCGTTGATAGCCGGACTCCGTCTAGCACTGGCAGTCGGAGTCAGAAGACTACAAATATACGGGGATTCACAACTGATAGTCAACCAAGTCCGGGGAGAATACAAAGCAAATGATGAAAACATGGTGTTCTATCAAAGAATCGTAACCCATCTAGCATCCATGTTCGAGCAGATTTTCATCGAACAAATACCAAGAGAAAATAATGCTCAAGCAGATGCACTTGCCCGCCTGGCTACCAGTACAGGCCCGGCAGAGTAGTCAGAAGTCACCATCACAAAAATGTGTCAACCATCGACGTATGATTACAGGGTTAGTCAAGTAGATGAAGAATCTGAGGAAAATGACTGGAGAATACCCATCATTAAATATCTTCGTGATGGTAAAGTCCCGGGGGACACTTAGGAGGCGGCCAAGGTGAGCAAGCGAGCAGCAAGGTTTACAATCATAGACGACCAGCTTTACAAAAGAGGGTTTTCACTCCCGCTACTGAAATGCTTGACAAGAAAACAAGGCCAAGAAGTTTTACAAGAAATTCGTCAAGGCGTTTGTGGAAATCACGCTGGGGGGCGTGCGTTGGCCAACAAAACAGTAAGACAAGGGTATTACTGGCCTACATTACTACAAGACGCTATCAAAGTTGCGAAAACTTGTCACAGATGCCAAATATTCGTCCCCAGTATCCACAAGCCACCAACCGAGATGATAGCAGTCAATAGTCCATGGCCATTCGCGAAATGGGGAATTGACATTATAGGACCTTTCCCAATAGGAAAAGGAAATGTAAAGTTCGCAGTGGTGGCCGTGGATTACTACACAAAGTGGGCCGAAGCAGAAGCACTCGTGACAATTACACAGGAAAAAATGATATGTTTCATATGGAAAAACATCATATGTCGGTTTGGAGTCCCGCAGGCGATTTTGACTGACAACGGACGACAATTCAAAGGCAAGAAAATAAGAAGCTTTTGTGAAAAATGGGGAATAAAAAAGTATTTTTCAACTCCATACCATCCTTAGTCAAACGGCCAGGTCGAGGCAGTTAATAAAATAATCAAACACATACTGAAAATCCGGTTAGTGGACAAGAAAGGAAAATGGTCGGAGGAGCTACCAGAAGTGTTATGGGCATATCGAGTATCTCACAGAACGAGTACCGGCGAAACTCCGTTCACCATGGCATTCGGCATTGAAGCAGTGATACCCGTAGAGTTGAAGGTTCCGACAGAACGAACAGCAATGTTCGACGAGTAGGCAAACGACCAAGCTCTAGCTGCAGAAATGGACTTAGTTGAAGGAAAAAGAATCTCGGCAGAGATGAAAAACGCAATATACAAGAGAAGGATCGTAAAGTATTACAACTCGCAAGTAAAAGTTAGAGAGTTCAAGATTGGAGATCTCGTGCTTAAAAAAGTTTTGGGACCATCACCAGGAGTGTTCGGACCGACTTGGGAGGGCCCATATAGGATAGCTCAGAAATGGGATAACGGCACTTATGACTTAGAAGACATGAAAGGCAATTCGGCCCAATACTCCTGGAATGCAGCTCTATTAAAAAAATACTATCAATAGACAAATATTGTATAGTAAATGTAAAAGTTAGTTTATTTGTATAAAGTTGTAAGTACGTTGAAACTTCCAAAATTTTATGAGTGTATGTAGAACTTTTGTTACAAGGATTAATTTGTTAAGTTGTTCGCTATATAAAACAAAGTTGCTTGCTCAAAATAACCGGGCAGAGGGGGCGAGCAACGGCGCTGAAAACAAAGAAATGCAAAGCCAAGTCCGTAAAGGGACCATGAGGCCTGAATTATCTAAGGCTGAGTCTTTTAAAAGACAAAAATAGCCCATCTAAGCCGGTCACGCGATCACTAAGCACGAAGATGCTTGTCATAAAAAGGAAAAATACTAAGTTTGCAAAATTTGCACAAAGATTCGAGGTGAACAACAGTGCAAAAAACGAGCAGGCGAGAAATAAAAATATAAACAAAGCAAAAAGATAGTGAATATTTCCAAATTCCTCATTCATTAAAAAAGCGAGGTATTACAACAAAAAGGAGCAAAAAATACAGGCTGGTCCTAACATAAGTTCAAAGAAAGGAAAACAAAAATCTTCAAGCTTGAGGAGTTGGAGGTGCATCCGTGGTCGCCGAAGCAGTCGGTGCCGCATCAGGAGTGGGAGCAATCGTGGCCGCTGCAGCCGAAGTGCCCGCTCCATCAATAGGAGTCAAGGGGAGAGAATGGAGGCCATCAAAGATTTCTGCCTCTTTACTCGGCTGCTCGCCCGAGAACTGGGGAGGAATAATCCGAACGTCCTCCCCAAAGATGTCCAAAGGAACACCCATCTCCTCGAGATCAGCCACTGGAACCGAGAACCCAGCACCAATGGGGTTGTCTTTGACATAGTCAATAAAGTCCTTTTTTGCGGTGGCAAAGACATCCAATTTATGATCCAAGGCGAACTTCACTGATCTCAGACTCTCGGCGTAAGCACATACGTACCCCAAGTTGATATTGTCGGCCACATCTTGAGCATAAATATCATAAGCGATCAGGCTAGATTTCTCTTGTTGAAGACGGGCGACTTCAGCCTGGAGCTCTTCGATTTGGGCGACCATAGTCGTCTTCTCACCCTCTAGCACTTTTGCTCGCTCATCGGCGACCCCTAATTCGAGAGACAGCTTCTCTGACTGGTTCAGGGTGAATTGCTCGCTGGCCACGGAAGCGTTGTACATTTGCTCCAAATTGGCCACTGCTTTGGCATGATCGGCCTTTTCTTGGGCGAGCTCGTCGTTATTTTTCTTCAAAACGACAACCTTCTCCGCCTAGAAGCCTTCAATTTTGTGACCAAGACTGCGATTTGTCCTCTCCAAGAGCACAATTTGGTCAAGAAGCCTTTGAGCCATCACAGCTTGATGACTGGCGTTGTAGGCGATCAGGCGAGCATTGTCGATTGTGGTTTGCCCTTGGACGATTTCTTCACATGTCTTGGTCCAAGAACGGGGAACCATCTCTGTTGCTCGCCGAATATGCGAGTCTGGGATATCCAGATAAGGAGGCGGAGTCTTCACGCAGCTAAGCTGATGGAGCACTTCTGCTCGCCCAGGGTGCTCCTCAGGCTTATACCTAGAAAAGAAGAAAAATCTTAAGTAAAAATATACAACGGGAAAGCGATCATCAAGGTTATGATTAAAAGACTTACTCCCTCAACTTCACAGGATCGTACCCCAGATACGAGCAATCACTGGATGGTCGCGCCTTCTTATTTAGGATAGCGGCAACGGTTTGCTGCTCGCTCACAACCTCAATCGAGGCATGTTTGGAAGCAGGGGAGCGAGGAGCACGATTGCTCGCCTCCATAGTGGTCTTGGAGCACTTCGATGCTCGATCAGCTCCTTCCCCATCACCACGAGTGTCATCCCGTGGAGCCTTCTTCTTTGTTTTCTCTTTCTCCTCGACCTGGGAGGAAGTAGAGGTTTTGGGGGCTCCTTTAGAGCGACCACCAGATGCTCGCGGGCGAGCAGGAGCGGCCGTACCTTCTCCAGCCCGGAGACGCATGAGGGACAAAGGTGGATCTTGTCTTTTCCTGGTCGGCACCTCGGCAGCCATTTGTTTTACCCTTGCGGCGAGCAGATGATAAGATCTTGGAATAGTTGGTACGGCAACAGTCACCCGTTGATCTATTTGAAAGAAAAATCGAACAAAAGGGATTATTAGTTACAAGCGATCAAGCGGGCAAAAGAGCAAAGTTAATAATAATGATTACTTTCGGGGATCTCTGCTTGAGCCTCTAAGTGATGAGGACTGATTAGTGTGATTATTGCTCGAAATTCATGCATTTTATTTGTTTATTTTATAGAGTTTCGTGTGATTATTTGCATTAATTGGACCATTTGTACTTAATTGTCGAGAAAGGTATTTGTGACTTATTTTGCAGGAAATAGGAATTTTTAGAAGCAAATACGTGTTTATTGAGGTCGATCAAGAAAGTGAGCTCGAGAAGAATTTAAAAGAAGAGAAGTTATTGGGCAAATCAATTTTGCAGCTCATTTAATTAATTGGTGCCCAAAGTTTGAGTTATTATTTTCGGCCCATGAACCGAAGTTGATAAAAAGGCCTAAGTATTTGAGGAATTAAAAGATCCAGTCCCCTTCGCATTTGAAAAGGCAGCAGCTGGAATTTAAATCATGTGGGGTCCACGTTGAATTTTAGAAGAGAGAGAAAGCTTCCTCAAGCATTCGAGAGAGAGTTAATCACAAAGAACCCCATCATTAGACATCAATTGCTTGGATGGTTGTTTAGGTAATTGGTGAGGTCTCCTAGTAAATCCAAATTGATGCATAGAATTGGCTTGACAATCCTACTTGAGTTTCACTAGGTTGAAGATATCCTAAGCATTCTTATCCCCTTGCACTTCATCTCGGAGTTAGATAGATTTCTTTTATTTGCTTGTTAGTTCGCGTTTTTAATTCCCTTGTTTGTCGTAGCGTAATTACCCCGATCTTGTCTTTTAATTTTTCCTTGCATGATAACTTGAATCGACTTAGCTAACCACTTGCTTCCCTAGGGTTCGATAATTTTATTACTTGGTCAATTGCCTTACTATAACAACGATCTCGTACACTTGCGAGTGAGTTCAAATTTGTGCTTAAACGAATTTGGCAATCAAGTTTTTGGCGCCGTTGCCGGGGAAGCAATGTGTGTTTAGCTAGTCTTGATTCTAGTTGAATGCTTTTTCTTGTTTTTATTTGTTTTTGTTATGTTTGATGCTTTCTTTCTTTTGTAGGTGTGCACTTCACTTTCTAAGGAGGGTTGAACCTCGATTTTAGACACTGAAAGAAGAGAGTTTGAGAAGAGCTTAAGTGCAAAAGGAGGGAGAGCATAAAAGAAGATGAGCTAGAATTGGAAGTGACATCGGTGCAAGTTGTGAGGTATATTGGACCCCGGGCTCGAACTTAGACTTGCTTGGCAATGTCTAAGTTTGGGGGGGGGTATTTACATTTTGTTACAATGCACCGGCGCACTATGTGTAGATGATTACATGTGAATTCATTGGGATAGAGAGCACTTGGTTGTACATTTTGATTGGTCGTATCATCGACCCAAACTTCAAATTGCTTAGCAATATCGAAGTTTAGGGGGGAGATTTTTTGTGATTTGCATTTTATTTTACACCAAGACGCTCTTGGAAATAGCATGTGTATATGGTTTGATTGATTGAGATTTTTGTATGGCTACTTTGAGTTAAAATGTTTTTATGGAAGTGTTTGCTCTTGAATGCATGTTGATGAGGTGAATAATTTGGTGTGATTCGTGTTCTAATTGTGAATGTGAATGAATTTGTTGGTGTTGAACGTGTTGGTTGACTAATAGGGGTGAATGAGAATGAGATGTGATATGATCAATGATCAAAATGAACCCGTGAGCTTTTGTGCCTAAACCAAATTATCATGATTGGTTGTTTATTGATTGAGTGGTCATTTGTAGTCATTGTGCTCTAGAACTTGCATCTAGTCTTGCTCTAGGTCTCTACTTGCATAAGGTGCTAAAAATGATTTTAGGCCATCTTTGTTTTGAAAAGTCACTTTGCCAAATTTTCCATACCAAATGATTTTTTTCCGTAGTTAGCCACTTTGAGCCTATTGACTTAATTTTCTTGGCAACCTACAAATTTAGCCGAATTATCCTTCTTTTTGAGCTTATTTGTCCCTATAAACTAGTGGAGCTTGAATGTGGGTAGTGAGGTTGAATTGAGCTTGAATTCGAATTTTGGTGGATGAATTTGTGTGAAAGTGAAAAGAGTGAAAAGAAGTGAAAAGATGAGTTGAGAAGTTGTACAAGAAAAAAAGAAAGAGTTGGAAAAAAAAGATATGAAAAGAAAGCTCTCTTGTGTACAAGAATTTGGTAGAGCTTAAAAGTCAAAAGTGCTCGATGGGGTGAAGGGAGTGTGCTTGAGAAAAAAAAAAGAACAAGTGAATTATTGGAGTAGGAGTTTTTGAGTTGTGATCGGCCAATTGCAACTTTGTCTTGAGATTTTTGAGATGTGTCTATGCGTCTTTAGTTCTCGCTCCATTAGTTCACTAGTCACCTTATCCAAAAATTCCCCACCTTGACCAAAGAGCCTAACATTACAACCAAATAGAAAGTCCTTTTTGATTTAGTACTAAATGCAAGTTTGAGACAAGATGCTTAGATAATTGGCAAGCTTATGGTAGTGCATGTCTATGAATTGACATTTGAGTGTTTACACGCCCATGCACTTTTGAGTGATGAGCTATACACTTTCCGTGAGGATCATGGTGATTTGATTGTCTTATTTCTTGTGAATTCTTATTTGTTAATTGATTTGTGAAATACTATCATTGAGTTCATTTTCATGAAAAGAGCAAGTTTTGCATTTTGATTATTTTTCTCTTTAACACTCATTTCTTCGCAATCCTCCCACTTGTTCTTTATTTCTTTCGTTGCTCGGGGACGAGCAACACTTTAAGTTTGGGGGGGTTGATTAGTGTGATTATTGCTCGAAATTCATACATTTTATTTGTTTATTTTATAGAGTTTCGTGTGATTATTTGCATTAATTGGACCATTTGTACTTAATTGTCGAGAAAGGTATTTGTGACTTATTTTGCAGGAAATAGGAATTTTTAGAAGCAAATACGTGTTTATTGAGGTCGATCAAGAAAGTGAGCTCGAGAAGAATTTAAAAGAAGAGAAGTTATTGGGCAAATCAATTTTGCAGCTCATTTAATTAATTGGTGCCCAAAGTTTGAGTTATTATTTTCGGCCCATGAACCGAAGTTGATAAAAAGGCCCAAGTATTTGAGGAATTAAAAGATCCAGTCCCCTTCGCATTTGAAAAGGCAGCAGCTGGAATTTAAATCATGTGGGGTCCACGTTGAATTTTAGAAGAGAGAGAAAGCTTCCTCAAGCATTCGAGAGAGAGTTAATCACAAAGAACCCCATCATTAGACATCAATAGCTTGGATGGTTGTTTAGGTAATTGGTGAGGTCTCCTAGTAAATCCAAATTGATGTATAGAATTGGCTTGACAATCCTACTTGAGTTTCACTAGGTTGAAGATATCCTAAGCATTCTTATCCCCTTGCACTTCGTCTCGGAGTTAGATAGATTTCTTTTATTTGCTTGTTAGTTCGCGTTTTTAATTCCCTTGTTTGTCGTAGCGTAATTACCCCGATCTTGTCTTTTAATTTTTCCTTGCATGATAACTTGAATCGACTTAGCTAACCACTTGTTTCCCTAGGGTTCGATAATTTTATTACTTGGTCAATTGCCTTACTATAACAACGATCTCGTACACTTGCGAGTGAGTTCAAATTTGTGCTTAAACGAATTTGGCAATCAAGGACTCGTAAAAAGTTGGGCAACCTTCCGACAGTGGGCTTTTGAAAGATGGAGAATATCGCGATCAACAGGGTTCCAGAGTACTATTACAACCAATGTGTATAAAGACTCCTCGCTAAGACCTGGATTACCCCACTTCAAAACTCTTGAGCCTACAAAACAACAAGGAAGAAAAAATTAAAATTAGTCACCAACGCGGTCCCAGGAAGGAAATAAGAAGGCATACGTTTGATAATGTCAAAACGTTCAGGGGAGTTAATGCGCGCTTGGCCGCCAGAGAAGTCCGCTGATGCTCGCCAATCACCGCCAATAAATAGGAATTGATTATGTCAACTCCTAACTTTATTGGGGACCCCCTCAATAAGCTTTACCCCCGTCCTCGCCTTAACATAATACCAGCCTACACCTTCCTCGTTGCAAGCCGAGATGACCAAGGCGTATTGAATTTTGGCCGTATTAAGTTTATTCTTGTATCCTTCGAGGCCAAAAAGCGTCATCAGGGCGAGCAAAATACTCCACCAATTTGGAGTAATTTGGGTAATCACCTGGTTGGTATCTTCCAAGAAGCGGCCAATGATAGAGTGGAGCGGCAATGGGAACCCCGTGTTGAGTATGTCTAGGTTGATCGTTGTACAACCCGGTGGTGCGCGATCAGCAATTTCTCCTTCCTTGGGGGCATACAAGAAAATATCGTAAGGAATCTTGTAGTGAGACCTAATGTTATCTAGGTCATCCTCCGTAACTAAGCTGGAAATCTTGCTCGCTGTGTAAGTGTTCTCCTGGGCGGACATAATCACTTGGGAGCGAACAGGAAAGGAGTTGGAGATGCGAGCAACATAGTCCTCCCACTCGTTTTGGCGAACAACACCCTCAGGAATTTGGGACTCGGGAGTCGCTTTAGAGGTAGGGAAGCCTATCTCCTCAAGAAACTCCCAAGTCACAGCTAACCGTGGTCGCTCAACTTCGGGATGGTCGCTTTCAGCCTCGATTTCTGCAGCCACCTCCTCCGAATCCTCTCCTAAATCCGAGGAAGTCCCTTCTTCTACATCTGGGCGACCAGCAGAGTTTTGGGTCTCTTTCTCGCCAGAATTCTCCGAAGCATAAGCTTCAACGGAGCGAACAACTGAGGACATTTCAGAACCCGTTTCTTCGTCTACCAATAAGGTTCTTGGGTTCCGAGCAAGGGCTTGGCGAATAGATCGGCGAGGAGCAGGGGAGGAGACTTCTTCCATGGGACGCTTCCGGGGGTTACGTTCGAAAATTTCGATCGAAGTAGTTTCGCTCGAAGAAGAGGCCATACGGAAAATATTAATGGGAAAAATAACGGAAATGACGAAGGATTTTGAAGAAAAAAATTGAAAAGAAGAAAAAATTTTAGTAGAGGCAGCGGCGCACGGCGGAGCACGACGGAACACAGCGGCGTTAGGAAGAACACGGCGGTGGAAGAAAATTTCGAGGAAAAATAACAAAAATAAAAGCGAAATTGAAAGGAAAAACGAGATTAAAAACTATAATCAACAATTACCTGAAGATAATACGCGAAATCGACCAAGAATCTCGTGAAAATCGAAGTGAGAAAGCGTGAATGAAGACTCTAATGACAGAAGAGGGAAAAGGAATTCGAAAGAATGAAAGGAAAGAGAAAGAATGGTAATTATAAGGCTAAAAAAACGGGGTCTAAAATGAAAATTTTGAAAAATATCATAGGCCCCTATTTGCAAAAAAAAGAATACACGTGGGCGGCGATGACGTCATCGACCACCCACGACGTTACGGTTTCCGAGGATCTCAGGAACCCAACCGTCACCCACGTGCGAGGTACTCCAGTGTTCGCTCTGATGACCTAATGTTCGCTAGTTTTCCCGCTCAAAGGAATTCAAAAATTTGTTGCTCGCCAAGAACATACAAGCATCACCAAAATTATGCCTTGTCCTTCACTAGTCAATAATTTTCCTAACAAAGAACAAGTCAGGGGGCAATGTTGATAGGCGACCAAGCGAGCAACGGTGATCAAAGATTAAGAAGTTAATGAACCGGAATCAAGAGACGGGCGACCATCAGAGTTTGGAGGAAGTCAAGTCTTCTGGCGACCAGGAGTGTGGTCAAATATATTTTAGGCGACCAACACAGCAAAGAACAAGAAAAATGAATAACCAGAGCTAAAGATGGAGGCGAAAAGTGGACATCTTTGCAACAACGCGAACAACTATGCACCAAGCATAAACGTTAAGCGAACAATAGGTCTGTAGCGCCCAACGAGGATATACAAGCGAACAACTAGTCACCAAGGAAAGCAACTGAGTAGTTCTAAAGACAAAGTACAGCATTGGGAATCCCAAGAGTCACTAGTTTAGATATGGTCCAAGTGATAGTAGTTTAGATGTTGTACAAGTGTCTCAACACTTGGCAAAAATTCAATGGTTAAACCACTAGAAAAGTGACACATAACCTCCTTGTATATCTATAAATATCCCTTCATTTGCATGAAGAGAGGAGGATTTTTTTCCATAATTAAAAACATAGCCCAAGTTCTTGCAAATTTATTACTTGAACATTACTTAGCCAAATTCCACAATCATTTGATCTTGTTTGATGATCTTGATTAGAGAAAACAACCACTAATTATCACCGATTACAAAAAGGTCATCAACACATAGGATACACAAGGGATCCGACATTTTGTGACAACAAATCAGGAAGATTTGATAAGGATTTATCAAAATTAATACAATTTGTTAAGTACCAAAAATTTGTAAATGGAATTCCAAATCCTTACGGCAAAAAAATTTACAACATCAAAAACACCATCCATCACACAATGCACAGAAGAATATGAAATCTAATCATACGGTGTAGCAAACATCGGCTCACGATTGATTAAAGATGTGATAATTTGATATTGGTCTATTAACTCATCGAACACAGGATCACATTTTTTCAAAAAATCTCTATGAAGGAAGTACCTAATTAGTCCAATATCTTTTATGTGGTTCAAATCTTATCACAAGTCGAGCCGATTTTAAAACCTCTTTACAAAAAAGCACAATTACGCATCAAATTATGAAAAATTGTCCGATTAAAATTACAATAAAATAAAATCGAACCGATATCGATACAAAAAATTTCATTGTGGTTTCAGTTTTGAGACAATTCGTTTTATGAATTAATTTCATTTGGTATGAAATATTGGACCCAGATCTCTAAAAACAATCAACTACGCTAAGATAAAGCCAACCAAAGTTAAAGGACAAAAAAGTGTAATTTCCCTAATAATTTCGTGCAATTATCTATAACAATGAAGACATTTCACCTATAAAATGCTCACAAACTAAATTAAATTATACACAGTTGCCAAATTAAGACAAAATCTTTTCGGGCTTACATATTTAGGAAACCGCATTTTTTGCTTATAAATTAGAACACTATCTTGCAAAATCTTGCAAAAATAAGGACACTATCTTTATTTTGGGCAAATTTAATTTCATAAAATATGAGTCAAACAAAGCCCGACTACCATATGCCCAGTTGGCCATATTTTATAAAATTTTGCCTAATTTGGCTAAAATTAAAAGAGATTGTCCTAATTTTGTAAGTTTCTAAAGATATTGTCCTAATTTTGCAAGTTCATAAAGATATTGTCTCAATTTTGCATGCATGTAAAGATAGTGTCTTAATTTTATAAAACACTCATAAGGTAGTGTCCTAAAATAATAAAACTTTCCTTAGGACCAATTTAGTAAATTGTAACAAAGAGAATTAATTATTTATTTAAAGAACATTAATTAGTTAAAGTACAATATATCTAAAAAAAATTATAAAGTGGTACATATATGAAATATTTTAATTCTAAAACATACTTGTTGTTTACCAAATAAATAAGGCTGGAATTAAATGGCTATTTTAGTGTACTTTGGTAAAAACATCAAATGATTGGATTCTTAAATGCTAAAATGATTGTTTGGTTGATGAATGATAATAAAAGCACATGAACACCAAGAATTGCCAGGGGTTTTTAGTCCCTGGACTTAAATGAGAATTGTATTGATTTGATTGATGGGATTGAACTCTCTCTTTTTTTGTTATAAATGTGTGACTATTTATAGTTTTCTCACTACAGGGGTACTGGGTCTTTTCCAACCTCTCAGGGGACAGAAACATTAAATGCCTCCAGCTTCTGAGGACGCACGGGCTCTGGTATGCCAGAGCCAGCAGGCGGCCGGCCGCTTGCGTGTTGACACGTGTCAAAAAGGGACGATTCTCTGGCTTGTTTTCTTATTTGGATAGAATATTCTCTTTGACACCGAGTACGGAGGCGATCTTTTTCTTCTTGGGGGAAGATCTCGTCAGATTCTGTCACGTGCTCTTCTTCCTCTCTGAAGGTCGGAGATGTTTCGAGGTCGGAAGTCGGCCTCCTGGGTAGTATTAAGGTCGGAAATCCCTCTTGCGCGTTGGTCACGCCCCCGCGATCTCTATTGGCTTTATTGCGTCGAGGTCGGTCTGGTTCGATCCCGGTTTGCCCGGCCTGCTCCTTTGCCGGAGCAAACACGCATTGTAAATTCACTTCCGACCTCGCTCTTGAGGTCAGAGAATGGGGTCGGAGCCCATGGAGGTCGGTCTCCATCCGGTAGGATCGGGGCCGTTGTGGACGTGCGGTCTGACCATTTTGGCTTGCTTTAGGTCGGTGTCGACCTGTGGTGTAAAATGGCTACAACAATTGCCCCCCAGCTCGGCTCTCAGGGTTGATGAGAGGTGAGGTAGTCGTCTGCCATTTGGTCGTTGGCACCGATATTTAATAGCCCGGGGCGATCGTTGGTCGGCCCCCTATGGGCTGACGTTTGAATTGACGTTCGTGGGTAAGTGCGCCTGGAAAGGCGTGCATGACATCAGTGGCGCTTCGGATCTCGTACATTCAATGATAGCGTGCACCGTCGCTTCGAGGTATTGCTTCCACTTCTTGCATCTAGGCCCCTAGGCCTAGAATTTATTTCGAAATAGGCCCCTCCCGCTTCTTATAAATAGGGAGGGTTCTTGCCATTTCAAGTTTTTCACTTTTGCGTTTTCGAATTTTCAGAGCAAAATTTGCAATCGTAAGGATTTCTCCGGCGAATTTCTTGCGGCGGCGTTCGATCTCGTACGGCAGCGACGTAGGCATTTGAGGAAGGCAATTCTATTTCTCTAAACTCAGAAAAATCTTCCCTTTCCTTTCTTCGAAATGGTACGGCGGTGGGCTGGTCCTCCACCTGGGCAAAGAGTCGGCGCCTCCTCGAGCGGCGGCGGCGGTGGCGGAGCTAATAGGAGGTTGTTTGAGGGAGAGAGAGGCTCCGACAGTGGAAGTGGTGCTTCTCCTTCCCGTCTAGCGAGCTCAATCTGGGCTCGCGATGATGATGGCCTAGATGCGTTATTTCCGAGTCCGGGCCGATCGTTGTTGGGCGAAGGTGCCCGCGAGTGGGTTCCGGCGGCGGCCCGACCTATGGAAATCAGGGATCCTCTGGACGATCTCTTAGAGGAAGATGAAGAAGAAGGCGACCGTGGTGAGAGTGACGATTTGGACAACAATTTGGTTCTTCAAAATCTCACAGCCGGACAAATTAAAGAAAGGCTTGGGATGATGAATGAGGCCTCAGGATCGGAGGCCGAGGAAGTTGGGAGGTCGCCCGTAGCAGGACGGAGTGTAAGTCAGGATCACCGGGATCAGGTCAGGTGGGCCTTTCGCCTATGGTCGGCATTTGTGGAGGAGAAAGATGAAGTCGAATCTCTCGACTTCGATTTAGAAGGGTATCAAGATCGCTTTCCGCGGGGGCCGACGGTTCGCGACCCGGCCACCATACGGATTGCCAACCTCGAGGAGTCCCAAAGGTGGACCATCGGCCAAGTCCAGAGCAAAATAAAACAAGATTATCTTGACGAAATGCGGGCTGAGTGGGACATTCCTTACGATGTTTATCTTTATGCCCCTAGGCAAAACGAACGGGCGGACCAGCCTCCTCGTGGGATGGTGGCCGTGACCCAGGATATGATGGAGGTCGGACTCCATTTCCCCCTTCATCCGGTCGTCACTTATTTGCTGAACTACTGGAACCAGGCGCCCATCCAATTGCTTCCGAACGCATGGATGATCATAGTGAGTGTCATGGCGTTGTTTGGCCAGAGTAGACTTTTTCGGATGTCGACCCCTGACGAGATGACTTATCTTTATCGGGTTCAAAGCAAAAAGAGTGGGACCGGCGAGGTCTTCATTCAAACGAAAGGGCAGAAACTGGTGACCGGCCTCCCGAGTAAAGCCCGCAACGATCGGAAGAAGTGGTTTTTCATTGGTGGGGCATGGAAGACCGGATATCCAGACGGGATGGAGATCGATGTTCCGACCGACATCCGCCTTAAAAATCCCAGTAAGGAATTTTTAGTTTGAATTTGAATTAAGAGTACTGATCTAATTTTTTACTTCTCTTTGCAGGTTACCCTTGTCCTTCCGATCGGGAGTTGAATTTCAATTTTACGATCGTCAGGGATCAGATTCTGACATTGCCGGCCGCAGAAAGGAATCAGGCCATCCTCCGGACTCGGCGAGCTCGATTTTCCAGCCAATTCTTCCAGTTTCCTCGTCATTTAAAGTTGACGGGTAAGTATAAGGGTAAGACCGGATCTCGACCTACAGTGTGCTTTTTTTTTAACCTCGAACTTTGATGTTGCAGTGCCTGACTTCCCGATCGTGAGATAGTGCCCTCCAGAGCTTCTCTACCGCTGTCCGAAAATGTTCTCCTTGCTCGGTGACTGTGTGGTAAATAAAACGGCCAAAGGGGCGAAGAAAAAGAAGGAGACCAGCGCTCGGACTGGAATCGTGATTGAAGAGTCTCTCCCACTTCAGTCAGTTTCGGCCGTCGGGACTGCCGCCACCGAGGCCCCGACCTCCTCCCCGATTACCGGCAAGAAGAGGGGTCTGGAGGAGGCTGAGAGTAAAGAGGCCGGCCTGCATGGGTCGAGCCCGACCCCGATCGATATTTCTGCCGATACTCTGCTCGGACTCAGGCCGGTCGGGATGGAGACTGTGGCCCATGCGGCGCCGGCTCATGGCCGGGAGGATGATAGGACCTACTTTGGTCGTGATCCAGCTCGCTTCCAAGCGTAAGTTTTCTAACTCTTGAAGTTCCTTAGTCGAATTTTATTCGTACGTGACTTAGTCAAGTTCTTTATTTCTTTCTTTAGGCTGATGCGTAATGACTCCGACCTTCCACCGTTGGTGTTGGACTTCCTGTCCTCCCGGGCTCCGGGCTCCATCGTCGACATGCCGGAATATATAAGCCAGGCAGTGAACTCTTTGCCCCAGGCCTGGACCCGGGAGTTGGCCGATATCCCCGAGCATCGTCCCAGATACGCCGGCCGTGACTGCATTGCTCTGGCCAACCAGACGATAATCATGGCCAACTTTGTGGAGAGTGAGCTCAGCAGTGTGTTGGGAAAATAGGGGTGCCCAGAATCTATTCGGGATGAAATTTAAATACGAATTTAAATACAATTATTACTAGCATGAATTAATCCTAATTAATTCAAATAATAATTCCAACAACTAATTATCATCATGCATGTTAAATTAATTTCACATATTAACTAGGCGGAATAAACAAGTAAATATGCGATTAACGTACCTCTTGTAGAATTGGCCTTTGGATATACGGGACAATTGTAATCTCGCTCTATCAACCCAAAGCCTTCTCAAGTATTTCCCTTTTCACCTCACTTGATCGCCGGTGGGAGACGCTTTCAAGTAATTTAATAAACTAAGGAAAAAGAAAAATATCTATGCTTCTTGATTTTTCCAACACATGGAATTATGTACTTGGAGATGAAATAATCATCCCCTATTTATAATATGAGGGGGCCGAATTTTTGAGGTATATTTGGGCTTGGAAAAAATCTTTTCTTAGACTCAAAGAAATCTTGAATATATCTCATATATTCTTTTCTCCAAAATAAAATATTCCACAAAAATCTCACCCTACATATTTAGGGGTGTAATTTTCGAAAATTCATAGGATGGAATCCAAGATTTGGATTTTCTTGAATATATGAGATATTCTTGTATTCCTAGAATACATATCTTCCATAATATCTTTCCAAGAAAATCAACAAAATCTTATTTCTCCTAATCATCATATTTTCGAAAATAATAAAGAAAAATTAGCATAATTATTTTCTTTTTATTTTAATCACCTTATCATTATTGGGCTACTTAATGGGCTACTTGAGGGGCCTTAAGGAGAATTAAGATTGGACCTCCTAATGGACTTCTGAATTTCAATATTGAGCCCCAATATAATTCAGCCCATTAATATTAATTATTACCACTAATAAATTAATATTGCACTATCCATCTTAATCCATATTACGATAATATGGGCTCCCGATTATTATTTCCCGCGTTTAAGATTATCAAGTCCATTAATTAATTGAGCTTCTGAATAGCTCTAAATTAATTAATATATTTCACCTTGGAGTAAAGACAGCTCAACATTATTATTCGTACCGAAGAAACTAATTCTTCACTTGCAAGATTTGGTACAATAAAACTTCTGAGCCCACCAAGGGGACTATTCACACGAGCCGTACTCGCACGCGTTTCTCCGTATTAAATCTTAGCAACCGTCGTATGATTAATATTTCTGCCCAAGACACAAAGTTCGAAGTCACAATGATTCTCACCCAACATGAATCAAAGCAGTAACCATTAAGCACACACGGTCCTATTTAAGGGACGGAGATTAAGAAATCAACAACCACTGAGGTCTAATTCTTCACATTTCAGAACAGAAGAATTTATCCTCGCTGTAGGTCCTCTTCAACACATACTAAATGTGCTAGTGCAATCTCTTAGTCAAGACAGACCAATCTGAGCCTTACACATCGACCTTTCACAGCGGATTGTTCAATTCTACCTAGGTCGTGAAAATGTACGTTTAGTTACAAGTAAACTGTTAATGTTGTCTTCCGTGATCGGGTATCACCACATTAACTACTATGTAACACGTACTATATATTGAACGGTTTGCAATAGAAATTCAACATTCAATCATAACTAAAGCAAATGCGATAAAAGAATTATTCTCATAAAACGAGTGTTTGATACACGAGTTATACAAAGTAAAAGCATACTTTCACGTATAACTCCAACACAGTGCCTTCAACTCACTCCGGAGGGTGGAGGCTGACCTGACCAGGGCTCGGGAGGAGAAAGCCGGCCTTGAGAGCAAAAATGTTGCGCTTAAGAGGGAGCGGGATTGCGTGGTCGGCCAGATGAAGGTCGTTTTGAAGGAGAAAGACGATGCCCTGGGTCGGGCGGAAATGGCGTTCAAGGCCCTGGCGGATGCCCGGACTCGGGTTGTCAAGATGGAGGATGCCAACGCCGATCTACGGCTGGAGGCGCATAGAGCCAGGGGGGATGCCGACCAGGCTTTAGCCCAGCAGACCGAGCTGGAGAAGGAGCTCCAGAAAAAGGCTGACGAGCTGGCAGCCGCTCTGAGCAGGCCGGCATTCGATCCAGATGATCCGGCCACCAGCCCGGTGCTCTTCTCCGAGTTCTGCTTCTACATGGCCGCCGCCAGTCTGATCCGGGTTGGCCGCCAGGCCGGTGCCGATACTTCAGCCCAAGAGACCTACTTTCGTGATTACGTGGCCAAAAATTCGATCCACGAGGGCTACTGGCTTCCCTTCCTCGATCTCGAGACCGACCATGGGGTGGATCTATCTTGGTTCCCCCATCGGCATAGGCTGATCAAACCGGGCCAGGCTCTTCCGGCCGCCGATGAAGAAGAATGAGGAAAGGAAGAGGAAGAGGTCCCTCCGGAGGGCTCCCAGGTGCCGGACGGAAGTGCTGTGGAGGCCTGTATTGATGAAGTGGATGACTTTGTGGCCGGAACTGGAGGGCAAGCGAGCCCGGTGGCCGGGGCAGGCGACCCTTGAACTTTTTTTTTTGCCTTAGCTTTTTCTTTACTGCTTTCCTGGATGTAACCGGCCTTCGGCCTGGTCTGTTTTCTTTTTGAACTGATTGTAATGCTTATTTTTCCGGCTTTGGTCCGACTTTTATTAAGAACATAGTTTTTCTCAACTTTGTTGTTTCGCTTTTAATTGCCGTGTTGTTTATCCCTGCTAAAAATATTTAAATTTTAACAAGTATGGGTGGTGTTTTTCCCGAGCTCTAGTGAGATATGCCGACCTTACCATGGTCGACATATACTTTGAACTGAGCCCGGTGACTTGAAATGGCCTTAGTCACCTTACCGAGCTCAAGTGTGATATGCCGGCCTCGATGCGGTCAGCATACGCTTTTGAACCGAGCACGGCTTTCAAAATGGCTTGGGTGGCCTGTCCGAGCTCAAGTATGATATGCCGACCTTGACACGGTCGGCATATGCTTTTGAACTGAGCTCGGTTTTTTAGACGGCCTTTGGTGGCCTTCCCGAGCCCAAGTGTGATATGTCGACCTCGGTATGGTCGGCATATGCTTTTGAACTGAGCTCGGTTTTTAGATGAGATTGAGCTGCGCATAGGACTTTGTATTGATAAGCACTTTGACTACATAGTACAACTTGGTTACTGGTAATATTTCTTCAAGTGAACTGCATTACAGGGGTATTGGTCCGGAGTGCCGTCCATGAGTTCCAACTCGTAAGCTCCCTTGGAGAGCCACTTGGATATCCTAAACGGGCCCTCCCAGTTCGGGCCGAATACCCCTTTAGGGACTTGGACCTTTTTTAGGACGAGTTCGCCGACCTGGAATTGTCTGGCCTTCACTTTGGAGTTGAATTTTTTTTCAGATTTCTTCTTATAGGCCGCATTCCGGAGATCGGAGTTAAGTCTTCGTTCTTCTAGCATGTCCAGATCGATCATCCGGGCGGTGTCGTTGTCTTCGGTGATCGTCTAGGCTGTTCGGTAGCTCGGGAGGGAGACCTCCGATGGGATGACAGCCTCCGTGCCAAAGGCTAAAGCGAAAGGTGTTTCGCCTGTTGAGTTTCTAGTGGTCGTCCGGTATGACCAAAGCACGTCGGGGAGCTCGGCCGCCCACTTCCCTTTTTTATCCTTAAGCTTGGCCTTAATGGTGTGCTTGAGGATTTTGTTTACGGCCTCTACTTGGCCGTTTGTCTGCGGGTGGTAGGGGGTGGAGAAAATTTTCTTGATTTTCCACTTTTCACAAAATTGGATCATCTGGAGACCGTCGAATTGCTTCCCGTTGTCGGAGATGATCGCTTGAGGTAGGCCGAAACGGCAGATGATGTTTTTCCAGATGAACTTTATGATTTGGGTTTGGCTGATCTTGTTGAGTGGCTCGGCCTCCGCCCACTTTATAAAGTAATCGACGGCCACGGCGGCGAATTTGTGGCCCCCGGGCGCAGTGGGCATCGGGCCGATTAGGTCGATGCCCCACTGGGCAAAAGGCCAAGGGCTGTACATGGAGGAGAGTTGCTCGGGGGACAACTTGATGTTGGGTCCCAAGATTTGACATTTATGGCACGACCTTGCGAAGTTGATTGCGTCCTTATTCAAGGTCGGCCAGAAATATCCTTGCCTAATCACTTTATGGGCTAGTACCCCCTCATGGATCTCGGCCAGAATGCTCTGGCCTTGCTCCGGGGTTATACATTTCAGGAGTGGGAGGGTAAAGCTTCTCTTATACAAAAGATCATCAATGAGAGTGTACCTCGATGACCTGAGTTGCAGTTGCCGGGCCCGAACTCTGTATTCTGAGAGTCTGCCGGTCTTCAAGTATTTTACGATCGGAGTCATCCAATTTTTGTCAGTGTTAAGAACGGTTGACACCTGTGCTCGAATCACTGTAGGGGTCCCGAGCGTGGAGAGCTGGATGTTGGCGAGGTCGGCGGCCCCTTCCGCGGTCGTGAGTTTGGAAAGGGCGTCGGCCTGGGTGTTGTGCTCCCTCGGGATTTGTTCTATAAAAACTTGGTGAAATTTCTCGCACAAGGTTGTGACCAGGTCGAGATATTTCACCATTTGCTCCCCCCGAGCCTCGTACTCTCCTTTTATTTGATTTACTACGAGTAGGGAGTCCATGAAGACGTGCAGTCGGTATACTCCAATGGCTATTGCAAGTTCGAGACCCCCGACCAAGGCCTCATACTCAGCCTTGTTGTTGGTGGCCGGGAAACCGAAATGGACCGTGTGGGTGAAACTCTGGCCCTCCGGTCCGACCAGAACAATTCCGGCTCCGGCGCAAGCGTTGGTTGACGACCCATCCACGTAGAGTTTCCATGGGGGATGGTCGATCCTTGTGAATTTTGGAGGGAAAGTGAGCTCTACTACGAAGTCGGCCAGTGCCTGGCCCTTGATGGCCGTTCTCGGGGCGTATGTGACTCCGTACTGAGCTATCTCTAATGATCATTTTAGTAACCTGCCGCTGGTGTCCGGCCGGTGTAAGACTTGCCTTAAGGGTAGGGTGGTGAGGACCTCCACTTGGTGGTCGAAAAAGTAGGGTCTCAGCTTTCTCACACTCATGACCAGAGCGTAAGCCAACTTTTCGAGTGGGGTGTACCTGAGCTCGGCATCGTGTAGGGCTTGACTCACGAAGTAGATCGGGAGATGGTTCTGACCATCCGCTCAGACAAGTACAACACTGAGGGCGACCTCGGAGGCCGCTAGATACAAGTAAAGCTTTTCTCCTGGGATCGGTTTGGCCAAAATTTGTGGGTTTGCTAAGTATTCCTTTAATTTTGAAAAGGCTACTTGGCTTTCCTTATTCCATGAAAATCTTCCGTTCTTGATCGTCGAGAAGAAAGGCTTACTCTTGTCTCCGAGCCGGGCTATGAATCTGTTCAATGAGGCTAGGCAGCCGGTCAGGCGTTGTACTTGCTTGATCGATCTGGGGCTCCTGCATGTCGTGGACGGCTTTGATCTTGGCCGGGTTGGCCTCGATTCCCCGCTGGCTGACGATGTGTCCGAGGAATTTGTCGGCCTCCACTCCGAAGTTGCATTTCCTCGGATTCAGTTTCATGTTGTATGCCTTGAGGATCTTGAAGGTCTCCTCAAGGTCTATGAGATGGTCTTCCTTTTTTAAGCTTTTTACCACGATATCGTCGATGTAGACCTCCATGGTCTTTCCGATCTGATCCGTGAACATCTTGTTGACCAACCGTTGGTAGGTCGCACCGGCATTGATCAGACCGAAAGGCATTCAGAGCCAAGAAAATATGTTATTTTTCGTATGGAAATAGGTGTGCTTGATGTCCTCGACGGCCATCGGGATTTGGTGGTAGACGGCGAAGGCGTCCATGAAGGACATCATCTCGTGGCCGGCCGTGCTATCCACCAGGTGGTCAATGTGCGGCATCGGAAAATGATCTTTCGGACAAGCTGCGTTGAGGTCGGTGAAGTCTATGCACAGTCTCAAAGTGTTGTTTGTTTTCTTAACTAGGACAACGTTGGCGACCCATTGGGGCTCGTCTTTGGCCTGCTCGATCAGTTTGTTGTCCAACAACTTCTTGACCTCCTGGGCCAGTGCTTCATATTTTTTCGGGCCGAACTTTCTTTTTTTCTGGTGGACCGGCTTCCTGTTAGGGTCGATTTTCAATCGATGGCAGGCGTGTTTTGGGTCTATTCCGACCATGTCTTGGTGAGACCAAGCGAAAACTCCTATGTTGGTCTTGAGGAATTCGATCACTTTCCCCCGCATTTCGGTCGGTATGCGAGAGCCAATCAGGACTTCCAATTCCGGCCTCGAAGGATCGACTGGAATGTGTTCTTACGACAACTACTTCAGAGAAGAGTTGAGAGAGTTGACTCGATCTCTAGTTGTTGTTTCCTTGTAGAATCAAAACCATAGTTAATTAATCTATTAAGCATTATAGTACCATTTATTTTTTCTTTAAAATAAATTTTCTAATATGTGAAAACTATATTCAAGTTAATTATCTACGTAATTGTAGAAGTTGTTATTTATGATCACATCTTCCGGTTTAATGAAATATAAGTTAAATTTTATAAAACGTGAGTCAAATAAAGCTTGATTATAATATGCCCAATTGACTGTATTTTATAAAATTTGGTCTAAATTGGTTAAAATTTAAAGATAGTGTTCTAGTTTTGCAAATTTGTAAAGATATCGTCCTAATTTTGCAAGTTCTTAAAGACATTGTTTCAATTTTGCAAGCCTGTAAAGATAGTGTCCTAATTTTACAAACACTCATAAGGTATTGTCCTAAAATAACAAATTTTCCTTATAACCAATTTAGTAAATGGTAACGGAGAATATTAATTGTTTACCTAAAGAACATTAATTTAAAAATAATAATAAAGTGATACATATATGGAACAATTTAATTCTAAAATATACTCTCAATAGTAATAGTTTATGATCAAAGTATGTAAAACCACATTGAGGTTAATTATGTTTATATCTATCATCATCATTGTCTTAACTACGAATTGATATGTATACAATAAACAATATCTTATAATTTATCACTAAATTAACTCATACAAGCAAGAAAAAATTAATTTTTTTAAAGCATTATCTTATGGGTGTTTGCAAAGGACACTATCTTTTCAGACTTACAAATTTAGAAAATAATCTTTGTGGGCTTATAAAATTAAAACGTTATCTTTACAATCTTGCAAAATAAGGACATTATCTTATATCTTTGGCAAATTTAGGCAAAATAAGGATATTATCTTGTATTTTGGACAAATTTAGGCAAAATAAGGACATTATCTTTTAATTATCTATTAAATTGTTTCCTCTGTTGATGATTCTTCAGATGTTGTTGACTTAAAATGTTTGGCTGAGATTGATGAGGTGAAAATGTATTAATTTTTCTAAAATTCTTGTTAATACTTAATGTTTATGATTAAATATTCTATTGTGTTTAATAATTTAATCTATTATTTTGATTAAATTTTGTATATATTCATTATTTTATTGTCAAATTCATGTGATAGAAGAACATATGAAAAATATGAAAGAAGAACATAAAATTCGTATGTTCTTACAATCTATACTATATTCTATTTATAAACTTGTAACAATATTAAGATTACAAAATTGTGTCATGTTGTCGGTTATACTATTAACATAATTGACAACATGTAATTATTATATGCCTAAATTTTACATTACTTTCAATGTTAATCATTAAACACATGCATTATAATATGCAATCCATTGTTTTTTTTTTAAATTTATGTGTGCAAGATCATTTAATGATAAAAGTAACTGCCTAATAAGTGGGCATGATTTTATATTATCGTTTCATAAAAAAATCTAAATGTATGTTCATCAATCATTACGCAATTCATTCTACTTTAAAAAAGGATTATTAATATAATAGAAAACATATCAAAAAATAAATTATTTTGATAAGATACTAATTTTCAAAAACATATATATAAATTAATGGTCCCGTCAATATCATAAATTAATAATTTCTTCAAATTATATAAAAAAAAATATGACAATTTAGTAAAATAAGAATTTACCATTTATTGCTTCTTGAATTTTAAATCTATTTGAATATTTTACCTTGATATATCCTCCTATTTGTAAATTAGTCAAAAGATATTCAAACGGTCTTATGACTGTGTTAGATATTGAAGTAAAATGATACATACTTTTCATTAAATCACAATATCAAATCTTTATGAGTACGTGTGGGTTATCCCTTTATACTTACACAACGCTTTTCAAGTTTAATCAATTTTTTTTTATTTGGAATACTTTTTAGATGAGAATTCATTGTATTGTATGACTTTTATTAATTATACTGGAAAACACTTTTTAGATTAATAAATTATTAATTTATAGAAAAATAATACCTTTCTAAAATAATAAAAAATTCAGTCCTAACAATATTAATTTATAGAGATTTTACTATATTATGAAACTTCAATGTGAAATTGAATTACGCATTGATACAAATTAAATTCCATTTAATAAAAAAATATTACATTTTTTCCTAACAAACGACTGATTATATTTTCGTTAATGGTGTCCAATTTATATTTCTCCATACCAATCTCCAAAAATGTATCGTAATCAATTATGTAGCACATTGCCAAAGTTAATTATGTTAAATCAAAACTTGGTCGCATAACCTTTTTTTTTATTTTCATTTAGCAATTAGCTCAATTTAAGGACTCTTTATTTTAGTGCGTATTTTTAGTTAATTCCTTTCTTGTTAAAATACTGTTAAATTTGAGAGTAACTGAAAATATTGATTAATAAATTAGCAAAAATCAAGGAATTATATATTGAATAATTGCTTTATATAAGCACATGTTTAAAAGGAAGCAAATTTAGTGTACATAAATTTGTAACCTTGTGATTGTAATTAGAAATTTTTTTGTCAGTTTATAATTATTATCATAATAAATATTATCATGCAAAATTTAATGCCTTTTTATCAATATTTATATAATTTGTCAAATTTAGTAATAATAAAAATGTATAGGTTTTTTTTTTTTTTCAAACATGCTATTCAAATTAAATTGCTTTGAAATTTAACAATCCACTCTTTCAAATAATAGTATACTTGGTGTAATAAAAAAATATATTCGAGTCAAAAATAACAAAATTAAAAAACTAACCTCCATCTACATATTTTATTATAGCATTTTATAGAAAAATATTTTATGAGAGCAACTATCATTTAACATATTGTAAGTCAAATTGGAGTCATAAAATTACATTTAATTAAATAATCTATTGACGAATTAGATGGAGCGAGATTAGAAGAATTCTTAAATACATATTATAATGTTATTAATGGAGCAATCAACAACATTTATGGACTTAAAAACAAAATGAAGACACATAACAACAAAAATTGGAAAAAAAAATGACACTTACCTTAAGAAAAGTGATATAACATATCAGAAACAAAGATAATACATAATAATTTAAATTATAAAATTTAAGGCAAAAGGTCAAATTTACCAATTAATAATAGATCAAATAATTAATTTGATTAATATTTATATAATTAAGATTTATTGATTAATTAAATGGGTATTTAATACAATTAACATATTAATTTAATTATAAGAATTAGCAAAGAAGGACATCGAACAAAAGACAATACGAACGATGTCGCAACTGCTAGGCCGATGAATTAAAGCAAAATTAGAGATGACGATCTTATAAGAATTAGCAAAGAAGGACATTCACTCAATACAATTAATATCAAGACCGCATGATCTTATAAGAATTAGCAAAGGAGCACATTGGCCCAATACAATTGACATCAAGTTTACATCGGACCGTCTATGCCGAACGCTCACATCATCCAATATCCATAAATCTATAACTACATAAAAATAGCAGCAGTTGTCAAAAGGGTAGGAGCATTTTGCTGTTAATGTGATCAGCACTCGCTCTACGATGAAACCGTGTATTTCACACGCTAAAAATCAAGTGAACAATGCTTGCAATGTAATTTTTATATATTTTATTTAGTGCTTCTGGTAAATATCACCGATTTTTTTATTCTATCGAGGTAAAAAGCAATCCTCAGAATCAAATTTGAAACCACATTGTATTAATTAATTGTATTTCTGCAATTATATCAGAGATTCATGTTAAAAGTTGTGCCAAGACATATTAAGCGGTTCCTAAAAAATCACGCCAAACTCAAATTTAAATTTAAATCGTAACAAAAAAATCAAAATATAAGACTTTTCATGTACGCTTTGTACAGTATAAATAGCCTTCCTTAAATACTATTTGTGTGGCAATCATCCTTTGCCCGAAGCCACCACTCAACTTCAAACTTTTCATCATTCCGCAGAGTTAAAATCCCCAAAGCCAGGTCCAGTGATTTTGTTTTACGAAACAACGTCGTTGAAAATCCTGCACTAATGGCGACCACCTCTGCTTCTTCTTTCCTCTCCAATTTCTGGCGATGGAACGGCTTTCAATTCCCAGCGGTATTTCCTCCACTAATACCGGTGTGAATAACAACTTGAGCTTCGTATTTCCGGCTTCCTCCATTAATTCCAGCACCGCGGCACTCTGCAATTTCCTCCCTCCGGTTTGAATGTGGAAGGCTCAGGCTCTGACGAGCTTCTTCTTCAGTTTTCGTTGTGAATTCCCGGCACGAATTGCAGGTTGATTTCCGACATCAATGGTAGCGTTGCAGCTCCTTGATTTCCGGCGACGAGATTTGAAGCTTTCCGGCGTGAATTGCAGATTCTAGGCGCTGCTCTCCTTTCTCCATTAATAGTTTGGGTCTCGATTTCTTTACTATGAAACTTGCTCAGGTTTTGGGGGTTCGGAGAGTCGAGCAACATTCTTTATATCTTGGTATTCCTATTTCTCGTGGTAGGTCACGAAGTGATATTTTCATGAGCCTGGTTGATAGAGTAAACAAAAAGCTGAAGGATTGGAAGAGTCGCATGTTGTCTTTTGCGGGGAAGTTGACCCTAGTAAAATCTGTGGCACAGGCAATTCCAACTTACCTCATGACATGCTTTAAGATACCCGATGGTGTACTCGATACGATTGAGGCTTCAATTGTGAGATTTATGTGGGGTCAACAAGGGGACGAGAAGAGAGTGCATTGGTTGCGTAAAGAGTGGCTTTGTCGTCCGAAGTATGAGGGTGGATTGGGGCTACGTGATTTGTGGGCTTTTAATAGAGCACTTTTAGCAAAGCAGGGGTGGAGACTGATTCAGGAGCCAAATTCACTCCTGGCTAGAGTTTTGAAAGCTCGTTATTATCCTCGAGGTGATTTCAGAGGTGCAACTATGGGATTTGCCTCAAGTTATACTTGGCAAAGTATTTTGGAGGGACGTAAATGGCTGGACAAGGGACTTGTTTGGGTGGTGGGTGACGGACAACAAGTAGGGGTTTGGACAGAGCCATGGCTTCATGATGGTGGAGACCCCTTTATATCTACGGTTGCTGACTTAACAATTTCTGAACCAAAGGTGGCTGATTTTGTTGATGATAATATCGGTGGGTGGGATGTTGCAAAATTAGAGCAATTTTTCAGTGAAGGTGATGTCGCTCGTATTCGGAAGTTGCCTATTGGTCATTCAAGCAGGGGGGATGTTTTGGCCTGGAGATATACGAAGTCGGGTATTTATTCTGCTCGATCGGGCTACATTGATGTTCTTTGTCGGGAGTTGGAGGGTGTTATCTCGTTGAGGAAGCCTCAGTTCTGGAAGTGGATTTGGTCGATGGAGGTTTTGCCAAGAATTCGGATTTTCATGTGGAGGCTTGCCCATGGGATCCTGCCTTCGACGATTAACCTTGTGGGGAGATTTGTGGACGTGGATCCTATGTGCAAGAGGTGTGGAATAGAGATTGAAACGATCGAGCATGCTTTACGGGATTGTGTGGTAATTCGACAGCTTTGGGAAACTGATGTGTTTGGCTTGGGATTTCAACTGCAAGGTAATGAGAATAGAGTGATGGAAGAGTGGGCGGAGGAGTGTTTTGAGATTTTATCCCCTGATAAAAGATGCACATTGGCGACTGCGTTGTGGGAGATTTGGAATTGTCGAAATAAATTTGTGTTCGATAATATTTCTATTTCGTGTGGAAATATACAGCAGCGTGTTAATGATCTGATGTTTGAGATGCAGAAAGTTGCTGGGTTTCGATCACGGCGGCCCTCAATTTTTATTTCTGTTTCGTGGAGACCGCCGGCGCCGGGATTTTTGAAATTGAATGCTGATGCTTCGCTTAAATTGGGAATTGGAGCAACTATTGGAGGGGTAGTGAGGACGGTTGACGGTGAGGTGCTTTGGGTGTTTGCGGAGCGGTGCGTAGATGAGGTATCGGTTGATGTTGCTGAAATTTTAGCAATTAAAAAAGGGTTGGTTTTGGCGAAGGAGTTGCATGTATCCAAATTAGAAGTAGAGTCTGACTCACAAATCATTATTAATGCTCTGCTTAGACCTTTGCCAGATTTGTCCTATTTGGGAAGTATTGTGCAGGAGGTGATAAAGTTGAGCAATTCCTTTGATGAGGTTAAGTTTTTGTGGACAAGGAGGTGTGGGAATATTGTTGCCCATAAATTAGCTTTATTTGGTTTTTCTTGTCATTCTTCTTTTTTCTCTACCCAAATTTCGGGTATGATTGTTGATGACGTTGTTGCCGATTTATTTTCCTGTCAAAAAAAAAGAATGGATTGCTGAAATTATTTAGTGGGCAAGTGAGGGCCACGTCTTCTTCTTCCTATCATCTTGGTCAAAGTCTAAGGAGTGGGATCCAAATAAGTTAATTGTTGAAATTGTACTTTTCGGCTCCACTTGGTAGGCAGTAAAAGACCATATTATGGGGTGTTGTATAATTAATATTTCACTTGGTAGGGCATACTAAAATAATATCGACCCGTTTCTTATATGCCCGACCCTGTAAAATAGTAAGGCGTAATACCTCCAAAGCACTATTCACCTTTACAAAATTAATTCGGTCCGAAAGGTCGTACTATTTTATTATTGGTTTGTCACACGAACCGCCGCCGCCGCCGGAATTTGGCCGGAATTTCGCCGGACCGCCGGAAAGTTGCCGGAATTTCACCAGAAAGTCGCCGGACCGCCGGCGCCGGCGCCGGCGCCGGAAAGTCGCCGGAGGCTGCCGGACCTAATTTTTACCTTTTTTATTACTTCCTACCAAGTAAGTATAAGAATTTTGCATAAATTAGTATGACCTTTTTTATATGTCCTACCAAGCAATTTTATATGACTTTTCTATACTAAATTTATGCCCCCTACTAAAATTATTAATGCCTACCAAGTACAACCTTCATGTACTATTTACAAAACGATTTTCATTTTTTGTTTTTCGTAGCCACTCATCTTCGCAAAATGATTCCTCGAAGATATAGAGGGCTCTAAATATTCAAATCATCTGGGCCATTTGTATATCATTTTCTGAAAGAAAAAAAAGAGCAGCCAGAAAAAGAGATAGGTCCTTTTTATTATATGGATCAAGTTATATTAGTTTGGGTTAAAAAAATATCATTGAACATTATTTTTTGGCTCAAGTTCGTTTTTGATAATATAATGAATTAATGCATATTAAATTTATTTATGTATTTTATTTCAAGTTATAGTTCGTGTTTTGTCATGGTTTAATTTAAAGGATTTTGACGATACTTTTTAAAATAATATTATAGTCTAAATAATCCAACCTCTTAAAAAATTATCATTCCGTCCCGAAATAAACTTTTTTCTTTTTTTCTTTTTTTTGTTTAAGAAAATATTTAAGCCAATATGTTGACTTTTGGAAAAATAATGAGTAGTTGTTCAACGTGAAGAGTAATTGTATAAAAATGTATTTGCGTATTAATATATGAAATGTTATTTTTTCCTATTTATGAAAGGAGAAACTTAGTGTCTTCTAAAATTAAAGGGGAGTATTTAATTATTACCTTTATCTCATAAAATGATACTACATGCTTCAATATTCTATATTTTAATATTTTAAGTACTTTCATGGTTGTCCTGTTCAGGTGAGGATGCGTAGCTAGCTTCACTTATTTTTTTAGAAACTCTTCTGCTCAAGGGGATTTAGTGCAGCGTACTAATAAAATGTACATAGATATGTATATATACACGACAAAGTATTTTATAATAAGGTTACGCAATATACATTAATAAATATTATACCCCGTGCATCGCACGGGCGAAATACTAGTCAACTACAACATCAAAAGGAAAAAAAATCCTTACAAATTATAAAACTATGGAAAAGATCCTTCAACACCAATAATCCGTACAAATTATAAAATTAAGGAAGAAAACTTCAACACCAATATTCCAGATCAACGCACTCCCAAGATGCACGCCACAACGACGAAAAGCAGTCCTCCAAATGCAAATTTGAGACGGGACAAATCTCCAAAAACTAAGGATGAGGAAACATGTTAAGCAAGGATGAGGAAACATGTGATGCAAGATTGAGAGTTTTATAGGAGATGTGGTAAAAAATAAATGGACGAGATCATTCAAATGAAAGACAACGGTCCAGATCAAAATTACATCCTTAAACAAAGGAGGATGAAAGGATTGGGAAATGTAGAGAAAACAAAAGCGCCACATGTGCAAAGACCGCTTGCTCTATATTATAATATGGATATGTTTAATTGATATATGTGCACGCTTTTATGATTTAATTATCTTGCATGCACATAGTCTCCTTATTATAATCCGCATATATTGTCCGGGTAGGCGGTGCCCGGTACTTGTCGGACTGTAAATCATATTTTGGATAGACGGCGTCCAATTATTGCTTCTATGTGCCCTAGAATAATCAAATAAATTCTTATTTCTCCGTTGTCAATAAATTGATTACAAAACTCACCATGTCACTTTAAAATTGTAGTGTATAATGTCTGATATTACCAAATGAGAATTCGTTGAGCTTGCTCCTGATGGTAGTAACTACCTGACATGGGCGCTAGATGTTGAGATCCATCTAGCCTCAATTAATTTAAGCGGTGCTATTATCGATGATTCAAAATCAACTGACGCCCAGAAGACGAAAGCTTTGATTTTTCTCAGACATCATCTTAATCAGGACCTGAAAAATGAATATCTCACTGAGGGAGACCCCGGAACGTTGTGGAAGTCCCTGAAGTACCGTTTCCAACAAAAAAACGATATACTTCTCCCTCAGGCTCAATACGATTGGTTGAACCTCCGTTTTCAGGACTTTAAGGCTGTGTTCTTTTTGGGTTTTAAGTGGTTTTTAAAAACCAGTTTTTGAAAACCAAGGTTTTTGTAATCCATGGGGTTTTTAAAATCTTTGTTCTTTTTTTGTTTTGAGTAGGGTAGGTTTTAACTTTATTATGTAAAAAGTAAATGAGTGTTGTATAGGTTATTTATAGGGTTGTAGGATTATGATTTCAAAAACCTAATTTTAAAACCCAAACTAGAATGGGTTTTGGATTTCAAAATCCAAATCCAGATTTTTAAAACCCAAAAAGAACATAGCCTAAGTCTCTGACGGAGTACAACTCAGTCCTACATCGTATTGTATCTCAGTTAAAGTTATGCAAGCAAACTGTAACTGAGGCCGAATTGATCCAGAAGACTCTATCAATTTTCCACGCTAGCAGCCTTGTACTCCAGTAGCAGTACAGGGCTAAGAACTACATTGTACACTCTGAGCTAATTTCTGCATTTCTAGTGGCAGAAAAGCACAACCAACTCCTTATGCAAAATCATAAATCGAGACCGATTGGCTCACAAGCAGTGCCCAAAGCACATGCTATAGCTCAAGGCAGTACAAGTGGTCACAAGCGTGGAAGGGGGAGAGGAAGTAAACGAACTTGTAGCAAAGGCTGAGGTCATAGTAAATTCGGTGGTCCAGGTTCCTCGAAAGACAATCAAGCTCAGGCTCGTGGAAAGGCTGCATCTAACACGAATCTCGCTCCTAACAAATTTGGCACTCAAGATAAGGTTGAGCAGTCTTGCCACAGATGCGGATGCAAAGGCCATTGGTCTCGCACGTGTCATACTCTCAAGCACTTGGTTGAGGCTTATCAAAAGCAGCAGAAGGATGACAAGGGAAAGACCCCTAAAGTTGAATCTCACCATGCCAGCCTGCCTGAAGCAGATTTTGACCATGACAACGACGATCTCTTGGGCATAGAGCTCAAAGACTTTGGAGACAATGAGTGATTTTAGTATTTGATTATTTTAGTACTTTGTTTGTTTTTTCTTAAAACAATTTATATTTTGGATCCTATCTTTCGGATATTTTATTTTATGGATGATATGATTTACCTTTGATGCGTTTACCTTAATGCTATCCATCAAATTTATTTAGATATTGTTATTCTTATACATGGCTTGTAAACATATCAGCTATTAGGTTTGGTTTTTTTTTCCCTCTGGCATGATGTATACAAATTGTGATTTATGTTTGGTAGATAGCGCCACCACACACACAATCTTAAGAGATATGAAGTATTTTCATAACTTGGTAGAACGTAAGGGGAGTGTAACTACGATAGCCAATGATAACATTATGATGGTGGGCTCCAGAAGAGCTTCCATTGTCCTCCTCATGGGTACCGAACTCATAATTGATAATGCTTTATTGTTCCCACAATCTAAGCGTACCCTTCTCAGTCTTAAAGATATAGATCTAATGGCTATCACATTGAAACTGAAATTGAGAATAATAACGAATACCTTTTGATGACTATTACTCGAGGTAGTCGTAAACAAGTTATAGAAAAACGTCTCTCCTTCTCTTCCAGATTGTACTATTCCTACATCCGGCCGTCTAATCTCCATCTAGCTATGAGTATGAAATTTCATGACCCGAACTCCTTTAAATTATGGCATCAGCGGTTAGGTCATCCAGGACAAACTATGATACGTAGGATTCTATCTAATTCCATTGGTCATAATATTTTGAATAATAGAATCCCTCTTGTTGATGAATTTATATGTGATGCATGTTCTAAGGGTAAATTAATAGTGCGTCCGTCGCGCACCAAAGTGGGACTAGAGTCTCTGGTTTTCCTTGAACGGACTCAAGGAGATATTTGTGGACCGATTCACCTAGCATCAGGACCATTTCGGTATTTCATGGTCCTAATTGATGCCTCCACTAGGTGGACATATGTCTGTTTGTTGTCTACCAGCAATCAAGCTTTTGCAAAGCTCATTGCCAAAACTATCGAGCTTCGAGCTCAATTCCCAGATTATCTAATAAAATCTATTCAAATGGATAATGTTGCTGAGTTTACCTCAAAAGCCTTTACAAATTACTGTATGGCTCTGGGAATTAAAGTGGAGCATTCGGTCCCCTACGTCCACACCCAAAATGGTCTTGTTGAAGCGTTAATAAAAAGTATCAAACTTATCGCTAGACCATTACTTATGAACTCTAAATTACCCACTTCATGTTGGGGGCATGCAATCCTACATGCATCACACCTGATACAAATCCGTCTAATTGCATATAATGATCATTCCCCCCTACAACTAATGCGTGGGAAAGAACCAAGCATTTCCCATCTGCGTATTTTTTTATGTGCGGTGTATGTTCGATAACATTACCAAAGTGAACCTCTATGGGCCCACAAAGGAAGCTAGGTATTTACGTTGGATTTGACTCTCCATCCATTGTGAAATACCTAGAACCTTTGTCCGGGGATCAATTAACGGTCCGGTTCACTGATTGTACATTCGATGAAGATCACTTCCCGGCATTAGGGGGATCTGAATTCAAAATTGAATGAATGTCGGGAGCTTATGTGGAACGTAAGTAATCTTCAGTAACTAGATCCACGCACTAGTCAATCTGAAATAGAAGTTCAGAAGATCATTAACTTGTAAAATTTAGCAAACAATATGTCAGACGCGTTCACTGACCATAGAGGTGTAACTAAATCGCATATACCTGTAGTAAATGCTCCCCAAAGGGTTGAGGTCCCAAGCAAATCAAGTATACATACCCCCACACGCTAGAAGCGTAAAGGACCTACAACCAATATAAACACACCCAAAAGAAAGGTCATCAAAACAGGTCAGCAGAACGTGAAATCTCTAGAAGAGACTCGTCTAAAAGACGAGCGTCCTAGTAATGAAGCACGTGCACAAAATATTCAAAGCACTAGGACCGCAGAACGACCAGACCCAGATACACTGGGAAATGAAGAAGGTCTGGTTGACATAAATGTTGAAGTCTCTATGAATTTCATAGATACGGGAGAAACTTATAATAGAAATATTATTGTCGTCGATGATACATTTGTAGGGACAATTGTTCTTTCAGTTATAAATAACGATCTAGATCCAGAACCCAAAACTATCGCTGAGTGTCGGAAGCGCTCTGATTGGGTAAAATGGAAAGAGACAATTGAAGCAGAGCTGACATTACTAAATAAACGAAAAGTATTTGACTCTATCGTTCGTACACCCCCGCGCGCTATCCCTGTAGGATATAAATGGGTTTTTGTATAAAAACAAAATGAGAATAATAATGTGGAGAGATACAAAGCGAGGCTAGTAGCTTAAGAGTTTTTGTAGAGACCCGGTATTGATTTCGATCAAACCTATTCTCCCGTAATGGACGCAATAACATTTTGCTACTTAATTTCTTTGGCAGTTAAGTTGAATCTCCAGATGAGATTAATGGACGTTGTAACCGCATATTTATACGGATCACTAGATGCTGACATCTATATGAAAATCCCCGATGGATTTGAGATTCCCCAGATGAGGAATGGTGAAAATTGCAGTATGTATAACATAAAACTGTAGAAGTCGTTATACGGCCTAAAACAATCAGGCCTCATGTGGTACAACCGACTTAGTAAATTCCTCCAAAAGAAAGGATACACGATTGATATAACTTTTTCATGCGTATTCACGAAGAAATCGCAAGGTGGTTTTTGCATCATATCCGTATATGTTAATGATCTAAACATAATCGGAACATGCAAAGAGATTGAAGAAGCCAGTTCAATCTTGAAAGCTGAATTTGAAATGAAAGTCTTGAGTAAAACCAAGTATTGCCTTGGCCTGCAGATCGAGCATCTCCCAGAAGGAATTCTTATACATCAGTCAATCTACGTGAATAAGGTATTGGAGAGATTTCATATGGATAAATCTCATCCACTAGGCACACCTATGGTTGTCCGATCCCTCGAAGAGTCGAAGTGGATAAGGACCCATTTAGACCAAGAGAAGATACAGAAGAAATTCTGGGGATAGAAGTTCATTATCTTAGCGTTAGAGCATTAGTCTATCTCGCAAATTGCACTAGACCGGACATTGTATTTGCATTTAATTTGCTTGCGAGATATAGCGCTTCTCATACAAGGAGACATTGAAATGGTGTTAAGCATGTTCTACGATATCTCCAAGGGTCTCAAGATCTTGGACTGTTTTACCGTAAGAACCAAGACAAAACCTTGGTAGGTTATGCAGATGTTGGCTATTTGTCTGATCCCCACAATGCCATATCCCAGATTGGTTACGTTTTTCTCTGTGGTGGTATCGCGATCTCATGGAGATCGGTTAAGCAAACCATGGTTACCACGTCTTCAAACCACTCAAAGATAATAGTTTTGTTAGAAGCCACACGAGAATGTGTTTGGTTGAAATCCTTGGTAAAACACATTGGTGACTCGTGTGGTATCGCTAAAGGTGATACATTCCCCATTGTTATATTCGAAGACAACGCAGCTTGCATCGCACAAATGAGTAATGGGTACGTCAAAGGAAATTTGACGAAACATATTTCACCTAAGTTTTTCTACCCATACGAACTCCAGAAGAGCGGCGTGATTACCATTCAAAAGGTGCAATCTAGTGACAATCTAGCAGAACTATTCACTAAGTTCTTGCCTACATCTACTTTTGAAAAGTACGTTCATGGTATTGGGATGCGAAAGCTCAAAGGGTTGTTGTCTTCAGGGGGGGCGGTAACCCAGAAGTAAATCCAAAAAATTTGATCCGGAAGATCAATAAAGTTACATTCCTCCCTAACTAGATATTTGGTCGCTACCTAGTAGGGCTGTTCACGGAATTCGGAGATTACCGAACCCGTACCGAAATCCGCACCGAAAAAGAACCGTACCGAAAAAATTATGGACTTTTTTATTTTAACCGTACCGAAACCGAACCGAATATTTTTTTGGTACGGATCTGGATATTACCAAATTAACCGTACCGAAAAACCGAATGTGACCGTACCGAACCGTACCGTACCATACCGAACCGAATAACCGAATTAAATATGTATTAATTTTAATTATTTTTTATTTATCAAACATTATTATAATGTTATTGAATTTAAGTACAACTAAGCGATTTCATAATTTCTCCTCATTTTCTTAACACAAACACTATATTATTTCTCTTTTAAGTTCTTAAAATGTTAACTTATGTTTAAATGTATATCAAAATGATTTAAATTTAATTTCTTATTCTTTTAATTTCATTGTTCATGTATATTCATTTCTTACAAAAACTTGGATATGGTGTACCTTGTGTCATGAATTACGACCAATATAATTTTAATATTGCACTTTTCATTCACAAGATATCTAATATGTATATATATATATATATATATATATATATATATATATATATATATATATATATATTATATACTATATTTTAAATACTTTATTGGTGGTGATTTACGTAAATATTTTAACCATCCATTATAATATAATGTGTTATATTCAAGCTTGTAATGATAGATGTTTGATTGTAGTTGAAGTTGAGTAGTATTCGTGAGTGTGCATGCATCGAATGTTTTTTTTATGATTAAAAAACGGAGAGAATGATAAAAAGAGGGTAAAAACTCCGTTTATCCGCTCCGAACCGTACCATACCGATCCGGTCCGTTTGTAACCGAAAATCCGTTCCGAACCGCACCGAAAAATAAAATATCCGTACCGTACCGTACCGAAATTTCGGTACAGACACGGACACTCGAATTTTAAAATAACCGAACTTTGGTACGGACACGGATATTTTTAAATATCCGTTTTGGTCCGTACCGTGAACAGCCCTACTACCTAGCACGTGGAGTTTTTATGACAAGACATATATATTATGTCTTAATGTCCAAGGGGAGTGTTATAAATCTAGCAGATTTATTATACCAAATCTAGAAGATTTGATGTGGACATTACTAATGGGCTTATAACCTAAATGGGTTTTAGGTTTAGACTAGGTCTTTTCTATTATAAATAGATCATTGTACTCAGAATTGTATACACGCATACACACAAATATTAGCGAAACTCCTGGCTTGGTACGCCCTCAGACGTAGTCGTTATCGACGAATTGGGTGAACAAATTTGCGTCTCTATTTTACGCTCTCGATTTACAACAAATCCAACGCAAGTATAGCCATCAAACAGACAAAAATTTGCTATAACAAGAAGAGAAACTAATATCCAACAGAATTACCAGCTCCATAAACAAACTGGCTTAAATTTAAGAAACTATCGACAGTGGATCTGACCTCCACTCGGACATTGGATTCCGCAAATAACATAAGACACTACATTATAGAGATGTTGAGTTAATACTTGTTGGCAAAAACTTTTATGAGACAGTCTCACAGTGAGAAGATTTACAAACTAGCACAAATTAACATAGTTGAATCCAGTCCTGTACAACACCATATTGTGCAGTAGAATTGCATAATAAACATCCACCGTTCTAGTTCTATGTAGATCATAGAACGATGAGTTTCAATTGTGCAACTCTACTACTAATCACGGTGCTATACAACACTAAATCCAAAATTCAAATTAATATCCATTAATTTTAAAGTGTTAATTCGTCAATGCCCAACTTATACTTAGTTTTATCTCGAGACGGTCCCGAGCAAAACCTACTTATATTTGTTCAAGTTTTTGAATCCCTGTCTACTCTCTCACTCGTAAAAGAAACTTTGAATATGGCTTTGCACTAAAAGTGCAACTACTTGTGCACAAATCTCAGGAAATGGTGACCAAGGCACCAAAATGTATATATGTACGTGTTTGTTAATAATACACCATCCACAAAATTATAATTTTGCCTTCAACACATCATACAATAAATCAGAACCTCCAAACTTTGTAAATTTGGTTTCAAACGTCACATGATGTGCAGACGGGTACATTATACTACCTGAAGTATACACCCATGCTACACAAAATGAATGGCGAATAACACACCTGCTGTAAAGTAATCCACCAATTGTAGGATGAAATACACCCTACAATTGCCGAGCAAGAAGCATGCTCCAGAAAATAGACACATCTCAGATGAGAATTTCCACTATCGGCAACCACATTGAACGAAAAACTGGCTAGTTTAATTACTGAGCAACAAGTAAAATGTCAGGAAAGAATAGAATAGAATAGAATCGAATCAAAGTAAAAAGAATTCAACACGAGCATCCACTTGTCAAAGAATTATTGCCCATATTCACATCATTTGATTCCCAACCAAACCTGTACAGGGGAACTGACCAAATTGAACAGCAATCGACTACTTCACCATCATAACTCCGCTTCCTTCTGTCCATAGATGATATAAGCACCAACACAGAAACAACTTCAACAACTCAACCTTAAAGCCTCACCCAGGCTCAATACATTTCCACCGGCCTGGGTATTATACTCCTTTCGCCAAAAGAGCAGCCAACCTCACTTTGTCCTACTTTCCCCCAAAGAATTCAACTAACAAGTTCAATAGCTCCATCCAAGAAAGGGCCTAAAGGCTGAGATGATGAAAGTGAGATCTAAAAAGGAAAAAAAGAATTAAGGAAAAAAAAAAAAAAAAAGACAAGGAAGGGGAAGAAAGAAAAATTACATCATTTCCATTCTATAGTACCTAACACATAACATCCATATAAGCAAGAGATAGCCTTTGCCGATCTCAAACTGTTCCCCATTCAGAGAACAAAGCAAATTCAAACAAAGGAAGAACCACGAGCAATATTTCCTGGGAAGCTACGTGATTCATCATCTGATGAGACTGGAGAAGAAGCTTCAGCAAGAGACTCCAGCATTGCTACCACGTCAGATGAGTCGTCCAAATAATACTTGGCTTTGCTTGGTTTTTGCCCCACCGTGCACCCAAATACTTCAGTATTGTAGGAGAGTATATGCCTAGACACTGCAGTACCAATTAGCTCAAACATATCCTCATCTGATCTGTCATCACCAATGCAGAGTACAAAATCCACCGGTTTCCCTTTCTCTGCCATTGATGTGAAAATCTTTTGTGCAACCAGCCCTTTGCTAACACCCTGCATTAAAATTATTAGCAACCTTAGTTTCAAGTTCAAACCGTTTTATGTCGAACACTATTATATAGAAAATATAATACCAATGATACTAATACATTATTAAGAAGAAAAGGCTTGAGATGCAGAAACTTTACTTAATGCTTATAATACAAACATCGCATTGGAAACTGTTTATGGAAGAAGAAAAAAGAACTGACACTAAAAACTCGAAAAAGCAATGCAAGTAAATTGTTAACACGTGCCTGAGGTTTGACTTCTACTATACATTGGCCGCTCTTGACAGCAACAGGTTCATTTGCTAAAACACTCTCTAAATGATCCAACATTTCCTTTGCCTGAGAAAAACCAAACCCAGGGTCTGCATCATTATAATGCCAAACTAAAGAACTTTCCTTTCTCTCAATCCCAGAACCATCGGTAGCCTCGGTATATGATTTCATAACAGGTTCCGCCATCTCCATCCAACCAAACTCAGAACCCTGACAATACGTTTCCCATTCTTCTTGTTGCGGCCACCTGCAGAATTCAATGTCCATGATAGAAACTCAAAGTGCAATTAAATAAACTTCAGGAAATTGCAGAACATAAACGCCAAAGTAGTTCTACATATGCATCATTCTTTCTAAATACAGAATTGAAGGAGTTTATGTAAGAACAGCAGCAGTTATCATAAATAATAACTCCAATCAATGTGCTTGGTATCAACATACTCCAACACATGCTTTACAGTATGTCTAAATGAACTAGCCCCCAATAAGGTGTTCTGGACTCGTCAAGATGTGGATCAAGTGTTACTACATTTAGGAAATGCACCACAAGTCATGTTTAAATTCATCTGGAGATTTTTTGCCGTTCTCTCCAGATACAGAATGTAACCCTCCAGGGTCCCACTAACACCAAACTGTATATCATCTTATCCATCATCGGACTTGTGTTACAAACGTCATCAAGCAACAGAAACATTAACTTAATTGTCGCAAGTGTAAACACATGGAGGGAATGCTAGATCCTAGCAACCACCAGCTACTTCCCACAAAAATTTAAGTAGTATATTGGACAAAATGAAAAATGCTTCAAATCTTCAATAGAAGAGACAGAACTGAAACTTTCAAAAGCCAGTGGTGGCCACAAAACTTTCCTGCTATCACTCAACCACCATATACACCAACAGGCTTTATTCATATGAATATCATTATATCAATAGAGAAATCACAGCGAGTAGTTCTTTCAGCATCTATAGATACAATATTTTCTGAACAAGACAGAACATTGTAAACATTAAGATCGTATTGGTTGTACACATAGCAATTAATTCGAGTCCAGAAGATATTTAAGACATAACCACAAAAATAGCATCGCAATAAATTATTTAGAAAATAATTTACTTAGTGGAGAATATTAAGCTGATCATTTAGCCATGTGATGATTTCATGTCAGTAGTGAGACTAGTGACCCACTCAAGGAGTAAAGAGTTCTTTCTCACAGACATTACAGTTTTAAATGGTCTAATGGGTAATAAATAGCTATTGTATGATTGATGAAAGAGCCAAATTTGGGAGATACCTGATAAAGTAGCCATGTTCGGCAGCAAGTCCAAGCTTCTTGCAAGGAAGAAACCACCGGCTCAGGCTGTCCCTCCCTCTACCACTTACCATAAAAACTATATTGTTGGGATCTGCACATAGACTGTTCAAAAGAGAGAGAATTTGGGCACTTGGAGTTTTAATGATTAAGTTTTGCGGCATCAGTGTGCCATCATAATCCAACAGTATAGCCCTGCTTTTGGCCCTACAGTAAGCACCCACGATCTCATCTGTGGAAAGTTTCCTAAAATTAGGATCCAATGCCACAACCCGAACCCCAAAGCCAAGACCGATGCCCCAGCACCTTTTCCTGAAATGATCAGCACAAGTTCTTTCCATATCTTGTAAGAAGCTTCTTGACCAAAATGCTACATCATGGGTGCTAACATAACGGTAGTGCTTCTCATGCCGTAACTCCTTCTCCGTATCAGCCATTGATATGGCTTCGTTCATTGCCTCTGCGGTTGATTCAACATTCCATGGATTAACACGAATTGCACCACTTAGGGAAGGAGAACAACCGATGAACTCGGACACCACTAGCATGCTCTTCTTAGGTCCACTCAAATGTAATCCTGTACCTACACCAGATACCCCTTGTCTACAGATAATGTATTCATAAGGTGTGAGATTCATCCCGTCCCTGACTGCTGTCACCACAACACATTCAGCAATGCTGTAATAAGCCATTCTTTCACTAATTGATACAGGACGGTGAATTAAAACAATGGGTTCATATCCAGGTCTCCCAAATTCCTTATTAATTCTCTTGCAGCTCTCTTCTATTTCTCTCTGAATTTCCTCCAAATGCTTCCCTTTTGCTCTAGCAGGATTTGCAATTTGCACCAGCACAGCCCTTCCCTGCCAATTTGGATGCTCCTTCAGCATGTGCTCCATAGCCAAAAGCTTCAGGTTGATACCTTTGAATATGTCCATATCATCAACTCCAAGCAACACCGACTTACCTTGGAACTGCTGCTTTAGCTCCTCAACCTTGAGTTCTTTATCCGCTTGTCTAATCACAGACTCAATATGGCCCATATGTATCCCGACCGGCATAATCTTTATCCCAACTGTCCTTCCATAATAATCCAACCCTATGTATCCTCTTTTTGACTGATATTCTAAGCCCAACATTCGACTGCAACAAGAGAGAAAATGCCGAGCATAGTCGAAGGTGTGAAAACCAATGAGGTCAGCGAGAAGCAGGGCCTTCAGTATTTCTTCTCTAACGGGAAGTGATCTGTATATCTCAGATGAAGGAAAGGGACTGTGAAGGAAAAACCCCATTCTTAAGCGGACAAAGCGCCGTCTCAAAAATGTGGGCAAGACCATCAAGTGATAATCATGAATCCAAACAAAATCCTCTTCTGGATTAAGCACTTCAATGACTTTCTGTGAGAACATATTATTGGCAGAGACATATGCTTCCCATTGGTGTCGATTGAATCTACCACCATGATCAGCTGAAAACGGCAACATGTAATGGAAAAGCGGCCACAATTGCTTCTTGCAGAAACCATGATAATAATCGGCCAAAAGACTAGGCGGGAGAAAAGCAGGGACGCATTTAAACTTCTCCAAAACGTAACTAGCTACATCATCCTGTTCGATTGGATCAACATCAACAGGTAACGAACCAACATACAGCACTTCCATGTCCTCTGGCAAGCCATCTTTAACCCGTAAAAGCAGAGAATCTTCATTCCAACTAAAACTCCAACCCTTATTATCTGGCCTGCGCTTTGCTTTCAAAGGCAGAAGGTTAGAAACTATGATCATTCGTTCGCCAGCGATAGAAGACGGGTTTTCCGATGTAACGCTATTAGCTTGCTCATCATCGAGCTCAGCGATATTCCCAGGGACTGTCATTACCCTGGGGAAACGCTTCCGCTCCTTTTCCCTTCCCATTACTGGGAAATTTCCAGATGCTAAATCCAAAAGATTTGTATAAGATCTTGACATCATCTTTGCAAATTTTTCCTTATTTCACTCCTCAAATGGTAAAGAAAGCCTTTTCCTCAAATCTCACGACTCGAAAACCGAATTCTCTATCTTCAACAAATTCAGTTTCCAATTATCTGCAATAAAGAGAATCCCAATATATTATAACTAAAAGAAGACCACAATAGAGGATTTACTCCAATAAAAGTCTCAATCAACGAACGCAAAATGTGATGGAAACAACAAATAACCAATACAAAATTAATCAAATAAAGATAAATGCAGAGAAACAGGTACTCATCCAAGCCAAGACAAGGAAACTAAAATTCGAAAGGAATCAAAATCACACCATTCAGTAGAAACCCTAGGTTTCACGAAATTCTAATCTGACCCACGTATACGACGGGAACCACAAATTGGGGATTGGAGCTGACCTGCGCGATTGAATTGAGCAACAATCTTGTGTCCCTTCACAAGAAGAGTCAAACTTCAGCCAAGAATTGAGAATGGGATTCTAGGGTTTGACGCAAAAAGCAGATTAAAAAAAAAAAAACATATATATATTAAACTTGGGTTTGATATAGTACGTAATTTTGTGTCTGGGTATATAAAATGAATCGAGTCAATCGACGATCGGCTACAAGAAGTCATGGATATGAATATTCAAGAGAATAAATAATTAGATAATTTTATTAGGTGAATTGGATAAAATAATCCTATCTGGGAAACAAAACGTGCCTACAAATAAAAGAATCACTAAACTCACCCCAGCCTCTTGCCTCACACCACTCACAAACCAATTATTACTAGTATTTTATAGACACGCAACAATCAAATTTTCTAAATAACATATGGAAGAATTCGAATGTAATTACTTAGAATCAATTTTTGCACATTAAACCATCAAAATTGTAGGTACAACTTTTCAAGCTTTTCATGTGATTTGAGAAATTGTAGAGGGAAAGAAAATAATAATGATGTCTTACCATCAATCAGCCTCTATTCAATATTGTTATGAAATTCAAGCGAATTCTTTTGGCTAGAGAATGATATTATAGTACTTTGATATAAATTTTATATAATAAAATTAAATGGTAAAATTTTGCAAATTGTTTGAATGGTCTGGAAATGTAAATGGATAACGACGCAATAAATTTTCTGTTCAATTACATATTTCGATAAAGCTAATAAACGGTAACATATTCAAGATATGAATCAATAGTTATCCATAATACGAAACGACAAGAATGCAGATAATGTTACATCGGGAAATGTTGATATAATAAACAATGAATAAAAGAAGAAGAATTGAAATTTTATTATAAAAATAGATATTGTACTTCATGAAAAATATATCATGAATGAAATGAGCTTACAATCTTAACTAGAAAATTTTACATTAATATATTTTATCATTAACTTGGTTTTTTTGACAATGTAGAAAACACAAAAGTGTATACAATAATAATTTGAAAACATAAAAAAAAAAAATGTGGCAATCTATACTTTTAGTATGTATTGAATTTTTTAATTATATCTCTTAATGATAAATTTCTGCTGTTTTTTTATTTAGGAAATGGGAGGACATTACATTTAAAATATTGATAACTATATATTACAAAAATGGGTTGCATCAGATTGGAAACATATACGTTTGTCAAAAAAAAAAAGATTGGAAACATATACTAGTAATTTATGGGTTATTTATTTATTTATTCAGCAGGGTGACTGTGATGATTCCATTTATGTGGAGAAGGGTGATGTTATCATTTCCGAAAAAGAAAGAGGATAAGGTTTTAGCCAGCCGACTTTGGAATAGAACCCAGCTGGCAGGATCCTGTTTGACACCACGCGCCCTGCACGTTACATATGGGGAGGAGACACGTGTCCCTTTTTGTTGTCTTATGAAACCGCGTCCACCGGGCCCACGGAGTACGGCATGCTACTGCGTCATGCCTGACGTGTCTTCAATTTGGGCCTCATTTGGGACCTTTCTTTATATGGCTTTAATTGGAGTGAGACGCCCATTCATCTTTATACTGTTGCTAATGAAACAAATAAGGAATACCAGTCCATGAGTCAAGAGATGAGAAGAATTGTTAATTTGGTAAAAAAGAAAGGGTTAGTTAATTGAAAAAAAAAATTACGAACCTTATAGTATTTATCAGTTACAACATAATTTTTTAAAGTTTACAATTCGATGAACGAACTAATTTATTATTGCAATTTAATACATGATGTAAATTTGTGGCGATACTAACACTATGTGGCAGCCGAAGCCACAACCAAAAACACGCCACACATTACATCAAATGTCAAATCTAAAAGAAAAAAACTTTAAAAAAATTCAAAATATTTTTTTATAAAATATTTTTCAAACACGGTTTAATAATAGTGAAAGATAGTAAAAAAAATTATTTTCTAATATATGTACAAATTTATATGTTATGAAACTTTTTTTTTACATAAATTAGAAAACACCAACATTTATGATTCATTATTAAATGTGTTTGAGCAATATTCTTTAAACGAACTTTTTGAAATATTAAAAATAAATTTATTTACAGATTTGATATTTGGCGTGGCGTGTGACTCGTCTTTGGTGTTGGCTCCAACTGCCACATATGCGTACATATCGCTGAAAATTCACACCATGTATCAAATTGCAATAATAAATTAGTTCGTGCATCGAATTGCAAACTTTAAAAGTTCATGTTGTAATTGATAAATACTATAAAGTTTGTGATTTTTGCAATTAACCCAAAAAGAAATGGTAGTCAGATGGAGTGTATTTATTAATTTGGTTAAAACAAAAAAGTGAAAAAATAATAGAGAAAATTGTATTTTTGTTCCTAGCAACCACACACCTCCCTACTTTTGATTTCATAATTTCACTTTTGGTCTCAACGTTAGTCAGTCGCTAGCACTTTTGGTCCCAAACATAAAAAGACTAATTTTTGCATTTTCTTTTTCAACTTTTTAGTTTATTTCTTTATACTTTGAAGTTCTGAATTTTGATTGACTTTATTCTTATTTCGTTGTAATTACTTTTCAATGTCATTCACGTAGTTTCATCATCCAATTGACATCAATTAATTTTAAATTTGAGTTTTACTTCCAAAAATTCACAATTTGCTACAAAAAAAAAAAAAAACACCACCTTTCTTGACAATTGGACACAATTAATCAATTTCTAATTAAATACATGAAATCCTATAATATTAGCAAATTATACATATGAATTTCCAATAATTATTACACTAATCAATTTTGGCACGCAAATTGCCTCGAAATGCATTGTTACTCGAATTTGGAGCGAAAAGCCATTAAAATACCTATATAAACCTACAATAACCCTAATATCTTCATTTTATAATTTGCAAACACACACAAAAATATTAATTGACTTAATTTTATTTTATTTGGAACAAATAACTCTAATAATTTTATTAAGAAAAACTAAATAAATTACAAAAAAAAATCAAACCTACAATAAATATTATAAAATTACTCTCCATTTTTTTTAAATTATAAAAAAATAAATTAAATTATGAAATGTTATAAATCTATATATAATAAAAATAACAATCTCGGTATATCATTCCTCATATAAATGTCGACGTATACGACTCTATACTATTTTTTTATATAAAAAGGCTAAAATTACACAAATATTATGATATACTTAATAACTGAAAAATTCGAAATATACCATGATACAAAAATGCATATTTTCCCAATAGTTTGATGTAAACCAAAATACTATTTTGATAATGCAATACACACACACACACACACACACTAATATACTATAGGTGTGGTTTATAAGAAATCAATGTACTGAAATTGATTATTGTTGACATATGACGAGTAGTTGCCCCCATGAAGAGCAGTTGTTCTCTTGACGAGCAGCTTCCACATGGACGAACAACTGTCCTCGAGCTGCTTCCACGTGGACGAGCTGCTTCCACATGGACGAGCAGTTGTCCTCTTGATGAGCATCTTCCACATGGACGAGCTGCTTCCATATGGACGAGCAGTTGTCCTCTTGACGAGCAGTTTTCACATGGACGAGCTGCTTCCACATGGACGATCAGTTGTCCTCTTGACGAGCAACTTCCACATGGACAAGCAGCTGTCCTCTTGACGAGCAACTTCCATATGGACGAGTTGCTTCCATATGGACGAGCAGTTGTCCTCTTGACGAGCAGCTTCCACATGGACGAGCAGTTGTCCTCTTGACGAGCAGCTTCCCCATGACTAGCACCTGCTACACAACTGAGTCAAGTCAATCGACATGGACGAGTAGCTATCCTCTTGACGAGCAACTTCTACATGGACGAGCAGTTGTCCTCTTGACGAGCAGTTTCCACATGGACGAGCAGCTTGTTGATAGGCGAGTTACACCACACTTAAGACGGGCGTGATTAAGTTGATTAACCCCACAAGAAGAAAGATTAAACAAGTTAAATCAGGCCCAGCCGAACATAAATAGTCAGATGAGCTACTACTGTTAGGCGACCTATTTTAGCTAGAGAGCCAAGGCAGAATGCTAATCGACCAACAAAATCAAGCTAAAAACTCCTCAAGGACAAGTCCAAAAGAGACGAGCAGCTCATAAATACGAGCTGATCCAGCTTAGAGGATATAAATTAGCTTAGATAAGGTCAAATAGTCAACTCTCCATGTGTCAAGCATGCACACATGGGAGAGCAAGAGTCGCTCCACCTCCTACTTGGAGGATTGTATAAAAACCTTGAATTTTCAGCAATAAAACTAGGTACAAATTCATAAATACATATAAACTTTGCCTACACACACTCATACACCTAAATCTACACATCATGTGAAATATATATGAAATAAATACTCGTATTTACATTTTCTGAACCCCGATCTATCGTATTTACTATTTACGGTAGTAATCAATCACACATTATTATTTGGTGATCTGATTAACGACTAAAAACAGTCATTAATCCACGAGATTAGAATCGATCATCAACAATTACACTTTAAAAAAATCTCATATTTACTTACTTGAAATGACTTTATTATTTGAAAAATATTTTTAAAAAATTAGATTTCAAAATTGAATGTTTGATTTAAACAGATATTATAATGGTTATTTGTTCCAAATATATTTAAATTAAGTTAATTAATATTTTTGTGTGTGTTTGTGAATGAGAAGATGAAACTATTAGGGTTATTATAGGTTTATTGGTACTTTATGGTTTTTGCTCAAAATTCGAGTAACTAGACATTGTTGAGGCAATTTGTGTGCAATAATTGATTAGTATGCTAATTGCTAGAAATTCATGCGTATAATTTGTTCAATAATATATAATTGCATATATTAATTATTAAATCGACTATTTGTGTTTAATTGTCGAGAATAGTGGCGTGTATGTTTTTTTTTTTTTGTAGAAAATTGAGGAAAAACGAAGAAAAGTTTAAGATAATTGAAGTCAATTTAATGATGGAATAATGTGAAGGACGTTGAAAAAAGGGTTGCAACGCAAAAATAATCAAGTCAATCGGAGTTCGGGAGCTAAAACTGTGGGGAAAAAAAAACAAGCTCAAAAGTTGAAAAAAAAAACAATTGGACTTTTTTTATGTTTGTTGCCAAAAGTTAAATCATGTAACTAAAAGTGGAAAAGTGTGTGGTTGATGGAACAAAAAATGTAATTTTCTCACTAATAATAGGTTGTGTACTAATTAAAAAAATGGTGCAAATAATGATATAATTTGACCCACATAATATGTCTTGCAACAAATAATAGTTTGACGGGTTAGTACGAGACTGTTAAAAGATTATTAAATCACTTTCATCCTATTTTGTATGGGTGTTGAGACTTAAAATGCAGTATTAATTATTATTTCATTTAAATTGACTATCTTTTTCTCTTTTATTATTCCACCATATCGCAATCAACACTTATTGTTTCTCTCATTTATAGAAAACTAGATCTAAACCCCACAATTTTGCGGACAAAAAGAAGAATAATTAAAAGTAATATTTTTCTGTTAAAGAATATAAAATATAAAATTTTGACAAATTTATCTCCTAATAAAAGGAAAAGAGGGAAGATGGTGAGTAGAAAAAAAACACAAATTAGAGAGAAACATGAAAAATAGGAAAAACGACATTCATTTTGAAACAAAATTTAAACGAAAAAATAAAAAATGAAATGTAAATATGAGTTTTATTTTAATATCAATTTTATATTAATAGTATAGAAAATGATAATGTATACTTTATTTATATGGATTCACATTTTCTATACTTTATTTACATTGTATCTTCAATTTTTGAGATTAATATTATTAACATTCTTGTACATAATCATGAAAAAGAAAAGGTAAATACAAATTTAACAATATCTTTATTTGATTTAAATAAAATACAAGTGAGGAAATAAATAATTAGATACCACACAATTATCAATCTTTCAGACATCTTAGGCCTTGGTCGGTGTGAGGTACTATGCTTAAAATGAAATCAACATTTTTTTATCCATTCCATATCTAATGCTTGATTTATTTTATTAAATTGAAATCACCATTCCTTAAGGAATGATCATTCCTAAAATTAAAGAAATTTGATTCTCTCACTCTCACTATCTTTACGTATACAATCTGTGTGGAATTAATTAAGGAATAATTTTTTCATTAATTAATTATTCTCACTCAATACCAATCATAATAGTTGTCATTCTTAGGTCATTTCTCATTTTTATTCCATTAATGAGTTCATTTCATTTAACCATAATTTCATTCAATCATACTAATCGGGCCGTTAATATCCGACTCCACGCAACAAATAGAAAATATGGTAAGATTATATGTGTTGATAGGTGAGCTACATCACATTGAAAACTATTGTAAATCTAGAAGATTTATTATTCCAAATCTAGAAGATTTGATGTGTACATTACTAATGGACCAATAACCCAACCCAATGTGCTTCATATCTTAGACTAGGGTTTTACTCTTATAAATATACTATTGTACTCAGAATTGTATATACTCATACACAAGAACATTAGTGAAACTCCTGCCTTGGCTCGCCCCAGACGTAGTCGTTCCCGACGAACTGGGTGAGCAAATCTAGTCTTTTATTTTACGCACTTAATTATAACACATTATCACCATGAGTCTGTACCCGCAATTAATTGGTACGAATCTCGATTTAATTTTCTCTTCAACATGATGATTAATTATGTTATCAAAGTTAGATGCTTTTGTTATATGAACATATATGCTTACATGCACTCAAAGTATATACACCGCATCTTTATACATACCTATGAATATGTTGATCGAAAATTTGATATCTCAATTTAATCTCGAGCGTCCGCCGCCGGCGCACGGCCACCACCGCATCCGCCGCGCCGCCTGAAGCGACACACGCGTCCGCTGCATCGCCTGAAGCACCGCACGCCACATCGCGCCGCCTGAAGCGCCGCACGTCAAACCGGTGTTGGTGAGTTTTTGCACGGGCCGAGCCGCAAGTTGGCGACCACAAACGCTGCCAAGCTGCTGCCGCCGTGAGCCTATGAGGCCACAGCGAGCGGCGCGGCCTCGCCCCTTTCCACGGTCAGAAGCAGTTACGACAGAGAGGCCTTGCGCCACCGTCTAGAAGACACCAGGCGAGCCTCCCACCGCATGGGGCCGCTGCACGTCGCGCTAGTAGCACCTACAGCGCCCGTCGCGCTCCCGCCGTAGTCTGGCGCGACGCCCCAGCGGTGGTGGCCTCCCACCGCAGCGCCACTTTTGCCCGGAGATCGCGGCGCAAAACCCACCGTTCGCTAGGCGTGCCACCGTCCACCGGGCATATTGCCTGAAGCCTTGCACGGCTCTGCTATCGGCCGAACGGGTGGAGCAACCCTCAACACGACGCTACAAAATTACCTATCCCTCCTCACCACGGCGAAGCTACGGGGCTAGAACCTTTCTTGGGCCTATACTACATGGGTCGTTCCTTTTTTTTTTAAATGAGTTTCTAGCATTCTTTAACTTGGGCCTTTTTAATATTATTCGTTTAGACCCACTTCTTTAATTAAACAACTTGGGCCCTTTTTTATTAATTTTGTTTGGGCCATTTTTCTAAAAATTAAAAGGCAATAATTTTTTGCATATGAATTAAGCCCGAATTTTTTTGAATTAATTTCAAATATTGGTTCCCAATAAATTATCTTATATGCTTAATTGATATATGCGCATCGTCTTGCGAACGCGCCCATCGCCGCGCCCGCAGTCGCACATGGCCGTGTATTTTGTGAAACCCTGGCCCACTTTTAGGCTCGTTTTTGGACATTACAAAATACCAATTAATTAAAATCCTTAAAATATTTCGTTAAATTTCATTAATATACATGAAATATTTAGAATGATGAATATGCATGTCTATTAAATCGTAAAATTTCTTTGAAATTATTTTCATGTGATTATCGTTCAATCTAAATTGGCTAATATGCATGCCTTTATGATTTAATTATCTTACATGCATTATTACTCCCGCACATAGTTTTTTTTCTTCTTATAGTCCGCATATTATGCCCGGGTAGGCGGCGCCCGGTACTTGTCGGACAGTAATTTATGTTTTGGGTAGACAGCGCCCAATTCTTGCTTCTATGTGCTCTAGAATAATCAAATAAATCCTTATTTCTCCGTTGTCAATAAATTGGTCACAACTCTTACCATGTCACTTTAAAATCGTAGTGAAAAAATGTCTGATATTACCATGAAAGATTTCGATGAGCTTGCTCTCGGTGGTAATAACTACCTGACATGGGCGCTAGATGTCGAGATCCATCTAGCCTTAAATGAGTTGAGCGAAATAATTCTCGAAGGTTCGAAATCCACTAACGCCCTGAAGGCGAAAGCGTTGATTTTTCTCATGAATCACCTGAGTGAGAAATTCATTTTTTAGATCCTCATTCAGGGACCCCGAAATATTCTGGAACTCCCTGTAGGACCGTTTCCAACAACAAAATGATATACTCCTCCCTCCGGTACAATACGATTGGTTGAGACTCCGTTTCCAAGACCTTAAGTCTATAACGGAGTACAACTCTGCTTTGCACCGTATTATAACCCAGTTAATGCAGAACAATCTGTCAACATTCCACGCTAGCAACCTTATACTCCGGCAGCAGTATAGGGACAATTATATGATTGGTCGCTAACGTGGAAGGGGGGGAGAGAGTAAGATGATCTGGGCAAAAGGCCGATGTCGTAGTACATTCGGTGGTCACAGAACCTCGAATTTCGCTCTTCAAAATCTAGCAATCAAGATAAGGTTGAGCATTCCTGCTACAGATGCAGATGCAGAGACCATTGGTCTCGCACATGTCGCACTCCCAAGCACTTGGTTGAGGCTTATCAAAAGCAGCAGAAGGACGACAAGGGGTAGGCCCCTAGAGTCGAATCTCACCATGCCAGCCTGCCCGAAGCAGACTTTGTCCAAGACAACGTCGATCCTCTGGGCATCGAGCTCAAGGACTTTGGAAATGATGAATGATTTGCGTATTTGATTGTTTTAGTATTTTATTTTTGGATAAAACAATTTATGTTTTTAGATCCTTTCTTTCGGATATTTTTATTTTATGGTAGATATTATGTTTTAGCTTCGATATGTTTACCTTAACGTTGTCCATTAAATTTACTTGGATATTGCTGTACATGGCTTGTAAACATATCAGTAATTAGGTTTGAGCTATTTTCTCTGGCATGATGGATTAAGATTGTGATTTATGTGGTAGATAGCGCCACCACTCATACAATCTTAAGAGATAGGAAGTATTTTTATAACTTGGTAGAATGTTAGGAGAGTATAACTACAATAACCGATGATAGTATGTTGATAATGGGCTCCGGAAGAGCATCCATTGTCCTCCCCGTGGATACCGAACTCATAATCGATAATGCTTTATTGTTTCCACAATCTAAGCGTACCCTGCTCAATTTTAGAGACATTAGGATAAATGAATATCACATTGAAATTGAAACTGAGAACAATAACGAATACCTTTTGATGACTATTACTCGAGATAGTCGTAAACAAGTTATAGAAAAACTTAATTCCTTCTCCTCCGGATTGTACTATTTCTACATCCGGCCGTCTAATTCCCATCTAGCTATGAGTATGAAATTTTATGATCCGAACTTCTTTAAATTATGCATCAGCGGTTAAGTCATCCAGGACAATCTATGATACGTAGGATTCTACCTAATTCAATTAGTCATAATATTTCGAATAATAGAATCCTTCCTGTTGATGAATTTATTTGTGATACATGTTCTAAGGGTAAGTTAATAGTGTGTCCGTCGCGCACTAAGGTTGGACTAGAGTCTCCGGTTTTCCTTGAATGAATTCAAGGAGACATTTGTGGATCGATTCACCCAGCATCAGGACCATTTCGGTATTTCATGGTCCTTATTGATGCCTCCACTAGGTGGACATATGCTTATTAGCTGTCTACCCGCAATCAAGCTCTTGCAGAGCTCATTGCGAAAACTATCGAGCTTAGAGCTCAATTCCCGGATTATCCAATTAAATCGATTCGCATGGATAATGCTGCTGAGTTCAGCTCAAAGGCCTTTACAGATTACTGTATGGCCCTGGGAATTAAAGTGGAGCATTCGATCCCCTACGTCCTTACCCAAAATGGTCTTGCTAAGGCGCTAATAAAACGTATCAAACTTATCGTTGTTGGTGATCAATAATTATCGAGTGGATTAGTGACTGTTTAATTTCGGTTTAAAGATCATCAATCAATTACGTGTGATTGGTTACCACCGTAAATGATAAATCGAGGTTCGGGTTATAAAATCGGATATACAAAAGTCGAAATCGAAATAATTTCGTATGTGTGCACGTTTAGGTGTGTTAGTGTGTGTTTTGGGAGTGTTTATGAATTTGAACCTGTATTTCATAGCTGGAGAACAACTATTTATAGAGACTAGCAAGCATGAGGTGCCCCTGACTCTTGGTCTCCCTAGCCTGCATGCTTTACATGTGTCCTTTGACTCTAGTTTGACCTTATCTAAGCTGAATCTTAGTTACAAAGTCTTCTTTGGTCTTATCTCGGACTTCATTGTTGTTCGTCCATGTCGGTTTAAATCGATCCAGGATAGTTCTTTCATAGAAGTTGTTCGCCGTTTGGGTGTATGGCTCAGGAGTTGTTCGCCTTTGTGTCTTGCACAGATTGGCTTTGGGATCTTGGTCCTTTGTTCGTCGGCATACACCTCTTAGGCTGGTAGATTCACCACCTTTTATCAATGTTGCTCGTCATTAGTGACTTAGCAGAATGTTCATCTCTGGTCTTGGGCCTTCAAACCTGTTTGCCAATATCTTGTTCGTTAAATAGTTGTTCGTCAGTTTATGTACTCCCCAGATTGGTTTATGCACCCCGACTTGATTTTCTTTGTTGATCATCCTTAATTTAAGGTTGGCTCTTCATAATCCTTGATAAGGCTTTAATTCTTGTTCGTCATTTATTAATTTATGTTCGCCTATCAACAATTGCCCCCTATCCTGACTACATATTGTCATAGACGAGCAACTTTGTGGCGAGCAACTGTAGTTAGGATATTATTCTGGTGACGATTTGGACGATCATAATTGAAATAGGCGATCAACTTTGAATTCGCCGTTTCGTCTTCCCAAGATCTGGGGGATGTACGAGGATGACGTGGGCGGCATGATTGTGCGCCGCCCACGTGCAAGCAGCCCCGAGGCGATGCGCCCCTATATTTGCAACTAGGCCCTTTGATTTTCAATTTTGCTCGGATATGACCCCGTTTTTCTTCAATTTGGCCCACATTTTGCTGGAAATTACGTCTTGTACCCCGTTTTTTGCTTGGGGTATAAATAGAAGGGAAAAAATAAAATTTTCCCACTTTTTCATCTCTTGCTACAGTACTCCGGCGATTCTTCCTTCTCCGGCGATTTCAAGCATTCCGGCGTCCGTTCCCCTTGCATTTGGCTTCCAATTTCAAGACAAGGTAGTTACTTTCTTTCTTCACTTCATCTCTTTTGTTTTTCTTCAAAAACCTCCATCGCCGCCGTGTGAGGCTTTGCTCCGCCGTCTTCTCCGACGAAACGCCGCCGTCTGGTTCTTCTTCTCCCTTCTCCTTCCATGTCTTCGCATTCGAGTAACAAATCTGAAGAAACTCTTGATCCACTTTTCCCAATCGTGGCCCCCGTCGATCAACCTCCCTTTGAGATTTCCTCGGCGTCAGATCCTCACGTTGACTCGGTGGTTCGTTCAGTTGAGGATACTGGTGCCCGCCCATCTGGGAGAGAAATTGTGGTCGCGGTGAGCAGAGATTCGGAGAACGATTCTTCATCCAGTGCTGAATCAGAAGATCCCTTATTTGACGAGTTGACTCGCGAATTTCTAGAAGGAATAGGGTTCCCATCACCAAGAATGACGGAAAATGAGATCCCAACCGGAGTTGCTCGGCCTTTTGAATGGCGAGCATACGTCGAGGAGCATGCGAACAGTTTTGCTCGCCCACAAAGACAAATAATGGACTTAATAAAAACTGACTTTCAGGCGAGCAAGATCAAGAGCGTTGTTCGCGAGGATGAGTTGGACTCAATCCGGGAGACCTACAAGATCCCCTATGATATTCACATGTGGGCTCCCCGGAAGAAAGAGAGAGTTGATCGCCCACCTCCCGGATGCACCGCGATCAACATTGACACCCTGATCGCTGGTCTAAAGCTGCCACTACCTCCTGTTGTTGGTCGCTTCCTCGAGGCGACCAATCTTGCCATTACACAGATCACACCAATAGGGTGGATGAATTTGCTCGGCGCCATGGGTTTATTTGCCCTAGAGGGATACGTTGATCGTCTTACTGCGGAGGAAATCAACTATCTCATGACGATCACCAGATGTCCCATTGGCGAAGAAGACTACTACTACCTCAAGGCCAGGACCGGACTTAAGATGGTAGAAGGGGTGCCGAACAAGATCAGAGATTGGAAACAACACTTTTTCTTCATAGGGGGTGATTGGCGAGCATCTTCTGGTCCACACGGTGGCATTGGGCGAATAAAATCTCCCGCAGCTTACGGAATAATTAAGCGTAAGTTTATCTTTGCTCGCCTTCGAAATGTGTTGTTCTAATTTAACTTTTATTGTTTGCTCGCAGGTCCTCGATTGCTCAAGTGGAACTCGGAAAGAGAAGAGATCGGGGACGAGTTCCTGTTCACCTCTTGTTTGGTCGGCTTACGCAACAGAGCGGACAGGACCATCCAATACCTAAGCGACGAGAAGCGTCAAAAAGCTGCTCGTTTGCTTACTTATCCCCATCACTTGGAAGCACAGATTGAAGTTCCCCCTGGTATATAAAAAATTTCTAACTCCAAAAACCAACTTTGCTCATCATTTGACTTCTATAACTTGCTCGTCTAACTTATTTTTTTCAATTTTTTTTTTAGCCGAGCAAGTCACTGTTGCTGTTCCACCTTGTTTTGCTCTCCTCGAACATAGAGTTTTTGAGATGGCGCCTCCAAAGGGACGGAAAAGGAGGGGTGATCCGTCTACCAAAATTCTGGCGATGACGAACAAAACCGAGGGGGCCAAGGTCCCGCGACCAGCTGCTCCTCCCGTTCCTGCCCAGCCGTCTTCTCCAATTTCTCCCCCTCGCGCGGGAAAACGCTTAAAGAAAGCGGATGGGACTCCGTTGGCCCATGATGTCCCCATTGCTGGTAAGGGGAAGGAGAAAGTAGGCCACAGTCATCCTCGTCCAGAGGGGGATGTTGTTCGTCGCTCTAATGAGCCTGTGGAAAGAACAGGCAAAGCGAGCAAAGATTCTACTTCTGGCCGCGGCCCCGAGGATCTCACCCATCTGGGTTGGGATGACCGAAAATTCAAGGAGTAAGTCCATATTAGCTTCTGCCGAGCAAGTTCCATCATCATCTTTTATTATTCTTCTAAGTATCCTTTTCTTTCTTGTTCGCAGATATCGTGCTGACGATTATCCCGGTCGTCGAGCTAGTGTTGCACATCAGTTCGCTTGCTCGAAGACTCCCGTTAACATAAGGGAGATTCCTGGCGAACATGTTCGCAAGGCGACGGAGTTGGTCGCCCGAGCCTGGACGCGTCCCTTGGACAAAGCCATCCTTCAACAGGGGCTAGTGGACAATCTCCACCTCTCAATGATGCTCGTCGCCAACGGCCTCGTCACAGCCCAAAGGGCAATTGCCCAAGTTGCCGAGCAAGAAGAGTCTGCTCGTCATTATGCGAGTACTGCTCGGCAGCTTACGGAAGAGAAAGATGGCCTGGTCGGCCAATACGAGGCTAAAATTGCTCGCCTCAACAACCAGATCAATGTCTACATTGATGCTGAGCACAAGCGCCTTGAAGAAATTCAAGGCCTGTCCAAAGAGCTGAAGGACAATGAGGCCCTGCTCAAGGACAAAGAGGTCCTGCTCGACGAGGGGGAGAAAAAGTTATATGCGGCTGATCAAGAGAACGCCGAGCTGAAAGCTAAAATTGCTCGTCTTCGGGAGGCGGAAGCCAACCTTTATACAAGCGACTAACTCGAAGCCGAAGTTCAGGCTCGAACAACTCCCATCTCAAACCTTGGATATATCTGCGCCTATGCGGACAGCATCCGCTCAGCCGATGCTTATGATTATAAGGACTTGGTGGAAGAAATGAGCAAGGACCTGAATGAGTTCATCGAACAATATCCTCCGCCGAACAACATTGAAATCCAGCTGGCGGACCTGGTTGGATTGGGGGTCAAGATTGATAAGCTTGACTCTAGCATTACTGTTACCCACCCTCCTCACCATGCTATTGAAGACGAGCAAGAGGGAGAGCCGGCCGCTGCTGACGAGCAAACTGCTAAAGAAGCGGAAGATAAGGCAGCTGAAGACCTTGCTCGAGACATGATTGTCGACCCTTCTGCCGAACAACTTCAAGATCCTCCTCCCGCCGAGCAGCAGTAGTTTTAGGACTTTAACTTTTTTTTTTTTGTAATAGTTATTCGTTCCTTTTGTAGTACTTGACTTCTAGGATCATTGTACTATTTTTTAGGCTTAATGCCTTTTGATTAATGGAATGTCTTTCTTATGTTCGCTCATTTTCTTTACATGTTAATTGCCTTTACATTTTTGTCAATGCCTTTGCAATTATAACATATAGTGTTGGGCTTTTGTTCGAATTGAACTTTGCCTTTAGTGGAATCAGGGTTCAGCCTTAGGTTCTGTTCATTTTTTAAAAAACGAACAACCTTTAAGTGGCTTTGGTCCTTAGGTTCTGTTCATTTGTAAAATGAACAACCTTTAAATGGACTTGTACCTCGAGCTTTGGACTTTTCCTCTTTGACGAACAACTATTATATTTACATTTATTAAAAATTACAAGTGTTGTAAGACTGCTCGTCACTAACATATACAAATCGACGAACAACTTTGAACACTAATTAAAACATGCTCGCTTATAATATTTTTGCCGAGCAACTTTATCTAAAAACAAGATACAAAAACAGCACCAAGCTATACAATGTGCCGAACAACATTAAACTCTATACTTGGCAAAATTTTCAAAAAAATTAGGCAAGTTTTTTGGCATGCCTTACATGGTTCCTCTGCCCCCCAAGACAGTTGTTCGTCCAACTAAGAACTTGTTCGCCTTATTGATAATACTTCTTTAGATGTATGGCGTTCCAGGAGTATTGGGCCGGCTTGCCTTCCATATCTTCGATATCGTATACACCGTTAACGAATTTTTCCATTATACGATACGGGCCCTCCCAAGTTGGTCCCAATTAGGGTTGTTCACGGAGTTCGGAGATTACCGAATCCGTACCGAAATCCGCACCGAAAAAGAACCGTACCGAAAAAATTATGGACTTTTTTATTTTAACCGTACCAAAACCGAACCGAATATTTTTTTGGTACGGATCTGGATATTACCAAATTAACCGTACCGAAAAACCGAATGTGACCGTACCGAACCGTACCGTACCGTACCGAACCGAATAACCGAATTAAATATGTATTAATTTTAATTATTTTTTATTTATCAAATATTATTATAATGTTATTGAATTTAAGTACAACTAAGCGATTTCATAATTTCTCCTCATTTTCTTAACACAAACACTATATTATTTCTCTTATTAAGTTCTTAAAACGTTAACTTATGTTTAAATGTATATCAAAATGATTTAAATTTAATTTCTTATTTTTTTTAATTTCATTGTTCATGTATATTCATTTCTTATAAAAACTTGGATATGGTGTACCTTGTGTCATGAATTACGACCAAAATAATTTTAATATTATATACTGTATTTTAAATACTCTATTGGTGGTGATTTACGTGAATATTTTAACCATCCATTATAATATAATGTGTTATATTCAAGCTTGTAATGATATATGTTTGAATGTAGTTGAAGTTGAGTAGTATTCGTGAGTGTGCATGCATCGAATATTTTTTTTATGATTAAAAAACGGAGAGAATGATAAAAAGAGGGTAAAAACTCCGTTTATCTGCTCCGTTCCGTACCGTACCGATCCGGTCCGTTTGTAACCGAAAATCCATTCCGAACCGCACCGAAAAATAAAATATCCGTACCGTACCGTACCGAAATTTCGGTACGGACACGGACACTCGAATTTTAAAATAACCGAACTTTGGTACGGACACGGATATTTTCAAATATCCGTTTTGGTCCGTACCGTGAACAGCCCTAGTCCCAATACACCTGGAGGTTGGGCGAGCAACTTTCTTAGAACCAAATCTCCAACTCTGAATTCCCTAAGTTCAACATGGGAATTATAGTAGCGTTCTGCTCGTTGCTTATAGGTAGCATTTTTTAACTCGACACTCAATCTTTTTTCCTCGAGCAAATCTATTTCAGCAGCCAGAGCATAGTTGTTCGTCTGCTCATCAAAGTTGGTCGTCCTGATTGTGTTGGTCTTGAATTCAATTGGTATCACAACTTCTGTTCCGAAAGCCATTGCAAAGGGTGTTTCTCCGGTGCTTGACCTGGGAGAAACTCTGTATGCCCATAAGACTTCCGGAAGCTCTGTTGACCAACTGTTTTTGCTTTCCGCCAGCCGTACTTTTAATGTATGCTTGATGATTTTGTTTACGGCTTCGACTTGTCCATTTGACTGGGGATGATAGGGCGTAGAGTAATGTTTCTTGATCCCCCATTTTGTACAGAAATCTCTCAACTCTTTTCCATCAAACTGCGGACCATTGTCTGTCACGATGGTTTGCGGAATTCCAAAACGACAGACAATGTTCTTCCAAATGAAGTTGATCATTTTCTATTGCGTGATCTTCAACATGGCCTCTGCTTCTGCCCATTTTGTGTAATAATCGACTGCCACAACGGCAAATCGAACTCCTCCAACTCCTGCTGGGAAGGGACCAATAATGTCCATTCCCCATCTAGCAAAAGGCCATGGGCTATAAACCGATACGAGCTGTTGAGCCGGGGTATGAATGTTTGGTGCAAAAATTTGGCATTGGTGGCAAGTCTTTGCTTTTTTGATTGCATCTTGGCGTAAAGTTGGCCAGTAATAGCCTTGTCTGATAGTTTGGTATGCCAAGGCTTGCCCCCCAGTGTGATTTCCACATACTCCGGCATGTATTTCTTCAAGTATTGCTCGTCCTTGCCCCCTAGGCAAACATTTGAGAAGTGGGAGTGATATTCCTCTTTTGTAAAGTTGCTCGCCTACCAGAGTATATCTGGCGGCTTGCTTTATTAGCTTGGCAGCTTCAAAAGAGTTGTTTGGTTTTTCCCCACTTTTCAAGTATTTGACTATACTTGTTCTCCAGTCTTCTTCTTCACTGGTTTGATCACTTAATTGGTTGACATTATAACTTGTTGTTGATGGGTCATTCATTTTCGTGATTATAATGTCTGCCAACTCTGCAGGTCCTTCGCTTGTTGCTAGTCGGGCCAATGCATCTGCTTGAGTGTTGCTCGTCCTTGGGATTTGTTCAATGAATACTTGATCTAACAAGGACATCAGGTGAGCAACAATCCGTTGATATTCGATCATATGGCCATCCTTCGCCTCGTATTCACCTCGGACTTGGTTCACAATCAATTGTGAATCGCCGAATATTTGCAATCGTCTGACACCTACCGCAAGGGATAGATGGAGACCAGCAATGAGAGCCTCATACTCGGCTTCGTTGTTGGTTGCCATAAAGCCAAATCTGATTGCCGAAGTGAATACTTGTCTGCCTGGACTGATTAGAACCACTCCCGCCCCCGAGGCTATGTTAGTCGAAGATCCATCAACGTAAAGATGCCAGGGGTGATCAAGTCCTCTCGTCGGATCTGGTGGGAAGGTTAGTTCGACTATAAAGTCGGCCAACGCTTGCCCTTTGATCGCTGTTCGAGGAGCATAAGTCACCCCGAATTGGCTAATCTCTAGTGACCATTTTAATAGACGACCAGCTGTGTCGGGGCGATGGAGAATTTATCTGAGTGGGAAAGTTGTTAGCACTTCAACTTGATGATCAAAAAAGTACGGTCATAACTTCCTCACACTCATAACTAGTGCATACGCCAGCTTTTCGGTTGGGGAGTATTTGATCTCTGCCTCATGCAAAGCTTGGCTGACGTAGTAGATAGGTTGATGGAATTTGCCATCTTCCCGTACCAGAACGGAGCTGATGGCCACTTCCGACGCTGCCAAGTATAAATATAGTTTTTCTCCTGGGACGGGTTTTGACAGGATTTTCACATCTTCCAGGTAGTCCTTGAGTTGGTCGAACGCCTTCTGACAGTTGTTAGTCCATGTGAACTGTCCTTTCTTGATGGCTTCAAAGAATGGACGGCATTTGTCCCCCGATTATGATATGAACCGGTTCAGTGCTGCTAGACATCCTGTGAGTCTTTGCACTTCTTTTATTGAACGTGGTGGTTGCATATCCACTATGGCTTTGACTTTTGTTGGATTAGCCTCAATTCCCCGTTGACTAACAAGATGACCCAAGAATTTGCCTGAATGAACTCCAAAGCTGCTCTTCTTTGGATTCAGCTTCATGTTATAGTGTCGAAGAATTTCGAACACTTGGGTCAAGTGTTGGAGATGGTCTTCCTTACGGGGACTTTTGACTACGATGTCATCAACGTAGACCTCTACTGTATCTCCAATTTGCTGGTCGAACATTTTGTTCACCAGTCTTTGATAAGTTGCCCCGGCATTGATGAGGCCAAAGGGCATTCTCTTCCAACACAGCAAGTTTTTGTTTGTATAGAATGCTGTGTTCTCTTGATCATCTGGATGCATTGGAATTTGATGGTACCCGGCAAAGGCATCCATGAATGTTAGCATTTCATGACCTGCAGTGCTGTCCACCAACTGATCAATGTGAGGGAGTGGAAAGTTGTCCTTCGGGCATGCTGCATTCAGATCCGTAAAATCTATGCATAGCCTCCAGGACCCGTTTGGCTTCCTCACAAGGACTGGGTTTGCTACCCATTGTGGACAGAGAGCTTGTCGGATTAGGTCATTGTCTAACAACTTCTTTACTTCTTCATTCAGGGCTTGATACTTGTCTGGGCCATACTTCCGTCGTTTCTGATGGATGAGCCTTTTTGCATGGTTAATGTTTAGCTTGTGGCAAGCATGTTTCGGATCTATCCCCACCATGTCTGCATGAGACCAAGCAAAAACATCTAGATTTTTACTGAGGAACTCTTTCATTCGGGATCTGTAAGGCTCAGGGAGCTCAGGTCCTATGTACAATTCGAGATCCGGGTTTTCAGGATTAACTTTGAACGCCTCCAGCTCTTCGACTGGAGTTACTCGTCGTTTTTGTCCTTTCCACCGAGGATCAAGTATTGGTTCCTCAGAGTTGAAATCATTTTCGATGTTCATTGGCTCTGCCCCCAGGCGGGGATCTAGATCTTCTGTTGGCCCTGATTCGTTGTTGGTAGTCAACACCTGGCCCTCCATGCCTTCAGAAGAATGTTGCTCGTCACCACCCCTTAGTTGTTCGTCAGGATGATGTTCCTCATGGGTGGTGAGGAGTTGTTCGTCCAACACCTGCTCGTCATGATATTGTTCGTCCGTATCCATGTTCTATGTCCATCATGTTCTCCAATATTGATGGTTCATCAACTGGATAGCTGGTGGTGGCTTCCATCATGGATACTAGTGCATGTTTTGCTTGTAGTTGTAAGAGGCATTCCCGAGCCTTTCTTTGATCTCCTTTAACTGTGCCTGCTCCACTTGCTGTTGGAAACTTTAAGCAATAATGGTAAGTTGAACAGGCAGCTTTAAATTCATTCAAAAAAGGTCGACCAAGGAACCCGTTGTAAGTTGATTCCTGATCTACGACCAAGAAATCAACCATTCTAGTAATATTCTTTTCGGGTTCCTCGATCGTTACAAGTTGTACAAGCAAAGAAATTTCTCCCAACGGGACGGTTACTGCGTTTCCGAAGCCTAGGATTCGATGGTTTGAGTCCCGGATATGGGCTGAAAAGTCCCCAAGTTTATCAAGCGTGCTCTTGAACAAGATGTTGGTATAGGCTCCGGTGTCCACCAACAATCTGTGGACTCGTGTTCCCATAATCTTTGCACAGATTACGAGCGAATCGTTATGCGGAGTCAAAATTCCTTCTAAGTCCTTTTCGGTGAAGGTCAGTTCTGTTGTCTGCATGATAGATGGTTTGACTCCCATTTCCTGGACTTGGTCGATCGCTCGTAATTCAGCCTTTCTTTTCCGGTTGGAGATTGGCGGTCGTCCATCAGAACATCCTCCTGCGGGACCTGCAGGTTCCATCATGTATAAATCTTCTAACGGACGAGTAGGGATGGCGGGAACTGGTCGCGCCGGTTTATTGTTCTGAGGTTGATCATCTTCGTCCTCAGAGTTGTTCTCCCGGATTCTCTTCCCGGGTTGTCTTTTGATAAAATCGGAGAGCTTTCCGTCCTCGTAGAAACGCCAGAGTTGTCTGAGCAAATCTCTACATTCACTTGTAAAGTGCCCCACGCTTTGACGGTAGGCACAATACTTGTTAGGATTGAGTTTGCCAGTGTCTTGGCGAATTTTCCGGGGAGGGGAGAGCAAATCCTTATCCTTCACATTCTCATAAACAGTATCGACTGACACTGTTAGCACCTGATTCAACTTTTCTTTGAGTTCCGTCCCTTCAGTGAATGCCTTCATGTTTTTAGGGACTCGATAGCTTGTTGTACCAGGTTTTTTGTTGTTCTCCTTGGGGTCGGCTTTGTTCTCCCCCAAGTTTGACTGCAGGGCTTCATGCATAGAAACGAATATGCCGGCCTGATTTTTGAACTCGGCGTAGCTTCTGGGGCACTTCAGATGTACCTCTTTCCATAGCTTTGACCCTTTCTTCAGTCCTGCCATAATAGCAACAATTTTTGTGTCCTCGCTGACGGGCTCACCCTCCAATAGCACCTTGTCAAACCTTTCCATGAATGCTCGATCTGACTCGTCATCATTTTGTTTTAGGTCTGACAATCGGTGTTTCTGGGACAAGTATGATCCCGCCGTTGAGAAATGAGACAGGAACTGCCGACTCAACTGAGTGAATGAATGGATGGATGCTGGTGGCAATGCTGAGAACCATTTGTGCACCCGATCTCCCAAGGTTAACGGGAAGTTTCGGCATTGAGTGGCATCGCTAGCTCCCACTGAGACCATATAATCTGAGTATTTTGTTAGGTAAACTCGGGGATCAGCAAGGCCGTCATATTGTATGCTTGCAGGGAATTGGACTTTCTTCTGAATCGGGGCTTTCAGAATGTAGGCTGGTAATGGTGAAGTTGGCAAGCTGGTCGTCCCTACACCTCTTTGCTGGTCCAATTGTCCCTGCATACTTTCTATCGCCCTCCTTAAGCTTGGTAGCTCATCCAGAGATGCCCCCTGACTTGGAGGCTGTTCGGCGAACAAAGGTACAAACCTTTCTGTTCGTCGCAGTCCCTCGCTTGGAGAAGGCAAAACTTGGAGCTGCTTTTTAGGGTTGCTCGCCGCATTAGGTCCCAAACACCTGAAGGCAGATTGAGAAAGTCTTTCATGGACCGAAGGGCGAGGCTGTTCAAATGTTGCTCGCCCGTGTCCCTCTTCCTGGCGAGCAACTTTCTCCCGTTGCTGGGGTTGGCCAAGTCTATCCTGGGCACTGGAGCGGGTTGTTCCGTGGCTCGACATTGTTGTTCGCCCGCGAGCAGACTCTGCTTGGCCTTCCCTTGGCTCGACCATCTTAGCCTTGCCCTTGTCCCGCCTGACCTGTGCGCTACTCACCTCACGTTGTTCGCCCCTTGTTGACCTGGCCCTAACAACCTCCAAGGGTCTATCCTTAGGCCTTGCTTGTGAAGGCTTATTTTGTTCTTGCTGTCTCTGGAGAGCTTGGAGAGCAGCAATGGTTCTAGATAATTCGTTAGGGTTGTTCGCCAGGGCTTCCATTTCAGGGGGGAGATTATGTGTTATGGTTGTATGTTGCGACCTGTTCACATGTCTAGGATTTCGATCCTGGTGGTCGGCTGATGAGGCTCGGGTGGGAAAAGCTCTCCTTGACAAACGTGATGCTTGGGTTTCCTTTGATTGAGGCATTTGAATTAGATTGTTCTTTAATACTTATATTGAAGAACACCAAGAACACCAAGAACAGTTTTGTTTGAATCTTCAAGTATTTCTTGAGGTTTTCTTTGAATCTTCAAGTTTTCAGCTTGAAGTTCTTGAGTAATCACACTAAACCGAAGGTTCGATCCCTTCTTCTAGCGCCAAAATTGTTGGTGATCAATAATTATCGAGTGGATTAATGACTGTTTAATTTTGGTTTAAAGATCATCAATCAATTACGTGTGATTGGTTACCACCGTAAATGATAAATCGAGGTTCGGGTTATGAAATCAGATATACGAAAGTCGAAATCGAAATAATTTCGTATGTGTGCACGTTTAGGTGTGTTAGTGTGTGTTTTGGGAGTGTTTATGAATTTGAACCTGTATTTCATAGCTGGAGAACAACTATTTATAGAGACTAGCAAGCATGAGGTGCCCCTGACTCTTGGTCTCCCTAGCCTGCATGCTCTACATGTGTCCTTTGACTCTAGTTTGACCTTATCTAAGCTGAATCTTAGTTACAAAGTCTTCTTTGGTCTTATCTCAGACTTCATTGTTGTTCGTCCATGTCGGTTTAAATCGATCCAGGATAGTTCTTTCATAGAAGTTGTTCGCCGTTTGGGTGTATGGCTCAGGAGTTGTTCGCCTTTGTGTCTTGCACAAATTGGCTTTGGGATCTTGGTCCTTTGTTCGTCGGCATACACCTCTTAGGCTGGTAGATTCACCACCTTTTATCAATGTTGCTCGTCATTAGTGACTTAGCAGAATGTTCATCTCAGGTCTTGGGCCTTCAAACCTGTTTGCCAATATCTTGTTCGTCGAATAGTTGTTCGTCAGTTTATGTACTCCCCAGATTGGTTTATGCACCCCGACTTGATTTTCTTTGTTGATCATCCTTAATTTAAGGTTGGCTCTTCATAATCCTTGATAAGGCTTTAATTCTTGTTCGCTATTTATTAATTTATGTTCGCCTATCAACAATCGCGAGACCATTGCTTATGAACTCTAAACTACCCACTGTTGGTGAACGAATTTAATCGTAAGGATTAGTGGCTGTTTTAATCCGTTTTTACGTCACCAATCAATAGCGTGTGATTGATTACCACCGTAAATGGTAAATCGGGGTTTGGGCTATCGAATTTGTGTAATATGTATATCGAAATCGAATTAATTTCGTATGTGTGTACGTTAAGGTGTATTTGTGTGTGTTTTTAGTCTGAAATTCGAAAATTACATAAATAAGCTGGAGAACAACTATTTATAGAGACCATCAAGCATGAGGTGTCCAAGACTCTTGGTCTCCCTAGCCTGCATGCTTGACATGTGTCTCTTTAATCTTATCTAAGCTGAACCTTAGTTACAAAGTCTTCTTTGATCTTATCTCGGACTCATTGTTGTTCGCCTAGGTCGGCTTGATTGATCTTGTTGATTCTCCAACTGAAAGTTGTTCGCCTCTTGGGGTTGTACTTTGGAAGTTGTTCGCCTTGTGGCTTTTATTCAGCTTGGCTTTGGGATCTTTGTCCTTTGTTCCCTTGTACACTCCTTGGCTGTTTGTTGTATCATAGTTTGACCAAGTTGTTTGTCATTGACGACTTCACAGTTGGCTCATTCTTGGTCCCGGGCCTTAATACCTGTTCGCCCATTAGTTGTTCGTTGGGAGAGTTGTTCGTCACTTCATACACCTCCCAGTTTGGTTAATGCGCCAAAATAGTGATTTTCTTTGTTTTAGACTTCAATAATTGTTCGCTCCATATTTAGATGATGTTCGCCTATCAACAATTGCCCCCTATCCTGACTAGATGTTGCATCAGACGAGTAATTTTGCGGCGAGCAACTGTAGTTAGGATATCGTCTTGGCCAAGATTTGGACGAACAGCATCTCTGTGACGAGCAATGTTGGAATAACCGTTTCGTCTTCCCATGATCTGGGGAGATCACGAAGATGACGCCAGCGCAATGATTGCGCGCCGCTCACGCGCGAGCAGCCCCAAGGCGACGCGCCCCTATAATTATTTATAGGCCCTTCATCTTCTAGTTTAGCTCGGAATTTACCCCGTTTTCTCTCAATTTAGCCCCAGAACTTTCGGAAAATTACGCCTGGGACCCCGTTTTTGTTTGGGGTATAAATAGTGGGAAAACTGAAATTTTTCCCACTTTTCCCCCTCTTGCAACAGTCTCCGGCGAACCCTTTCTTCCTCCGGCGATTCCAAGCTTTCCGGCGTCCGTTCTTCAGCATTTGATCTCAAATTTCAATTCCCAGGTAGTTATTTTTCTTTTTCTCTATCTTTTTCTTTCGAAAATTCTTTCTACCGCCGTGTGGACCCAAACGCCACCGTCTTCTCCGGGAAAGCGCCGCCGTCTGCAACACTATCCGCCACCGCCTGGATTTTTCCTTTCCCTCCTATGTCTTCGCACTCGAGCAATAAGACTGAGGAGACCTTAGACCCACTATTTCCAGTCGCGATCCCCATCGATCAACCTCCCTTCGAGATTTCCTCGGCATCGGATCTTCACGTGGAATCTGTGGTTCGCTCTGTGGAGGATACCGGTGTGGGCCCATCTGGGAGAGAACTAACGGTTGTGGCGAACAAAAATCGGGACGAAAATTCTTCGTCTTCTGCCGAATCTGAAGATCCAGATCTCAACGAGCTCACTCGTGAATTTTTGGAGGGTATCAATTTTCCATCCCCAAGGATGCGGGAAAGTGAGATCCCGGCTGGGGTTGCTCGCCTATTCGAATGGCGAACATATGCTGAAAGGTATGCGAACAGCTTTCCTCGTCCACAAAGACAAATAATGGACAAGGTGAAGACTGATTACCAGGCGAGCAAGATCAAGAGCGTTGTTCGCGAAGATGAACTGGACTCCATCCGGAAAGACTATAAGATCCCATATGATATCTACATGTGGGCTCCTCGGAGAAAGGAAAGAGCTGATCGCCCACCTCCCGGATGCACGGCGATCAACATCCACACCTTGATTGCTGGGTTGAAGTTACCTCTTCCACCTGTTGTTGGTCGATTCTTAGAGGCGACCAACTTGGCCATCACCCAAATTACTCCAATTGGGTGGATGAACCTTTTGGGCTCCATGTGCCTGTTCGCTTTGGAAGGGTACGTTGATCGGATCACTGCGGAAGAGATCAACTACCTGATGACAATCACAAGTTGCCCCCGAGGAGAAGATGGCTATCACTACCTCAAGGCCAGGACTGGGTTGAAAATGGTGGAAGAGGTGCCGAACAAGATTCGTGATTGGAAACAGCACTTCTTCTGGATTGGGGGTGACTGGCGAGCATCTTCTGGTCCACACGGCGGCCCTGGACGAATAAATTCTCCAGCAGCCTATGGAAAATTGAAACGTAAGTTCAATTCTTGCTCGCCTTTGGACAGTTGTTCTAATTTAACTTTTTTTGTTTGTTCGCAGGCCCTCGTCTACCCAAGTGGGATTCGAAAGAAGAGGAGTTGAACTCCGAGTTCCTGTTTACTTCGTGCTTGGTCGGCCTCCGCAATAAAGCAGATAGAACTATAGACTATCTCTGCCGGTCAAGGTGTCAAAAAGCTGCTCGCCTCTTGACCTATCCTCACCACCTGGAGGCTCAAGCTGAGGTGCCCCCAGGTATGAGAATTTCTAACTCCTGGTTCAAATTTTGTTCGTCATTGCTATGTTTAACTTGCTCGCCAAATTTCTTATCTCCTCTTTTTTTTTTTTTTTTTTTTTTTTTTTTTTTTTTTAGCCGAGCAAGTAACTGTTGCAGTTCCCCCAAGCTACGCTCTTCTCGAGCAAAGGGTCCTAGAGATGGGACCACCAAAAGGAAAGAGAAGGAGAGGTGACCCTCCTCAAGCGGTGCTTGCTATGTCGAACAAGCCTGAGGGGGCCAAAGTTCCAAGACCGGCTGCCCCCTCAGTTCAAATTCGGTCCCCTCCCGTTTCCCCTCCCCAAGGGGGAAAACGTTTAAAGAAAGCTGATGGGACTCCCTTGTCCCATGATGTCCCCGGCAAGGGGAAGGAGAAAGTGGGTCACAGTCATCCCCGTCCAGAGGGGGATGCTGTTCGCCGTTCTACCGAACCTGTGGAAAGAACAGGCAAGGCGAGCAAAGATTCCACCTCTGGTCGTGGCCCAGAGGATCTCACCCATCTGGGTTGGGATGAGCGAAAATTCAAGGAGTAAGTCCACATTAGCTTCTGCCGAACAAGTTTCATCATCTCATTTTACTATTCTTCTAAGTATTCTTTCTTTTCCTGTTCGCAGATATCGTGCCGACGATTATCCCGGCCGAGCAAGTGTTGTACATCAGTACGCTTGCTCGAAGACTCCCGTGAACATAAGGGAGATTCCTGGCGAACATGTTCGCAAGGCGACGGAGTTGGTCGCCCGGGCCTGGACGCGTCCTCTGGACAAGGCCATCCTTCAGCAGGGGCAAATGGACAATCTCCATCTCTCGATGATGCTCGTTGCCAATGGCCTCGTCACTGCTCAAAGAGCCATTGCCCAGGTTGCCGAGCAAGAAGAATCTGCTCGTCTTTACGCAAATACTGCTCGGCAACTTACTGAAGAAAAGGATGGCCTGGTTGGCCAATACGAGGCTAAAATTGCTCGCCTCAACAACCAAATCAATGTTTACATTGATGCTGAGCACAAGCGTTTGGAAGAGATTCAGGCCATGTCCAAAGAGCTGAAGGATAAAGAGGCCCTGCTCGGGGACAAGGAAGCTTTACTCGGTGAGGGGGAGAAGAAACTGTCAGCGGCCGAGCAGAAAATCGCTGATCTTGAGACAGAGGTTGCTCGTCTCCGAGAGTCTGAAGCCAATCTCTTTACCCGCGAGCAGCTTGAAGAGGAGGTTCAAGCTCGTACCGGCCCCATCTCCAACCTTGGATATATTTGTGCCTATGCGGACAGCATCCGTACGGCTGATGCCTATGATTACAAGGAGATGGTGGAGGAGATGGCTAAGGATCTGAATGAGTTCCTCGAGAACTATCCTCCGCCGAACAACGTTTCAATCCAGTTGGCGGATCTGGCTGTGCTTGGGGTTAAACTGGATAAACTTGACCCCAGTATCACCATCACTCATCCTCCACCAATTGTTGATGATGGCGAGCAAGAAGATGAACCAGTTGCCGCGGACGAGCGAAGTGCTAAAGAAGCGGAGGATAAGGCGGCTGAAGACCTTGCTCGGGACATGATTGTCGACCCCTCTGCCGAGCAACCTCAAGATCCTCCTCCCGCCGAACAGCAGTAGTTTTTAGGACCTAGTTTTTTTCTTTTCTTCTTTTGTAGTACTTGTAATGGCTGCTTCCAGCTTGTACTATTTTTGGGGCTTAATGCCTTTCTTTAATGGAAAATGTCTTTCTCATGTTCGCTCATTTTCTTATATATGTCAATTGCCTTTACATTTCTGTCAATGCTTTTACAATTATGACATATAGTATTGGGCTTTTGTTCGAATTGAACTTTGCCTTTAGTGGAATCAGGGTTTAGCCTTAGGTTCTGTTCATTTTAAAAAACGAACAACCTTTAAGTGGCTTTGGTCCTTAGGTTCTGTTCATTTGTAAAACGAACAACCTTTAAATGGACTTGTACCTCGAGCTTTTGGACTTTTCCTCTTTTGACGAACAACTATTATATTTACATCGCAAAATAATTACAAAGTGTTGTAAGACTGTCCATCACTATTATATACAATCTGACGAACAGCTTTAAACACAAACTAAAACTTGCTCGCTTATAATGTTTTTGCCGAGCAACTCTATCTATAAAATCAAAAGAACTAACACCAGACTATACAATGTGCCAAGCAACTTTTGAATCCATTCCTAGGAAAATTTAAAAAATTTGGCAAGTTTTTAGCCTTCCTTCAACTCATACGCATCCCTTGCCCCCCAAGATATTTGTTCGCCCAACTTTATTGATAGTACTTCTTTAGATGTACAGCATTCCAGGAGTATTGGGCCGGCTTGCCTTCCAGATCCTCAATATCGTATACGCCATTGACGTATTTTTCTGTAATTCGATATGGGCCCTCCCAAGTTGGTCCCAATACACCTGGAGGTTGGGCGAGCAACTTCCTTAGAACCAAATCTCCAACTCTGAATTCCCTAACTTTTACATGGGAATTATAGTAACGTTCTGCTCGCTGCTTGTATGTGGCATTTTTTAGCTCGGCATTCAACCTTTTTTCTTCGAGCAAATCCAATTCAGCATTTAGAGCAGAGTTGTTCGCCTGTTCATCAAAGTTGGTCGTCCTAAATGTAGTGGCCTTTAACTCAATTGGTATTACAGCCTCTGTCCCGAAAGCCATTGCAAAGGGTGTTTCTCCGGTGCTTGACCTGGGAGAAACTCTGTATGCCCATAAGACTTCCGGAAGTTCTGTAGACCAACTGCTTTTACTCTCCGCCAGTCGCACCTTTAACGTATGCTTTATGATTTTATTTACGGCTTCAACTTGTCCATTTGACTGGGGGTGATAAGGTGTGGAGTAATGTTTCTTGATCCCCCACTTCGTACAGAATTCTCTCAACTCTTGTCCATCAAACTGTGGACCATTGTCTGTCACGATTGCTTGTGGAACTCCAAAACGACAGACAATGTTCTTCCAAATAAAGTTGATCATCTTCTGCTGTGTTATATTCATCATGGCCTCTGCTTCCGCCCATTTTGTGTAATAATCGACTGCCACGACGGCGAATCGAACATTTCCAACTCCAGCCGGGAAAGGACCAATGATGTCCATCCCCCATCTTGCAAAAGGCCATGGACTGTATACTGACACAAGTTCCTGAGCCGGGGTATGGATGCCTGGGGCAAAAATCTGACATTGATGGCAAGTTTTGGCTTTTTTGATTGCATCCTGACGTAAAGTCGGCCAATAATAGCCTTGTCTGATTGTTTTGTATGCCAAAGCTTGCCCCCCAGTATGATTTCCACATACTCCAGCATGTATCTCTTCAAGCACTGCTTGCCCTTGCCCCCTAGGCAAACACTTGAGAAGTGGGATTGATATTCCCCTTTTGTAGAGTTGCTCGCCCACCAGAGTATATCTGGCGGCTCGCTTTATTAGCTTGGCAGCTTCAAAAGGGTTGTTTGATTTTTTCCCATTTTTCAAGTATTTGACTATACTTGTTCTCCAGTCTTCTTCTTCACTGGTTTGATCGTCGAGTTGATTGACATTATAACTTACTGTTGATGGATCTTTCATCTTTGTAACTATAATATCTGCCAACTCTATGGGGCCTTCACTTGTTGCTAGTCGGGCAAGTGCGTCTGCTTGAGTGTTGCTCGTCCTTGGAATTTGCTGTATGAAAACTTGCTGCAACATGGACATCAGGTGAGCAACAATCCGTTGATACTCGATCATGTGATCATCTTTTGCTTCGTATTCACCTCGGACTTGGTTCACGATCAATTGTGAATCGCCAAATATTTGCAAGCGTCTGACACCAACTGCGAGGGATAGGTGGAGACCAGCGATAAGAGCTTCATACTCAGCTTCGTTGTTGGTTGCCATGAAACCAAATCTGATTGCCGAGGTGAATACTTGTCTGTTTGGACTTATTAATACTACTCCTGCCCCCGAGGCTATATTGGTTGATGATCCGTCCACATAGAGATGCCAAGGATGATCAAGTCCTCTCGTCGGATCTGGTGGGAAAGTTAGTTCGACTATAAAGTCGGCTAATGCTTGCCCTTTGATCGCTGTTCGAGGAGCATAGGTCACCCCAAATTGGCTAATCTCCAGTGACCATCTTAAGAGACGACCTGCCGTGTCGGGGCGATGGAGAATTTGCCTGAGCGGGAAAGTTGTTAGAACTTCGACTTGATGGTCAAAGAAGTATGGTCGTAACTTTCTCACGCTCATAACCAAAGCATACGCCAGCTTTTCGGTTGGAGCATATTTGATCTCTGCTTCGTGTAAAGCCTGGCTGACGTAATAAATTGGTTGATGGAATTTGCCGTCTTCGCGCACCAAAACAGAGCTGATGGCAACTTCTGATGCGGCTAAGTATAAAAAGAGCTTTTCTCCTGGGACTGGTTTTGATAAGATTTTGACATCTCCCAGGTAGTCTTTAAGTTGATCGAAGGCCGCCTGGCAGTTGTTAGTCCATGCAAACTTTCCTTTTTTGACGGCCTCGAAGAATGGACGGCACTTGTCCCCCGACCTGGATATGAACCGGTTCAACGCTGCTAGGCACCCGGTGAGTCTTTGCACCTCTTTCACTGAACGTGGTGGCTGCATATCCAGGATGGCTTTAACTTTTGAAGGGTTGGCCTCAATTCCCCGCTGGCTAACAAGATGACCCAAGAATTTCCCTGAATGGACTCCAAAGCTACTTTTCTTTGGATTCAACTTCATGTTATAGTGTCGAAGAATTTCGAACACTTGAGCCAGATGTTGAAGATGGTCCTCCTTCTTGGGACTTTTGACAACGATATCGTCTACGTAGACTTCAACCGTGTCTCCAATTTGTTGATCAAACATCTTGTTCACCAGTCTTTGATATGTTGCTCCGGCATTTATGAGGCCAAAAGGCATTCTTTTCCAACACAGCAAGTTTTTGTTTGTATAAAACGCCGTGTTCTCCTGATCATCTGGATGCATAGGAATTTGATGATACCCAGCGAAAGCATCCATAAATGTTAACATCTCGTGACCTGCAGTGCTGTCCACCAATTGATCGATATGTGGGAGAGGAAAATTGTCCTTCGGGCATGCTGCATTTAGATCCGTAAAATCTATGCATAGCCTCCAGGTCCCGTTTGGTTTCCTCACGAGTACTGGGTTTGCTACCCATTGTGGACAGAGTGCTTGTCGAATGAGATCGTTGTCTAGCAACTTCTTAACTTCTTCATTCAAGGCTTGGTATTTGTCTGGGCCGTACTTCCTCCGCTTTTGATGGACGGGCTTCCTTGCTTGATTTATGTTCAACCTGTGGCAAGCATGTTTCGGATCTATCCCCACCATATCTGCGTGAGACCAAGCAAAGACATCTAGATTTTTGGTGAGGAACTCTTTCATTCGGGATCTGTAAGGCTCTGGGAGCTCTGATCCTATGAATAATTCAAGATCTTTGTTGTCGGGATTAACTTTGAACGCCTCCAGCTCTTCGACTGGAGTTGCTCGTCGTTTTTGTCCCTTCCAACGGGGATCAAGTATGGGTTCCTCAGGGTTGGAATCATTTTCGATGTCCATGGGTTCTGCCCCCAGGCGGGGTTCTAGATCATCAGTTGGCTCCGTCCCATTGTTGTTCGTTTGTATTTGGCCCTCCAAGTCCTCCACTGAAGGTTGTTCGTCATCACCCCTTTGTTGTTCGTCAGATGGAGGTTCCCCGCGGGTGGTAACGAGTTGTTCGTCCAACACTTGCTCGTTCAAGTGCTGTTCGTCCGCATCCATGTGGTCGTCTATGTCCATCATATTGTTTAGTATTGATGGTTCGTCGATGGGATAACTTGTTGCTTCCATCATGGATATTTGTACAAATTTTGCTCGTAGCTGTTGAACGCACTCTCGTGCTCTCCGTTGGTCTCCCTTAATTGTGCCTGTTCCACTAGCTGTTGGAAATTTCAAACAATAGTGGTAAGTGGAACACGCAGCTTTAAATTCATTAAGAAAAGGTCGGCCAAGAAACCCGTTATAGGTCGACTCCTGGTCTACAACCAAGAAATCTACCATTCTTGTTATATTTCTTTCGGGTTCATTGGCCGTTACAAGTTGTACAGCTAATGTTACAATTCCCAACGGCGTTGTCACAGCATTTCCGAAGCCTACAATTCTATGTGTTGTATTTCGAACATAACCCGAATAATCTCCCAGATTATCGAGGGTCTTCTTGAATAAGATGTTCGTGTAGGCTCCGGTGTCCACCAACAGTCTGTGGACTCTGGTCCCCATAATCTTGGCACAGATTACGAGCGAATCGTTGTGCGGAGTTAAGACGCCTTCAAGGTCTTTTTCGGTGAAAGTTAATTCCGCCGTTTGCATGATAGACGGCTTAACTCCCATCTCTTGTACTTGGCCAATCGCTCGTAGCTCCGCTTTCCTCTTCCGGTTAGAGTCAGGTGGTTGTCCATCAAAACACCCTCCTGCGGGACCTGCGGGTTCCATCATGAACAGGTCTTCTAAAGGTTGAGCTGGCATACTGGGAACTGGTCGCCCGGGTTTGTTGTTTCTCTGAGGTTGACCATCCTCTTCATCTTCTGAGTTATTTTCCCGAGCTCTTTTCCCAGGTTGCCTCTTAACGAAATCGGAGAGCTTTCCTTCCTCATAAAATCGCCAGAGTTGCTTAAGCAAATCTCTACACTCACTCGTAAAATGCCCCACACTTTGATGGTAGGCACAATACTTGTTCGGGTTGAGTTTGCCAGTATCCTGACGGATTTTACGTGGTGGGGAAAGCAACTCTTTCTCCTTTACGCTCTCATACACAGTATCTACTGATACTGTCAATACTTGGTTCAGTTTTTCCTTCAAATCCGATCCTTCAGTGAATGCTTTCATGTTTTTCGGGACCCTGTAGCTTGTCCCGACAGGCTTTTTGTTATTCTCCTTAGGATCAACTTTGTTCTCCCCTAAATTTGTTTGTAGGGCCTCGTGCATGGAAACGAAAATGCCAGCTTGGTTTCTGAACTCGGCATAAGTCTTTGGGCACTTCAGACGTACCTCCTTCCATAACTTCGACCCTTTTTTCAATCCGGCCATCACAGCGACGATCTTTGTATCTTCGCTCACTGGTTCTCCTTCTAGCAAAACTTTATCGAATCTTTCCATAAACGCCCGGTCAGTTTCATCATCATTTTGTCTTAAATCTGATAGCCGGTGTTTTTGGGAAAGATACGACCCCGCCGTTGAAAAGTGAGAGAGAAATTCTCGACTTAGCTGAATGAACGAGTGGATTGATGCCGGCGGCATTGATGAAAACCACTTGTGAACCCGATCGCCTAATGTTAATGGAAAATTCCGGCACTGGGTGGCGTCGCTGGCCCCTACGGAGACCATGTAGTCTGTATACTTTGATAAATGGACCCGGGGGTCAGTGATGCCCTCATATTGAATGCTTGCTGGGAATTGAACCTTTTTCTGGATCGGGGCCTTCAAAATGTGAGCTGCCAAAGGTGAGGACGGCATGCTGGTCGCTCCCATCCCCCTCTGTTGGTCTAGTTGCCCTTGCATGTTCTCCACAGCCCTCCTTAGGCTTGATAATTCATCAAGAGGTGCCCCCTGACTTGGAGGCTGTTCGGCGAGCAAAGGCATTAACCTTTCTGCTCGTCGCAGTCCCTCGCTTGGAGTGGGCACTTCTTGGACTTGCCTCCTAATGTTGTTCGCCGCATTTGGCCCAAGGCGCCTAAAGGCTGACTGGGTGAGTCTCTCATGGACTGATGGGCGAGGCTGATCAAAAGTTGCTCGCCCATCTTCTGCTCCCCGGCGAGCAGCTTCTCGTTGATGGGGTTGGCTAAGCCTGTCTTGGGCACTGGAACGTGTTGTTCCATGGCTAGACATAGTTGTTCGTCCGCGACCAGACTCAGCCTGTACTTCTCTTTGGTCGACCACCTTGGCCTTTCCCTTATTTCGTCTGACTTGAGCACTATCAACTTCTCGTTGCTCGCCCCTGGTAGTCTTGGGCCTAACAACCTCTAGGGACTTGTCCCTTGGCCTTGCTTGTGTTGGCCTAACCTGCTCTTGTTGCCTCTGGAGGGCCTGGAGAGCAGCTATGGTTTTAGCCAACTCGTTGGGGTTGTTCGCCAAAGCCTCCATCTCAGGGGGGAGGTTATGTGTTATGGCTGTATGCTGTGACCTGTTCGCATGTTTTGGGTCACGGTCCTGGTGGTCGGCCGACGTGGCTCGGGTCTGAGACGCTCTCTTCGACAAACGTGATCCTTGGGTCTCTTTAGATTGAGGCATTTCAATTTAAATTGTTTCTTAATCTTAAAATTGAAGAACACCAAGAACACCAAGAACACCTTTGCTTGAATCTTCAAGTATTTCTTGAGGTTTTCTTTGAATCTTCAAGTCTTCAACTTGAAGTTCTTGAGTAATCACACTAAACCGAAGGTTCGACCCTCCTTCTAGCGCCAAATTGTTGGTGAACGAATTTAATCGTAAGGATTAGTGGCTGTTTTAATCCGTTTTTACGTCACCAATCAATAGCGTGTGATTGATTACCACCGTAAATGGTAAATCGGGGTTTGGGCTATCGAATTTGTGTAATATGTATATCGAAATCGAATTAATTTCGTATGTGTGTACGTTAAGGTGTATTTGTGTGTGTTTTTAGTCTGAAATTCGAAAATTACATAAATAAGCTGGAGAACAACTATTTATAGAGACCATCAAGCATGAGGTGTCCAAGACTCTTGGTCTCCCTAGCCTGCATGCTTGACATGTGTCTCTTTAATCTTATCTAAGCTGAACCTTAGTTACAAAGTCTTCTTTGATCTTATCTCGGACTCATTGTTGTTCGCCTAGGTCGGCTTGATTGATCTTGTTGATTCTCCAACTGAAAGTTGTTCGCCTCTTGGGGTTGTACTTTGGAAGTTGTTCGCCTTGTGGCTTTTATTCAGCTTGGCTTTGGGATCTTTGTCCTTTGTTCCCTTGTACACTCCTTGGCTGTTTGTTGTATCATAGTTTGACCAAGTTGTTTGTCATTGACGACTTCACAGTTGGCTCATTCTTGGTCCCGGGCCTTAATACCTGTTCGCCCATTAGTTGTTCGTTGGGAGAGTTGTTCGTCACTTCATACACCTCCCAGTTTGGTTAATGCGCCAAAATAGTGATTTTCTTTGTTTTAGACTTCAATAATTGTTCGCTCCATATTTAGATGATGTTCGCCTATCAACACCCACTTCATGCTGGGGGCATGCAGTCCTACATGCATTGCAATTGATACAAATTCGTCTAACTGCATATAATGACCATTCCCCCCTACAACTAGTGCGTGTGAAAGAATCTAACATTTCCCATCTGCGTATTTTCGGATGTGGGGTATATGTTCCGATAACATTACCAAAGCGGACCTCTTTGGGCCCACAAAGGAACTCAGTATTTGTTGGGAAAAAATTGGGGTGCCCGGAATCTATTCGGGATGAAATTTTAAATACGAATTTAAATACAATTATTACTAGCATGAATTAATCCTAATTAATTCAAATAATAATTCCAACAACTAATTACCATCATGCATGTTAAATTAATTTCACATATTTAACTAGGCGGAATTAAACAAGTAAATATGCGATTAACGTACCTCTCGTAGTATTGGCCTTTGGATATACGGGACACTTGTAATCTCGCTCTATCAACCCAAAGCCTTCTCAAGTATTTCCCTTTTCACCTCACTTGATCGCCGGTGGGAGACGCTTTCAAGCAATTTAATAAACTACGAAAAAAGAAAAATATCTATGCTTCTTGGTTTTTCCAACACATGGAATTATGTACTTGGGGATGAAATAATCATCCCCTATTTATAAGAAGTAGTGACCGATTTTTTTCATGTGGATATGGGCTTGGAAAAAATCTTTTCTTAGACTCTAAGAAATCTTGAATATATCCCATATATTCTTTTCTCCAAAATAAAATATTCCACAAAAATCTCACACTCCTAATTGAGGGGTGATTTTCGAAAGTTTCATGAGAAGAGAATCCAAGATTTGGATCTTCTTGAATATATGAGATATTCTTGTATTCCTAGAATACATATCTTCCATAATATCTTTCCAAGAAAATCAACAAAATCTTTTCTCTCTCAATAATAAAAAATTTCGAAAATAACAAAAAAAAAAATCAGCATAATATATTCTTTTTATTTTAATCACCTTATCATTATTGGGCTACTTGAGGGGCCTTAAGGAGAATTAAGATTGGACCTCCTAATGGACTTCTGAATTTCAATATTGAGCCCCAATATAATTCAGCCCATTAATATTAATTATTACCACTAATAAATTAATATTGCACTATCCATCTTAATCCATATTACGATAATATGGGCTCCCGGTTATTATTTCCCGCGTTTAAGATTATCAAGTCCATTAATTAATTAAGCTTCTGAATAGCTCTAAATTAATTAATATATTTTACCTTGGAGTAAAGACAGGTCAACATTATTATTCGTACCGAAGAAACTAATTCTTCACTTGCAAGATTTGGTACAATAAAACTTCTGAGCCCACCAGGGGGACTAATCACACGAGCCGTACTCGCACGCGTTTCTCCATATTAAATCTTAGCAACCGTCGTATGATTAATATTACTGCCCAAGACACAAAGTTCGAAGTCGCAATGATTCTCACCCAACATGAATCAAAGCAGTAACTATTAAGCACACACGGTCCTATTTAAGTGACGGAGATTAAGAAATCAACAACCACTGAGGTCTAATTCTTCACCTTTCAGAACAGAAGAATTTATCCTCACTGTAGGTCCTCTTCAACACATACTAAATGTGCTAGTGCAATCTCTTAGTCAAGACAGACCAATCCGAGCCTTACACATCGACCTTTCACGGCGGATTGTTCAATTCCACCTAGGTCGTGAAAATGTACGTTTAGTTACAAGTAAACTGTTAATGTTGTCTTCCGTGATCGGGTATCACCACAGTAACTACAATGTAACATGTACTATATATTGAACGGTTTGCAATAGAAATTCAACATTCAATCATAACTAAAGCAAATGCGATAAAAGAATTATTCTCATGAAACGAGTGTTTGATACACGAGTTATACAAAGTAAAAGCATACTTTCACGTATAACTCCAACAATCTCCCACTTATACTTAAAGTCTGCTTTTAGTATACATCACGCATGTCTTAGTGTAGTAGCTCTACGTGACATCTTATGTCAACCTACACTAACCTAATAATTCCTCCCACTTATACTTAAAGCAGATTGGCAATAGTCTTGACTCCCATTCCATTCACATGTCTCTCGAATGTATTCAGAGGCAGACCCTTTGTGAATGGATTTACTAGGTTGTCCCCGACGCATATCTTTGTCACCTCTTTATCTCCTCTCTTATAAGACGGTATTTTATTTCTATGTGTTTGCTGGCCTTGTGGGCTCTCGGTTCCCTTGAATTTGCAACTGCTCTGGCATTTTCACAAAAGACAGTTATCTTGTCGGGCAAATTCGGAACAACGTCCAAGTCCACTAAGAAGTATTTGAGCCAAACCGCTTCTTTCGCTACTTCACAAGCAACTACTTATTCGGCTTCCATGGTCGAATCGGCGATGCATTTCTGCAAATCGCTTCTCCATATCATGGCTCCTTCTCCCATGCAAAACACACTACCCGAGGTAGTTATTTTGGAGTCTATGTCTAATTGGAAATTTGAGTCCGTGTATCCCATGGGAATTAGATTGTCTGATTGTTAAATCAGCATTCCATACCAAGCTCTTTTCAGAAACTAAAGAACGCATTTAATTGCAATCTAATGTGCTTTCCCGGGGTTACTTCGATATCTTGCCATCATGCCCACGGCAAAGCAGATATCCGGTCTCGTACACAACATTGCATACATAAGACTTCCTACGTCCGAAACGTACGAAACGACTTTCATGTCATCTATCTCCACTTGCGTCTTAGGGCATATTTCTTTAGATAGATGGATTCCGTGCCTAAAAGGTACAAAACCTTTCTTGGAATCTTGCACGCTGAAATGCTTCAAAACAGTGGCTTTGTATGAAACTTGCGATAAGCCCAACATCCTCCTCTTGCGATCTCGAGTGAACTTGATCCCAAGGATGTGACCGGCTTTCCCTAAGTCCTTCATATCAAACTGATTTGACAGCCATACCCTTACGTCTGACAATACCTTTACATTGTTTCCAATGAGCAGAATATCATCTACGTATAATACTAAGAATACCACCGCAGTTCCGTCACACCTTTTATACCCACAACTTTCGAACTTGTTTTGATCACAAACCCGTAAGACTTAATAACTTGATCAAAACACTGGTTCCAAGTACGCGATGCTTGCTTAAGTCCATAAATGGATCTCTTAAGCTTGCATACAAGGTGCTCTTGGCCTTTTTCAACGAAACCTTTGGGCTGTTGCATATAGATACCGTCAAGACTTCCGTTAAGGAAAGCTATCTTGACATCCATTTGCCAGATCTCGTAATCTAAGTGCGCAGTGATCGATAAGAGAATACGGATGGCCTTAAACATAGCTACAGACCACATGCCACAAGCCTTGCTTTGAAGGTCTCTACCCTTCCGTCCGGTCCTCTTTTTCTCTTGTACACCCACTTGCATCCAATGGGCTCTACCCTACTAGGTGGATCAACCAACTCCCACACTTGATTATAATCCATCGAACCCACCTCGGTTTCCATTGCGGTTTGCCACGCCTCCGCGTCTTTGTCTTGGATTGCCTCGTCGTACGTTCATGGGTCTGATTCATCGCCGGGAATCAAATCCGAAGATTCTCCAATTTCCATGAATCTCTCGGGTTGCCTTGCAATCCTCCCACTACGACGGGGTTCCGGTTGTGAAGGTATGACGTGTGGTATATCATCTTGTATACTTGGTATTGGAGTTCGCCCTCTTAACTCGTTTAAGGTAATCTCACTTCTGGGCTTTCTTTTGTTCAAATAGTCTCCCTCCAAGAATTAAAAGTGCGAACTAATCACGGTCTTTTAATCCTTGAGACTATAGAACATACACCCTTTCGTTCCCATGGGATATCCTATAAACAACCTTAATTCCGAACGTGGATCCAATTTACCGGCTTCCTTGTCTAGCACGTATGCCGGACAACCCCAAATCCGCAAGTGTCTTAGACTGGGCTTGCGCCCGGTCCACAATTCCATTGGGGTTTTAGGAACCGATTTGGATGGCACCAAGTTTAGAATGTAAGTCGTTGTTTCCAAGGCGTTACTCCAAAACGACTTGGGTAAATCCGAATAACTCATCATGGATCTGACTATTTCTAAAAGAGTCTGGCTCCTTCGTTCCGCCACACCGTTCTATTGAGGGGTTCCCGGTGCGGTCAACAGGAATACAATCCCTTCGTCTGATAGCTAGTTCAAGAATTCATCGCTAAGGTATTCGCCTCTACGATCAAATCGTAGAAACTTGATACTTCTTTCCCTATGCATCATAAGGTAGATGTATCCATATCACGAGTAATCATCGAGAAAGACAATTTACTCATACCCCTTCTTGCTATGATCGTCATTGAACCACACACATCGGTATGAACGAGTTCTAACACTTCCGTGGCTCTATTCCCCTTGGCTCCAAATGCCCTCTTGGTCATCTTACCCTCTAAACAGGATTCACAAGTTGGAAACGGATCGACTTGGAGTGATTCCAAGGATCCGTCTTTCACCAATCTCTCTATCCGCTTTAGATTAATATGACCTAGTCTAAGATACCATAGAAGTGTTTCGTTCATCTCCGAAGAACGCTTTCTTTTATTGCTCGAAATGATCGACGTGTTATTAGATTCATTATTTGAGTGGTGTCCACACTTAATCGTATAGAGATTGTTTACCAACGTTCCATGACAGATAACATCATTCTTAAAAGAAACAGTAACAACTTTATTAAAAGTAACTGAATATCCATCAAAAAACAACTTAGAAACCGAAATTAAATTCTTCCTAAAGTTTGGAACGTATAAAACATCTCTTAAAATTAAAACTCTATCTTCAAAAGATAGGTGCACGACTCCCACTGCTTCGGCTGCCACTCTCGTAGCATCCCCCAAAGTGATTGTGATCTCATTCTTGCTAAGTCGCCGGGTTAGCTGGAACACCTGAAGAGTGAAACAAATATGATCAGTTGCCCCGGTATCCACTACCCAAACGTGGGCAGCATACGCCGCAACATATGTTTCAACGACTAAAGCATGAGACTTACCTTTCTTTCCACCCTTCTTAGGCTTAGAACAGGTCGCCCTCCAATGTCCCTTCTCACCACAATTAAAGCACTTACCCTTAGCAGCTTTCTTTCCACCTCCTTCTCCCTTTGCCTTGGGTTTCGCAACGGTTGGATTTGCTTGGGTCTGGCCCTTCGTCCTCTTCCTCTTCTTCCCTCCCTTGGGACCCGAAGAGGAAGACGGACCGTTTGCCACCATAGCAACAATTTGGTGATCCATTAGAGTCTCCGCCGATACCAAAGCTTGCAAGAGCTCGGGCAAACTATTTGCCCGGTCATTCATTTGATAGTTCAACTGAAACTGCTCAAAGCTCTTTGGCAGAGAATGGAGAAGGAAATCGACCTTAGTAGGGAGGTCAAATTTCGCACCAAGTACTTCCAACTTGTTGAGATAACCCATCATCTCGATTACGTGATCCCTTACGGGCGTACCTTCCACCATTTTCAACGAAAACATCTTTCGCATGGTGATTTGCCTAGCCGTACGGTTCTGATGTTGAAACATCGCTTCAAGATTTTGCATTATCTCAGAGGCGGTCTCCATGTGTTGGTGTTGGTGTTGCAACACATCTGACATTGAAGCCAGAATAGTACACCTAGCCATCTCATTGGAGTCAAACCAACTCTTATGCTCTTTCTTGTCCGCTTTCGTGGCATCTTCGGCAGGCTCTTGGGGCTTAGGAGTGGTAAGTACCCACTTGTGGTGTTGAGCGGTTAGGACAATATTAAGGTTACGTTTCCAATCAACATAGTTCTCACCAACAAGTTTGTTATCATTAAGTATACTAAACAGTGGATTAAAAGGTTGCGACATGATGAACTGAGAATAAAACATACATTCATATCAATATCTAGAAAAATACGAAATTATCACATAAATTTGATCACATCAATTATATTGAAACCTTAAAACAATATAATCATGCATCAGCCAACATCTCGAAACAATTTAAATGCGCCACGAGGGGTGGTCTATACATTTAAACACATTCAAGCGGATTACAAACTTAAAGTTACAAATCCTTAATTCAAAATTAATAGTTGGCTCCCACTTTGACCACATAGAAACTGACAGGGACTCCGAGGGGAGTAAGTTAATATCAATTTCCTATGCCTAAGTAATAACCATAATTAAATACAGGATTATTATTTCACTTTGAGCAAGCCACTTGTGGTGAGGGTCAATACTGCCACTAGTAATAATCCACAATCATCCTTTCGGAATTTATTCATGTGATATCCGTTCTTTTGGCCGATCCGAGGGGAAAATGTATTCCAAAAGAACTTCACAAATAAATAAATTATGGAGGTCAAAATAATCCAATTTTAATATCCGGAATAAAATTGCGATTATAAAAACATACTTAGTAATTTTCAAAAGTAAGGTTTTTCTTGGACAATTAAATTCATGCAAACACATATTAACAAATAATAATAAGTGCACGAAATAAAACATCCATCAAAATAAAATTAAACACATTGGAGCACTCAAATCCAATTGTCACGGTTTAATTTCTTCACGTCTTGATGCGAAAAATCGTCCTTGTTGCTTTCCGACGTTCGTCTCGACGTGCTCCCACTCGAACAACAACACTTCTTCAAAAACAACATCGTTTGGGGTTCGGGACGACGTTTAAAATCACACGAAAAAAAACACGAACCGAAAAAATTCCACGGCCTGAGATACAGCGCGCGTCGGCCCACGAAGTGGGCCCGCGCGCTTCCCGGCCCGAGAAGCACCGAAACGCTGCCCGAAGCGCAGCCCCGAGGCGCACCCGAGGCGCTGCACGGAGGCGCGCCGAGGCACCGCCCGGAGCGCCCCGAGGCGCTGCTGCCCGGGTCCGAAGCGCGCGCCCGGCGTGCGCGCGGCGCCAGCCTCCGTCGCGCACGGCGTGCACCGTGCACCCCCGTGCGCCATTTTTTTTCGCCGTTCGTCCTCGTTTTCTTCACCCCTTGCATGATTTTACGTCCATACACGCGCCACGCTTGTATGCGTCGTCCGGGTACGCCGTTTTTAATTCTTCGTTCTTCGTCACGATCCGGTTACAATTTATTTTTACAAAAAAATAAATACTAGATCTAGACTAGTCTATTACAATGATCGAATCAAAATAAAAACAACTAATCTACTCGTAGATTTTCTCACGAGAAAAACGAATTCGAACGAATCGAATTAAAAAACAATTAATTCACACGCATGAAATTAACAACATTAAAACCATGACAATTGGATACCTGCAAAAAAGATCTAACAATTCTACTATCCAATTTCAATTTAATGTTTAACAATTTAAATTCCAATTTAAAATTCAGAGCCCGAAACCGTGGCTCTGATACCAGTTGTTGGGAAATAATTGGGGTGCCCGGAATCTATTCGGGATGAAATTTTAAATACGAATTTAAATACAATTATTACTAGCATGAATTAATCCTAATTAATTCAAATAATAATTCCAACAACTTATTATCATCATGCATGTTAAATTAATTTCACATATTTAACTAGGCGGAATTAAACAAGTAAATATGCGATTAACGTACCTCTCGTAGTATTGGCCTTTGGATATACGGGACACTTGTAATCTCGCTCTATCAACCCAAAGCCTTCTCAAGTATTTTCCTTTTCACCTCACTTGATCGCCGGTGGGAGACGCTTTCAAGCAATTTAATAAACTAAGGAAAAAGAAAAATATCTATGCTTCTTGATTTTTCCAACACATGGAATTATGTACTTGGGGATGAAATAATCATCCCCTATTTATAAGAAGTAGTGACCGATTTTTTTCATGTGGATATGGGCTTGGAAAAAATCTTTTCTTAGACTCTAAGAAATCTTGAATATATCCCATATATTCTTTTCTCCAAAATAAAATATTCCACAAAAATCTCACACTCTTAATTAAGGGGTGATTTTCGAAAGTTTCATGAGAAGAGAATCCAAGATTTGGATCTTCTTGAATATATGAGATATTCTTGTATTCCTAGAATACATATCTTCCATAATATCTTTCCAAGAAAATCAACAAAATCTTTTCTCTCTCAATAATAAAAAATTTCGAAAATAACAAAAAAAATCAGCATAACATATTCTTTTTATTTTAATCACCTTATCATTATTGGGCTACTTAATGGGCTACTTGAGGGGCCTTAAGGAGAATTAAGATTGGACCTCCTAACGGACTTCTGAATTTCAATATTGAGCCCCAATATAATTCAGCCCATTAATATTAATTATTACCACTAATAAATTAATATTGCATTATCCATCTTAATCCATATTACGATAATATGGGCTCCCGGTTATTATTTCCCGCGTTTAAGATTATCAAGTCCATTAATTAATTAAGCTTCTGAATAGCTCTAAATTAATTAATATATTTCACCTTGGAGTAAAGACAGGTCAACATTATTATTCGTACCGAAGAAACTAATTCTTCACTTGCAAGATTTGGTACAATAAAACTTCTGAGCCCACCAGGGGGACTAATCACACGAGCCGTACTCGCACGCGTTTCTCCGTATTAAATCTTAGCAACCGTCGTATGATTAATATTACTGCCCAAGACACAAAGTTCGAAGTCGCAATGATTCTCACCCAACATGAATCAAAGCAGTAACTATTAAGCACACACGGTCCTATTTAAGTGACGGAGATTAAGAAATCAACAACCACTGAGGTCTAATTCTTCACCTTTCAGAACAGAAGAATTTATCCTCGCTGTAGGTCCTCTTCAACACATACTAAATGTGCTAGTACAATCTCTTAGTCAAGACAGACCAATCTGAGCCTTACACATCGACCTTTCACGGCGGATTGTTCAATTCCACCTAGGTCGTGAAAATGTACGTTTAGTTACAAGTAAACTGTTAATGTTGTCTTCCGTGATCGGGTATCACCACATTAACTACAATGTAACATGTACTATATATTGAACGGTTTGTAATAGAAATTCAACATTCAATCATAACTAAAGCAAATGCGATAAAAGAATTATTCTCATGAAACGAGTGTTTGATACACGAGTTATACAAAGTAAAAGCATACTTTCACGTATAACTCCAACAGTATTTACATCGGATTTGAATCTCCATCCATCGTGAAATACCTCGAGCCTTTGTCTGGGGATCAATTAATGGCCCAGGTCGCTGATTGCACATTCGATGAAGATCACTTCCCGACATTAAGGGGAGATCCGAATTTAAAATTGAATGAATGCTGGGAGCTTACGTGGAACGTAAGTGATCTTCAGTATCTAGATCCACACACTAGTCAATCTGAACCAGAAGTTCAGAAGATCATTAACTTGCAAAATTTAGCAAACAATCTGCCAGACGCGTTCACTGACCATAGAGGTGTAACTAAATCGCATATACCTGCAGTAAATGCTCCCCAATGGGTTGAGGTCCCAAGCAAAACAAGTACTCATGCCCCCACACGCCAGAAGCGTGAAGGACCCTCAAGAGAGACTAGTACATCTAAATGAAAAGCTAGCAAAACTGGTCAGTCAAATGTAAAATCTCCAGTAGAGGTTCGTCTAGATAACTTAAAGTCTCTAGAAGACGAGTGTCCTAGTGATGAAGCACGTGCACAAAATATTCAATGCACTAGGACCGCGGAACGACCAAACACAGATACACTGGGAAATGAGGAAGGTCTGGTTGACATAAACGTCGAAGTCTCTATGAATTTCAAAGATACGGGATAAACATATAATATAAATATTACTGTCGTCGATGACACATTTGTAGCAATTGCTCTTTCCGTTAACGATCCGGATCCAGAATCCAAAATTATCACTGAGTGCCAGAAGCACTCCGATTGGGTAAAATGGAAAGAGGCAATTGAAGCAGAACTCGCATCGCTTAACAAAATACAAGTATTTGGCTCTTTCGTTCGTACACCTGCGCGCGCTATCCCTGTAGGATATAAATGGGTTTTTATACGAAAATGAAATGAGGATAATACTATGGAGAGGTATAAAGCGAGGCTGGTAGCTCAAGGGTTTTCGCAGAGACCCGGTATTGATTTCGATCAAACTTATTCTCCCTTCATGAACTCAATAACGTTCCGCTACTTGATATCTTTGACAGTTAAAATGAATCTCCAAATGAGATTAATTGACGTAGTAACCGCATACTTATACAGATCACTAGATGCCGACATTTATATGAAAATACCCGATGGATTTGATATTCCTCTAATGAGGGATGGTGAAAATCACAGTTTGTATAGCATAAAACTGCAGAAGTCATTGTAAGGCCTGAAGCAATTGGGCCTCCGACTAAGTGAGTTCCTTCAGAAGAAGGAATACACATTCGATAAAGCTTTCCCATGCGTATTCACGAAGAAATCACAAAGTGGTTTTTGCATCATATCCGTCTATGTTGATGACCTAAACATAATCAGAACATGCAAAGAGATTGAAGAAGCCAGTTCAATCTTGAAAGCTGAATTCGAAATGAAAGTCTTGGGTAAAACCAAGTACTGTCTCGGCCTGCAGATCGAGCATCTCCCAGAAGGAATTCTTATACATCAGTCGACCTACGTGAAGAAGGTATTGGAGAGTTCATATGGATAAATCTCATCCACTTAGCACCCCTATGGTTGTCCGATCCCTCGAAGTGGATAAGGACCCATCTAAGCCAAAAAAAAATTCAGAAGAAATCCTGGGGCCAGAAGTTCCTCATCTTAGTGTTGTTGGAGCATTGCTCTATCTCGCAAATTACACTCGGCCGGACATTGCATTTACTGTCAATTTGCTTGCGAGACATAGCGCTTCTCCTACAAGGAGACACTGGAATGGTGTTAAGTATGTTCTACGGTACCTCCAAGGGTCTCAAGATCTTGGATTGTTTTACCGTAAGAACCAAGATAAAACCTTAGTAGGTTATGCGGATGCTGGCTATTTGTTTGATCCCCACAATGCCATATCCCAGACTGGTTATGTTTTTCTCTGTGGTGGTACCGCAATCTCATGGAGATCGGTTAAACAAACTATGGTTACCACGTCTTCAAACCACTCAGAGATAATAACTTTATTTGAAGCCGCACGAGAATGTGTTTGGTTAAGGTCCTTGGTAAAATACATTGGTGACTCGTGTGGTATCGCCAATGACAATACACCTCCCACCGTTATATTTGAAGACAATGCCGCTTGCATCGCACAAATGAGTAATGGGTACGTCAAGGGAAACCTGACGAAACATATTTCACCTAAGTTTTTCTACCCATACGAACTCCAGAAGAGTGACGTGATTATAATTCAAAAGGTGCAATCTAGTGACAATCTAGCAGATTTGTTCACTAAGTCCTTACCTACGTCTACTTTTAAAAAGTACGTTCGTGGTATTGGGATGCAAAGACTCAAAGTGTTATTGTCTTCAGGGGGAGCAGTAACCCCGAAATAAATCTAAAAGATTTGATCTGGAAGATCGAATACATTCATCCCTAACTTATTATTTGGCCAATACCTATCACGTGGAGTTTTTATGACAAGACATTTATGTTATGTCGTAATGTCCAAGGGAGAGTGTTGTAAATCTAGAAGATTTATTATTCCAAATCTAGAAGATTTGATGTGGACATTACTAATGGACCAATAACCCAATGGGCTTCATATCTTAGACTAGGGTTTTACTCTTATAAATACACCATTGTACTCAGAATTGTATATACTCATACACAAGAATATTAGTGAAACTCCTGGTTTGGCTCGCCCCCAGACGTAGTTGTTCCCGACGAACTGGGTGAACAAATCTCGCCTTTTATTTTACGCACTTAATTACAACAAAAACGAACATGATTAAGTTGATTAACCCCACAAGAAGAAAGATTAAACAAGTCAAAGCAGGCCCAGTCGAACAGAAATAACCAGACTAGCTACTACTGTTAGACGACCTACTATGTCAAGACGAGCTACAACAAAATAAGGACCCCCCGAATACAAATAAGACCATGGCGAGCTACCTTAGCCAAAGAGTCAAGACAGAAAGCTAACCAACCAACAAAATCAAGCTAAAAACTTCTCAAGGACAAGTCCAAAAGAGACCAACAGCTCACTAATACGAGCAAACTCAGTTTAGATGATAGAAATTAGCTTAGATAAGACTAACTAGTCAACTCGTCATGTGTCAAACACGCACACATGGGAGAGTAAGGGTCATTCCACCTCTTACTTGGAGGATTATATAAAAACCTTGAATTTTCATAAATAAAAGTAAGTATAAATTCACAAATACAACTAAACTTTGTCTACACACACTTAAACACCTCAATCATCACACACATACGAAATACATACGTAATCCATACACGTATTTATCTTTTTACCCCAAAAATTTGTATTTACTATTTACGGTAGTAATCAATCACACGTTATTGATTGATAATCACTTGAATTGACTAAAAAAAATCACTAATCTTTTCGATTAGATTTGATCGTCAACAATATGAAAAATAATATTTAAAGAAAATCTTGTATTAATTAAAGTGAATTATAAGGTAAAATAATATTAATGAGTTTAGGGGTGTGCAAAATATGGTCCGAACCGAAAAAATCAAAATATAGATTTTGGTTCAGTTATCAATTTATGGCTCGATTTTCAGTTTTAAAATTTGAATTTTTTTTATTTCAGTTCGGTTCACGGTTTTTATAAATTAAAAATCATATATATTGAACCGAATATTTTAGTAATAACTAGTGATCGTTCTACCCGTGCTTCGTACATAAGATATTTTTTACATTTTCTTTACTATAATAATTAATTAAATTATTTTTTAATGCTAAATAATTTCAATTTATTTTTTTAACATATAATTAAACTGATAAAATTATTTATAACAAAATTATTAACATTAAAATAATTTTTTAACTATATATATATATAAAATAAAAATCATTGTATCATAAACATAAATTCTTTTAAATCTTTTACATACTCCCTCTGTCCATGAGTAAGTTTCTCATTTCATTTTGTAGAATTGTTTAAGAAAGTGTGTTTGTTTATTAATATATGGTGGACCACATGTTGACTTTTGAGATAAAGTAATGAATAGTGTTGAAAAGTGAATTGAATGAGTGACATTTTTTGTAATATTGTGTGAATTTGAAGGTTAAAGTTTATATGTAGTAAAGTGTTATTTTTGTCATTTGTGGAATGAAAAATTTACTGGGGGACGGTCCGAAAAGAAAAGTGAGAAATTTACTCAGGGACGGAGGGAGTAATAAACAAATCTTTGAAGAATTTTATTTTTTAACTTTCAACATACATGCAATTTTCAAGATACGAAATAAAATAATTAATAGTATATAAATGATATATAAAAGATTTGTGATACATCCTTTACAAATATCCCATAGATTTTGTTACTAAAAACATCTACAAATTAGCTTGAATTTAAAAAAAAAAAAGCTTGGCTATATAAACCCCCGAAATTCCTAAACATACCCCGAAATATTATTAACTAAAATGCACATATGTTAAATCATAAATATATAATACACCCAATTTTTTCTTATATAGTTTTGGAGGGAAATATTTTGGACCGTTGATCTGCATTTCATTAGTTGATCATTGTCGTCCACTTCTTTGCCAAATAGTTAAGGTAAAAAAATCAGCATTTAATTTTTCATAAATTTCTACAAATTAGGAACCAAATGTCTACTATTAGCTACAAATTAGGAGTCGATTATATATTTTTCTCCTATTTATACTCCATATGCACATGTAAATCCCACAACTACAATTTTGTAAATCCTCTGTATTTCTTCATGGTTATGTAGAAATTTTGTCTATTATATTATTTAGCATGAATATGTAATTTTTTTTCAAGATTTAGACATATTTTTAGATTTTTCAATATATTATTCAAAGATTTGAAGACAAACGTCGAAAAAATTAAGAATTCATTAGAAATTTAAAGGGGAGCCCAAAAGCTTGGGTGATGGATTAGGATGCATCAATGTTTGCTATCATTTTCAAGAGGTTGGCGCATGTGAGGAAGAGAAGTATGTTGGATGTTGAAGTGATATTTTATATATTTTTTTTATGTTGATGCTAACTTTCTGCAAGTTTCTTAATTAATAAGCATGTTTCCTTAAAAAAATGTACTTTTTTGTTTTACTAAACCAGTGTATTGTTATATTAAATTAATATAATTAGAAAATTTTAACAATTGATATTATCGATTTCAATCAAGTCTTGTTATCTTTACCTTTTCACATTTCTCGCACACACACTTATACATTTTGTAGATTGAATTCATGCTAATATTATAAAATTTATAGTCTTTGATTAACTAATACTATCTAAATAATAAAAGTTTATGATAGAATTAATAAATTATACTATTAAGCTTTCGAAAAGAATTTTGCATTAATATATGTAAGCATTTATATATTTTATTTGACAAAATATAATATATTTTGATTATGTCATTCAAAACTAAAGTGTCATGTAAATATATTATTTTACATCTATCACCATTTGAAATTAATAATATATATTTAGAGGATGTTGTGTTTAGAAGAAGGAATTCGATTTAGTTTTATGAAACCTCAGTTTGAGGAGATTGTTTTGCAGTCAATTAGCACATACGGACAACACTAAGATAAGATACTATACTTATTTCATCTTAAATCACACTGTGGATTTTTTAATATGTTGTAATGTAGTTTTTGTATATTGTAAAATCTGAGAGATATCTCATTCAAAGAAAAGATTGAACATGAAAATAAAATTTAGAAATTCGAGTTGTTTTAGAATGATATCTTTAATTGACATAAATAATAATTATCATATACATTGGTTAATAAAAAATTATGTCACTTCTTTTATTTAAAAACTAAGTTGTGTTATTTACCACTATAAGTGGATATATGTATAATATATTAATGTTGACCACAAGTTATTCCACATAATATAGATCAAACTCAAATATAATCATTTGATTCATAAAATATGATTATTTTCCATTGATCATGTTTAATTTAAGAGGATTAATGTATATTTTATTTCATGATGTAGCATCATTCCTTAATTATGTCTTTTTTATTGTATATAATTAATGTCATAGTTTAGAGTATTAATCTTACCATATAATAAGTAGTTAGGGGTTTTAATTTGATCCTTACATTATTCTTTTTTATGTTCACTTATTCATTATTTAGGTTAGATGTTATATGGGTTGCATGCAAGTTTTTGTCTTTAAATATATACTTATTTACTAGAAACAATCTTGATATGTTAATGTGACGATGACTTGGTTTGACGTAAGTAGTCCATATTAGAAATATGTATAGTAAGCACCTTAGTCTTATGAAATCATATAATATATTTACATAAATAACTATTATTAGTTAAAGGTAACATTAAAATGAAACTGTAGAAAATATTTAATTAATATACTTTCATCAATTTAGGCAATCAAAATGTTACACTACACTACAAAAAAACCACAACTATTACTAAGACTGATATCAAAGTTAGGCATTTGAAGGGTCTTAGATTTTTTTACTAAAGAGTATTAGTTGTTTTCACTGAAGGGTATTAGCAGTTTTCACTAAAGTGTGATAGTTTAATGGTGCAAAGAATATTAATTATTTAACTAAAGGGTATTAGTTTATTACACTAAAAAGTATTACTCCTTCCGTCCACGAAATTTTTACCCCTTTACTGTTGGACACCGTTTTCAATAAAAATTAGTAGTTTATTGAAAAAGTAAATAAATCAAGAGTATTGTGGTGGGTATTGTGAGACTCATTTATTTATTTGTGAGTGTATTTTATTTCCAAAAGAAGAAGGGGTAAAAGATTGGTGGACAACCTATAAAGGAAAGTAGGTAAAAATTGGTGGACGGAGGAAGTATATTTTATTTTTTTTTGTTTGAAGTTTGAACAATGATAAAAAAAAATTAAGTGACTATATATAAACAATTTAAGTTTTCCTCCAAAATGTTAACCAACTAGGTGAAAACAATTTAAGTTTTAAATTTGGTTATATTTATAAGGAAATTCATGCTATTATTTAGACCCTAAATCATACTCTAATTATTTTTCATATTTTTTTTGGGCATTTAGCGTATAATATTGTTGTGTGTAAATTTTTTTTTTAGAAGAATCATATTTTATCATATTTGAAGTATTTCATAACAAAAGAAGTTTATCAATTTATTATGAATACAAGTTTATTGGTGGCACAAATCTTAACATAATTCATCTCACTAAAACTTGATTTAGATTAGTTATAATTGTTGTATTGCGTTGATTAATTTTTTTAAGTATAATGATATTCATTTTGGAGAAAAAATGATTTTCGTAAGGATAACTTATGGGTGATAGGAAAAATAGGACTTTCAATCTCTATGCAAACAATTTAAGGACAATAACATTAAAAAACAAGATTTGAGGCCAAATCAGCTTAATTCAAAGCAAATCATACTAATTGGCCTGAAATTCTAGCTTATTGACATGATTTGGCTTGAATTCATGTTGAATGTGGACCAAATTTTAACATATTTGGGTTGGTAACTTGATATGACATAGATTCACTACTTTTAAAAATTATTGTCCTTAAATTGTCAGCTCTGAGAGTTACAATCCTCATTTTTTCAGCCCGAAGAGTTACGGTCCTCATTTTGCCCCTTTCCCCCAACCAAATAAAATATGTGTCCAAAGAGTTAATGTCTATCACTCAATTCTTAAGATGAGAGTTAATACTATGAAAATATATTTTAAGGACCATAACTTTGGGCTAACAATTTATGGACTGTAATTTTTAAGAGTTGCGAAGTTATGCACAACTAGCCATAATTAACCCAAATTGGGCCGAAGTTAGCCCTTAGTCAAGCCGAATCGGGTCAATTAGCCCAAATTTCAAATCGAAATCAGCCCAACGGGCCATGTAGCATAGTCCAATATGGGTTTACTTGGGATTGGTTGGCCTCAATTTGTGATTTTTTTTTTTTAAACTATTATCCTTAATTAAAATCTAAAAAATTATGTTCCCCATTTTACAACCCACTAAGTTACAGTCCTTAAACCTGAGAGGTTGAGATACATTTTATTTGTTATATTTGTCTAATTATTTGTTCTTTAATTTTGTCTATATGTCTTTTACGATTATATCGTAAAATTGATTTTCACTTATAATTAACATTAAATTTATTATTATTTATAAATTTAAAAAATAAATTATATTTTATATGTATGTATATATATATATATATCAAAAAATAAATATGGAAATTATTAATTATTAATCAAATCAAATACAATATTTTTAGAGATATTTATTTTTATAAAATGTAGTTATATTCCCACACTGATTTATTAAGTTCACCCATTTCTAAACTCAATCTCTCTTTTTTTTTTTTTTTTTACTAAATATATGACTTTAAAATTATAACTTTATCCAATATATAATACTTGCACTCACTTCTCTAAAGATAATCACTGATCACCAATCTTCTTTAGTTTCTTTAATTCCAAATGCTTAGTCTCTCAATTCTCTACTCTAGCAAGGAAAAAAGTGATTAACATATTTGCACAAGACTATCTATTAGTATTAGGTAAAAGAATTGAAAATTTGATATGAACGATACCAACAAAACAATGTAATTTGTTAATATGTATTATGTATTTCTAATGTTATAATAATAAACTTTTATTCTTTGTATTATTATTACTTTCTATCTGAACAGTGATAAAAAGTTCAATTAATGGATCATCTATAGGCAATTTAATTTTTTCTCTAAATAGTAAATATTTATGCTAAAGTCAATTTTATTTAATTTCAATATCATCAAGCATATCGACTCTCTCACCTCTTTAAATTAGCGGCGAAAAATATGATTAACGTCATTGTACAAGAGTATTTATAAGTCGGAGAGATATAGAATTGGGTGTGAAAGAAACCAACAAAGAAAAATAATGTGTTGAGATATTTTTTAAAGTTAATGTAATTGTATTTTTTTCATTGTATTATAATCTTTTTCTTTTTTTTGTTGCTATCTATTTGAATAGTGAAGAATGTTATTGCACTACATAAAGGCGATGTAACTTTCCTCCAAATGTTACAACTGAAAGTCAAATTGATTATTTTAAAGATTGTTTTGAAGGAAAATTAGAACAAGAGAATGTTGAAAAATTAATTGAGCTTTATGTGAAATGCAATAATGCTGAATTTAAACATCGTTTGGTGGAGTTATATTTCTTTGGATGCATTTCTTTTAATTTCTTACTGAGATTGTAAATTTAATATATTTTTTTATCTTTTTGTTATTTTCTTAGTACATACCGGTGTAGGGTGAACACCCAAATGGACTCGGTTAAATTATATTGAAGTGTGTTAGAACTTAAAATTTATTCACAATTTATTATGAATCAATATTTATTGGTGATATAAATTATCATATTCGTTGTCTAGCTAAAACTTGGTATAAATTTATTAGAAATATTGGATTTTGTAGATATATATATATATTATTTTTGTAGAAAATATAATGGTATTGATGTTAAAGCAAAATTGATTTACATTATTTGTGTACAAAAGTAGAATACTTTATGTATATTTTTTAAATTAAGTTCATTTGTTTAATATTTTATTTGTGTTGCAATATTTTAACAACAATATAATATATTTATTGTATTGAAGATTTATTATATATGTGCATGTTAATATTTAAATATAGTTTACTGTCGGGTTACAGAGATTTGAATTTAGTGATTTTTTATGGCCTGGTGTTTTTTTTATAGTTTAATTAAATATTTGTTTTTTTTATTTTGTTTGTGTGTTTGTTTCTTTATTAATATAAAGTTGGTTTTTTTTAAATACTTTTAAGGATTGTAATTTTGGGGATGACAAAGAGAGGACCATAACGTTTTAGGTGAGCAAAATAAGGACCGTTGTTTTTCAGCAAAATAATGTGTAGCTGTTGGATGGTTTTCTTGTCCGCAGCGAGCTACTTCTGCTCGCCAGCCAGTCCGGGATGCCCTTGAATGTGAATTTCTTATCACATGTTGAGAATGTTGGGTGTCATGTGATTGAGGCATCTTTGTGCAAAATGTAAGTGTTAGTCTTCAATGGATCAAACTTGGTACGAAGAACACCAATAACACCCTTGCACCAATCTTCAAAGGGAATCTGAGAATTTCTTCAAATCTTCAGGTTTTAAGCTTGAAGTTCTTGTTTAATCATGCTTGAATCCTTAATCGGAGGTTCGAACCCTCCTTCTAGCGCCAATTTGTTGATGATCGTATCTAATCGTGAGGATTAGTGGTTGTTTTACTAGTTAATTAGATCACCAAACAATTACGTGTGATTGATCACTAACGTAATTAGTGAATACGAAAGTTGAGATTGGATCAGAATAAACACGTGTATTGATTACGGATTTATTTCGTATGTTCGATAATCGATGTGCTTTAGATGTATAATCGAAGTTTGGACATGTATATTAATTTGTGCTTTCTTTATTAGCTGAAAAAATCTAAGTATTTATACATATTTGCCTAGCAGGAGGTGTACAAGACCTTTGACCTCCCTAGTGTGCATGTATGACACTTGGGCTTTGACTATTTTGACCTTATCTAAACTAAATTCTATCCTTTTACACTGGACTTGCTCGCATTCAGGAGTTGTTCGTCCTGTTGGACTTGTCCTTGAAGAGTCTTTAGTTTGATTTTGATGGTCTTTATTCTTGATAATTTGATGTCTTAGATATTGTAGCCAAATATGTTCGCCGATGTGCTAGATATGCTCGCCGGGGCATCATCTGGGTCCACATGGTCTTTAGATTAAAGTTGCTAGGCGGACAAAACCTGTTCGTCTAACGTTTCCATCTCAGCCTGGTTTTGTTGGCTTAATTTTGTCTTAAAAGTGAGCACTTTGGGTTAATTCTGCTCGCCCTAATGACGTTTATGCTCGCCTATCAACAATTGCCCCCTTGCCAGTCAATATGTTGTGATAGGGCAAGGCGAATAACTTATGGGTTGGCAACTATCTGGTGATATGGAGGCGAGTTGATATAACATGGCGCGATCAACTTTACATGAGCGGACAGCTTTGGCCGAGCTGATTCGTATGGGTGACGGTTGGAATCCCAAGGTCTGGGGTTGGGCTCGAGGTATGACATGGGCGGAATAATTGCCGCCGCCCACGCGCACACGAAACCGAGGTGACGCGTCTCCAGTTTTGTCGGAGAGAGGCCGCACGTGCCTGGCAATTGCAATCTAGTCCCTGTACTTTCAATTTTGTTCGTCCGGGACCCTCCATATACTATATAAGGAAAATTTTGTCAATTTTTTTCATTTTTATTGTTCAACCTCAGCGCCAAAATTCGTTATTTCTATTTCGAAATTTGCGTTCTTCTTCTTCTTCTTCTTCTTCTTCTTCTTCTTCTTCTTCTTCTTCTTCTTCTTCTTCTTCTTCTTCTTCTTCTTCTTCTTCTTCTTCTTCTTCTTCTTCTTCTTCTTCTTCTTCTTCTTCTTCTTCTTCTTCTTCTTCTTCTTCTTGCAATCGGCGTTTTAAGAAACATCCAAAAAACCCTAAACTCCGCCATCTGGGATTTTAAATCGCCGTCGTCCTTTGCTTGTCACTGGAATCCGCCATTAACGCCTCCCGAAGCTTCTCCATTTCCATTTTTATTTAAGATTCCCCATTCTAAATGTCATCTCACTCCGAAACTGGATCATACCCTCCTCGTAACCCTGGGAAACGGCCAATCGAAGAACCCCCGTCCCTGTGGTTAACTTGGAATCCGACCCCGACGCAGCCTCAGTAGCCCGCTCTGTCGATTCGGGGGCCCATCCATCTGGGGAAAGAGTTACGCGAGCAAATTCTACTCACCAAGTTGAGGAGGAGACCAACTCTGACCTCCACGAAGAGGAGGAGAAGGTCGAGGTGGTACAGTCTGTCCGCCCGGACGAACTGACCTGGGAATATCTAAAGGACATTCAGTTTCATATGCCAGACCCAATCGAGCATCAACTCCCGGTTGCTCTAGCTCACCAAATTGTTTGGGACGAGTATGAGAGGGAATACTCCACCCGATTCCCTGTACCAGCTCGCGGAAAGCGCAAACTTAGAGCCACGGAGTATGGGGTGAGCTGCATCGTGTCCGCCATCACTGATGAGGACTTGCCCCAGATTAGGAGGGACTACAAGATCCCCTTTGACGTTTACATGTACGCTCCCCCCACTGACGATAGAGCAGATCGCCCGCCCCGTGGACTTACGACGATCAACTTGGCCGCTCTGAGTGCCGGGGTTACTCTTCCACTACACCCCCTGATCGGCATCTTCCTTGAGCGGACAAACTTTGCCATCACCCAACTAACTCATGTTGGGTGGATGAACCTCATGTCCATTATGGTACTGTGCGCCCTGGAAGGCTACCCTAATAAGCTGTCCATCGAAGAGGTTAACTACCTCATGACACTCACTGCCTGCACCGGGGAAGAGGCGGACTGGTATTACCTCAAGGCGCGGCCAAATTTGAGGCTGGTGGAGGATATCCCTGGGAAGGTGCGAGACTAGAAGCATCACTAGTTTTGGATAGGTGGTGACTGGCTTGTTTCTGCTCGCCCTTATGGTGGCCCTGAGCGAATTAATACTCCGGCGGAGTTTAGGGACTTGATTCGTGAGTCTTATCCCTTCTATATATTTGAAGTGATAAGACTAATTTTAATTTTTTTTTCTTTTTGTGTTTCAGGTCCTAAAAACCTCAAGTGGCGAAGTGCCAAGGACAGTATCAGCGATCAGTTCCTGTTCACAGTTAGCCTGATCGCTCTTTGTAGCCAGACAGATCGTAGCATCAGCCATCTTCGCTTAGAGTCAACGCGCAGAGTTGCTCGCTTCACTACCTACCCTCACTATCTCGAGGCCCAGGCCCAAGTTCCAGAGGGTAAAATTTTTAAACCAGGCGAACAAACTTGTCCGCCAATTTGAACCTGCATAATTTTTCTAACTTAGTGCTTTTTGACTTATTTGCAGATCAGCTCGTCACGATCGCCATCCATCCTTCATTTCACATCCTCGATCAAATGGTGTGGGAGATGCCGAACAAAAGAGGGAGGAAAAAGGCCGATCCCCTTACAAAAATAATCTCCTTAGCAATGAAGGCGGGCAGAGATGATCCACGACAAGGGGGTGGATCGAGCTCAGCTAAACAGCCCGCACTCCCATCTCTGATGTTGAAAGGGCGGCCAAGAAGGCCAAGGTCGCCCATGGGAGTGGAGTTATTCCTGCTCGCCTAACTGAGCCTGAAGGTGGGCGAGCTCCTTCTTCGGAGGAATATCACGAGCAGCCCTTGGTTGCATCTGCTCTCGAGGCACACACCGATCATCCATACGATGCGACCTATCTCGACTGGGATAAAGGTCGCAATGATGCGTAAGTTCTTTGTTGGGAACTTTTCTTCTCTTTCTTGTAGTTTTTTTTATAATACTTTGATATTTTTTCGTGCAGTTATGACCCCAACAACTATCCGGGGCGATCAAATATGGTGCACCAATATTCCTGTTCAAAGGTGCCCGCCAACTACCGCGAAATTCCGGATTTTTTTATCCGATGCGCCTCCGAGACGGTCCCTCGCTCCTGGACCAAAGAATTAAATAAAATCATCAAGACACAAACACCTCGTGATAATGGTCGTTTCTGTCTTATGGAGGTGAGCAGGTCCCTGGTCACCGTAAAAGGTTGGTCGACTGATTAGGCGTGAAATTGTTAGGTTTTATAGCTCGATTTGCCCGTGTTTTGATTGATTTCAACGAGTATTTAGAGTCAATCGAGTATTATTTTCATGAACTAATGAATTTGCCTCTTTGATGCTCATAGATGGATAGAGGGCGAAGAATGGAGTTCATAGGATGTTGAATCGACTCAAACGGATGCCCGGATGAGAAGATACGGAAGAAATACGAAAAGTATTAGTTCAAGCGAGCAAAAGTGTCAGTGAAAGTACTCAAGTGAGCACTGGTCGAGTACTAGAACTCGAGTGCTCGAGTACTGCACTCGAGTAGGCACTGGTCGAGTACTGCACTCGAGCTAATGTCGGTCGAGTACTACTACTCGAGCAAGGGAGGTTGAGTACTTTTTCGGCTCTGGAAGATTTGAGTACTCGAGTGGAACCTACTCGAGTACTTAGTACTCGAGTACTTAGTACTCGAGCAAGTACTCAAGTTGTCGTGGATTTCAGCCCGTGAGCTCCCAAATCGACCCGTTACCTATATATACCCATTTCGAACACGTTTTTGGACATCACTAAATACATAGAGATAGTTTTTGGAGAGAGAAGAGCACCGAGAGTTTGAGCAAGCATATTTTACGTGTAATCGAGGTTTTGACATTACAAATTCATAGTTTAGATTTAGATTTAGATTTTCTTTCTTTTGTTCTTCAACACTTAGTACGTGAGACCTTTGATTTCTTTATTTGATTTTCGTTTTTAGATTAAACTTCTTTCTTCAAAACCCTAGTTTATGTTCTTGAGTTTTTCAATTCAATTCGTCATGTTTATGTTCGTTGCTTATTTAATTGCTTTTGTTATCATTAAAACCATGCTAGGCTAAAACCCTTGTATGCTTGGGGTAGGATGAACTCGTAGAAGTAGGATGTTGGTATGTAATTAGGATAACATGTGATGTTTAGTGCTAGTTCTCTTAATTAATTGAATTCTTAAAATAAACCCTAGAATTATCTTGGAATTGAGTACGAAAATTATTAGAGAGAGGACGATCTTATCACTCTTTAATAACAAGTAGGCTCAACGATAGGGTTATAGAAGGGGTTTATAATCTACCAGTTTATCTAGGGAGGACGACCGTATCACCTTGGGTAAATAAGGGTCAGGGCTCTATTCGCATACACACTTTCCATTGGGTTCGATACTACTTGGTCCCTATACTTTCCCATACTACTGTGATCTCATACTCTTGTGGGGTAACTACTAGTATAGCTAGTATTTTGCGTTCAAGTCATCGACCAGGTCGACGGTCTGGAGAGGGATGCCCGTCACCATGCGGCTACCATGAGTCGCATTGCCAAAGAAAGGGACGAGGCAAAGGACGAGGCGAAGAAGATGGTGGCCAGCCTTCAAGATAAGGTGAAGGCACACCAAGTGAGTGAGCAGCGTGCCCTTGATCTACATGTTAAAGTCTCCGAGAAGCTAAAGGCCAAGATGGTCGAGGTCGAATAGCTTTGAGCAGAACTTGCTCGCGTCCAGCAGCAGAAAGAGGTCGCCGAGAAGTATGCTACGGGAGAGACTGCAAAGGTTGCCGACCTCAAGAATCAGCTCACCAATTCTATCACTCAAGAGGAGTTGATTCCAAAAATGGAGGTGGGCTCGATCATCAGCTTTGTGATGGCCTACGCGGAGTGCATTCGCATAGCGAATGAGTTTAAGGCTGCCCCCGTTATCGAAGAGATCGACAACGAGTTCAAAAACTTTGTTGAAACTCACCCTCCTGCGCCTGGGACAACTCTCTAAATAGGCGATCTGCCAGATTATGGGGTCAACATTGATTTTATTGACCCCACAAGTCATTATCACAAGTCCCCCAGATGATGACGAAGAGGATGAGGCCGCAGAGGGCGAGCAGACCCAGCTGGTCGATCAAAGTGAAAAAGCTCTCCAAGAGCGAGCTGATGCTGAGGGGCTGATTACCGAGCTCACTCAAGAGGTCCCTATTGATCCTTCTCTAGCTGGGACACCTCTTGAAGACCCCAAGGATGACAACATTCCTCCCCCCGCCGGACAGGGTTCTTAGATGATAGGAATAGTTAGGTCTTTTATTTCTTTCCCTTTTTGTAGTTGTTCGCTCCTTTGAGGAGTTTCTATTGTAATCGTTTTGGGCGATCAAGCCTTGTTCATTAATGAAACATCTTTTGCTCCTCTTAATCTTTTTACATTAATTGTTCTTTGCATTTATACTTATGCTTAACAATCTTAATGTAGTTGGGTTTTGTTCCTTAAAAACTCTTGCCTTAGATATTTGAGGGCTTTGGCCTTAGGCTATGTTCATTTAAAAACGAACAACCTTTGATGGGCTTGATTGTATAATCAATTTGTGCCTTGAGCTTGAATCTCCTTTGAACGAACAACTTAAGATTGAACTTGCTTTCAAAAATTACAAGTACAAATGACGACCTAATCTGCAAACCATAATAAACTAAGCTGGAGTTGTTCGACCTCTATACATTTTGTCAAACAATCAACTTATCAAAACACATAATTTACACCCAAGGTCAAAGTAGCTCGACTACTATACATTTTGTCAAGCTAACCTTGGACTTTTAAAGAAATTAAACTATATATAAGAGGAAGACAGTACTTGACCGCAAATATCTTGACCAATCCAATTCTGCTCGACCACCAATACTTGGTGAAATTTTTCAAAAAATTAGGCAAGTTTTTTTTATCTTACTTGTGCACATGCCATTTTAGCTCGCCCAAGAAACTTAGTAGCTCGCCCAACTAAGTAACATCACTTTAACTTCTTATAGGCAAAGTAGCTCGCCTATTGAAAATACTTCTTCAAATTAGCTGCATTCCAAAAATATTAGGCCGAGTTGTCATCTAAGTCTTCAATGTCATATGCACCATTGGGTAACATGTCCGTTACCCTGTATGGGCCCTCCCAAGTCGGTCCAAATATGCCTAGAGGTGGGGCGAGCTTCTTTCTCAAAACTAGATCGCCAACTTCGAACTTTCTTATTTTGACTTGAGAATTGTAGTAGCGTTCTGCTCTCTGCTTGTAAGTTGCATTTTTTAGTTCAGTCGTGATTCTTTTTTCTTCGAGAAAATCTAGCTCGACAGATAGGGCAGAGTTGTTCGCCACTTCTTCAAAGTTGGTCATTCTCAATGTTTTGATCTTCAATTCAACTGGAATGACGGCTTCAGTTCCAAATGCTAATGCAAAAGGTGTTTCTCCGGTGCTTGACCTAGGAGAAACTCTGTATGCCCACAGTACATCTGACAATTCTGTAGACCACTTGCCTTTGCTTTCTGTTAGCCATATTTTAAGAATATGTTTGATTATCTTATTGACGGCTTCTACCAGACCATTTGACTGTGGATGGTAAGGGGTTGAATAGTGCTTCCTGATCCCCCATTTGGTGCAGAAATCCCGAAGCTTTTTTCTGTCAAACTGAGGACCATTGTTTGTCACCAGTGTTTGAGGAATTCCAAACCGGCAGATAATGTTCTTCCAGACAAAGTCGATCATTTTTTCTTGAGTAATTTGACTAAAGCTTCTGCCTTTGCCCATTTGGTATAGTAATCCATAACTACGACGACGAATCGTACATTCCATTTTCCAGGCAGGAAAGGTCCGATAATATCCATCCCCTACCGTGCAAACAACTAAGGACTAAAAACTGAAACTAGCTCTTGAGCAGGTGTGTGAATGTTTGGGGCAAAGGTTTGGCATCAGTGACAAGCTCTGGCTACCTGGATTGCATCTTTTCGTAAGGTCGGCCAGTAATAGCCTTGCCTTACTGTTTTGTATGCAACAGCTTGCCCCCCGACATGATTTCCACAGACTCCAGAATGTATGTCTTCCAAAGTATTCCCCCCTTGCCCCCTAGACAAACACTTGAGTAGCGGGACTGAAAAATCTCTTTTGTAAAGCTGCTCATCTACCAGGGTATACCTGGCTGCTTGTTTTGTTATTCTTGCAGGAATTACTTGGCAGTTCACCGTCTTTCAAGTATTTGGCTATAGGAGTTCTCCAATCATCGTCATCTTTCTATTCGACCACCTGATTTACTTCATAATCCACCGTCGAAGGTTGGGTTTTTCTAGTGATGACGATAGATCTGCCGACCCATCACTCGTTGCTAATCTTGCTAGGGCATCAGCTTGTGTGTTGCTCGTTCGAGGTACCTACTTGATATATACTTGGTCTAACATAGATACCAAATGAGCAACAATTCGTTGATATTCAATCATATGTTCGTCTCTGACCTCATATTCACCTCGTACTTGGCTCACAATGAGTTGAGAATCCCAAAAAATCTGGAGTCGTCTGGCTCTGATGGCTAATGATAAGTGGAGACCTGCAATGAGGGCCTCATACTCAGCTTCATTGTTGGTGGCCATAAACTCGAATCTGACTGTCGAAGTGAATACTTGTCGGTCGGGGCTAATGAGAACTGCCCCTACCCCTGAGGCCAAATTTGTTGACGAACCGTGTACATAGAGATGCCATGGGTGATCTAGCCCTCTCGTCGAATTTTGGGGAAAAGTCAGCTCGACTATGAAATCAGCTAATGCTTGACCCTTAATCGCTGTTCGAGGTGCATAGGTCACTCCAAATTGGCTGATCTCTATAGACCATTTTAACAGACGGTCTGCTATATCGGGTCGATGCAGTATTTGTCTGAGTGGGAAAGTCGTTAGTACTTCGACCTGATGATCGAAAAAGTACGGTCTTAACTTTCTAACACTCATAACCAAGGCATATGCCAGCTTTTCAGTGGGCGAGTATTTCACCTCAGCTTCGTGTAGAGCTTGGATGACATAATAAATAGGAAGGTGGAATTTGCCTTCTTCTCGCACCAAAACGAAACTTATTGCCACATCTGAGGCTGCCAAATACAGGTAAAGCTTCTCTCCTGGGATTGGCTTTGATAGAATATTTACGTCTCCCAGGTAGTCTTTTAATTATTCGAAAGCTTTCTGGCAACTGTCCGTCCACATAAAATTGCCCTTTTTGATGGCTTCAAAGAATGGACGACATTTGTCCCCCGATCGTGATATGAACCTGTTTAAAGCTGCTAGGCATCCTGTCAGCCTTTGTACTTCTTTGATGGAACGAGGAGGCTCCATATCAACGATGGCTTTGACTTTCGTAGGATTGGCTTCGATTCCCCATTTACTAACCAGATGGCCTAGGAATTTTCCTGAATGTACTCCGAAACTGCTTTTCTTTGGATTTAACTTCATGTTGTATTTTCGGAGAATGTCGAACACCTGGGACAAATGTTGGAGGTGGTCTTCTTTTCTAGTACTTTTGACGACTATGCCGTCAACATACACCTCCACTATATCCCCGATATGTTCGTCGAATATTTTATTCACCAGCCTCTGGTAAGTTGCTCCTGTATTGATTAATCCGAACGGCATTCTTTTCCAGCAAAGTAAGTTCTTGTTTGTGTAGAAGGCCGGATGCATCAGGATTTGGTGATAACCGGTGAAAGCATCCATAAATGATAAATGTGAACATTTCATGTCCTGCTGTGCTATCCACCAGTTGATCAATGTGCGGAAGTGGAAAGTTATCCTTCGGGCATGCTGCATTCATATCTATGAAATCTATGCATAGCCTCCAGGTTCCATTTGACTTCCGCACTAGGACAGGGTTTGAAACCCACTGTGGGCTAAACGCCTGTCTGATCAGGTCGTTGTCTAACAACTTCTTAATTTCTTCATTCAGAGCTTGGTACTTGTCAGACCCATACTTCCGTCATTTCTGGTGGATAGGTCTTCGAGCTGGATTGATGTTTAATATGTGACAAGCATCTTTTGGATTGATTCCCACCATGTCAGCGTGTGACCATGCAAAGACATCGAGGTTAGTTTTCAAAAATTCTGCCATTCGAGTCCTGTAGGGTTCAGGGAGCTCGAATCCGATGTAGAGTTCAAGATCATTCACGGCTAGAGTTAACTTTGAGGGCTTCCAGTTCTTCGATTGGAGTTGCTCGCCGTTTTTATCCCTTCCACCATGGATTAATGATTGGCCCTTCGGGCTTAACTCATCCTCGATGTTCATTGGTTCAGCACCTAAGTGGGGGTCAAAATCCTCTGTTGGATTATGGCCATTGTAGGTCGCCTTAACTGGGCCCTCCAGGTCGATACATGGACTCAATTCGTCAGTAACCATTGATAATTTTGCTACTGGCAAGGTTTGCTCGCCGTCTAGCAACTTCTGTTCGCCCATGGACGAGAGTTGTTCGTCTATGTCCATCTGATCATTCTGGGTCCCCAAAATGTCATTGAGGACAGAAGGTTCATCGTCTGGGTGACTGGTTGATACTTCCATATAAATGCATATTCTCTGATTGGATGACGTTGAAGGAGATATTCTCGAGCTTTCCTTTGGTCTCCCTTTAGTGTTCCCGCACCATTGGCTGTCGGGAACTTAATACAGTAGTGGTAGGTTGAAACTGCAGCTTTAAATTCATTTAGAAATGGTCGGCCAAGGAACCCATTGTGGGTGGATTCTTGATCTACAACCAGGAAATCCACCATTCTAGTTATATTCTTTTCGGGATCCTTGATCGACACCAGTTGTACAGACAACCTAATTATCCCTAATGGGACTGTTACAACATTTCCGAAGCCTAGGATTTGGTGATTAGAATCTTGAATGTAGCTAGCATAGTTGCCTAGTTGATCAAGCGTTTTCTTGAAGATGATGTTGGTGTAGGCTCCGGTGTCCACCAATAGTCGGTGCACTTTGGTCCCCATTATCTTGGCACAGATAACGAGGGAATCGTTATGGGGAGTTACGATTCCTTCCAGATCTTTTTCAGTAAAGGTCAACTCTGCTGTGTGAAGAATGGATAGGTTGACTCTCATTTCTTGCACCTGGGCAACTGCACGTAGCTCAGCCTTTCTTTTTCAATTTGAGATTGGTGGTCGCCCATCAGAACAACCACCAACAGGTCCTGCAGGCTCCATCATTTGGATTTCAGGTGCCGGACCTCCGGCTGGTGCTGGAACTGGTCGCCCAGCACGATTCCTTCGAGGAGCTTGTTCAACATCGTCATTCTCAGACTCGTCATCTCTGCCTCTCTTACCGGGTTATCTTTTCACAAACTCGGATAGCTTACCCTCCTCATAGAATCGCCATAATTGCTTTAGCAAGTCACGACATTCACTTGTAAAATACCCCACACTCTGATGATAGGCACAATACTTGTTTTGGTTTAACTTGCTAGGGTCTTGACGTATCTTTCTTGGAGGAGTAAGTAATTCCTTGTCCCGGACATTGTTGTACACTACATCGATTGATATAGTGAGTACTTGATTCAGTTTATCTTTCAGTTCTGTCCCCTTGTTGAATGCTTTCATGTTCTTCGGGGCTCGATAACCTCCACCACCAGTCTTTTTCCCATTTTCCTTCTGTTCGCCTTTGTCCCCCATATCTTTTTGCAAGGCCTCGTGCATGGAGACAAAGACTCCTGCCCGATCACGAAATTCACCGTAAGTTTTCGGGCATCTGAGATGTACATCCTTCCAAAGTTCAATGCCCTTCTTTAACCCATCTAGGACGGCTACAATTTTGGTGTCTTCGCTGACTGATTCCACTTCTAGCAAGACCTTGTCAAATCTTTCTAAATACGAACGGTCCGACTCATCGTCAGCTTGTTTTAAGTTGGATAAAAAAAACTTACGATAAATCATACACCAACATAAATTGAAATTGCAAAATTATATGAAAAAATGTACAAAAGTGAACACAATAGAAAATTTATTCAAAAATTCAAAATCGAACTACATTTAACGAATGAACCATTATGAATACAAAGATTACTCCTTAATTAAAAATTTAAATCTTCTTAATACTATAATACAAATGATCTTCAAGATTGAAAGAAGAAAAATACATCTTCATAATCCTATACAATCGTATAGATGATCTTCAAAATTGAAAGATGATGTACAAACAAATGTGATACGATATCGTTGTATGATTACTTTACATCTGAAAAAATAAAAAATCATAAAACTGCAAATCAAAAAACATATATATTAGTTTGAATCATCACATAGATTGTATCATAGAAAAAGAAGAAGGAAGATTGTGATCATTAGAAGGAAAAAAAAAGGTTAGTATGAATCTCTCTCATTCATAATAATAACATGATTAGTAAATAATTTTAGAAGCCTGCAAAAAAATTTAAGAATATTAGTAAAGCATGGAAGAAGTAATAATATTAGCCTAAAAAGAATACGAAGCCTGCAAAAGAATAAGAATATTAGCACAAATAAAAATACTATTACAAACGAATAAAATAAAATCACCATAACAAACGAAACAAAAAAGTGATCGTAAAACAAAACATGGCTGATGTTTGACAACAAAAAGAAAGAAAGAAAGTAGTTTGAGATCACACAATAATTTAGAAAATTTATAGAAAAGTTTGGATGAAATAAACGGTTAAGATTAAAAATACAAAATGAACGGCTTAGATTAAAAATAGATAATTGACTCAATGAGATGCAAAGAAGTTTGAAATATAGGCTAAAGAGGCATGACACATAGGCACAAAATGTTTGATCTATATAGAAGTATTGATTGTAACCGTCCCTAATTATTAGCAAATTAAAAACTAATTATAATCTAATCTACAATAATTACTAAATAACAAAAGATGAACGGTGACGATGAAATGATGAATTATTGATCAACGGCTCAAAAACTATCCCGCTCAAATCTAATTAAGGAATAAGTCCTTGTATTATATATTTATAGAAGTGACTTAAAAATTACTTTATTACTTCAAATACTAATAAAAAAATTCACTCGCTAAAACACGTGAAAACAGTAAATGTATAGAAAGATATGAGACGAATGGAATATTTCACTGATGAATTAGAGAGGTGGGAAAATATATATGTTTTGTGCAATTAGAGATGTTAATTACATTTCTCACTACCTAATAGACACTCTTTATGCTAACAAATACACTAGTAAATTTCACAGTCATTCTGCCTAATAATATCTCCTGTGCAAAGACGTTACCATGTCGTTCATGATTAGATGTATTGAAATTGAATAAGATTGATGAATAATTATTTTAAATGATGTGAATGTAAGTATTATATGTTGGATACAATTATATTTTTAAAATGAGTATATTTAGTAGAAAAATAAAAAATGAAGTGGGTGAACTTAGTAAAAGATGATGTGTATATAGTTGTTATCTATTATAAATTTATTTATAAACAAATTTATATTTAATTTGATTAAGAAATTAATAATTTAACTAATTGAACCTTAATATAAAACAAAAACAATCTTGTTTATTTTTAAAAGAACTACATACTAACAAAGTTAATGCTATTTTTTTAAAATAATAACTTTAACAAACACATACACAAAATCTATATCTATATCTATATCTATACTATATAAAAAGTGACTAGCACATGCGAAACATTTTAGGACGTTTTTGCCCCTGTCTTTTTTAAATTTGTACATTTTAAACCTTCCATCGTTCCAACTTCTTCCACGTACCAAATCGTGACCGTCTCTTCTGTTCCTATACTCTAAACCGACTAAACAACTTTACGTCTTCTACTGTTGTCGACCATTCACCTGTGATTGGTCTATCCCTTCGCCGCCTCTTCGTGCACCCTTCAAGGCTCCGTGGGTCGTCTACGTCACTCTCCTTGAGGTAACAATTTATTTACAGGTTTGTTTGATTGATGTTAGTTATAGCCCTAATTTTTCCTTAGATCAAACCCTAAATTGACAAAATCTTAATCAGAGGATAATGGCAAATCTACAGTTAATTGGAGCGATGAGAATAATGGAGGAGAAAATTTAGATTGACGGATCATGGCGTGGCACAAAGATTTTGCATAGATTGTAGCGGCCATCAGGTAGTTTTTGTTAATTAAGGTTGGCCACAATTCCATTCAAGCTTGAAACAATTGAAAAGTATGTTGTTTCCGATAATAGTTTCTTGAATCAAGAATTGACAAATATTTTTAATGTTGCTGTTGTATGAGAGAATATTGTTGCTCCAATTTATAACATATTAATTTATTACAAATATCAAATTATAATCAATCTCTCAAATTATCAAGATGTTCTTAATATTTGTTAATATCTTCGTCCCTCTTTTCTAAAGTGAAAATGCTCTCACCTTGCAGGTAACAATGACAAATCTAATGCATCATAAAAGAATTTGCACGAGCTATGACACATCATTATAAGGCGTAAACATTTTTCTTGTGGGCTATGTCTTATTTTGCAGAACGTTTGGTACTTGATTTTTCCTTTTCCCGTTATCTTTGCTTTTTGTATTTCCCTAATTTCAAGTTCCCTCTTTGCAGGGGTTGTTTTTGGATAGTCTTAAAAAGTTTAAACATTCAAAGGAAAAATTGTGCACAATATGTTGAGTTTTAATTAATGGACAACTTTTTATCACGTGAATGAAGAAATTGTGTAACCTACTGGAATTTTATTTATTTCCTGAGAATTTGTGTCTTCTTTTTATAGATTTGTTCTCTTCTAAACTTCCTTAGACTTATAATTTATTTTTGAGGTAATAATTAAAAATTGTAGCAATTCATAATGACTATGCTTACCATTTTTGTTCTTTATTAAATTATTTCGTACTGTATTTGTGGCTGTGGTTAATGAATACCCTCCTAGACTTTTCCTCTCAAAAGCTGATATGCAAGTAGATCTTGATAGAAGGTGTTTACAAAGCTACTGCATTATTCTCTCTTGTGTTGTTTAAAACCTTATATTATCTAAGTTTATTCAAGTATGATCTTCTATTTAGTTTTTGTGATCCCATTGATTAACAAATACTTGTAGAGTATTGGATTTGAAATCTAAAACATGTAACTATTCAATTGTTGTGTTTTGTATACCAAAGAATGGGTTATTTATGCACGGGGCACTGATCAGGAATATTTGATTGATTTATTTTTACTATAATCTTTTTCTTTAAAATTGGTTGATGCATTATCTGCTTATCATAAGGTTAATGAGGAGAACAACCAAGGTAGAAAAGCCCAATATGGATTAGAGAGAAAATGAAAGTAATGGAGCTCTACTTCTCCTCTGCTTTGGTAAAACATGTGGAATTTATTTTCTTGGAATTACTTAATGCTGATGAATATCACGTAAAGAACAAAATAATTACTTTAGTATTCATATTTTATACATGTGAGCATTCTTTCTCATTTCTCTAAATTCGGAGCACTTTCTTAATACCTTTAGAAATTTTCTAGGTATGCATTATGTCTCTTGGTTGTTGGGTGGTTGGAACAATGAATTGTGGGAGGTAAGCCAGCAAAAGTCGTCCCTTTCTAAAACATCTTATAAAAGTGACAAGAGATTGAGAAATATTTTTGCACCTTATACTTAATTTTACATAATTATTATCATAATTATCTAATTAAAATTTAACTTTTCATCTTCACATCTTATATGTTACCGAAACTTCATAGGATATATATTAACCCGAGTCCAAAATCTTAAAACGAGACTTCTAGGAGAATCCAAAAACCCTTATGAGTTAGGATTGCTATAACATATCATATAAGTACTTGAAAAAATTATTTGCAATTGTAGAGGTACGTATCATTATCAATAGAATTTATATATTTTATGTTGCTGTTACTATATGATTAAGCAAAGTAGTGTTAGAGAGAGAGAGCATGTGTTTGTGATAGACAAAACATGCTAACACAAAAGTTTTAATGTTACAGTCAGATCGTAAAGAGCAGAGAACAAGTAGGATGATCATCAAACTTCTCGATACAGTGCTGACTTGCTGGGAAAAAAAGGAAGCAAAGGGGGTCATTTTTCTGGTGGTGGGGGCCCACATAGAAGCTCCTCCATAAATGATGATACTAAATTTAGAAAGCTAAGTCTCCCAAGTTGTTTCATTTGTAAGTTCTGGACATTCATATGTGATGAAAGCTATTGTGATGGATGTTGAAGTGCTTAGGAGTGAAGTTTCCACACTTTCAAGAGGAATCTGGATTGTCAAGGAGGTCGTTAACTTGCAGAGATATCTTGCCAACAAAGTTCCTGCTACAAGTATTCAGAATATTTCAACAACTTTATTGCATAGGGAGAGAGCAATTTTTCAAGATCCAAGCCCAGGAAAGTCTAAGCATAACTATGGTGAAGGAAATAATTAAGTATCTCCAAGGAGATTCAACCTAAGAAGAAGCTCATCCTTTTAGAATTTTCATGGTCGACAAGGACTTCCTAACTAGGCTTGACTGTGCATGCAAAGAAGTTGGGATGACAAGCATACGAACCATCACGGTGACCACTCACGGGCAAGCCTTCACCTCAATGTTTAATGCACGTTTTCAGATTGTCATTTGTAGAAGAAATGCTCTTTAATCCAGGAATGTTTATGTTGCTTAGTTTCTTAAATGCATAATTTATTTATTTTTGGTTTATTATTTATATCCAACAAATTGAGAAAATATATAATAGGAGTTTTTGATGTATAGCTTCGTTGAAGCTTCATATGACCACTGCTTAATTTATGCAACATGACTTGTTACTTTTTGTTCTTATTTTACTAAGTTGAATAATTCGATTTAATTAGCTATATCTTATGTTGTCTTCATATTGATTTAACTATCTTGGAGAGTTGGTTTACTACACTTTTATATCATTGGTTATAATGATGTTTTTTTCCTGTTGTCCATATACTGATATAAATATTTTATCAACTATTTACTTATAACGTGCAACGCACGTGTATAAAACTAATTACATAAAAAAAAAAACTTAAGACAATTATTACAAAAATAATTACATCAGGTCATAATATAAATCATCAAAATTAAACATTCACAACCAGATAATAAACAATTTCTAAACCTTTACATCTACCTAAAATAATAAATCTTAGTTAAAATACCAAAATAGTATATCATCATTTGACATTGAGCAATATATATAATAGCTTAACGTACATGATCACATGCCCACTGGTAAGCAAAAAATTGTATGTCTATGCGACTGAGATAATGACACATAAGTAGGGGGTCTACTAATATTTTAATTGATTATATTTGCTTATTTGTCGCTATCTTATTAGCGGTGGGTATATAAATTTGTACTCACTGGTGGACATGTGATCATTTCCGAGTAGACAGAGTATAGAGTAAAAATGGTTCATACATGAATCACTGGAGGATATTAGTTGTTTTCAATAAAAAGTATTAGGTGTTTTCACTGAAGGGTATTCGTTATTAATTTTCACTGAAGAGTATTAGCGGTTTTCACTGTAGAGTCTTAGTTTATTTTGAGTAAACAACTAATACATTTTGATAATTCATGTATGAACCAATTTCACTCTATACATACTCTTCTGAATAATTTAATTAAAAAAAATCACTATCGAGTACTCAACCTTAATACACTAATAATAAATATTATTTTTGTTCCAATATAATAATAGTTTACTTCTTAAATTTTAATTATTTACACGTAATCCAATATTTCAAACAAATCTATATATTGTACTCTCTCAGTCCCTCCATTCCCTCTTAAATTTCAAAGGTGAGTGGACACACTTTTTAAGAGAAACTATTTTATTAACTTTTTGGACCAATGAATGAAGAATATTTTGAAATAAAGTAATTATTGTGAGAGTATTTTATTTTCTTAATTGGATGTGAAAATTATTGTGGAACGTTCCAAATAGGAAAGTGTGATAATTAAGTGGGAATGGAGGGAGTATTATTTGTTATGGAATAATACATGAAATCAATTGTTCTATTTTTTATACTTCATAAAATAATAATTTCTACACAATTAAGATCTTTCACACTTTAGTTTTAATATAAGAAAATAAATATTTATCATGATTATAAATTACCCGTTAAATTTACATCTAATTATATTAACAAAATTGAATACATAGGTTATGCCTATAGAACAAAGAGCACATTGCAAAATTAAAAATATATGTATTACAATGAGCCACGTGATATATGAATACATAATTTGGGTATTGCATTACAATTTATAAATAGAAATTTTACGAATAAATTATAAAAAAATAGAAATGGAAACTAATTAAATAATCAATAAAAATGAAATTAATAATAATAAATTTAGGAACAAAATTTCAGGATAATACATATTACATTAAAAAATATAAAAATTAAATAATATTTTTTCATATATATAAATCAAACATGAAAAATATGATAACTCAGAATTTGGAAAAAAAATATGTATAGACTGAAATTGGTTCATACATTAAACACTCTGCAATATTTCTTAGTATAACAACTAATACCCTTTAGTGTAACCAACAAATACTATTTAGTTAAACCATTAATGTTTCTCGTACCCTTCAACTAATACTCTTTAGTAAAAACAACTAATATTTTTCAAATAGTTCATTTGTAAACTATTTTCACTTTATACTTTACTTTGAAAATTAAAAATTCACACTCCATAATAAACAGCCGTAGATTGAATTAGATACATACATAACATACAAACTCAACCTATACACATAGTCAATACATTCATTTAAAAAAATTAAAAAAAAACATTCATTTTTAAATTATATATGAATTAATCGAAAAACTTCTAACATTGATTATCAATTTCAAATTTTCATAATGAAAAAATATTGTAATATAGTCAACATTCAAACTTAATAAGTGCATATCTCTTTAATTAATTTAGGAATAGAGTCAACAAATTACATAAAATCTCTTAATTGTATATATTTCCCTAAAATAAGAAATTTAAGTATAGGAGTACTATTAGTTGTATGCACAATGACTTTACCAAACCATATTTGTAACTATGTCTTTTCTATTTATTTATAGGGATTAATTCAAATAGTTTCATACCTTTCGTATTTTTCTAGAATAGAATATTAATTATGATTAAGAAAAAATCTAGAAAATAAACTTAATACTATTATAATTGTAATCTATACCGAGTTGAAATAAAAAAGACAAAACTTACAACTCGTCAAGAAACATGAATATTATAAGAATCATATATACCATTTACAAATTCAAAAGTATAGATATGAATAAAAAAATAAAAAAAATCCACTATTAGTTTTCAAATTTAAATAGTCAAATAACAACCTTAATTAGTAGATATGCAAACAAAGTTATACACATCATATGTTATATAATTCTTCAATAAACTTCGAATGTCTTAATGTTGTCTAATAATCTTCAAAACTCTTTAAATAATATCTTCAGTATTAAATTAATGGAATTATTACATATAGGTTCAGGATTACTCTAATATTTAGTCTTTAGTTCATCACTTTTTCCAAAATACATTTTGGTTCTAAATATGGGCCCCACTAATTAAAAATATCAGCCCACCTAATTCCCCTACCCAATCCCACGCGTCCCACCCCCAACCCACACCCCTCCACACAAAACACACGTATTTAGCCCCCTCTCTCCCTCTCTCTTCCCCACACCCCCAACCCCTCCACACAAAAGGGGGACGAGCAGCGCCGCCTCACATTTCGTCCTCCGCCGACCCAAGGGAGACGAGCGGTGCCGCTCCCACGATCCGTCCACATCGGCGATGCACGTTGTGATCGGTCAAGATCTGTAGCGCCATGGCTCATATATGCCCTCCTCCACCGCGATCTGTTAGAAATAGGCGCCGCCACGGACCCCCAGACCCCCTCTCTCTCGCAAGGCGACGGACAACGACAGCGGCGCCGTCCACCTTCACCCAGCGACGCCACACCCCTGCCTCCACTCTCATCACCTCCATTTCTCTCTTAGCAGTCGCCATTGATTTTCCACCGCCACCGCCTCGCCATCGGTCCATATCTATCGCGGATCTGTCCTTTGACCGACGGATCAAAGTGGATTTGATGGGAGAATCGCAACGCGGATGGCAAAACTCGCATCGACGATGATTTTGGGAGATTAAGTGGTGAGAAAAGAAGTTGTGTGTGTTGTGTATGATTTTAGTAGTTTTTTTTGTTCGATTTCTTTTTCAAAAAAATTCTGATGTGTGTTATTTTAATTGTTCGATGCTTTTTCCGGTGAGACGGTGTATGTGCATGTTTAGTCTGTGTTGTATTCTGTGTATATATATGGGTGTATTTATGTGTGTGCAGGTGTGGGGTGCGTGTGCTTATGTGTGTGTTTTGTGTGTCTGTGCGTGTATTGGTGGTGTTGTGTGTGTTATGTGTTTGGTGCGTGTGTGTGTGTGTATTATATGCCTGGTGCGTGTGTGTGTATTATGTGTTTGGTGTGTGTGTGTGTGTGTTATGTTTGTGCATGTTTGTGTATTATGTATGTGCTGTGTGTGTATTTCAGATTGAAACTTTATTGTTCCAAGGGTGAATTGAAGATCTTTGAGTTGAGTGACAACAACTAATTGGGGAGAAGATTTTTGAAGATGAAGACCTGTGCATTTATTTTTGCACCTGAGCAATAACTATGTAATTTTAGTTGTAAATATGTGGATTATATTTTAAATATGTAATTTAGAAGTTTTAAATAGTAATATTTATTTTTATGAATTTCGTTATGTGCATTTTTCTTAAATATTTGCACAATATTTTGAATGTGTAAAATAAAAAATCATTTTGAATAAGTGAATACATATTATATATTGAAAATTTAACAAAAAATGTTGAAAGAGTGTTAAATAAAATTGTACAAATATTAAAAACAAAATAAAATCTTAAAATTGATTGAAAAATGCATTAAAATTACATGTGCAAATTAAAATAAAATTTGCACACGGTTGGATGGGACGTATTAAAGCAATCAGGGGGTGAGGATAGCTGACAAGCAACAGTGAGTGGGGGAAAAGGGGGTTATAGGCTGTCAGTCTAAAAAAATATAGGTTTTGAACCAAATTGTATTTTTGATATAAAATAAAACTAAAAGCTAATAATGACACCCCTTTTGAACCTATATGTAATGAACCCTAAATTAATTATATGAAGTCTACCTTTTAATATAAATTTTGTACAAAGATTTAAATTTGAAACTATATACATATACATGTTAAAATACAAATCCAATGAAAAATCCTAAACTAAGATTTATACCGAAACATTTACGGATGCATATTCAATGAAAAATAAAGATTCATAACAAAACAAAATTACAAAATTTATATACATGAAAACGAAGAAAAAATCGATAAAATCAGGAAACCTACCAAAAAAAAAAAAATCAACATCTTGTATAATGGTGATTAGATCTCCGGGGAATATCCTCAATGGTAGTCAATTATGATAAACGTCTTCAAATATTCGAAGAATGTCTTCAAATATTTGAATAATGTATTAAAAAAACAATTTTTTTTTACAGGATTATGCTAAATTACATCTAAAAAATACAAACATCTATACATAATAACAATGAAAATAACAGAAGAATCTCTATATATAAGAAAGCTCGCAAATAAGTGATTAAGAAATTGATAAGTTGATGAGTATATATATGAGAAAATTATTGACAAACTAATAGCTGATTTACATTAATTACTAAGAAAAAAACAAATGGTGATGATAGAGTCAAGAAAAGTTGAGCAACGGCCTAAATCGTTTCCCGCTCAAATTATTTAAAGAAATCTTGCTTGTATTATATATTTATAGATTATAGATAATAATAATATATAATATATATTAATATACACTAAATTAACATTTAATAACTTATATTATAATATAATATAATAATATTAATGTTGAATAATTTAGATTCACATATAAAAGACTTGTGTTGATTTGTGTTTTTCATAAAAGACTTGAGGAGTGGTGTTCCGATTATATTTTTCAACTTGTTGCTTTAACTTTTTAAAACTTTTGTGTTACATATTTTTATTGGATTATGTAGTAGGGTTATTGATGCATTTTTACTTAAATTAGTATTTAAATATTGGCATACTGCAAATAATTTGATAAAATAAGTGTGTTGATGCTAAAAAAAATTAGTCTAAAAAATTTCGGATTGAGACCGAATCGAACCGAAATATATTGGTTTGGGATCGAACGATTTTCCGAATATATTTTTGATTCATATTCAAACGGTTCGGTTCGGATGCACACCTCTAAATGCTTTACTATAAATGGACCAGTTGGAAATATTAAAAAGTCAGGACATGTATATTGTAGGAAGGTTTTGTTCAAAAAATGTACTCCAAGGAGGATTTTTTTGCCGTTGCTTCACATATCCGGTTTATTCCCAAACTTTTTGGAAATATTGGGGTTGATTTGCAAACAACTCCTAGAATATAGCGAAACCCCGACATCAGTCTTCAAACTCTCAACAGGTCAATCTCCACTCAACTTTCCTTCTCAGAATTCATCGTTTCTTCCCACACAGACGACCCTTTTTTAACTGATCGATCAGATTTCAATCGACAGATTCAAACAAAGATGGCTGGGTACAGGGCCGATGATGAGTACGATTATCTGTTCAAACTCGTGTTGATAGGCGATTCAGGGGTTGGAAAATCCAATCTTCTATCGAGATTCACCAAGAACGAGTTCAATCTCGAATCAAAGTCCACTATAGGCGTTGAATTTGCGACGAGGAGTCTTACCATCGATGGTAAAGTTATCAAAGCTCAGATTTGGGACACTGCCGGTCAAGAAAGGTCCTCCCCTTTTCCGATCTTTTGAATATGATTTTTGAGATGGTTCATTTGTTTTAGTGCGTACGTAGTGTCTGTCATCGTTTTTTTTTTTGTGTTGGTGTGGAGATGAATTCGGGCTTCGGCGTTGTCTTCTTGGATTGTTTCGAACGATTTATGCGGGGTTTTGAATTGTGTCTATATAGCTTCTGTATCTGTGTTTTTAACCATTCACAGATCCATCGCGATAGGTGTTGCTACTCCTAACTATAGAATTTATTTCAATTCCCTTTTATGCCTCTCCTTCTCCTGCCAGCCTGCGCTGTGAAATCCCAATTTCTGAATGAGATGTTTACTTTGGGGGCTCTTGGTTCAAATTTTTCAATGGTAATGAAAAATTATTTTCCATCTATGTCCTCCTATCAAAAATGATATGTTGGTTTAAGGATTGTCCCAATGGTGGTTGAATTGCTAGTGTTATGTCTCAATTTTGGAATAGAAGTTGATAACAATAGTTGTTGCTTGGGTTATAGTGAAGTGGTTGTAGGAGGGGAAAATGATAATCAAAATTGGGTACTCATGACCTTGTATAGGAAGGGAGGTAATGATTTTGTTCTTATGAACCATCATAACTACACTAATTTTTAATTTCATTCTCATTACCATTGAAGAATTGTTAACCAAGCGCCCCCTTATATATGGAATGATAGAGATAGAGACATAGAGATAGAGTTTGAGAGGGGTGTGGGGATGCTCAATTGAGATTCGAAGATGGTGAATGGTGGGGTATGATTAATTTTGGGTGGCATGGATGGATTCATTTGTTAGTTGTTGGTTCATAAGATATGTTTTCATGATATGCCTCAGGTAACTTGATATACTTCATGGTGAAATGCACTAGATGCACCTTATCAACTTTTCAACTTCGTGTAATGCACTAGATGCACCTTATCCTTACGCTTCACCCTTGATTCATTGCGAAGCTGTAAACTACCCAGTAGTATGTGAATCGACCATGGAATAGAAGAGATCCCTATCTATGGATGGGTGCCATTGTTGGGATGCCTCCTTCTGAAAACGAAACCGAGTTTTGACCTGCTTCTCTGAGTTGAGTCATTATTTCTTGAATAATGGGAATGCTGTATTACTATTTTGTTTCAATGAGTCGGTTTCCTCAAATCTGGGAGCAATATATCCTAGTTTTTCTCTAAAGAAATGTGTTGAAATCACACTAAATAGATAGTTTTATGAAGGTCACCTAAGTTTCATAATGATGAACTCAAATAAATTTGAACTCTCGTGATCTCTTCTTTTTTATTTTGAATGTCTTGTACTTGAAATCATACTAAATAGATAGTTTTATGAAAGTTAACTAAGGACACTTGTTTCAAATTCTTCAATGGGAATGAAAATATATTTTTTCCCTCTCCGCCATCGGATATGTTGGGTGAATGACTGTCTCCATAATGTTGGAAAAGTTGACAAAAAAATGAAGGTTGTTGGTCGTGGTATACGGAAATGATTAAAAAGGATGATTATAAGAGAGAAAGGTAATCAAAGGGGTGTGATTACCTTATTTAGGAGGGAAAATATTGTTGTATTTCATATTTTATTCTTATTAATCACTATAATTACCATATACTTATTCTCATTCTCATCCCCATCCCCATCCCCATCGAAGAATTTTCAAACCAAGCACCATCTTAGTTTCGTATTGATAAGCTCAAATAATGTGAACTCTCGTGATTGCTTCTCTGTGAATGTCTTGAACCTGTAGCTCCTGCACCTTGTCAATTTATCAATAGTATGTCCTTATATATACCCTCCTATGCATGTTTGTGTGTGTGAGAGAGAGATTCTGGTGTTCCTTAATCTAGTATTATGTTTTATTAGTTCCCTCCCACCCTCCATCTCTCCCCAGGTACCGTGCCATTACTAGTGCTTACTACAGAGGAGCTGTCGGTGCATTGCTCGTATACGATGTTACTCGACGGGCTACATTCGAGAATGTTATACGGTGGCTACGAGAATTGCGAGATCACACTGACCCAAATATTGTAGTCATGCTCATTGGCAACAAATCTGATCTTCGACACCTCATAGCTGTTACGACCGAAGATGGTAAAGAGTTTGCTGAAACGGAGTCTCTCTACTTCATGGAGACCTCTGCTTTGGAAGCCACCAATGTCGATAATGCATTTGCCGAAGTCCTCTCTCAGATTCACCGAGTCGTAAGCAGGAAGGCAGTTGAGGCTGGCGATGAAGCTGCTACTTCCTCTGTTCCTTCTAAAGGTGAAACAATAAGCATCAAAGATGATACATCTGCTTGGAAAAAACTGGGATGCTGTTCAAGCTAGAGGATTTTAAAAATTGCTGGTAACTATAATATTTCGTACTTTATAGTTCCTTATCATGTGATTCTGGGTTCCCTTTTGTTTTCTCGTTTATTACTTATCTTTTCCTTTTTGTTCACGACAGTCGTGATGACATGGATCCTGAAAATACAGGAAGGAGTATTTTGGTGAAAACTTGATTTGCATAGAAACCAAAAAAAAGGCTGGTAGTTTAATTTGTCAGCTTGTAGAATATGAATGCTGAGGGCCGACATTAGTATGTTTTTTGGACAACGGTTTTGTAAACCCTTGTTCATGGAAAACCATTACGTATAATACTTGCAAGATCTCACTCTCGCCATGTATTATCTTTCATTATGTTGTTTCAATGACTTGCGGTTGTGTGTTTGTCTTGCATAATGTGCCTATTTTCGGGTTTTCTTTCTGCACAGTAATACATTCCTGATTGCGATACGTTGTTAGTATGCCGTATTCTTGAACATTATGTTCTTTTCAAGAGTACAAGTGTGCACGTCATTTATCTGGAAATATATGAAGTCTAGTCAGAATGATTTGTTATAGAGTTCAGGAGGGTTTCAAGATTTGATCAAACCGAACATCTCAGCTAGTATATTGAAAGGTCCCACGTGAGCCTCGAAGATGTTAAGTCTCGTTTGGTTGCCCTCTCTCTCCTTTTGGTAAATTGGTCTTTCCTTTAGGAATATTAAAATTTTCTAAGCCCTTGATAGTTGGATTTGTCTCTCTTTACAGCATGAAGTGCTGGCTTAGATGTAGAGTAACCTTCAATCTTGGTTGTTTGTGGAAGTTAGAAATTTGATACCTTAATATAAAGCCAATAAGGATACCGACATGAGTACGATGTGGAAAAATTGATTATATTATTTCTAGATGTATGTGAATGAAGGCTTGGGCAACAAATTCTATAAAGCATGTGAAAATTGCTTGGGGAAAAAAGTATTTTTTTTGGTCCAAATCTTTACAGTGAAAAAAATAAAAAAGAAAGAAATGATGACAAGATTGTATGGCTCAAGTTCAATTCTTATTAATCCTATGCACGAATGAATCTTTCACCACTTAAGATCGATCACAAAACCCTATCCGGTGCCTGCACAGCACGGTGTATCCGGACTCCACCGGAAAACCACTGTGGACTCCGGCAAGTCCCCAAGATCGCCAAACAAGTGCTTGTCCTCTTCTCGAATGGGCGTGAACACTTCCGTATCCGCCCGAGCCCCCCAAGTGGGCCCCACGAGGGTCATCCCGTCCATCATCGTTGACCCAACGTCGTAGAGCCATCCAAACTCCCCGGCCAGTTCGGAGAAGCCATTGTCGGTCGGCTCGATGTCTGGCTGGCTGGCAGAGGCCGCGCATTCCTCCGGAGGAGGACTGGTGGTGTCGGAGGACGAAGAAGGGATAGAGGACTTTGTGGCGGAGGAAGTTGCCACGGGGGAAGGAGGATTATTATTGTTATGGTGGTGGTGGTGGTGGTTCTTGGTGGTGGTGGGGAGAGGGTGGTTGTGGTCACAATTGTAGGTTACAAGTAGGGTGGTGGGGTCAAGGCGGCTCCTTTCAACTTGTTTTCTGGCTGGGCACCCTTTTGAGCTGCTACACCTATAATATCCTCTGCTCATGCAACAAAAACAATCACAAGGAATAAACATCACCACAATGGTCCGTTGTTAAAAACAATACACTCACCTTGTCTTATCTATATATTAAAACATCAACAACTTGTATGAAGACACATTTCACAGTTAATAAATGTGACTTGTTATCGGAATTGTACTAGGACTACTTGAGAATTATTAACTTAGATATCACCAAACCTAACAAATTCTAAAATCTTGTGATAGAGCTACGCTTCTGGTGTATACAATAAATACTGCATTTGTAATTTAAACCCTGCAGCTATTGTCGGCAACCAATTTTCAGATCTAAGAGAGCAAAATTCAAACCACCACTGCAGGTCATTCTTTATAGTCCATGAGTATGAGGGTTTTCACCAAGTTTTAAGACAAAAATTTCAGTAAATTCGAATTCACATGAATTCTTTTTCTTTAAATATCACTGCTATATATACAAATTTCATTGTCGTGCATATGAGTGTTACTGTTTAAAAATAAGTATTTTTTTTAAAATAGTCATAGTGAATATACATAATAGTGATACTTGGAGAAAAAAATCCACGTAAATCCAAATTTACAACATTCCTACCCCAAATTTAGATAAACACATAGCATCAAAATTTAGTCTTGCGGTGTTACTAAATCAATTTAAAGTAGTTATAAATTTTCAACAACTATAGCGATCGGGAAGACCACTCACAATATTTCACAGCAAATTTTTAAGGCATCCTCAAAAAACTAATAATGCAATTTTGTGTTAAAATGTTCTCAACTATCAAAATAATTTAATTAGAATCTCGGACTTCTTTCAAGAAGAAAATAGAGTTCTCAAGGTACTATAAAAGATAATTAAACTCTTGGATATTCTATAAGATATATTTAGAGTTTTTCAGTGGAACACTTATCATATCGTGCATAGAAACCAACAAGATGAAATTGATGAATTGTAACTTGTGGTGACTAACAAATTTCATACCATTGAATGATTAGCAGGGAAGAAAATGAAAAAATTCCTATCTCAAAAAGGGAAAAGTCCAAATGGTTCCAAGAAATATACTCAAACAAAAAATACCACGTGGTTTTTGGATCCTATTTTGTACTATTATGTATCTCATTATCAAATGGGCAATGGAATAATAATAATATCATCAATATATATACTCCAATAAAATGAAATATAATTTTAAGGCTCGAAATCTATCGTTCAAATTTCTCGACTATAGGCTCCCATTTAGAATCTTTGCATTCATCAACTCTTTTCTTTCTTCCAAAAATCTGAACCTTTTGTTGATGAAAACTAGAAGAAAAAAAATTACTCTGAATCTTCTCTTCTAAGGCAAAAAGTTTAAGGTTAAAAAAAAAATCAAAATTGCACTAACTATACGGTGTAAAAATATTAATCTCCTTGCTAAAAAAAATGATTGAGTTCTATATACACCAAATATACCATGCAATTCAAATACATTTTTTAAAATCATATCAATTGTTTTCGTTGAACAATATAATTATTTTGACTTTTTGCTGAAAAATACAGGTGAAAATAATTAAGAATGTACTTGAATTGCAACGTCATAACCAAATATACAATTAAACCTTTTTTCAACGAAAATGAAATAGAAATGAATTGGTATGTTAGTAGGCAGCCATGTTTTGCACGCAAGAAATGCAAGTAGATTTTTATGCCGTGTAAGACCGTGGGGATCGGACCAATGGGAAAGCGCGTGTGAGAGAGATGTGTTAGAAATTTCAGAAAAGCAATTTTCAATCATTCAATCAATGTAATTTTGGGCCAGCCGCCTCTAATAATCTATTCCTATTCCTATTATCTTCACAAACAAAACACTGTAAGAACCGCCACCTACTCCACGCCGGCCGATTCATTAATCACACCTCCAAAATTAATTTCATCTATCTCCAATCTATTTTTTTTTTTAAATTAATTTTGTTTGGAAATAACGACCAGCATAACAAATAATTTTTTAATTAATTAATTACCTTGGGTAAGGCGATCCCTTTATCGGCTTTTGGCCGTACTTCCGCCACGACCAAGAATCCGGCGGCGGATACACCTCCGTTTTACTCCGGTACCCGTCGCCGTTGCCGATGGGAACCGTCACCACTTTCTTTTGTGCACCCCTCCTACTACAAAATTATTTGTAAAAAAAATAAAAAATCATACAATTGAAATTGATACTAATGAAATTCTCAAGATGCTTTCCAATTTAAAAGAAACCGATTAAACAAAAGAAAGGAAAAACACAAAAACAAAATAAATTCAATCAAACCTTTTTTTGGGTGAAGGGGCGTATACTTCTTCATCGCCGGAAAGTGGAGAATCCGCCGTATTTTCCGGCGGGGGAGGAGTGGTGGCATGATCAAATCTACCGACCATTTTTATCTCACTACTAGAAAAAGTAATATATACACACACACAAGTATTCTCATATAGATATGTGTGGCTAGCTAGCTTATGAAAAGGATTTTTCCTAAAAAAATTGGCTTTATATGCATGTGTGAGGATATTTCACTTGCCTGGAGGAGGAGGGCGACGGCGGTAGTGGTGGTGGTGGAGGGGGTGGCCGGAAAGAGTTGGTGAGGGGTGGGGAGAGGGTGGTGGAATTTGTGAAGTTAGGATTTTAATATGGGGGTACTCACGTTGACAGATTGGCATAAGGGAGTAATTTATTAAGGACGTGCAACCCAATTCACTTAATAATATTTTTTTGACACATTCTTGTAACATTCAACTAGTTTTTATTTTATTTTATTATATACTGTTTTATTTTTTTTAATTTGGGGTCCCTTCACTTGTATAATTTTGCCAGTGATATAATGTCATATCAATCGGTCATTTTTTATGTTTCCGTGGATTAGAAAATTCTTAATAGGGTCGGAAATAAATAACGTTTGGGGCATAATTTATTGAACTAAGAGGCAGCCCTCTTTTTGAGTAGTTGAAGTTATTTGTTGCCAACGATATTTAATTCTATATTATTAATGTATTTGGTATACACTGTATATATGTAAATTAGTGATGTAATTATTTGATGCACATTAAAAAAGGGCACGAAATACTGTTTGAAAGTAATTAAAAAAAATACCAATTGTTTTTTCTTCTCTCATTTTGCTTAGTGAGACCCTGAATCTCAATTATGGTTAATGTAATGACAAATACCAATTTTAATTGACAAAGTGTTAAAAAATATTATCAAGTCTTGTTTCTCTTCCAATTAATATCTTTTAATGTGTGTTTTAGCTCAAGTTTAGAGAGCTAATTAATACTTTTAAAGAAGACACGATTTATGTTAGACTGTCTCACAAAATTCATTTCGTGAGATGAAAACTAGTTGATCTGACTAACTTATTCTTTTGGTTCTATTATTTATGTACAAAATTTTTTAAAGTAGATTTTTTGTGAGATAGTCTCATGTAATGAGACGGTGAGATGTAATATAAATTGGACATAATGCATTAACACTTTGATAATGATAGATGTTAATTTGTATTGTCTTATGTGATGAGAAAGTTTCACACAAATTTTTGTCAATTTCTTATTATTTATTTTTCTTACTGTTATTTTCATTCATTGTGTATTATTGTTTCAATTATTATTTCCTATGTATGTTGTCTCATAACTACTAAACGAAAGAAGAATTGTTATTCCCCTTGTGCTTCGGATTGATAATTTCTTTTTTTCCAACTGTTTTTCTCTTGTTTAGAATAATTTTGATTTTGTATAGCTTCATTTTTGCGTGGCATATATCGCTGCTATATCTAAACAATGTACATACTTGGAAATTGATAACGGGTCCTAATTAAGCTTATCCATATAGATATTATAATAAAAATATATAGTTGGGCAATATTATATTGCATTAATATTGTATCTGGCCCCACAGAAATGTGTATTAGTCTGGTGACATCTTGTTTGTATTATGCAGGACGGCAAAAAGATTACACCCATCACTAAAATAATAATTGTAATTAGCTAGATAAATACCTTGCGCAAAAGCAGTCTTTATCTTCTGTTACCTTACGAGTACATATTTTATGTAAAAGGGTCAAATGCATGTACTTCCTCAATGTTATTCTTCGTACAAATTAGTCAGTAAAGCTTTTGTTTCAGTACCTCAATTACACATCTTATAATACATATTATCAATTCTTAATATTAATACATAACGTATTAATAATTTTGGGAAATGAATAATGACTTTAAACCATGCAATGCAAGACTTGATATATAGTAAAAACTTAGATTCTTCTTCTTTTTCCTCCCAAACCATTTGTGCTCAAACCTCAGATCATATATTTTTCGAAACTATTAAAATCTTGTTGAATTTTAAATTAAAGTTAAGTTTAGTTCATTAGACAAGTTTCAATCAAACTAGTTTTATCTTCTTACACTTTGTTTATTTTTCATATTTATTGAGTTTACATCAAGCCTTATTTATGATCAGGTATAATTTAATTAACATTATTAAAAAAAATTGTTATATGAGTTAATCAAATAGAAATGAGTTTTAAAATATCAATTTAGACTTAAATATTATCGAATGCACATGCTATATATACCCCTAATCTGTAATTACCAATTGCATGAGTGTAGGGTTTTAAAGTTCTCTTTCATACCAAATCCTATACCCTAATATCAAATTTGAAATCATAGTAGACTTACTCCAATAAATAAATCCTGTAATAAATGCATGCATAAATGACTGAACTTAATGTTTGGTTCAAGTGGGGATGAAAGAAGTGATATTTATATCAAAGGGGGGTCATGTTTATTTCGTTTCAATCCCAAATTTGTAACTTTAAAATATAAAAGTCCTGTTAACTTTTAGATCAAAAATCAAATAATGTCATCCTTTCTTATTTTTTCATTTTCCTATTTCATAAAATTTGACCGTCTCATACAATACGATTCCACGGGCTGATCAGATGTAAACGGGAAAATAGCACTTTGAATTTCAAGAGAATTGATACAAAACACTTTTGATACTTATATACGAAAGTAATATTTTTTCTTCTTTTTTTTTTTTTTTTACAGTTTTGGTCTCATTCAAAACCAAAATTGCAAATTTACTCCAGTATCAATTTGCAATTTATTTATTCTTTCCGAACCAGAACTGCAATTTTTTAAAGACAAATAGAAAAAAACTATGGGACTAAAAGTGTAGAAAAATAACCAATTAAAATGGACACATTCTTTTGGAAAAAAAAATGCAATTTAACCGATGTAAAGGATTAAAAATTCTTAATACAATTGATCTTGCATTTGTTAAAATTTCATCTATTATTTATTACATAATAACAATATTCGAAACTTAATTATATTTGAACTTTCAGTTCTAAAATTAATTTAAATTAATGAATTTATCAAAATTCATTTAAGCATAAAAATTTCACTTAATTATCTCCTTTTCTTGCGGATAAGCAAAGTCAAGTTAAAAAAATTATACGTACTCATCAGCTATATTATATATATATATATATATATATATATATATATATATATATATATATATATATATAAGTCAACATTTTTAACTACAATTTTGTGTCCACTTGGTCGTGTTTGATATATGACATTATGTATTTGAATGATATTGAGGATTTTTATTATTATATTTTTTAATAGAGTAATAATTGTTAGATTTGACTTTAATTTCCCTTTAATAAAATCTTGTTATGTTATATATATACCTATTCTTAAAACATACACTGTCTATATTTTAATGTCATTATCATCATCGTTATCAATTAATTGACGGGTATCAAATATAAATAAAGATATCTAGTTAGGGAATGAATAATCTTCATATTAATATTTATTTTTGTGTGTGAAGATGTAAGTTTGGATGCAGAAAAAAAAAGCATAATAAGAAAAATAAAAAAATAAAAAATACAAATAAAATCCCTCAACTAAATCAAGAATTAGAAAAAGAAAAGAAAAAAGAGGGTGTTCATAGTTCCAAAACCATCCAATTATATCTGTTTTGTAAACGTCTAACTTGAAATAAGCTCTGAAATTTGTGAATTCTAATTTTTCAAAGTTGCAGATTGGCAAAATTTGAAATAAGACGTTCTTCAATCGAGATCAACTATGTATAAGAATTGGATGAAAATGTTCATATAACTGTCGTATTAGATATTTTTTCACATTTTGTCATAAAATAAAGCATAATGATGAGATTTTTATAGGACAAACATTGATATAAATTATAAATTATATTTGTATATGTAAAAGTACTCTTCTTCTTCCTTCTGTCAAATATGACACACACATTATTGGAGCACCTACCAGGCTATCAAATTAATAATCTCCAAAAAAAAAAAAAATTATAATACAAATTAAAATAAAAAACGATTTTTTTTATCATAAGACAAACAAGTCAGATGCCAGAGTGATTGTTTTGTATTAAATTTAAAATTGGATAGTTAAATTTGAGGTAGTCATCTTAGCTTCTCTTTAGTCTCTCTAAACTATATATCATGGAAAGGGTTTTTCTTCCCCTTTTTATACGTCGATTTATTTTGTTTCTAATCTCTGTTCAACGGGAGAATTTTGCCTCGAGGGAATTACGCTTACTCATACTAGTTATAAGTAAGAACTTTGATTTGCAAGGTCGAATTACAACCTCAAAAAAATAAATTAAAATAATCATGAGAATGTATTATGAACTTCTTTTCCAGATTGAGGTTATATGGACAAAAAATAAAAAAATATAGTGTTAAAAAATTTGTTGGAGATCATAATCATAACTCATATTTTGAGGTCATTTAATTTCTTTTATATAAAAATAGATTTTATACAAGTGATTCACTTCATGCGTGCACTTAAATACATGACATGCACTTAGATTTTGAGTTCAATTTCAAATTAATCTTGATATTTCAAAACTCAATTTACTTAATGAGCTTTGAAAAATTAAAATTAATTTATAAATTATAATTGAATTCAAAATCTAAATGCGTGTTATGCACTTATTTAATAGAATTTGTGATTATATATATAATGATTATTAACCAAATTCGTATAGGTGATATTCATTTTTGAGTGACTTTAAAAATTGATTTTTTAAATTTAGTGGTTTTTGAAATTTAGGGATTTTAAAAATATTTGTTTGTTTTGGATTTTTAGTAGAATATTATTTTAATTTTATAATATAAGAGGGAATGCTTCTATTATTATATTATTTATTGAGTATGATGGTAATGATTAGATGATTGTTACTTTTAATATTTTAAAAGATAAGAGAGAATGTAAAGTTGGTCGAAATTGGTATTGGGTAGAATGAAAGTAGAATAATAGTTAAAATGATATTTATTGATAAACTTTATAAGTTATTTATAGAAGTGTAGTAACTCAAATTAGAATGAGTTTTAAAATTAAAAAGAACATCATCTTAGGTTATATTAAGTTAGAAATAGTAGTGGATGAGAATGTAAATGGAAAAAAAAAAAATGAATTGGGATAATACATGCGGTAAATTTATGTTTTAGGGGTAGAAAAGTATAGTTGTTAGTGGGAAAAAAAATAAAGTATGAGAGAGAATGAATGTGTGGTTAGAAGGTTATAGGAAGAACAGAGTAAGTGGGAAAAAAATAGTAAAGAGAATGAGTGAATGGAAAAGTGATAATGAGATTATATGAGGTTGTGTGAAAATAAGTTGACATTGATATATTATAGAGATGGATGAGAAATAAGATGCATCCATCCAATTTGGGATGAAAAATAGAAATAATTATAACTTATTGGATCTTCATAAAAGTTAACATATCAGTCCGTTCATTTACTATATCACACCTTATCTAGTGGGTTATTGAAGCCACACTTCAGTAATATTTTAAAGAAAAACATGACCCACATATCAAGATGAATGTCCGTCTCATATATGAAATCGTCTGACATAATACTGTACCAACATAAAATTTCAAACTAATTAAATAAATGGATAAAATATATTCTATTCGAATTCATATTGCATTACACTCTCACATAAAAGTAATGAATACATAATATACAATACTCTGTGACATCATCAATAAATTTCTAATTTGTTAGTACTAGGCACATATAATTTAAGGACATCATTAATATCAAGATAAATCAATGACCATAACATATCATCCTGTACTGAATAATTATTTGCTAATCCAAATTAGTGTTTTTCTTAATTAAAAAATATCAATAATTATATGTGCAATTGTAAAAAACGACCGCGTCTTGCTCCGCATCATGCTCCAAGATGACCAAGAGTGAGCATCCTGGCCCACTATATTTTAATTTAGGCATATAGTTATCACGAATATCTTCATGAATAAAGTAATATGTAGTCGGATATATGTAAATAACATAGGATAAATTTATGGGTGGAACTGTGTGTGTAACATCGTTAGTACACGGATTCAGGATTTCCTCCTAGGAAACGGATGAAAAAAAAGAGTAGCTCTATCGTGCATTTAAATATATGGTATACAGTAGATTTTTTTAAAAAAAAAAATCTCAAATAGAATTTAATAATACCCCAATTACAAAGGGTGGTCATTCGGTTAATATGATCGGTTTGGTCCAATTTTTGGACCGAACCGAAATACCCGAAATTTTAATTTTATGGACTGAACCGAATCCGCTCGGTCTATTCGATGAAAATAACATTTAAAAAAAAAATATGTATTTCAACCTAATAAATATTATGCATTACAAATATTATTATATTTAATTCAATATCAACAATTTAAAGAGATACTCATACAAAACAAAATAAAGTCAGAAATATGTTATTAGGGATGAATGGTCTTATTTTTTATTATATATATTATTATTATTATTTAATTTATAAAATTCGGTCCATTCAGTTTTAAAATTTTAGGACCAGACCAAAAACTGAAAACCGAATTTTATAAAATTTTGGACCGAAAACTGAACCAAAATTTTTTGGACCGAACCGAACGAGCCGAGTTTCCTCGGTTCGGTTTTTTGGTTTTTTGGTTTTTTTTTTTTTTTTTCTGCTCACCCCTACCAATTGGAAAAAAATACACAATTCGGTGTGTTAGCATATATTTTGAAAAAGTCAAAATTGAACTTAAAATTCCAAGTGCATGCTAGAATTTGTGTAAAAAAAAATTATATATATATATATATATATATATATATATTATACACAAGAGAAAATATTATGTGAATGATATTTATGATGATCTTATTTGTAGGGTATTAGTAAATTACACTAAAGGTATCAACTCAAAAGTGTATTAGTTGTTTTCACTAAAGATATTAGTTGTGTCGTTATAACATCCCTCTATATACTAATAGGGAGTTTTTTTTTGCTGATGTGTCGATTTCTGGTGCGTTTTGCTTATGTGTCGACTTCTGGTGCATTTCGCTTATGTGTCAAGTCTTACGTGGCATGATTGTGCATCACTTTATCCTATGTGTCATTCATGTATCATTGTGGCCTTTCATAAGAAGAAGTCTAATAAAAAAAAATTGGTTTTAGTTATGTTTGAACCAAGGACCTCATGAGTATTTTATATTATGTTTACCAATTAAGCTAACTATGAATAGTTATAAAATTCAAATATTTATCATATACAAAGTTATATATATATATATATATATATATATATATATATATATCTTCTGAAAGACTCTTAATTATTTGCAGTTTTATTATTCTAAACTCTATATTTTTTTCTTATTCCTTCTTTGTCCTTTTCTTTTCACAATATTTTAGTTGTACCTCCATTATTTGTCTACATATAAATGTCTAATTGGTAATATTTGACGATTACTTTATTTTTAAAGATTTTTTTTTCATCATATAAACTCTAATTTCTTTCTCTTCTTCTATCTTGACAATATTATGTTTATTTTCTATGTATTGTAAATTGACGGGTGAAGATTTTCAAGGAAAATTTTAAGGTTATCTATGGTGTTTTTTTTTTCATATTTCAGTTGAATCATATTTTTTAAATAGATTTTATTATATAATGTTATAATATTGAATAATGCGATGTGTTAATAAAATATAAATTTTTAAATTAATTTTATGAACAACCCGCATAGTATGCGGGGTACTCATCTAGTATGAGTAGTAAATTGTTGTTCACAGTAATAATTAACATGAGTATCATTCTCATTATATGTTAACTATACATAAACTTTAAGTCAAAAGGGAGTGATCACCCCCACGTCCACCTAAATCCGTCCCCGTGTGGAACGAAATAAAATGAAATATAACTTGCTTATTTATTTATCCATTTTTTTAAATTAACTGATAAAATTTAAAGGCATATACTCATAAAAAAAAATTGCAAGTCATTTGCTTAATTTTAAATGGTCAATTAACCACTAAAAAAATATTTATAAGTTATTCACATAATATTTTGTCTTTATCGAAATATAGGAGGCGTAATTATATCGGCTAAGGTTAAATGCAGTTTCTTCTTTCGTTAATACACTCCACAAAAAATGTGTATATTTGTTGGGGGGTTTTTTTTTTTTTTCAAAACTTGTCATTTTATTTTATTTTTTTCTCTGAACATCTGGTGGATAGAGTGTATTAACAAATGATAGGACTGTAGGTAACCTTGGCCTGACCAAAAATTGTCAAAATCAGTTTGATTGGATCTGATCCAGGGGTGAGCAAAATACTGAAAAAAATTGGTTTGCTTCGGTTAAGTTTTTGACAATAAAATTCGATTTTTGATATTAATAGTTCATAGGTTCGGTTTGATTTTAAAGCTGAAAAATCGAACAAACCGAATAAACCGAATTACATACTAAAAATATTTAAAATATATTTTATATAACTATATTAATGTATTAATATATATATATATATATATTAATTGATCTTAAATTAATCACTAGGCTAGCACGCAATTATCACATAGTTCACAACTCTTTTACTAAAAATATTTAAAACAACATTGTATATCATTATATTAAACATGTGTTAGATGATTTTTCTTGAACTATTTAGTGTTGTGATGCTTTGTGAAATCTGTAAATATAATTTCTAAACTTTATTTTAATTTCTATATCAATTTAATGTGTTTTGTGATGTTGATTATATATATATATATATATATATATATATATATATATTTTATAAAATACAAGTTTTGTATAAATTAAAAAAATTAATCATAGTTGTCCAATCCAAAATAACCGAAATATTTCGATTCTGTTCAATTCAGTTCGGTTTCGGTTTTAAATTTGAAATATCGATTTGTTTGGTTCCATTCATTATCACGTCAAAACCGACCGAACACTCCCTGCTCTGACCGGTCAAATATCTTTTTTATTTTTATTTCTTTATTATATGTATTTAGTTTCTTTAAGAAGTTTGAATTAGCATTTGGATAAATTCATATATGAATATTATTGTTCATTCCTAGTGTTTTTGTTTATGATATTTTAAATTATATTCAAAACTTAAGAAATAATCAATATTCCGCGTTGCTATTATTTTAGTATTTAACATATTCATTATTTGGTGTTAAAAACAAAATCATATGAAATTATAAACATATTATAAATTCACATGAAAAAACAAAAAAACTCCCAACATGTCGGATTGAGTGTTGGTTGTGTTGTAAAACAAAAAAGCGCGAACAAGAACACCAATTTGTTTACCCAGTTCGTCATGAATGACTACATCTGGGGGCGTACCAAGCCAGGAGTTTTCCACTATCTTTCTGTGTGTATACAATACGGAGTACAAGGATATATTTATAATATCGAAACACTAAAGCCTATTTAAGTTACTAGGCCTATAAGTAATATCCACACCAAATCTTCTGGATTTGGCATATCAAATCTTCTAGATTTACAACACTCCCCCTGGACATTACGATGCGACGTATATGTCTCGTCAGAAAACTCCACATGCTAGGTAGCGATAAAATGTTTAGCTAGGGAGGAGTGCAATTATTGATCTTCCGGATCCAATCTTCAGGATTGTTTCAAGGTTACCACTCCCCCTGAAGACAACAACCTTTTACGCCTTCACATTCTGATACCATAAATATATTTCTCAAAAGTACAGGTAGGTAGGGACTTAGTGAATAGATCTGCTAGATCGTGATTGTCACTAGGTCGCACATGTTGTATTGGTAATTACGTCACTCTTCTTGAGTTCGTATGGGAAGAAGAATTTCGGGGAAATATATTTCGTTAAGTACCTCTTAATGTAACCGTTGATCATTTGTGCAACACAAATTGCGTTGTCTTCATCGATTACAGTGGGGAATGTATTGTTTAATGGATCTCCATGAGATCACAATATCATCACAAAGAAAAATATAATCAGTCTGAGTTATCATAGAATGTGTTTAACATCATTCCAATGTCTCCTTCTGGGAGGAACGCTATATCTCGCATGTAAATTTACCGCAAATGCGTTGTCTGGACTGGTGCAGTTTGCGAGATAAAGTATACACCAAATAGTGCTTAGATAAGGAACTTCCGATCCTAGAATATCCATTGTATCTTCTTTGGGCCTAAATGGGTTTTTATCCACTTCAAGGGATCGAACTATCATAGGTGTACTAAGTGGATGAGATTTATCCATGTATGATCTCTCAAATAACCTTTTTAAATAGGTTGACTGGTGTATAAAATTCATTCGTCCTTTAGGGAGATATCATATTCATTTTTCCTTTAGGGAAATGCTCGAATTAATTTTCCTTCCGGAAAATATTTAAATTTAATTTTCCTTCAGGAAAATACTTTTATTTTTCCTTTAGGGAAATGCTCGAATTAATTTTCCTTCGGGGAAATACTTAAATTTAGTTTTCCTTCAGGGAAGTACTTGAATTCATTTTTTCTTCAGAGAAATTCTCGAATCAGCAGGTCGAGACTATACTTGGTTTTATCCAAGATTTCCATTTCGAATTCAGCTTTCAAGATTGAACTGACTTCTTCAATCTCTTTGCATATTCCTATTATGTTTGGGTCATCAACATAGACGGAGATGATGCAAGAACCACTTTGCGATTTCTTTATAAATGTGCAAGGGAAAGCTTTATTGTTTGTATATTTCTTCTTCGGGAGGAATTCACTAAGTCAATCGTACCATATTTGATCCGACTGTTTTTAGATCATATAATGACCTTCACAGTTTTGTACTATACATTCTGCGGTTTTCATAATTCATCTTATGGGGAATCTTAAATCCACCAGGGATATAAATATTGGCATGTAATAACCATATAAAATGTGTGGTTTACAAGGTTCATTAAATGCATTTTATTTTAACTGCCAGTAATTAGCGGAATTTTGTTAGTTCATACCAGGAGAATACGTTTGACCACAAACGATCATGGGTCTTTGTGAAAACCATGAGTTTCTGTGAAAATCATGGGTTTCTGCGAAAACCCTAAAGCTATTAATCTCGCTCACCACCTTATTTTGGTTTTTGTGTAAACACTCGTTATTCTACAGAGACAACTCTTCGAGTGTGCGTACGATAGAACCAACCTTCTTTTTAGCGAGTTTAGCTCTGCCACAATTTTGTTTCTTCCTTATTGCACCCAAATCAAAGTGCTCCGGGCACTCAATTTAGGTACTGGATTCAAATTTTAGAAAGATAAATTGTGGACACAGATACGTTGTTGACAATAAATTTATATTGTTTCTATGGTATATATTTATTGGTCTCATGTTAACAAGATTCACATCATTTCCCTTATGTATTTGATAAGGTCGTTCCACAATCCTAGTATTAGATCATTTTGTGCACGTACTTTGTTACTGTTGGAGTTATACGTGAAAGTATGCTTTTACTTTGTATAACTCATGTATCAAACACTCGATTTATGAGAATAATTTTTTTATCACATTTGCTTTAGATATGATTGAATGTTGAATTTCTATTGCAAACCGTTCAATATATAGTACATGTTACATTGTAGTTAATGTGGTGATACCCGATCACGGAAGACAACATTAACAGTATACTTGTAACTAAACGTACATTTTCACGACCTAGGTGGAATTGAACAAACCGCCGTGAAAGGTCGATGTGTAAGGCTCAGATTGGTCTGTCTTGACTAAGAGATTGCACTAGCACATTTAGTATGTGTTGAAGAGGACCTACAGCGAGGATAAATTCTTCTGTTCTGAAATGTGAAGAATTAGACCTCAGTGGTTGTTGATTTCTTAATCTCCGTCCCTTAAATAGGACCGTGTGTGCTTAATGGTTACTGCTTTGATTCATGTTGGGTGAGAATCATTGTGACTTCGAACTTTGTATCTTGGGCAGTAATATTAATCATACGACGGTTGCTAAGATTTAATACGGAGAAACGCGTACGAGTACGGCTCGTGTGATTAGTCCCCTTGGTGGGCTCAGAAGTTTTATTGTACCAAATCTTGCAAGTGAAGAATTAGTTTCTTCGGTACGAATAATAATGTTGAGCTGTCTTTACTCCAAGGTGAAAGATGTTAATTAATTTAGAGCTATTCAGAAGCTTAATTAATTAATGGACTTGATAATCTTAAACGCGGGAAATAATAACCGGGAGCCCATATTATCGTAATATGGATTAAGATGGATAGTGCAATATTAATTTATTAGTGGTAATAATTAATATTAATGGGCTGAATTATATTGGGGCTCAATATTGAAATTCAGAAGTCCATTAGGAGGTCCAATCTTAATTCTCCTTAAGGCCCCTCAAGTAGCCCAATTAAGTAGCCCAATAATGATAAGGTGATTAAAATAAAGAATATATCAATGCTGATTTTTTATTATAATTTTCGAAAATTAGGAATAAAAAAGAAATAAGATTTTCTTGATTTTCTTGGAAAGATATTATGAAAGATATGTATTCTAGGAATACAAGAATATCTCATATATTCAAGAAGATCCAAATCTTAGATTTTATCCTTGAAGTTTTCGAAAACTATAAGCTTGAAAATAAGAGTGAGATTTTTGTGGAATATTTTATTATGGAGAAAAGAATATATGAGATATATTCAAGATTTCTTAGAGACTAAGAAAAGATTTTTTCCAAGCCCATATCTCCTCTAATTTTCGGCCCCTACCCTCTATAAATAGGGGATGATTATTTCATCCCCAAGAACATAATTCCATGTGTTGGAAAAATCAAGAAGCATAGATATTTTTCTTTTTCCTTAGTTATTAAATTACTTGAAAGCGTCTCCCACCGGCGATCAAGTGAGGTGAAAAGGGAAATACTTGAGAAGGCTTTGGGTTGATAAAGCGAGATTATAATTGTCCCGTATATTCAAAGGCCAATTCTACAAGAGGTACGTTAATCGCATATTTAATTGTTTATTCCGCTTAATTAAATATGTGAAATTAATTCAACATGCATGATGATAATTAGTTGTTGGAATTATTATTTGAATTAATTAGGATTAATTCATGCTAGTAATAATTGTATTTAAATTCGTATTTAAAATTCATCCCGAATAGATTCCGGGCACCCCTATTTTCCCAACAACTGGTATCAGAGCCACGGTTTCGGGCTCTGAATTTTAAATTGGAATTTAAATTGTTAAACATTAAATTGAAATTGGATAGTAGAATTGTTAGATCTTTTTTGCAGGTATCCAATTGTCATGGTTTTAATGTTGTTAATTTCATGCGTGTGAATTAATTGTTTTTAATTCGATTCGTTCGAATTCGTTTTTCTCGTGAGAAAATCCACGAGTAGATTAGTTGTTTTTATTTTGATTCGATCATTGTAATAGACTAGTCTAGATCTAGTATTTATTTTTTTGTAAAAATAAATTGTAACCGGATCGTGACGAAGAACGAAGAATTAAAAACGGCGTACCCGGACGACGCATACAAGCGTGGCGCGTGTATGGACGTAAAATCATGCAAGGGGTGAAGAAAACGAGGACGAACGGCGAAAAAAACGGCGCACGGGGGTGCACGGCGCACGCCGTGCGCAACGGGGGCACGGCGCCGCGCGCAGGCGTGCGCGCGCCTCGGGCGCGGGCTGCAGCGCCTCGGGGCGCTCCGGGCGGCGCCTCGGGTGCGCCTCGGGCGCGCCTCCGTGCAGCGCCTCGGGTGCGCCTCGGCCGCGCCTCGGGGCTGCGCTTCGGCGCGCCTCGGGCAGTTTTCCAGTGCCTTTTGGGCCGGGAAGCGCGCACTGTATCTCAGGCCGTGGAATTTTTTCGGTTCGTGTTTTTTTTCGGTGTGATTTTAAACGTCGTCACGAACCCCAAACGATGCTGTTTTTGATGAAGTGTTGCTGTTCGAGTGGGAGCACGTCGAGACGAACGTCGGAAAGCAACAAGGACGATTTTTCGCATCAAGACGTGAATAAATTAAACCGTGACAATTGGAATTGAGTGCTCCAATGTGTTTAATTTTGTTTTGATGGATGTTTTATTTCGTGCAATTTTTATTATTTGTTAATATGTGTTTGCATGAATTTAATTGTCCAAGAAAAACCTTACTTTCGAAAATTACTAAGTATGTTTTTATAATCGCAATTTTATTCCGGATATTAAAATTGGATTATTTTGGCCTCCATAATTTATTTATTTGTGAAGTTCTTTTGGAATACATTTCCCCCTCGGATCGGCCAAAAGAACGGATTTCACATGAATAAATTCCGAAAGGATGATTGTGGATTATTACTAGTGGCGGTATTGACCCTCACCACGAGTGGCTTGCTCAAAGCGAAATAATAATCCTGTATTTAATTATGGTTATTACTTAGGCATAGGAAATTGATATTAACTTACTCCCCTCGGAGTCCCTGTCAATTTCTATGTGGTCAAAGTGGGAGCCAACTATTAATTTTGAATTAAGGATTTGTAACTTTTAAGTTTGTGATCCGCGTGAATGTATTTAAATGTATAGACCACCCCTCGTGGCGCATTTAAATTGTTTCGAGATGTTGGCTGATGCATGATTATATTGTTTTAAGGTTTCAATATAATTGATGTGATCGAATTATGTGATAATTTCATATTTTTCTAGATATTGATATGAATGTATGTTTTATTCTCATTTCATCATGTCACAACCTTTTAATCCATTGTTTAATATACTTAAAGTTAATAAACTTTTTGGAGAGAATTATATCGATTGGAATTTTTTTTAAATTTGTCCTTACTGCACGAAAACACAATTGGGTTATTTATGTTAATATACCCGGCAAGCCTAATGATAAGTCAAGCAATGGGAAGAGGCAGTTTATGATCGGAAGCGTGACAATGAATGAAGTGCATCATCTTGATATTTCTGTCTGAGGATTTGAGGCGCGTTCATGAAGACATTGTATCCGCTGTTGAAATCATGGAACACCTTGAAGAGATGTTTTCACATCAGAATCCCATGACTAATCAGTTCACCAAACATGACTCGGTCAAGTTGGAAATGGTGGAAGGAACGCCCGTGAGGGAGCACGTTCTCGAGATAATGGCATACCTTAACAAGTTGGAAGTACTTGGTGCGGATTTTGATTGATTTCATATACCATTCCCTACCGAGAAGCTTTGAGTAGTTTCATCTGAACTGTCAGATGAATGAACGGACAAGTCGTTTGCCCGAGCTCTTGCAAGCTTTAGTTTCGGTTGAGGTGATAATGGAGCACCAGTCTAGTGCTATGGTGGCTAATGGTTCGTCTACCTCTTTTGGTCCCAAGGGAGGGAAAAAGAGGAAGAGAACCAAAGGCCGGATCCAAGCAAATCCAATTGTTGCGAAAGGCAAATGCAAAGGCAAGCATCGAAGGGGAAGTGTTTTAGTTACGGTGAGAGAGGACAATGGAGGTCTGCCTGTTCCAAGCCTAAGAGGCTAGGAAAGTTAGGTAATTCACACACCTTAGTCGTCGAAACTTGTGAAGTGGCGTATGCTGTCTATTCGTGGATAGTGGATACGAGAGCTACTGATCACATTTGTTTCATAAGTTTAAGCTAACCCGACGACTTAACGGAAGTGAGATCCCCATCACATCGGGCAATGCTACGAGAGTGGCAGCTGAAGCAGTGAGAGAAGTGCGCCTATCTTGTGAAGATAGAGTTATGGTCTTGAGAGACGTTCCTCATGTTCCTAGTTTGGAAAGAACTCAACCTTCAGTTTCTAAACTGTTTGAATAGATACTCAGTTTCTTTTAATAAGGATGTTATTATTGCTTGAAACGATGAGTTTATCCGTTCCGGAACTTTAATGGATGATCTTTATACCATTATTTGGGCACACCACTCACAAAATTGAATCTAATAACACATCGATTATTTCGAGTAATAAAAGAAAGCGTTCTTCGGAGATGAACGAAACACTTCTATGGCATCTTAGACTAGGTCATATTAATCTAAAGTGGATAGAGAGATTGGTGAAAGACGGATCTTTAGAATCATTCCAAGTCGAACCGTTTCCAACTTGTGAATCCTGTTTAGAGGGTAAAATGACCAAGAGGGCATTTGGAGCCAAGGGGAATAGAACTACGGAAGTGTTAGAACTCGTTCATACCGATATGTGTGGTTCAATGACGATCATAGCAAGAAGAGGTATGAGTAATTTGATGATTACTCAAGATACGGATACATCTACCTTATGATGCATAGGGAAAGAAGTATCAAGTCTCTACGATTTGTTCGTGGAGGCGAATACCTTAGCAATGAATTCTTGAACTACCTATCGGAAGAAGGGATTGTATCCCTGTTGACCACATCGGGAACCCCTCAATAGAACGGTGTGGCGGAACGAAGGAGCCAGACTCTTTTAGAAATAGTCAGATCCATGATGAGTTATTCGGATTTACCCAAGTCGTTTTGGGGTAACGCCTTGGAAACAATGACTTACATTCTAAACTTGGTGCCATCCAAATCGGTTCCTAAAACCCCAATGGAATTGTGGACCGGGGCACAAGCCCAGTCTAAGACACTTGCAGATTTGGGGTTGTCCGGCATACGTGCTAGACAAGGAAGCCGGTAAATTGGATCCATGTTCGGAATTAAGGTTGTTTATAGAATATCCCATGGGAACGAAAGGGTGTATGTTCTATAGTCTCAAGGATTAAAAGACCGTGATTAGTTCGCACTTTAAATTCTTGGAGGAAGACTATATGAACAAAAGAAAGCCCAGAAGTGAGATTACCTTAGACGAGTTAAGAGGGCAAACTCCTATACCAAGTATACAAGATGATATACCACACGTCATACCTTCACAACCGGAACCCCGTCGTAGTGGGAGGATTGCAAGGCAACCCGAGAGATTCATGGGAATTGGAGAATCTTCGGATTTGATTCCCGGCGATGAATCAGACCCATGAACGTACGACGAGGCAATCCAAGACAAAGACGCGGAAGTGTGGCAAAGCGCAATGGAAACCGAGGTGGGTTCGATGGATTATAATCACGTGTGGGAGTTGGTTGATCCACCTAATGGGGTAGAGCCCATTGGATGCAAGTGGGTGTACAAGAGGAAAAGAGGACCGGACGGAAGGGTAGAGACCTTCAAAGCAAGGCTTGTGGCCTGTGGCCTGTAGCTATGCTTAAGTCCATCCGTATTCTCTTGTCGATCGCTGCGCACTTAGATTACGAGATCTGGCAAATGGATGTCAAGACAGCTTTCCTTAACGGAAGTCTTGATGGGATCTATATGCAACAGCCCAAAGGTTTCGTTGGAAAAGGCCAAGAGCACCTCGTATGCAAGCTTAAGAGTTCCATTTATGGACTTAAGCAAGCGTCGCGTACTTGGAATCAGTGTTTTGATCAAGTTATTAAGTCTTACGGGTTTGTGATCAAAACAAGTTCGAAAGTTGTGGGTGTAAAAGGTGTGACGGAACTGCGGTGGTATTCTTAGTATTATACGTAGACGATATTCTGCTCATTGGAAACAATGTAAAGGTATTGTCAGATGTAAGGGTATGTGTTGGGATATGTTTAGTTTTGATGATTTTCCAAAACGACATGTAATAGGTTTGAAAGCAGTCAGGATAGTATCCTTTAGATCAGGTCAGGTGTTGATAGGCGAACAGCCGGGCAACGAGATTAACATAAAGATACTATTCTAATAAGATTAAGAGATCATCAGAATTAATAATATAAAAGAGGGCGAGCAACAGGGATTATATGCCCTAAGAGGCGAGCAGCAGGGACTGCTGACCAAATAGATGAAGACGAGCAACAGGGACTATACGCCCTAAGAGGCGAGCAGCAGGGACTGTAGACCAATTGGAAGAGGACGAGCAACGGGGACAAGTACCCATCTGAAGGTGGCGAGCAACCGGTCATAAAGGCCATTGCGAGGTAGCAAACAACAAGAACAAGAAGACCCAAAGTCTCAACAAGAGGCGAGCAGGCGAGCAACTGGGATTATAAGGGTTTCCAACACCCAACGAAGACGTACAGACGAGTAGCTGGGCACCAAGGAGAGTAGCTGAGTGGTTTCAAAGACCAAGTACAACATTGGGAATGTCAAGAGTCACTAACTTTAGAAATAGTCAATGTGTCTTTACACTTGACACCCATTCATTGGGCAATAGATTAGTTGTTGTACAAAAGTCATAACACTTGGCAAAATCCCAATGGCTAAGCCATCAAGATGGTGACACCTAGCCTCTTTATATGTCTATAAATACCCCTTCATTTGCATGAAGGGGGAGGATTTTTTCCCATAATAAAAAGTTGCCCAACTCTTGCCAATTCATTTTCTTGCATTATATATCATGATCTTAGTATTTGTTTGATGATCTTATGTAGTAAAAACAGCCACTAATCATCATAGATTAGAAAAGGTCATCAACAATTGGCGCTAGAAGAAGGGTCGAACTTCTGTTTCACAAAAAAGTCGAAGGGTGAAGAACTCCACCGGAATCTGCAAAATCCGGCCGGAATCCGGGAGGAAGCCATCGGAAATCAAGTGTACACATTATTTGAAGCAAAATCATCCATCTATACATTACTTTGAGAGTTTAAATGCATGTGTGTATGAACTAGGGTTTTTAAACCACCATATTCATACAAACAAAGCTAGTAACTCTTACGAAAGGTGTTTGTTGGAGATAAAATCACCCCATTCATTTGCTTACCACTTATACTTCGGTAACCAAAATGGTTCGATCACAAGAAGAACGACATTTGAGCACGTCTCCAAGTCGTAGGTCAAAAACGAGGGTTTCGTCTACCGAAGGACATGCACGTACGGTAAAAGCAACTTCGCAGAGAAACGTCCAAGTTACCATTGATACAATCCCGCCGGAAGTGGAGGCTCTCGCTCAAAATCCCGAAGAGCTAGCAAAAACGATTGCTGTTTTACAAGCACTGCAAAGGCGACAAACGGTCGGGCCATCAGGGACGCAGGCGGCGACCAACAGGGCAGCCGAGCAGCGAAGCGAAGGAAGAAAAGACGCACGAAATGACGAGGTTGACAGCGAAGAAATCCGTCGGAATAAAGGAAAAGCTCCTCTAAGTGAAAGACTTGGAAGTCGAGGAGAGTCTACTCCGGGGACAGGTGAGGAGTCGAGCAGCGGGGACACAAGAAGTATAAGCCACTATCACACAAGAAGGGCAAGATATCACGGAACGCATAGGGAGGATCAACAGAGAGGCGAGGAGCGAGCAACAGGGCAAACACACCCTGCTGCTCGCCGCTCAGTGCATGAAAGGCTAAGAAGATCAGCCTTCGGGCGATTAGGTCCCAATGGAGCCAGTAACATCGCTAGGCACGCCACTCAAGAGAAACGTCCCGTTAGCAAGGGACTGCATCATGAAGAGGTCATTGAACCCAATCATGACGAACAGCCTTCTAGCGGAAAAACGTCTCCAGATGAGTGGCAAGCTTTGAAGAAAGCGGTGGAAGAGATGCAAAAACAGTTGGAGGAGAGGAAAGGCGACGGGTCGACGATGTTGCCATCATCACCCTTGTCCCCGGATATCCTTAATGCACCGGTACAAAAGAAAGTACAATTCCCGGCCATTAATTTGTACGAAGGAAATTCAGACCCAAAAGTACACCTGTCCAAATATACCGATTACATGATATCGGTAAAGGCGTCTGATGCAACTCAATGTCGGAATTTTCCATTGACTCTTGGTGACGGTCCTCACAGATGGTTTTCTGCACTAGCTCCAGGCTCCATCAGTTCGTTCATGCAACTCAGCAAGGAATTTCTCTCACACTTCTCCACGGTCGGGTCTTACCTTACACAAAGACACAGGTTGGCAGATCTGAGACAAGGAGATGAGGAGACTGATAGAGCCTTCCTTGAGAGATTCGATAAAGTCCTATTGGAAGGAGAACCAGTGAGTGAGGACACCAAGATTGTGGCAGTTATGGCAGGGCTTAGGAAAGGGACAGACCTGTGGAAGGAAATGCACCTCGCTTTCCCTAAAACTTATTCCGAATTCAGGCACAAGGCTGGAGTGTACATTTCGATGCAAGAAACTCTACAGAGAGAGCTAGGAGACAAGGCTGATACCAGGAAGTCGGGAAAGAAGTCAGGAGGGGAGTACAAGGCCCCTAGGAACATGAAAGCTTTCAGTGAAGGGTCCGAATTGAAGGAGAAATTGAACCATGTCTTATCCGCATCAATTGAGGCTGTGTACAACAACGTGAAAGATAAGGATATGCTGTCTGAACCCCGCAAGATACGACAAGAACGAGGAAAGATGAACCCCAACAAATTCTGTGCATACCATCAGACTATAGGTCACTTCACAAGCGAATGCCGAGATCTCTTAAAACAGTTGTGGAGATTTTACGAGGAAGGAAAGTTGTCAGAGTTTGTGAAGCGACAGCCGGGAAAGAAACCAAGGGTGGCGATATCCTCCGGCTCGGAAGATGACGAGAGTGACAAACAGCCGAGCAGGAGGGATCAAAAAAGGAAGAAAACGATGACAGCCCCAGCCGAACCCGTCCGAGAAATCTTAATGCTCGAGCCATCCGGACCGGTAGGGGGCTGTTCTGATGGTAGGCCACTGATGTCCAAAAGAAAAAGGAAAGCAGAGCTGAGGGCGGTAGCTCAAGTCAGGGAAGTTGGGGTAAATCAGGCTACTAAAAAGACAGGCGAGTTGGTATTTTCTGAGAAGGACTTGGACGGGATACTCACCCCTCACAATGACTCACTGATCATCTGTGCTAACATCATGGGGGCCCGAGTTCACCGTCTGCTTGTGGACACAGGCTCCTACACAAACATCTTATTCAAAAGCACACTTGATCAAATAGATGATTGTGAGGGATATATAAAGGGATGTGATCATAAGATAGTGGGATTCGGTGACGCTGTAACCGTTCCTTTAGGCTTAGTAACGTTGTCAGTCGAGCTTGTATCGACCGAGAATCCCGAAAGGAGACTGACTAGGATGGTTGAATTCTTAGTCGTAGATCAGCAGTCTGTCTACAACGGGTTTCTTGGTCGACCTTTTATAAATGAATTCAAAACGGCTGTTTCAACGTACTACTATTGTCTTAAATTTCCAACTTCGAAAGGCCCGGGTACGGTTAAAGGTGATCAAAGAAAAGCCCGAGAATGCCTCCTGCAACTTCAACCCACTGACAACAGAATATCCATGATGGACGAGCAGCCGAGCAGCAGGGACGAAGGTGAACCTTCCATCCTAGACGAAATCATGGAGTCCGTCGACACTGAAGTGATGGAGGTGGACGACCAGCAGGGCGTGGACGAGCAGGAGGGCATGGTCGAGCAACAGGGAAGAGAGGCCGTACCCGAACTAAATCAGGTTGAAGACTTGGAACCAAGGCTGGGGGCAGAACCAATGATCAAGGATGAGATCAACTTTGAAGGGCCCATTATCGATCCTCGATGGAAAGACCAAAAAAGGAGAGCAACCCCGGTAGAGGAGTTAGAAGCAATAAGAGTTGACCAAAATCGAGAAGACTTGGAATTATTCATTGGATCTGAGCTCCCTGAGCCATACAGATCCAGAATGGAAGAGTTTCTCAAGTCCAATCTCGATGTATTCGCATGGTCACATGCTGATATGGTAGGCATTAGCCCTGAGCATGCCTGTCATAAGCTAAATATTTGTCCAACTAAGCGACCGGTGAGGCAGAAAAGAAGAAAATTTGGGCCCGATAAATATGAAGCATTGGACATAGAAGTGAAGAAGTTACTCGATAATGATCTTATCAAAGAAGCCTTATGTCCTAGATGGGTGGCAAACCCAGTGTTAGTGAAGAAATCAAATGGTACATGGAGGTTATGTATTGATTTCACTGATCTGAATGCCGCTTGTCCTAAGGATAACTTCCCGTTACCTCACATCGACCAGCTAGTGGACAACACGGCGGGACACGAGCTCCTTACCTTCATGGACGCATTTGCCGGGTACCATCAAATACCAATGCACCCAGATGACCAGGAGCACACGGCATTTTACACCAATAAAAACTTATTATGTTGGAAAAGAATGCCGTTCGGGTTAATCAACGCAGGAGCCACGTACCAAAGACTTGTTAACAAGATGTTTGATGAGCACATCGGCAAGACTATGGAAGTATATGTGGACGACATAGTCGTAAAAAGCCCGAGAAAAGAAGATCATTTGGAACACCTCGCACAAATATTTGAGATACTTCGAGCGTATAACATGAAGCTAAACCCAAAGAAAAGTAGTTTCGGGGTACACTCGGGAAAATTTCTTGGGCACCTGGTCAGTCAACGGGGTATTGAGGCGAATCCATCAAAAGTCAAAGCAATTATGGATATGCAGCCGCCAAGGTCTGTTAAAGAAGTTCAACGACTAACCGGATGTCTAGCAGCCCTAAACAGGTTCATTTCCAGGTCCGGAGACAAATGCCGACCTTTCTTTGATGCCATTAAGAAAGGACAGTTCCAGTGGACGGATAATTGCCAACAAGCGTTTGAGCAGTTGAAAGAGTATCTAAGTGATACTAAAATTCTATCAAAACCCGTCTCCGGAGAAAAACTGTACTTGTATATAGCAGCATCAAAGGTGGCCATCAGCTCAGTTTTAGTTCGAGCAGAAGGGAAATTTCACTTGCCAATTTACTACGTGAGTCAGGCCTTGCATGAAGCAGAGATTAAGTATTCGCCCATGGAAAAGTTAGCCTACGCACTGGTGATGAGTGTGAGAAAGCTAAGGCCGTACTTCTTCGATCATCAGGTGGAGGTCTTAACAACTTTTCCATTAAGGCAAATCTTACAAAGGTCTGACACAGCTGGTCGCCTCCTCAAGTGGTCGCTCGAAGTAAGCCAATTTGGAATAACTTATGCACCTCGAACAGCGATCAAGGGACAAGCGTTAGCCGACTTTATTGTCGAATTAACATTCCCTTCAGATCCGACGAGAGGTCATAATCATCCATGGCACATGTATGTAGACGGATCATCAAATAACACAGCAGCAGGAGCAGGAATAGTGTTAATCAGTCCAGACGAACAAGTATTCACATCAGCCGTAAGGTTTGAGTTCATGGCAACAAACAACGAGGCTGAGTACGAAGCGTTGATAGCCGGGTTACGACTAGCTCTGGCTGTGGGGGTTCGAAGAATTCAAATTTATGGAGATTCCCAGCTGATAGTCAATCAAGTCCGTGGGGAATACGAAGCCAAGGATGAAAACATGGCCTTATACCAAAAGATCGTTGCTCACTTGGCTTCGCTTTTCGAGCAAATTTACATCGAGCAAGTGCCAAGGGACAATAATGCACAAGCAGATGCACTTGCCCGCTTGGCTACTAGTACAGGACCCGCAAAACTTTCAGAGGTCATCATCACAAGAATCTCCAACCCATCCACCAGTGACTACAAGATCAATCAGATCGAAGAAGAACTGACAGAGGATGACTGGAGAACACCGATATATAGATACCTCAAAGATAACACAGTGCCTGAAGATCCCCAAGAAGCAACAAAGGTAGCCAAGCGAGCAGCAAGGTTCACAATCATGGATAACCAACTTTACAAGAGAGGATTTTCACTACCCCTACTAAAATGCCTAGCAAGGGGGCAAGGTCAGGAAGTTCTGAAAGAAATACACGAAGGAGTATGCGGAAATCACGCAGGGGGGCGGGCACTGGCATACAAAACAGTAAGGCAAGGTTACTACTGGCCAACTCTATTACAAGACGCAATCAGAATTGCAAAAACATGTCACAGGTGCCAGCTGTTTGCTCCCAATATCCATAAGCCACCAACGGAGCTAATTTCGGTAAATAGTCCATGGTCGTTCGCAAAGTGGGGAATAGACATCATAGGACCTTTCCCAACGGGAAAAGGGAATGTCAGATTTGCAGTGGTAGCCGTGGACTATTACACGAAATGGGCCGAAGCTGAAGCACTGGTAACGATAACACAAGAGAAAATGATCAGCTTTATCTGGAAAAGTATAGTGTGCCGGTTCGGAGTTCCACAAGCAATAGTGACAGACAATGGAAAGCAATTCGAAGGGAAGAAGATAAGAGATTTCTGCAAAAAGTGGGGTATCAAGAAGCATTTTTCAACACCATATCATCCTCAATCTAATGGCCAAGTCGAAGCAGTTAACAAGATAATCAAGCATATCCTCAAAATCCGTCTGGTAGATAAGAAAGGCAAGTGGTCGGAAGAACTGCCCGAGGTACTTTGGGCATATAGGGTATCACAAAGAACAAGCACTGGAGAAACACCGTTTGCTATGGCATTCGGTACAGAAGCAGTCATACCTATAGAGCTCAAAATACCGACTGAGAGGATAGCCGAGTTCAATGAACAGGAAAACAACAAGGCACTAGCTGCAGAGATGGATTTGATCGACGAAAAAAGAATCTCAGCAGAAATAAAAAACGAGATATACAAAAGAAGGATTGCAAGGTACTACAACTCACAAGTAAAAGTCAGGGAATTTGAAGTCGGGGATCTGGTGCTCCGAAAAATCCTAGCAACACCTCCAGGCGTATTTGGACCGACTTGGGAGGGCCCATTCAAGATAACTCAAAAGTGGCACAACGGCACATATGATCTCGAAGACATGGAAGGCAACTCGGCCCAATACACCTGGAACGCGACTTTGTTGAAGAAATATTACCAATAATTAGAAAACCAATGTAAAGTTTTTTATAGGCTATCGTGTCGTTTATATTTTTGTAAGGTGTAAAATCGATGAAAATTTTACACTTTTTTGGGCAAAATTTGTAAGTAGATGAATGATGGTTCAATGAATTATGTACATAAGAAAGCAAAAGGTGTTAAAACCCAACTGTTCGCCAAACAGAAAAGCTACTCGCCGAAGATACTATATGCATAAAAGCACAAGTACAGTGGAGGCGAGCAGCAGGGTCCATGAGACCAAAAGGCCCACCTGATCGCCCCCCCACAAGAAAGTTGCTCGCCAAAAATACTAAGTGCATAAAGCACAAATATGGTAGAGGTGAGCAACAGGGCACATGCCAACGCATAATTGCTCGTCCCGAAGTTGAATGCACTTAAGTACAAATACGGCAAGTGGCGAGTAACAAGGCATAGAAAGAAGCATGATAAAGGGTTAAGTTCTTAAAGAACAAAATAAACCCATACATGAACATGCATAAATTTGCAAGGAAAAGTATTTTACTTTCAACATAAGAAAGAAATACTTAAGCAAAAAATAATTAAAGGGCAAATAAGAGGCGAACAATAAAATAAAAGTGCAACTCTCATTCATTAGCACCAAAAGTTACAAGAGATGAACATACAACCATCATCCTACCACATCAGCTAGAAAAAAAAAAAAAAAAACTAAGCCTAAGTCTCGGGAGCTGGCGGAGCAGGTGGCACCAAAGGATCTTGGGAAGAAGGAGGAGGTGGAACATCTTGCACAGTGACCCCGGGGACCTGCTGTTCGCCTACTGCTGCAGAAGAGCTTGTTTCACCAAGAGGATTAGGGAGAAGGGGACCCAAAGCTTCAAAGATATTCATGTCCCTGTCCGCCTCCACTCTCTCCCTGGGGGCAACAACACGAACATCGTCTTTGAAGATGTCTAAGTTAACCCCCATCTCTCCTAGGTCGGCTACCGGGATCTCAAAGCTGGGTGCTGGAGGGTTTTCTGTGACATAATCCGTGAAGTCCTTGATAGTCGAGGTCATCACGTCCAAACCATTATCCAAGGCATACTTCACGTTTCTTACACTATCAGCATACGCACAGATGTAACCAAGATTGGTATTGTCGGTTACATCCTGCACATAAGTGGTGTAAGAAATGGCACGCTTGTTCTTCTTCTCCAATTGGTCGACGTGGACCTTCAACGACTCCACCCTTTCCACCAGACCCACCCGCTCGGTCTCCAAGACTTGCAAACGATCCGTGGCGACGCCTAAATCCAACCTAAGCTTCTCTGAAGCGTTAGACGCTATCATCTCCCGGTCCTCAGCGGCCTTTACCTCCCACGTCCATGTGAGCTTGGCTCGCTCGAAGTCAGCCTTCATCTTAGCCAACTCTTCATCTTTCTTCTTCAGCTCCTCGTCCCTCTTCTTCAACTGAACAAGTTGAGCATCACGATCTGCTTCAACTTGTTCGAGTCATCGCCCCAGACCGCGATTTGTTCGCTCTAACTCGACGGCTTGATCCAAGACTCGTTGGGCTGTAATTGATTGATGGCTCGAGTTGTAGCTCAACAGACGAGCATTATCACTAAGACTTTGGCTCTGAATAATTTCTTCGCCGGTCTTGGTCCACGAGCGGGGGACGTATTCCATGGCTCTGCGGACGTGGGAGTCCTTAATCTCTTGGGGTGCGGGAGGAGACTTCACACAGCTAAACTGGTGAAGCACCTTTGAACGACCGGGATAGTCGTTTTTCCGGTACCTGTTCAAAAGAAAAAGTCATCAGAAAACAAAGTCAAAGGAGTAAACGATCAAACTGAATAGGAAGATACTCACTCCCTCATTTTCATGGGGTCGTAGCCCAAGTATGAGTTGTCAGGAGATGTGCTTCTTCCTTGACCGGCGATCATAGCGCCCACAACTTGCTGCTCGGTCACCTCCTCCACCGGCGAGGAGCGAGCAGTAGATTTACCCACTTGGGAAGAGCCTTGCCCTTTTGCCCGTTTAGCACGGTCATCTCCCCTACGAGGAGCAGTTTCCTTGGCAAGTCGTTTCTTGCCCCTCGTGTCTTGGGGAGGCGGCGAAGAGCGAGCAGGAGGGCGGGGAGCAGGAACAGGAGCCTGAGGAACAGGGAGAGGGTCCTGGGGAGCTTCTTCTTCATCCTCATCTGCTTCAGCTCTAAGCCTGATCAAGGAAGTGCAAGGATCAAACTTTTTCTTCTTTGAAGGATGATTAGCTGCCATCTGTTTAACCCGACGTGCGAGTAAATGATAACTTTCGGGAATGGGAGGAACATCGACCGTTACCCTTTGAGCTGAAAACAATATAAAAATTATCAGTAAAATTGGCAAGTAAAACTTATCCTAAAACGACCAACAAGGCCTAGGCGACCATCAGGGTCTAGGCGACCAGCAGGGTCTAAGCGACCAGCAAGGTCAAGGCGACCAACAAGGACAGATAATAGAAAATACGGGAAAAATGACAAGTAATGCTTACCCTCAGGAACCTCTGCTTGTGCTTCCAAATGGTGAGCACTAGTGATAAACTGAGCGTGCTTGCGAAGGTGCGCTTGCGAGAGATGTTCAACACTCCGATCTTTAACGTCCCGAAGAGAAATCAACGCAAGGACGTATAGAAACTCTTCACTCAAATCCGGATGCCCCCACCTCAGGATACGCGGACCTGCAAAAACAAAGAAAAAGATTAAAATTAGTTCACCTAAAAGTTCGATGAACTGAGATTTAAAACCTACGCCGAATTTCGCCGAAATGCGTAGGAGAGTCTATACGCCCCGGTCCTCCCGAAAAATCGGAGGACGCCCGCCAATCGCCGCCAATATAAAAGAACTGCCTGTGCCAACCCTTGACCTTGTTGGGCACTCCTTCAATTAGCTTAACGCCACTACGGGCTTTGATGTAATACCAACCAAGCCCTTCTTCATGAGCAGCCGAAGAGATAGTCAGTGCGTAGTGTATCTCCGTCGTGCTGATCTTATTCCGGTACCCCTCCAACCCGAAAAGGGTAATAAAAGACAATAGAGTACTCCAACCGTTAGGAGTAATCTGAGTGATTGCCAGGTTTATATCCTTCAGGAATTGCCCGATTACAGGATGTAGAGGAAGAGGGAACCCCAATTTAAGTATGTCGAGGTTGATGGCAGTGCAAACACCTACGAGCTGTGAGGGTGTGGGTAGTAGCATACGTGCATGGGAGTTATAAGGAGGGTTTACTCACATCTTAAACACTGACCATTAGGGTCTTCAAATATACACATATGAGTGTTCAGCTTGTAACTCTAGGCTTAGAGAGGTTTTTCCTATCTTAGCTATTGGCTAACACAGTGTAAAGGAAAAACCTCACCTAGTTGGAGAAAACCCTAACCGAAACCAAAACCCTCTAGTCAGGTTTGTTGGGAGTAAGTTGTTTGTAAGGAGAGGCAGCTCCGTGGAGGGGTGTGAGTCCAGTTGTAAGTGCACCTTGGCACGTTAAAAACAAGAATCCAAGGAGTGGATTTCCTGTTGAATCAGGTCGTGGATGTAAGAGCTTGAGTCTCTGAACCACGTTAAACCAAGTGTTATTATCTGGAATGTCTTTTCTTCTAAAGTATTGCGAAAATCTGCTCACTGAGAGCATTGTTTAAAAGGGAACTTTTGTTAAGCATTTCAGTCAGGGAGATTCATCTCACTGACTGAATCAGGCTAGCACTCGAGAGTTCAGTCTCTCGAGTCACTGCCTTGTTGAGAGCCTGAGCTTTCAAGTTTCTTCACTGACTTGATAGCTCTGACTCTCAGCAACGCAGTGACTTGAGTATTTCGTCACTAAACTCAGTCAGGGTGCAAGCTGTGATTTGATAACGCTCTCGAGAGTTCAGCATCTCAAGCCACTGTCCTTGCTCAGAGCATGAGTCTCCGAGTCTTCTCACTGACTTGATAACTCAGCCTCTGAGCAGAGCAGTGACTTGAGTGTCTCTAACTCTTGCTGAACTCCCTGAGGAAAAAGGTTTAAAAAAAAAAAAATTTTGCTCCTGAATTCCCATTTTGCCCTTCGAAAACGGGACCATCAATTGGTATCAGAGCGGGTTGTTCACATGACCACTGATCCAGTTTTGTTAAGAAAAATGGTCTACCGAACAGATCTTAAACGTTTTAAACTATGGGAATTTCTGCATATTTCATACTATTACTTGTATTCTGACATCATTCTTGTAATAGAAAATCATTTGGTTAGAAGTTTTGGAATCATCAAAAAGGGGGAAATTGTTGGGATATGTTTAGTTTTGATGATTTTCCAAAACGACATGTAATAGGTTTGAAAGCAGTCAGGATAGTATCCTTTAGATCAGGTCAGGCTAAGTTAGCTCTCAGTAGAATAGGTTGCTCAGTTGAGGGGGAACTCAGCGAGGGGGAACTTCTCAACACAGCCTGAAGATGTCAAGATGACAACCAGAAGAGCTGACTGAAGACATGCCATCAACCTGAACCAATGGAGAAGCCTGAAGGAAGTCCCACTGAGTGTAAGTCAGGCTGTTCTAAGCCAAGTCTGGCGGATCACTCAGTGAAGAGCCTGATCAGGTGGATCAGTGCTGCACCAAGTAGGCTTGAAGGAGTCAGGCTACTGTGGTCAGGGAAGTTTGTCATCCAGCCTTATGACAAACTTCTTGGAAAGATCTTCAAGAGTTAACTGAAGGACAATTGCACTGAGGACGAGTCAGTCCACTGAAGATCAGAGTCAGTGAAGGAGGAAGCTACCTAAAGTCAGTGGGTCTTGGTCAACCTACTGAGTCAAAGATCCGTGAATTCAGGCCACGTGGACCAATCAGCACAAGGCGGTAAATCTGACACTGACAAAGGCCGCATTCCAAGAAAAGTGGTTGAAACCATTTAATGCTGGATTCAAATGTATTTCCTCTCCAACGGATACATTTGAATCCCCATTATAAATACAAGCTCATAGCTTGTTGTTAGAGTGTGTTGTGTTGTGTTATTGTAAAAATTATAAGAAAACAAACACCTACGAGCTGTGAGGGTGTGGGTAGTAGCATACGTGCATGGGAGTTATAAGGAGGGTTTACTCACATCTTAAACACTGACCATTAGGGTCTTCAAATATACACATATGAGTGTTCAGCTTGTAACTCTAGGCTTAGAGAGGTTTTTCCTATCTTAGCTATTGGCTAACACAGTGTAAAGAAAAAACCTCACCTAGTTGGAGAAAACCCTAACCGAAACCAAAACCCTCTAGTCAGGTTTGTTGGGAGTAAGTTGTTTGTAAGGAGAGGCAGCTCCGTGGAGGGGTGTGAGTCCAGTTGTAAGTGCACCTTGGCACGTTAAAAACAAGAATCCAAGGAGTGGATTTCCTGTTGAATCAGGTCGTGGATGTAAGAGCTTGAGTCTCTGAACCACGTTAAACCAAGTGTTATTATCTGGAATGTCTTTTCTTCTAAAGTATTGCGAAAATCTGCTCACTGAGAGCATTATTTAAAAGGGAACTTTTGTTAAGCATTTCAGTCAGGGAGATTCATCTCACTGACTGAATCAGGCTAGCACTCGAGAGTTCAGTCTCTCGAGTCATTGCCTTGTTGAGAGCCTGAGCTTTCAAGTTTCTTCACTGGCTTGATAGCTCTGACTCTCAGCAACGCAGTGACTTGAGTATTTCGTCACTGAACTCAGTCATGGTGCAAGCTGTGATTTGATAACGCTCTCGAGAGTTCAGCATCTCAAGCCACTGTCCTTGCTCAGAGCATGAGTCTCCGAGTCTTCTCACTGACTTGATAACTCAGCCTCTGAGCAGAGCAGTGACTTGAGTGTCTCTAACTCTTGCTGAACTCCCTGAGGAAAAAGGTTTAAAAAAAAAAATTTGCTCCTGAATTCCCATTTTGCCCTTCGAAAACGGGACCATCAGTATGGCTGTCAAATCAGTTTGATATGAAGGACTTAGGGAAAGCCGGTCACATCCTTGGGATCAAGTTCACTCGAGATTACAAGAGGAGGATGTTGGGCTTATCGCAAGTTTCATACAAAGCCACTGTTTTGAAGCATTTCAGAATGCAAGATTCCAAGAAAGGTTTTGTACCTTTTAGGCACGGAATCCATCTATCTAAAGAAATATGCCCTAAGACCAAGTGGAGATAGATGACATGAAAGACGTTCCGTACGTTTCGGACGTAGGAAGTCTTATGTATGCAATGTTGTGTACGAGACCGGATATCTGCTTTGCCGTGGGCATGAAGGCAAGATATCAAAGTAACCCCGGGAAAGCACATTAGATTGCAATTAAATGCGTTCTTTAGTTTCTGAAAAGAACTTGGTATGGAATGCTGATTTAACAGTCAGACGGTCTAACTCCCATGGGATACACGGACTCAAATTTCCAATCAGACATAGACTCCAAAATACCTACCTCGGGTAGTGTGTTTTGCATGGGAGAAGGAGCCATGACATGGAGAAGCGATTTGCAGAAGTGCATCGCAGATTCGATCATGGAAGCCGAATAAGTAGTTGCTTGTGAAGTAGCGAAAGAAGCGGTTTGGCTCAAGTACTTCTTAGTGGACCTGGACGTTGTTCCGAATTTGCCCGACAAGATAACTGTCTTTTGTGACAATGCCGGGGCAGTTGCAAATTCAAGGGAACCGAGAGCCCACAAGGCCAGCAAACACATTGAAAGAAAACACCATCTTATACGAGAAATCGTTAAGAGAGGAGATAAAGAGATGGCAAAGATATGCGTCGGGGACAACCTAGTAAATCCATTCACAAAGGGTCTGCCTCTGAATACATTCGAGAGACATGTGGATGGAATGGGAGTCAAGACTATTGCCAATCTGCTTTAAGTATAAGTGGGAGGAATTATTAGGTTAGTGTAGGTTGACATGAGATGTCACGTAGAGCTACTACACTAAGACATGCGTGATGTATACTAAAAGCAGACTTTAAGTACAAGTGGGAGATTGTTGGAGTTATACGTGAAAGTATGCTTTTACTTTGTATAACTCGTGTATCAAACACTCGATTTATGAGAATAATTTTTTTATCACATTTGCTTTAGATATGATTGAATGTTGAATTTCTATTACAAACCGTTCAATATATAGTACATGTTACATTGTAGTTAATGTGGTGATACCCGATCACGGAAGACAACATTAACAGTATACTTGTAACTAAACGTACATTTTCACGACCAAGGTGGAATTGAACAAACCGCCGTGAAAGGTCGATGTGTAAGGCTCAGATTGGTCTGTCTTGACTAAGAGATTGCACTAGCACATTTAGTATGTGTTGAAGAGGACCTACAGTGAGGATAAATTCTTCTGTTCTGAAATGTGAAGAATTAGACCTCAGTGGTTGTTGATTTCTTAATCTCCGTCCCTTAAATAGGACCGTGTGTGCTTAATGGTTACTGCTTTGATTCATGTTGGGTGAGAATCATTGTGACTTCGAACTTTGTGTCTTGGGCAGTAATATTAATCATACGACGGTTGCTAAGATTTAATACGGAGAAACGCGTGCGAGTACGGCTCGTGTGATTAGTCCCCTTGGTGGGCTCATAAGTTTTATTGTACCAAATCTTGCAAGTGAAGAATTAGTTTCTTCGGTACGAATAATAATGTTGAGCTGTCTTTACTCCAAGGTGAAAGATGTTAATTAATTTAGAGCTATTCAGAAGCTTAATTAATTAATGGACTTGATAATCTTAAACGCGGGAAATAATAACCGGGAGCCCATATTATCGTAATATGGATTAAGATGGATAGTGCAATATTAATTTATTAGTGGTAATAATTAATATTAATGGGCTGAATTATATTGGGGCTCAATATTGAAATTCAGAAGTCCATTAGGAGGTCCAATCTTAATTCTCCTTAAGGCCCCTCAAGTAGCCCAATTAAGTAGCCCAATAATGATAAGGTGGTTAAAATAAAGAATATATCAATGCTGATTTTTTATTATAATTTTCGAAAATTAGGAATAAAAAAGAAATAAGATTTTCTTGATTTTCTTGGAAAGATATTATGAAAGATATGTATTCTAGGAATACAAGAATATCTCATATATTCAAGAAGATCCAAATCTTAGATTTTATCCTTGAAGTTTTCGAAAACTATAAGCTTGAAAATAAGAGTGAGATTTTTGTGGAATATTTTATTATGGAGAAAAGAATATATGAGATATATTCAAGATTTCTTAAAGACTAAGAAAAGATTTTTTCCAAGCCCATATCTCCTCTAATTTTCGGCCCCTACCCTCTATAAATAGGGGATGATTATTTCATCCCCAAGAACATAATTCCATGTGTTGGAAAAATCAAGAAGCATAGATATTTTTCTTTTTCCTTAGTTATTAAATTACTTGAAAGCGTCTCCCACCGGCGATCAAGTGAGGTGAAAAGGGAAATACTTGAGAAGGCTTTGGGTTGATAAAGCGAGATTATAATTGTCCCGTATATTCAAAGGCCAATTCTACAAGAGGTACGTTAATCGCATATTTAATTGTTTATTCCGCTTAATTAAATATGTGAAATTAATTCAACATGCATGATGATAATTAGTTGTTGGAATTATTATTTGAATTAATTAGGATTAATTCATGCTAGTAATAATTGTATTTAAATTCGTATTTAAAATTCATCCCGAATAGATTCCGGGCACCCCTATTTTCCCAACAGTTACTAGGATTCTTCGTCTTGAAGACGAATCTCTTCTGGAGATTTTAAGTCTTCTGGACGTATCTCTTCTGGAGATTTCAAGTTTGACTGACCAGTTTTGCTAGCTTTCGTTCTAGGTGTGTATGTTTCTTTTATAGGTCATTTACGCTTCTGGCATGTGGGGGCATGTATACTCATTCTCATTTGGACCGCTACACCTTTGTGGTCAGTAAACTCATCTGACAGATTACTTGCTATACATTGCAAGTTACTTATCTTTTGAACTTCAAGTTCAGTCTAACTAGTGCATGAGTCTAAATATCGAGGACCTTTTTCCTTCAGGGAAATTTCTTGGTCTTTTTCCTTCAAGAAAAATATCTTGATTTGTTTCCTTTAAGGAAACTTTTCGGTATTCAATTGATTTTTGAATTCTAATCTCCCCCTAATGTCGAGAATAGACTCTTCATCAATTATGCAGTCAGCCATTAGGGCTGATAACGTGTTTGTGGTGGTATGCGTACTGCACAATAGAATGTTCGCAGATGGGAAATGATGTGTCATTTCTACGCACTAGTTGTAGAGGGGAGTACTAATGATATGCAGTGGGTCGGATTTGAATTCGAGTAGCTACATGTAAATGTCATGCCCCTAACATATAGCAAAGTTGGAATTTTGCAATAACGGTCTAGCGATTAGTTTGATGCATCAAATTAGTGACTCAACTAGACCATTATGGTGTGGACGTAAGAGACTTAATATTTCACTTTAATTTCCCAATGCCATATAATAAACATTGAATGTTGTCAACGCGAGCTCATTGGCACTATCCATTCAAATGGGTTTAATTTGATATTTGGGAAATGAGAACTAAGCTCAATAGTTTCGCAATAGGCTTGACAAAAGCGTGATTGCAGGTGGATAACGAGCATACATAGGTACACTGTGTGAAAGCATTAATTATGATCATTAACTATCAAAATAGTCCCCATACTAGGATAATCAGTCCACAAATATCTCAATGAAAACATTCTAAAAATGGGAGGTTTAGTTCCAACTTTAGTACAATTCAGCCATACTCTAAGTTTACCTTTTGTACATGCCATATAAATTTATTTACGAAAGGATTTGATGTGTTTTAGCCAATGAACTTAGACAAAATCTGACATATCACATTATTATTTTAGATGAACTAACCGCTCATGCTATAATATGTATGAATCTAAATTGGATTTTAAGACCAACTCTACAACTCTTCTGGAGGTTGGATTTTGTTACTGAGGTCTTCCACGCTTCAGGCGTGCTTTAGATTTATTAGCATGTAATACTTTGTCCTTCAGGGACATCAATTTTAACCGGAAAATTTTCTAAATAAATATATGATTCAGTAACTCTGCTGGAGTTGTTAAAGACATCCGGTAATTGAGTTATAATTTTTTGAAATATTAATTATGACAAAGCATATAGTCATAACATGCATAAAAATCACAAAATAATGATAATATGTATCATGACCACTCATAGTCTTTAATGTCATATCACTGACAATGTTCATGTTTGCTTCAGACAAACTGGTATGCTGAGATTCGCTTGGGGAATACTCGATCTCGACCACCTCAACAATTATTTGGCATCGGCCATAATGTTCATCTATCGATATTTTTTGCTATCGATTTTATTCAAATTTTGTCGATGAATATAATCATTCAGGGATTTTTATAAACGATGATGAATATAATCCTTCAGGGATTTTTATAAACGACGATGAACATAATCCTTCAGGGATTTTCCATAAATAATTGATATCTTATTGAGATGGTATCAGAGAATTTAATCAGTGCATCTGCCTTCTGGGCAAAGATGGGGTCAAAATTTCATTACATTTACCCCAAATGAAGCAAGGCGAATCTCAAAGCTCAAGTCAGGATACTAATAATATCCAATTATGTAAATCACTCTTTGTCTCCCAAATTTTCGAGCTCTAAGCTCAAAAGATCATCGTTGTCATTGCCAAAATCTGCTTCAGGTTGACTGACATGGTGAGACTCACCTTGAGGGGCCATGCCCTTGTTGTCCTTTTGTATCTTTCGATAAGCCTCAATCAAGTACTTGGATTTACGGATTTCTTCTCTTCCACGCTTACGCCCAACCAGACTCTCTTGAGCTACAATATGTGCTTCAGGCACTGCTTGTGAGTCAACCAGTCTAGCATTGTGATTTCTCATAAGGAGTTGGTTGTATTTTTCTGCCACTAAAAGTGCAGAAATTAGCTCTGAGTGAGAGGTGTACTGCTGCTGGAGTACAAGGTTACTTGCATGGAATGTTGATAAGATTTTCTGTATCAACTGGGCCTCAGTAATTTGCAGCTGGCATAATTTTAACTGAGATACAATTCGATGCAAGGTAGAATTGCACTCCGTTATAGATTTAAATCTTGTAAATAGAGATTCAGCCAATCGTATTGTGCCCGAGAGATTATATCATTTTGTTGATAGAAACAATCCTTCCTGGATGTCCATAAAATGCTAGGGTCTATCTCAGTAAGGTACTCATATTTCAAGTTCTGATTATGTGCTATTTGAGATAAATCAAAGCTTTTGTCTTCTGGGCATCAGTGGATTTGGGACCATGGACAATGATTCCGCTTAATTAGGATGAGGCTAGATGAATCTCAATATCTATGGCCCATGTCACGTAGTTATTAGTAATACCAAACATTTTCACTACATTTTAAATGGACATGGTAAGGCATACGATTTGAATTTTTATTAACAAAGGAGAAAGAGGATTTAATTTACATGCTCAATCACAAAGGAGCAAATATTGGGCATCGTCTACCCAAACATGATTTACGGTCCGACAAATACTGGGTGCCGCCTACCCAGATAATATATGCGGACTATAACTTAATAATGTAAATTTAATTCACATAAATAGTTATACAAGCAGGAGCAACTATTCAAGTTCAAATTTTAGTCAATGCATATGTTTGCTTCAGGCAAACTTGTATATGAAAATTTTGGGCATTGTTTGAGTGAATTAAATTAGCAGCAAAGATAATAATAGATACACTAGGATTTTTCACATAAATCATAATTTCTACAGCAAATAATTCTCAAGCCTATCCCACCACAAGAGATTCTAATTGCTGAAATTTAAAAAGGGATTAAGCCACTTTACCGGAGCGGAACTCTATAATAAGGATTCCTAAATATCTGTTAATGGATTCGGCTAGCATCGGACAGCCTTGGACATGTCTCAAGTGGGTGGAGCAACCATACAGGTATCGAGTAAAAAAGAAAGCTCAACGCGAAATTGATTAGTAAATTCCAAGAGACGATATATTTTATATAAAATTTGTGGCCATGGGAGAAATATTAGATCCAGGAAAATACTAAATGTACTTACTGCAGATAGTGCATACACTTCATAAAAAAATCAGTAAAATTAAATCGTTTGACCATAAACAAGTCGGAAAAGAATTGTATTAGAAAACGGTTTTCCGTCACAGAAATAGACAATAAGTCTATTTTAAATTTAAAAAAATAAGTGTATAAGATAAAGTCCATCATTATATATACGAGACTTGATCCAGTGAGTTATATGGTTATTACCATATTAATTAATGGAAGAAACTGATAAGATTAATTAATACGATTAATTCCATCACCCACATGCATAATCATGTACGCATACACACACTAATACAATACATATATCAAATATATATGCGTGCGAGAGAGGAAAGTGAGGGAATTCGAAACTTACTGAATTATGGCATCCATAATAAATTACTGAGGAATTTTGGATAAAATTTATGGTAGAACATTCGTGCTGATAACGTGTTGTAAAATAAAGAAGCACGAACGAGAACACCAATTTGTTTACCCAGTTCATCATGAATGACTACATTTGGGGGTGTATCAAGCCAGGAGTTTTCCACTATCTTTCTGTGTATACAATACGGAGTACATGGATATATTTATAATAGAGAAAATTGCTATGGAGTGTAGTATTTTGGATCAAAATTGCATTAGGGTTAACCACCTTTTTTAAATTGCATATGGGTTAACCTTTTGAATTTTGATCAGCTCCCCCCACCCCCACCCCTACCCATGTCGTCCCCACCCCTTTATATCTCTCTCTCCCATTCTATCTCACACTATTAAGAAAACTCCTCTCCAAATTTCTCTCTCTAAATTTTCTTTTCCTCTCATCTCCTAACGCGGCTGCTTTTCCTTTGCCTCGAAGCTTCGATGACGATTTTCCTCCTTCCACAGTCACGGCGCTCCGCTCAGTGACGTCGCGCACCGCTACTACCACCGCCATCGATTTCGGCCAAGAACAGAGGTGAGTATCTTGATTTGAATCAGTCGCCATTGATGCGATTAAAAACGATGAGAGGAGTAAAATTTGTGATAGCAGCATTTTAATTGGGGAAAAGTTGTTTCTTCACACCCCAATTTAAAGGGTTTTTGCAATTGGGGTTAGTTGTTTTGAGATGCCAATTTTTGTTGGATTTTCTTTCTTCTGCGTTAAGGACCGTGTTTAGGGATATCAATATTATTATCAATTATCAAAAAAATTTATGTTGTGTTCTTGAAGAAATAAAATAGGGTAAGAAATTATTTCTAGAGAAAATACAACTAGGTATATTTTAGATGCTTTTGGGATGTAGTGATGTTTGAGATTAAAAATAGTGGTGCTTTTGAAACTTAGTAGACTTTTTACAAATTATAGCTATTCATATTTGATAATTTAAATTCTTTTACAGTTTGAAGGATTATATGTTTATTTATTGTTAGAGAAATTATGTTTCAAGTAAAGGACTCTGCAAATAAGAGGAGGTGGGTAAAGAAGAGGATAAGAAGAGGAGAAGAGGAGGAGAAGAAGAGAATAGGAAGAATTTATGTTTAATACATAGTACAAACAATTCTTTTGTACTAATGCCCACACTCTTGTACTACAAATTCTAAATATGTACTATAGTATTATATCTTACAGTGTGGTACAAATAATTCATTTACACAAATTAAAAATTTATACTATTGTCCAAATTTGTACTATGTTATTATCTTTTGTACTATACATTTGCGAGAATAATTATTAAATAAAGAAATGCAAATAAAAAAAAGGTCTGTATTTTTTTATTAAAAAATTGAACATAAAACTTGATAAATTTTAAATAGTTGGAAGAAAAAGTGGGAAAGTGGATGTCAAATAAAAAATTGATGAAAAGTAAAATGAAGGGTATTATTGGTAGTGTGTTTAAAAAAGTTAACCTAGTTGCAATTCTAAAAAGGTATTATACATGTATGCATTTTAGCCTTATTGCAAGTCCCCCATTTTATTATGTCCTACAAACTAGTTGTCTATTATATTTTCTATGTTCACGTCATTTTTTACGAATTCCAATAACCAAGTTTCTCTCTCCACCAAAAACTAAAAGTGAAACATATTTATTAGGATAGAGAGTTGCAGAGATACTGGTCATTTATTTGTGTGGAAATCACGCTCGGCAAAGAAAATGAGTTATATACTCTACATATGATTCAATCCCTATTTTCCAATTTCTATTTTTCACAATTTCTAAAAATTATTTAATTTTTTATATATATATTTGATATATTACTATATTTTGTAAAAGAGAAAATAATTTTAAGATTGTAAAAAAAATACAATAATTTAATTTAACATATTTATAAAACAAAAACTTGCATGAAATAATTTACTATCACATAATTATATATATAAAAAAGAATTATCTAATAAATTTTTAATATATCAACGAAATTTTGCAACAAAAAAATTCGTACTGAGGATTGTTCACGACTTACCCTACAAAAATTACTAATTATATAGATATTTTTATTCATTACTTACAAACAATTTGTCTACCACGAAAAAATTTCCGTAGACAAATTATTTATAGGTAAGTTTTTGTAGGCGAATTGTTTATATGTAATATTACATGATATTCGTAGGCAAATTGTTTGTAGGTTAAGGAATTGAGGTGCCTACATAATCAGAAAATTTTATAGCCAAGTAGTAGGCGATCCTTACTACGGAATTTTTTTGTTGAAAATTTTATAGCCATTTTGAAATAATTTCCTTTGGCAATTCTAAATTCGTAGAATTTATGTTTGTTTGTTTGTAATTATATACATATAAATTATGAATATGTATAGGGTGAAATTGATTTATATATGAATCACTTTACAATATTTTTTAGTGTAACCAACTAATATTTTTACGTTAATAATTATACTCTTCGTACCTTTCAACTAATATATTTTAGTGAAAACATCTAATACCCTATAAAATTAATACCCTTTACATGGTTCATGTATGAACCATTATCACTTTATACTTTGTTGTAAATTATATGGTTTGTGAATTCATAACCCCACATGAATCATGTTTTAAAACAAAGTAAAGTATAACATTAAAATGGAGTTTCGTCTAATATATGAAACTTTCTAGCACAAAATTTCCAATTTTTATGAATTAAAGTGAGTGGAAAGTGAATCCATAAAATATTGTAAAGTTTTAAAAGAGTGGACAAAAGAACTTTACTCTCTAGCAAGAGGACTTGATACCAATCAATTAATTATTTTTATTTATTTTCTACTATATTTCAAAATTCAATAATTTATCCGTTTCAAATCTATAAAAATTAAGCATCTTTTGATGATTTTTAAATTGACATATACATGCATATATAAAATAAAATTTAGATTCAAAATATGAATATTAATATTTGTAAACTGGTTTTAATTATATAAGACAATTTAGTATTAAAAATTTGTATTTTTCATTTTATTATTTTTATTAAAGCTTAATATAAATTTATTAATTTTAGTATTTGGAATAAATTCAGTGTGTTAATTAAAAATTATGTAAATAATTTAATAATTATGAGTTATGCAAATATATAAAAAGAACATGTTAGGAGATATTTTAATAAAGATCCCAATATCCAATAAAGATGAACAAAATAAATTCAATTTACATTTATATTTAAAGGAAATTAGATTGAATTTTATTAATATACATAGTCTAATTATAATAGGAGTTGTGAAGAACTTTGATCTAATTTATTGTGGGCTCAACGATATGTTCATTGGTTTAGTTTCTAGTTCCACTTGTTGGGCCCAAAACTCAGGCCTATATAGTAAGCTTTGTCTTATCAGAATATATTAAATTGTGCCACCTTAATTTTTTTTAAGGCCAAGGCTAAATACCCCTCCAACTAATGGAGATACACCTCCATTAATATTTTAATATTTTATTAAAGTTGTAAAATTACATATATAATCTTAATAATTAAACAAAGAGAAAACCTAAAACTACATACACCCCCATCTCATTCTTACGCAAAAGACGTCCAACCATATATGTGTGAATGATAAAAAAATAGATTGGTCTTGCCTCCAACATAACACGATTAGACGGCACAACAACAATTAATTCTTGTTTTTAAACTAGAAAACGGTGAAAAAGGGAGCATTTCGATCTTCCTATGTATTTTTTTGTCCCTTATTTCATATGTTTTATCTTTAATATATAAACCCTAGTTTTAAATGTTTAATGTTGTTAGTTGTTTATATTGTGTGTATTTGTGCATGAAATATTGATAGTTTAGGCATTAAAAGACATTGAAAGTTGTATGATTGTCATTTGCAAGTTTTTTTCAAATTTTCGTCAAACCAATTTTCGGACCTGGTTAATTGAAAATCTTACATATTTTCGGACACCAATTGCCGAAATTTTTAATAATTTAAATTTTTGGTAACGAATTTCCGAAATTTGGTTAATTTTTTGGAAATATTTTTCCCAAAACACTGTATTAATTTTTTGAAAATATTTTTGCCGAAATATTGTGTTAATATTTTGGAAACATTTTTTCCGAAATATTTTGTTAATTTTGTTGTAAATAAATGCGTAAAATAAAATACGGAATTTGTTCACCCAGTTCGTCGGGAACGACTACGTCTGGGGGCGAGCCAAGCCGGGAGTTTTCACTAATGATCTTGTGTATGAGTAATTACAATCATGAATATAATACTATATTTATAAGAATAAAATTCTAGTCTAAGATATAAAGCCCATTGGGTGATTGGTCCATTAGTAATGTTCACATCAAATCTTCTAGATTTGGAATAATAAATCTTCTAGATTTACAACACTTCCCCTTAGACATTACGACATAACATAAATGTCTTGTCATAAAAACTCCACATGCTAGGTATCGGCCAAATAATAAGTTAGGGAGGAATGTAATCGATCTTCTAGATCAAATCTTCTAGATTTATTTCGGGGTTACCGCTCCCCCTGAAGACAACAACACTTTGAGTCTTTGCATCCCAATACCACGAACGTACTTTTTAAAAGTAGACGTAGGTAGGGACTTAGTAAACAAATCTGTTATATTGTTACTAGATTGCACCTTTTGAATGGTAATCACGTCACTCTTCTGGAGCTCGTATGGGTAGAAAAACTTAGGTGAAATATGTTTAGTCAGGTTTCCCTTGATGTACCCATTACTCATTTGTGCGAGGCAAGCTGCGTTGTCTTCAAATATAACGGTGGGAGGTATATCGCCTTTAGCGATACCACACGAGTCACCAATGTGTTTTACCAAAGACCTTAACCAAGCACATTCTCGTGCGGCTTCAAATAAAGCTATTATCTCTGAGTGGTTTGAAGACGTGGTAACCATAGTTTGTTTAACCGATCTCCATGAGATCGCGGTACCACCACAGAGAAAAACGTAACCAGTCTAGGATATGGCGTTGTGGGGATCAGACAAATAGCCAGCATCCGCATAACCTACTAAAGTTTTGTCTTGGTTCTTACGGTAAAACAATCCAAGATCTTGAGACCCTTGGAGGTACCGTAGAACATGCTTAACACCATTCCAATGTCTCTTTGTAGGAGAAGCGCTATGTCTCGCAAGCAAATTGACAGCAAATGCAATGTCCGGCCGAGTGCAATTTGCGAGATAGAGTAATGCTCCAACAACGCTAAGATAAGGAACTTCTGGTCCCAGAATTTCTTCCGAATCTTCTCTTGGTCTAAATGAGTCCTTATCCACTTCGAGAGATCGAACAACCATAGGGGTGCTAAGTGGATGAGATTTATCCATGTGAAATCTCTACAATACCTTATTTACGTAGGTCGACTGATGTATAAGGATTCCTTTTGGGAGATGCTCGATCTGCAGGCCGAGGCAGTACTTGGTTTTACCCAAGGTTTTCATTTCGAATTCGACTTTCAAGATTGAACTGGCTTCTTCAATCTCTTTGCATGTTCCGATTATGTTCAGGTCATCAATATAGACTGATATAATGCAAAAACCATCTTGAGATTTCTTCGTGAATACGCATGGGAAAGATTTATCGAATGTGTATCCCTTCTTCTGAAGGAATTCACTAAGTCGGTTTTACCACATGAGGCCCGATTGCTTCAGGCCATACAACGACTTCTGCAGTTTTATGCTATACATACTGCGGTTTTCACCATCCCTCATCTGAGGAATATCAAATCCATCGGGGATTTTCATATAAATATCGGTATCAAGTGATCCGTATAAGTACGCGGTTACTACGTCCATTAATCTCATTTGGAGATTCAATTTAACTGCCAAAGATATCAAGTAGCGGAACGTTATTGAGTCCATGACGGGTGAATAGGTTTGATCGAAATCAATCCCGGGTCTCTGCGAAAACCCTTGAGCTACAAGCCTCACTTTATACCTCTCCACAGTATTGTTCTCATTTTGTTTTCGTACAAATACCCATTTATTTCCTACGGGGATAGCGCGCGCGGGTGTACGAACGATAGAGCCAAATACTTGTCTTTTGTTAAGCGATGCGAGCTCTGCATTAATTGCCTCTTTCCATTTAACCCAATCGGAGCGCTTCCGGCGCTCAGCGATTGTCTTGGGTTCTGGATCTAGATCATTTATAATGGAAAGAGCAATTGACGCTGCAAATGTGTCGTCGACGACAGTAATATTTCTATTATATGTTTCTCCCGTATCTGTGAAGTTCACAGAGACTTCGACGTTTACGTCAACCAGACCTTCTTCATTTCCCATTGTATCTGGGTCTGGTTGTTCCGCGGTCCTAGTGCATTTAATATTTTGTGCACGTGCTTCATCACTAGGACGCTCGTCTCCAAGAGACTTTGAGTTATCTAGACGAATCTCTTCTAGGGATTTTACATTCGACTGACCAGATTTGCTAGCCTTTCGTATAGGTGTATTACTATCTCTTGAGGGTCCTTTACGCTTTTGGCGTGTGGGGGCATGAGTACTCGTTTTGCTTGGAATCTCAACCCTTTGGGGAGCATTTACTGCAGGTATATGCGATTTAATTACACCTCTATGGTCAGTGAACGCGTCTGACAGATTATTTGCTAAATTTTGCAAGTTAATGATCTTCTGAACTTCTAGCTCAGATTGATTAGTGTGCGGATCTAGATACTAAAGATTACTTACGTTCCACGTAAGCTCCCGGCATTCATTCAATTTTGAATTTGGATCTCCCCCTAATGCCGGGAAGTAATCTTCATCGACCGTGCAATCAGCGAACCGGGCCGTTAATTGATTCCCGGACAAAGGCTCGAGGTATTTCACGATGGATGGAGAGTCAAATCCGACGTAAATACCGAGTTTCCTTTGTGGGCTCATAGAGGTCCGCTTTGGTAATGTTATCAGAACATATACCGCACATCCAAAAATACACAGATGGGAATGATTATTATATACATTGGACGGATTTGTATTAAGTGCGATGCATGTAGGACTGCATGCCCCCAGCATGAAGTGGGTAGTTTGGAGTTCATAAGCAATGGTCTCGCGATAAGTTTGATACGTTTTATTAGCGCCTCAGCAAGACCATTTTGGGTATGGACGTAGGGGACCGAATGCTCCACTTTAATTCCCAGGGCCATACAGTAATCTGTAAAGGCCTTTGAGCTGAACTCGGCAGCATTATCCATCCGAATCGACTTGATTGGATAATCCGGGAATTGAGCTCTAAGCTCGATAGTTTTCGCAATGAGCTTTGCAAAAGCTTGATTGCGGGTGGACAATAAACAGGCATCTGTCCACCTAGTGGAGGCATCAATAAAGACCATGAAATAACGAAATGGTCCTGATGTTGGGTGAATCGGTCTGCAAATGTCTCCTTGAATTCGCTCTAGGAAAATCGGAGACTCTAGTCCAACCTTAGTGCGCGACGGGCGTACTATTAACTTACCCTTAGAACATGCATCACAAATAAATTCATCAACATGAGGGATTCTATTATTCAAAATATTATGTTCAGTTGAATTAGATAGAATCCTATGTATGATTGTTTGTCCTGGATGACCTAATCGATGATGCCACAATTTAAAAGAATTGGGGTCATGGAATTTCATACTCATAGCTAGATGGGAACTAGACGGCCGGATGTAGGAATAGTACAATCCGGAGGAGAAGGAATGAAGTTTTTCTATAACTTGTTTACGGTTACCTCGAGTAATAGTCATCAAAAGGTATTCATTATTGTTCTCAGTTTCAATGTGATATTCGTTTATCCTAATGTCTCTAAAACTGAGTAGGGTACGCTTAGATTGTGAAAACAATAAAGCATTATCGATTATGAGTTCGGTACCCATGGGGAGGATAATGAAAACTCTTTCGGATCCCACAATCAACGTACTATCATCGGCTATTGTAGTTATACTCCCCTTACGTTCTACCAAGTTATGAAAATACTTCCTATCTTTTAGGATTGTATGTGTGGTGGCGCTATCTACCAAACATAAATCACTATGTGTGTCCATCATGCAAGAGGAAATTGTCCAAACCTAATAGTTTATTTATTTACAAGCCATAAATGAGAACAACAATATCCGAATAAATGTAATGGACAACTATTAAGGTAAACACATCAAAGCTAAAATAATAGTATCATCCATAAAATAAAATGAAGTATCCGGAAGAAAGGATCCAAAACATAAAGTTGTCCTATTCAGAAATAATCAAATACGCAAATCACTCATCATCTCCAAAGTCCTTAAGTTCAATGCCCATGGGATCTACGTTGTCTTGATCAGGGTCTGCTTCAGGCAGGCTGGCATAGTGAGATTCAACTCTAGGAGCCTTCCCCTTATCGTCCTTCTGCTGCTTTTGGTAAGCCTCAACCAAGTGTTTAGGAGTTCGACACGTGCGAGACCAATGACCCTTGCATCCGCATCTGTAGCAGGACTGCTCAACCTTATCTTGATTATCAGATTTTTTAGTAGCGGGATTCGTGTTAGGTGCAGCCTTTCCACGAGCCTGAGCTTGATTGTCATTCAAGGTACCTGAACCACCGGACTTACTACGACCTCGGCCTTTGCTACGAGTTCATTTATTTCCTCTCCCCCTTCCACGCTTGCGACCTCTTGTACTACCTTGAGCTATAGCATGTACTTCGGGCATAACTTTTAAGCCAACTGGTCTCGAGTTATGATTCTGCATAAGGAGTTGGTTGTGCTTTTCTGCCACTAGAAGTGCATAAATTAGCTCAGAGTGTACAGTGTAGTTCTTAGCCCTATACTGCTGCTGGAGTACAAGGTTGCTTGCATGGAAAGTCGACAAAGTCTTCTGGATTAAGTCGTCCTCAGTTACAGTTTGCTTGCATAACTTTAACTGAGATAAAATACGATGTAGGGCTGAATTGTACTCCGTTACAGACTTAAAGACTTGAAAATGGAGGTTCAACCAATCGTATTGAGTCTGAGGGAGGAGTATGTCATTTTGTTGTTGGAAACGGTCCTTCAGGGACTTCCACAACGTTCCGGGGTCTCTTTCAGTGAGATATTCATTTTTCAGGTCCTGATTAAGATGATGTCTTAGGAAAATCAGAGCTTTCGCCTTCTGGGCGTCAGTTGATTTTGAATCATCGACAATCGCACCGCTTAGGTTGGTTGAGGCTAGATGTATCTCAATATCTAGCGTCCATGTCAGGTAGTTACTACCATCAAGAGCAAGCTCAGCGAATTCTCTTTTGGTAATATCAGACATGATACACTACAATTATTAAAGTGACATAGTAAGAGGTGTGACCAAATTTGTTGACAACAGAGAAACGAGGATTTATTCAATTATTCTAGAGCACATAGATACAAGTATTGGGCGCCGTCTACCCAAAATATAAATCACGGTCCGACAAATACCGGACGCCGCCTACCCGGGCATAATATGCGGACTATAAAGAAATAAACTATGTGCAGGAGAAATAATGCACGTAAGATAATTAAATCATAGATACATGCAAAACTATTTATGAACGATAATACATGAAAATAATTTCAAGAAAAATTTACGACTTAATAGACATGCATATTCATGAGGCTAAATATTTCATGTATATTAATGAAATTTAACAAAATATTTTCAGGATTTTAAAATAAATTAATATGAATTTTTTGATATCTAAAACGAAATCGCAATTAGATTAGGGTATCACAAAATTCCGGAGGAATAACGCCGCATGCATAGGGCATGCGTCGCCTCGATGCTCACGGAGGCGCGCGGGGACGACGAAAGGGCGGTCGACAGCTTACGGAGGGCGTCGTGAAGGTGGCAGCGAACGGCGCGGCAGGCGGCGGCGGATGCGACGGGCAGCATGCATGCGGGCATCACATCGGCGGTGGCGGACGGCAGCGGGCCGTGCCGCGCAGGTGACGCGCTCGGCGGCGGTAGACGGTAGCGGGCCGCGTCGCGCTAGGCGGCGGCGGACCGCAGAGGGCCGCGTCGCGCAGGGACCACACGCTCGGAGGCGGGCAGACGCGGCTAAGCAGCAGGGCCGCGTCGCGCAAGGGCGTGCGGCGCGGGGGTCGCGCGCGGCGGTGCTGGCGGCGGCGCGCAGTAGGGCAGGCGGCAGCGCACGGCGGGGTCGCATTGGCTGTTGCCCATGTGCGGCGGCTGCAGCCCTTCGGCGGGTGACGGGCGGCGGCCGTTGCTCGTCGTTTCAAGTCACAATTAAAATAATTTTAATTCGATATACAAACATGATTCAATTAATTGTAAAGATAATAAATCGAATTCATAGCAAGAGTACACATCAAAACATGTAATTCATAGAGAATTTAATATAGGGCGTACCGTATAATCTCGGGCAGAGACTCGTGCTGATAACGTGTTGTAAATAAGTGCGTAAAATAAAAAGACGGGATTTGTTCACCCAGTTCGTCGGGAACGACTACGTCTGGGGGCGAGCCAAGCCAGGAGTTTTCACTAATGGTCTTGTGTATGAGTAATTACAATCATGAATACACTAGTCTATTTATAAGAATAAAATCATAGTCTAAGATATAAAGTCCATTGGGTGATTGGTCGATTAGTAATGTCAACATCAAATCTTCTAGATTTGGAATAATAAATTTTCTAAATTTACAACAAATTTTTTGGAAACTTTTTTTGCTAAAACATATTTTGCGTAAGAATGAGATGAGGGTGTATATGGTCTTAGATTTTTTTGTTTGATTATTAAGGTTATACATGTAATTTTATAATTTTAATAAAATATTAAAATATTGATAGAGGTGTATCTTCATTAATTGGAGAGGTATTTAGCTTGTGCTTTTTTAATAGGTTACCTTTATATTTTTAAAAAGTTTAAAAGTCGTTGGACTTATTATCTCTCTTTTGATTATCAATTGCATTTTTCTAGGCTTTTCCACTTCTATTTGTAGACTAAATCCACATAAAGTTGCATCACAGCTTTATGAAGATAAAGATCGTATTAATCACTTGATTTGTATATTTATCGCACAATCATTTTGTCCAGTAACTTACTTTTAAGTAGTGAAAGGGCTCTTAAAAAATTTAACAAATTGGATTTTAGTGGTGGGCGTTCAAATTTGTGCACATTATCTAATGTATCATCTCTAGCATTGGTTTTCATTCAAGATGTTTAGTTTCACTTGTTAGATTTTATTCACGAGTCTTATTTATAACTGAATTAGATGTTTTCATAATCCACAATTCCAAGTTTCAGGAGATTATATATATATATATATATATATATATATATATATATATATATATAGAAATGATCCTATGGACACAAATTTATATATGTATCGTGAATGTGATAATGACATATAAACAGGAGTTTCACTATTATTTTAGTTGATTACTTAAATTTGATTATGTGTCATTATCACATTCATAAATTTCTGCCCCATTGAATGTAGGATCAAATCCGATATATATATATAATGTCTTCAAGATATTAAAATATACATTGCTAACATTTTTTTCGTTTTTTTACATCCTTTAAAGGCGACGTTCACATGAAAAAAAAAGGCTTAAAGGTTGGTAATCATGTAAAAGCATTGTAATGGGCCCGGCCCATTGTCTTTGCCCAATGAGTTTGTGAAAAATATAGTTATCCTTAAGGTTTGCTCAAATGTCTATATAAATTTTGTTGTTTAGTTAAGTTATGAAATACTTATCCCTGGTTTGATTTTAGTAACTAAACAATTTCTCAAATGAAAAAAATAAATCCTTATAAGAGGAGTATTATTCTAATTTTATGTTTTATTTATGAGTATTGAAAGAGTGCCATAGTACAAAATTAACATGACATATGCCACAACACAAGGAATTAAAGTAAAAAAGTGTGTTAGTAGTCACGTGATCCCTATCCTGACATCATGAATTTCTTGTGAATTATCACAAGGTAAATGCACGTGACACTTTCACCATCGTCTTTGTAATACGACAAAGAAGCGACTGCCATGTGTAAAAGGATTTGACCACAAAAGTATATATGAATACGACCCCACTACTTATTTACTACTATTAATTAACACATTATTTTGAAATAAGATTAAATTAATAGTTAGGTGAGGTATAGCTATTGCCGCGTTAGGCGTTAGTTAGTTCATATGATTCCACACTAAATTTTCGAACGTGCATTTCGTGCTTCTTACATGGGTTCAATCATTTTAATGAAAACGTTTTCCTCGGCCTTCAAATTTTTTTTTTTTTCTAACTATATTCAGATTTAGAAAAACAAAAAATCATACTCATATTGTTCACTTTTAAGTGTAGTCGTACTGTATGTAATTTACGCTTGATTTGCTCTTGTGAGTATTACAATTGATGAACAATAACGGGATAATAACTATCATCCATAAAAATAGTTATACAAATACATGTGTTGATGGGCGAACAATGGAGTGATTAATAAACGAAACAGTTATCATTAAACTTGATAACAGGATAATAAATGAAATAAGCTAGCAGCTTTGTAGAGCGAACAGCTTTGCAAAATAGCTATAATGTGGTAAGCAAGATATTGAGGCGAGCAGCCTTGCAAAGAACAGCTGTGCGAGCAGCTCAAACCAAGATCAATTCAGGCGAACAGGTCCGTAATGGAGCGAGCAACATTGTAAAACAATCTCAAGCAAGGAGCGAACAACTCGGAATGCAAAGGACCATGACATCTAACGAAGACGTGCAAACGAGCAACCAGTCACCGTCGAGAGCATCTCAGTAGTGCCAAAGACCAAGTACAACATTGGGAACTCCAAGAGTCACTAGCCTAGATATGGTTCAAGTGTCTTAACACTTGGCATCCATCCAATGAGCAATAGTGTAGATGTTGTACAAGTGTCCTAACACTTGGCAAAGATCCAATGGTTAAGCCACCAAGATGGTGACACATGTCCTCTTTGTATGTCTATAAATACCCCATTCATTTTCATGAAAAAGGGGAGAACAATTCAATAAAAGAGCAAAACTCTTGCAAAATTATTTCTTAAGCATTACTTAGCTAAACCCCATAATCTTAGTTCTTGTTTGATGATCTTCCTTAGCAAAAACAGCCACTAATCATCTTGATCATAAAAAGGTCATCAACAATTGGCGCTAGAAGGAGGGTTCGAACCTCCGATTTGTAAAAATCGAAGAAAGTTGAAGACTCCCACCGGAAATCTGCAAAATCTCGCCGGAATCCGGGAAGCAGCTGCCGGAAAACAAGAGTGCACATTCTTAGGACAAAGATGTATAATACTTTGAGGGTTTTAATGCATGTGTGCATGAACTAGGGTTTTTGAATCTTCATATTCACACACAAGGCTAGTAACCCTTGGGAAAAGTATTTGCAAGAACAAGATTACTTCACTCCATTGTTTATCTCATACATTTTGGCAACCAAGATGGTCAGATCACAAGATGAACGACATACGAGTGTATCTCTGAGTCGTAAACCGAGGACTAGGGTTTCGTCCACCGAGGGACATGCACGAACGGTGAGAGCAACTTCGCAAAGAAACATTCAGGTCACCATTGATACAATCCCACCAGAAGTAGAAGCACTTGCTCAGAACCCGGAGGAGTTAGCAAAAACGATCGCTGTCCTTCAATCATTACAAAATCGACAAGCAGCAGGACCGTCAAGAGCACCTGTGACGACCAATCGAGCAGGCGAGCAGGGACGTACGGGCGAACAAAGAAGTAAAATGAGAGAAGATGCACGTCGGGATGAGGCCGACAGCGAGGAGGTCCGTAGAAATAAAGGGAAAGCTCCATTGAGCGAACATCTAGGGAGTCGAGGGGAATCATCACCAAGTCGAGCAGATGAGTCAAGCAAAAGTACTTCCCGAACAAGTGCTTTGGAGAGACTAGGTACAAGGAATGTAAATAGGAGGGAACCATCCCGAAAGAACGATGAGCGATCACGCCATCCTGCTCGCCCATTGGTGCATGACCGAATCAGGAGGTCAGCCTTTGGCCGACTAGGGCCAAATGGAGCTAGCAACGCTGCTAGGAAGACGACTCAGGAGAAACGTCCCGTTGGCAAGGGACTGCATCGTGAAGAGGTCACTGAACCCAACCACGATGAACAGCCTTCCATCGGGAGGACTCCCCCAAATGAATTGCAGGAAATGAGAAAGGCGATCGAGGAATTACAGAGACAGTTGGAATCTCAGAGAGGTGTCGGATCGACTGTTCTCCCTTCTTCACCGTTATCTCCATATGTCCTCAATGCACCAATCCAGAAGAAGATACAATTTCCGGCCATCAGCCTGTATGAAGGAACGTCGGACCCTCGCATTCATGCGACGAAATATTCGGATTTCATGATTTCGATGGGGGCAACCGACGCCACGCAATGCCGAAATTTTCCACTCACCCTTGGAGACGGCCCGCACATATGGTTTTCAGCACTGGCTCCTGGCTCCATCAACTCTTTTGCCCAACTAAGCAAAGAGTTTATGTCCCACTTCTCAACTGCCGGGTCCTACTTGACCCACAGACACCGCCTGGCAGATATTAGGCAGGGAGACGAGGAGTCTGATAAGCAATTTCTAGAAAGATTTGATAAAGTCTTACTAGAGGGCGAGATGGTGAGTGAGGACACGAAGATAGTGGCAGTGATGGCTGGTTTAAAGAAAGGAACTGATCTGTGGAAGGAGATGCACTTGACTTGTCCGAAAACATACACAGAATTCAGACACAAAGCAGGGATCCATGTGTCAATGCAAGAGGCGTTACACAGAGAAATGAGAGACAAAGCTGACCCAAAAAAGTTTAGCAAGATGTCTGGTGGAAACGATTACAAAGCTCCGAAGAACATGAAGTCATTCAATGAGGGAGCTGAGCTGAAGGAAAAGTTGAATCAAGTCCTTACCATGTCCGTGGACGCTGTGTACGACAACGTTAAAGACAGGGAGATGTTGTCAGAGCCGCGGAAGATAAGGCAAGAGAGAGGAAAACTGAACCCGAACAAATACTGCGCATATCATCAGAACATCGGCCACTTCACGAGCGAGTGCCGAGATCTGTTGAAGCAGTTGTGGAGGTTCTATGAGGAAGGAAAGCTGTCCGAGTTCGTAAAAAGGGAACCAGGTAAAAGACCAAGGGCACCAGTACCATCCAGTTCGGATGATGGAGACAGTGATGACCAACCAAGCAAAGCTGGTAAGAGAGGAAGGAAGGTCCCAGCAGCCCCAGCAAGACATATCCCAGAGATCTTAATGCTGGAACCCACTGGACCAGTAGGTGGTTGTTCCGATGGGAGACCACCTATGTCAAAAAGAAAGAGGAAAGCGGAACTGAGAGCAGTGGATCAAGTGATGGAAGTGGGTGTTAATCCATCGACCAGACGAACAGGGGACCTGACTTTCTCAGAAAAAGACTTAGACGGGGTACTCACTCCTCACAATGACTCGTTGGTCATTTGTGCCAATATTATGGGGACAAAAGTGCACCGTCTACTTGTCGATACTGGTTCCTATACGAACATCCTGTTCAAAAGCACGGTGGACCAGCTAGGAGATTGCGCCGAGTACATCAAGGACTGTGATCACAAAATTGTAGGATTCGGGAATGCTGTGACCACCCCGCTAGGAATGGTTACATTGGCAGTCGAGCTTGTATCGGTCGAGGACCCGGAAAGGAAACTGAATAGGATGGTAGACTTTCTAGTTGTAGACCAACAGTCCACCTATAACGGGTTCCTCGGCCGTCCTTTCTTGCATGAATTCAAAGCAGCTGTTTCAACGTACTATTATTGTTTAAAATTCCCAACAAAGAAAGGTGCAGGTACAGTCAAGGGAGACCAAAAGAAGGCTCGTGCATGTCTTTTGCAGATACAATTGAAGGATCACCAAGTCAACATGACAGACGGGTACTCAGACAAGGACGGAGGCGATAGCGAGGCCATGACTTCTATCGACACTGAAATAATGGAAGTCGACGAGCAGCTATGCACAGACGAACAGCCGCGCAGCGACGAGCAACTGTGCGCAGACGAACAACCACGCATTGACGAACAGCTATGCAAAGACGCACAATTAGACGAGGACGAGCAAGGACGCGAAGATGGACAGTCTGTCCAAACGAGAGGTAGAGAAGCTGCTACAACCAGCAACGAGGAAGAACAAACAATGGCAATGAACGTTGATGCAGAGGACATTGAGCCACGATTGGGAGCAGAACCGATGGAAATCGATGATGAGCTAAAGACAGAGGGGCCCATTATTGACCCCAGATGGAAAGGCCAGAAACGAAGGGCTACCCCGGTCGAAGAGTTCGAAACTGTAAAAGTCGACCCGAACCAAGAGGGCTTAGAAATCTTCATAGGGTCCGAGCTACCAGAGCCGTACAGGACCAACATGATTGAGTTTCTTAAAGCAAACCTCAATGTGTTCGCATGGTCGCATGCAGACATGGTGGGCATCAGCCCCGAACATGTCTGCCACAGACTCAACATCGACCCGAGGAAGAAGCCAATCCATCAAAAGAGGAGAAAATTTGGGCCCGACAAATACGAGGCGCTCGATGTGGAGGTTAAAAAGCTGCTGGATAACGACTTAATCAAACAAGCGTTATGCCCGCAATGGGTGGCGAATCCAGTATTGGTCAGAAAAGCGACTGGAGCGTGGAGACTCTGCATCGACTTCACAGATCTCAATGCCGCCTGCCCAAAAGATAATTTCCCATTGCCTCACATTGATCAACTAGTTGATAGCACCGCTGGACATGAACTTCTCACGTTCATGGATGCATTCGCAGGATATCATCAAATAGCGATGCATCCCGATGATCAAGAGCATACGGCGTTCTACACCAACAAAAACTTATTGTGCTGGAAGAGAATGTCATTTGGGTTAATCAATGCTGGAGCCACATATCAGAGATTGGTCAATAAGATGTTTGATGATCACATCGGGAAGACAATGGAAGTGTACGTAGATGATATTGTTGTCAAGAGCTCCAAAAAGGAAGATCACTTGCAGCATCTAGCTCAAACGTTTGGGATACTTCGAACATACAACATGAAACTGAACCCTAAGAAAAGCAGTTTTGGGGTCCATTCTGGGAAGTTCTTGGGACATCTAGTCAGTCAAAGAGGGATCGAAGCAAATCCCATAAAAGTGAAAGCAATCATGGAAATGCAGCCACCCAGATCAGTTAAAGAGGTCCAACGGCTAACCGGATGTCTAGCAGCTTTGAGCAGGTTCGTCTCAAGATCCGGAGACAAGTGCAGGCCGTTCTTCGAGGCAATCAAGAGGGGAAAGTTTCAATGGACAGACGTCTGTCAACAAGCGTTCGAGCAGCTGAAAGAGTACCTCAGTGACACGAAAATTCTTGCCAAGCCGATCCCAGGGGAGAAGTTATACTTGTACCTGGCAGCTTCAGAAGTAGCAATCAGCTCAGTGCTCGTTCGAGCATAAGGAAAGTTCCACCTGCCCATCTACTATGTGAGTCAAGATTTACACGAAGCAGAACTCAGATATTCACCAACAGAGAAGCTAGCATATGCACTAGTGATGAGCGTCAGAAAACTTCGTCCATATTTTTTCGACCACCAGGTGGAAGTGTTGACAACGTTTCCGCTCAAGCAAATACTGCACAGACCCGATGCGGCTGGTCGCCTCCTAAAATGGTCATTGGAAATCAGTCAGTTTGGGATTTCATATGCTCCTCGAACAGCGATCAAGGGGCAAGCCTTAGCAGACTTTATAGTCGAACTGACTTTCCCCCAGGATCCGACGAGAGGACATAGCCATCCCTGGCACATGTATGTTGACGAATCGTCAACTAATACAGCATCGGGGGCAGGTATAGTCTTGATAAGCCCAGATAGGCAAGTTTTTACTTCAGCAGTTCGGTTCGAGTTCATGGCGACAAATAATGAAGCAGAGTACGAAGCTGTGATCGCTGGATTACGCCTAGCATTAGCAGTTGGAGTAAGAAAGCTACATATTTTCGGGGATTCACAATTGATTGTCAACCAAGTTCGAGGGGAGTACGAGGCAAAGGACGAGAATATGGCCTTGTATCAAAAGATTGTTGCTCACCTGGCCTCCTTGTTCGAGCAAATATACATCGAACAGATACCAAGAGACAACAATGCTCAAGCAGATGCATTAGCCAGGTTAGCAACTAGCACGGGACCAGCAGAGTTGACAGGAGTTACGCTGACAAAAATGTCCAAGCCATCAACCGAAGACTACAAGATGTATCAAGTCAACGAAGATTTCGAAGAGGACGACTGGAGGATACCAATCATTGAGTATTTACAAAATGACAAAAAGCCGGACAATCCGTTTGAAGCTAACAAGTTGGTCAAAAGAGCAGCAAGATACACCATGATGGATGGACAGTTGTATAAAAGAGGAATTTCACTCCCACTTCTGAAATGCTTGACTAGGGGGCAAGGGCAAGCAGTACTGAAGGAAATTCATGAAGGCATATGCGGAAATCACGCTGGAGGACGAGCATTAGCGTACAAGACCGTAAGATAAGGGTATTATTGGCCGACTCTCCTCCAGGAAGCAATCAAAGTTGCCCGAACTTGTCACAGGTGTCAGTTATTCGCCCCAAACATCCACAAGCCCCCACATGAACTAATCTCAGTCAATAGTCCGTGGCCATTTGCGAAATGGGGAATTGACCTCATCGGGTCTTTTCCGCCGGGAAAAGGAAATGTTCGATTCGCAGTAGTGGCAGTAGACTATTACACGAAGTGGGCTGAGGCAGAAGCGCTTGTGCGAATCACACAGGAGAAAATGATTAACTTCATATGGAGAAACATTGTTTGCCGCTTCGGGGTGCCTCAAGCGATCGTGACGGATAACGGAAAACAGTTTGAAGGGAAAAAGATAAGAGATTTTTGTGAAAAGTGGGGAATGAAGAAACATTTTTCAACACCATACCACCCCCAGTCGAATGGCCAAGTGGAAGCAGTGAACAAAATAATCAAACATATTTTGAAGATCCGCTTAGCCGACAAACAGGGGAAATGGTCCGAGGAGCTGCCGGAGGTGTTGTGGGCATACCGAGTATCACACAGGACAAGTACAGGCGAAACACCCTTCACAATGACGTTCGGAACGGAAGCAGTAATACCAATTGAGCTAAAAATCCCGACAGGTCGAACAACTGCGTTTGACGAAGAGGAAAATAACTCCGCATTAGCAGCAGAGTCGGACTTGCTTGAAGAAAAAAGAATAACAACAGAATTGAAAAATGCAATCTATAAGAAAAGAGCGGCGAAGTACTACAATTCTCAAGTAAAAGCAAGACTATTTGAAATTGGGGACTTGGTACTCCGAAAAGTTTTAACACCACCAGGAGTATTCGGCCCGACTTGGGAGGGCCCATACAAGGTGACGAATAAGTGGCACAACGGCACATACGACCTTGAAGACATGGAAGGCAAGTCGTCCCAATACTCCTGGAATACTACTTTACTCAAGAAGTACTATCAATAAAGTCTTGTAAGTCTTAGAAGTTTTACAAGTAGCTTTTTGTAATTTTGAAACTTTTTTGTGCAAGTTTATATAAAAGCGAGCAGTTGTGCAGTTACTAGGCGAGCAGAATTGTATTTATCTTTTGACTTGCTTTCTTTTAAATTTTGAGCCTTAAGTCCAGAATACTTGGTTGCTCGCCCAAAAAAAAAAAAAATTTTGCAAAATGCAAGTCTGTTATAAGACAAACAATAGAGCTTATTAAATGCAAAATAAGGCTAAGTCCCTAATGGACCAATAGCCCACATTAATGCAAGGCCAAGTCCACAAGCGACCAAAATGGCCCAAACAATTAAGGGTCAAGTTCTATAAGAACCAAACGACCAACTTAAAATATTAACTAAGTGTTTACCTTAAGAAAAAAGGAACACTTAGAAACTGAGTCATAAGTTAAAAGCAATAGGCGAGCAACTAAGTAAGACAAACAAAGGCGTAAAATTGCAAATTAGTAAGGATGTTCATTTCATTGAGTCAAAATATGTTTACAATAAGGATGAGCTGATAAGCACAAAAAGAAGAAAACATCCTATTGTAAAAGAAACTAAGTCTTCAAGCAGGAGGAGGAGCATCTGCAGCGCTGGTCGCCTGAGCACTAGGCTGCTCGCCCGGGGCACTTGTCCCAGCCCCATCTATAGGAGTTAGAGGAAGAGACGCCAACCCTTCAAAGACTTCATCAGTGGCTGCCACGCTGGTCGCTGCTGGGGCAGGGTCAGGCTGGCCACCATAAGTAGGGGCAGCAATGTCGACCTCCTCGCCGAAGACGTCTAGAGGGAAGCCGAGATCGGCTAAATCGGAGACGAACAAGGTTGAACCAGGAGCAGGAGGGTAATTCTTCACGTACTCGATGAAGTCCGCCTTCACCGCACCACGAATATCTTGATTGTGATCGTGGGCGAAGTGGACGGACCTCAAGCATTCGGCAAAGGCACAAATGTACCCAAAGTTGGTCTTGTCCAACACCTCCTGCTCGTGGACTTCATAGTCGATCATGCTTTTGCGCTCCTCCTCCAATCTCTTGATATGCTCTTCGGCAGCGAGCAGGCGAGCAGCCAAGTCTGCTCGCTCTTTTTCAGCCCTTTCGGCTCTTAGATCTGAAGACTTTACTTCAAGCATCATATTTTCAGCCTTGTCCAAGGCACTCTTCTCGCCGGCCAAGGAGGCCACCATTTTACTCTCCATCAAAGCCAGCTCCTTGGCATGCTCGGCCTTGCACTCATTGATGGCGGAGGTCTTCTCTTCGTCCATCTTCTCCACGCGACGGCCCAGATCGCGGTTTGTTCGCTCGAGCTCCATGACTTGGTCGAGCAGCACTTGAGACTGGACCAACTGATGGCTAGCATTGTATGCCACCAGGCGAGCATTGTCACTAGCAGATTGGTTAGTAACAAGGGTGTTCGCCGATTTTGTCCAAGCCCTTGGGACCATCTCAGCTGCCCGACGAACAGGAAGATCAGGGATGTCGCGGAGCGAGGAGGGGGCGTTTTTAACAACGGAGAGATGGTGGAGTGTTGCCCCTCGTCCAGGGTAAAGCGTTGGGTTATACCTAACAAACAAAAAGCAAGTGTTAGTAAGCGAGCAACATGGTATTAGGCAGTGAACAACATGCAAGTCGGGGACGATTGACTTACTCTTTGATTTTGATGGGATCCCAACCCAAGTAAGAGGTATCTTTGGGATTGTCCCCTTTCTTAGTCGTCACCAAACTGGCGACCACCTGATGTTCATCCACTACTTCCAGCGAGGTGGATTTCGGAGTAGGGGATCTTGGAGCAATGTTGCTCGCTTCTCCAACAGTCTTTGATCGCTTCGAGGCGCGATCATCACCGCGAGTGCCACGAGCATCATCGCCCCGCGGCGCTTTCCTTCTCTCTTTCTCCCGATCACTCTCTCTCTCTCCTTCCTTGTATCCCGAGGAGAAGAAGAAGCTTTGGCTCCCTGCTTACGGCGACCAGCTCCGGCAACTGGGCGACCAGAGGGGTTCTCCCCTGCTCGAAGGCGCATGATGGCAAGGGGAGGGTCCATTTTCCTTCTTGAAGCTTCAGCCATTTGTTTAACTCGTCTGGCGAGCAGATAATATGATTCAGGCACAGCTGGGATAGCAACGGTGACTCGTTGATCTATCAAGAAAAAGACAAGGGTTAGGCGAGCAAGAAAAATGGCGAGCAGGAAAAATAGGAGAGCAAGAAAGTTACCTTCGGGGATAGCAGCCTGAGCTTCGAGATGATGGGGACTCGTAATCAATCCAGCAAGTTTGCGACAATGAGCCTTTAAGAGATGATCTATGTCGCGACTAGCAGCGTCGCGAAGAGAAATGATGGCTAAGGTAAAGAGATACTCGTCGCTGAGATTAGGGTTCCCCCACTTCAAGATTCTCGGACCTGCAAAACAACGAAAAGGATTAAAATTAGTCCTACTTATGAATTAGCAAGACAAAATTAGCCCTACGTTTGATTTTTCCAAAGCCTTCAGGCGACATGATGCTCGCCTGCCCGCCAGCGAATCCCTCAGTTGCTCGCCAATCTCCACCAATAAAAAAGAATTGGCAATGCCAACCCTTAATCTTATTGGGAACACCTTCAACAAGTTTCAATCCGGTCTTCGCCTTAACGTAATACCAGCCAACACCGTCCTCGGAAATAGTTAAGGCATAAAGAAGCTCCGCAGTTGTTATTTTATTTTTGTAACCCTCAAGACCAAAAAGAGTCATGAAGGCTAGAAGAGTACTCCAACCGTTTGGGGTGATTTGAGTGATCGCCAGATTCATGTCAGACAAGAAACGGTCAATGAGCGGGTGAACGGGGAGCGGAAAACCCGTGTTTTGCACATCTAAGTTAATCGTCGTACAGCCAGGAGGGGGGCGATCAGCAGTCTCTCCTTTCTTCGGCGCATACATGAATATATCGTAGGGGATCTTGTATGTTTCACGGATGCTCGCCAGATCACTCTCCACACATACACTAGCAACCTTGCTCGCTGCATAGTCCCCATCCTGAGCCTTCATAATTACCCTCGATGTGGGGGCAAAAGTCTTCGAGTAGCGAGCAGAATAGTCCGCCCACTCGTTGTCACGAACAACTCCTTCCGGGATCCGAGATTCTAGTGTAGTTTGAGAGATGGGAAAATTGATTTCCCTTAAAAACTCCCAAGTAAGCGTAGGACCTCTCTGCTCGCCAACTCGCTGCTCGCCAGCAATGTCAGCTTGGTCGCCCTCAAGGTCAATTGAACCCTCTATCTCCGCGGCCACTGCTGCCGAATCTTCTCCAAGGTCAGAAGACGTTTCGGGTTCGCGAGCAAGAGGGTAAATCTCTTCTTGATCGCCAGAGCGATCAGCGGCGTACGTCTCTACCGAGCGAACAACGGAGCTCGCATTTGAATCCGTGCCTTCATCCACCAATAACGTGCGCGGGTTGTTCGCCAACGTTTGGCGAACATATCTGTGAGGAGAAGCCGTATTTACGGGTCGTTTTTCCGGGTTTCGCCCGGGTCCAGATTGAGAAGAACTTGAGGGGGAAAACTCCATTTAAAATAAGTGATGGAGGAATTTGGCTAAGTATGGGGTAATATACGGATAATGACGCCAACAGAGAGGTTATGACGGCGACGGAATCAACAGGACGGCGGCGCGACGGCGGTCCACGGCCGGAATTACAGTCGTAATTACGAAGAAATACAAAAAAGGAAGAGAATTTTTTTTGCGAAATTGAAAGAAGAAAAAGGAATATAAGATAAATTACCTTCGAAGAACAAGAAGCTAAAGGACACAAGGAGATTCGAGCGCAAGGATTGCAAGAGAAAAAAGCTTCAAAATGGTTGATAATGGCGGAAGTATGGGAATCGAAAGAAGAAAGGAAGAAATCACGTATTTATAAGGATAAAACGGGGGTGAAAGTGCAATTTTCCCAAAATTCTGTAGGCCCCTATTGGGCAAATTGGGGGTCGCGCGTGACTGACGCGACGCCTCGCGTTCCGTGCCTCGGGAATCCAACCGTCGCGATACGAAAAGGTGTTTGCTGCTGGCCGCGCACGCATGTTCCTGTGCTCGTCTGTTCGCCCAACTACTCGGATGCTCGCCAATGTATATGCTCGCCCAATTTTCGAACAAATTATAGCTTGGTCCCAATTGATCAATCCATACCCAACATGAGACCAAGCTAGGGGGCAATTGTTGATGGGCGAACAATGGAGTGATTAATAAACGAAACAGTTATCATTAAACTTGATAACAGGATAATAAATGAAAGAAGCTAGCAGCTTTGTAGAGCGAACAACTTTGCAAAATAGCTATAATGTGGTAAGCAAGATATTGAGGCGAGCAGCCTTGCAAAGAACTGTTGTGCGAGCAGCTCAAACCAAGATCAATTCAGGCGAACAGGTCCGTAATGGAGCGAGCAACATTGTAAAACAATCCCAAGCAAGGAGCGAACAGCTCGGAATGCAAAGGACCATGACATCTAACGAAGACGTGCAAACGAGCAACCGGTCACCGTCGAGAGCATCTCAGTAGTGCCAAAGACCAAGTACAACATTGGGAACTCCAAGAATCACTAGCCTAGATATGGTCCAAGTGTCTTAACACTTGGCATCCATCCAATGAGCAATAGTGTAGATGTTGTACAAGTGTCCTAACATTTGGCAAAGATCCAATGGTTAAGCCACCAAGATGGTGACATATGTCCTCTTTGTATGTCTATAAATACCCCATTCATTTTCATGAAAAAGGGGAGAACAATTCAATAAAAGAGCAAAACTCTTGCAAAATTATTTCTTAAGCATTACTTAGCTAAACCCCATAATCTTAGTTCTTGTTTGATGATCTTCCTTAGCAAAAACAGTCACTAATCATCTTGATCATAAAAAGGTCATCAACAACATGATTTTATGTTTATATTCTGATTTTTTTTTGTAGTAATGATTATTGAGTCAACTTCACTTTTCATTGTTGGTCTCTATCTTGAAGATAAGATCGGCATGCTGGTAATTACAAACAGATAAAGGGATCAAGATTTTAATTTTAACGAGTAATTAAAATAGTGATAGGGTAACTATAAAAATGGTGATAAGAGTAAATGATATAACCGACACTGATTTGGTGGCTCGGGACAATTATGCTCTAAGGCAACGTCAAGGTCACCATTAGTAAAATTATTTATACTCTTAATTTATCTATTATTCATATCATTATGCTTGTTAATTAATTGAATTTGCCCAATCTAATAAATTACAAGAAAAATAAAGCCCATTGCTTAGTCATTACTAAATTGAAAATTTTAAAAGAATTAAACAAAAATATTAAATATTGCTAAATCTTCGTTGCATTTTCAACATTGTTGAAGATTCTTTTCATGTCAATGTTATGTTTTGAAACAACATACCCTTCTTATTATTTCTTGCCAAAGAACAGACAGTATATCGGATAACTTATGAGTATCATGTTTCTGGTTTTTATTTTTAACAAATGCAGCTATACGCTTGAAATCTAGAGGGAAATAATTTGACCCATCTTATTCTAAATATTATTTCAAGTACTCACTCATTCCTCGCCGAATTTATTTTCACTCTTCTTTTTAAGTTGACCATCAAATTCATTCACATTTATTTTTTGAAATAAATAAGAGTGGGAGTGGGTCAAACTACCCGATAAAAGCTTACTAAAGCCTAGCTCAATTGAATGGATCCCTTCGAAAACAATTGGATGATGTAAAGGAGCCAAGCTCAAACTTTTTTAAAAATCTATTTATTTAAATAAGTTAGACTTGAGCTTTTTATAAGTCTTTTAAGCTCAATATACCAACCTATTTAACTATATTAATATACATATATATAATATATAATATAATAAATATACAGTATATATATATACACTGTATATATGTAAGAATATTACTAAACATAAATTAACATATTATTTGAATTTGTTATTATGCTATTTTTGATAATCTTTTGGTAAATTATTTTTGTTCTTCATTTTATTTAAAGAGTTAATTATTACTCCCTCCGTCCCTGAGTAAACTTTCCACTTTCATTTTCGGGCCGTCCCCCCCAGTAAATTTCTCATTTCATAAATGCCAAAAACAACACTTCACTACATATAAACTTTAACCTTTAAATTCATACAATATTACTAAAGTGTCACTCATTCAATTCACTTTTCAACACTATTCATTACTTTATCTCAAAAGTCAACGTGTGACCCACTATATATTACTCCCTCCGTCCCAAACTCTTTTGCTACATTGCCAAAAGGGTCCGTCCCATACTCATTTGCTACATCTATTTTTGGCAAAAAAAGTAACAATACTTTTTAATATTATATTCTCCATACACTAATAACCAAAACATCTACTTTATCATCATTTTATCACTTTAAATACTAATAAATAATTCTTTTCTTAATAACCGTGCAAACAATAAACGGGAACTTGAGTTTGGGACGGAGGGAGTAATAAACAAATACACTTTCTTAAATCATTCAACAAAAAGAAACGGGAAATTTACTCGGGGACGGAGGGAGTATGATTTAATGATAATATAATTATTGAATATAATTTTGTAAACATGATTAAATAGGCCCCTAAAAAGCTTTCAAACCAGACCAATTTATTAAAAAGTTCATGTCAATACTCTGAAAAAAAATTATGACAATTAACATGTCAGATTTAGGCCTAAAAATTAAATAACATGCCCAGTCTATTCAACGAGAAACCTAGCTCTATTTCCACCCTTAAAAATAAGCAACACTTACGAATAAATGAATGAATCCTACCATTTTATTTTTTCAATAAGATAATATGTGGACAAATGGTGTAGTATTTTTTTCTCTTAAAAAATAATATGGGGGAGTAATATGGGTCCCATTTAGTTAGGATGGATTGTCTTGCCTGAGGCGTGGATCTTAAGAAAATTGCTGGAAAATGATTCGTCAACTTTACTCATAATAAAAGGAGCCACACACTATTATTGGATAGTCGGACCCACGAGAATTTAAGGCAATTTTGCCAGAAGGCCCTTCAGGCTTGAGTTTGTTAATGATGTTTTAAGTAGCTTATATGTTAATTTCTAATTATTTCATTTCAATGTGACATAATGGTTTACATTTCATCTTGTTTTTCTCTATTTACTTTAAGGTTAATTGCACAAAACTCATTTTTGGAACAGGTAAATTAAAACAGTATTGCAGCCCCTATCTATTTATGTATGGTGTGGATAATTTGTAAACAAAGAAATGAGTTTATCTTTTTTGTTTGTGAATTGAGATATTAAAATCGAAAATGGTAATAATTGAAATCAAAGTTAGATTGTGAGGCTTTTTATTAAGGTGTCTTCTTTTAGAATATTACATTTCTATAGTTGGTTGAGTAGTTTCAGACCATGTTATGAAGTTTGGATTATTGTTTTATTTTGGAGTTTGTTGATATTGTTTAGAGGTAATAAGTCGAGCTGATTTGAGGAGTTTAATCTCGTTATAATTCTTTATATGGGTTAGGGCACCCCTTGTACTCCCGCTATTGAATTCTTTTTATTTTTTCATAAAAAAAATCAATCTGCATAAATTCTTCTTTTCAATATTGTGTGGTTGTATTAAATATCATAACATGATTTACAAAATATTTGTAGGTAGTTTACACTATTAACCATTACTTTTCTATGCCATGTAAACATTAAAGTGACTAAATGAAGAGTTTAATGTGTTGTTATTCCAAGAATTCTTTTTATTCAAAAAAAAAAAAAAATTTATTCATATCTTTTATTTTAAAATCACAAATCTGGCCGATGAAATTGATATAATTTATAGTGGTTGAAAAAGTGTTTAGGTCTTTCATATTTATAAAAAAAATAAAATTCAAACAAATGAAAATATTCCCTCCCTCCGGTCCTTCTTAAGCTTCCATTTTTGACAAAACAAACATCTTAAAGTTTTTTTTTAATCAATAAAGTTGTGACCCGAATTCATGATCTCTCAATCATAGATAGTGGTGTTTAAACCACTTGAACTATACCACTTCGTCCGGACATCTCAGTTTAAACTTCTTATTTCCTAATTTGGAAACTATTTGTCCCCACGTCTTCCTCCTAAATTGCACATATGAGGGGTTGCGGGTGCGGTAAGCTACGGGTACGGAGATACGAGTTTTGACAATTTTAGGATGTGATTCAGCAAGAATACATGTATTTATTATATTTTATTGTATATAATACTTGTAAAATATATAAAAATTACAATCCAAATATCATCATCAATCAAATATATAAGACCAAACATGATTCATATCATTCTCATAATATATAAGATCAAATATCATTCATATCATTCTTATTTGTATCATCATCACCATTAAAGCATTTCTCTTAAAAATTTATAATCATATAATTTCTACAAAATAAAAAATACATAAAATCTAAAAGAAAATTGATTTCACATCATTGGAATGAAAAGACTAATAAAATATAAACATGTGTTTTATTGCATGAGAAGTTAGATGGTAAGTCAACGATTTATATCTTTTAGTTTTATATTTATTGCATTCTATACTAAGTTTTTAACTAAAAAAATCATTTTTTTTTTTTAAAAGGACATGATACACTTATGTTTTCGATTTCTTTTTTACATGGATTCGCCATATTATCGTGGTGAATCCCACTCACAAGGCTGCACTATGATTTTGATATTTTTTACATGGATTTGCTATATTATCGTGATGAATGCCACCCGCAAGGCTGCACCCATACTAAGTAATAAATTTTTAGGGAGTAGGTCTTGTATCAGACTGTCTCATTCATGAGACAATGAGAATGAGTGTAACTAGGGCATTGACTCATTAACACTTTGGTAGGTATAATTATTAATTTGTGAGGTCTCATACAAATTTTTTTTTTTTTTTTTTAAGAATTTGTGCATTATAGCCTCTCTCCATTTCTCTCTACTGTATTTCTTAACCCTTAGCCCTTAGGAGGTTGAACTTTGAACCTACCGTTCTTGTGAATTGTGATTCTAAGAATGCAGTTGCTTTTGGTTGGACTAATTGTATTTTTACTGCAACTTATTTATATATACATATTTTTATAAAAGAAAATGAAATTATGAAATTTCAGCTTAATCATATTTTAGTGAAAAATATGATCCAAATATTATGGGCTAAGTGTATTTTTACTGCAAGTTATTTACATATACATTTATTTATTAAAAAAATGAAGTTATAAAATTTCAGCTTAATTATATTTTAGTGAAAAATATGATTCAAATATTAAAGTGAAATTGTGATGCATTTATGGGTGAGTTCATTCCACAAAAGACTTTTTTTTTTTTTTTTTTAATTCAGTGAATTGTTGGATCATACTAAATAAATAAATTAATAGACACCGGGCAATGGACATATTGTGGCTCAAATCGTCCAAGAAATTAGAAAAGTTCAAAGCCTGCCTGCAACATAAAAAAATATTGCAACCACAACAAGAAATCATGTCAAATGAGAAAAAAAGTTAAACGAGTGCCTAATTAATTTATTAATCGTCCACGTAATTATTCAAATATAGCACTAGTAAATCCAGGGTCAACTATTTACGAACCGAGTTACGACTCCACCCCCAACCCCACTCTTGCATTGCATTTGCATTTGCATTTGCATATATAAAAACTAACTCCAAACTCTCTAAAACCGCACACTAAACATTTCATTCAATAATTTCCTCTCCTACAATGTCAGAAGAAGGAACATTCATCCTAAACCTCTTCGAATCTTTCTGGTTCCAACACGGCGTTTTCACATCAAAACCCCCTCCTAAACCCACCCAAGAACCGGCGGCGGCCGATGATAAACCGAAGCTGAGCCGAATCACAACCCTGATGAGAAAATCTCACAGCGACCAATTTCTGAGTTCCAAAGGCGGCGACACAGAGTCTCCCTCGCCCAATTCCGTTCTCGGCCCTCATCTTCAGACCATTCTCTCCGGCAAAGAAGTCGACAGCTTCGACGAATCTCCACCAAAATTAGCCAAAATTAGCCCTGATTTGAAGCCCGAAGTTGGGGAAAAGCGGGCCCACGACAAGAAGAAGGGAAGGAGAGTGAGAAGAAAAAGTACCGGGAGTAGGAGTTTGTCGGAGCTCGAATTTCAGGAGTTGAAAGGGTTTATGGATCTGGGATTTGTGTTCTCCGATGAGGATAAGGATTCCAAATTGGTGTCCATAATTCCGGGGCTTCAACGATTAGGGAAAAACGGGCAGGATTCGGACAAGTGTTCGTCGGTTGCGAGGCCTTATCTGTCTGAAGCGTGGGATTGTTTGGAACAACAAATTGTGAAGGATTTGAGAATCCCACCTAAGTTTGGTAATGAAATGGAACTCAAAGATCATCTCAGGTGCTGGGCTCACAGTGTTGCCTCTGCTGTAAGATAATCACCTTTTAATCTGTTTCTTCATTTCATGGTTAACTAATTTTCTAGCAACAAATAGTGAGGATTAATCAGCAGTTTGTACATGTAGTATTAGATCCAATTAATCAAAGTACGAGTATTGAGTATGATAATTGTATTTTGTCTTAATGGTATTTGTGTCTTCCTTTTCATATTTTATTTCTCCGTCTAATTTAATCAACATTAGATGAGTAGATATTCCGTTAAACTTGTTCTTAATGTGAAACATATATCATTGCATTCAATGATTCTATTACATTAATCTATTATTACTATAATATTTTATATTATAATTTCAGTTCACAAATCTAATCCTATAGGTGAATATATATAATTGTATAAATTTTATACTCATGAAATTTATTTATATGAGATTTTATGAAATTAAATAAGTAGTAATTGGTACAACATTAGTTGGCTCAATTGGAATGGGATTAAGAGATGAAGAATGTGTAGCATTAAATTAATCTAGTTGGGGAGCGGAAGAACTGGAAAAGGGAAAAAAAAGCATAAGAATTTAGCTAGGTGGTAGTCTTATTGCAAGAATAATACTAATAATAATTTAAAAATGGCGTGCAAAAAAGAAAATGATTCACTTTTTGCAACGTTCGAAATTCAAAAGCATGTGGGTTCTTTGTTCATTGTCTGGAAAAATAAGCTTTACGAGATCGGAAACAGCTGGTTATTGAAATTTGAGATACCAAACTCTTGGTGCCCATTTAAAATCTAAGTAATAAGCCATTCAAAAAATAAATAAATCTATAAGTAGTAAGTAAATTATTTTACATAAATATGAATCATAGCTCCAAATAATTAAATGTCAGATTCGAAGCCATCTCGCAGTGATATAATATTAGAAATTGGAATGTTTGTGAGAGATGATGTAATTTCAAATGAGTTGTAAATTATATTTAAATTAAATGCGATTTGTTTTTATCTCAAATTAATTGATGAATCAATATAATTATAAAGAGTGTCACAATTTCACTTTAATTAGGATTTCATTTTTTTTATTTTTAAACTTCTCTCAAGAGCTTACACCAATAGAATACATGTTTTTATTTTATAATCGCGCATTATTTAATTGACGTGGGACTAGTCACCCGATCAATATTTTTGATAGTGACATTATTTTAAACAAATAAGCATGTAACATGTTGTAATAAAATAAGATATCTTATAAAATCGATGAAGACTTTATTAATAACAATTGATATTCCAACTCAGCTAGGAGAGCATTTCCTTGAAAGCATATTCTTCAAGATTATTGTAGCAAACATACATGACAAATTGAAGTGTAGATGACAATTTTTTTTTTTACAATATAAAAACTATAAATGTACGCTTACTTATATATGACGTTCAATTATTGGTCCAATGGAGGAAATGATGGGGAATATTGGCAGCACATGCGCATCAATTGTTACTCTATGGATAATGTTCAGAGGCGAAGAATAATATATTCATATAATATTAATATACTGCATAGATAGGTAAATATTTATAGATTAACTAGTTCTCCATAAGATAAAATAAAAAAGATCGAATAGATTAACTAGTTCTCCATAAAATAAAATAAAAATCACATTTTTCCCAAAAAATTAACTCGTGCTACGACACACACAAGTTTTCATGCAGAGTAAATAGTAATGAAATATATTTAGATAGAATGGAAAAAAAAAAATCCTGTATAAGTCTTTTACTTTGATGGGTGTATATAATAAACAGTAACAAAATATTTCTGGATGGAATTGAAAAAAGAAAAAAGCCATTCCTGCATAATTTGTTTACTAGTATATCTTTGGTATACTTCTTCTATCCTATACACGCACCATAATAGAACCAGGTGGCTTAGCCCACCTGGCCATCGGGTTCCTCACTCTAGTGAGTGATTCGATCAAAAAATACACTATAATAGATTCATAGAAATTGGAAATGCGGAAGTAGCAATTTTTAGTGGAGATTAATGAAAGATTACTTTGATAGTTTAATTAGGGCCATTCATTTATTTCTTAATTATTATTAGATTGTTAATGATAGTCCTTGAAAGTCCACTAAAGAAAAAAGCCCTACTTAATTATTGATAATAATTCAATTCATCTTTACCCTGTGGACATTTATTTGGTCATAAGAACTGCAGGGGATTCTTTACATTAAACAACTGCACGATATCTCAATATATGAGGCAATTAGGGATTGGGCTGTCTCTTTCTCTCATTCATACCTCAACTAATTTACAATTTCCTTTAATATTCTCAACATTTTTCTTTTAGCTTATAGCAAAATAACTACAGATGATTTTAAAAATGGTGGGACACCACTATTAACACCAAAATTTCTGCTCAAGACACTCATACACAATACACGATAGCACATTGTACAATCAAACACAACTGCGAAATGAAAGTATTGAACAAAAATTCTAGGTGCCGCCAAAAATGAAATTTTTAGGGATGTTCCTTCTAAAATAATCCACATACTTATTAATTAGTCAATTAAGATTATTAACCCTTAAATTTATGCTGTGTTTTGATTGGAAGGGGGAGTTTCAAATTGTATTTCTAAATTTTCTGTTCTCCTCAACTTTTGGTTGATTCCATTCCCACGCATAAATATTAAATTTGTCAATATTAACTGATGACCTCCACTGCAATAGTACTTGCATTATTCAGCTATATATGAACCATAATGCAATTGCCACGACTACAGCCACTTTTATGAATACAAGTATAATTAATCAATTTAAAAGTCAAATTGCAAATGTGTGTGGAAAGTTGATTTTTTTTTTTTTTTTTGCAACAGTTTAAAAGATCAATTTGGCGGCAAAGTGTTGACCGCGGCTCTGTTATTATAGGAACAATTGGAAATATTATTTAAGTTTTTAGTTTTGGCTTTGATAATGATTGCATATCTAGTTGTCTAAAGTTTGATTATACGTACATACAAGGTTATATACAGTTCTTGACACTAGTCAAGATTGGAAATGCCTGGAATATAGAATGGATATAGAGAAGGTGTGGACATTAATGGTTACTATTCCTTGTTAGAGATGGCTTCTGGAAGTTTGAAGGCGGGACGTTTGTCGGCCCCCCTTCTTGAATATTCTCTCCATCTTCGAGCAGCTGCAGCTGCCCGTGCAGCCCTATCTTTCACTTCTTCCTCTGCAACCCAACCCAACAAAAAGTTCAGCAACATAGTTATTCAAACAACTTCTTTACACACACAGGGTTGCCGTTCCCTAAAAATAGGCCTCGTCTATTCGTTTTATGGTTGCATGTAAGAGACTAAACTTAATAAAGAAAAGAAAATTGCAATTGAAGCAAACAAATGAGAGCATTCTTGAAGCTGTGTACAGACCAAAAAAGCTATCATGAAAGTGACTGTAATTTTCATCTTACCGGTTTTTGCATTTTCATTTTCATTCGGCGTGCTCCAAACGTTGTTCCAAAAAGAGGGAGATTTATCAGCACCTTTCTGCTTTGCCATCCTCACCCTAGCTTGTGCCTGCAATATATAGGAATTGTTTTCAGCACCAGATTATAAGTTGAAATAAACCTTTTTCTGTTTTTGTAAGATTTATCCACTCAAAACCAAGTTGGAGGGAACTTGAGCAGCACAAAGTTCAAGATCATGTACTTGAGTATTAAAGCTTGGAGAATCTAACTGTCTTAGAAAACAGGCGAGTGCTTATTTTGGGCTTAAAAAACGTGAAAAGAAGGCATTAGCTACGAACAATACTTATGTTGATGTTTTGCATTAGCTACGACCAATATGTCTACGTGAAAACTATTTCCAATGTTCTCCTGATCGAGATAGTTTAGAAGATAGTAGGAACATGGTATTACGTTTCAAGCATACAAATTGTATATTCTTTTATGTATAATATCATAATCCCATCTGAATTTGGAATATATACATTCCACATATTCCATAAAAGCTCTTACCAAGACTTTAGATTGTCTCTTTTCCCATCGAACAAATGCCTGCACGAGTAGGAGTTGTTAGAATAATAAAGCAACAAAGCATATCACTGGGAAGGAAGACATTGTAAAACATACAATTTCTGTGTAATGGAAAAGGCATTACTAAAGTTTACATGCGATTAATAACTTAAAACCCACAATTGCTGAATCTTGATATTTGCCACACTCATCACACATTAGTAAAATAGTCCATAAATTCCCCTACAGTTTTTCAAACAGATTATAATTACACAAAATGATGGGGATTTTTTCTTACGAGTTTTAACTAGAAGCATATCAGAGCATCACTAGGCTGTTAATCTCTGAATTGATATTGCAGATCAATAAGAGGACAAAAAAGGTCTTACCATTCGAAAGACATCTACAGATGCTGAGCCCATTCCTGAGAGCATCAATGCCACCTGGATTACATTATAACACCTGTAAATTAGCTAGTCCCAAAAATTGTGTATGCTGTATTCATGCCACAAATCGGCCAATTTATTTTATTGAAATGATTTTCCTTGTAAGATAAATTAAAAAAAAAAAAAAAAAAAACTCATGAACCACTTCTTACTGAGACCTTTGTAATCTACCCATAAAAAACACACTTTAAAACATTACAAACAAATAAAACCAGTCCGATAAGCTTCACCTGGAAAATGAAATCAGAGGTCATTCTTGAAAACTAGCTCTCTAAGTTCATATCACAAAAATATCATCTATACTTGTGCGTAAAAGATGTGCTCGGTAAAGTCAGTGCCTAAAATTGGAATGCACATCCAGATTGGTTAAAAAGTTATCAGCAATAATGATATGTATTCTTACATTTACTCTTTCTACTCTTCGCATTTCGTCTTCTAGAAGTGATAACTGAGCAGCAGAAGTCCAATGGATACAATCAACAGGGCTGAAATGACAATGTGATGGTTAGTATCTGCTCAAATTGGTCAAGCTCAATAAATCTCTAGATGTAAAGCTAGCTCTCTTTAGATGTAAATTACCAGTGTATAAATAAAGTAGTAACCAAGAATTTCAAGAACACATTAAAAGGTAAGTCAAGATGAATGGAAACCGCCTTGAAAAGTACTCCTATGAGAACTAATATATCTTCTAATATAAGACAAAAACAGAAATATTTCATAGTAGAAGCACTCTTCTTGTAAACTTACCAGCTATCAACGGCTTGTTGAACACTGTCAATTGTTCCAGACTGGTTATAAGCTCTGGCTCTTCCAAAGTCTTCCTCTATAGCAAATACGGTAGAGCAAACGTTGGCACAATTCTTGCAACCTAAACATGGGAAGCATAGAAAGAAATATTATCAATTTCATATGTTTCATGAGTACAGATGTTGCTCAACTCATATAAGATTACTATAAGTTCAGACTTGAATCAGAGAAAAATATGGCATAGACATCTTGAGTTACTTGATTAGTATTGAAACATTTATACCAAGGTGTACAACAACAATGAGCAGTTTACATTTTCCCATTTTGCTTCTATATTTGATACTTCATGCTAACTAATGAAGCATCATAATTGCACTATCTTATCCTTTCTAGTTTCTACATCATTTTTACAATTAGAGTTATAATTTGATGTTATTATGAGAATGTACATTACGCAGCAGAAGTTGTACTCACATTTCACTTCAGATGTCTATGTCACTCCAATTTTTTTGACACAAATTTTATCAACAATTTATCCAAGAAACGTCAAGTATCACCATATAATGACCATGTTTTGAACTTTTAAGACCAAAAGTACAGGAAAATGTCTGAATGACCGGAGGTAAACACCTGTAACATACCTATGCAGCTAAATTCATCAACAAATACGTGATCCTTTGGGCTGGAATCATCCAGAAAAGGATTAGTTGCAGTCAAAGCATATCCATGAATTTCATCATAAACCATTCGCTGCACAGGATCACTGAGAACCTAAACAGAAAAAGGTCACTTTAAAACTGAAATTTTCACAGATGAGTCATGGATTCAGCTAGTATTTAGGAGGCCACAATGCAGAACTTACTTCATAAATCTCATTTATGAACATGCAGAAATTTGTTGTCTCTGGATCATCACCACTCAAATCTGGATGGCACTCTTTCATGCAATTATAGTAGGCTTTCTTTATCTCTTCTGGTGTGGCATCTGAATGCTGGTGTTGCAGGACATGGAACAAATAGAAAAACAAAAGTGAAATGCAAATCATCATCTTCATGAATAGGTACTTTGCCAATGAGAACCGTAGTATACTTCTGTTGGTTTTTTTTTTTTTGTTAGAAAATTGAGAGATTCTTCTTCAATTTCAACGTTTCGACTTGCTCAGTTCACTATGGTTTGTCAAGTGATTATTCAATGGCCTTCTTCAATCATCATCTATGTTAAAATTTAAATGAACTCCTCAAGTAAGATCCATGTTATTTTCAACAATCTGAGCTAATAAATTTATCATGAAAGCGACTTCTTATTCAATCAGCACTAATCTGCAATCCAGATTGTAGAAAAACACTAGGCACTCAGTTAATCAGTGATCAATTGACAAAAAAGGATCTACAGATATCTCTGTCAATTTTCAATATCTCAGGCTGACAGTATAATGGAATAAATAAGAAAATCGAAGGCAGTTCAATCAAGATCAACAAAATGAATAACTAATAATGATCAAAAGTCGTATTACCAGGCCCAAAACAGCATAATAATCATCTGCAATTTCATCGTACGATGGAGATTCCTGAGAGGCAACCCTGATTCTCCCAACGCCTTTCCTTCTTCCACCATGATTCCTCCAACTTAAGCTACTCTTACCTATAACTAGACATCTGTTTGTTGAACAGATATTCTGAAATGGATTTTGAAATTTGAGTGTATCTGTACAGACTGGTGACAATAACTGGGCCATTACCGTACAGATTCACAAAAGAATGAAAAAAGAGAAAACAATAAGATTCTGAAACTGTTTTAACAACTTCAGTATATGAGAATGAGAAGAAAAAGAAAAAATGGATTAAAAATTAGGATATTTTGGCGGTTATTGATACAAATTTTGGAAATTTATGCGGACGAAGAAATTAACGCTGAGATGGCAAAAGGAAAGCCAGTTATTTGGAAAAGAATCGAATTGAATGTGAGGGGGCACGTGTTCTCACGTGGGAATTTCTTCTCTCCACGCTTTCTGGATTTTGCTTCACGCTTCTTCGACTCTTTCTTGAGTTTTACAACTTGTTTAATCTTAATGTAATTTAATAATTGAATTCAATTAAATAAAAGCTTAAATATACAATTGTTTAATAAAAAACTAAATAAAAGCAGTAGTAATTCAATTAAATGAAATAAAATTACCAGTACACACTATATTTTTAAGGAATAATATGAGATTGGAGGCTTAAGATGAATTTTAGATATTTTTAAGGAATAATATGAGATTGGAGGCTTAAGATGAATTTTAGATAGAATTTCCTCTCTCACTAGAGGTTAAAACTTAAAAACAAGTTGTCTAGACTGAAGACTTTGGCGTGGGAATATAGAACAACTAAAAAGAAAAAAAGAAATAGAAAATAATTATGATAAATTTAGCCGACATATCAAAAACACCGTCTTAAATATGATACTCTCGGAAATAATATGATGTTTTATGAAAAATCCGTCCAAAATCATTTTATCTTTAATGGAAATTTCCTCATGCTAATATTAACAAGATTTTGTATACATTCGTATAATTCAAATGCATTGATACTACCTAAAAATACACTTAAATTATACGAAACACAATGCACTTAGTGTAAAAAAAGTTAGCTATAATATTAGCATGAAATTTGCTACAAATCCACTTTTTAAGTAAGCCTTTCAAACATCAGTCAAGAATTCAACATGCCTACTTAATCTCTTAATACACTACCTTCATTCAATTTTCAACCCTAGATTACCAAACTTGGATTTGTTGCTACCCTTTTTATCAAAATCGATACACAATACCAAAACTATTTTAATAGAAAATGACGAATGTGTATTTCTGAATTAAATATAGCCTTACGGATTCCCTCATACACGATATAATGTCCAAAGAGAGTAGAGTTTAACATGGGAAACTTGTTCAGAAAACAAATATCTTTGTCAAAAAAGCAAGGGAACATGACCGGGGAAAGCTAAAATAATAAGCTTTATGAAAAAAGTATAACTAAGGAAGATGATCCTATATCAGAGGATAATTCTTAGCTACATTTATCCGATGTTGGAGGCCTTGTTGAGGATAACACCTTCATACTTAACCTGGAACCACTTCATTGCATCATCCTTTGTGACCCTGTGTTGGATACCCACGCGTGACTTGCACCTACGACGACGCCCGACACGGTAACCGGGGCGCTCCAAGACAACATAGAAATCCATACCATAAATACCAGTTGAAGGATCATACCTGTGGAGATCAAAATCAAAATATAAGATAATAGGGATTTCATAATGAGTAAAAAAATCAAGAATTGATGTGTTTACTTCCAATACACAATTTTAAATTGTCAGGGAAGCTCTTAGTATGATTAAAGCTTGGATATGTCAAGGACTACAATAGTATCCAATCCTGTTTGATCCCCTCCGATACAACAATCACTTTCAAGTAAATTAAAAATAACGAATTTTATTAAGATATTAAAATTAAGCAGGAAACTCTGGAGATTTGTAAAGAGCTCATAAAACACTGATTATTACTAGTATAAGTGTACAACAACTAATATAACTAGCATGCAGTAAAACACGCAAATAGTTTGAAATAAAACACAATAACATTCTATTTAAGGGAACTGTAACATGCTATTCAAAAAGATGGTTGCTTTTCTTTTCACTTTGAATTTGATTACTTTTAAGAAGGTGGGGGGAGGATAGGAGTGAGGTATTTAACATCTGAATTGTGTAAACCAACACAGGTTACGCTCGTGGCTCAATGAATTCATCCCAATTAACATGCAATTTAACCACATCAGCGTGAAAAAATTCGATTAAATACTCATTGCCAGAATTTTAGCAAAATCTTAAAATTATGAGATTCATCAACAGAGACCCCAGAGATCCTTATTAATTTTTGAAAGTTGAAACAGAGAAATAGGATCTACTTACTTAATTCCAAGATCAATATGCTCCTGAATACCAAACCCAAAACAGCCAGTTTCACTAAAGTTCCTTCTCAACAGTTCATACTCCTTGACCTTCAGCCCACTTTCAAGGAGCTGCATTGCCTTGTCACCCCTAACAGTAACATAGCATGCAATTTTTTCATTACGCCTGATCCCAAAAGAACGCACAGTGTACCTTGCTGCCAAACAAAAGATCAACTTCAGGATGAGCAATCTGCTCGTGCTATACCATATTGTGTAGTTAATTCTTTCAGCGATCAAGCACAAAAACAAGATCTCAAAAACAGAAGAAAAAAAAACTCGGTAGCTAGCCTAAACAAACTCCCAGCAAAAGCTAAATGCTCTCACGAAATTCTTCCAGGGATTTTTTTATTTTGAAATAAAAAGATAATACCATGTCCTAACAGAAAACAATTCCCAACCATAAAATTTAGAGAGATAATTCACCAACTTGGTCTTTTTATACTATCAAGTAAAATCAAGAAACAAAAAACCAAGAGCAACATTTTCAAATAATTTCATTCTGCACTAAGTCCAAAACAAGTTCAGTTTAGCACCATTTCAATAAGTCTAGTTAGCGAATTATAGTTTTAATCGTGAATATCACATTCCTAGAGAGTCATTTCACATTATTATGTGAAGATGAAAAACCAATTTAGTTATAATAGAAGGTATATTCCCTTATATTAGTCAAAGCACATATGTATAATTTTAGTAGTTCTACAGCACATTAGAGTTGCAACAAAGGCTAGGAACGAGAATGGATCAATACTCAGCAATCAGCATTCACACGCAAAAAAGAACTAGAAAAACATACACATGCTGCTTAAGAAATTTTATAGGTAACACAATCATTATTTTCACGCTATAACGAACAGACATTGGCAGAGGAATGAATATTTTACCCTTAGAGAAAACAGGAGTCTGGCCACTGAGCTGTTCCAAGACCTATAGAGCATTAAAGAAAATGGAATGGAAGATAAATACCATTAAAATATTTACGAATAAATAACCAGAAAATAAAGGAATAAATTCAGTAGTGAAAGTAATACCTTAGAGGCTCTGGTAAGACGATCTCCACTCTCTCCAACAGAGATGTTGAGAACGAGCTTTTGAACTTTGATTTCTCTCATTGGGTTCGAAAGTTTCTTCTCCGACGCCTGGTTTCACGCATTTTCGCACATACACGGGAATAAATTACACCGATACATACACCATAGATACGAATAATGATAGAGGAATGGATGGGTGGCGTATTACTTACCATGGTAGCGAGGTGGTGAGAATGGCGGCCGCGGCAGCTGTTGAGAGGGTTTTGGGGACACAGAAAAGGTAAAAGAAACCCTAGATAAATATGACGCGGAGCTGATGAGGGGTGTTTTATAAATTAAACTAATTTAGGGGCCTGTTTATAAATATTTTGCCAAATTATTTGAAAGAAATTATTTTATATTTAGAAGTTTTACATAAGGGTTCCACTGTATACCCCTCTGTATTTATTTGATATCCCACTCTATTTTTTATTTATTATAATATATTATATAAATGACTTTTATATCCATATAATTAAAAAAAAATTAGATACACCCACTAGAATACCAAAAGACACAAGATACACAAATACAAAAAGAAAATCGGTAAAGATACGAGAAGAGAAGAAAAAATTCATCTTGTCCACCATTTTATCATCTTTACAATTGTGATGCAACCTTAGTTCATTGTTTCATTACAATGGTAAAGCAAGCATGTGCAGGTAATTGAGTAAAACAACACGTAAACGGGATTACTTTGTCACGGACACTACCAAATCACCTCACCCTAAGAATCACCATTTGACCAATCTTATAATAATATATTCTCAAACCTCTCTAAGATGATGTGTCAACATCACCTTATTCTTAGGTTGATATGACATGTCTCAAATCTCTCCATTTTGAAATATTGTGCTCTCATTAAAAGTTGGTTAAACTTTTAATCTCGATCCTTCGTTCTATATCATTAAATCTAAACTATTAGTTTATATCTGCATAATTAATGCAAATAGATATTTTTTCCATTTTCTTATTTAGTTATTTTTAGAATTTATTATAAATCATATTTTTTTCCAAACCTTAATGTAATTAAATATGATCTACTTATTGAATGAATCTAAATTTACCATTTCTAAGTTTGAATTAGTATATATAGTATAATATAATGTTCGATTATTTTTAAAAAAATAAAAGGTATATAGTTATATATTCCAAAGAATATTCTTATGTGATATATTATTATTATTATGGACAAGATATAATATTGCATTCATTTTTTTTATTATAAATAAGAGCATATTGCATTTCATTTTTTCACATCAAAGTTTCATTTGTTCCACTCTTTTGTTGAGATTTCTCCCATCAATTGTTGGTTAGTTATATATCTATTGTTATTATATTTATTTTATAATTAAATTCATCATTTTAAATGCTCACAATTTGATTAGATTTAAATATCAATATCAATATGAATGTAATAATGATTGTCGATTTATGCTCTACATCGTTCAATTTAAATATTCTTCATGTGCACAAATAATAAATTTAACTATACCATGTATTTTTATCTGAATAATTATGATGGTTTAATTGTTGTAATTTAAATCTCATTTTAGATTTCAAGAGTATGACACCTCAATTTTCTCTGATTTCTAATATCAAGAGTGAGAGCCAGAAATTGACCGTTAAAGTTAGGATTGAAAAAGTTGGACAATATTTTTTAATGATTTTAATAGAGACAAGTTCTACTTGGAACTCATTTTGATCAATGAACGGGTATTTGTAACTTTAAAGTTTATTTCAAATTTTGTATTGTTTCTTATATAAACTAATTTCTTACTCTATACTCCCAATAACTAATAATGTTGATTAATTTATAAATTATTCAATATTGAAATGAAAATTGATTATTATTAAATTATTAGTCTAAGTAATGTTATTCCATAATTGTTATTAATTTATGTGAATTTTGATTTTTTTTTAATTATTTAGTTTATAGGATATACCTATAGAGTTTAGTGAAGAGCACGGGCCACAGATAAACAAACCCCATAATTTACTGTATATACCTCGAAATTTTTTAAACAAAAATACTCTTATATTAAATGTCTACAGAAAATAAATATAATACATTTTTTCAGCACACAAAATTCGCGTGGGTACACTCTAGTATTTGAATAAAACATATAGCAGTGATTTAATTCTTCGAGGGCAATTGCTATATTTTTTTGGGAAAGAAATCCCGATACTAAATTTTCGAACCTGGTTTTTCGAAAAATGGTTAAGATTTCGGCAAAAACTTGTAGAAATATGGTTAGGGTTTCGGCAAAATCTTGTTGAAATATAGATTTTCGAAAATATTTGTTATTTTTCGACAAGTTTTTTCGAAACCCTGACTTTTTTTTTGAAAAACCAGGTTCGAAAATTTTAAGCCAGATTTTTTTTAAATCATTGTTTGCTAAATCTCGTCATTATCGGTGTTTCACCGTCGTGAGTCCTGGGTCAACGCTTCATCTCGTCGTGCAGAAGCGCTTGGTTCGTGTCGACGTGCAGAAGGACAAAAAATAACGATAGAGAATAGTTTAATTTGGTTTGGTTTTGTGGGGCATTGTCGGTGACTCATTGTTGTTGGTGGCTCATCGGTTTGTCGACGCTAAAATGGATATCAAAAGCAGTGTAAACATTATGGCAGGAAAAAGGTTTGTGGGGGTGTATAAACTCTTTGAACAAATATGAGAAAAATAAGAGGAGTAAGGATAATATACTATAAATATATTAATGTGGTGTATTTAATAATTATTTAAAATAAGGTGGGTAATTAAGTGGGTGGGGGTATCTAATAAACATGAAGGGTATATATCCGCTCCCTTTACTTAAGTCGACAAAATGAACCCAGCGTGATGGGTCAGCCAGCCCAAATGACTTGTATAAAGAGCTGGAATGGACATGGGTAAGCCCAGGCTAAATACGCTTCCAACTAATGAGGATACACCTCCGTCTAAATTCACCTACTTATTTTAAATGGTATTAGTAAATACACAATCTTTATATTACTATTTATACCCTTATCAATAAAAGAAAAAAAATTATGATAAGTAATATTCGGTAAACTGTTCCCAAAATTAACACAAGGTTTCGGCAAAATATTTTAAAAAAAATTAACCAGATTTCGGAAACTCGTAACTCATTCAAAATTTTGGCAATTGGTATTCGAAAATATGTAAAACTTTCGACTAATCAGGTCCGAAAACTGGCTTTGGCAGAAATTTGAAAAGAAAAAATGCGCAAATGACAATCATTCAACTTTCAACACCGTTCAATGCCTAAAATATCAATATTTCGCACACAAATACACACAATATAAACAACTAACGACATTCGCCATTTTAAATTAGGGTTTATGCATTTAAGAGAAAACCTATGGAATAAGGGACAAAAAAAAACATACATATGAGAGTTGAAATGCTCTCATTTTCACCATAATTTAGTTCAAAAATATGAATTAAAACCGTTGTTGTGTCCTCTGATCGTATTATGATGGAAATAAGATCAATTTTTTTCCTTCACACTCGTATGGTTGAACGTCTTCTGAGTAAGAATGAGATGGGGGGTGCATGTACTCTTAAGATTTTCTTTTTGTTTAAATATTAAGGTTATATATGAAATTTTATAATTTTAATAAAATATTAAAATATTAATGGAGGTATATCTCCATTAGTTGGAGAGGTATTTAGCCTGGATCCTTGGGTAATATTAGTTCAAAAAAGGTGGGTCTATTTGACCCAGTCCATGTATCCCGTGAGTTGGATGGACTTTGGATCAGTTAGCTCGTCAGGTTCGTGCCGAGAATTGGTCTATCAATTGTTTTTAGGCCCAGGTTATTTGCACTAATTTCTTTGGTAAAGACACTACCAGAATGAATACACTATATGTTGTTTTGAAGAAAAATTCGAAATTGTTTTAGTTTTTCAAACATTTTTTTCAAATAGAATGGAATATATAATATTTCAGGAAAAAAAAATCAATTTTTGTGTTTATTTTCGAAAATTTGTTTTAAAAAATATTTCATTTTTTTGGAACAATAAGTAGTGTATTCATCCGAGTTGTGTTTTTATCAAAGAGGCTAGTGCAAATAACCATAACCTTATTTTTATGTACTCTCTCTGTCCCGAAAACTCTTAACATTTTGGGCGCACATTTTTTTAAGAAAAATGTGTTATAAATATAATATTAAGAGTGATGTGTAAAATTTTATTATTAAAGTAATGAAAGTGGTTGGAATAAGTGTAAAAAATAATGATATTTTGTAAATGAATATTGTGAATATATAATTAAGTAGGGATTTCCATCTACCAGGTGTAGCCGTGTAGGTAAAGTGTTTGACGACATATGAAAAAGGAAACTGCATAAAGTATTTGGGAGTGAGGGAGTATACATATATATATATATGTAGGATACATGATCTTTATATGTGTGGGTGTGAAAAATTATAGGAAATGTAGATGTTAACAAATTTTGTTATAATTTCAAATAAAATATTATTCTTTTATTTTTTTAAATGTTGCATTTACTATTATGAAAGAAATCAAGGGATGGGCAGTAATTTATTCCAATATAAATAATAATAGATAAATATTAACTTATTTTAAAATAGTTTTTTTGGTTGGACCATTATGGTGCGTGAGTTCGAGTAAGGTTGGGTTAGACTCTATTTTTACAGGTCTGATGCAATATCAGTTGGCCGGTCGGGTTTGGCTGGGTTAGATGGCCCAAGTTATCATCTCTAATTTTTATAGTTAATTCACATTACTTTATTACAAAACAACTCATACTAATTTATATTTTAACGAAACTAAATTAAGTGGCGCCGAACTTTTTTCTTACTATAAATAATATCAAAGTTGAATGATCTTTTTGGTTGAACTTCAAATTCTTGGAGAATTCATTGCATAAATTTATCATAGGTTTTTTTTTTTTTTTTTTTTATCAATTTATAAATGATAAATAGAGAGGTTTCATTTACGAAAAGAAATAAAAATGAAACTTGTGATAATCGATTTAGAGTAGACAAGAGGAGAAACTATCCACTAAAAGCAACAGAAATTTTACTAGTTAATCTCCATTTTCCTAATCCTATAAATAAAAATATTAGAAAAAGAAAAATGATTAAAATTGAGGATGGTTCTACAAAATTTTGATCCCTCGAAAGAACCAGAGCAGCATGAAGAGTAGAATAAAGCATGCCAACACCCAATGGCAAAAACGATGCCTGCTCTCTCCAGAAGCATCAAGACTCGCCGCCACCTCCCTCATGAATATCGATGTCTCCTCCTCTGCCTCTGCGTGGCTGCCTACATTCTTAGCCGTTTTCCTACATATTTCGCACACTCTGTACATTATCAATATAATAATCATCCGTATTCATATTTCTCTCTAATAGCTTAATATTTTAAATGCTTTGCTAGTTTCAACTTTGAGAAAAATAGTTTTTTGGTCCCGCAACTTGTCTAGTGTCCAATTTTGCTCCCAAAAAATTTAACTTTTTAATTTTGGTCCCAATACTTACTGAATCGTCCAATTTTAGTCCCAAATGAGACCAAAATTGGACGATTTAATAAGTTTTGGGACCAAAATTGGACACTAGACAAATTATGGGACCAAAATACCACTTTTATGCACCTTCTTAATTAATATTGTACTTTAGGATTATAGTCGATACAACAAAAGCACGATACAATAATGTAAAGTCCATTAATTTTGAGATTATCCGAAATATAAAAGATAATTAATGTGTTAATTCCATTGATACAAATACAAATATTTGAAAAACATATATAAAATATGAAAAGAAAAACACAATATTTTTTAATTCCAATAATTATTATTTAAGATGAATTACAAAGCTCCCATAAAATACTAATAATGAAATTTTAATTACTAACTAAGAATGTAAATCGCGATTGAGTAAATAAAATAATAAATTAATAATTCTCCTATAGATTTTGATTCTCCATATCTTCGTAAAATAATCCCAAGTCGCTATCGTGATCTCGTCTCCACCAATAGTTAATAAATGGTTATTACAATGATTATTTTAGAGTAAAATATGAAATTATAAGATTGGAACAACTTTCATGCTCGTCATCAATATTCTAGAGAATGTCATTTTATCTTCCAAAAATCTACATATATAATTAATTAAATAGTGTTTGATATATGTATATATATATATACAAGGTGAGATAGGAAAAAAAATTAATGAATACGAAAAAATAAATTTTTTTGTCCCTAACTTGTTTGGTGTCCAATTTTGGTCCCATAATTTATTGAGTTGTCCAATTTTGGTCCCAAATGGGACCAAATTTGGACGATTCAATATGTTTTTGGACCAAAATTGGACACAAGACAAGTTGCGGGACCAAAAAACTATTTTTCTCTTCAACTTTTCTTTGTACTATTCTTAAGACTAATTTATGGCTATTAATCTAGTTTTATACTAATTGATTGCCACAAATTATTGATTTCTGGTACAATAATACATGCAACCATATCATTTTGAAAAGGTCAACGGCTTCATCTATATAGTAGTATATATTTTCATATCTAAGATTCACAATTAATGCATCCCACATTCATCTTTGATATTAGACGTGACTAACTAACCAACTAGCAGAGAAAATCAAGATTATACATCAACCAGAACCAGTACATTCAAGTTCTATACGAGTTCATCAAATGTAACATGTATTAGAATACGCGCGTGTTTTGAATTAAATTCGAAAAACTTACGTATCTCCTTTATGGCCAAACCAGACGTCGGCACAATGGCGATGCGAAGAACCCAACTCCCCTTTGCAATCACAACCAAGTGGGATAATCTCTTTTTTCCCAAAATGACAAATTCTACACACTTTTTCTTCCTTTCTTACTCTATCATCTCTCTCCTTTACATCAACGGAACACGTCGCCACCTTTTCTTCACTCGTTGGACCGTCAGAACCACCTGTTTCTGAATCCATATGCATCACTCAATTAAGTGAACAAGTAGTACTATATACAGGAAAGATCTGAATTTGGTCATGTGATCATGTCGGACGAAACTATTGCGCACTACTGTAGGAAAAGCAAGAGACAGATAAAGATAAAGATAAAGGGATGAACTGAATCTGTTCCTGAAAACAGATTATCTTCAAGCATTTATGGAATCCTTTATGTTTTCACCTAATGTTATGACACAAGGATCGGATATTCTACCACAAATATGCTACTAGTTAATTTTTTTATGATTAATACCAATTATTTTCCTTAAGATATTAAAAAGGACCTCATCACGTTTGAATGTACGGTTGGTTTTAGTTCAAAGCTACACTAATCTAATATTTCAGTCTTCGTATTCTATCTTAATTCTTAACGTAACGTTTTCCCCCTCGTAAGTACACATTTTTATAATGATTTTTTGGTCGTATACAATATATGTTTTTCTTTTCTGGCCCGGGGTGGGGTTAGAATTATTTTCGAGAAATTAATTAAATACTTTAACTAAGATGCCCAACTCAGGCATCATGTATGATTGAGTCTTATAAACTAAGAGGCTAATTCCAGGAAATCAATACCAATATTCCTTGATGGCTTTGAATGTGTGAAAGAAACCAAAAAAAAAACAGGTCAGAATGATTTCATTGGAGGAAAGGTACGTGGGATAATAAACCTTTAAATTATTATTATTATTATCGTTGTTGTTGACAAATGAAAGGCATCGTATCTCTTGATTAGGTTCTTAATAAAAAAACTCTCTTGATAATGGTCGGTAAATCAAAGAACCCCTAGTATTAGTACATGTCATTGAATATTTTTTATTTATTTTCATGTTCCACTTAACTTAAAGCGAAATAACGTACACAGCTTTTTATTCCGTATAATAATAGGATTAGATTTTTTTATTATTATTTTTTTGGAAAAATTACCTTTAAAATGTCAAATTTATAATCTAACACCTCACTTGGTCACTTTGTAATAGTAGTACAATTTTCGGGCCATAGTTGAAATTTTAGTTTTTGTAGTATTTTTTTTATAATAAGAAAATCAAAGATGATAGTAGGCTAGTAGCATTAACACGTTATAAATTTATTTATAATACAGCTTAAATTTTAGCACGCAATATCGATATGATATCTCATATTTGTATACAATATGAAAATCAAAGACAATACTAGCATGGAAAGTTATAATACAGCTTTTAACATGCAATATCAATATGGTATTCATTCCACAGGTTAAGTGGGACAAAATGAACAAGAATTCTGAGTGAGAGAACATAAACTGATACACTTAAACAAAGACACTTTAATACAATCAAATCCACTTGCGCTGCTGTTCAAGTAAAATCAGCTCGAATTGTTCCATACATACACATCATAGTTTCTGTTACATTTCCAGATCTTTCGAGCACAGAACAAAACAAATATACATATGTGACAGAAGCTTGTTTAGCTACACAGATACAACCTACCAATTGGAATGGATAGTCAAAACTATGTGCATACATCAACGGTGGGACGAAAACCACTAACCTGACCTGAGTTGAAACACTGGATATTACTAACCAGATCGCTTTCTCTTTTGCTACTTATCCAACAAACTAAATGAAACAGCCTTGATAGCTAGCGATAATCACGTCCCAGAATGATGGGGTATTGGGAAACTCAGCCCAGCTTGTCGACGAATATGCTCTGGTATTAACCTGTTTATTAACTCCGGAGATGCTCCAGCTAACTGCAATTAGGAGTATTTGATGATGAATAATCAGTTGTTGCAGAGAAAAAACTAGCAGGAAAGATGTACAAGAGTGGGAAGATACACACTATCGATCAGTCAAGCGTTCATGCAAGGAAAATATTCAACTAAATATCAATTGCTAAAAGCGGATTGATAAGCATCTATCGACATTGACTTGTTTGTTAAAAAAGATAAAATCACATGAATATAGTTTGTTCGACATTATGCCTTTAATCAAGCACACGATTTAAACATAACTTAACCAAATTATATCAGGAGGATTTGGCACATCAACTTTTTCTGTCATTGAGACATGAGAGTATAGCTCTAAATCATCGGACTGTTTTAACATCAATCTATAACATGCCCTCAGCATGTAAATAATTAATCAGCAAAAAAAATATTTTGGTATAACTTGGCAGTTCACAAAATATTTCCCCTTCCATAGAAAAATTCAACTATGTTTTCACCGATCAGACAGAAGTTTACTCACCACAGACAACATCCACATCTATCAGAATGAGCATTTTTTAGGTAGAAAACTGCTAGTGAGAGAGAAAAAGAGAGAGAGAGAGAGAGAGAGAGAGATGAAACTAGACAGAGAGATGACACTGAACACATACTTCCTGTTTAAAGTTAAAAAGTGGGGGGAAAGGGCGACCATGCGGGAGTCGGGCATTTGGCTCTCGAAGGTCATCAAAGAAAGGATGGGCACATGCTTCTAGCTGCAAAGTAAGAGTAACAAATCCAATGTATTCAATGAGCAAATAATGTAGAGCAATAGTAACAAAATGGGTGAAAGATTGATGATATCTATTGCATGGCTTTTGTACTCCACTAGCAAGTCAAACAGGAAATTCAAGTATCAAGAATAATAACAGAATCCCGAGAGAGCAATAAAATCAAACATACTGCTGTGCAGCGAAGACTTGGTGAATACTGAAGTAGCCGTGACGCAAGATCAATGGCTTCAGGAGGCATTCGCTTATGGAAAACCTAAATAACGAACTTTGTCAATAGCATATAACCTACAAGTTACCACAGACCAGAAAGGAGGATGATGTAAAGTACCAGTCATACTCATACCTTGTGCCAGGGATGGGCTTTTATCTGGGGAAACCTGAAATCAGTGTAATTGGGATTCATACATCGAATTTCTTCTCGAGTTGGAGTGCCAAGAACCTATTTAAGAAAATTTCCAATCAATACAAGTATTAAAGATTTAAAGTTGCTTTTATTTCTTATCTATAAATTAATTCACCCTGTGCAGGTTTACCTTGATAATCTCTACAAGCTGATCAACTGCATTTTCTCCTGGGAAAAGAGGCTGTCACGAAGAAACTAGCATAAGTTGTGCAAGGAAAACAAATGAGTACTTAAAATGTATATATTGACACTCAAGAGTATGCCAGGAGAGGGATGACAAAACCTGTCCCAGGAGTAGCTCGGCAAGGACACAACCAGCAGACCAGATATCAATTGATGTAGAATATTCTGTTGCACCAAAGATAAGCTCTGGAGCACGATAATAACGGGTGCAAATGTAGGATATGTTAGCTTCACCCTTCACCTGATAATTACAAATTTTACATGGTAAGGAGAAGGACAAATAAGCAGTTTCTTATGCAGGTAACAATAATCTGTGTAACGAAGTGAATACAGAAGCTGGAAATCTAAGAAGACAGGTCATGGACATTACAACACCAATATTTTACTAAACAAGCAGTCCTCAAAATATAATTTAAACTGAGTGGAAAGAAAACATAAAACCTCATGCCATTCCCTCAATCTGGCTGCAAGTTCAAAAAAAAAGCAGCAAGTAATCAGGGAACTTACTAGATTTTTAGCACTTCCAAAGTCGCAAATCTTGACCTGGTGCGTAAGAGGATCTACCTGCAGACAGCACACAGTATCACTAAATAAAATTTATCAAACAATCCAGCTGAGAAAGCAGTACACGTCTCACTGCAATTAGAAGCCCCGAGGTTGTGACTTTGAATTAACTTACCAAAATATTTTGAGGTTTGATATCCCTATGGCATACACCAGGAACCGTGTGCATATATGCAAGGCCCCTAAATAACTGAAAAAGATGAACAAACTCGTAAGGTACAACTGCTGCGCACAGAAGCTCCCTGAAACATACAGATGAGATTAACCAAAACCTGATAGGTGTAGAGTTTGACATAGATGAGAGGAATCCGTTGTTTTGAACTGGTATAATGTTTTAAGACCTTGTACATAGTCTCAGGAACGTAATCCATGACCAAATTAAGGAAAAGCTCATCTCTGGTTGTTGTAGAAAAGAAACAGTGCTTCAAAGAAATCACATTGCAATGATCCATAATTCGCATTAACTGAAGCTCACGGTTTTTATATCGTTTATCTTGCAAAACCTTCTTTATGGCTACCGATTCTCCAGTTTCCAAGCATTTTGCCTACAGAAGAATAGCTGCAGCCCATCACCCACAGATAACTAGGTCACGAAACTAACATCACCACCATATTAGGCATACGTACCTGAAAAACAATTCCAAATGATCCTGTGCCCACAACACGCTCGGCCATGTAACTAATCGTCTGCAGAAAAGCACCACAAAAAGGATAACAATTCACATCCGATCCCCAAAAACAATTATCAGGATTACAATTATAAATTATGCAATCCCAAAATCCATGGCAATAGTATTCACATTAACAACTTCCTAACATTGAAAAAGGCAGTCAATGAGACTCCAAACATGAATTTCAAGACCAACCCTTTTTGGCTCGCCATTTTTGCCTCCGATAGTAGTGGAGATAATGTGACCCGTAACTTGATCATTCCCATTTACCACGGCTGGTAAAATATCCTGCAATACAAATGAAGCTGGTTACCAATCAATGCTTAAAACAAATTTTACTTTCTATTTCAAATAGCCCAACCAGCATTAAGGATTCCATATGATTACCATGGACTGGCAGAATATGCAAAATAAGGAAACACAAAGTGGACAGGGATCTTAGGCAACATATTACAGCCAAGAAAAAGCGATATCTTCTACAAACCATAGGTTCAAAGAAAGCATCATATGCCAGAAAACTTGAGTACTAAAACTAAGGAGAATCTCCATCAACCAGCTACTCGATTGATTGAATCACAATCCACCGAAAGCTAAACAAAAGCAGCTAAAAGTTAACTGAAAAGCAAATAACAACTAAATACCAAGTTCCTAATAAATCCATGTGAAGCCCTCAATTGTGAAACATAAACAACCAATGAAATACGACAAATTCTCAGATCGCCGGAATATTCCGGGAATATACTCCAACTGATCCTTTTAAAAAATCAACGGTACAAGGAGAAGTGGAGCTTCTGAGCTACACCAAAGTGAGAACAGGAGAAAAGCCAGCTAGGGTTCCGATCAATGCCGGGCAGAAATTAAACGAACAAGCAAATGAAGCAAGGGGGGAGAGGGAAATTTAAGACCTTATCTGGTTCCATATTATGGGCGGGCGGCAGCGGAAGCGGGGTTCAAGGCGGCGGCGGGTGGTGGATATGCTTGGTGAAGAAGAGCATTATGATTTATGAGGGGGATGATGATGATATTGATGTTGATGGTCGGGTGGTATGGTGATGCCGCGGAGGTCCCAGTGGCAACGAGGCCATGTGACTTTTCCTATCTGTTTTTCATCTAAAGTTTAATTCTATATTAATTTATCACTTTTAGAGGCAATTTCATTTTGCTCGCAGCTAATAACACCTTACTTTTGCTCTTTAAATTCAATTTTTTTTTTTATTATCAAAATAGTCTAATTTAATTTGTAGGATTTTTTTAGACTTTAATTTCAAAGTCTTAGGGTATTCAATCTGGATTTTCAAAAGTTTTTTAAAATCTTGAGGTATTCAATACGGATTTTAAAAAATCTTTAAAAAAAATTTAAGTATTCAACAATTTATGGATTTTAATACTCTATGAATTTTCTTTGATTCTCTTCAAAAATACAAATAGATTTCACTCTCCAAAATCTCTTCTAATTACCAGAGATTTATATGGATTTTAAAAAGTCTTAAAAAATCTTTAAGTATTCAACAGATTATGGATTTTAATACTTTATGAATTTTCTTTTATTCTCTTTCATATGGATGTCAACGGGGTGGGGCAGGGACGAGGGTCATTCCCCATCCCCGTCCCCGTGAAATAGAGGATTCCCCGTTCCCATCCCTGCGAAATAAATAGGAAAAAAATTCTCCCATCCCCACCCTGTCGGAGATCTCCGTCCTCGCGGGAATTCTTCATTTCTTACCTAATTATTTTTTAATCTCATTTAAAAAAAAAAAAGTAATATCTAATTTTAAAAAATACAATCATGCACAACAATTATTTTAAATTGGTGTTACAAAATTAATTTAAATAATTTGAAGAACCTCTACTTCTAATTTTTTTAGTTAACATATATACTAAAGTGAAAATTATATAATTTGGAACTAATAACATAATATTAAATAAAATATAGATATAATTTTGAATAAATTATTAAATGAGTAGGAAATTATGAAATATTTGTTTGTAATTTACTATTAAATTTAAATTATAGTATGTATATATATAAATATATATTAATTATATATATATAAAATAATGCAGGTCTCAGCAGGAAAACGGGGCCGGGAATACTATCCCCGTCCCCGCCTACGGGGCAAAAAAGTTTCCGTCCCCATCCCCATTTGCTTCGGGGATTTCTCGTCCCGTTTTGGGCGGATTCCCGCGGCGATCGGGGAATGGAAACGAAGATGAGAATAATAATGACAAATAATAATATATATTTTTTTAACTAATCTATTTTTGGTATTTTTTCTAAATAATTTGGATAACTTTTTTTATATACAAGTTTGTTTTATATACATTTGCATCAATGGTTTCAGCGCCGAATTCTATGGAAATTCATGTAAATCAATAAAAAAAAGTGTATTTCACAATCCTGTCAAATCTATGAAAATCCATGTAAATCAATAAAAAAATAAGTCAAACTCTACATGAAGTCTATTGATTTTCTAAATCCACGGACTTTTTAAAGTAAAAAAAAAAATCCAATAAAATCTCAATTGAATACACCCCTTATTATACCTTTAGCACTTAAAATCTATTAAAACATAAAATTTAGTTTTTGCTCAATACACTCAATCTCAATTTTTCTTCTTCTTCATCATGACTTCTTCCCCCCCCCCCCCCCCCACCCCCAAACTTTTTCTTCTTCATTATTCATTCAACCACTTAAATCAATACTCATTAGAGATGTTGATTAGGCGTGAAATTGTTATGATTTGTAGCCCGATTTGCCCATATTTTGTGTGTATTTAGAGTCATTTGAGTATCATTTTCATAAAATGATAAATTTGTCTCTTTGATGCTCATAGTTGGATAGAGGGCGAAAAGAGGAGTTCGTAGGACTTTGAATCGGCTAAAACGGACTCCCAGTTGTGAAGATATGAAAGAAACACCTAGGCGCATGGGCTATTGTGATCGTGCACCGTTCGAGTTCTAGAAGATTAGAGCACACGAGCGAGACGAGCTCGTGCGCCTGGTGCACGAGCATAAGAGATAGAGCGCCTATTATTTGCTGGTAGAATGAAGCACACGAGCAGTGCTAGCTCGTGCGCCTAGTGCACGAGCAAATGGAGGTCGTGCGCTTAGTGCACGACCAAGAGCAGCTCGTGCGCTCTCGGCCCCTGCACGCGCGATTTCGACCTTTTTCACCATATTTTGGCTCAATACTTATAAATACCCATTCCAAGCACTTTTTGACACACCACTTGATACTTTAGATAGATTTTGAAGGGGAAGAGCTTGGGAAGGAGATTTGAAGAGTTTTGCAAGTTGTAATCGAGGTGTTGATTCACGAATTCATATTTTTAATATTTCTTTTGAACTTCTTATATTAATTCTTTCTTTCTTTCTTTCTTCTTTAAGACTATAAACCCTAGCTTTTCAGATTATAAGAGATTATTTTTTAGACTTTAATTTATTCATTGTTTATGTTCTTTAATTTAATTGTTAATTCAATTATGTTTATGTTTATTATCATAACTATTGTTTTCGTTGTTTCAATTAATGTTAGGCTAAAACCCTTGCATGCTTAGGATATGATGAACTCGTAGAAGTAGGATGTTGGTACGTAATTAGGATAATTCGTGATGTTTAGTTTTGATTCTTTTAATTAATTGAATTCTTAAAATAAACCCTAAAATTATCTTGGAATTGAGTACGAAAATTGTTGGAGAGAAGACGACCGTATCACTCTTTAATAACTAATAGGCTTAACGAAAGAGTTTTAAAAGGGTTTTATAATCTCTACCGGTTTATCTGGGGAGGACGACCGCACCACCTTAGTTAAATTAGGGCTTCATTAATTGAGCACAATCCATATAATTTGATTAGTGGATCAGTGAAGTAGGTTGATAGAACTAAGTATTATGATTAACTTTTTAGCTTTTATTCTTGTGCTAGATTAGGGAAGTTGATTGCCTAGTTTTAGTACACTTAGAATTATTACTTGCACATCACGATTATTTTAGTTATTGTACCAACTCCTTCAGTATACGTAGGAATTCCTATCTCGAGCATCATCATCCCATATTTGCATTTAAACCCAAGTTATTTAGTTTAACTTAATTATTAGTATAGAGTAGTATAATACAATTTTCAATCCCAGAACATACATTCATATTAGCTACGAGACGTACATCTCCAGGGATTTACTCGCATACACATTTTTCCTTGGGTTCGATACTACTTGGTCTCTATACTTGCCAATACTATAGGGATCTCATACTCTTGTGGGATAACTACTAGTATAACTAGTATTTTGCGTCTATGTCAGATGTCAGTCTAGGCTTGGCAATGGGGCGGGGAATCCCCGATCCCCGCGGGGATCCGCCCCGAACGGGGCGGGGAATCCCCGAAACAAACGGGGACGGGGATTTTTTTCCCCGTAAGCGGGGATGGGGCGGGGACGGGGATAGTATTCCCCGCCCCGCGGGGATCCCCGCCCCGTTCCCCGCGGGGATCCAAATTATTTTTATATAATAAATATATTTATATGTTTATAATATATAAATTTTAAAGTAAATTATAAATAACTATATCATAATTGTCCTACTCAATTAACTATTTATTTTAAAATTACATCTATATTTATTTTAATATTATGTTATTAGTTTCATGTTATATATAATTTCACTTTAAAATATATATTAACTAAAAATATTAGAATTAGAGACTCTTCAAATTGCTTAAATTAATTTTTCTTAACATCAATTTAAACTAATTGTTGTTTATGATTAATTTTTTTAATTTTTATACTATATTATATATTTTTTTTATTTTAAAAAATGAGATAAAAAAAATATCTAAACGGGGAACGGGGAATCCCCGCGGGGACGGGGATCCCAGCGGGGCGGGGATGGGGGAGAAAAATTCCCCGTTTATTTCGCGGGGACGGGGACGGGGAATCCCCGACTTCGCGGGGACGGGGATGGGGAATGGCATCCCCGGCCCCGCCCCGCCCCGTTGCCAAGCCTAGATGTCACGAAGGAAGAACACACTTCAAAAAATACATGTAATGTAAGTTTCCTATGAGTTTATTATTCTATATGGTATGTGTTATGATATAAATATATTTAGAGAAGAATATTTAGGGTTTAAAAGTTGTATTGGTCAAATTATGTTCGTGGATTTAAAGTTCAGAAATTCTGAAAATCGCTCATGTTTGGCAAACTAGAGCCGAACATATATCATTATGTTCGGCCAGAATTGGCCAAACGCAATGATAAATGTTCGATCACTGTTGGCCGAACATTATGAATAAAGTTCGACCACTGTTGGCCAAACTTTTCTTCTTCTAGTGCGTTGCGTGCATGTTTTCCTTATGCGTGCGTGAGTGTCTATAGTGTGCGTGTGTTTGGGTGTGTGGGGATTTTTTTTTTATTTGGGTGTGTGTTTATTGTAGGGTTTAAGATTTGAGTGTATGAAAATATTGAAATTTAAATTGAGGGACGTGCATGTTTTCCTTATGCGTGCGTGAGTGTCTATAGTGTGCGTGTGTTTGGGTGTGTGGAGTTTTTTTTTTTTTTTTTTTTTAATTTGGGTGTGTGTGTTTATTGTAGGGTTTAAGATTTGGGTGTATGAAAATATTGAAATTTAAATTGAGGGGTAAAATAGACAATATATTAAGGGTGTTTTGAGTAAAATAAAAAAATAGGCACGGGTGTGAAGAGCAAAAGTTCGGGTGTTATTAGCCACGACCTTTTATTTTTTATAATATAATTGGTATTTTGCTAAAAAAATCGAGTAACTCGGGGCAAAATATTATATGAAAATAGTTTATAATAAATTTATCATAAAATAATTTTAAAGTATCAAATATTTAATTAAGAGTATCAATAATCTCATTAGAAGTATCATTAATTTGGGTAAATAGTACTCCCTCCGTCCCCTAATAACTTTCACACTTTCTTTTTTGGGATGTCCCATAATAATTTTCACACTCTAAATATGGAAATAAAACACTCTCATAATACCTACTTTATTTCAAAATATTCTTTCATTCATTGGTTTAAAAAGTTAATAAAACATTTTTTATTAAAATTTGTGTCACCCTACCTATGAAAGTTAATAGGGGAGAGAGTATTATATTGTAATTGTTGTAAGTTTTCTTGAATCCAAATTAATGATACTACTAATGAATTTTTTGATACTCCTGATTAAATATTCGATACTTTAAAACAATTTCATGATAATTTTATCATGAACCATTTTCAAATAAAACTTACTCTATAATCCACCTTCTACTAGTGGAGGATTCTATTTCAAGTCAAAATAAAATTTTGTATGGACCTACGAGTTCAATTTAATTAAGATTTACAATATTTTTATAAAATAATTATAATTTCTTTAGTTGTTTTAAATTTAACAAGAAATTTCGCATAATAAGCGGAGTCTTATCTAGTACATTTGATATTTTTAACAAAAAATAAAAAATGCATTCGATGTATAAATGTGTAGCTTGGATAAGAGATCTCTATGTTTAATGAAATTATTTCAAAGTAAGTAATAAAGTATTCAACGTTGACTATGTATAGAGTGAAATTGGTTTATATATGAATCATTGAAGGGTATTAGTTGTTTTCACTGAAGAGTATTAGTTGTTTTCACTGAAGAGTATTACAGGTTTACACTGAAGAGTCTTAGTTCATTTCCACTGAACAACTAAGACTCTTTAGTGTAAATCAGTAATACTCTTCAGTAAATACAACTAATACTCTTCAATGAAAACAACTAATACCCTTCAGTGATTTATGTATAAACCAGTTTTACTCTATACTTTGTCTTCAGCGTTTGGTTGAAAAATTATCTTAATTTAAAAACTAAGATCAATTCGAATCAACTAAAGAAATGATGAATTTTCTAAAAAATATTGAAAATCGAAATTAAATTTAAAATTCGTGAATTATATAACTAATTTTTCTTTGGGTCGACTATATACCTCTCTATATTTATTTAATACCTCCACTCACTTAATATACCCACCATGTTTTAAATAATTATTAGATACACCCCCCATGATATATCTACATTACCCTTACCTCTAATATTATTTTAAAATTTTGATACACCCACAAAAACCTCTTCCCCTTCCCCTTTTCCTACATTCTTCCTTACCTCTTCCCCACTTCTTTCACGCCACAACCACCAACGGCCTCACGAATGCCACGACCCCCATCAACCTCGCGAATGACACGACCCCAGACGCTGTGACTTGAAGCGAATATATTAACTTCTACTAGTCGCTTTCCCGCAAGCGGACGGGTTCACTGTAGTATTAGTAAGTATAATGACCAAGTATATCGAACCCATGAGATGGAGTGTATACGAACAGATCCCTGAAGATCTACGCGTCGTAGCTAATATGAGTGTAATATTTTTGGGTTTTTTTAAGATTAATTAAAAGACTAAAATAAACTAATTAAACTGAAGAATTAAAGAAGACAATTTAACTAAGGGTTGTTTTCAAATGAGATATGGTGATGCTTAGGATAGGAATCCCTACGTATACTAACAGAGCAGGTACATAATCAAAATAACTGTGACGCGCAAGAAATAACCTAAGTAAAAGAATGCAAGGTGAAAGCTCAAGATTCTAAACCCTATTACTTTACCCTAACACTCGACTTCACTAATCCACTAACAAGTTAATAGATTGTGCTTAATTAATGAGACCCTAATTTAACTAAGGCGATGCGGTCGTCCTCCTTCGCTAAACTGGTATATGAATTAACCCTTCCTAAACCCTCTAGTTAAGTCTACTCGTTGTTAAAGAGTGATATGATCGTCCTCTCTCTAACACTTTTCGAACGAAATTCAAAAGTAAAGTTAAGATTAATTTTAAGAATTCGTTAATCAAGAGAATTAAAACCTAACGTCACAAGTTACCCTAATTACGTACCCACAACCTACTTCTACGAGTTCATCCTACCCCAAGCATGCAAGGGTTTTAGCTAGACATAGGTTTTACGTAAATAAGAGCAATTAATAAGTAACGAACCTAAACATGATAATCAAGACGAAGAAAAGATCAAACATAAACTAGAGTTTAACGAAATAAAAGAATAACTGAAATTAACTCAAGAAAAGAGTCTAAACGTGTTCAAGAACAAAATATAAAGAAACGAAACTAAAAAGTAAGATCGTAGTATGAATTCGTAATGAAAACCTCAAAAACGTAAACGTAAAGCTTGCTTCTCTCCTTCCTTTCCAAAAACGAACTCTAAAAATCTAAAAAATATCAAGTAATGTCTCGTCTCCCTAAAAAAACGAGCTTTGGACGTGTATATATAAGCCACGGGCCGAATCGTGAACTCATGGGCCGAAAAACGCCTTTGAGAACGCAAAAAATGGAGTTGCTCGAGCAGGCCTGCTCGAGCGGTCGCACTCGAGCATGGAGCTCGAATGACACAAGTGCTCGAGTGGTGGAAACTTTCTGCATAAATTGGGGCGCTCGAGCGATGGCGCTCGAGCTGCTCGAGCGCATGAAATTTTCTATATGTTTTGGGCGCTCGAGCACGCTAGTGCTCGAGTGGTTTACTCGAATGCTCCCAAATTTTCACCAAGTAGTATTTTTCTTCTTCAACACTAACACCAATCGTATTCCTTCGATATCGTCTCATCCGGGCATCCGTTTGAGTTGATTCAAAGTCCTACGAACTCCGTTCTTCACCCTCGATTCACCTACGAGCATTAAAGAGACAAATTCATCAATGTATAGAAATAATGCTCAATTGACTCCAATTACTCGACGAAATCGGCCAAAATTAGGGTATTTCAAGTGACGAATCATGACAATTTCACGCCTAATCAACCCCCTCAAACTTACCATGTTGCTTGTCCTCAAGCAACGAAATAACAAGTCAAGTGAAATTGTTAGGAATGAGTCAAAGAATCAATCATGCAAGCAAATGAACTCGAGCTTCAAAGATCAATCACACGTATACTCACTCACTTTCCTTCATCATACTCATGCAACAATAACAAGAAACACCAAGATCAAGCATGGATGTGCACTCAACGGTGTGTTTCGCTCCCTCACAAGTATATATCAATGATCAAGGGACTCACTCAAATAATCAATCACTCAAATTGGCAGCCATAGGCTTGTAAGAGCTCTTAACTCCGACCATACTCTAGAAATCAATGCCGAATCAAAAAGGTCTTTTCTCAAGGTTGTAATGTAGGCTCTTTGGACAGGTGGGATAACAATATGGTAAAGTGACTCAAGTGAATGGAGAATAGAAAATCAAACTTCGGTACTTCGAGATTAGGAACAGACTACTTCAAACATATTCAATCAACACACTTTCAATTCCAATTCTCTCTACACTTTAATTTTTTTCTTTCTCACCCTTTCACTTTTTTTTTTCAATCACTTCACTTTTTTTCTTTTTCGCACAAACACATGAGCTCATTTTTTTTTCTTTTGCTCATTCTCAACTTTTTTCTTTTTCCCACATCTCATAACTTCATCACACCTTCTTCTCATATTCACTCAACAAACAACCTTTTCCTTTTCCAACTAAATGCGATCCTTTCACATTCACACTTTCCTATTCTCCACTCAAATTTGGACAAAAAGGCTTAGGAATTGGAATAATGTTCATATGTGCTAGCAAATAAAATAGGCTTTAGGCTCAAAGGGGCTAACAATGGATTCAATGTCATTGGTAAGGAAAATTTTGGCTAAGTGACTCAATAAAATCAAAGATGGCCTAAGATCCTATTCGGCATATCAAACTAGACACAATCAAGAAGCAAGAGCACACACAAGTTCTCGCATCCTCTAAGGTGACGATCCTCTCACAAATGAAGATATTAATTCATGCATCAAAATCTCATAAGGCTCAAATCTCACAGCTTTCACACCCATGCTAGTCCTAGTGCATTCTCACTCTCATCACACAAGTACTCAAAAGGAAAACTCACAAGCATACAAGTTCTTTCTCAAATCAACTCTCATTCAAACACTCACACAAAAGAGTTCTTAACTCAACCTCACAATTCTACTCTACTCATCAAACATGCTCAAGAATAACAACTAACAAGTAGAAGGGGTCAATAAGCACGAAATATACAACAACAAGTCAAATCAAAATCACCCCGAAGAGCATCTCAAGACACCAAATAACCAAACACACTAAAAGATAAGGGGTGCTCCGGTGCAATGTAACAAGAAACATAAAAAATTCCACCCCCCCCAAACTTCGACCTTGCGAAGAGGTCTAAGTTTGGGGCTGTGGGTTACCTCAACCAAACAATTCAGTTTCTCTCAAACGTAGCACACTCCCTTGCTTGAGTTCCTCCCTCTAGAGTACTCCATCATTCCTCTATTCTCTCGAGACAAGCCTACAAAACAAAACTCTCCAATACGAGGTTAAAACTTACGATTCAACAACACCCTAATAACATAATAAGAAATTAAAACAACTAAAAGCAAATAAAAATGGGTTGCCTCCCATTCAGCGCTATTTTTAAGTTTCTCATGCCGGACCAAGCTCAAAGGAGCTTATGGGACATCATACTCAAATTTACCTCCCTTACTCTCATAAGAGTGGTGCTTGCATGCCTTTCCTTGATGCCCCACCATCATGAACTCCTTTGATTTCTTCTCATTCCCAAGTGTTATGGGTCTCAACTCCTTCTCATCTTTATCTTGAGGGGTCTTTCCAAGCAGGTTGTTGAATTTGAACTTTTTCTTCTTAACTCCTCATTTTCCCTCCAACTGGATCACGTCCATCTTTTTCACCTCTTCCTCCTTCAACTTCTTCACTTTATCCCTATCAAAAGAATCAAGATCATACTGCTCATGGGTTAAATCAACTAGTGAAGGATTAAAGAAATCATGAACATGAGAAAGATTAGAGATAGGAGGTGTGTCTTCCACACGAGGATCAATTGCGTCCATGCAATACAAACTCTCATCCTCCTTCGGGTGCTTCATGGCTTCATATAGGGAAATCTTTATCTCCTGATCATCAACTTTCAACGTGATCTTCCCGTTTGCCACGTCTAGCACCATCCCCGCCGTAGCTAAGAACGGTCTTCCCAAGATTAGGGGCACGTGCTCATCTTCCTCCATCTCTAGCACTATAAAGTCGGCTGGAAAAATGTGATCTCCAACTCTCACGAGGACGTCTTCAACAACACCTTGAGGTCGAGTAATAGATCGGTCGGCAAGTTGAAGCGTCATCATTGTGGGCTGAAGTTCTCCACCTTCCAACTTCTTGAAAAGCGACAACGGCATAAGATTGATGCTCGCTCCAAGGTCACACAATGCTCTCTTCTTGATCCCGTTCCCGATATCACAAAGAATGGTGAAGCTCCCAGGATCCTTCAGCTTTGGAGGAAGCGCCTTGTGCACTAATGCACTCACCTCATGGTTCAACTGCACCAACTTCGGCTCATCCACTCGCCGTCTTTTCGCGATCAAATCCTTCAGAAACTTTGCATAGTTGGGCATTTGTTCCAAAGCATCATAAAAAGGGATATTAATATGCAATTGTTTAAACACATCAAGGAATTTAGCGAATTTCTCATCAAGCTTCTTTTTCATGAAGCGTTGTGGATATGGAACGGGTATCACAGATTTGGGTACCCCCCATTCATCTCTCTCGGTCTCTTTCACTTTCTCCCTTGCTTCCTTTGCCTTCTTCCACTTAGGAACTCTCTCACCCTTCTCAATTTCTTCCTCTTCAAACTCTTTGCTCGCTTGAGTGCTCTCACCCTCAACCTTCTTCTCAACTCCTACCTCTTCAATCTCATCTCTATCTTGGGGCGTCTCAGAATCAGCAGGTATCTGAGGACCTTCATAGTTGGTTCCACTTTTTAACTGGATAGCCTTGCAATGCTCTTACCCGGCTCTCTATTCAATGACTTTGCAATCTGGCTCATCTGGAACTCTATAGAAGTGAACCTTCGATTGTTCTCTTGTTGAGTTCTATTCCACTCAACGTTCATCTTCTGGAGCTCTTGATCACGTTGATCACCCTTTTTATGCAACTCTTTCACATCGTACTCCAAGGATGACAACCTCTTACTTCATTCCTCCACCTTCTGTAGAATCGCTCTCAACATCTCCTCAGTTGATGCACTGCCTTCTCCACCCGGAGGCTTTGAACCTGGGTCAACACCCGGAGGAACTGTAACACCCGCCTTCAGGTTAGCATATGAGAAATTCTCATTCTTTCTCCATGTGTTTTGAGGAGGCTGCTGGCCTCCTTGATAGCCTTGAGTGTTCCTCCAATGATTAGGAGGAGGTTGTGGACCTGGTGGTACAAAAGGTTGGCCATAAGAAGACCTTCCATTTTGATTACCACTTTGGTAGCCATTCTGATTGTAATACGGACCTCCCATGTAATTTGCTACCTCATGTTGTCCACTTGGCTGGTCTACTCTCTCATTCTCTGCTGCATGCTCTCCAACCAAATTCTTCCCCAACTCGAGGTTGTTGATCTTTTCCATCATGGCCATCAACAGCCTTCTTGTTCTTTCACCCCCTTTCTCCTACACCTTGCAAACTCTCTGAAACTCGGGATCCTCGTTCCATGCACCGGCATTCGTGACAATGTTGTCCACTATCTCTCTACATCTCGCTATTCCTTGGTTCAGAAAAGCTCCACTCGCACATGCATCTAAATGGGCTTGGCCAGCCTTACTGGCTCCACTGTAGAAGAATGTCATAACATCTCCCTCATTATACCCGTGCTGCGGGCACTCTATCAACATGTTTGAGTATCTCTCTCACGCTTGACGTAGGTCCTCTCCTTGCTTCTGGCGAAAGGAAGTGATCTCGATCCTTGCTTTGATTGTTCTGGATGGAGGGTAGAATCGCTCGAGGAACAGACGCTCGAGCTCGGTCCAAGTGGTAATACCTCCCCGTGGAAGCGTATTATCGTACCACTCTTTTGCTATTCCCGTCAATGAGAATGGGAACAACCTAAGCCTCTTGGCATCTTCAGACATGCCATTGTAATTGAAAGTGGAGGCTATCATGAGAAAACTCCTCAGATGTGTATGAGGATTCTCCTTCCCGATCACCCCCTTGAATTGATTCTCGGTAAGCAGCTTAAGAATTACTGGGGAAATCGAGAAGTTATTTGCCTCAACAGGAGGCAATGCCACTCCATCATAGTACCGTTGCGGCTGCGCTGCAAACCTCCCTCGAATAGCCATATGTTGATCTACGTTCTGAGGAACATGTTGAGGATTAGCAGCAGGTACGGGTACTTGTTGGGGTGGTGGTGGTTGGTAAACAGGTGGTTGATTGTAAACTGGAGGTGGAGGATACAGGTATGGTGGATAAGGATAAGGTGGGTATGGGTAAGGTGGGTAAGGCAGGTAGTTTTGTGGTAAGTTAGGATGTGGGTAAGCAGGGTTGTTCTGAGGGTTATGGACAATGTTATGAGCTGGATTCCCTACGTTTTGTGTATCCAGGTTTAGGCTCTGGCTATCCCCTAACAGAACTTGATTCTGGCTACCACTAACTCCAGTGCATTCAACTCGGCCCAATTCCTGATTGAACTCGTTCGCAGCATCATCCAACTCATTAGCGATGTCCATTGGTTCTTTCCCTCCTCCGGCAGTATTCATTCTTCTCAAGAAAGCTCGGTTCCTTCTAGCTATCGTCTCAGGGTCCAACGGTATTCTCTCTTCGCTCGTATTGCCTTGTGAGCGTGTTTTCATATACCTGACACACTAGCAGAAGGATCAAAATGCAACTGCCGAATGAATGAAAATAAAAATAAAAACAGAAAATAAAGTCACTCACTACTAACTACTAAGCTAAGTCCTATTAAAAAAACATACAACGCCATCCCCGGCAACGACGCCATTGACTTGAAGCGAAAATACTAACTTCTACTAGTCGCTTTCCCGCAAGCGGACGGGTTCACTATAGTATTAGTAAGTATAATGGCCAAGTATATCGAACCCACGAGATGGAGTGTATACGAACATATCCCTGAAGATCTACGCATCGTAGCTAATATGAGTGTAATGTTTTTGGGTTTTTTTAAGATTAATTAAAAGACTAAAATAAACTAATTAAACTGAAGAATTAAAGAAGACAATTTAACTAAGGGTTGTTTTCAAATGAGATATGGTGATGCTTAGGATAGGAATCCCTACGTATACTAACAGAGCAGGTACATAATCAAAATAACTGTGACGCGCAAGAAATAACCTAAGTAAAAGAATGCAAGGTGAAAGCTCAAGATTCTAAACCCTAATACTTTACCCTAACACTCGACTTCACTAATCCACTAACAAGTTAATAGATTGTGCTTAATTAATGAGACCCTAATTTAACTAAGGTGATGCGGCCGTCCTCCTTCGCTAAACTGGTAGATGAATTAACCCTTCCTAAACCCTCTAGTTAAGTCTACTCGTTGTTAAAGAGTGATACGGTCGTCCTCTCTCTAACACTTTTCGAACGAAATTTAAAAGTAAAGTTAAGATTAATTTTAAGAATTCGTTAATCAAGAGAATTAAAACCTAACGTCACAAGTTACCCTAATTACGTACCCACAACCTACTTCTACGAGTTCATCCTACCCCAAGCATGCAAGGGTTTTAGCTAGATATAGGTTTTACGTAAATAAGAGCAATTAAATAAGTAACGAACCTAAACATGATAATCAAGACGAAGAAAAGATCAAACATAAACTAGGGTTTAACGAAATAAAAGAATAACTGAAATTAACTCAAGAAAAGAAGTCTAAACGTGTTCAAGAACAAAATATAAAGAAACGAAACTAAAAAGTAAGATCGTAGTATGAATTCGTAATGAAAACCTAAAAAACGTAAACGTAAAACTTGCTTCTCTCCTTCCTTTCCAAAAACGAACTCTAAAAATCTAAAAAATATCAAGTGATGTCTCGTCTCCCTAAAAAACGAGCTTTGGACGTGTATATATAAGCCACGGGCCGAATCGTGAACTCATGGGCCGAAAAACGCCTTTGAGAACGCGAAAAATGGAGTTGCTCGAGCAGGCCTGCTCGAGCGCTGGAGCTCGAATGACACAAGTGCTCGAGCGCTCGCGCTCGAGCTGCTCGAGTGGTGGAAACTTTCTGCATAAATTGGGGCGTTCGAGCTGCTCGAGCGCATGAAATTTTCTGTATGTTTTGGGCGCTCGAGCAACGTGCTCGAGCGCTAGTGCTCGAGTGGTTTACTCGAATGCTCCCAAATTTTCACCAAGTAGTACTTTTCTTCTTCAACACTAACACCAATCGTATTCCTTCGATATCTTCTCATCCGGGCATCCGTTTGAGTTGATTCAAAGTCCTACGAACTCCGTTCTTCACCCTCGATTCACCTACGAGCATTAAAGAGACAAATTCATCAATGTATAGAAATAATGCTCAATTGACTCCAAATACTCGACGAAATCGGCCAAAATTAGGGTATTTCAAGTGACGAATCATGACAATTTCACGCCTAATCACGCTGCGACTATAGGCCTCACGAATGCCACCATTACCTATGAAGCGTCGACCAAGGCAAGGTGAGCCGATGTGACAACGATGAGATTTCATCAAACAATACTTTCGAAAAAAAAAATTTGCTTAAAATTTTTGAACCTGGTTTTTCGAAAAATTGTTAGATTTAAAAAAAAAAAACTTGTTGAAAAATGACAAATATTTTCGGCAAAATATTTTCGAAAACCTCTGTTTCGAAAAAGATTTTGCCGAAATCCTAACCACATTTCGACAAGCTTTTGCCGAAATCCTAACCTTTTTTTGAAAAACCAGGTTCGAAAAATTAGTGTCGAATTTTTTTAAAAAAACGTAGGAATAAAAATAACACACTTATCATCACACTTGTAAGGCTGCAGCACTGCCGTAAGGAAGATAAAATGGTGGTGCAACCACAAGAAGGTTTCCAACGCCGGTATTGCAACATCGGCTCCGACTCATCCGTAGCTTCTTGTGTTTGGTCGTGACTTTTGAGTTTCTTGGTGGGTGTATTAGATTTGCAGTATTTTATTTTTTTAATGATAAGGGCATGCGAGTCATTTAATAAATATATTATAATAATACATAAACTAAATGGGGGTATCTAATTAGTATGGAGGGATATATAGTCGGATCCTTTTTCTTTTACAAGAATACACACGGGACCATTTTATTACACTATTAAATGGGTCAAAGTACAACAATCTTCGTGATTTATGGGCATATATAATGGATCCGATTATATACCCCTCCAACATTGAAAAATACACCAACATATAATATGAACTACCTATTTTACCTTATAAAATTATTAATTGCAATACACCCCCTACACTATGAGTCCCCACCCTCCCTCCCTATAATCCTCTGTCGTTACTCTTTTCTAATTCCCGACGTCCCCAGTCCACCCCACTACCCAACCTTTCTTTCCTCCTCCACTTCCCCAATCTGTCTTATCCCGCCCTTCTTTGCTTCCCCAATTCTTGCAGACTAATTCCACAATCCCGGTGAGCACGCATTTTTTTCTTTCCTTTTTGTTTTCTATTTTGATGTTCGATCAACCATTATTAAAAAATGAATAGGTATTCTGTCATTTTAATCGAAAAAGTAGTAGTTATTCGACCGCTGTAATTTAAGGGAACAAAAATTTTAGAATTTTATATCCAAAAAAATTCTTTAGATTTATTTTCAATTTTTTTTTTCTTGGAAATTTTTTGTTGATTAAATAGCTTAGTTTGTTTCTTATTGCAATTTTGATTGTGGTAGGGTTGGTGGAGGCACCAACTTCAACGTCGTGACACTGTTGAAGGCGGCGACGGCGTGTTTGAATTTTCTTTTATTGAACGATTATTTCTTTATTATGTGGAGGGGTGTTTTAAAAATATATTTTGTTTGAAAAGGGTAAAATATATAGTTTGCAATGTATGAAAGTGTATCTTCATATATTGGAGGGGTATATAGCTGGTCCCATAAATAATGGCTGAATAGTGGGCCTTGATTGCTGAAAATATATGATTTATGGCCTTTCTTATGAATATAGGCGACCTATTGATCTGAAATAGGGCTGCTGTTTTGGGCATGTGCTGAAGTTTAATTGATAAAATGGGCCCAAATGTCTGAAATAGGGCTGCTGTTTTGGGCATGTGCTGAAATTTAAGGGTCCGACTATATACCCCTCCATGTTTATTAGATACTCCCACTCACTTAATTTATTCATTCTATTTTAAATAATTATTAAATACACCCACTGGAATACTAAAAGTCACAAGAACACAAAGTTTTCGATAAGAAGTTTTCGAAACTTACTTCATATTTCGACTGTCAGTTTTCGAAATCCAGGTAAGCAAAATTGCAAAAGTTTCTGGAAGCCATTTTCGGCAATATGTTTTCGAAATTAACTTATTATTTCGACAATATGTGCTCGAAATTTGAATTTTCGACATTATGTGTTCGAAATTTGTTTACATTTTCGGATGTTTGTTTTCGAAAGTTTTTAATAATGTGTGAGAATTTATTGCAGCAAAATCAAATGCGGTTTCAAAGAGGAAACTTCATAAATGGAAGTATCATTAACATGGTAAGTTTGCAGTAACAATCTTTCACAAATATCAAAGAAATAACAGAAGATCGAACTCCGCAGCTAGATGCATTGTGAATAAAGAATCAATCTATTTCCAATATGCATAAATGAATCAGAATATATGAAAATTTATGAACATCCTGTGCGGTGGTGGTCGGCGACGGGGCGTTCGGCGACCTGGCGCTGCGTGTGGCGGTCGGCGACCTTGGCACTGCGTGTGGAGGTCGCAAGGTTGCGTGGCGTGTGGAGGTTGCGGGGCGCCTAGCGGTGGTGCCTGGCGGTGGCGGTCGTGGTGGTGCCTGGCGGAGGTGGTCTCGGTGGCGCCGCAAGCAGATGGCGTTGTGGTGGTCCGTGCGGCGCTGCTACTTGTGAGTGTGGTGCGATGGTATGAAAAGAGGAGGATTTTTGTGGGTGTATGAATCTTTTTAATAATATTAAAAATGGGTAATTTAGTTTGAATAATATTAGATTAAGTGAGTGGGTGGGTGTATCAAATAAGTATGGAGGGGTATATAGTCGAACCCGAAATTTATTTGATAAAATAGGCCCAAATGTCTGAAATTCATTCTTCTATGTCCTCCATTGCATTTTAATACGGCACTCCAATAAATATTTGAGACTGATTTATTTCTAAAATTCTCATTTTATGTACAAATTCTTTCTTATTTTAAGTGTAATTATTAAATTAACTGTAAACAATGCACGTTAATATAACATCAATTTCACACAATTCCAATCACAGGGAAGAAAGTGTAGCTGGGCAAAATTTTATCGTTGATGATAAACCATTTTTCTTGACTTTTTATAATCGGTAGCTACTATTGAATAGAAGCCTTGCAAGTTCAGGGAGAAGATGAACGGTGAGGATGATGTGAAGGCGGTGGCAGCGGAGAAGATACAAGAGCGGGAGAGTAAGATAAAATACACTATGAACGCCAAACGCCTATAAACAAGGAAATATTATACATGTTAATACTACATTTATCTGTAATATTTATTCCACTCAACTATCTAATACTCCCTCCGATTCAAAATGTTTGATGTTTTAGGATTTGTTGTGAGAATTAAGAAGTGGTATATAGTGACTATTATACCCTTATGATATGTTGATTGATAAAGAGATTTATGGAAGGTCAAGTAGTTTATTTATGGTGTAACATTATTAAAAGGTAAGGAAAAATTATGAGTGATATTTTAGGGGGATTTAAATAGGGGCATAATAGGAAAATAAGGTGCAAAATACCCTAAAACATCAAATATTTTGAAACAAAAAAAACACCCTAAAACATCAAACATTTTGAATCGGAGGGAGTACTATATTCTTTTTTCTCTTATCCACAATCTCAAATTCAATCCAACCCAATTTTAATTTTTTATATACTTCACCAGTGACACCAACTCAGTCTCATCTAAAAAAAATAAATCACCTCTCCACCCTTGAATATATTGGATGAATGATTGTCTCCATGGTGGTCACATCACGTTTGTAACATGAAGAAATGATTACAAATGATGATTAGAAGAAGATAAAAAGTTAATCAAATGAGATATTGATTACCTTATTTAAGAGGAAAAATAGTGTTGTGGAACAACTCATTAAAGAATATTTTTTTAGTAAAAATAACTAAGAGTCTCTAGTGTAGTTCATATATGAATATTTTTACACTATACTTTCACTGAGACCTTATATAGTTTTTTTTTTTTTTTCAAATCGTATCATAATGAACACTGTTGGGTCTCCAACCTCCTCACACAACTCACGGTTCGTGTCCTTGGGACAAGGGTTCAGGCCGCCTGAGAACGGACTCTAAACCGGTGTCAACGAGAGGGCCAAAGACGAGTATGGGTTGCACTCCTCACCAACACTCTCCTCACTTTCTCTCTTCAGCCGTCCAAGTCACTGAGAAGAGAAGAAGAATCGGTTTTTGTATGGAGGCAGCCTACAATACCCTAGGTTAGAAGTGTGGGCCTCAGACTTAATCCAAATGGGCCAAAACCCAATTGGGCTCAAGCCCAAACCCAACATTCTCCACCTTTTTGGCGGTTCTCATCAACACCGGAATCCACAGGTTTTCCTCATTACCCAAACACACACACACATGCACAACACCAAGTCATACAAAGAACCTGCACCAACAAACTGTTAGTACAAAACCTGCAAACGACACAAAGTTAGTCCAGGTTATCACAAAGAAAACATAACACACAATCATGCAATTGACACAAAACAATAAAACATGAAAAGCACAAAGACTCGCTGCTCCACCTCACTTGGAGCAACTACGACACAAAGCACATGAAACTCAAATATGCAAACAGATGAATACGGGTACGGGGAAAACATGAAACAAGCTTCAATGTTTTTACGCAAAACACACATGCAAGCACACACATACACGTCATTCCCAAAGAACCCACGAGTATTTTCATGCTATCATTCCCCCCTCCTACCCACTATCTCAACATCTAATGCAACATAAGAGATCAAAGAACAATAAAGCAAGCACCACAAAGAGCATGCTAAACACAACGCTATAACAAACCCTAGACATGCTGCACAAACAAGAAGCATTCTATCCGATTTAAATAGCCAAACAACATTCTGAAAAACGTAAAAGTCATGCACCAACACAAGGCAATCGCATACTTAACACATTTTAAAGAAAAATATGCTAACACAAAGAAGCATAGAAAGACACAAAGGCGAGTGCTCCACCTTAATGGGAACACTCTAACAAACAACACGTAGAAAACAAACATGCATACAAACCACACAAAGAGAAGAAAGCAAACAAAACACACAAAGGACTAGAGAACATCACCATAATGCTCCTCCTCAGTAGAGGCCACATTAGCACATTCAACCTTTTGGTTTTTGTTTGGCTTAGTACACTCTCTAATCATGTGACTGGGGTCACCACAATTATAGCACTTTCTCACTTTGGGTTTCCTAACATGCTTTTCTACATTTCTCCCCCTAACATGCATAACCCCACCCAAGTTGGCATCACCCCCATTTTGTTTCAAGTCCATCTCCTTACTCTTCAAACCATTAATCACAGTCTCAAGGGTAACATTATCCCTACCGTATTTAATAGCAGATTTCACATCACAATAAGAGTCAGGAATAGCATTCAACAAGATAATGGGGGTGTACTCATCAATGCACTTATCACCGGTATGCTTAATATCTTGAATCAATTTAGTGAACTCGTCTAAGTTCCCATCAATATCCTTACTCAAGTCAAGTTTAAAACTAAAAAACCTTTCAAGCAAGAACATACGATTAGGCAAAGAATTTTCAGTGTATAACTCTTCTAACTTATCCCAAAGATCTTTAGCAGAGTCCATTACACCTGCTTTCCTAAGCACCGTATCAGACAGATTCAAAACAATAGCAGACAAAGCAAGTTCATTCATCTCAACTTTCTTTTCCTCAGACACACCAGCAGCATAAGAGTGATCAATAGCTTTGAAAACACGTTGTTGTACCAAAATACATTTCATTTTTTGTTTCCATATGCTAAAATCAGCTTTTCCATTAAAAGGGGCCATAACATACATGGGAGTAGTAGTAGCAGCCATTTCAGAAAATGGCAAATCCACAACCACAAAGATGCAGAAAAAACAGAACGGCAAGCGGAAGCAAGCACAACACAGGTCACAAGACACAAGACCACACAACAAGGATAACAGGCACGTAATTTTCCTAAAACTACAACACGAAAATCCCAACAGCCCTAAACCACGGCAAGCGGTTCACTAAGAAAGCAATTAAACCCGCGGCAAGCGCTACACAACGAAAACAGTAAATAAAACGGGTTACAGCCAATTTACCAGAGCGAGACCCTAGGTAAGGGCCTCAAACCACCGAAAAGACAACCACGTATCCCCGGGACCAAGCACAAAGTGCCGCAGAAATACACAACTTACGGTTGTAGCAACTCAAGGTAAATACTAAGCAATTTTATTCCAAAACAACTTACTGCAGAAACTTGTTAGCATACTTTAATATAATAATATATTAATTAAAATAAAAAGTAAGGTAACAGACGGGAATAGCAGGGGAAAAAAGGAAAAACAAAGGAAAATACCTTCAGCCCTTACCCGACTTACCTTACGGAACGGCGGCTGAGCGCGTGTCCGGCGAGCGGCAGGACGGCGTCGCAACTCCGGTGGCGCTGCTATGGCGGCAGGAGCGCGACTCCCGGCGACGGACGGATCTGCAACAGATCGGACGAGGCAGAGCTGGGATGGCTCCAACGGCGACGGCGTCGGACGGGCGGTGCGGAGGCGGACGAGCGGCGCTACGGTAGATCCGGACGCGAACAAACAAAGGTTCGATCCGTACTATCTACACACGAACGGTGGCGTTCGGACAAGCGGCTCTCGAACGGCGGTCGTGCACACCCAGCGGCGCTCCGGCGGAGGACGAGCAGCGGCACACACCCTCGGACCACGAACAGAGTCGACGGAGGTACCCGTGGCTCTGATACCACTGTTGGGTCTCCAACCTCCTCACACAACTCACGGTTCGTGTCCTTGGGACAAGGGTTCAGGCCGCCTGAGAACGGACTCTAAACCGGTGTCAACGAGAGGGCCAAAGACGAGTATGGGTTGCACTCCTCACCAACACTCTCCTCACTTTCTCTCTTCAGCCGTCCAAGTCACTGAGAAGAGAAGAAGAATCGGTTTTTGTATGGAGACAGCCTACAATACCCTAGGTTAGAAGTGTGGGCCTCAGACTTAATCCAAATGGGCCAAAACCCAATTGGGCTCAAGCCCAAACCCAACAAACACTACTGAAATAAAATAGGATTATTAAATCACAATCCTATCAAGAAAATCAAGACACGCATGCATCTTCCAAAATTAGTAAAATGCAGCTCGAATAATTGATTTATAATGAAAAAAGAAGACAACAATAAACAGAAATGTGGGCAATTGAGTTGAACAAACAAGAGTGTATATATTAAAAGACAAAAATCATGATGTATACATTTGGTCGAAATTAAAATTCCCAGTCGACGATGTCATCATTTATTTTAAGATTGATGATTCCGGTTGACTAAAATCACATGTCAGCAGTCCTAATATTATGAAATAGACAATTATAACATTTCATTTTCATTCAAAGCTTTTGAGATCTAAAAAACACACATAATATTATATATTGAAAATGATCTTCATGTCCATCGGCACACACCAGCTTATGGTGTAATGTTACATGTGATCATTTTGGTATGCAATTATTTAATTAATTAGGCACTCTACAATTCCTTCTAATCTCTCCATTAGTCCCCGTGAGTGGACTTATGTTCCCCATCTTGATCATGGCAGCAGCGAAGTCCTGTTGGAAAGCAACTAAATTACTACTGTAAAACCTAACCACCGAATCCTGCGACCCATTGTTGAACAACACCTGGTCCGAGTGGAGCAACCCACGTTGGGTCAAGAGGTTACCATAGTAATTGTTGTCTAACCGGTTAGGAGTCTGTACGTCGAGCATGGCAAGGTTGGTGTCGCCGCCGGACTGGGGGCAGGTGCCGCGGCGGTTGGCGGCGAAGGTAGGGTTAATGTTGGTTTCGTTGTAGAGGCGGTTGCGGAAGGAGGAGCACTGGGCGAAGCCGATGGTGTGGGCCCCGGACAGCACCACCATGTCGCGGGCGGTCAGCCCTTTCGCCGCGAAAGACGAGATGAGGGCGGGGAGGTCCGCGGTCGGCGCCGGGAGATCTGAGTTGGCGCCGCTCTGGCTTGCGGTCCTTGCGTCCCTTCTGCCTAGGGGAACTGTATATGTGTTCCCTCCCGCCTAAATTTTGTAATAAATAATAAGATTAAAATTTATGGTGGACTAAAATAAATATAATTAAGATCACATGTTTAATTTTGGATGGAGAAATCATTAAAAAAAATTATTATATATGTAAAGTACAAAAAATTTCCAAAACTTGGGGGAGCTGGGGAAGATTATCCATGCAAGCTTAACTTGTCTATTGATACTAGCTACTTTACTATATATATATATATATATATATGTAACACATTATCAATAATATGGTCGTATATATAATGAGAACACATTGGTATGCAATTTGGGAATAGATTAAAAAAATACTAACCAAACCAACTGCATCTTTTGCAGCAAGGGCAAGAATATCTGCACAGGAAACAGTGGCATTGCAAGCAGCTTCAACTCGAGTTTTAATGGTGTCTATCACTTCAAACCCTCTTACTGAATTCCTGTTCGGAAACGCATTCTTTTCCCCTGTGAACGTCGTCGTATCGTCTAGAAGAATTGATCCGTCACATCCCTGATCATCATCAAAACCAAATATTTATCGTAAAATAAGATACAATGATTGGAATATGTATAGTTAAAATTAAAACAGAGAGAGATTACATTAACAAAGCAGTCGTGGAAGAACAAACGAATGATAGATGCAGCAATCCTGAGTTCTCGAGTAATGGCTTCTCTCACAGCAGTTCGGACAATAGTTGCCACATTAGGACACGATGTAGCATAGAAGTTGGTGGTGAGCTGAGCATTTGCATTGCACACAATAAGGGCTATTATGGTCAGACTGATCAAACTATTTCTTATTGAAAAAGCCATCACCACTCCAATGATTAAAACTAGGAGGATGGTGATGAGTTTTGCGTGGGTTCTTCAGTGTTTTTATAGCCGAGATATTTAAATTATTGAGTTGCTAATAATCACTAGCTAGTGTTTTAAATTCAAACATTTCTGCTGAAAGAAAAACGCGTTCCCATGGAGTTTAGCCAAGAGGGGAGGTGATGATCAAAAAACGATAAACAAGAGGCTTGAAAAAGGAGACACCCAATATACTACTAGTTGACTTGTAGTATCCAAGTCTAGTATATGATTTGAATTTTCAACGGGGAGTATGTCCCTCTAAATCCCTAACTAATTAAACCTTCCAGCCTCCACTCTTTTTCTATCCAAAATTAACAAGTCACATTTTTTTGACTCAAAATAATATTCCATCTCCTATTTCTAAATACGCACAATAACTTAAACGTCAAAATAAAACCCGTGACAATGCATGATTACAAAAGATAGGTGTTACACCCGATATTTTACTACCCGACCCGTCGGGTATCAGACATGGACCTACTACTGTAGCGGGCTCGGGAAAGAATGATCCGCCGACCGGTCAGGCAGACGGGCGGGGACGTAGAGGCTACCCGACGCGAGCCTCTGGGAGCTGCCGGGCAGGATACTTAGTTACCCACAGGCCTGGGTATCGGGCGGCCAGCGGCGAGCTCCGGGGCAGGTGCTCTACCCGCCTACCCGCAGATGAACAATCAGGGTACTCTCGTCCGGACTCGTTTCCCGGTACTCGAGTACCCGTCTGCCCGACCCCAGACCGCGCCAGCTGTGAGAGGATGTCGGGTGCCATCAGTCCAGAGGATGTGACAGGGTCAAAGAGGGCAGTTGGGGCCAAGTCCAATCACCTCAGGGGTGACAGTGCCACGTGGCGTCCCCTCATTGGCTCGTAGGGGAGGCTGTAGCCACTTATTACCTTCCAGCTAGGAGTAGGGGGGACCCACAAGTCCACCTACCAAGCATGGGGAACCCCCACCTTGTATACTATAAATAGGGCTTTAAATGCCCATTTGTAACACACATCACATTTATTGCAAATACACTCTTGAGAGCTCATTTACTCACACATTGATTGCTTCTTGTTATCATTAATATCAAATCCTACCCGCTAGGAACCCGGCAGCGAGATCCGTTATAAATCGCTGTCAACATTTTGGCGCTAGAAGAAGGGTGCTAATATCGAAGTACACTCGGTTTCGTTTATCTAGTCACCTCGAACAAAACCCCATCCACTTTCATTCAAAGAAAAAATGACCACTTCAAAGGCCACACGAACCCAGCACCAATCCGAGGACATCGGCGAAACCGCCACCCCGGCTCCAGCCACGGCGGAAACCCTCCAGGGTCCCTTCGAGTTCTTGTCAGCCATAAGAACTCCGGAAGACCTCCAGGCCGCCAAAGCCATGATCGAACGCCGCCAGGCCGAGATCAACGCCGCTCCTATCCGCACTCATAGACCCGGAAAGGAGCCAGCCCGGTCCAGGGCCACCGGTCAGCCACAGCAGGAGCAAGAAACGGCCAGGAGGGCCGCCAGTAACCCACGACCTCAGAACCTAAAGAGGCGCCTCGACGAGGAGGCCGACTCGCAACGGGTTTCACGCCGACCTGCGGGGTCAGTTTTCTCTCGGTTGGGTTCCCAAGCTCGGGGAGCTGCCCGACACTGCGAGTCCAACGCCAGCTCCAGACCCCGGGAGCAAGAGCGGGCGCGATCCCCCAGGCGTCACAACGACACGGCCCCAAGGCCGTCGGTCCGTGACCGCTTGGGGGACAACCCTCGTCCCCGCTCTCCACCCGCGGCCGACAGCGCTATGGCCGCTATCCTAAAGAAGGTCACGGACCTAGAGGCCAAACTCGAAAGGCGGGACGGGCAACATCATGTCCCCTACATGCCCAACTCGCCCCTCGCAGACATCCTGGTGCGGGCCCCAGCCCAACCAAAGATCAACGTGGCCGCTGTGGGCCAATATGACGGGGAGACGGACCCCGTCACCCACCTGAGCAAGTACTCTACTTACATGATCTCCATGGGAGCTACAGACGCAACCCAGTGCCGGATGTTTCCATTAACCCTCGGCGACCGGGCACACCGTTGGTACTCCTCGCTGCCCGCGGGGAAGGTGGTTTCATTCCACCAATTGGGAGAGCTGTTCCTGGAACATTTCTCCTCGATGGCGCCACGAATGGCCGGCGCCAACCGCATGGCAAACCTGGCCTAGGGAAAGGACGAGACAGACCGGGCGTACATCGACCGGGTAGATCGCATCATTATGGAGGGCGAGCCCGTCGGGGACGAGGTCAAGCTCGTCGGGATCATAGGCAGACTCCGCCTAAAAACGAAACTGTGGAAGTCGATGAACAAGGACTACCCCAAGTCCTACGCGGAGTTCCGGCAGCGAGCCGGAAAAATCATCTACAACGCTGACATCCTGGCGCAGCGGCTGGGCGAGAGCACCCCTACCGAGAAGGAGAAACCTCGTGCCCAGGCGGGCACCGCATCAAGCCGGAGGAACTTTTCCTACCGGGCTCCCCAGCCTTTCAAGCCTTTCGATTCCGTCGAGGTGAAGCTGGCCGAAAAATTATCGGCCACCCCGGAGTACGTCTATGTGCAAATCCGGGACAAAAATATGATGCCCAAGGCACGGTCGTGGGTCCACAAGCCAGGGGTGCAGCTCAACCCCAACAAGTACTGCCACTACCATCAAACCGTCGGGCACAACACAAGTGAGTGTCGCGACCTCCTGAAACAACTCTGGCGTCTCTTCGAGGAAGGGAAGCTGGAGGAATTCGTGAAGAGACCGGCGGCCAGACCGGAAGCTCAAGCCGCTGCCCGTCCCGCAGAGCCAAACCGGGAGGCAGCCCTCATATGCCCACCCATGCCAGAACATCAGGCCCGTCGGGCAATCAACATGCTCTCCCCGGTGGGTGGCTTCGCACCCACCACCTCGCTGTCCAACCGCAGGCAGAAGAGCGAGCTGCGGGCAATGGACAACGTCCACCAGATCACCATGCCGGTCAACATGACGGCAAGAGAGACAGATGTTGGTCCCACTCGATAGATTAATTGCGGAAGCTTATGCAATAATGTCTTTCCAAAATCTTTTATAAGAGAGCAATAAACAATATTTAAAATAAAGCGATAAAAGACACAAGATATATAGTGGTTCGGATAAATATCCTACGTCCACTCTCCCTTATCACCAAGGGGTCTCACTAACAACCAACTCACAAACTTACTCACTGGAATTTCTGAAGTACCAGCACCTTCTTACAAACTCTTTAGATCTAACTTCGATCTAAAGATAGACTTACTCCAACCTTGTCTAACAAGATGAACAGGTTGAGTATATAAACTCCTTACGAGTAGATGAGTAATTAAGAACAAAAGTGAGTGCAATATGCGTAGTGATCAAAAGCTTAGTATGGCTATATGCGCGTGAATGATTCTAGAGCTTTTTCCAGATCTGCACTCAAGTATATATAGAGGGGATTAGGGCTAGCCGTTGGAGGGCTAATCCAATCAGATCCTCTATTTATGGAAGCTTCAATCAATCAATTCCCTAATTGATTGATTGGGTTGGTGGGATCCTTGGATTGATTATCTTCAAATACTTTCCAATCCAATCTTGATTTGACTTGATTAATCACCAACGGTCAATGCTTCCAATTACCTAACTCTGATTCTCTCCAGAGAAGGCAGGACCAGACACCAGGCAACCTCGGTGTCTTCTGGTCCTTATCTGGTGAACAACCAGAATACTCAGTAGGATAAGGGGATCAAACTGAGCATCTTTTGTTCCACCAGACTCGTCTGGTCTGGACTCGTCTGGTCTGGGGAAGGTCCTCTGCCTCTGGTCTGATCTCCTCTGGTGGAGTCCTCTGGTGAAGTCCTCTGGAGGGGTCTTCTGGTGACTCTTCTGGTGAGGTCTTCTGGTCTGGCAGTTCCCCCTAGACTAAGTCCTAATCTAGATCATCATCTGGCTAACAGGTCCAGATGGTCCTATTACATCTTCTGGTTTGTTTTAACTCATCAAAACTAACAAATTTTTATCCTAACAACAGACCTCCTCGCCTTCAAGGAGGAGGATCGCACCGGGGTCATCTACCCGAACCACGATGCCCTGGTCGTATCCGTCAACATCATGGGCGTCACCGTCCACCGCATGCTCGTCGACAACGGGGCCTACTGCAACATTCTCTTCAAGACCGCATTCGACCAGCTGGACAGCTCCTTTGAAAAGTATGTTGAACCATGCGACCAGGTCATCAAGGGCTTCGGCGACGCCACAGTAAAACCCTACGGGATAGTTAGGCTAGCCGTAGAATTAGTTTCTAGTATAGACGCTGAGGTTAAGGCTTTGAAACAACTCGACTTTATTATTGTCGACCAGCCGTCAACCTATAACGGGTTTCTCGGCAGGCCATTCGAGCACGAGTTCGAAGCCGCCGCCTCAGCATTCTATTATTGTATCAAGTTCCCAACCCCCTCCGGGAAGGTTGGGACTCTTAAGGGAAATCAGAAAATGGCACGCGGATGTTTGGCGTATATCGATGTTATTTCAAATTTTGCAAATCTAGATTATGTCTGCACAATCGGGGAGGGAGACATGGAAATAGACGAAGAAATCCCACCCACTGCCCCCCCAATGGAAGAAGATTCACAGACTTTTGAGAACATCCAAGTCGACTTGGAGCCAAGGCTCGGGTACGAACCCATGGAGATTGACAAAACCCTAACAGGGCAGATCGACGATCCACGCTACGGCGAGCGGGGAGCCAGCCCGATCGAGGAATTAATTTCGGTCACAATGATAAATCGGCCAGAAGTAAGTGTTCAACTCGGTTCGTCAATGTCCGGCGAGATGCGGGCAAAGATGACCGCATTTTTAGAAGAGAACTTGGACGTATTTGCCTGGTCCCACGAAGATATGGTCGGGATCGATCCAGCCGTATGTTCACACCAACTACACATCGATCCATCCCGCAAGCCAATCTCACAGAAAAGAAGGAAATTCGGCCCAGACAAATACGCGGTCATTGCCACCGAAGTCAAAAAGCTGCTCGACAACAAACTCATCGGAATGGTCGACCCCGACGACAAGCCTCAATGGGTATCCAACGTTGTACTCATCAAAAAGAGCAACAACACCTGGCGGCTATGCATCGACTTAACAGACCTGAACAAAGCTTGCCCAAAAGATCACTTCCCGATGCCACACATCGACCACCTGGTGGACAGCACGGCCGGGCACGAGATGCTCACTTTCATGGACGTATTTGCCGGCTACCACCAGATCCCGATGGCCGCAGACGACCAGAAACACACCACTTCCCTCACCGAGAAAAACATGTATTTCTGGAAGCGGATGCCATTCGGGCTCATGAACGCTGGGGCAACCTACCAGAGGCTGGTCAACCACATGTTTCACGATCAGATCGGGGCGACCATGGAGGTATATATCGACGACATCGTCGTCAAGAGCGAGAAGAAAGAAGACCACCTCACACACCTAGCCGAAACGTTCGAGATCTTGAGAAAGTATCGGATGAGGCTCAACCCGAAAAAGTGCAGTTTTGGCGTCGAGTCGGGCAAGTTCTTGGGGCACATAGTAAGCCAGCGGGGAATCGAGGCAAACCCGACCAAGGTACAGGCGATCCTCGACATGAGCCCTCCCCGCACGGTGAAAGAGGTGCAGAGAGTGACGGGCAGCCTGGCCGCCCTCAGCCGTTTCATTTCCCGCATGGGGGACCGATGCAAGCCTTTATTCGACAGCATGCGGAAGGGGAAACTAAACTGGACTCCCCAGAGTCAGCTCGTTTTCGATAACTTGAAAGCATACCTGTCAAACGCCCAGGTGCTGGCCAAACCCGTCCCCAGAGAGAAGCTTTTCTTATACTTGGCGGCTTTAGACTCAGCTCTCAGCGCCGTGCTAGTGCGGGCTGAGGGGCAGGCACATCTGCCAATCTACTATGTCAGCCAGACACTTCACGACGCCGAGCTACGATACCCACCCCTGGAAAAATTAGCATACGCTCTAGTAATGAGCGTACGTAAGTTACGCCCATACTTTTTCGATCACCAAGTAGAGGTACTGACAACAATGCCACTTCGCCAAGTACTTCATCGGCCAGACACGGTGGGCAGATGCCTCAAGTGGGCTGTTGAGATCGGGCAATTCGGAGTCACATACGCTCCTCGAACATCCATCAAAGGCCAAGCCATGGCCGACTTTATAGTCGAGCTCACTTACCCGGAGGCGATGTCCAAGATCGAGCAGCCACCATGGAAAATGTACGTTGACGGATCCTCCACAACTACGCGGGCAGGTGCGGGAATTGTCCTTCTCAGCCCGTCCGGCCAGTCGTTCACGACAGCCATAAGATTCGATTTCCACGCGACCAACAATGAGACCGAGTACGAAGCATTAATTAACGGCCTGGAAATGGCCATGGCCATGGGAGTGAAGAGACTCCAGGTCTACAGCGACTCACAGCTCGTTACGTGTCAAATCTCAGGAGAATATGAGGCGCGCAGCGATAGGATGTTGGCCTACCAAGGGTTAGCCAAGAACCTGCTCGAAAAATTCGATCAAGTTTGCCTAGAGGTGGTACCCCGACTCGACAATACTCAAGCAGACGCACTTGCCCGCCTCGCAACATCCGAAGGGGCAGCCGACATGTCCCAGATCACAGTTACTTACCTGACCGCCCCCACGAGCTCCAACCAGTGGGTGAGTAACCTGGGGCAGCAGGAGGACAGTTGGATGACCCCCATCCTAAAGTACCTCCGTGACGGCCAACTCCCAGTCGAACGAGTAGCAGCAAGACAGTTGCAGCTCTGGGCGGCCCGGTACACGATCATCGGGGACCAGTTGTACAAGCGAGGCTTCGCCCTGCCCCTCCTAAAGTGCGTAACGCCGGGGCAGGGAAGGAAGATCTTGGTCGAGGTCCACGAAGGACGCTGCGGGAACCACGCCGGCGGCCAGGTGCTCGCCCAGAAGGTTATCCGACAGGGATATTTCTGGCCCACCCTAAAGAAGGACGCAATCAACTACGCACGGGCATGCCACAAGTGTCAAGTCTATTCGCCGGCAATCCACCAGGCTCCGACCGAGCTCACCTCAATCCTGAGCCCATGGCCGTTCGCAAAGTGGGGGATCGATCTCATTGGCCCTTTACCTACGGCCCCGGGCAGCGTCAAGTACGCAATCGTCGCCGTGGATTACTTCACCAAATGGGCGGAAGCGGATCACTAAAAACGATCGACCAGAAACATGTTATCAGGTTCATCTGGCGCAACATAATCTGTCGATTCGGCCTCCCACAGATAATCATTTTGGACAACGGGAAGCAATTCGACGGGCTAGAGATGGAAAGATTCTGCCAGAAGCATAAGATCAAGAGGCTGTTCTCGTCACCCTACCACCCCCAGTCGAATGGGCAGGTCGAGGCAGTAAACAAGATAATCAAACACACGTTGAAGACAAGGTTGGAGGAGAGCAAGGGAACATGGGCGAGCAAGCTACCCGAAGTGTTATGGTCGTACAGAACAACCTGTCGAACAGCAACCGGAGAGACTCCTTTCGCTCTAGCTTTCGGAACAGAGGCAGTCATCCCGGCCGAGGTCATTATCCCAAGCCTCCGCACCTCACAACCCGTGGGGACCGAGAACGACCAAGCCATGCTAGACGAGTTGGACCTGCTGGAGGAGAGAAGGCTATCCGCCGAGCAAAGAAACATCGCTTACAAACGACGGGCTGAAAAATACTTCAATACGAAAATCAAAGTCAGGGAATTCGAAGCCGGAGACCTAGTGCTTCGACGGACGGTCGGACAACCCAAAGGGGCATTTGGCCCGAATTGGGAGGGACCCCTAAGGATATCTAAGCGCCTAGCCAACGGTGCCTACGAGCTAGAAAGCCTTGAGGGCAACCCGGCCCAATACCCTTGGAACGCCTCCCTACTCAAAAAATACTACCAGTAGGGGCTCATTGTAATCGCTACTCGAAGCGCAAATTTGTAAAAATCAATAAGCGGTTGTTTAATCAATCCCATCTTCGTGAAGTCGCTGCCCGACATTCGGCTATAGCACTTCATTAATTAATCTGTTGGTTAATTCTTTAAGCGGTTGTTTAATCAATCCCATCTTCGTGAAGTCGCTGCCCGACATTCGGCTATAGCACTTCATTAATTAATATGTTGGTTAATTATTTAAGCGATTGTTTAATCAATCCCATCTTCGTGAAGTCGCTGCCCGATATTCGGCTATAGCACTTCATTAATTAATCTGTTGGTTAATTCTTTAAGCGGTTGTTTAATCAATCCCATCTTCGTGAAGTCGCTGCCCGACATTCGGCTATAGCACTTCATTAATTAATCTGTTGGTTAATTATTTAAGCGATTGTTTAATCAATCCCATCTTCGTGAAGTCGCTGCCCGACATTCGGCTATAGCACTTCATTAATTAATCTGTTGGTTAATTATTTAAGCGATTGATTAAATAAATCCCATCTTCGTGAAGTCGCTGCCCGACATTCGGCTATAGCACTTCATTAATTAATCTGTTGGTTAATTTTACAGTTTCATTATCCGATTACGTTATTAACCCGATCGTCGGGCTAAATGCAAAGAAACGAGAACAAAATAAAGAGCAAATGGGATCTCTCATTAACAAGGATTAGCAAAAGGAAAAGTACAAAGGCCTGCGGCCAACAAACTTAACAAAATAAAAAGAAAAGAGTTCACGGGCCCGCCGCGTCCACCACGCCCGGATCCTCGGCCACCTCATCGTCGGCCAGAGGGTAGATGAAGGTCGCCGGGTCCCCAAGGAACGAAAGGTCCAGCCCGCGATCGACCAGATCCTTCAGGGTAATGTCGTAGTCCGGGGAGGGAGGATTGGACTCGACATAGCTCCTAAGATCAGCCAACGGCCCGGAATAGTCGGCCTCAGGGTTCTGACGGAGCAGAGAACGGATCGAGTCGGCATAGGCGTTAATGTACACCATGGATCCGGACGACTCGCTCTCAGCGGCCAGTCAGGCACGCTCGGCTTCCAGGCGCGTTTCCGCCTCCGCCGTGATGGCCTCCCTGGCTTGGCGGACTTCTTCAGCCGTCCTCACCTCAGCTTCGGCGAGCGCCCTCCGCTTCTCCTCCTCCAACTCTACCCGACTCGTTCGGGTGGCCTCCAGCTCTTCCCGGAGATTTTTGTTCTCTACTTCCAGACGAGCAGCCTCGTCTCTCTTCGTCTGGAAGGCCACCTTGTATGAGGAGGCAGTCCGCATCTCCCGCTCGAACTCGAGCATGATGCCCTCCATGGCAATAGCATTGCGGGAGGTACGGATGGCCGCCGCCCTCATCCGGTCGGCGAGCGAGACGGTCCTCGTAGCCTTCTGGCAGTTGAGGGTCCAGGACCGGGGGAGATTCAGCACGGCGCGGCGTAGGTCTTCCGGCCAAGACTCCGGCACGGCCTCCGAGTACGGAGGATCCTGCGAGCGCAGGAATTGAAGGACCTCGGGCGGGGGCAGAGGCTCAGGCCTGCATGACCACGGGAAGAAAAGTTGTGTTAAAAAAGCTACATCGCAAAATCGACCAGGAGACTTGGAAAAGGAGAACGAAATACTTACGTGAGGTGATTGCCCCAACCCAAGAAGGAGAAGTCGCTGCGATCGCGAGCAGGGGAGGCCGGGCTCCCTATAGTCGCCTCGACGGTGCCGGCCACAAGCCCGCCCGTCGCCGGGTTTAGGTTGACCGTCACCATGGCCGGGTCGACAGATGTCTGGCCTTCAACACGGGCCTGCTTCGACGGACGCTGCCCGTCCGACGGGGAGGAGGATGTCGGGGGCACCGGGATCGCAGGAGGACCACGGATCGTCGCCCCAGTGGCGCGGACAGCTCCCCGCTTCGCCAGCTTTGCCAGGGCGTTCCTCTTAGGAGCCATGTCGACGGTCTTCTCGGATGATTCTACGTTGACGACCGGGATGGCTGCCTGGCCGGCCTCAGGTGCGGCCCTCGGGGAGGCTTCCGGGGAGGATGATGGCGTGGAGGATTCGGCCGGGAAACGTTGCGCTGCAAGAGGAGTGATGAGGTTAAGAATCGAGAAGCGAGAACGAGGATAAGAAGGGTCGGGCAGGAAAGAATCTTACCACCGAAATTTAAATGGCGCGGTAAGGTCTGAAGTCCGGAGAGCCTTCTATACTCGTCATCGTTGAGAAGGTCGATGTCGCGATTGTCCACGCTCTCGGATCTCACCAGGGTAAGCGTCTGCCTGAAGTCGTCGGTCAGGTCGGCCTGGTTTGGGACCGCGCAGCCTGCACAATGAAAGAAGAATTAGATCAATACTAAGAGATGAGAAAAAATTCAGTATCTACCTCGACGGTCGCGCTCCCGATACTCCCGGGGAACCGGGATGGTGTGCCCGTCAACACCAACGCTCTCCCAAGCGCCGCCGACCCACCACCATTTCTCCTGCCAGTGCGTCACCTTCGTCGAGATGCCGAAGACAATGGCATCTCCGCCCCGGGGCTTCACGGAGTAATACCCGTGGTTCATCTGCCCGACCGAAGCCACGGTGTAATAAAGATAGTTGATCTCGGACGGAGTAGGCATACGATGCAGCCCGCGCTGTCCGAGCGCAACCATTGCCCCCAGAATGTAGCTCCACCCATTCGGGGTGATCTGGGTGATCGACAGGTTCCATGCAGCGAGCAACTTGGAGATCGCCGGGTGAAGCGGGAAGCGGAGCCCGACATGAAGTGTGTCCGAGTTAATGTCGATTAGGCCTTCCGGAGGTTGGTCAGCCCGTTCATTCTCCCGGGGGGCATAGAAGAAGACGTCGGAGGGCGTCTGGAATGTCCAATACAACTCCTTTACGTCGGCGTCCGGGGGAAGGCAGCTGGGGCGGCGAGAGGCCCCAAAGTCGGTGTCCCGGGCCTCGAGATATGCGCGGGGAGAGCGCTTTCGCACGAACCGGCTCATATATTTCGAGTAGTCGAACCCGATTAGCCGGCTGTCCGCGTAGTTTATTTGATCGGGTACAGCTTCCCGATCGAACAAAAAATCTTCGGCCCTGGGCGGGTAGGCTGAGACCGGGGAAACACTTAGGGCTTCCCCCTCTCGTTGGGGGCTCATCCCCTCCAAATCTTCGGCGAAGGCATCCACATTCGTGGAATTGCCCTCGCCCTCCCTGGCGGCGGCGGCACGGGAAGTCCCTTCCCCGGCGGGATGGAGAGGCCTCTCGGCGTCGGCGGCGGCGCGGCGACGGAAGTGGTAGGCATCGGCTGCCCCAAAGCTTTCGACGGAATCACTCATGGCGAGTGGGGGTAGAGAGAAGAGAGTTTTGAAAAAGAAAACAGGGAAATTACCTCGGAAGTCGAAAAAGTCGCCGGAATCTGGGAAATTCGCCGGAAGATTTGAATCTTCTTAAGGGGGGGCACGGGTTTGCAAGGGAGTGAAAATGAGAAAATGGGCTGAAAGCCCCTATTTATAGAAGAAGGAGGAGGGACTAAACTGCAAAAAAGGGGTCAAAAATGGAATAAAACGAAATTCAGGGGCGCGCGTGGGGGCCACGCGCGCAACGGTTGGGGAGCAGGTTCGGCGGACGTGACCCCTGGACTTCTGCGCATCAGTCACGCCATCCCGTGACGTCAGCAGATGCGGCATACGAGGCGTCGTCTCGGAAACCGAAACGTCATCCCCAAAATTCAAATTCAAATTCAAAAGAGTCTGCAGTTCAACCAGCCCGCCACCCGACGACTGCGGCCTCCCGATGTCGGGCTGGTGGGGCAATTGTTACACCCGATATTTTACTACCCGACCCGTCGGGTATCAGACATGGACCTACTACTGTAGCGGGCTCGGGAAAGAATGATCCGCCGACCGGTCAGGCAGACGGGCGGGGACGTAGAGGCTACCCGACGCGAGCCTCTGGGAGCTGTCGGGCAGGATACTTAGTTACCCACAGGCCTGGGTATCGGGCGGCCAGCGGCGAGCTCCGGGGCAGGTGCTCTACCCGCCTACCCGCAGATGAACAACCAGGGTACTCTCGTTCGGACTCGTTTCCCGGTACCCGAGTACCCGTCTGCCTGACCCTAGACCGCGCCAGCTGTGAGAGGATGTCGGGTGCCATCAGTCCAGAGGATGTGACAGGGTCAAAGAGGGCAGTTGGGGCCAAGTCCAATCACCTCAGGGGTGACAGTGCCACGTGGCGTCCCCTCATTGGCTCGTAGGGGAGGCTGTAGCCACTTATTACCTTCCAGCTAGGAGTAGGGGGGACCCACAAGTCCACCTACCAAGCATGGGGAACCCCCACCTTGTATACTATAAATAGGGCTTTAAATGCCCATTTGTAACACACATCACATTTATTGCAAATACACTCTTGAGAGCTCATTTACTCACACATTGATTGTTTCTTGTTATCATTAATATCAAATCCTACCCGCTAGGAACCCGGCAGCGAGATCCGTTATAAATCGCTGTCAACAATAGGTACTATTAATTAACTAGGGGAGACATAGTATCTCCCTCCTCTTTTAATAAATTTATCATATTTCTCTTTCGGGCAACCTTCCATGAATATCTAATACAATTTTTTGAAATTCAATTATCCAATTTTTACTTTTCTTTATTCTTACATTTACATTATTTTTTCTATTCAATCACATTATATATACTATATATATACTCCATTTTATAGTAATATATTTTAATTTTCGTGCAATTTTTTCATTGAAAACTTATCGAAGGACGCACGAAGTACTTTTTATCCTTAAACTGTATTTTTAGCAATTTAAAATTTATAGATTGTGCTTTAGTAACTTACACCAAAATGCGGGTTCTTTTTTAGTGTTTTTCTTTATCCTCTCTTCATTATCTCTGATGACCTGAATCTATGAATATATAGATTTAAATATCGAGCTCTAACTACTTGCATTATCTCACTTCGCACAGTATTTGAGTTATCCCACTTGGAAGTAATGACTACCACTACAAGAAAAAAGAGTTACACCGACGAAATAATTGGTCGGAATAAATAAGAGTTAGTCGGAAAACGGTCTTTACTGACTAAAAATCCGTCATTATAATCTGTCGTAACAAGCCTCCTCGGTATTGTTTTTGCCGACTGGAAAAATGGTCGTCGGAGTTATTAATTTATTACCGACCGGATGTTACTCGGAAAAGGGTATATTTTCGATTTAATTTTATAACACAAAATAATTTATACCGACCAAAGGTTTTGTCGCTAAAAACCAAGGGCATTGTTGTCTTCCACTCAAAGTTTATACCGACGAACAATTGCTCGACATAATTCACTGGGATTTATGTGCTACCATTTTACCGACGAGTTTGCCGTCGTAATTATATATTAACAAATTTAAAAAAAAAACCTAAAATTTCATTTCCTATGAGCAGTAGTGCCAGCATCTTTTGTACAAAAGTGAAAGATTAAAATCCATGAGAATCTCCACCAGTAGAAAGCTTAATGATATTAAGGAAAAACAAAGGTTATCGCTCTATTGTCGAGCATAAACATCTTAAAAGCAAAACTCAAATAACTCAAGCTTCTATAACTTTAATAAAAAGAATGCATCATCATTCTCTCATTCAATTATACATGTAATTAACTCTATATCATAGATACTCGTAACAATTGGATCTTCATTCTAAACAAATGAATAATCTGTTGATAGAAACTAACAAACCTAGATGGATGTTTGGTTTCGCAAGCACATAGGTCCTTGAGTTGAGAATATTTGTTATTCTTTCTGTAACAATGTCAATTGTATGTTGTCCAGTGTTGCCATTAAATGCTGAAACAAGATAAAAATCAAAATTAGAAACAATACAAAGAATATCTAAATTATAGTTTATTAAAGAAAATAGTGATTTCATCTCATCTAATATTCATCAATTTGTCAATTAATCTCCATCCTCAACTTGTCCCATTCAAACCAAAAGACTCCTAATATTATGAAATACGGGCAAGCCAAACAAATAATTTCTATAAACAGTGGTTTACCCTCTCTTCTTTAAACACAACAACCACTAATTAAACTACATTCATGCCTTTCTTAGATCAACATAATAAAGCCAACATTATCTTGTCCACAAAATCACAGCCCATAAAATTAACAATAATCCTCACCAGTTAGTATAAGAAAACCCAAAAAACATTAATCTACTACATTTAAACCAAATAAAAACACATAGCAGAAATTTAGTAGGAAAAAAGAGCATACGGATTCCAAATTGAGTTTAACCGAGGGAAATATTACCCATTCACTACAAATGAGTTGTCGAAGCCTTGAGAGGAAGCTCGAGCTTATGCTCACCATTTTCTATCCAATCCACTAGCCTGTTATATGTAACAACACATAATTATTTAGAAAAACAAAATAACATCAAATATAAATGTAGAAACACAAAATCGATGATAAACAAAATACTGTATAATGGAGACCTACTATCAAAAGCCCGACGGATGCTTGCACATGAGCACATCTCATGGGTTTCCATTGCAAAAAAAAAAAAATTTATATACAACTTCATGAATAATATATAGCTGCAAATAAAAAAAAAAGTTACACTACAATTTTCAATAAATCAAGCAAGATCGTACCTTTATTATAACAGAATATGCTTATTCATGAAGAGATTTTTTTTTTTTTTTATTTGAGGAAAGATGGAGATGTATTCTAATAATATGTGGGAAATGTTTTTTTAGGATAAGGTGAAGATATAAAATATAAAGTGAAAAGTGTTTTTTTTTTCAAATTAGAGCGCACTGTACGAAATTTTTTTGGGCGGAAAGGAAAAATTTGGGCGGCAAATTTTAAGATGAGACCAAAATTTTTACCGACCAATTTCCAGTCGGAAATGATAGTTTTACCGACGGAAAATTAGACGTTAATATCTTTGTGCCAGCTTGTAGTCAATAGTGAATTCACATCGCCCAAGTATACTGATTGAAAATTCATCGGTATTGATTTGTAATTATTACCGACGAACACTTCGTCGGTGTAATGTGATTAATTAAAATGTTATTAACGACAAATTATTGGTTGGTAGTAAAATGAAAAATAATGTGTTTTCTGTATGTTATTACCGACGGACTATTGGTCGGTAAGAGAATATAATTTTTTTACCATTTGTTTTTTAATTATGTTTGGCGGGAAGCAATACTTTTGCCCGCCAATAAAATTTACCGACTACCTTATAATTTTTTCCGACGGATTTTACAATGGTCGGAATTCTAAATTGATAGTGGAGGCATTTTTCTGTAGTGCTTTTTCCCGACTAAAAGTTAGTCGGTAAAATTTTTATTTCCGAAGGATTTTTGTCTGTCGGTATAAGTCCGTCGGAAAAGTTCATATTTCTTGTAGTGTACGAACAATATATATAAGTAAGTCACAAATTATTAAAAGAGTAAGTATAGAGAGAAATTAGTTCATACATAAATTATTTAAGTCTATTAGTTATTTTCACTAAAGTGTATTAATTGTTTTCACTAAAGAGTATTAGTTATTTTTTTATTGAAGAATATTAGTTTTTTTTTTCACTATACAACTAATATTTTTCAATGAAATCGAACTAATATCTTTTAGTGAAAATAATTAATACTCTTTAGTGGTTCATGTATAAATCATTTTCACTCTATACTTTGTTTATTAAAATATGACATAAATCTTGAAAGTGGATAAAATAAAAATCTAAGCCTAAAAACTTTGGTATGTTCACAAACAAGATTAACAGCTTTTTTTTTTTAAACATAAGTGATTTTAGAGTATTTTCAAACTCTTATGGGATTATTTTTTTGAAAAAAATTATACAGACCAACTTAAAAGTATTAAAATAAATTACAGCTTATATAAAATTCAAGCCATATATATTAATGAGTTGATTACTTAGTTGCAATGGGTATTTCAACTCGTGTGCATACAAGTGTATAGCATGCACTTAAAAATTTAATGTTAAATTTCATATTAATTTTGACTTTTCATAGTTTAATTTATTTGAAGATTTTAAATTGGATTCAAAATTTAAGTGTGTTTTGCACTTGGTGCATACAAGAATTTGTGTGCTTAAAAAAGTAATTATTTAACAAATATTTGCAATTTAAATTTTTTTTTGAAAAATTTGTTGTATTTCCAAGTTCTATCTACTTAAAAAAAAAAAAAAAACCCCCACTTAAATCACTTATATTAAAGTATAATCAATTTGCAAAAGCCCTTTGCATACGTTATTGATATAATTAAGTAGGGCAAAGTCTCATATGCACCAAGTGTACGGTGCACTCACTCAACAGTTGATATTGAGACTAACTTTTCAGTGTAATTGAGACTAATTTTTCAGTGTAATTGAGACTAACTTTTCAGTGTAATTGAGACTAACTTTTCAGTGTATACATTATCAACTGTTGAGTGAGTGCATCATACACCAAATGCACAAGAGACTTACTCATTAAGTAGAATTAGGAAACTCCTTAAATACCACAGCAATCGGCTTAAGTCATGAGCAACACTTCAATGTAGAGGTTCTGATAGTTCATTTTTAAGCTTTAAAATCCCTACATATTTTTATAACCGACTGAAAGAAATAATAGTGAAGAAACCTCATATTCTTTATGATAGGTACCACGTCATTTAACGTAAACTATAATCAAATATTCTGAAAATCAGCAAAACAATCGAGAAAAGTCATCAATCTAACAGGATAGTAACAGGCTAACAGCATATATTGCTGTAATATGATGTAATAGAAAAAAGTCATCAATATGATGTAGCCCTACTTTTGAGGGTTTCAACTGGAAAAAAAAAACAAAAAAAAACTCTATTTCAAGTGTTAATTTAATGAGACAAATGAGGAATTCTGGAATATAATTGGGCCTTATTTTGTGGATGAGAGTGATGTGGTTCGGGCTTAAAAATTGAGCAAACGTTGTGGGCCAAAGTTGTCAATGCTACATTGGGTCGAAATCCCTAAAATTGATCAACAGACTGTGTTTTGAAACCCTGGTTTAAGTGGTTTTTTCAAGTGGAGAATGTTTTGAATAAAATAATTTTAAAAGTGAAACTGTTTAAAAAAAGCAATCAATGAATACATATTTGCAAAAATCAATTATCATAATTCAGAAGAAGTTCTTCCTGCTTTTCCAAAATAAATCCTAAAGTGATTGAATATAGATTACAAACAATGTAGAAATAACTTTTTTTTTTTTTAATATTCTACCTGCAAAATAGTGATTGCAAACAATCACTAAATTGGATCATAATCACACGGATCAACATCTAATGTCTCATATGCATCTGATGTACGGTGCACTCAACAATTGAAATTATTTATATTAAAAATTATGGCTGACTATACTAAAAATGTGGGTTGATTAAAAGATGCTCACTCTTTCATGTAATATTTGATTATTTGACTGTGAAGTTAGTATACAAATTCGTCCGAATTAATGTTAATGCACTATCTATTACAAAATAAAATTTGAAATGGAGTCTATTTATTCTCCACAAATTTATAGAGCTCAATTATCAATATTTTAATAAAGTAATGATTGAATTTCAGTATTTTAGTCCTTGCACACTTGCATAAAATCGATATTTAGATTACAAACGCAAATTATTAGAGGAATTGAAAAAAGGTATCTCCTCGAGCCTCGAGGTCGAGGCCCAACTCCACAAGTCGTAGAGACTAGAGAGCCTGCTTTGTCCCGTTTCCTACCCGACCCGGCCCGACCAATGAAACAGGTTCAAACCGCTAACACGTTTTCTTTGCAAATTTAAGAAATTAGAAAGGAGAGGAGACGCTGGGATTTTGGATTTGCACTTTCCAAGCAATTTACAGTGCATCTAAGTGGAGAAATTTGGAGGTAGACTTGAATCCAACATCGAAGAAGACTTTTCAGCTATTCACAAAGCTCCATAACTGTAGCATTGGATTTAGCTCCATTCTTGCTAAAGTTGTTAGTTCGATCGGAGAGGAATTCCTTATACGTCAGCTACACCAAGTTATATACATCAGTTCCTGGTATTTCCCACTCTCTTATTCATAAAATCTTGTTAATTTCATGCTTGCTGCACTGATCTAATCTTTTTTGCATCTTCACATCCTCAGCGTGTCATAAACTGCGCCGTTTTGGGCTTTTAATGTCTTTTTTTTTTTTTTTTTCACATGAAAGTGTATTTGAAGATGAACTGAAACCAAAACTGGCATTCTGCTTCTGCGTGAGTGTATAATTTTCTAATAATTCGTTATTTTCTCTCTGTTCCGATTGCAATTTCTCCTGCTGCACATAATGCTAGATAGCTTTGTTGTTTTGGATAAGCACAACAGATGAATCATTCCTGACTAAGCTATAGCTCTTGTAATTTGTTGTCAAATTATTTTGAATTATTTTAGTGATGTTAATACTCGGAACTGTTGTGATCAAACAAGAGCCAAACAACAACTCGAGCAGGCGAGGATGGCCGAGAGTGCTGTTTCATTTCTCCTGAACCAGATTACTGTGGTGCTCCGGGATGAGCAACAGCTACTAGGAGGACTTGAACGCGAGATCGAGTACATCCAAAATGAATTGGGCCAAATGAGGGAGTTCCTCAGAGTTGCGGATGCAAATGAGGAAACCAACCCCAATCTCAAAGAATGGGTTGCACAACTCCGAGAAATCTCCTATGATGTTCAGCATGTTCTTGACAAATACATGCTTCGATTTGGAAGGCGTCTTGGCACAAACGGATTCATCAAAAGGTTTCATGCTTCAATCAAGAATTTGAAAGCACAACATCAAATTGCTTCGGAAATCCAAGCTATCAAGTGTAGATTGGAAAATGTTTCCAAGATTCACCTGAAATACAGAGAAATGTATACTGTCATGGATCGAGGCTCCAGCTCTACTATCTCATCGTATGATGGTCGGTGTGATGCACTGTTCTTGGAGGTATCTGATGTTGTGGGGATTGAAAAATCAAAGGAGCAACTTATTGAGTGGATTTGGTCAGTGGATAGTAATGGATTTGAAGTAATTTCAGTGGTGGGAATGGCGGGGATGGGTAAAACCACACTTGTTAAGAAGGTCTATGATGATGAATTGGTATACAAGCGTTTTAATCGGCATGTTTGGATTGTTGTTTCGGACTACACAGATACCAGACATATTTTGTCAAATTTGATCAAGAAACTAGTAGGGGAAATCAAGGAATCACCGCCCCAAGAACTCGAGGGCATGAGCATTGATGAGATGAGAAACTTTATTTATGAGTTCCTTATAGAAACGGACTACATAATTGTTCTTGATGATGTTTGGAACATATCTATATGGGAAGTCATCAAATTCGCCCTTCCTAAAAGAGTGGTCCATGGTTGCATCATCATCACCACACGCTTTAACGGCATAGGCAATGTTGCTTGTTGGGAGACCAATCATGTGTATAATTTGGAGTCATTACCTGCAGAAGAATCGAAGGTGTTGTTTTACAAAAAGGCTTTTCCTAGAAACCCATGCCCTCCTTATCTCAGAGAATATGCTGAAAATATCTTAAAGAGATGTGGAGGTTTACCACTAGCAATTGTTTTAATTGGTGAGCTCTTAGCTACGAAGAACAACCGAGTTGAAGAATGGGAATTGTTCAATCGGAGCCTTTGTCATGAATTAGAAAGTGGCAGCCTCCAGAGATTATGGAAATTGCTCTCTCTAAGCTACAATGATTTGCCTTACTATCTCAAGTATTGTTTTTTATACCTTAGTATCTTTCCAGAGGGGGGCTTGCTAGAGAAGGACAAAATTGTTCGATTGTGGATCACAGAAGGATTCGTGCAGTCAAGACAAGATAGAACCGTTGAAGAAGTAGCAGAGGACTTTCTAAATGAACTTCTGAGCAGAAGTCTGATTCAAGTGGCTGAGAAAAATGTAGATGGAAGAGCAAGGACATTCTGTATCCATGACCTACTACGAGAATACATTACCTCAAAGGCGAGAGCACAAAATATTGTAACTATACAGAATGGAGGGAAGATGGACTGGCCAAAAAGGATCCGACGCCTTGCAGTTCATAAATTTGTCAATTTATCCATAGAAAGGCACAACTTTGAGTACCTTCACTCTCTCCTGGTGTTATGCGATGAAAAGCCGGTGTATGGCGCAATCAAAGAGTTGATAAAAAAATGCAGGCTTTTAAAAGTTCTAGACTTGAGAGGAGCTCTTTTGGAGACCATCCCAGATGCGATTTTCAAATTATATCATCTCAAGTATCTATGCTTAAGGAACACTTTGGTCAAAATCATTCCAAAGTCTATAAAATATCTTGAGAATCTCGAGACACTTGATCTTAAGAATTCCAGTGTGACTGAACTGCCTGTTGAAATCCTAAAGCTGCACAAGCTTCGACATCTTTTGGTGTACAAGTACAAGACTATGTCCTACGTCTCGTTTGACTGTATACAAAGCTTTAAAGCACCATACAGCATAGGTAGTTGTTTACCATGCCTTCAAAAACTTTGTTGTATAGATGTAGATGATGAAGTTGATGGCATTAGAATGGTGACGGAGTTAGGGAAGCTGACAGAGCTGAGGAGATTAAGCATCGCAAAGCTGAGAAGCGAAGATGGAAAGGAACTTTGCTCTTCCATTGCAAAGTTGACTAACCTTCGGTCTCTGCGAATTTATTCGATTGGAAAGGGTGAAAAGATGGATGTAAACTATTCTCTATCTGGTCCCGGTTTGCCATTCTTGAGAACGCTCGTACTATGTGGACGCTTGGACAAAGTACCGCGATGGATACCATCTTTGCATGGGCTCACGACTCTGTATCTAGGATGGAGCGGGTTGAGGGAAGATCCACTAAACGGGCTTCAAGATTTGGCCAACCTAGCACGATTATGGATCCACGATGCTCATGTCGAGGGATTGAGTTTCAAATGGGGTGGATTCCAGAAGCTGAAACAGTTGTGGGTAGGAGAAATGAAAAGGTTGAAATGGGTGGTTGTGGAGAAGGGGTGCATGCCTTTGGTTAGAGAGTGGGCGATGTGGGATTGCAAAATGCTGAGAGAGTTGCCTCAAGGAATGGAGCATTTGAGTGATCTTCAAGTTGTTACTTTGGGAAATATGGAGAATGAATTCGTGGAGAGAGTTGTTGCAGAGAAGAGGAGTGGAGGGGACAATTGGAGGCTTGCTCGTGTCCCTAATTTTCGTTTCGGCATTGTCAATTCAAACATACTCTAATTTTGCATCGTGGTACTGGTATGAATATGATGATGGAAGATGTATCATGGGATGGTTGCAGTTTTCTCTTTCTAATTGAGAATTGTATTTTACCTCCGCATCCTGAACATTGCTTTTATTTTATTCTTGGGATAATATTCATCATCTTTATACCATCTTTAATTTGATATTTTTATTGCATGTATAAAAACAGCATTCACATTCTGTGATTTTAAATAGTTTTTATTGAATATGAATGAGTGCATTTGATAAACTTATTTCACAACCTGTCTTAAATTAGAAACTTACCCAAAATAAATAAAGCTTTTGGTTTGAATATTAGTTAACTGCCAATTGATTAACAAATAAAAAATTGGGGACCTATATACATATAGTTTTAAATAATTACATTCTACATCTCCAAAAGTACGCCTGACAATTGACAGTCAACTAAAGTACGCGTCAAAAGTGATTAAAATTTTGTAATTTCATAACTATTTTTAATGATAAGTGAATTTTGATAACCAAAATTAAAATTGAGATTTAAATTTGTGAAATACTCCATATGCCTCATACTTGTTTATTACTTTACTTTTTGCACAAGTTTCAAGAAAAAAAATTGTTTATTAGTATTTAAAGTAATAAAAAGATATTTTTTTGTTAGAAGTGTATGAAAAATATAATATTAAAAAGTACTGCCTCCGTTCCCAAACACTCTTCACAATTGACTTTTTGTCATGTTTTAGCGAACTATTTTTTTTTAGTATATAAAATGATAAAGTAATTTTTAAGGTAGGGTATGATAGATCAATCACTCCTTTATTATAAAATAATTTAAAAATTATTTTATCATTTTAAATATTAATAAAAAATTTGCTCGTTAAAACACAAGAACAAATCATCTGTGAAGAGTGTTACAAGACGGAGACAATATTATTATTTTTGCCAAAAATAAATGTAGCAAATAAGTATAGAACGTACCATTTTGATTATGTATCAAACAAATATGGGACGGAGGGAATATGATATTAGCCCTTGTTATCTTTCAAAAGCTAACAATATTATATATGCGAATTCAATCATCTATAGTTAATATATGTATCTAATTTTTTTTTCAAAGAATATACGTATCCAAGTCTAATTAAAGCAAATAGAGCTTCCTTCTCCAAAAAAAAGTCTTTAAAAATAGGCTCATGCTATAGGAGATACACTTTCATCAATATTTAAATATTTTACGAATATTATAAAATTACATATATAAGCTTAATATTTAAACAAAAAGAAAAACTACACGCACTCCGTCTCATTTTTACGCATAAGACGTTCAACCATATACTCCCTCCGTTCCCTAATAATATTCACACTACCTTTATTCTCGTGTTTTAGCGGGCGAATTGTTTATTAATATTTGAAATGATAAAGTGATTTCAAGAAAGGGGTACGATAGATCCATCTCTACTCTATTATAAAACACTTTAAAAATTATTTTATCATTTCAAATACTAATAAAAAACCCGTTCGCTAAAACACGAGAAAACAGTAAATGTAAATATTATTAGGGGACGGAGGGAGTACATGTGAAGGAAAAAAAAAAATTGATCTTGTTTCCATCATAATATGATCAGACGACACAACAACGATTAATTCATATGTTTTAACTAGATTCTGGTGAAAATGAGAGCATTTCAACCCTCCTATGTATGTTTTTTTTTTTTTTTTGTGCCTTATTCCATAGGTTTTCTCTTTAATGTATAAACCCTAGTTTAAAATGTTGAATGTTGTTAGTTGTTTATATTGTGTGTATTTGTGTACGAAATATTGATATTTTAGGCATTGAACGACGTTGAAAGTTCAATGATTGTCATTTGCACATTTTTTCTTTTCGAATTTCCGCCAAGCCAGTTTTCGGACCTGGTTAGTCAAAAGTTTTACATATTTTCGAACATCAATTGCCAAAATTTTGATTGGTTTACGAGTTTCCGAATCTGGTTAATTTTTTTGAAACATTTTGCCGAAACATTGTGTTAATTTTGGGAACAGTTTGTCGAATACTGTTTATCATAAAAAAAAATTCTTTTATTAATAAGGATATAAATGGTAGTATAAGGGTTGTGTATTTATTAATACCAATTAAAATGAGTAGATAAACTTAGACGGAGGTGTATCTCCATTAGTTGGAGGGGTATTTAGCCGGACCCTAAAAAAATTACGCAAAAATTAACATTGGCCTGATATCCGATGATGCTCTTTTTAAGGGTTAGGGATATTTTCCTACCTTAATTCAGTAGTTCACTGTTCACCCCCAGCTATTGTTCATAATTTTTTTCGAAAAATATCATTTATTTGGAAAAACAAAGTCAAATATTATTCAATTTTTTGTGTAATTTGTGGATGGGGTGAACTACTGGAGTGGGGTAAATATATGTGGCCTTTCTTAAGGAAAAGAATGGGTTGCACAGTTGTCAATACATGGCCCATATAAATGGGCCTTTAATAACCCAAAGGCCCATTTAAAACTGCACTAGACTTGTTCAATTAATGGGCTTGAAACTTGAAAACATAGTTGTTTGGGCAAATAAAGCCTAGCGCTCCAGGATTATGCCCCAGTCGCCGACTTTTTCACTGGCTTTCCAATTCCAAAAAAACACTGTATTATTTTAAAATTAAAAATTGAGAATTCGTATTACATTTACAAAAAATATTTTTACTTTAATTATTCATTTTTGTTATACTAAGTTTTTATATATTTATTGATAAACTCTGAAATTTCGTTTCATCAAACCCTTAAACGTCCAAAATATTTAAATGCAATTTTACTAAAGTCTTTACTAAAACAAATAATGATAACAATAATAAATTGAAAGTAAAGGAAAAAAGTTAAGTGAGTTGGTAAAGTAAAAATAAAGGAAGAATGAGCAATAGAACACAATAGCTATGATTAAAACTGAGTGACATAAAACCGAAAGTTTAGGCGCCAAAAGATTGAATTTGGCATATAAAAGAAAAAAGATTGGTGTCAACCATTGAGTAAGAAAAGATGTCATGGGGAAGAGAATACATATAAACTCATAAATTCGACATATTGGATTAAGTTATCACACATGTTTTTAAGGTGAAAACATGATGAGCAGAGCACCTTACTAAACCTAGATAAGAAAAATCTTCATCAGTAGACAAATCTGATCAAATACTAATCTAGATAAGCGCAATGGTTAGAGCGAATGCTTAGTTTTGTTCAACCAACCCAGAATGGAGTTCTAGGCTTTAGGAGAGAGAAATGGGGGAGGTACCTGGCTTTGAAGGCCTGCTTTGCTTAACTAACGGGACTAACGACTGCACGATATCCGCCATCAGTGGCCGATAATCCGCCTCCTGTTGCACACACATTGCAGCAATGGCCGCAACTTGAATCACCTCCTTCAGTGAATACTGACCCTCTATTGCTCGATCCATGATTTGGCCTACTTTATCTCTATCCGTAAGCTGGGGTAGTGCCTATTGCCCACGTACCAAAATCGACAGAGAGATTAATGTAGATGATTTAGTACCCAAGTTAAAAGAGTGAACTTCATCCCATTTTTGACTTATTTACAAAAGGAGGCTAACAAAAACATGCATATATCCATTTAGAATTTACTTGGGCAGGGTTAATGGAGTTTGCGGATTAGTGAATTAGGAACTTACCCAAGATACAAGAACACCTTCACCTTGGGGCCTCTTCATATCGACTGGAACTCGACCAGTGAGCAACTCCAAGAGGACAACTCCGTAGCTATACACGTCGGATTTTGTGGTGAGATGCCCAGTCATAGCATATCTACAATATAACAAGAGAATCAAAATTGGCTAATTCAAAAGATAAATTGTATTGATGAAGAAACAAACAAGATCATACTCGGGTGCAACGTATCCCTGGGTGCCCAACACTCGCGTTGAAACATGTGCACCAGCTCTCTCGGGCCCAAGTTTTGCCAGCCCAAAGTCGGAAACTTTTGCATGGAAGTTTTTGTCAAGAAGGATGTTGCTGCTTTTGAAGTCTCTATGAATTACCGGGGGACTGATCTCCTCGTGGAGGTATTCCAAACCCTTTGCAGCCTCTAGAGCGATCCTCAGTCGCGTTTCCCAGCTTAGATTTGAAGAAACAGCTCTATTACCTGGATGTTTATTTAAGCAAGCTAAGATTATCAAAATAAACTAGGAAATGAATTGGTTTCATTATATTAGAAAGGAAAATTTACCGCTGATGGGATACAAATGCTCCTGCAGTCCTCCATTGGCCATAAACTCATAAACCAGAAGTTTACGGTTGGTATCCGAACAGTAGCCTATCAACGAAAGCAAATATGGTGAACATAGCCGACCAAGCAATTCCACCTGTCATTTGAGTTTTAGAAGAATGAAATCAGAGATTCAGCATAAAGAAAATTAGAATGGCCCCAAATTCCACTACAATTTTAGCATAAAGATGAGACCTCTGCTGTAAATTCATCTTCTCCCTGCTTTCCAGCTTGATCCATCAACTTAACTGCAACTTTCCTTCCATTTTGAAGCACACCTCGATATACCAGCCCGAATGCTCCACGACCAATCACATTAGACTTGGCAAATCCACCAGTGGCGGAATGCAGCTGCTTGTAAGTAAAGACCTGAAGTCCTTTCTCCGTTGTAATTTGGATGTTGGCTGAATTGTTAGCTTTCTCTTCATGGTAGATTCCTTTAAATATTCAACAGGAGACACAGCAACAACATACATGATCAGAAAACAAAAAGTGTATACACCAAATCCTCTGGAAAGTTCCATGAACACACTACCATTTGATAAACGGGCCTTGGATAGAACGCATACCCAAAGCTAACTTGAATGGAGAGGGCTCTATCCATGTATTACTATAAGAGCAATCTAGTATTTGCACCTCATTAGCATGACAAGTGACTATTTTTCTTGGCTCATTCCTTGCAAAAGTACTGGTTTCCCCAAATGAAGCCCCACATTTCTAATCTGTCAAACTTAAAATTCCCCACCTAGGTTTTTGATAAAATTGTTTAAAATAACGAAAAAGATGAGTTCAATCCCATCCTTACGCTCAAAAAGCATTCTCAGTCCAACTTTGACTAATTTTCAGAAAGTATTTTCCTTTTTCCCCAATTCAAACCCCACATTTGATATTTATTATTCATCTTTTAGATATTATTAACACGGTAAAGAAGAATAAGGACCACAACCAAAAGCGAGAGATGTTACAGTTTTACTACTTACACCACACCATCATGGGTTTTTCTACTGGGTTTTCAAGAAAATTGTATAATAACACAATTTTATTTTTAATTAATATTTACATCTCCTCCTTCAAACTGAAAGAGCATTCCCATCATAGAAACAGCCAACATATCACAAAACTCCTCAAAAAGAGAAAACAAAAACTAAGCTTGCATAATCAGAAGAGTGCAAAGATTAAAAAAGTACTAACTTTGGTGTTTGGTCTTTAATCGTTTGGAGAGTTTGTATCTCAAGTAGCAATAGTAAGAGAGGGTTAGCAGCACCGAGGCGACGGCTATAGATGCAAAAACAAGGATAGTAACCAACACAATGCGATCCTGGTTTCCAGCTTCCCCCATTGCATCTGTCACAAAGAAAATTTATGAATAATTGTGGGACCAAAACAAAAAATGTAGAGCCGTGACTGTGAGGGGAGGTGAGAGAAAGGTGCTCAGCGGGAGTAACAGTGTTTCTCCTCACTCTCACTCTCACTCTCACTCTTCTCTCTCCTCTCTGATTCTTCCCCTTGTGTTTGTCTTTTTCCGTGGCGCGGAGACCAATTCTTGACAGTTTACTTTTCTTATTTGCATCCACATCCCTATAGTTTCTACAAACATCATGCAACTCCCAACATGATTTTATTAAATCTTACTCCCTCATTTCGCCTCAATTTTATTTTCCCCTTTAACTTTACCTGGAGTTTAATGCAAAAATTAAAATGTAGTAATATTTAAATAAATAAAATAATCTTGAGAATTGTAAATGGTAAATAAAGTAGTTGAAATGTAAGATGAAGTTTTAAAAAATGAATGTACTTCTATTTTGGAAATGGAAAAACAAAATTGGAACATACATTTTGACAAATGGAAAAACAAAACTGGAGTGGAAGGAGTAATTAATTTAAAGAATAGTCCAAATAACCATTTCTACTATGCTTCTCGAAATTCATTAATTCTAGCGTATACTTTATTTTTTCATCAATTTTAATCCATACTTTCAGTTACTACTCAAAAATATTTTCAAACAAGACACATTAGATGGAGACGCCGAAATTCAAATATACTGCTGATGTGTATCAATCTAACGTGATTAATATTTATTTATTTTATAGTTATAATTGATACACATCAACAATGCATAAGGATTTCGACATCTACATCAGACGAGTTTTGCCTGAAAATATGGTGGAAGAATGTTTTTTAGTAATAATTGAAAGTATGAGCTATAATCGATGAAAAAAAATTAATGAATTTAAAAAAGTACGAGCTAAAAATGACTAATATTCTAAAAATATAATATGGACGGTGTTTAACAAGATTTAGACATTGAATATAAAATATTGGCATTATATTTTGTTTTGTTTTAAAGAGAATTTTCGGAATTTGGTGTTAGAAAGAGGAGCCTGCATGTAAATAAGGAGAGAATGTGGACTGAAAATACGAATTTGAGCAGCACGTTAAAACCCATTATTATCCATCCAACAACTTTTGCAAATATAAAAATCAAGAATCCAAATTCAGCGTAGCATGAAATATTAACAACAAACGCATATCTAAACAATTGGATGTGTTTTCCAGATATATATCGACAAATGAGGAGGGTAAATCCATAACTGTGAAAAAATGAACTTCACCACCTTCTGACAATTGAAAAATTAGTTCAACTGCATTTCTCCTGTAACAATAGTGTACATCTAGTAGATCTCCAAGTAAAATTCATATACAAGTTCCCCCCTCTTAAATATGAGAATAGTCACCCAAAAGCAATTCACGCATGTTTTCGGGTGTAAGAAAAGTTGTTCCACCCAGTATCACTTCAACATCAGGCCGGCTGCTCCCCGTTATTGCCTCCTGCACTTCCCGCACCTTCCCCATGCAATCATAATATAATCATCAGAACGATACCCTTTCACTTAATTTCTATAGAGAACGGAGAGGTGCAAACATTTAAAGTCTAGGGATTACAAAAACGATCAGGCTCAAGATCAGAAAGGACGAATAAGAAACACGTTAAGAATAGAGATTAAGAAAGCAAACCTCAAGGCCGTTGATGCCTCCAACAACGAAAATCAGGATAACATTCTGCTCTGAAAGACTAGGTTTAGCCTGTCGAATGCAAAAGGAAAACTTAGTTAGCACTCCTGAAATCTTTATAAGAATATTAGTGGTCGCATCAACTAAGCAATACCTGCCCAAGGCCAAATCTTCCAAATCCACTCTTAAAAAGACGACCCACAGTGGAGGAATGATACTCTATCCCAGGTATTTCATGGTTGTTTAAAATATTCGTCAGAAGTTTATAGATCAATCCTTTCCTCAAAGAAGGATCATCGGTGCGTCTGCTTTCCAGGGCGAACATACCCTCTCTCAGCACGGTGTTTCTTTTCATGCTTGACAATTTATGAAGGAACTTAAAAAGATTATCCACCCTGTCTCGAAGTTCTAGCTTTATCTGCATGTCTCCATACACTTCCTCTTTGCTTGTATCCTTATCAGCATCATCATCACCCCAGCTGTCCCACTGATCATCCTCAAAATCCACATCATCAGAAGGATCTTCCTTCTTCTCATCAGATTTTGTTGTCTTTAACTTGGCTTCAATCTCGTCAGACAAACCCTGCAGAAACTTTAGTTTTGAGACGGTGGGATTCTCAAGAATGGCATCCACGATAGCGTCTTTCATGAAATGCTCCTCTTGCCATGAAAATGGGCCACCTGAACCAGAGGTTGGGAAATTCTCACCAGCCAATATATAGCCTATAACTGTGAGGAGAAGAGCATCTTCAAAAGTAAATAGCCCCTGAGTTTTCTGTGCTTTATTATGCTTTACTAAGATAGTTTTATTTATGAGGTCACTGATTTGAGCAGCAAGGCTCTGGCTTGTATCTGCAGCATTCACATGTAAAATCTTCTCGGCACTATTAAACGCATCCCAACTGGCAGAATGTAATTCATCTAAAGCATGTAAAGTCGCTGCTGCTATCTGAATGATTCCTTTGTTTTTTACTAAACACGGCTGTCTTTTGGTTAGTGCCTTAACCAAAGATTGCAACTCTAACTTAGAAGCTAAACCTGGACGAATTTTCAAATTCGAAGTTATATTCTCTCGACGTAAACTTTCTAGAAGCCATTTCTTGATCAACAAGGCCGCATCTTTTGTTCTCCGTTCAAGTATGGCTTCAAGGTATGGAGCTCCACGAAAGTTATCGGTAGAGACAAAAGACCCATGAAGAAGTTTACCATCACTACGTTGAAAGGAGCTTTTATCATTCAGTTTCTTACTAGATCTCATCAGCTCAACACTTGGAGCATCTGAGTTGAAATTATCCCACCCATCCAAAAATGCTTCTATACTTTCCAACAGCTGGAAATTGCTTTTAGAATCTTCCTCAATAATAAACTTTTCAAGCGGGATCTGTAAAGCAAGAGGAGCACGGTGTAGTTTTATAGGACCACTTTTGAGTTGATTTTGGGAGCCTTTCATCTGGCTGGCGGATGTTATTGATTGCCTACGAGGCAGAGATGAAAACATCCGATCCACAAGTGAGTCCCCATGACAGCATGGAGTAAGAAGATCGAGTGTACGATCAATGAGCAGTAATCCTGCTGATCTTTTACGCCGGCCAACATCATAAAGACTAGACATGTCTGTCAAAAGCTTTCCTACATTTTTCGACAAATCACCCAGAGAAAATATTTCAAGTTTCAGATCCATCTGCAAGTTTTAGATAGAAGATGAAAATATAACATTACTGAAGCGATTTTTTTACATTCAGCACAATAGAGTTGACAACTCCATTCTTTTCATCTTCATAATACATAAAGAAACACTTGGGCAATATACTTACATACCTACCAAACTTTTAACCCAAAAAAAGAAATAGTGTCAGCCTTAAACAGAGAACATGACAAAGCAATTCCATTTCATTAGTCTATTTAAAAAAAAAAAAAAAAGAATGATATGATGCCTTAAAATCCACATAGGTTATTTAATATACCTTCAGGATTTTGCACCAACAAAGCACAAACCGTGATGAACTGTTTTCTCTTAGATGTTATTATCATAATCCTGTGTGATTTCCTAATCAGTAGATGTAAACAGTAGTAAAATAGGGTTCAACCAGAAAATTCCCCTTTCCCATCTAAAAACACAATCTTAAACAGTTGGGTATAGCCAAGCAAATCACTGGAAGCCAAATTGTTCTTAAAGAAATGAGTTTCAGAAAAGAAAATCAAGAGAAGACAAGCTTTATCACCTTCAAGGCCAAATGATAGAGAAATTGAGCTGTTAGACTTGCCCCAGGGCTGACATCCTCAGCATCAGCAAGTTTCCCAGTACTTAATGCAGGCAAACCAGAGCTTATAGAATTCTCATGCTCAGCAGATAAGCTTGCTTCAGCAACACAACCTTCTGAGGGTAAGACAAAGAATCTGGGTGAAAAAGGACACAAAATTAAAGGGTAGTGATGCACTGAAACCGCCAATTTTTGACCAACGTCTTCGGAGTAGCCACCGAAGTAATCTTCCTGTGAGGGTTTTGCACTTGAAACGCCACCAAATTTGGAAATATCATCTTCAATTGAAGTTAGTTCTGACCATCCTTCATCTTCAGAGGCAGTATTTTCATTGAGTCCACTGTTGCCAGAAACATGAGCTGTCTCGCGTTTCTTAACAAGCTCCTCATAGTCTTGGTTGAGCAAAGATTCATACTCATGATAAGCATCTGGGCCCAGAGGAGAATCAGGATATGCTGAGTGAGCCACCTAAATTAGGAAGAATACATATGAGCAAAGAGATGCTTCGAGTATATCTTCACATTCTTTTTTCTATCAGCCACAGTGACCAGGAAAAGACGAGCAATAGCATGGACATCACTTGATTGGTGCAATTTATACTGATCTGACAACTGGTTAGACAATCTACCAGATAACATGTTAATGGTCGTGATCAGTAATCAGTTATTTCTAGTTTGGGCCATAATCACTAAAAGTGTGCTGCACATTCTCAATGTTAAGTATAATCTCCTCAATAACATTCTTGACACATATTGCATACAGAATAGTCCTTCTCTACCTAGAAAAGCAGTAAACTAGAGTCATCTGTGAAAAGGAAAGACCGCAATAGCACTAGAGATGGCTGGAAACAATTTAAGTCACCAAGCTAGAACAAGGATAAGACCCTTAACTCAGAATAACAGCCTTTACTTTATAGGAAAGAATTGATCTATGAGCATTAAACAGACAAATATCAAAGAGTAAGGAATAGTTTTCCTGAGCAATACACTAAATTTGAAGAAGTTCATCCAGGGCTTCTGGATGATCCAAGTCAGATAATCAAGTAATGTAGTTCCTATGAGGGAAATTAGCGTGCCATATTCAGATCAATATTTTTAACTGCGGAACATAAATACCATATGAGACAAAATCTTAGCCATTCAATCTGGATAGAAATATTAGCACATAAGACATAGTGAGATGGGGTATTTTATAGGACCATTGGGATAAAAACCAAAAAAGTAAACTTTCCAATAATTATAAAAGTAGACACCTCTGAGATTGATGTATATATAAAACAGTGGCGAACACTTTGAAGCGTGCTCAGGCATCGTAAAATATATCGATGTGCATCACTCAGAAGACGCGATGTGATGACCACAACCTTCCTTGCAGGATCAGCATTTGTATTCCAGTCGACAACCTAAAAACATTGGACATGAGAATTGTAAGAAACAATAGTGCGAGTAAAATAGATAACTCTCAAAACTTATTTAGTTATGCGACCATCATAACTTTAACACTGCATCCAGAATCCAAGTACTCTAGCAAGTGACCCCAAATCAGACCTTTGAGCTTGTTCTGACATGATAAGAGTTACGCGATAGCCTTCTACTTTAAGTCAACCGCAAAAAACTATTAAGGGGGCGCTTGGTTAACAACTCTTCAATGGTAATGGGAATGAGATTGAAAATTAGTGTAATTGGCATGGTTCATGAGAACAAAATCACTACATCTCCTCCTAAATAAGGTAATCACTACTCCATTTTAATTACCTTATTCTCTTCCTACAATCATCCTCCTCAATCACTCCCCCATTCCTCCACCAACAACCATTTGTTGTCAACTTCTATTCCAAAATTGGGGCATGGCACTAGCAATGGTGTCACCATTGTAACACTTCTTCCCCTAATATATCATTTTTCTTACGAGGGTATAGATGGAAATAAATTTCCATTCCCATTACCATTGAAAAATTGTTAACCAAGCGCCCCCTAAGTTTATTAGACTTCACCGTAACTCAGTCAGTTACAGTGAACAAAGTATGAATAAGTGCAAGTTTAAACATTAAAGAGACAAAGGGGTGCGTTAAAGGTTCCAGACAAGGTTATGCATAATTTTTTCTAGTCTAAACTAATGGTTTACAGAAGATAACTCCCAGGAGAGTAACTGCCCTTCCCACTCTATTAACGGATGTTATTCCCAAGGATGCCAACCCAACCTAAATACCATATCTTGCATGATCGTATCCCGGTCTTTACATCCAAACGAGAAACTCATTGGTATGAAACAAATAAAAGAAAACAAAAGATGAAACAAGGTAACAAATGGCACCTCATCAACAGCCGAAACATTCTCCAAGCTACAAACACCCCGTGCCCCTAGCTCCAGAAACAAAGGGAACGCCCCAATAAACTGGAAACTCTCAGAACTTCCAGCATCCAAATATACAATAGCATCTTTAATGTTCTCAGATATCTGGAAAAAGACAGAAAAGATAAGATCTTGGACCAAGGCTTAAAGCCCATGTATTCTCTTTGCAAATTAATCAATGGAATTCCTGCTAAACCGCTTTTTAACGACAATGACTCGCAACGACTAATGTATCAACTTAATTTCAAACAGAATTTACAAAATTAACACTAGTGAACCAGCAAAAATAAACAAGCTATAGCTTACTTGTCTAATAGAATCAAGGCAACATTTGATCACATCAACCGTCGCCATTAATTACCGTCTTCTTTCTTAGCTACAGAAAAATTAGAAAATCCATAAATTCACTCAGAACCAAAGAGATCGAAAAAATGAGCAATCAGCATATCATACATAACTTACTAAATTTAGAAGGGGGAAACAGCAAAATAAAAATCAAGAAACAAGAAAACAACAGAATCAAATGGGAATACGCAAAGCTAGGGTTTGTATAATCAAAATTACCTTGATTCAAGATTCCGGAAACCCGAGACATGAGATTGCATAATCGGAAAGTAGAATAACAGCTCAAAGACTCGTGGAGAAATGCTTCGAGAGTGCGACTCAATTCGGACCGATGGATCACCCAAACTAAAATTTTAAGGTGTTAAATTTAATTGCACAGTGACCACAAAACTATACGAGCTTTTCACAATTTGTCCACCAAACTTTTTTTAAAATGCTATGTAGTCACCAAACTTTACAGGTGAGAGTTGTTATTCGAGCCGATTTGAGTACTTTGAAGTTCAAGCTCGACTCGAGCACTTATTGAGCCGAGACGAGCCAAGTCGAGTCTAATGAAATTATAAAAAAATATTTAACTATTAAATTTAACGAGTCGAGCTTAAATTGATTTATTAGTAAAACGAGTATTTTACAAGCTCGAACTCAACTCATTTAACAATATAAATAAATTGAGCTCGAATCCTAACGAGCCGAGTTGATTTTACGTATAGTTCATTTCGTTTAACTACTATACATGTGAATGAATAATATGGTTTTTTTTTTTTTCTGCATAGTTTTGAAAATTTTCAATTATATGAATTGACTATCCTACCCTCTTTAAAGCACATGCCTCTCCCAAACACAAATAAAAATAAGTAAAATATACCAGAATTTTAAGGGAACCCTTAATATTATAATATTTTAAAATAAATATGATTTAGAATTAAAAAAATGTACTCCCTCCGTCCGAGTATTTGTTGTTTGACACATTTTTTAAGAAAAATGAGAGTATGTGAGTGTGGAGTTGAATAAAATAATGATAATTTTATGTTTTATTGACTTTTGTGAGAGAGAGTTATTTCCTTTTTTTTTTGTGTGAACAAATTCTCGAGACGTTCATATAAGACAAGTGTAAACAAATACCCGGGACGGAGGGAGTATATTTTAGTTTAGATTAAAATCAATTTAATCTATATATATATATATATATATATATATATATATATATATATTACTATAAATTTACTGTTCTGTCGACTATGCAATCCATTTGGTGTGCCTAGGTAGATATCTCACCCAATCTGATATCTTGATTGATATGATATGATTTTTCATCTGTGATAATCAAGTAGTTGTTTGGTTTGCACCTACAGATAGTGTCGTGTGTGTTTTTCCGTCTTAATATAGTAAAATTTAATACACTCAAACTACCAAATTGTCCTCATTACATTTTACAATTCCCAAAATGGCATACGTTATGCGGTGTAATATTAGTGAATAAGCTGACCTTCCTATCACAATTATCAACCATTGAGATTTGTTCGTCTGTGGCTTAGATATGAGGCTTGAAAACATGAGTAGTGGTTCCAGACTCATCAATTTTGTATAGATAGAGGATGAAAGTTTTGGGAATATTGCAATTACGCAACTAATTATTTTTTAGCAAAAGGAGTTTTTTTTTTAATAACTTGCACACCTGTTGCAATTGAGTTTATAGCAAACGAGTTTTTTAAGTAGTTGTTGCAATTGGGTTTTAGCAAGTCTAAGGTTATATATAGTCCTATCTTTTGTTAATACACCACCAAAAGTATTCGGAAAAAAATTCGAAAATGCAAAAAAAAAAAAAAAAAAAAAAAACACTAAACATTTAAATTTTTGGAAAAAAAATTCTGAAAAATTTAACAATTTTTTAAAAAAAATCCGAACATTTTTTTGGATGGAGTGTATTCACAAAATATGAGACTGTATTTAACATGTGCCTTTTAGCAATTGAGTTTAATTTGGCAATTTGGTTGGTTTGTGAACAAGAGTCGTCATTGCTTGTGGAGTTGTGGGGGAGTATTCGAGAAAGGGAGTACAGAGGCTGTCAAAGAAAATTGAAAGACAATTTTTGACTTTCAAGTTTCAACCCGTTCAATAAAAATTACTGTTGCAATGAGATGAAAATATCAGGTCAATTTGAGTTGATGAAAAATTTGAGAAAAATAGTAATTAGGCAAGGCCTTGAGGGTTTGTCTTGGACATGCAAAAGTCATATCAAACAGTTGTTAGAGGCGATAACTAAGCAATTGTAGTGTAAAGAAAAACTCCGAATTTTCAATTATATCATACCCAAAACGTGGTATGCTAGCCGCCTACTACTATATCATGATATTGGCCCCTACTATATTTGCAGCAGATAAAATATTCACATCTAAATTGGACTCTATACATATAGCTAATCAATTTCCACACAATATATTTGAAAACAATGAATTGTCGAATTCAAATGTCAGATAAACATGTACATCAATTTCATATAAAATTTTAAAGACACAAATTTTAGGGTACATCCAACTGCATAGCATGCACTTAGAATTTGATTCTAATTTGAAATTAATTTTGATCAAATAAGATCCAACAGAAACTCGCGGGTCAGGCTCAATCTGACCAAAATTCGTGGGTCTGACAACAAATCGAGTCGCAAATGAGTCGCGCGCGCTTCGTACCAATACCCGAAGTTATATCACAAATACTCGAAATTATAAATTAATCACCAATACCCGAAATTATAATCACCAATACCCGAAGTTATAATCACCAATACCCCAATAATTACTCAATAATAATATCCCAAATAATTATTGAGTAGTACCCCAAGACTTAATCACCAATACCCCAAAATTTAATCATCAATACCCCAAGTTATAATCACCAATACCCCAAGAATTACTCAAGAATAATATCCCAAATAATTATTCAGTAGTACCCCAAGATTTAATCACCAATACCCCAAGTTATAATTATCAATACCCCAAGTTATAATAATCAATACCCCATGTTATATTCACCAATACCTCAAGACTTAATCACCAATACCTCAAGACTTAATCACCAATACCCCAAGTTATAATCACCAATACCCCAAGTTATAATCATCAATACTTCTCACCAATTAGATCTTTATACAATTTAATCACGGTTTTTTAGTATTTTCTATTTATTACAATTCTATTGCTGAGGTAAGTAGTAAACTTTATGAACATTCAAATCACTTTACAAACCATTTCTGGGGACACACTTATTGCTTGAAACAGACAATCATACCACCTATTACAGAAACTAAAGAAGAAACATGCATATCAATAAAAAAATAACATATAATATCCTAGTCATTGTATTCCAACGGCATGAATTCTTCTAATCAAACTCGCAAAATCTAGGGCTTTCATCGGAGGAGATTTCGAAGTTGAGGGAATAAGAAATTGATCCATTGACATTCCAGTGGCGGGAACACTCGCGGGGTCGTGATGACATATCAAGTTTTCGGCGATCAATCCAAAAGCTCTCTGCCGGAGCAGACAGAGCCTTCTCCATCGCTGTTGGAACTGAAGCTTTATAATAATTTGTTTCCATGGCGATGGACAGCAGCAAAGGAGAAGTCTATGGAGGCAATCAGAGCGGCGGAGGAACGCTACCACAAGGTCAAGAAGTCCGGTGGTGGAGAAACGCAGAGAACCCTGAGATTGATTTCAAAGCGAGATTTTTTTTATGTTTGTGTTTTTGCTGCGGGTTAGGCTGACCCGCAAGTTTTGATCGGGTTGGACCTGACCCACGAATTTTTTTTTGTCAAAATTAATTTTTAAATTGGGTGCAAAATTCAAGTGCATAGTATGATATGAATAATTTAATAGAATGTGATATATGATATGAATCACTATATGATTTCCGTATTTTTGATCAAGTTAATATTTAATGACATTTTAAATTTAAATGTTATAACATTGTATATTTTATTTTAATTATAAATAATTTAAACAGTAAAAAATTCAATACTGCTAATACTATTGAACAATAATATGAAGCTCTTGTTTTAAAATCCATTTAAAATATAGTGAATCACTAAAAAAAAAAGTGATCCTCACTATTCACTATTTAGATATTCTTAATACTACCGCTGAAGGCATTTTTAAGCATTTTTTATCAAATATTTTTTTACTTTAAATTTTTTAAAACAATTTTGTGTCAAATATTACTATCATAAATCACATTTATATAAAAAAATTAATGAAGAAACCACTCATGTAAAATATTCTATTCGCGAGGTATGAGTCGATTTAGATCAAAATTTGTAGATCTTAAGGGGGCGGGTCGCACTAGATCAAATGAGTTTTTAAGAAAAATTGTGTCAATGCATACACGGGAAAATTATTTTTTTGTCCTATAATTTTACCTCTTTTTTATTTTCGTCATGCTGACATTCAAATTTTGATTTTAGTCATATAACTTTGTCTCTTTTTTAATTTCGTCCTGTTGACTTTCAAATTTTGATTTTCGTCCTGTAACTTACTTATTTTATTTATTTTGGTCCTACAACTTACTAACCCTTATAGGACTAAAATAAAAAAGCGGTAAAGTTACATGACTAAAATCAAAATTTGAAAGTCAACAGGACGAAAAAAATATATGTAAGTAATAGGACTAAAATCAAAATTTGAAAGTTATTAGGACGAAAATAAAAAAAGAAGTAAAGTTACAAGACGAAAAAAAATAATTTCCCATGCATACACTAAATACTTGCTCCCAGGTTTATTGCTATAAAGGGTAAGTTTGTTACTAGAAGGGTAGTTGCGTGTTACTAATCTTTAAAATAATAAATATTTATTTTTATAGTAACTATAAGGGCAAATATACAATATATTTTTTTAATTTATTTTTCATCCATTTAAATTGAGAATATTACAAGTGAGTTCACCCTTTTGAGCAATAAACCAATTTAGTTCTCTACCTTTATTAAATTGTAATTTGGTTTAAATGGTGACCCCTCAAACCCCCCGACCCCACGCGTCCACCCTCCCCTCCCCCCCCAACAAATCTTCTCTCTCTCTCTCTCTCTCTCTACGCAGCTTCCCTTCTCCATCTCTCATTCTCTTCCCTCCACCCATACCCCTCATCTCTTCTCCCTCTTTGTGGCGGCAAATAGGCGGAGATAGAAGAGCTGCACATGTGCGCATGACGGCAGAGAGAAGGTGTCGCGATCTAGAAATAGAGAGAACGTCGCGCCACCACCGCCTGAGCCGACACCACCACTGCGCCACTAGATCCAATCTCACACAGATCCGACACTGATATGCTATTTGATCCATGTGTTGGATCTATTTTTCGGAAGACATCTTCAAATCCTCCTTAGATCCGTCGGCGTTGTAATCTGGAGTGTTTTGAGTCGAGATCAACAACCAGATCTTGTTCCAGATCTGCCCAATTTCAAAATAATCTCACCAGTAAGTGTTATCTCTTTTTGTGCAAATGGATCGTGTGTGATTTTTGAATAAAAGAATTGTGTGATTTTTGTCTTATTTTTAAAATAAAAAGCATTGAAACATGTATTGTGTGTGCAAATGAGAGTGTGGGTGCGTGTGTTTTATGTATGTGTGTGTGTGGAAGTGCATATTTTGTGTGTGCATGTGTTTTTTAGTTGTGCAGGTGGTGTTTGTGTGTGTGAGATTTGGTTCACCCTGTGTGTTTTTGTGTGATTTTTTCAGAAGGGTAAAGAAGCCAAAAGAGAGAAAATCGTCTATTGAATTGTATTATGAGATTATTGATATGTGTGTTTGTTGTGTTTATTGGTATTCTTGATGTGTTTATTGTGTAGTTGAATTCTTATTAAAATTGTATGTTTTGTTGAATGATATGAAGATATTGGGAAGAAGAACGAAGATGAAGATAGTGTGAAGTTCAAGAACAGAAGATTAAGATACTGCAATTTTTTTTTTGGAGATACTGCAAAAAAATTATATTTTTGCACACTGTTATTGCATACAGGCATAAATATGTAATTTAGTTATGAATTTGTCAATTTAAAATTTAAATATGTAATTTTTTGAATTTAAATATGTAATTGATGAAATATGGGATGCAATACAATTAATAAAAATTTAAATTTATTATTTGTGCAAACTGTATATGTGTTAAATGTCTGTTCAAAAGTCTTGTTTAAAAATCACATTCAATAAGTTGATATTCTAAAAAAAAAAGAACTAAACTAAGTATTTTGCTAATATTCAAAAATCGTGTGCATTAAAATACAGAAGGTATTTAAAAAAATAGAATATAAAAATAGCTGAAGAATTTTTTTCAAAATAATTAACTTTTAATGAGTTATAAATAGAATATAAAAATCCCTAAATGAATTTTAAAAAAGAAAATTTAACTTTTTATTAATTAAAAAGGTGGTGAGATACAAAGCGAGATTAGTAGCTAAATGGTTTTTTGCAGAGACCCGATATTAATCAACTATATTCTCTTGTTATGTATAAAGTAATGTTCCGCTATTTAATATTTCTGGCAGTAAATATAAAAAAAAAATTGGGAATGCGTCAAATGACGTAACCACTGCATATTTATACGATTATCTTGAAAGTGAATTTATATGAAAATTCATGAAAGATTTAACATGCCTGAAGCATGTCAATCAACCTTAAGAAGATTTTGCAGTATTTCTTTTATGGGCTCAAACAACATGGACAAATGTAGCATAATAGTCTAGTTAAAGAAGGTTATACAAATAATCAAATATGCCCATGTGTTTTCATAAAGAACAATGAGCCAAATTTTGTGATAATTACGACATATGTTGATGATCTCAATTTATATTAGAAAGTTCTGAAGAGCTCCAAAAGGTAGTTGCACATTTAAAGAAGAAATTTGAGATCAAGATTTTAAACAAACTAAAATTTGTCTTGGTTTACAAATCAAGTATTTGGAAGGTGGAGTTTTGGTCCACCAAATTGCTTATACCCAGAAGGTATTAAAGCGATTTTACATCCATTAAATACTCCAATGGTCGTCCGTTCGTAATCATAATAAGGACCCTTTTTAGACTGCGAGTAGAATATGAAGAGATATTTGGTCCTGAAGTACCATATTATACAAGACATTAGTCAATACTAATTGCAACATTTAGAAAGTTGATAAGGCATATTGAAATGCTTCGGTTAAATTATTTCAACTAATGTTTGAATCAGGGGGAGAATTCATAGACTAAATAATTACTTTCCCTTCATTGGGATTTTTATCCCATTGGGTTTGTTTCCCCAAGTAAGATTTTAAAGAGACAAATTATTTGGGTAAACAACGGTCATTCAAGGGGGAGTGTTATGAAACATTGAATTTGTGGATGTCCTTTTGTTTACCAAGTCAAATAATAAGTAGTGGATGACCTTTCATTTTTTCAAGTAATTACATTAGTAATATGGTGTCCTTTTATTTTCACAAAATAAATACATAAGATTCCAAAAGGTCCTAGAAACCTCCATGCATATGTATAAATAGGTGATATGTCACCTTCATTTGGATAAGTGAGTGTAGAGAATAGTGAAAATATCCTGGCTTGGTACGCCCCCAGACGTAGTCATTCTTGACGAACTGGGTAAACAAATTTCACTACAAAAAAGATGGAGATTAGCGACGGGAATTTTGCGACGGATTTTTGTAAGCCGTCGCAAAAAATGACAATTTGCGACGGCTTAGGAAGTCCGTCGCAAAATATAGTAATTTGCGACGGATAAGCCGTCGCAAAATCTAGGGCCCACCGACTTCGTCTTGAACCGGCTACATTTGCGACGGAAAGGTCGTCGCAAATTTCAATTTTGAGTTTGCGACGGTCAATTCCGTCGCAAAACATACCCGTTTAAAGGTGACCGTTCGGGAAGCGACCCGTTTGACTGATTTGCGACGGAAGAGGCCGTCGCAATTTAAACTTTGTAATTGCGACGGACTAAAGCCGTCGCAAATGTGAGCGGTTGAAATTTGTCAGGCGGGTTGGTGGCCAATAATTGACCCGTGTCGTCGCAAAAGAGCTCTGCGACGGAATAGCCGTCGCAAATAATGCAATTTGCGACGGAAATTTAGGCCGTCGCAAATTTACGCAGTTTTATACCAGTCCCCTTCCTTTTCCTTCCCTTTCACTTTCACTCACGAAAAAAAATAAGAAATGATACGGTTTTAATATGTTCTTCACGTATAATTGGTGTATTTGTCATTGCCTTCAACCTCAGCGTACGTATTTGTCATTGCCTTCAACTTCACCGTACGTTTTCACATTTTTAACCGTTTAATTGTCATATTTTTATTGTTTCAATTTTTAGTACACTATTAGGTAATGAGCATGATATATGTTTATTTGATGGGTTTTAGTATGATTGATGATATATGTTTATTTGATGGGTTTAAGTTAATTTTAGTTTGTGTGATATTTTATACCTATTTTTAGTCGAAACTCTGCTCAATTTTTCTGTACACTATTAGATAAATTGTGTGATGTTTGTTTATTTGATTGGTTTACTATGATTGATATATATGGTTGCGTTGGATTGATTTTTGTGAAGAAAAATTGTGTATATCCTTATTTTTAGGCAAACTCTGCCCAATTTTTTACAACTCATGTGATATTTACTTTTAATTTGTAACAGATGCAATTTCCAGATCGTGGTTGGATGTACTCAATACCTAGAATGATAGGAGGAGGCATTAACTCTGTCTTTTGCAATAAAATTGATGAGTTTATTGAGTTTGCACTACAACATCCATGCAATATGGATTGTATGGGTAATATTAGGTGTCCGTGTAAAGACATAAGATGCAGAAATATGAGATTCTTGAGTGTTGATGAGGTTAGAACTCATCTTGTGATTTCCGGTTTTGTTCCCCGTTATTACAACTGGACCAGTCACGGTGAACAACGGTGGAATGTTGACATCGAAACCGTAGAATACTGGTATACTGGGTGGAGCGGTGGTGGAAGTTCTGATGTTGGTGGTTCAAGTTATGTTCCGTATACTCAATTTGAACCACAAATAGAGGATGAACCTGATAGATATCGGATGATGATTGCAGAATCTGTTTTGGGTGGTCAACCACAATTCAATGAAACACCTATGGAGGAGGAACCAAATCATCGGTCAAAGAAGTTTTTTGATATGCTTAAAACCGTTGATCAAAAGTTGTTTCCTGGTTGTGAGACTGAGACGCAATTGTCATTCAATGCTCAAATGTTGAACATCAAAACTGAAGGCAAGGTCAGTCAAAAAGTGTTCAATCAATTTGCTAAATTGTTCAAACGAGCTCTACTTGAAGACAACACGGCGCCTAATAATTTCTATCAGAGCAAGAGGCTCTTGAAACATATGGGTCTACCCTTTGAGAAGATTGATTGTTGTACAAACGGTTGCATGTTGTTTTGGGATGAGGATCAGGATCAGGATCATTGCAAGATGTGTGGTCACCCACGGTACAAACCATCTGGTCGTACAAAAAGTAAGAATAAAATGCAGTTGAAGGCTTATAAGGCAATGTATTACCTTCCCATCACTCCTCGTCTAGAGAGGTTGTATCAGTCCAGTGCCACGGCTAAAGACATGACATGGCATGCTGAGGAGTGTTCTGGTGAGAATTCTGGAGAGATGCGGCATCCTGCAGACTCGGAGGCATGGAAACATCTTGATATGGAGTTCCCAGATTTTGCAAGGGAGACGAGAAATGTGAGGTTAGGCTTGTGCACGGATGGTTTTGCCCCATTTGGAATGCACGGAAAAAAGTATTCATTATGGCCTGTGCTGTTGACCCCGTACAATCTACCTCCTTGGTTGTGCATGAAGCCTCAACATATATTTCTTAGTATCTTGGTGCCTGGACCACACAACCCCAAGCATAAATTGGATGTATATCTCCAGCCATTGATTAAAGAGTTGAAATCTTTGTGGTCTACGGGGGTGGAGGCCTACGACGTTCATAGGAAGTAGAACTTCACGATGCGAGCTGCACTTTTGTGGACCATTAGTGACTTTCCAGCATTTTCTATGTTGTCTAGGTGGTCAACAGCAGGAAAACTAGCATGCCCGTATTGCATGGACGGTTCTGATGCATTCTATCTTCCGTTGAGTAGAAAAGTGTCATGGTTCGACAACCATCGCAAGTTTCTTTCTCCTGATCATCCCTTTCGGAGGAACAAAACAGACTTTCTAAAGGGTAAAAATACAGTAGGCCGCCCAAGACCACGGATTCGATCAGGTATGTGTCTGGGTACTGAATCACTACTGATGTCTATGTGTCTCATATATATAAATTAACCATATATAAATTAATTATTTCAGGTGATTCGTTGTTGTATGAGGTTACAGTCACTGATTTGATGAAGACAACTGAGGCAGGTGCAATGGAGCACAATAAACGTATCCAGGGTGGTTGGAAGAAGAGAAGTATCTTTTGGGACTTACCTTATTGGAGCAAGTTGTTGATTCGACACAATTTGGATGTGATGCATATAGAGAAGAATATTTTCGACAACTTGTTTCATACGGTCGTGGGTACTGAAGGGAAGACCAAAGACACTTCAAAATCCAGAGATGAGTTGAGGCTCTTCTGTTCTCGTGCTTCCCTACACAAGGATGAGCAGACAAGAACATATCCCCAGGCCTCTTACACAATTAGTAAAGCAGAAAGGAAGAATTTGTGTAAGTGGGTGAAATAGTTGAGCTTCCCTGACAATTATGTGTCGAATTTGGGAGACAGAGTTGACACGGAAACCGGAAAGGTGTCTGGAATGAAGAGTCATGATTGTCACGTGTTCATGCAACAACTCTTACCTATTGCATTTCGGTACTCACTTTCCAAGAATGTATGGAGTGTCATCACGGAATTAAGTATCTTTTTCAGACACTTAACGGCATCAACGATTACAGTTGAGGACATGAGGCGTTTGGATGAGGAGATCCCTGTTATTCTATGCAAACTTGAGCGGATTTTTCCACCCAGCTTCTTCGACTCGATGGAGCACTTACCCGTACACTTAGCGTATGAAGCCTCAATTGCTGGTCCCGTACAGTATCGATGGATGTACCCTTTTGAGAGGTAATTCTATACCATTTTTTAAATCGACTTTTAAGATCAATACTGAATAAATTTTCTAACACAAGAATGTTTTAGGTATTTGCACAATTTAAAGCTCAATATTGGAAATGCGGCCCACATCGAAGCATCAATTGTTAATGCATACCTTACTGAAGAGGTTGGAGCATTTTGTTCTTACTACTTAGGCGATCAAGTTCAAACCAGAATCAGAAATGTGCCTCGCAACTACGATGGTCGTGGAGTAGACCATCCCCTTCGTGATGTTGAAGGTATGTTATCTGTATTTTTGCATCCGGGTCGACCAATGGGTAAGGGCACCAAACGACCGTTCAGGGGCAGTATTGAAGAGGAATCAATACATTCATATGTTTTGATGAATTGTCCTGAAGTCCAACCGTATATAGAGTAAGTAATTTAATTTTATAGTTGAGTTTTTTACAATATGTATACTGTTGATATCTGAAAAGTAATTAATTTCTTTTTTCTGATATATAAGCATGTTCTGTGAGTATAAGCGTCAAGTAGAACCAGACATCACAGATGCAACAGTTTTTCAATCCATCCGCAATGATTTTATGTTTTGGTTCCAACGTTACGTGAGTACCACATAATTATATGATTTTTACCTTATAACAAATATGTTATTATTTTTATACATGATAATTTAATATTTACAGGGACAAAATGGCCTACTTAATAACAACCCACATCTTGAAGCTCTGAGCAAAAGACCACTACGTAGTGTGGTATCATACCACGGATATTACGCAAATGGATACAAATTTCATACTGAAGCGTATGCTTCAACGAAATCGACTACAAACAGTGGTGTTTGCGTTATCGGTGCAAACTACAACGAAGAACCCATCGATTACTATGGAGTGCTGCAAGAAGTAGTTGAAATAGAATATCCGGGTTGGCCGAGCAGGACGATAGTGTTGTTCTTGTGTGAATGGTATGATCCAGGGAACCAAGGAACAAGAGTCGACAAAAACTACAAGATTGTTGATATCAACACCGGAAAGAAGTTTTCGGCGGCATACGATCCTTATATTTTAGCAACGGAAGCATCTCAGGTATATTATTGCAAATACCCCGGATCAAGTAGGCCCAACTTGAGGACAGTTTGCAAAGTAAAGGCAAGATCATTGGTTGAAGTTTCTAATCCGTCAAACAAAGACGGTGTAGAACCAACAGATCCATTTCAAACAGAGATACAAGAGGCTCAAACAGAGGTTGATCAAGCAGGTGTGAATATTTTTGTCGACTTACTTGCTGCAAATCCAGAAATGATAATGATTGAAAGTGATCATGAGGGTGATGGACAAGAGCGCGGTGGGGAGGAAGAAGAAGAGGAAGAGGAAGAGGAAGAGGAAGAGGATGACGATGACGATGAGGAAGAGGATGAAGATGATGATGAGGATGACGAGGAAGAAGACGACGATTAGAATTACTAAATTATTGTATATATAACAAGTGAAAAACGAAAATGAATTAATTTGGTGAATTATGAAAAAAAAAACGAGTCAATTTGGATACATACACAATTAATTGCGTACAAATGAACGAATTATAAATTTAAGCGGGAGTCGAAATAAATAAATTTACAGAAATAATAAAAATTAAATGGCCCCAATATTTATAAAAACAAGTTAGAAACGAAAATGAATTAATTTGGTGAATTGTAGAAAAAAAAAGAGTCAATTTAGATACATACACAATTAATTGCGTACAAATGAACGAATTATAAATTTAAGCGGGAGTCGAAATAAATAAATTTACAGAAATAATAAAAATTAAATGGCCCCAATATTTATAAAAACAAGTTAGAAACGAAAATGAATTAATTTGGTGAATTGTAGAAAAAAAAATGAGTCAATTTAGATACATACACAATTAATTGCGTACAAATGAACGAATTATAAATTTAAGCGGGAGTCGAAATAAATAAATTTACAGAAATAATAAAAATTAAATGGCCCCAATATTTATAAAAACAATTTAGAAACGAAAATGAATTGATTTGGTGAATTATGAAAAAAAAACGAGTCAATTTAGATACATACACAATTAATTGCGTACAAATGAACGAATTATAAATTTAAGCGGGAGTCGAAATAAATAAATTTACAGAAATAATAAAAATTAAATGGCCCCAATATTTATAAAAACAAGTTAGAAACGAAAATGAATTAATTTGGTGAATTGTAGAAAAAAAATGAGTCAATTTAGATACATACACAATTAATTGCGTACAAATGAACGAATTATAAATTTAAGCGGGAGTCGAAATAAATAGTTTTACAGAAATAATAAAAATTAAATGGCCCCAATATTTATAAAAACAAGTTAGAAACGAAAATGAGTTAATTTGGTGAATTGTAGAAAAAAAAATGAGTCAATTTGGATACATATACAATTAATTGCGTACAAATGAACGAATTATAAATTTAAGCGGGAGTCGAAATAAATAGTTTTACAGAAATAATAAAAATTAAATGGCCCCAATATTTATAAAAACAAGTTAGAAACGAAAATGAATTAATTTGGTGAATTGTAGAAAAAAAAATGAGTCAATTTGGATATATATACAATTAATTGCGTACAAATGAACGAATTATAAATTTAAGCGGGAGTCGAAATAAATAATTTTACAAAATAAAAAAAATAGTTGGGCAAAATATTTTAATAAACAACTTAGATACGAAAAGAAATTAATTTGGTGAATTATAAAAAAAAAGACTTAATTTGAATACATATACAATTAATTGCAAAAAAATAAACGAAAGTAGCTTGTGCCCTAGTGGCGCGCGCCCTCTCCTCTTGCACAAAAGGTCCCGTGTTCGATTCCCCTTGGACGCAAAAAATGGATTAATTGTTCCAGGCCTAATAAGACTAATATAGAAGGTGGGCTGCATATAATAAGGAATGGGCCGGTTGGCCCAGTGGTCCGCGCCCGCCCCGGCCGCCTCGGGTGCCCGGGCTCGAACCACGCGAGCCACTTTTTTTTTTGTATAGGCTCGGTAATTTGCGACGGCCATATTCCGTCGCAAATATTGAATTTTGCGACGGAAAACAGCCCGTCGCAAATTATAACACAAAAAAGTATAAAAAATATATAAAAACATTTGCGACGGAATTTAGCCGTCGCAAATGTTGTTGACCCGATCGGGTCTGACCCGAAAAGTTTGCGACGGACTACTGTCCGTCGCAAATTCTGTGTGACCCGGCCGGATCTGACCCGTCGATTTTGCGACGGATTTTTCCGTCGTTAATTTGCGACGGATGGTCGAATCCGTCGCAAAAATTTGCTACGGCTGTTTTAGGTACGGATACGTGTCCGTCGCAGATCCCGTCGCAAAACACTGTTTGCGACGGATTTTCCGTCGCTAATTCCGTCGCAAAACAGTGTTTTTTTTGTAGTGTTTACATTCTTTTCGTTTGTTTATTTATTTTATAACAAATAAATATTTTTTGCGAAATCAATATTTATTATGAGAGTAATACACATTTTGTCATTATAATAATACACATTTACTCATATAATAACACAAATTTGAGACCTAACTCCTAAATTTTATCTTTTGCGTGGATTTTTTTTTTGTTAAGACTCGTCCGACTCTACCCATAATCCGCAAAAAAAATTATTTGGGTATATTCTACTGCAACATATCCTGAACCCTTGCAATATTTTATAGTAGTATGAGTTTTTGTGTTTTAAATGTGTTGTGTTTTTATGGTTGCCTACTTGCCATGTTGGATAAAATGGTGCCCGCGTAATCTTGGACAACATTACAAAAAATCCCATCTCCATTGACAGCCTCTCCTCACTTATCTTCTTCACATCTCCACTACATTCCTTAATTTTTCCTGATTTGATCCTTCTCTGAAACAACATCATGGAAAAACCTCAAACAACCGCCGGAGAAGAACCCTCATGGCCGGAATTGTTGGGCAGCAACAACTGGGACGGCCTACTGGAACCTCTAAACCCCCACCTCCGCCGCCTCATCCTCCTCTGCGGCGACCTCTGCCAAACCACCTACGACGCCTTCAACAACGACCAGAACTCCAAGTACGCCGGCAGTAGCCGCTACGGCAAGAAATCCTTCTTCAACAAAGTCATGTTCGAATCCGCCGCCGATTACCAGGTCTCCTGTTTCCTCTACGCTACCGCCAAGGTCGGCGTGGCAGAGGCCGTCTTCCTCCATTCCTTATCGCGCGAAGCTTGGGACAGAGAGTCCAATTGGATCGGCTACGTTGCCACCACCTCCGACGAATTCAGCCGCGCCGCCGGCCGCCGTGAAATCCACGTCGTGTGGCGCGGAACGTCAAGGAATTACGAGTGGATCAACGTGTTCGGGGCCCGACCCGAATCCGCATCCGAATTGCTCCACCCGAAAAATGGGGACAAAAAGAAAGCAGATAATAGCAGCGATGAAGACGACGAGAGTATACCCAAAGTGATGAACGGTTGGCTCACGATCTACGTTTCAACAGATCCGAAATCGTGTTTCACCAAATTAAACGCCAGAACACAGCTCCAGAAAAAAATTCAATCTCTGAGAAATTTATACAAAAACGAGAATGTGAGCATTACCCTCACCGGCCACAGCCTCGGCGCGTGCTTAGCAATTCTATCAGCGTTCGATCTGGTCGAAAACGGGGTCGACGACATCCCCGTTACAGCGATCGTGTTCGGAAGTCCTCAGGTCGGAAACAAAGCTTTCAAGGAGAGAGTGGAAAAATTCCCCAATTTAAAAATTCTTCACATCAGGAACAAAATCGATCTGATTCCGCTCTACCCGAGCGCAATATTAGGGTACAGAAACGTGGGGATCGAGCTGGAGATCGACAACAGGAAATCGCCGAGCTTGAAGGATTCGAAAAATCCGAGCGATTGGCATAATTTGCAGGCGATGTTGCACGTGGTTGCAGGGTGGAATGGGAGTGGTGGTGCGTTCGAGTTGAAGGTGAAAAGGAGCGTAGCGTTGGTGAATAAATCGAGCGCCATTCTGAAAGATGAGTATCTGATTCCAGGATCGTGGTGGATTGAGAAGAACAAGGGTTTGATTTGTGATGATGACGGAGAGTGGGTGCTGGCGCCGCCGTCCGATGAGGATTGCCCGGTGCCGGAATTCTGAAACTGTGTATTGAATTATTGATGATATGATGTGATGTAATTAGGCACTTTGTTTGTGTTAAAAAATCGAATGATTAATAATATGTGGGAGTGGGATCATATATAGTTGTTCATATGTTACATCTCGACTCGCATTTTGTTGCATTAGTGGAAAAATATAAGGTTGTTCATTTGCATATATATATTAGTGGAATATTATGGACTCCTTGCATGGAAAGGCCCAAAACTATGAAAGGCCGTGTGGGCCATGTGGCATCTCTAGAAAGAATTCCAATGATTGGCATATAAAAGGAGCGTTAATAAGGGAGATTCCTCACGAATTTTATTGTGACACAGATCTATATTTGAATTTGACACATATAAGATTTTTACCAACTCAACCCATTTATTTTTTTAACCATATCAATTAAACGGAACTTTCATAGTTTTGTTAATATAAAAAATATCTTAGTTGTAAGTAGCTATGACATGATCCCTTCATAATTGATCAATTCTAAATGTTTAAAACATCTCAGTTAAGACTTTTCCATATTTTAGCAGGATAGTTTCTAGCTCTTGTGCATTTCAAAATTTTCAATTGTTCTATTTTATGGGTGTGTGTATACATATATTTATTGATATATATTTTGTTAACTAATTTAATAGTAAAATCTTCTACCAAAAATAGTCACTAAGTTTATTTTGTCAAATTTTATTTCCAAATTTGTTATAAAGACACTGAAGTTATTATGTTGTTTGATTTAATAATAATTTATTAGATTAATATTAATTTGTGAAAATTGAGAAGTGGTAGATTTTAAAAGCTCTTTGAAAGCATAATCCTTGACCTTTTTTTTTTTTTTTTTTACTTTTAAACTCATTTTCTGCAGAGATTATAGTTTTTGCTTGGAGAAATAGGCGGCAAGATGTGTGAGACAACACAATGATAGACTTGATGGTGGTTTGGCTTTCATGGAAGGGGTGGCGGGACATGGCATAACGGTGGATTTGCTTCTACCTCGATGGGAAGTGGGGATGACTTTATCGGAGCAGGAGCGGTGTTGCTATGGCAAAAGTGCAAGGAAGAGAAACATTAACTAAATGAGATTGCACTAAGTATCAGTTGCAATGAACCTATGAGGCGCTATGGTGTCAAGATTTCCGATCGTGAGAGACATAATTAAGGAAGCAAAGTTGTGCGGATTTCTGGCCGAAGAAAGACTGATTGCAACGCGTTTTCTTTGTGGGTATTTGGATGAATGAGATCGTGACAATCCTTATCAGCGCCCAAAAGAGATTAAAAAAAAAACTTTGACTTCACTTTATTTTGGGTTGATTTAAGCATGGACCTATTTTCATAGGTTGTTGGGCTCTGACTTGATCATAAAATACTAGCTTTACTAATAGTTAACCCACAAGAGTATGAGATCACTGTAGTATAGACAAGTATAGGGACCAAGTAGTATCGAACCCGTGAGAAGGCTTGCACGCGAGTAAATCCCTAAAAATCTATATGTCGTAGCTAATATGAATGCGATTTTGTTTTAAACTAATTCTAAACTATACTCTACTAATTATCAAACAAAAAGAAATAAATCTATTCTGAATCCGATTTGAAGTGCAAATATGATGGTGATGTTCGGGATATGAATCCCTATACGTATATTAGTGGAGTTGGTACGGTAACTAAAATAATTGTGATGTTTCAAGTTAAAATCATAAGTGTACTATAAACTAGGCAATCAACTTCCCTAATCTAGCAAAAAGAATTGAAAGAATAAAAGCTCGAAATTAATCACAATACTTAGTTCTAACAACTTACTTCACTAACCCGTCAATAAAAAAAAACAACTTACTTCACTAACCCACTAATTAAATTATATGAATTCTGCTTAATTATTGAGGCCATAATTTAACTAAGGTGATTCGGCCGTCCTCCCTAGATAAACCGGTTGATTATAAACCCCTTCAAAAATCTTCTCCTTAAGCCTATTCGTTATTAAAGAGTGATGCAGTCGTCTCCTCTCTAACAATTTTCGTACTTAATTCTATGATTATTTTAGGGTTTATTAGAATTATTCAATAATTAAGAGAATTAAAACTATACATCACGAATTATCCTAATTACGTACCAACGTCCATATTCTACGAGTTCATCATATCCTAAGCATACAAGGGTTCTAGTCTAACATGGTGATTACGAGAATAAAAGCAATAACAAGATCAACAATCATAAACATAATTATACGAATCAAGAAATTCAAGAACATAAACTATCTATGAAAGCAATTGAATCAAATATGAAAAATAAATCTTATAAAATCTGGAATTTAGATCTAATAGATCAAAGAATTCAAGAAAACAAAAGAGAAATCCAATCCGTGCAAAGTAATAATTATTTTAATGAATTCGTACGATAAATTTTTTTACTACAAACTTAAAATCCTTGCCAAACTCTCAAAACCACGTTCCCAAGCTCTCCCCCTTCGAAAAACGAGTTTAGATATGTAAAAATAGGCTTGAGACGGGTATTTATACGAAATAGGCCGAAAATCGCCCAGGGCGCTCGAGCTTGCTCAGGTCGAGCACTTTTTGCTCACAGAACACTCAGGGCGCTCGAGCTGGTGGAGGTCGAGCACTTTTCGCTCGAGTGCCTCGAGCTCGAGTGTTTTTCGGCTGTTGTACACTTGTTCGTAAAACCTTCATATCTTCTCAATCGAGAGTCCGTTTTTTGTCGATTCAAAGTCCTACGAATGCCTTTTTTCGCCCTCTATCCTAAAATGAACACCAAAAAGACAAATTGATGAGTTTATGAAAATTTTACTCAAATAACTCTAAATACTCATAAAAATACTCAAAATATGGACTAATCGAGCACCAAAATATCACAATTTCACGTCTAATCAGACCCTCCCCTAGAATTGAATTGTAAGACTTAATTTTATCACAAACAAAAATATATCTACAGTTTTGGAGAATCAAATCATTTTTCTTTGGATCAATTAACAATGATCTCAAGTTTATATGATTTGTGTTGAATAATAGACAATATCGAGAGAAGAAGGATGAAGAACGAATGTTTAGAAGAAAATTAGAATATTATTTTTCTACAGTATTATGCTCTCATGTTCTGGAGGTTAGCGATTTTGTGTGCTTATTATATTATATGTTGGACTTATTAGCTTAAACTTGTATTTTATACTCCCTCCGTCCCAATTTTGTTTACCCAAAAACCCAAAAAAAATAAGGTTTTTTTTGTTTACTCATTTCCTAAAATGGCAAAAAGCAACACCATTTTTTCAAACTCAACCTTCAAAAAGCTATTTTATACTAAAATATATTAATAAACAATTCCTAAAAAGCTATTTTATGCTCAAAAGTATTACTCCCTCTGTCCCACTCTAAGTGTCTCACTTTCCTATTTTGGTTGTCCCACACTAAGTGTCTCATTCCATAAATGGAAAAAACAACACTCTACTACATATAAACTTTAACCTTCAAATTCACACAATATTACCAAAAATGTCACTCATTCAGTCCACTTTTCAACACTATTCATTACTTTATTAAACACTATTCATTACTTTTCAACACTATTCATTATTTTTCCACCATATATTAATAAACAAATACACTTTCTTAAACCATTCAACCAAAAGAAATGAGACGCTTAGACCGGGACGGATGGAGTAATAAACAACTCTTTTTCTTAAAAACCGTGTCATTTAAAAATGAGTAATCTAAATTGGGATGGATGTAGTATTTTAGAACTTTAGTCTTTTATGTTATATAAATCTGAATATTGGAGCTGTTGTTTTTTTTAAGCATCTATATCTAAAAAAATTATATTGGCTAAACATTTACTCCCTCCGTCCCAAAGTAAGTTTCCTACTTTTCTTATTAGGTCGTTTCACAATAAGTTTCTCATTTCATAAATGGCAAAAACAACACTCTATTATATATAATCTTTAACCTTAAAGTTCACACAATATTACCACAATGTCACTCATTTCATTCACTTTTCAATACTATTCATTACTTTATCTCAAAGGTTAACATGTGGTCCACCATATATTAATAAATATATATATTTTTTTAAACAAAACAACAAAGAAAATTTACTCCGGAACGGAGGAGTATTACTATTATTCAATACATGGCTTTCTTGTGATGTATTTAAAAAAAAATTAATTTTAGATTTATTTGTGATAGTATGATTTTGTAGTTAAGAGGATTACACTACTAAATAAGGTAATCACTACTCCATTTTGATTACACTATTCTCTTCCTACAATCCTCCATCAATAATCATTTGTTATCCACTTCTATTCCAAAATTGGGGCATGACGCTAGCAATGGAACCACAATTGCAACAAGTTTTCTCTCAGCATATCATTTTTGTTATAGGGGCATAAATGGAAAATACTTTTCATTCCCATTACCATTGAGAAACTGTAACCAAACGCCTCCTTATATCTTTGTTCAATAGCCTAGAATTTGATATTGTTTTTTTATATATAAGAATAAATTTAAAAGGCTCCGGCTAAACAAACCCCCGATTTCCTATACATACCCCAATTTATTTTTGCCAAAAATAGTTTTATATTAAAAGTCAAGATTACTCATTTATAAATATTATTTTAATTATGAAATAAATTTCCTTTAGTTTTTCACTCACTTTTCTCATTCTCAACATCGCAAAATTAACATTTTGAAATTCTAAAAAATCAAGCTTCTGGATTATTTTTCATTAAATCCCTACAACCCAAATTTTGAAATTCCGAAAATCAAGTTTCTTGATTATTTTTTATTAAATCCCTAAAACCCAAAATTTTGGATTATTTTAATTCAAATTAACACAAGATAATCTAAGTTTATAGTGTCTAATGGAGCCAAACGACACAAAGTATCACATTAATGTAAGTATAATTTTTCTTACGTTGAATGACAAGTTAATATGTATCAGTAGTGCATCAATATTATTTTGTGTGAGATTATGTTCGCGTTTTTTTATAGCACCGGTGTGTAAAATTAATAGAAGTTAAATTATAGTTCGATTTGTAAAGGCAAAAAATTTAGCGTACTTGAAATAAAATTTAAACACATTTTGTTAGCCTACGTTATGTTTTTTTTTTTTTTTTTTTTGCAGATTTTTTTTTCTTGCAATTTATTTTTTCCTCATTTTTTTTTTAGAATAAGAAGATCACCTTTTCTTTATTGTGTATGAATGATTTCGAAGGTCAAATTCGTTGTTCTTCCTTTATAATTTTGGAACTCTTCACTTTTGTTTTGATCGTTTATACGTTTAAATGAATAAGATTGTGAGTTTATAATTATTTACTTTTCTTTTTTGTGTTTTAAAATTATGTTAATTTTTTTAAAAGGGTATGATTGTCTAAATTTGGGGTATGTTTAGTAATCTTTTAAAATAATTATATTTTTAATGGAGTTTGTATAGTAATTGGGGTATGTATAGGAGAATCGGGGGTTCGTTTAGCTGCTGCCATTTTAAAATCAAGTACTAATATTTTTTCAACAAAGTATAATATTTTTTGAATTAATTTACTGTGCGATATTTTTTAGCAGATATTTTATTTATTGTATGGTTCTCTTACACATGATTCTCTAAAATGAATTACAATTTTTTTATTCATTAACGCGATTACACACACATAACTAATTATAATAATAGAATTTTATTTGTTTTCAAAATAAATATTATAGATTGTGCATCGCAACATACTAGTTGATATACTTGACTAATTACAATTATAGAATTTTATTTGTTTTCAAAATAAATATTATAGATTTGTGCATCGCAACATACTAGTTGATATACTTAAAAAGGGGTGTATTCAATTGAAATTTTATTGGATTTTTTTTAATTTTAAAAAATTTGTAAATTTAGAAATCTATAGACTCCATGCAGAGTTTAACTGAATTTTCTTATTGATTTACATGAATTTTCATAGACGTGACAAGATTGTGGAATTTTTTTTTTTATTAATTTACATGGATTTTCATGGACTCTGGCGCTGGAACCATTGAAACAAATGTATATAGCACACACTTGTATATAAAAAAAGTTATCCAAATAGTTAAAAAAAACCAAAAATACATTAGTTAAAAAAACATTATTATTCATCATTATTATTCTCATCTTTATTTCCATCACCATTATACATTGGCCTCATTAGAAGCCTCTGGTTGTTATAAGCGATTTTGGAGAGTGAAATATATTTATATTTTTGGGAGAGTAGACTTGGCAGCGGGGCGGGGAATCCCCGTGGAGATCCTCCCCGAACGGAGCGGAGAATCCCCGAAGCAAACGGAGACGGGGACGGGAAATTTTTTTGCCCCTTAGGCAAGGATGAGGATAGTATTTCCCGCCTCATTCCCCGCGGGGACCCGCATTATTTTTTATATATATACATAATTTAAATTTAAAAGTAACTTACAAATGCATATTTCATAATTTCCTACTCAATTAACTGTTTATTCAAAATTACATCTATAGTTTATTTAATATTATGTTATTAGTTCCAAATTATATAATTTTCACTTTAGTATATTTGTTAACTAAAAATATTAAAATTGGAGGTTCTTCAAATTGTTTAAATTATTTTTTTAACACCAATTTAAATTAGTTGTTGTGTATGATAAATTTTTTAATTTATATATTATTTTATATTTTAAAATGAGTTAAAAAAAATAATAATTAGGCGGGGAACGGGGAATTCCGGCGGGGACGGGGATGGGAAAAAATTCCCCAATTATCTCGCGAGGATGGGGAATCTCCGATTTTGCGGGAACGGGGATGGTGAATGACTCCCCGTCCCCGCCCCGTTGACATACCTAAGGAAGAGAACCAAAGAAAATCCATAGACTGTTGAATAACTAAATTTTTTTAAGACTTTTTAAAATTCATAGAAATCTCTAATAACTATTAGAAGAGATTTTGGAGAGTGAAATCTATTTATACTAGTGCTAAACCCACGATTATCGCGGAGCTGTACATAAAATTTATTATAAAGATATTAATTAATTTTTTAAAATTTTCTAAATATTGTTACTATTATTATTTTATTTATTCAACATTTTTATTGTATTTTTTAAAATGTTAGTTAATAATAAATAATTTTATTCCAAAAACAATAAACTATAAATTCATGAAATATATTATTAACCAACTGTTTAGAAAACAATGCTTACAAATTGCGAAAAATCTCCCTATAAACAACATTTGTTGCGTATTTGGAAGGATTTCCTTTAAAATCAAGTGACAAAATCTTTAATCCTCTACTCGATCTAACTCTAGATACTGCAACATAAAGTTGACCATGAGTGAAAACAGGCTTGGGAAGATACAATCTAACAGTATTGCCCTTGACTTTTATTTATTGTCATAGCAAAACACAGTAGAATTGGAAATTGTCACCTTGTAAAATTCACCGGCATTGTAAGATCATAATTTATCAATGTCTTTCTTGGTATGAATACTTTATTTCCAATATTTCTTCCGGATATTATTTCACCCTTGAGAATGTGGTTACCAAATTTGGTGACGATCAATCTTGTATCATTGCACAAACCGGATTTGTGATAAATATTTCTTAGTAATACTATATGCACTCCTTCTTTTAAGATCAAACGGTGATTAGGCATTCCAGAACACCTAACAGAATTAAAAAAATTCAACAGTAACTATTTGTCCACTACCTCCTTCTCAAAATTTAGAGGCACAAAACACTGTCTGAGCTCAAGTATACTTTAGTATCATCAGGAATCATAGATAGAATCTTATCATTTATAGACTTCACGTCTCAATGAGTAGGTGCAGGTATTGCTCTATCCTCAAAGTATTTATATGTCCTTAAATTATCAATCAAGGATGGATAAATACTTTCGATTATAGATGCAACCGGATCAACGACATCATAAATCAAATTATCTTTCGGAATCTCAATCTCGGCGACTCCATCTTGTCTATTTCCAATTTTTCCATCACCAACATCCAAAATTCACCTCGAGAAGTTAACAATATCATCACCATTTAAGGACGTGTTGAGATCATAACTTTGTAATCTCATGTTCTTCCTCAATCTTAAAACCTTAAAATTGAAAATAAATGAGATGTATTTAGTTTTTTAATAATTATTTCTTTAAAAAAATATCATTATTTAATAAAAGATGCATAAAATACCTTGCAATGATCCCACAAATGAGAAGCATTAATAGTTGAGTGCACAATATCCTCTCGACTTCCTTTTGATATAACAGGAAGTATCTATCTGAAATCTCCTCCAAGCACAACGGTTTTACCACCAAAAGGCATATCGCTCATGATTCCATCTGGAGATCTAACAATATCCCTTAAGCTTCTATCTAAAGCTTCAAAGCTAAATTTGTTAATCATTGGTGGCTCATCCCATGTAATAAGCTTTGTCTTCAATAATAGTTCGGACAAATGTGTCCCAGGCCTTATATTACAAGTGGAGGTCTCATCAATATTAAGTTGTATAGCAAATCTCGAATGAGCAGTACGTCCGTCGGGCAGAAGTAGAGATGTTATTCCACTTGATGCAACATTAAGAACAATATTGCCTTCAAAACGTATTGCTGCGGAGACCGTTCTCCAAATGAATATCTTTTCAGTTCCACCATATCCGTATAAAAAGAAGACTCTTCCTTCTTGCAACCAAACAACTTCAAGTATTTCACTAACAATAAGTTTTCGTTCTTGCGTTAGAGTTGAACTTAACTTGTCATATTATTCTCCTTGTTCAGACCGATCGTAATTCAATTCTTGATGAATGAGTTTATTTATTAAATCATTCTTAAACTCAAAATCTGGTATTGACATTGATGCAAATCTACACAAAGTTGATCCATTTATCTGCAGTAGCTTCTCAATTTCAATTAAAGCCAAATTTTTCAACTCTTCGCTATTAAGCTGTAAATCTAAAAAAAAAATTAGAAAAAATATAATTGTAAAATATTTTAACAATCTAAATGAAATAATTTTATTAAATAATATTATACCGGGAATATTCAATGTTCGTCTTCTTTTATGGAGTATATCATCCGACATACACTCCCACATTTTTTCGAATACGGTTTCTGGAGAGTTCATTGAAGATGACATGAGAAGAACAGCGAATAAGTTCCTTACGTAATGAGCGCTTGCCCAAAAATTTGCCTATGTTATCCCATCAATGTACTCATGATCATCATACAACAATTCCATTTAATAGCAAACATCTTTAAAGGTATCATACTCAGTATTACCAATGGTTCTATCATCTCGTAAGATGTTGATCCCTTACTATAAGGCAGTAAGAGATACAAATAATACTCTTCACCAGCCCCCGGTAGAACACTGTATAGTGTTCCCAAAGAAAATCTACTGCCCTTTCTTGTATTCTTTTTTCTATCCCAAACATACATCTTTAAAAATTCCACATAAGTCAGCTTCTTTGCGTCCTCATCATCAGTTTTATTTTTATACATCCACGCCAAGAATATTGATTTACCTGACGATGGTCTTTCGAGTACATCATTAATGCAATCTTCATCTCGAAAAATAACTCTCTATTGATTAGGAAGATGGAAATCCAATCTCATAGTCGGTGGATACCTATAATTTATATTTAACTGAAGAGTTCACCAAATTACCTCACACGAAAATATGTATCTGCAGTTTACAAAATTTTCCACTTCGTCTTTTGATTTTGATTCACCTTTAGTGACTTCTTCCTTCTCCACAGTAGCAATAAGCATAACAGCTCATTTATTGATATACTTAAACAAATACTCGATTGATTTATGCCTATTACACCACTCAAAATTTATATGACCTTGATACCTTCGCAACAGTATTAGATTGTAAGGAACCACAAAACGGTTATCCAAATGAACAATATCTTTATCAATAGTAACCCTTGTATTTCTTCTTCTATACGGTGGGAAACCTTCGTCATCAATAGATGTAATCTCATTATAACTCTTTGGGAAGTTCTTTGAGCAAATATTGTTGACCATGCAAGGAGAATTTCTTTTTGTCAATCCACAGGGTCCATGAATCATGTAATCACTTACCAAATCATACAATAATGCATCAACATTTTTATCTGGTATTTCTGCAAATATTATACAGTCAACATCCTCCGAATTTTTTATTTTTGTTTTCACAGTTCAGAAACAGAAGAATATGAGCATGCGACAATCTCCTTTTCTGAAATTCCACTGCGTATAGCACTGCAGATTCAAAATATTTGAGCCAAGTTATATACTAAAATAATTCAATATAAATGTCATTTTTTTATAAATGAACGACAAATATTATGGAATTAAAAAATTAAGAAAATATAAGAAGATAAACTTACACGCATCAATTTTTCCAAATATTTGAAGTTCCTTAAAATCATTCACAATTTGATCAAGTTTCATCTTAAACATTCTGCAGAGAATATCTGGCCTATCAACAGATTCAAAACCTTTCTCATTTAAGAATCTTGAAATCTCAGGTCACTTCAGATTGAAAGTAATTGTGATAAATAAATCTGGGTAAGAAAAATACTTACAAATTGTCATGGTATCTTGAAAATTTTGAATCATATATCTAGGACTGCCTGTGAAGGATGCATGCATTATTCTTTTACCCATGGAAGATGGATCTACACCACCTCTATCAATCTTTCCGACTCAAATAATGTAGGAATCCACCAAAAACTGCTGGAAAAGTCTCCTAAACAGGAATAGAGTATTATGTTCATTATGGCGCTCATGTATTCTAAAGGAGAAAAAAATTCTCGCATTGTGAGTCTAATTCTTTTCCTCGTCTTAAGGATCACATCTCTTTTTTCCACAGCTGCATCAATGTCCCCTAGAATAAGAGCTGCAACTTCAGAAGCTGTCGGAAGGTTATAAACTCTTCCATCCGAACACCTTATTTCTAGCAAATTCAATCTCAAACGTGGCTCACATACAGACATAATAATTTCCCTTGCATTGCAAATGGATTGAAAGTATCCACCATCCTTTTAAGTTCACCAATAATACTATCATTCAAAATTTTATTTTTATCCTTCGATCGTATCCTGTTCAAATAAAATAATTGGAGTGATTAGAAAAAATGTTACTTATCAATTATTATATTATACGATGTGTTCAATTAAAATAATATAAAACATAAAATATATAATAAGATATATATCGTACAGACATAAATATAATTAATCAATTAGTCATGATTTTTTAGGAAAAAAGAGGAGAAGTGTTGTTGTTGAGGAAAGGTCAAAATGAATACCAATGGTGAATATGGTAGAAATTTTACAATTTATTATAAAAATATCTTTTTTTATTAAGATTTAAAAAAATTATATTTAGTTATTTTTATTATATTTATAGGGTATTGCAATGTGTATATGTGTGTATGAGGCGAGAAGTAATAAAAAGTTGAATGAGAATCCACCAAAATTTCCATCATGTTGTTCAAATGGAAAAATACAACTTCCAATGTTGAAATCCACTCTTTCTACATTGACCAATCTTCTATCGGGCCAGGATAAAAGGAGTAAACATTTCATAAAAAAAATTAGAGCTTACAATATGATGTTTAACTTTACATCTATGGGTAGAAAGGTTGACAATACAATTAATAATGGGAGTGCTCCTTATGTGTATAGATTGCATGGTGCTAATTACCATGAAATTGAAAGTCTTTTGCCAATGCCTAGTAATAAGCCTAAATTTTTACAACTATACATATACGACACAGAAAATGAAGATCAAAATATAATTGATGCTCTCGGGTTAGTTCATAAAAAGTCTTATAATTATTAAATTAGATTTATTTTACTAACTGAATTTTCCAACAAATAGATTATTATAATTATAAAAAAAAAAGGTGCAACATTAAAGATAAAAATATAATACCATGGCCAGAAGAGCTTTCTCTATTTTTTTTTTCTTGTCAAGAAAGATCGAACGTTTTTCTCATATTCAAATTGTAGTTGTTGTGCTAAAGATGATATAACGCTCATACATAAACAATTTTTTTGCATTTGAGTATTATGCTGAACATCAGTAATTGGAGCATTTCCTTTATTTTAAAATATTTTTTTCTAAAATAAAAATTAGTATAAAAAATAAATATATATTAACAATATTACTTAAATTACTTAAATTACTATACTAAATAATTAAATTTAAACTTACAAACCTTGAGATGCAAAATGTGTATTTAGTGTGTATGTAACAGTAGATATTTTTGTAGTACCACCATAACAATTTTGAATTGATAGCATTGTTAAATAAAAATATTAGTATAGTTTTTTCTCTTGTAATTTTAGCTACTTTTCGAGGAATTCTTACAATTTGTCATATCATAGAGTGGATTACGAACAATTGAATCAGATGATTCAGTTTCTGAATAACAAAAAATCAATACATTAATACATAAAAAATATGTAATATAAATTCATATAAGTATAAAAAAATTCCGTAGTAAATGCATTAAACAAAATAAGTGACGAAACATGTAGTAGTGTTTTCTCGTGTTTGCTGAAGTAGTTCATTAGTCAGACTTGATGTCATTAGATTTGTAGTAGCTTCCAATTATTGATATTGATTTATGTATAAAAAATTAACAAGATTTGAATACATTAAATTTTGATAACACAGATATAAATCTAACCGTTTGTTAATATTGACGACGATGGCGTGTCTTGCAATTCTTGTTGAGGTATAAAATTGTCTAATAATAAAAAACGATAAGTTTTTTTTAAAGATTAAACCACAATTTTAATAAGAAATCTAATATCAGTATTTATATTATATCATTACATATTAAGCACAAATAATATTGAAACATAATACACGCGTAAAAAATTAAAAATGTTGAGTATGTATAGAGTGAAATTGGTTCATACATGAACCACTTTGCAATACCAATATTTTTTAGTGTAACCAACTAATACCCTTTAGTGTAACCAAATAATACCCTTGAGTAAGTCTCTTGTGCACCAGGTGCACCGTGCAAATAAATTGTATTTGAAGAGTTGTTCTTGTTATTAGTGAAAAGTTATTCCTTATTGAATGCAATTTTCAGTAATAGGCTAATAGCAAGGGTAACTTTTCAGTAATAGTAGGAATATTTTTCAAAAATATACTTGAGTTGCACGGTACACCTGGTTCATATAAGACTATGCAAATATCATTTAGTTAAACAATTAATACTCTTTGTATCATTCAACTAATGTCCTTCAGTGAAAATAACTAATACACTTCAAAACTAATATCCTTTAGTAAAACTAACTAATATACTTAGTGCAAAAAATTAATACCCTTTAAATGGTTATTGTATGAACCATTTTCATTTTGTACTTTGTCTATATATATATATATATATATATATATATATATATATATTTAATTAAAAGATATGAACTAATATTTTGATTATTCTTCTAGTTAGTTATTCATTCAATGAAACATTTTCTAAATTTGATGTGCTAAATAAACTAATAATAAATATCTTTTGTATTAATTGCATTCACACTAAAATTTAAATTAATCTTAATGAAGACTAATTTCTAAATTAATACCAATTTATAAAATAGGCAGTCATAAATATTAATCAATAAGGTAGTCATATGGTGCATTTCAATAAAAATGTATACAAATTTTTGAAGCATATCTTAATATAATATAAAGACAAAGTTTTGGAATCCTATGTGGCAAGCTCTCAAGCCTCTATTTTAAAAATACTCTCCTCTCATTCACCCAATTCATTGACTTTTAAAACTATTTTCAGCCATTGAATTTTAATATCTAATCTAATCTTGACCATTGATTTTTTCACATTTCCTCTATATATATTATGTATCTCACACAACCAAAAATCAATTACAATAATTTCTCCACATCCTATTCCAATTCTTCTTCTTCTTCTTTTCAATTTTGCTATGAAGTTTTATATTATATTTCTTTTCATCTAAATCTTCATGTTTTTCTTTTCTTGCAGGATGTTCATCCCAATATATTCAATCTTAATATATTTTTTTTTTTTGCAGGATCTTCATCTTAAGGTATTTACTTTTTGTTTTCTATTTTATTTTATAGATTTGGTGTATGAATTTAATCTTCATATTTTGTCTAATCTCTTCTACCAATGATCATTTCCTTAAACTTACTTTTTTTTTTTTGGTGATTTGGAGGAATACAAATTTCTACGTGTCTAAAGGTATTTACTCTATTTACTAATTATTTGATTTTTATTAATTATTTTTTAATTTTATTTTATTCGTATGAAAATGATTATTGTGTGATTTTTTTAATTATATATTTAGGATTGAACATCAACAATGAAGATGAAGTGGATGATCAATTTTTCATATGAAGACGAAGTGGAAGATCAATTTTATTGTGAAGATGAAGAATCATTGATTATATGTTAAAAATTAGATTTTTTAACATTATAATGTATTCTTCAAACTAATATTTTTCAACTATTTTTGGATGGTGGATATCTTTTTAAAAAAAAATTGATCATGATTCATTAATAATAAATAATTTTTTGTGTATGAATTTGAATGTTATATATACAACCAAAATATGCCTTTGATAAATTCAATTGAGTAACAATTCTAATTGTTTTTTAAATTCAAAAATAATTTAATGTCTTCAATATTTTTAGGGAAATTTGATCTTTTTAAAACATGTGATTTAACTATAAAGTCATACAACAATCAATATATAAATTTAAACTAATTATATACCTTACTTATTTACATCAATTTTAAATTTATTGATAAAAGATTAATTATATTAGAAAAAATTGACTAATATAATATGATGATATAGTCCCTAATTTCGAAATTACATTCCAAAATATTAAATTTCAAAATACTATGTCATGTGATCTTTTATATATTAAAATAATAATATTTTCACAAAGATTCTCAACTTACAATATACATTCATCTAATTAAAAAAAAAAGGTCGAATCTCTTTATATCACTATGCAACATTATTTATAAGCTATGAAATCCAATTGAAAGGAAAAAATTATGACATCTATGAAATCTATATTTAATTATTCATAAAAATAGAGTGTATTTAGACAAATTATAAGTTGAGATTGATTAAAACACATATTTTATAAAGAGTCAAATTTACCTAATATTTTATGTAATTCGAAAATATATGACTTAAATCATACTATAAAAAAGTAGTCAACTTTTCCTAATATAATTAGTCTATATTTATATATTCATCAAAATGGGATGTATTTAGATAATATATAAATTAAGATTAATTAAAATACATGTTTTATAAAAGAGTCAAATTTACCTAATATAAGTAATCTATATTCAATGATACAAAAATAATAGCATAAAATTAAATTTAAAATTAATATAAATATAAATAAATAAAGTATATAATTAAGATAAATTTATATATTGATTGATGTATGAATTTACAATATTAAGTCACATATTTTGAAAAGAGTCATTTTTTCCTTTAAAAAAAAAACTAAGAGCAACAATATTAACATATTTAATAAATATTCGAATTTAAAAAAAAAATCAGAATTTTACATAGTAGAAAGTATTCAACTATTAAAAATATAAAAAATATAAATTATTTTCGAAATGATTCATCATATTAAAATTTATTCTCCAAGGTTCGATGCTTATGTTTTATCTATAAAGAATGATTAAGAAAGTTTTCATCATATTAAAAAAATAGTCAAGAATTTACATTATTATCGATTTAAAAAAAACAGATTTGTTAATCAATTGAAAATATCAAAGGTATATTTTGATGTATCTATAACATTCAAATTAAATTATAATCAACAGAAATATTATTATTTATAGAAATATAAATAAACATAAAAATTATTATTTAAAGAATTATAATAATATACATTGAAATAATCATTAGTAAAAGAGATTAAGCAAAAGATGCGGATTAAATTAATACAATTAAATGATCAAAAACATAAAATAAAATATAAATGCCTTGACAATTATAGATTCATATCCTGCAAAAAAGAAATACGGATTCACACGAAAGATGAATTGATGAAATTTACAATATCTTGAGATGTATAGATTCTTATCCTACAAAAGAAAAATATAAACAATATATTGAGATGTATAGATTCATCAAAAAAATAAAATTAGAAGATTTAGACGAAATGAGAATCAATAAAGGAAAAAAATTCTCGCATTGTGATGAGTCTGATTCTTACTATATATTTTATATTTTGTATGATTTTAGTTGAACAAATTATAAAATATAATAATTATAATTAATTTTTTTAATCAATTCAATTATTTTATTTGTACTTGAGGAGATTGAAGGATAAACTGGATGATAGTATTGTTGGTGAACTTAAGAGGATGGTGGATACTTTCAATCCATTTGCAATGCAATTTCGCAAGGAAAAGTATTATGTCTGGACGTGAGCCAAATTTGTGATTAAATTTGCTAGAAAGAAGGAGTTCAGTTGGAAGAGTTTATAACCTTCCTATTGCTTCTGAAGTTGTAGCTCTTATTCTAGGGGACATGATGCAGCTATGGAAAAAAGAGATGTGATACTAAAAGACCCGTAGCGGTGAATTGTAAAGAATAAGTGAATTACATCCATCTTATGTTCCATTACAGTATCATTTGTTGTTCTTGTATGACGAGGATGTTTATAGGATTGATGTGGTTCATAATGATGCTGGTTTTACAACAAGAAAAAAAAATCAGACTAACAATGCGAGAATTCTTTTTGTTTAGGATACACGAGCATAATAATGAAACAAACTTTATTCCTATCTAAGAGACTTTTCCAGCAATTTTTGGTGGATTCATATACTATGATTTAGTCGGAAAGGTTGTTATTTATAAAATTTAATCAAGTTAAATTGAGGTATAGCAGAGTGAATGATATGAAAATTGCAGTTGATAGAAGTGATGTGGATCCATCTTCTACGGGTAAAAGAATAATGTTTGCATCCTTCACAGACAGACCTAGGTATATGATTCAAAATTTTCAAGATGTCGTGACACTTTGCAAGTGTTTTTCCTACCCAGATTTATTTATCACAATTACTTGCAATCTAAAATGGCTCCAGATTACAAGATTCTTAAATGAGAAAGGTCTTGAATCTGTTGATAGGTCATATATTCTCTACATAATGTTTAAGATGAAACTTGATCGTATTGTGAAGGAGTTTAAGGAATTTCAAATATTTGAAAAAATTGATGCATGTAAGTTTATCTTTTTATATTTATTAAATTTTTAGCTCCATAATATTTATCTTTCATGAATAAAATAACTTTATATTTCTATTAAATTATTTTAGTATATAACTTGATTCAAATATTTTCAATCTGTAGTGTTATACTCAGTGGAATTTCAGAAAAGAGGATTGTTACATGCTCAAATTCTTTTGTTTCTAAACCATGAAAACAAAATTCCAAATCCGAAGGATGTTGACCGTATCATATCTGTAGAAATACTAGATAGAGATGATGATGTATTTTGTATGATTTGGTAAGTGACTACATGATTCACTAACCCTGTGGATTGGTGAAAATAAATTCTCCTTGCATGGTCAACAACATTTGCTCAAAGAATTTCCCAAAGAGTTATAATGAGTTTACATATGTTGATGACGAAGGTTTCCCACTGTATAGAAGAAGAAGTACAGGGGTCACTGTTGATAAAGGAGTTGTTCATTTGGATAACCGTTTTGTAGTTCTTTAGAGTCCAATATTGTTGCGAAGGTATCAAGGTAATATAAATGTTGAGTGGTGCAATAGGTATAAATTCATCAAGTATTTGTTCAAGTATATCAATAAAGGAGTTGATGGGTTATAGCTAATGTGGAGAAGAAAGGGGCCACTAAAGGTGAATAAAAATCAAAAGGCGAAGTGGAAAATTTCGTAAACTGCAGATACATATCTCCGTGTGAAGCAGTTTGGAGAACCCTTCAGTTCGATATACATTATAGGTATCCAGCGGTTATGAGATTGGATTTCCATCTTCCTAATCAACAGAGAGTTATTTTTTTAGATGACGATTACACTGATGATGTACTCGAAAGACCATCTTCAGGTAAATCAATGTTCTTAGCGTGGATGGATAAAAATAAAACTGATAATGAGGATGCAAAGAAGCTGACTTATCTGGAATTTCCAAAGATGTATATTTGGGGTAGAAAATAATATCAGTGGGAAAAGAGAAAGTACAATAGATTTTCTCTGGGAGACTATACAGTGTTCTATTGGGGGCTGGTGAAGAGTATTATTTGTATCTCTTATTGTCTTATAGTAACGAATCAACATCTTTTGAGATGATACGAACCATTGGTGATATTGTGTATGTTACCTTTAAGGATGCTTGCTATTCAATGAGATTGCTGGATGATGATCTTGAGTACATTGATGGGATAAGAGAGGCAAGTTATTGGACAAGCGCTCATCACGTGAGGAACTTATTCATTATTCTTCTCATGTCATCTTCAATGAACTCTCCAGAAACCGTGTTCGAAAAGACGTGGGAGTGTATGCCAGATGATATACTCTATAAAAGAAGACGAACAATGAATATTACAGGTATAACATCTTTAAAAAAATTAATTGATTTAGATTGTAAAAATAATTTACAATTATATTTTTTTGTAATTTTTTTTTTTAGATTTATAGCTTAACAGTGAAAAGTTGAACAAGTTGGTTTTAATTAAAATTGATAAGCTACTGCAGATGAATGGATCCACTTTGAGTATATTTACATCAATGTCAGTACCAGATTTTGAGAAAGATGTAGTAAATAACAAGAATTGAATTACGATCGGCCTGAACAAAGAGAAGAATATGACAAGTTAAGTTCAACTCTAACTCAAGAACAAAAATTTGTGGTTAGTGAAATACTTGAAGTTGTTTGGTTGCAAAAATGAAGAGTCTTCTTTTTATACGGATATGGTGGAACTGGAAAGACATTCACTTGGAGAACGATCTCCGCAACAATACGTTCGGAAGACAATATAGTTCTTAATGTTGCATCAAGTGGAATAACATCACTCTTCTGTCCGACGGACGTACTGCTCATTCAAGATTTGTTATACCGCTTAATATTGATGAGACCTTCACGTGTAACATAAAGTTGGGGACACATTTGTCCTAACTATTATTGAAGACAAAGCTTATTACATGAGATGAGACACCAACGATTAACAGATTTAGCTTTGGATAGAAACATGAGGGATATTGTTAGATCTCTAGATGGAACCATGAGTGATATGTCTTTTGGTGGTAAAATCATTGTGCTTGGAAGAGATTTCAGAAAGAGACTCCATGTTATACCCAAAGGAAGTCGAGAGGATATTGTGCACTCAACTATCAATGCTTCATATTTGTGAGATCATTGCAAGGTATTTTATGCATCTTTTATTGAATGATAATATTTTTTTTAAAAATTATTATTGAAAAACTAAATACATCTTATTTGTTTTCAATATTAAGAATTTAAAATTGACGAAGAACATGAGATTACAACGTTCTGATCTCAATACGTCCTCAAATGATGATGATATTGTTAACTTCTCAAGGTGGAATTTGAAAGTTGGTAATGAGAAAATTAGAAATAGGCAAGATGATGTCACTGAGATTGAGATTCTGAAAGATAATTTAATTTGTGATGTTGTTGCTCCAATTGCATCTATAATAAAAAATATTTATCCATCCTTGATTGATAATTTAAGGACACATAAATACTTTGAGGATAAATCAATACTTGCACCTACTCATTGAGATGTGGAGTTTATAAATGATAAGTTTTTATCTGATTTCGGGTGATACTAAAGTATACTTTAAGCTCAGACAGTATTTGTGTCTCTAAATTTCGAGAAGGAGGTAATGGACAGATGGTTATAGTTGAATTTTTAAATTCTGTTAGGTGTTCTGGAATGTCAAATCACCGTCTGATCTTGAAAGAAGGAGCGTCTATAGTGTTACTAAGAAGTATTGTTCACAAATCCGATTTGTGCAATGGAACAAGATTGATCGTCACAAAACTTGATAACCACATTCTCTAGACTGAAATAATATCTGGAAGGAATATTGGAAATAAAGTCTTCATTTCAAGAATTACATTGACAAATTTTGATCCTACAATGCCGGTATATTTTACAAGGTGACAATTTCCAATTCTACTGTGTTTTGTCATGAAAATAAATAAATAAAAATCAAGGGCAATCGCTTTCTACTGTTGGATTGTATCTTCCCAAGCCTGTTTTCACTCATGGTCAACTTTATGTTGCAGTATCCGGAGTTAGTTCGAGTAGAAGATTGAAGATTTTGTCACTTGATTCTAAAGGAAATCCTTCCAAATACACCACAAATGTTGTTTATAGAGAGATTTTATGCAATTTGTAAGCATTATTTTCTAAACATTTGATCAATAATAGATGTCATGAATTTATAGTTTATTGTCATTGAAATAGAATTATTTATTATTAGCTAACATTTTAAAAAATACAATAAAAATATTGAATAATTAAAATAATAATAGTAACCACATTTATAATACTTAAAATAAATTAATTAATAACTTTACCATAAATTTTATATACAGTTCCGCGATAATCGCGGGTTTAGCACTAGTTCAACATATAAATCTTAATCAAACATGTAGTAAAAATTTAAGTGATATATATTATTATTTAATTTATTTATTTACATTACCATGCATAAAAAATACACTTGATTAAGTTAAGAGATATTAAGGACAATAATATTTATTAATTTTATAAAATATGCAAAGATATCTATTTTATTGGGTTGATTGCATTCATATAAAAAAAATAAGATATACACGTACACATATTAAATACATCCATCCAAAAATTAAGAAACATGAGATACACACATATACATATTAAATATTCACTATGTCAAAATATAATTTAAAAAATCTTAGTTAATAGTATCTTAAGTTTTTTGTGAAAACAATTAATCAAATGTGTATATATACACACATGATTTTTTTTTTAAAGAGTGATTTTTATTTGTATGTGAAAATAATTAAAATACATGTTTTATAAAGAGTAAAATTAGCATAATATAAGTAATATATATTCAATAATTAAAATAATTGGATATTATCAAATTTAAAATTGATATAAATAAGTAAAGTATATAAATAAGATAAATTTATATATTGATTGGTTTATGACTTTACAATTAAATCACATGTTTTAAAGAGAGTCAAAATTTCCTAAAAAATATATGCATACACGAAAATATATATGTGTATTATATATGTGAACATAATTTATTAACACAAATTTTATTTCAATTTATACGCATAATATCATCTATGAAAAGAAAATTGAATTTTTTTTATAAGATACCCACCATCCAAAAATTTAGGGATGTGGGATACACACATAAAATATTAGACCAAGTCAAAACATATAAATTAAATCTAAAAAACAAATGAATCTATATTTTCGTGAAAAGTATTCAATAAAACCGAAAAAATCATAATTGTGATATTTTTTTTAAATAAGCTTGTTAAACACGAAAAAATAATTATTGAAATAATCTTTTTAAATAAATCATTTAAAATATGTTAATATGTGTAAGATATATTATTTACATATATAGAAATAATTTGTATTAATTTATTCATCGAAAGTTTTTTTTTTAAGATATTGACCTTCCAAAAATTAAGGAATATGGGATACACACAAAAATAGAATTTCATCTAATTTATACGAATATGATAAATCGTTGATTAGGCGTGAAATTGTCATGATTCGTCACTCGAAATGCCCTAGTTTTGGTTGATTTTGTTGAGTATTTAGAGTCATTTGAGTATCATTTTCATAAACTAATGAATTTGTCTCTTTGATGCTCATAGATGAATTAAGGGCGAAAAGAGGAGTTTGTAGGACTTTGAATCGACTCAAACGGACGCCCGGATGAGAAGATATCGAAGAAATACGAAAAGTATTAGTTCAAGGGAGCAAAAGTATCATTGGAGTGCACAAGCAAGGAGTACTCGTGCAAGGGTGCACGAGCGGCCGTGCAATGCGCTCGAGCAAATGCAACTCGTGCACTAGTGCACGAGCACTCGTGCAGAGTGCACGAGCAGACGTAGATCGTGCACAAGTGCACGAGCAAAGGGAGGTCGTGCGTATTTTGCTCTCTGGATGATTTGGAGTGCTCGAGTGATATGAGCTCGCACACTAGTGCACGAGCTGTGCACGAGCAAGCGCATTTTTGGCCCATATGTTCCCGATTTGGCCCGATGCTTATATATATTCGTTCCGAGCACGTTTTGGAGGATACCCACTTACCACCACTAGATTCAAGAGCGTTTTAGAGAGTTAATTTTTTGGAGAGGAAGTAACGAGCAAGTTTACTTTACGTTTTTGAGGTTTTTCTTACGAATTCACATCACGGTTTTACTTTTTAGTTTCGTTTCTTCATATCTTTGTTCTTGAACACGTTGAGACTCGTTTTATTGATTTAATTTAAGTTATTCCTTTATTTCTTGAAACCCTAGTTTATGATTGATCTTTTCATCGTTATAATTATCATGTTCATGTTCGTTACTTATTCAATTGTTCTTGTTTACGTAAAATCCATGTCTAGCTAAAACCCTTGCATGCTTGGGGTAGGATGAACTCGTAGAAGTAGGTTGTGGGTATGTAATTAAGGTAACTTGTGACGTTAGGTTTTAATTCTCTTAATTAATGAATTCTTAAAATTAATTTTAACTTTACTTTTGAATTTTGTTCGAAAAGTGTTAGAGAGAGGACGGCCGTATCACTCTTTAACAATGAGTAGACTTAACGAGAGGGTTTAGAAAGGGTTAATTTATCCACCAGTTTAGCGAAGGAGGACGACCGAATCACCTTAGTTAAATTAGGGTCTCATTAATTAAGCACAATCTATTAACTTGTTAGTGGATTAGTGAAGTCGAGTGTTAGGGTAAAGTATTAGGGTTTAGAATCTTGAGCTTTCATCTTGCATTCTTTACTTAGGTTATTTCTTGCGCGTCATGGTTATTCTGATTATGTACCTGCTCCGTTAGTATACGTAGGGATTCCTATCCTGAGCATCACTATCTCTTATTTGAACACAAACCTTAGTTAATTCGTCTTCTTTAGTATTTTAGTTTAATTAGTTTATTTTAGTTTCAATTAATCTTTCCAAAAAAATTCAAAAATATTTCACTCATATTAACTACGACGCGTAGATCTTCAGGGATCTATTTACATACACTTCATCATTTGGGTTCGATATACTTGGTCATTATACTTACTCATACTACAGTGAACCCGTACTCTTGCGGGGAAGCTACTAGTAGAAGCTGGTATTCTCGGTTCAAGTCAATGGCGCCGTTGCCGGGGATGGCGTTGTATGTCTTTTGAATAGGACTTGTAGATAGCTTAGTAGTTAGTAGTGAGTGATTTTCTTCTTGTGTATGAGTCAGTACAATAATGAATACAAAGGTATATTTATAATACTAAAACCCTAGTCTAATAGATAAAACCCATTGAGTTTCTTGGTACATAAGTAATGTCCACAACAAATCTTCTAGATTTGGAATAATAAATCTTCTAGATTTACAACACTCCCCCTTGGACATTACGACATAACATAAATGTCTTGTCATGAAAACTCCATGTGCTAGGGATCGGCCAAATAATAAGTAGGGAGGAATGTCATCGATCTTCTAGATCTAAATCTTCTAGATTTATTTCGAGGTTACCGCTCCCCCTGAAGACAACAACAATTTAAGTCTTTGCATCCCAATACCACGAACGTACTTTTCAAAAGTAGACGTAGGTAAGGATTTAGTAAACAAATCTGCTAGATTGTTACTAGATTGCACCTTTTAAATGGTAAACACACCACTCTTCTGGTGTTTGTATGGGTAGAAAAACTTAGGTGAAATATGTTTCGTCAAGTTTCCCTTGACGTACCCATTACTCATTTGTGTGATACAAGCAGCGTTGTCTTCAAATATAACGGTGGGAGGTGTATCGCCTTTGGCGATACCACACGAGTCACCAACGTGTTTTACCAATGACCTTAACCAAATACATTCTCGTGCGGCTTCAAATAAAGCTATGATCTCTGAGTGGTTTGAAGACGTGGTAACCATGGATTGTTTAACCGATCTCCATGAGATTGCGGTTCCACCACAGAGAAAAACATAACCAGTCTGGGATATGGCATTGTGGGGATCAGACAAATAGCCAACATCCGCATAACCTACTAAGGTTTTGTCTTGGTTCTTGCGGTAAAATATTCCAAGATCTTGAGATCCTTGGAGGTACTGTAGAACGTACTTAACACCATTCCAATGTCTCCTCGTAGGAGAAACGATATATCTCGCAAGCAAGTTAACAGCAAATGCAATGTCCGGCCGGGTGCAATTTGCGAGATAGAGCAAAGCTCCAACAACACTAAGATAAGGAACTTCTGGTCCCAGAATTTCTTCTGAATCTTCTCTTGGCCTAAATGGGTCCTTGTCCACTTCAAGGGATCGAACAACCATCGGGGTGCTAAGTGGATGAGATTTAGCCATGTAAAATCTCTCCAATACCTTCTTTACGTAGGTCGACTGATGAATAAGGACTCCTTCTGGGAGGTGCTCGATCTGCAAGCCGAGGCAGTACTTGGTTTTACCCAAGGACTTCATTTCGAATTCAGCTTTCAAGATTGAACTGACTTCTTCAATCTCTTTGCATGTTCCGATAATGTTTAGGTCATCAACATAGACGGATATGATGCAAAAACCATCTTGCGATTTCTTTGAGAATACGCATGGGAAAGCTTTATCGAATGTGTATCCTTTCTTCTGAAGGAATTCACTAAGTCAGTTGTACCACATGAGGCCCGATTGCTTCAGGCCATACAACGACTTTTGCAGTTGTATGCTATACATACTGTGGTTTTCACCATCCCTCATTTGAGGAATGTCAAATCCATCGGGGATTTTCAGGTAAATGTCGGCATCTAGTGATTCGTATAAGTACGCGGTTACTACGTCCATTAATCTCATTTGGAGATTCAACTTAACTGCTAAAGATATCAAGTAGCGGAACATTATTGAGTCCATGACGGGAGAATAGGTCTGATCAACATCAATCCCGGGTCTCTGCCAAAACCCTTGTGCTACCAGCCTCGCTTTATACCTCTCCACAGTATTTTTCTCATTTCATTTTCGTACAAATACCCATTTATATCCTTTGGGGATAGCGCGCGCGGGTGTACGAACGATAGAGCCAAATACTTGTCTTTTGTTAAGCGAGACGAGCTCTGCATCAATTGCCTCTTTCCATTTAACCCAATCGGAGCGCTTCCGGCACTCCACGATTGTTTTGGGTTCTGGATCTAGATCATTTATAATAGAAAGGGCGATTAACGCTGCAAATGTGTCATCGACGACAGTAATATTTCTATTGTATGTTTCTCCCGTATCTGTGAAGTTCACATAGACTTCGACATTTACGTCAACCAGACCTTCCTCATTTCCCATTGTATTTGGGTCTGGTCATCCCACGGTCCTAGTGCATGAAATATTTTGTGCACGTGCTTCATCACTAGGACTCTCGTCTCCTAGAGACTTGGAGTTATCTAGACGGATCTCTTCTAGAGATTTTCCATTCGACTGACCAGATTTGCTAGTCTTTCGTTTAGGTGTGTTACTATCTCTTGAGGGTCCCTTACGATTTTGGCGTGTGGGGGGCATGAGTACTCGTTTTGCTTGGGACCTCAACCCTTTGGGGAGCATCTACTGCAGATATATGCGATCTAGTCACACCTCTATGGTCAGTGAACGCGTCTGACAGATTATTTGCTAAGTTTTGCAAGTTAATGATCTTCTGAACTTCCAGTTCAGATTGATTAGTGTGCGGATCTAGATACTGAAGATTACTTACATTCCACGTAAGTTCCCGGTATTAATTCAATTTTGAATTCGGATCTCCCCCTAATGCCGGGAAATAATCTTCATCGAACGTGCAATCAGCGAACTGGGCCGTTAATTGATCCGCGGATAAAGGCTCGAGGTATTTCAGGATGGATGGAGAGTCGTATCCGACGTAAATACCGAGTTTTCTTTATGGGCCCATAGAGGTTCGCTTGGGTATCATTATTGGTATGTATACCGCACATCCAAAAATACGCAGATGGAAAATGCTAGGTTCTTTCCCACGCACTAACTGTAGGGGGGAATGATCATTATATGCAGTTGGACGGATTTGAATTAAGTGCGATGCATGTGTTGGGAAAATACGGGTGCCCGGAATCTATTCGGGATGAATTTTAAATACGAATTTAAATACAATTATTACTAGCATGAATTAATCCTAATTAATTCAAATAATAATTCCAACAACTAATTATCATCATGCATGTTAAATTAATTTCACATATTTAACTAGGCGGAATTAAACAAGTAAATATGCGATTAACGTACCTCTCGTAGTAATGGCCTTTGGATATACGGGACACTTGTAATCTCGTTCTATCAACCCAAAGCCTTCTCAAGTATTTCCCTTTTCACCTCACTTGATCGCCGGTGGGAGACGCTTTCAAGTAATTTAATAACTAAGGAAAAAGAAAAATATCTATGCTTCTTGATTTTTCCAACACATGGAATTATGTACTTGGGGATGAAATAATCATCCCCTATTTATAGAGGGAAGGGGCCGAAAATTAGAGGATATTTGGGCTTGGAGAAAATCTTTTCTTAGACTCTAAGAAATCTTGAATATATCCCATATATTCTTTTCTCCAAAATAAAATATTCCACAAAAATCTCACTCACCTTGTTATAGGGTGATTTTCGAAAATTGCAAGGATGAAATCCAAGATTTGGATCTTCTTGAATTTATGAGATATTCTTGTATTCCTAGAATACATATCTTCCATAATATATTTCCAAGAAAATCAACAAAATCTCATTTCTTTTTAAATCCTTATTTTCGAAAATTATGTTAAAAAATCAGCATAGATATATTCTTTATTTTAATCACCTTATCATTATTGGGCTACTTAATTGGGCTACTTGAGGGGCCTTAAGGAGAATTAAGATTGGACCTCCTAATGGACTTCTGAATTTCAATATTGAGCCCCAATATAATTCAGCCCATTAATATTAATTATTACCACTAATAAATTAATATTGCACTATCCATCTTAATCCATATTACGATAATATGGGCTCCCGGTTATTATTTCCCGCGTTTAAGATTATCAAGTCCATTAATTAATTAAGCTTCTGAATAGCTCTAAATTAATTAATATATTTCACCTTGGAGTAAAGACAGCTCAACATTATTATTCGTACCGAAGAAACTAATTCTTCACTTGCAAGATTTGGTACAATAAAACTTCTGAGCCCACCAAGGGGACTAATCACACGAGCCGTACTCGCACGCGTTTCTCCGTATTAAATCTTAGCAACCGTCGTATGATTAATATTACTGCCCAAGACACAAAGTTCGAAGTCACAATGATTCTCACCCAACATGAATCAAAGCAGTAACTACTAAGCACACACGGTCCTATTTAAGTGACGGAGATTAAGAAATCAACAACCACTGAGGTCTAATTCTTCACCTTTCAGAACAGAAGAATTTATCCTCGCTGTAGGACCTCTTCAACACATACTAAATGTGCTAGTGCAATCTCTTAGTCAACACAGACCAATCTGAGCCTTACACATCGACCTTTCACGGCGGATTGTTCAATTCCACCTAGGCCGTGAAAATGTACGTTTAGTTACAAGTAAACTGTTAATGTTGTCTTCCGTGATCGGATATCACCACATTAACTACTATGTAACACGTACTATATATTGAACGGTTTGCAATAGAAATTCAACATTCAATCATAACTAAAGCAAATGCGATAAAAGAATTATTCTCATAAAACGAGTGTTTGATACACGAGTTATACAAAGTAAAAGCATACTTTCACGTATAACTCCAACAATCTCCCACTTATACTTAAAGTCTGCTTTTAGTATACATCACGCATGTCTTAGTGTAGTAGCTCTCCGTGACATCTCATGTCAACCTACACTAACCTAATAATTCCTCCCACTTATACTTAAAGCAGATTGGCAATAGTCTTGACTCCCATTCCATCCACATGTCTCTTGAATGTATTCAGAGGCAGACCCTTTGTGAAATGGATTTACTAGGTTGTCCCCGACGCATATCTTTGCCACCTCTTTATCTCCTCTCTTAACGATTTCTCGTATAAGATGGTGTTTTCTTTCAATGTGTTTGCTGGCCTTGTGGGCTCTCGGTTCCCTTGAATTTGCAACTGCCCCGGCATTGTCACAAAAGACAGTTATCTTGTCGGGCAAATTCGAAACAACGTCCAAGTCCACTAAGAAGTACTTGAGCCAAACCGCTTCTTTCGCTGTTTCACAAGCAGTTACTTATTCGGCTTTCATGGTCGAATCGGCGATGCATTTCTGCAAATCGCTTCTCCATATCATGGCTCCTTCTCCCATGTAAAACACACTACCCGAGGTAGATATTTTGGAGTCTATGTCTGATTGGAAATTTGAGTCCGTGTATCCCATGGGAATTAGATTGTCTGATTGTTAAATCAGCATTCCATACCAAGTTCTTTTCAGAAACTAAAGAACGCATTTAATTGCAATCTAATGTGCTTTCCCGGGGTTACTTTGATATCTTGCCATCATGCCCACGGCAAAGTAGATATCCGGTCTCGTACACAACGTTGCATACATAAGGCTTCCTACGTCCGAAACGTACGGAACGTCTTTCATGTCATCTATCTCCACTTGCGTCTTAGGGCATATTTCTTTGGATAGATGGATTCCGTGCCTACAAGGTACAAAACCTTTCTTGGAATCATGCACGCTGATATGCTTCAAAACAGTGGCTTTGTATGAAACTTGCGATAAGCCCAACATCTTCCTCTTGCGATCTCGAGTGAACTTGATCCCAAGGATGTCACCGGCTTTTCCCTAAGTCCTTCATATCAAACTGATTTGACAGCCATACCCTTACGTCTGACAATACCTTTACATTGTTTCCAATGAGCAGAATACCGTCTACGTATAATACTAAGAATACCACCGCAGTTCCGTCACACCTTTTATACACACAACTTTCGAACTTGTTTTGATCACAAACCCATAAGATTTAATAACTTGATCAAAACACTGGTTCCAAGTACGCGACGCTTGCTTAAGTCCATAAAATGGATCTCTTAAGCTTGCATACGAGGTGCTCTTGGCCTTTTTCAACGAAACCTTTGGGTTGTTGCATATAGATCCCATCAAGACTTCCGTTAAGGAAAGCTGTCTTGACATCCATTTGCCAGATCTCGTAATCTAGGTGCGCAGCGATCGACAAGAGAATACGGATGGACTTAAGCATAGCTACAGGCCACAGGCCACAAGCCTTGCTTTGAAGGTCTCTACCCTTCCGTCCGGTCCTCTTTTCCTCTTGTACACCCACTTGCATCCAATAGGTTCTACCCCATTAGGTGGATCAACCAACTCCCACACTTGATTATAATCCATCGAACCCACCTCGGTTTCCATTGCGGTTTGCCACACTTCCGCGTCTTTGTCTTGGATTGCCTCGTCGTACGTTCATGGGTCTAATTTATCGCCGGGAATCAAATCCGAAGATTCTTCAATTCCCATGAATCTCTCGGGTTGCCTTGCAATCCTCCCACTACGACGGGGTTCCGGTTGTGAAGGTATGACGTGTGGTATATCATCTTGTATACTTGGTATAGGAGTTTGCCCTCTTAACTCGTCTAAGGTAATCTCACTTCTGGGCTTTCTTTTGTTCATATAGTCTTTCTCCAAGAATTTAAAGTGCGAACTAATCACGGTCTTTTAATCCTTGAGACTATAGAACATACACCCTTTCGTTCCCATGGGATATCCTATAAACAACCTTAATTCCGAACATGGATCCAATTTACCGGCTTCCTTGTCTAGCACGTATGCCGGACAACCCCAAATCTGCAAGTGTCTTAGACTGGGCTTGCGCCCCGGTCCACAATTCCATTGGAGTTTTAGGAACCGATTTGGATGGCACCAAGTTTAGAATATAAGCCATTATTTCCAAGGCGTTACCCCAAAACGACTTGGGTAAATCTGAATAACTCATCATGGATCTGACTATTTCTAAAAGAGTCTGGCTCCTTCGTTCCGCCACACCGTTCTATTGAGGGGTTCCCGATGTGGTCAACAGGGATACAATCCCTTCTTCCGATAGGTAGTTCAAGAATTCATTGCTAAGGTATTCGCCTTCACGAACAAATCGTAGAGACTTGATACTTCTTTCCCTATGCATCATAAGGTAGATGTATCCGTATCTTGAGTAATCATCAAATTACTCATACCTCTTCTTGCTATGATCGTCATTGAACCACACATATCGGTATGAACGAGTTCTAACACTTCCGTAGTTCTATTCCCCTTGGCTCCAAATGCCCTCTTGGTCATTTTACCCTCTAAACAGGATTCACAAGTTGGAAACGGTTCGACTTGGAATGATTCCAAGGATCCGTCTTTCACCAATCTCTCTATCCACTTTAGATTAATATGACCTAGTCTAAGATGCCATAGAAGTGTTTCGTTCATCTCCGAAGAACGCTTTCTTTTATTACTCGAAATAATCGATGTGTTATTAGATTCAATTTTGTGAGTGGTGTGCCCAAATAATGGTATAAAGATCATTCATTAAAGTTCCGGAACGGATAAACTCATCGTTTCAAGCAATAATAACATCCTTATTAAAAGAAACTGAGTATCTATTCAAACAGTTTAGAAACTGAAGGTTGAGTTCTTTCTAAACTAGGAACATGAGGAATGTCTCTCAAGACCATAACTCTATCTTCACAAGATAGGCGCACTTCTCCCACTGCTTCAGCTGCCACTCTCGTAGCATTGCCCGATGTGATGGGGATCTCACTCCCGTTAGGTCGTCGGGTTAGCTTAAACCTATGAAACAAATGTGATCAGTAGCTCTCGTATCCACTATCCACGAATAGACAGCATACGCCACTTCACAAGTTTCGACGACTAAGGTGTGTGAATTACCTAACTTTCCTAGCCTCTTAGGCTTGGAACAGGCAGACCTCCATTGTCCTCTCTCACCACAACTAAAACACTTCCCCTTCGATGCTTGCCTTTGCATTTGCCTTTCGCAACAATTGGATTTGCTTGGATCCGGCCTTTGGTTCTCTTCCTCTTTTTCCCTCCCTTGGGACCAAAAGAGGTAGACGAACCATTAGCCACCATAGCACTAGACTGGTGCTCCATTATCACCTCCACCGAAACTAAAGCTTGCAAGAGCTCGGGCAAATGACTTGTCCGTTCATTCATCTTGACAGTTCAGATGAAACTACTCAAAGCTTCTCGGTAGGGAATGGTATATGAAATCAATCAAAATCCGCACCAAGTACTTCCAACTTGTTAAGGTATGCCATTATCTCGAGAACGTGCTCCCTCACGGGCGTTCCTTCCACCATTTCCAACTTGACCGAGTCATGTTTGGTGAACTGATTAGTCATGGGATTCTGATGTGATAACATCTCTTCAAGGTGTTCCATGATTTCAACAGCGGATACAATGTCTTCATGAACGCGCCTCAAATCCTCAGACAGAAATGTCAAGATGATGCACTTCATTCATTGTCACGCTTCCGATCATAAACTGCCTCTTCCCATTGCTTGACTTATCATTAGGCTTGCCGGGTATATTAACATAAATAACCCAATTGTGTTTTCGTGCAGTAAGAACAAATTTTAAAAAAAAATTCCAATCGATATAATTCTCTCCAAAAAGTTTATTAACTTTAAGTATATTAAACAGTGGATCAAAAGGTTGCGACATGATGAAATGAGAATAAAACATACATTCATATCAATATCTAGAAAAATATGAAATTATCACATAATTCGATCACATCAATTATATTGAAACCTTAAAACAATATAATCATGCATCAGCCAACATCTCGAAACAATTTAAATGCGCCACGAGGGGTGGTCTATACATTTAAATACATTCAAGCGGATCACAAACTTAAAAGTTACAAATCCTTAATTCAAAATTAATAGTTGGCTCCCACTTTGACCACATAGAAATTGACAGGGACTCCGAGGGGAGTAAGTTAATATCAATTTCCTATGCCTAAGTAATAACCATAATTAAATACAGGATTATTATTTCGCTTTGAGCAAGCCACTCGTGGTGAGGGTCAATACCGCCACTAGTAATAATCCACAATCATCCTTTCGGAATTTATTCATGTGAAATCCGTTCTTTTGGCCGATCCGAGGGGGAAATGTATTCCAAAAGAACTTCACAAATAAATAAATTATGGAGGTCAAATTAATCCAATTTTAATATCCGGAATAAAATTGCGATTATAAAACATACTTAGTAATTTTCGAAAGTAAGGTTTTTCTTGGACAATTAAATTCATGCAAACACATATTAACAAATAATAATAAGTGCACGAAATAAAACATCCATCAAAACAAAATTAAACACATTGGAGCACTCGAATCCAATTGTCACGGTTTAATTTCTTCACGTCTTGATGCGAAAAAATCGTCCTTGTTGCTTTCCGACGTTCGTCTCGACGTGCTCCCACTCGAACAGCAACACTTCTTCAAAAACAACATCGTTTGGGGTTCGGGACGACGTTTAAAATCACACGGAAAAAAAACACGAACCGAAAAAATTCCACGGCCTGAGATACAGCGCGTGTCGGCCCACGAAGTGGGCCCGAGCGCTTCCCGGCCCGAGAAGCGCTGGAAAAGCGCCCGAGGCGCGCCGAAGCGCAGCCCCGAGGCGCACCCGAGGCGCTGCACGGAGGCGCGCCGAGGCGCACCCGAGGCGCCCCGAGGCGCTGCAGGCCCTCGCCGAGGCGCGCACGCGCGGTGCGCGCGGCGCCGTGCGCCCGCTGCGCACGGCGTGCACCCCCGTGCACCGTTTTTCGCCGTTCGTCCTCGTTTTCTTCACCCCTAGCATGATTTTACCTCCATACACGCGCCACGCTTGTATGCGTCGTCTGGGTACACCGTTTTTAATTCTTCGTTCTTCGTCACGATCCGGTTACAATTTATTTTTACAAAAAAAAAAATACTAGATCTAGACTAGTCTATTACAATGATCGAATCAAAATAAAAACAACTAATCTACTCGTGGATTTTCTCACGAGAAAAACAAATTCGAACGAATCGAATTAAAAATAATTAATTTACACGCATGAAATTAACAACATTAAAACCATGACAATTGGATACCTGCAAAAAAGATCTAACAATTCTACTATCCAATTTCAATTTAATGTTCAACAATTTAAATTCCAATTTAAAATTCAGAGCCCGAAACCGTGGCTTTGATACCAGTTGTTGGGAAAATACGGGTGCCCGGAATCTATTCGGGATGAATTTTAAATACGAATTTAAATACAATTATTACTAGCATGAATTAATCCTAATTAATTCAAATAATAATTCCAACAACTAATTATCATCATGCATGTTAAATTAATTTCACATATTTAACTAGGCGGAATTAAACAAGTAAATATGCGATTAACGTACCTCTCGTAGTAATGACCTTTGGATATACGGGACACTTGTAATCTCGTTCTATCAACCCAAAGCCTTCTCAAGTATTTCCCTTTTCACCTCACTTGATCGTCGGTGGGAGACGCTTTCAAGTAATTTAATAACTAAGGAAAAAGAAAAATATCTATGCTTCTTGATTTTTCCAACACATGGAATTATGTACTTGGGGATGAAATAATCATCCCCTATTTATAGAGGGAAGGGGCCGAAAATTAGAGGATATTTGGGCTTGGAGAAAATCTTTTCTTAGACTCTAAGAAATCTTGAATATATCCCATATATTCTTTTCTCCAAAATAAAATATTCCACAAAAATCTCACTCACCTTGTTATAGGGTGATTTTCGAAAATTGCAAGGATGAAATCCAAGATTTGGATCTTCTTGAATTTATGAGATATTCTTGTATTCCTAGAATACATATCTTCCATAATATATTTCCAAGAAAATCAACAAAATCTCATTTCTTTTTAAATCCTTATTTTCGAAAATTATGTTAAAAAATCAGCATAGATATATTCTTTATTTTAATCACCTTATCATTATTGGGCTACTTAATTGGGCTACTTGAGGGGCCTTAAGGAGAATTAAGATTGGACCTCCTAATGGACTTCTGAATTTCAATATTGAGCCTCAATATAATTCAGCCCATTAATATTAATTATTACCACTAATAAATTAATATTGCACTATCCATCTTAATCCATATTACGATAATATGAGCTCCCGGTTATTATTTCCCGCGTTTAAGATTATCAAGTCCATTAATTAATTAAGCTTCTGAATAGCTCTAAATTAATTAATATATTTCACCTTGGAGTAAAGACAGCTCAACATTATTATTCGTACCGAAGAAACTAATTCTTCACTTGCAAGATTTGGTACAATAAAACTTCTGAGCCCACCAAGGGGACTAATCACACGAGCCGTACTCGCACGCGTTTCTCCGTATTAAATCTTAGCAACCGTCGTATGATTAATATTACTGCCCAAGACACAAAGTTCGAAGTCACAATGATTCTCACCCAACATGAATCAAAGCAGTAACTACTAAGCACACACGGTCCTATTTAAGTGACGGAGATTAAGAAATCAACAACCACTGAGGTCTAATTCTTCACCTTTCAGAACAGAAGAATTTATCCTCGCTGTAGGACCTCTTCAACACATACTAAATGTGCTAGTGCAATCTCTTAGTCAACACAGACCAATCTGAGCCTTACACATCGACCTTTCACGGTGGATTGTTCAATTCCACCTAGGCCGTGAAAATGTACGTTTAGTTACAAGTAAACTGTTAATGTTGTCTTCCGTGATCGGATATCACCACATTAACTACTATGTAACACGTACTATATATTGAACGGTTTGCAATAGAAATTCAACATTCAATCATAACTAAAGCAAATGCGATAAAAGAATTATTCTCATAAAATGAGTGTTTGATACACGAGTTATACAAAGTAAAAGCATACTTTCACGTATAACTCCAACAGCATGTAGGACTGCATGCCCCCAGCATGAGGTGGGTAGTTTAGAGTTCATAAGCAATGGTCTCGATAAATTTGATATGTTTTATTAGCGCCTCAGCAAGACCATTTTGGGTATAGACGTATGGGACTGAATGCTCCACTTTAATTCCCATGGCCATACAGTAATCTATAAAGGCCTTCGAGCTAAACTCAGCTGCATTATCCATGCGAATCGATTTAATTGGATAATCTGGGAATTGAGCTCTAAGCTCGATAGTCTTTGCAATGAGCTTCGCAAAAGCTTGATTGCGGGTGGACAGCAAACATGCAAATGTCCACCTAGTGGAGGCATCAATAAGGACCATGAAATAATGAAATGGTCCTGATGCTGGGTGAATCGGTCCGCAAATGTCTCCTTGAATTCGCTCAAGGAAAATCGGAGACTCTAGTCCAACCTTGGTGCGCGACGGACGCACTATCAACTTACCCTTATAACATGCATCATAGAAATATTCATCGACGGGAGGGATTCTATTATTCGAAATATTATGACCAGTTGAATTAGATAGAATCCTACGTATCATTGTTTGTCCCGGATGAACTAACCACTGATGCCACAATTTAAAGGAATTTGGGTCATGAAATTTCATACTCATCGCTAGATGGGAACTAGACGGCCGGATGTAGGAATAGTACAAACCGGAGGAGAAAAAAGGAAGTTTTTCTATAACTTGCTTACGACTACCTCGAGTACTAGTCATCAAAAGGTATTTGTTATCGTTCTCAGTTTTAGTTTCAATATGATACCCGTTTATCCTAATGTCTCTAAAACTGAGTAGGGTACGCTTAGATTGCGGAAACAACAAAGCATTATCAATTATTAATTCGGTACCCATGGGGAGGACAATGGAAGCTCTTCCAAAGCCCACTATTAATGTGCTATCATTAGCTATTGTAGTTATACTCCCCTTACGTTCTATCAAGTTATGAAAATACTTCATATCCTTTAGGATCGTATGTGTGGTAGCGCTATCTACCAGACATAAATCACTATGGGCGTCCATCATGCAAGAGAAAATAGTCCAAACCTAATAGTTGATTTGTTTACGAGCCATAAATGAGAACATCATTATCCAAAATAAACACATGGACAACTATTAAGGTAAACATATCAAAGCTAATAAATTCATTCATAAATAAAATATCCGAAAGAAAGGATCCAAAACATAATGAGAAATTGTTTTATTCAGAAAACAAAATACTAGGAATAATTAAATACGCGAATCAATTTGTTGTCTCCCCTATCTCGAGCTACGAGCTCAAGAGATCGTCGTTGTCTTGATCAAATTCTGCTTCAGGTAGCTTGTCATCTTCAGGTCCATAAATTGGAGCCTTCTCCTTGTCGTCCTTTTGCACCTTTAGGTAAGCCTCGACCAAGTATTTGGGAGTGCGACACGTGCGTGACCAATGGCCTTTGCATCCGCATCTGAAACAGGACTGCTCAATCATGCTTTGAGAGCTAGGTTTTCGTGGAGCGGTAAACTGAGTTTTGCGACCACCGAATGAACTATGACGTCGGTCATTAGTCCAGAACTTCTTACTCACTCTTCCTCTTACACGGTTGCGACCAAATGAGGGTTTGACCCTATACTTCTGCTGGAGTACAGGGTTACTAGCGTGGAACGCAGATACAGAGTTCTGAATTAGGTTGGTTACAATGCGCTGTAACGCAGAGTTGCACTCTATTATTGACTTCAGGTCTTGGTAACGGATGTTCAGCCACTCGTATTGTGATGGAGGGAGGGGTATATGCTCTTGTTATTGGAAACGTTCCTTCAGGGATTTCCACAATATTCCAGGGTCCCTTTGTGTGATATAATGAAATTTCAGACTTTCATTCATGTGGTTCCTAAGGAAAATCAACACTTTCGCCTTCTGGGCGTTAATAGATTTCGAACCTTCCATAATGGTTTCGCTCAACCTATTTGATGCTAGATAGAATTCTGCATCTAGCACCCATGTCGGGTAGTTGCTACCATCGAGAGCAAGCTCATCGAATTCTTTCATAGTGATGTCAGACATATTTCACTACAATTAATTAAAGCGACATGGTAAGGGGGGTGACAAAGTTCATTGACAACGAGGGAAATACAAAGATTCATTTAATTATTTTAAGGCACATAGATGCACGTACTAGGCGCCGTCTACCCAAGGTATAAATTTACGGTCTGTCAAATACCGGGTGTTGATAGGCGAACAATTAGTCAATAAATGGCGAACAAGGATTAAAGCTACATCAAGGATTATGAAGAGCCAACCTCAAATCAAGGGTGATCAACAAAGAAAATCAAGTTGGGGTGCATCTACCAATTTTAGAGGTGTATAAAGTGACGAACAACTCCCCGACGAACAACTAATGGGCGAACAGGAATTTAGGCCCGAGACCAAGAATGAGCCAACTGTGAAGTCATCAATGACGAACAACTTGGTCAAACTATGATATAACAAACAGCCAAAGAAGTGTACAAGTGAACAAAGGACAAATATTCCAAAGCCAAGCTGAACAAAGCCATAAGGCGAACAACTTCCAAAGTACACCCTCAAGAGGCGAACAACCTTCAGTTGAAGGGTCATCAAGATCAGTCAAGCCGACCTAGGCGAACAACAATGAGTCCGAGATAAGGCCCAAAAGAAGACTTTGTAACTAAGATTCAGCTTAGATAAGGTCAAACTAAGGTCAAATGACATATGTCAGGCATGCAAGCTAGGGAGACCAAGAGTCAGTAGCACCTCATGCTTGCTAGCCTCTATAAATAGTTGTTCTCCAGCTTATTTATATAATTTCGAATTTTCAGACAAAAATACACACAAACACACCCAAACTCACACATACACGAAATAAGTCCAATTTCGACTACCGAATTTACAAATTCGATAAATTCATACCCCGATTTACCATTTACGGTGGTAATCAATCACACGTTATTGATTGGTGACGTAAAAACGGATTAAAACAGCCACTAATCCTTACGATTAGATTCGTTCACCAACAATTTGGCGCTAGAAGGAGGGTACGAACCTCCGGTTTAGTGTGATTACTCAAGAACTTCAAGTTGAAAACTTGAAGATTCATAAGAAATCTCAAGAAATATTTGAAGATACAAACAAAAGTGTTCTTGGTGTTCTTGGTGTTCTTCAGTTTATAAATTAAGAAATAATTTAAATTGAAATGCCTCAATCTAAACAGACTCAAGGATCATGTTTGTCAAAAAGAGCATCTCAGACCCGGGCCACGTCGGCCGACCACCAGGACCGTAACCCGAGACATGCGAACAGGTCGCAACATACAGCCATAACACATAACCTCCCCCCTGAGATGGAGGCTTTAGCGAACAACCCCAACGAGTTGGCCAAAACCATAGCTGCTCTCCAGGCCCTCCAGAGGCAACAAGAGCAGGTTAGGCCAACACAAGCAAGGCCAAGGGACAAGTCCCTAGAAGTTGTTAGACCCAGAACTACTAGGGGAGAACAACGAGAGGTTGATAGTGCCCAAGTCAGACGGAATAAGGGAAAGGCCAAGGTGGTCGACCAAAGAGAAGTACAGGCTGAGTCTGGTCGTGGACGAACAACTATGTCTAGCCATGGAACAACACGTTCCAGTGCCCAAGACAGGCTTAGCCAACCCCAACGGGAAGCTGCTCGCCGGGGAGCAGAAGATGGGCGAGCAACTTTTGAACAGCCTCGCCCATCAGTCCATGAAAGACTCTCCCAGTCAGCCTTTAGACGCCTAGGGCCAAATGCGGCGAACAACATTAGGAGGCAAGCCCAGGAAGTGCCCACTCCAAGCGAGGGACTGCGACGAGCAGAAAGGTTAATGCCTTTGCTCGCCGAACAGCCTCCAAGTCAAGGGGCACCTCTTGATGAATTATCAAGCCTAAGGAGGGCTGTGGAGAACATGCAGGGGCAACTAGACCAACAGAGGGGGATGGGAATGACCAGCATGCCATCCTCACCTTTGGCAGCTCACATTTTGAAGGCCCCGATACAGAAAAAGATTCAATTTCCGGCTAGCATTCAATATGAAGGCATCGCCGACCCCCGGGTCCACTTAACGAAGTATACGGACTACATGGTCTCCGTGGGGGCCAGCGATGCCACCCAATGCCGGAATTTTCCTTTAACATTGGGCGATCGGGTTCACAAGTGGTTTTCATCAATGCCGCCGGCATCAATCCACTCGTTCGTCCAACTAAGTCGAGAATTTCTTTCTCACTTTTCAACAGCGGGGTCGTATCTTTCCCAAAAACACCGGCTGTCAGATTTGAGGCAAAATGATGATGAAACTGACCGGGCGTTTATGGAAAGATTCGATAAAGTTTTGCTAGAAGGAGAACCGGTGAGCGAAGATACAAAGATCGTCGCTGTGATGGCCGGATTGAAAAAAGGGTCGAAGTTGTGGAAGGAGGTACGTCTAAAGTGCCCAAAGACTTATGCCGAGTTCAGAAACCAAGCTGGCATTTTCGTTTCCATGCACAAGGCCCTACAAACAAATTTGGGGGAGAATAAAGCTGATCCTAAGGAGAATAACAAAAAGCCCGTCGGGACAAGCTACAGGGTCCCAAAAAATATGAAAGCATTCACCGAAGGATCGGATTTGAAAGAAAAATTGAGCCAAGTATTGACAGTATCAGTTGATACTGTGTATGAGAACGTAAAGGAGAAAGAGTTGCTTTCCCCACCACGTAAAATCCGTCAGGATACTGGCAAACTCAACCCAAACAAGTATTGTGCCTACCATCAAAGTGTGGGGCATTTTACGAGTGAGTGTAGAGATTTGCTTAAGCAACTCTGGCGATTTTATGAGGAGGGAAAGCTCTCCGATTTCGTTAAAAGGCAACCTGGGAAAAGAACCCGGGAGAACAACTCAGAAGACGAAGAGGATGGTCAACCTCAGAGAAACAACAGACCCGGGCGACCAGTTCCCAGTATACCAGCTCAAACTTTAGAAGATCTTTTCATGATGGAACCCGCAGGTCCCGCGGGAGGGTGTTTTGATGGACAACCACCCGACTCTAATCGGAAGAGGAAAGCAGAGCTACGAGCGATTGGCCAAGTACAAGAAATGGGAGTTAAGCCGTCTATCATGCAAACGGCAGAATTAACTTTCACTGAAAAAGACCTTGAAGGCGTCTTAACTCCGCACAATGATTCACTCGTAATCTGCGCCAAGATTATGGGGACCAGAGTCCACAGACTGTTGGTGGACACCGGAGCCTACACCAACATCTTATTCAAGAAGACCCTCGATAATCTGGGAGATTATTCGGGTTATGTTCGAAATACAACACATAGAATCATAGGCTTCGGGAATGCTGTGACAACACCGTTGGGAATTGTAACATTAGCAGTACAACTTGTAACGGCTAATGAACCCGAAAGAAATATAACAAGAATGGTAGATTTCTTGGTTGTAGACCAGGAGTCGACCTATAACGGGTTTCTTGGCCGACCTTTTCTCAATGAATTTAAAGCTGCGTGTTCCACTTACCACTATTGTTTGAAATTTCCAACAGCCAGTGGAGCAGACACAATTAAAGGAGACCAACGGAGAGCACGAGAATGCATTCAACAACTACGAGCAAAATTTGTACAAATATCCATGATGGAAGCAACAAGTTATCCCGTCGGCGAACCATCAATACTGAACAATATGATGGACATAGACGGCCACGAGGATACGGACGAACAACACTTGAACGAGCAAGTGTTGGACGAACAACTCGTTACCACCCGCGAGGAACCTCCATCTGACGAACAACAAAGGGGTGATGACGAACAACCCTCAGTGGGGGACTTGGAGGGCCAAGTACAAACGAACAACAATGGGACGGAGCCAACTGATGATCTAGAACCCCGCCTGGGGGCAGAGCCCATGAACATCGAAAATGATTCCAACCCTGAGGAACCCATACTTGATCCCCGTTGGAAGGGACAAAAATGACGAGCGACTCCAGTCGAAGAGCTGAAGGCGTTCAAAGTTAATCCCGACAACGAAGATCTTGAATTATTCATAGGATCTGAGCTCCCAGAGCCTTACAGATCCCGAATGATAGAGTTCCTCACCAGGAATCTAGATGTCTTTGCTTGGTCTCACGCAGATATGGTGGGATAGACCCAAAATATGCTTGCCACAAGCTGAACATAAATCAAGCAAGAAAGCCCATCCATCAAAAACGAAGGAAGTACGGCCCAGACAAATACCAAGCCTTGAATGAAGAAGTTAAGAAGTTGCTAGACAACGATCTCATTCGACAGGCGCTCTGTCCACAATGGGTAGCAAATCCAGTACTCGTAAGGAAACCAAATGGGACCTGGAGGTTATGCATAGATTTTACAGATCTGAATGCAGCATGCCCGAAGGACAACTTTCCTCTCCCGCACATCGATCAATTGGTGGACAGCACTGCGGGTCACGAAATGCTAACATTCATGGATGCTTTTGCAGGGTATCATCAAATCCCAATGCATCCTGACGATCAAGAGAGCACAGCTTTTTACACTAACAAAAACTTGCTGTGTTGGAAAAGAATGTCGTTTGGCCTCATCAATGCCGGGGCAACATATCAAAGACTGGTGAACAAGATGTTTGATCAACAAATTGGAGACACGGTTGAAGTCTATGTAGACGATATCGTAGTCAAAAGTCCCAAGAAGAAAGACCATCTTCAACATCTGACTCGAGTGTTCGAAATTCTTCGACACTATAACATGAAGTTGAATCCAAAGAAGAGCAGCTTTGGAGTTCACTCAGGGAAATTCTTGGGCCATCTTGTTAGCCAGCGGGGAATTGAGGCCAACCCTTCAAAGGTTAAAGCCATCATGGATATGCAACCACCACGTTCGGTGAAAGAAGTGCAAAGACTCACCGGGTGCCTAGCAGCATTGAACCAGTTCATATCCAGGTCAGGGGACAAATGCCGTCCATTCTTCGAGGCCGTCAAAAAAGGAAAGTTTGCATGGACTAACAACTGCCAAGCGGCCTTCGATCAACTTAAAGAATACCTGGGAGATGTCAAAATCCTATCAAAACCAATCCCAGAAGAAAAGCTCTTTCTATACTTAGCCGCATCAGAAGTTGCCATCAGCTCTATTTTGGTGCGCGAAGACGGCAAATTTCACCAACCTATATATTACGTCAGTCAGGCTTTACACGAGGCAGAGATCAAATATGCTCCAACCGAAAAGCTGGCGTATGCTTTGGTTATGAGCGTGAGAAAGTTACGACCATACTTCTTTGACCATCAAGTCGAAGTTCTAACAACTTTCCCGCTCAGGCAGATTCTCCATCGCCCCGATACTGCAGGTCGTCTCTTAAGATGGTCACTGGAGATTGGCCAATTCGGGGTGACCTATGCTCCTCGAACAGCGATCAAAGGGCAAGCATTAGCCGACTTTATAGTCGAACTAACTTTCCCACCAGATCCGACGAGAGGACTTGATCATCCTTGGCATCTCTATGTGGACGGATCATCAACCAATATAGCCTCGGGGGCAGGAGTAGTTTTAATCAGCCCAGATAGACAAGTATTCACCTCGGCAATCAGATTTGGTTTCATGGCAACCAACAACGAAGCTGAGTATGAAGCTCTTATTGCTGGTCTCCACCTATCTCTCGCAATTGGTGTCAGACGCTTGCAAATATTTGGCGATTCACAATTGATCGTGAACCAAGTCCGAGGTGAATACGAGGCAAAGGATGATCACATGATCGAGTATCAACGGATTGTTGCTCACCTAATGTCCATGTTGCAGCAAGTTTTCATACAGCAAATTCCAAGGACGAGCAACACCCAAGCAGATGCACTTGCTCGACTAGCAACAAGTGAAGGCCCCGTAGAGTTGGCAGATATTATAGTTACGAAGATGAAAGATCCATCAACAGTAAGCTATAATGTCAACCAACTCGATGATCAAACCAGTGAAGAAGACTGGAGAACAAGTATAGTCAAATACTTGAAAAGTGGGGAAAAACCAAACAATCCTTTTGAAGCTGCCAAGCTAGTAAAGCAGGCCGCCAGATATACTCTGGTGGGCGAGCAACTCTTCAAAAGGGGAATATCAGTCCCACTTCTCAAGTGTTTGCCTAGGGGGCAAGGGCAAGCTGTACTCGAAGAAATTCACGCCGGAGTATGTGGAAATCACACTGGGGGGCAAGCCTTGGCGTACAAAACCATCAGACAAGGGTATTATTGGCCGACATTACGTCAGGATGCGATCAAGAAAGCAAAAACTTGCCATCAGTGTCAGATTTTTGCCCCGAATATTCATACCCCGGCCCAGGAGCTCGTGTCAGTATACAGCCCATGGCCTTTTGCAAAATGGGGGATGGACATCATTGGTCCTTTCCCGGCTGGAGTAGGAAATGTTCGATTTGCCGTTGTGGCAGTCGATTATTACACTAAATGGGCAGAAGCAGAGGCCATGGTGAACATCACGCAGCAGAAGATGATCAACTTTATTTGGAAGAACATTGTCTGTCGTTTCGGAGTTCCACAGGCAATTGTGACAGACAATGGTCCACAGTTTGATGGACAAGAGTTGAGAGAATTCTGTGCGAAGTGGGGGATCAAAAAGCATTACTCCACACCTTATCATCCCCAGTCAAACGGACAAGTTGAAGCTGTGAACAAGATAATCAAGCATACATTAAAAATAAGACTGGCGGAGAGCAAAAGTGGTTGGTCTATCGAACTCCCGGAAGTCTTGTGGGCATACAGAGTTTCTCCCAGGTCTAGCACCGGAGAAACACCCTTTGCTATGGCTTTCGGGACAGAAGCAGTAATACATATTGAGTTAAGGACCAGTACGATTAGGACGACCAACTTTGATGAACAAGCAAATAATTCTGCTCTAAGTGCTGAAATGGATTTACTCGAAGAAAAAAGACTCAATGCTGAGTTAAAAATGCAACATACAAGCAAAGAGCGGAACGTTATTATAATTCCCGTGTAAAAGTCCGGGAATTCAGAGTTGGAGATTTGGTTCTAAGAAAACTGCTCGCCCAATCTTCAGGAGTACTGGGACCAGCTTGGGAGGGCCCATATCGTATAACGGAAAAATTCGTAAATGGCGTATACAATCTCGAAGATATGGAAGGCAAGCCGGCCTCATACTCCTGGAATGCCGTACATCTCAAGAAGTACTATCAATAAATGGGCGAACAATTATCTTGGGGGCAAGTATGGCGAATGAAGTAAATCAAGCAAATGGAATGGATCAAGGATCAAAAACTTGCACAATTTTTTGAAAATTTGGTTAAGTATAGATTAAAAAGTTGCTCGCCACATTTGTATAGTCTGGTGCTGCGTCTTTTAATTTTGAATAGAGTTGCTCGGCAAAAATCTATAAGCGAGCAAGTTTTTAGTTTATGTTCAAAGTTGTTCGTCATATTGTATATGTAAGTGATGAACAGTCTTATAACACTTGTAATTTGTTCAAAATGTAAATACAGTAGTTGTTCGTCAGCAAAGGAAAAAGTCCAAAAGCTCGAGGTACAAGTCCATTCAAAGGTTGTTCGTTTTACAAATGAACAGAACCTAAGGACCAAAGCCACTCAAAGGTTGTTCGTTTTTTAAAATGAACAGAACCTAAGGCTGAACCCTGATTCCACTAAAGGCAAAGTTCAATTCGAACAAAAGCCCAACACTATATGTTATAATTGTAAAGGCATTGACAAAAATGTAAAGGCAATTAACATATATAAGAAAATGAGCGAACAAAAGAAAGACATCCATTAATCAAAGGCATTGAGCCTCAAAAATAGTACAATGATTTGAGAAGTCAAGTACTACAAAAGGAGCGAACAACTATTACAAAGAAGAAGAAAAGAAAAAAAGCTAAGTCTAAGACCTATTGCTGCTCGGCTGGAGGAGGATCTTGAGTCTGCTCGGCGGAAGGGTCGACAATCATGTCTCGAGCAAGATCTTCAGCTGCCTTATCTTCCGCTTCTTTAGCAGTTTGCTCGTCAGCAGCAGCCGGCTCTCCCTCTTGCTCGTCTCCAATAGCATGGTGAGGAGGGTGGGTAACAGTGATGCTAGAGTCAAGCTTATCAGTCTTGACCCCTAATTCAATCAGGTCCGCCAGCTGTATTTCAATGTTGTTCGGCGGCGGATAATGCTCGATGAATTCATTCAAGTCTTTACCCATCTCCTCCACCAAGTCCTTGTAGTCATAAGCATCGGCCGAGCGGATGCTGTCTGCGTAGGCACAGATATACCCAAGGTTGGAAATGGGAGCAGCCCGAGCCTGAACCTCCGCTTCAAGTTGTTCGCGTGTGAAGAGGTTGGCTTCGGACTCCCGGAGACGAGCAACCTCCGCCTCGAGATCGGCAATTTTCTGCTCGGCCGCTGACAGTTTGCTCTTCTCCTCACCAAGCAAGGTCTCTTTACTCTTCAGCTCAGCAGATAAGTCTTGAATGTCTTCAAGGTGCTTTTTCTCGCCGTCGATATAGAGGGAAAGCTGGTCATTGAGCCGAGCAATCTGGCCATGCAAGTTGTTCGCCAGTTTGTCTTGTAATACCCCGTCCCGTTTTATACCTTTTATATTCCTAGAACCCTTATTTTTATTTTATTATCTTTGTTTCTTTTTATTTTATTATTTTGTGTGCTTTTGTGTAATTTAAATATATACCCTTTTTACAAATTCCTAAATTCGTAGAAAGAATCGAATCTTTCAAACGAATAAAGGATTACGAGAAATTAAATACTCAAATTAAATTAAGGATTTCGATCCGTATAATTTATTGAGAATAATTAAAATACAATAAAATATTATTCGAATTTTAAAACTTTATTAATTTTCAAATCGGGATTTAACTCGTAAACCAAACGATCCCTAAACCGTATCAAGTGGGATAAAAAATATCAGGAATTAAAGAGAATTATTCTCATCCACATATTATTTTTCCACTCTTAAAATTAATTGATTAAAAAAAAAATTCCCTTATAAATAGAACCGTCCCTATCCCATCTCTCAGTTTCCAAAAATTCACAACTCAGTATCTCTCTCTCTCCTCTTTAGCAAACGTGTTTCCCTTCCTCTCTCTAAAACTCGGCGACGCAACCGCCCTCCATCTCCAGCCGCGACCACTGTCTCTTCCTCCCGACGAGTGAAGCCGCCGCCGTGTCCTCTCCATCCGCCGCGCCTTCAGCCTCCAGCCCAGCAGCGCACGAAGCTGCCATCCTTTCCGATCGAAGAACCCAGGCGAGCGCCGCCCCTTCAACAGCGACGCCGCCGCCGTCACGCCTCTGTCCTCCACGGAGCCGCCGCCCAGACGATCGCCGTGGACCGCTCGTCTCCAGCAACCGAGCGTGGTCGCCGCTCGCATCGCCGCCCAGCTCCGTTCGGAGCACCGCCGTCCCCCTTCGACCCAGGCACGACGCCACCGCCGAAGGTGCAGCGCCGTCACGACGCGACCCCAGCGCCGCCTCCCCTGCCCTCCGTCGCTCTCGCTCTCTCTCACCGTACGAGGCCGAGCGCCGCCGCGTCGAGGCCGAAGCCAGCTCCGCCGTCGCCGCCTCTTCCTCAACCTTTGGTTAGATGAAATCTTTCCTTTTTCCTTCGAATTTCATTCCGTTTAATTCGATTTCGAATACCGGTTTATTCCAATTTCTAACCGAGACCTTATTTCGTTTAATTTTCCGTTCAATTTGACGCCGTTAAACCGGTTGCTGCTGCCGAAATTTCTGGAAATTCCGAACGACGCCGTTATGCTGCCCAAATAATCCGACGAATAACCGATTTCTTTTAGGACGCCGTTAGGCCGTTCGTTTATCACCCCGAACCGGACTCGTAAGGTTGCTAACCTTATTTCAAATTCTTGTATTAGTTAAGATAGGAATTGATCAATTTTAGTTCGTTGTTGAGACGTTGAGAGTTAAGAATATTTATTTTTGGTTTGGAGCCTGTGAGCTTGTTATTGATCTTGTAGATGGACTGTTGGTATTTTATCAATTAGTATTGTTAAGTTAGTTGTTTAGTATTATTGGGTTTGTTGATTAATATTGTTGGTTTAGCTGTTTAGTACTGTTGTTTTAGTTGGAGGGTATTAGTGAATAGATGAATTAGTTTGGTTAGTTAGCTGATGATGTGATGCCGAAATTAGTTTGTTTTATTGTTAGTTGAGTTTTTGGAGACAAAGGGAAACTCGTCTTCCCCTTGTGCGACTGTTAGAAAATTAGAAACGAAAAGATAAGTCGTTTAATATCCAACTAAGTAAACAAATGAAAAAGAGTATTTTTGGGAAAATTAATATGATCCCTTTGTTTTAGAAGTAGTACAAATCAATTTTAGAAGTGTTATTAATATTAGAAAATAAAAGTACTTTTTATAAACTTCTTAGAAAGTCTAAGTTTATTTATAAGTTTTAATAAAGGGTTTTTATTTATAAAATATTAAATTTTATATTCAAGATTTCTTTTAAAATGAGAAATAGAATTCTTAAGAAAGAAAAATCTTTTCTTTAATTTTATTAATATTTTTCTAAGTAATTTCTTATTTTTCTAAATAATTCCAAGGTTAATAATTATTTTCTTCCTTAAAGGGCCTTTATTAAGGACACCCCTAAATTCAGTAAATACACCCCCTGTTACACCACAGAAATCAGTAAATACACCGTCCTGTTACACAACTGCTTTTAGTAAATACACCCCCCTAATACACCTCCTCTTAAAAAGGGGTGTACTTATCAAAAGATTGTTTTTGTAGTAATCGAGATAGTCATACCACAAGTATACTAGTAAATACACTCCCTCAATACACTCACCTTTTTAGAAGTGGTGTATTTACCAAAATAGAGTGTGACCCTTAAGCAAGTCCTTTTGAGTTTATAAGACCACAACTTTCTCGATTCTCGTAACACAAACTCTCAAGTTTTCCTAAACTTTTTCAAAGGTCAACTTTTAATCAAATGGTTTCCTACTAGGATTCGGTACTAGTTGGAACGTGCACGAGGTTTCCGATCATCTGTTTGTACATCATTCACGGGACCCGGAGTTAACAGGTGGGTGATGATCGGTTGATTGATCTGCTCATAATACGCTGTGCTGGTATACTCTGAACTCGACTAAATAAATCTAAAACAACTAATCCAACATAAATGTACACCCTATTACATAACTGCTTGAATTATGTGATATAATTATATATACCTTATATGGATGGTTTGTGTTTGTTGATTATATGAACTGATGACGATTGCATGATATAAGGGCATTTTGTGAGCATGAATCTGTTTAAGTATGAATTATGTGAATTCTCCCCACAATTTGAAATGACTGTTTTTATGGGAAAGAGGAAAGCGAGTAATCATTGATTTGTTTTGTTTGTGGATTGACACGTACGGCCATGAGTGATAATAGGTCAGATTCATGGTCGCTGATATTATTTGTGGTGGCCATGAGTGATATTAATTATTCAGATTCATGGTCACATGGATGAATGAAATGGATGGATTTGTTGGTGAGAAATGGTTTGGGGGAGATTTACTATATGTGAAAAATGATTTTGGCAGATTGGGCCGATACGTGAAAATGGTTTTGGGCTTTGCCCCTTAATGTGAATCAACTTGTGATATTTCAATTATATGATGTGAAACCTGTTATGCCCAATTAATTATTACGTGATCTTGTTACTTCTGTGGTATATGTTATTCATATTTATATGTCAACTGTTTAAATAAATTATATACTTTATCAATGAGTATAATTTAATATACTTCGGATTTACCAATCCCATGACGTTGCAAATCACCCATACGTGAGAATTCAAATCTCACGCCCCCCTTTTTACAACCCTTGCAGATTATGAGTTCGTGGAGCAAGGACAGTAATAGAGACGACACGGAGTTCCCCACTTAAATAAAATGATACTACTGATAATAAGCTTTACATATGTGTGTGAGATATATTATAAATATTTTTATACTCATTTCTTCCGCTGCATAAAAACTCATCATCTCTCATTTCCGTTATATTTTCCTTCAAAAATTTTATAGTTCGGACTTTTGATCACAATAACACTTCGAATCCGATATAATTAATATATTCTGGATTCGGGGCGTTACATGTCTTTTTCCTCGGAGAGTTGCCGAGCAGTACTCGCATAATGGCGAGCAGACTCTTCTTGCTCGGCAACTTGGGCGATTGCCCTTTGGGCAGTGACAAGGCCGTTGGCGACGAGCATCATCGAGAGGTGGAGATTGTCCATTTGCCCCTGTTGGAGGATGGCTTTGTCCAGAGGACGCGTCCAGGCTCGGGCGACCAACTCCGTCGCCTTGCGAACATGTTCGCCAGGAATCTCCCTTATGTTAACGGGAGTTTTCGTGCAAGCGTACTGATGTACAACACTTGCTCGACCGGGATAATCATCAGCCCGATATCTGCGAACAAGAAAAGAAATTGATACTTAGAAAAATTAAAAATGAAAGTTGTTCGGCAGAAGGGGGTAGATACTTACTCGGCAAACTTCCGTTCATCCCATCCAAGGAACGTGAGGTCTTCTGGGCCACGGGGTGAACCCACATCTTTGCTCGCCTTTCCCGAACTTTCCGTAGGCTCCGCGGAAGAACGCCTGATGACATCCCCTTCGTGGCGAGCATGACTTTGACCCATTTTTTCCTTCTCCCTGCCGAGGACATCTTCGGCCAGTGGGGTCCCGTCTGCCTTCTTAAGGCGTTTCCCACCACGAGGTGGGGAAACAGGAGGGGAACGGATTTGAACGGGGGGGGGGGGGGGGCGCCTGTCTGGGAACTCTAGCCCCCTCAGGTTTGTTCGTCAGTGCAAGCACATGGGAGGGGGGATCACCTTTCCTCTTCTTCCCTCTTGGGGGCCCCATTTCAGATACCCTACGCTTGAGGAGGGCGTAACTGGGGGGAACGGCAACTGTTACTTGCTCGGCTAAAAAAAAAAAAATTTATTTAGGTGAGTAAGTTAAACAAATCAATGACGAACAAGACTGGAATCAAAAGTTATAAATTCATACCTGGGGGCACCTCAGCTTGAGCCTCCAGGTGGTGAGGGTAAGTCAAGAGGCGAGCATCTCTTTGACACCTTGCTCGGCAAAGATAGTCAATAGTCCTATCTGCCCTATTTCGGAGGCCAACCAAGCACGAGGTGAACAGAAACTCGGAGCTCAACTCCTCCTCTTTCAAATTCCACTTGGGTAGACGAGGGCCTGCGAACAAACAAGAAAAGTTAAATTAGAACTACTTAGCCCAAAGGCGAGCAAGAAACAAACTTACGTTTCAGTTTTCCATAGGCTGCTGGAGAATTTATTCGTCCAGGGCCGCCGTGTGGACCAGAAGATGCTCGCCAATCACCCCCAATCCAGAAGAAGTGTTGCTTCCAATCACGAATCTTGTTCGGCACCTCTTCCACCATTTTCAACCCAGTTCTTGCCTTGAGATAATGATAGCCTTCTTCTCCTAAAGGGCAGCTTGTAATTGTCATCAAGTAGTTGATCTCTTCCGCAGTGATCCGATCAACATACCCCTCCAAGGCGAACAAGCACATAGAGCCTAGAAGGTTCATCCACCCAATTGGAGTAATTTGGGTGATGGCCAAGTTGGTCGCCTCCAGGAATCGACCAACAACGGGTGGAAGAGGCAGCTTTAGTTCGACAATCAAGGTGTGAAGGTTGATCGCCGTGCATCCTGGGGGTGGGCGATCAGCTCTTTCCTTTCTCCGAGGGGCCCACAGGTGAATATCGTATGGGATTTTGTAGTCCTTCCGGATAGAGTCCAGTTCATCTTCGCGAACAACACTTTTTATCTTGCTCGCCTGGTACTCAGTTTTCACCTTATCCATTATTTGTCTCTGGGGACGGGGAAAGCTGTTCGCATACCTTTCAGCATATGCTCGCCATTCGAATAGTCGAGCAACCCCAGCTGGGATCTCATTTTCCCGCATCTTTGGGGATGGAAAGTTAATACTCTCCAGGAACTCGCGAGTGAGATCGTTAAGATCTGGATCTCCAGATTCAGCAGAAGACGAAGAGCTATCGTCCAAATTGTTGTTCGCCACAACTGTTAATTCTCTCCCAGATGGGCCCGCACCGGTGTCCTCCACAGAGCGAACAACTGAGTCCACGTGAGCGTTCGACGCTGAAGAAACTTCAACTGGCTCTAGATCGCGAGCAACAATGGGAAAAAGGGGATCAAGGGTCTCCTCAGTTTTATTGCTCGAGTGCGAAGACATAGAAGAGGAAGAAAAATCCAAGCGGCGGTAGAAAGAGTTGCAGAAGGCGGTGCTATCCCGGAGAAGACGGTGGCGCTCGGGTCCACACGGCGGCAGAAAGGATTTTCGAGAGAAAAAGATAGAGAGAAAAAAGAGTAACTACCTGGGAATTGAAGTTTGAAACCAAAAGCGGAAAGACGGACGTCGGAAAGCTTGGTATCGCCGGAGGGAGGAGGAAGTCGCCGGAGCACTGTAGTAGGAGAAGAAGAAGTGGGAAAAATTTCAGTTTTCCCACTACTTATACCCCAAATAAAAACGGGGTCCCAGACGTAATTTCCCAAAAGCCCCGGGGCCAAATTGAGAGAAAACGGGGTAATTTCCAAACAAGTTCAAAAATTTAGGGACCTATATGTAATTATAGGGGCGCGTGGCCTCGGGATCGCTCGCGCGTGGGCGGCGCACAGCCATGCCGCCCACGTCATCTTCGTACAACTCCCAGACCTTGGGAAGACGAAACGACAGACCATATGTTGCTCGCCCAAGCCAATGATGTTCGCCCCAACCCTCATCATTTTGATATCCTAACTATAGTTGCTCGCCACAAAGTTGCTCGTCTGGGGCAACATATAGCCAGGATAGGGGGCAATTGTTGATAGGCGAACAATTAGTCAATAAATGGCGAACAAGGATTAAAGCTACATCAAGGATTATGAAGAGCCAACCTCAAATCAAGGGTGATCAACAAAGAAAATCAAGTTGGGGTGCATCTACCAATTTTAGAGGTGTATAAAGTGACGAACAACTCCCCGACGAACAACTAATGGGCGAACAGGAATTTAGGCCCGAGACCAAGAATGAGCCAACTGTGAAGTCATCAATGACGAACAACTTGGTCAAACTATGATATAACAAACAGCCAAAGAAGTGTACAAGTGAACAAAGGACAAAGATTCCAAAGCCAAGCTGAACAAAACCATAAGGCGAACAACTTCCAAAGTACACCCTCAAGAGGCGAACAACCTTCAGTTGAAGGGTCATCAAGATCAGTCAAGCCGACCTAGGCGAACAACAATGAGTCCGAGATAAGGCCCAAAAGAAGACTTTGTAACTAAGATTCAGCTTAGATAAGGTCAAACTAAGGTCAAAGGACATATGTCAGGCATGCAAGCTAGGGAGACCAAGAGTCAGTAGCACCTCATGCTTGCTAGCCTCTATAAATAGTTGTTCTCCAGCTTATTTATATAATTTCGAATTTTCAGACAAAAATACACACAAACACACCCAAACTCACACATACACGAAATAAGTCCAATTTCGACTACCGAATTTACAAATTCGATAAATTCATACCCCGATTTACCATTTACGGTGGTAATCAATCACACATTATTGATTGGTGACGTAAAAACGGATTAAAACAGCCACTAATCCTTACGATTAGATTCGTTCACCAACACCAGGCGCCGCCTACTCGGGCATAAAAGCGGACTATAAAGAAAATAAAATATGTGCGAAAAATAATGCATGCAGGATAATTAAATCACATAAACATGCATAAACAATTAAAGAATATAATCACATGAAAATAATTTACAGAAAATATACAATTTAATAGACATAGGAAATAATCATAAGGATAATTATTTCGTGTATATTAACGTAATTTAACGAAATATTTTCAGGATTAAAAATAAATTAATACGGATTTGTGATACCAAGAACGAAATTGTGAATCACAAAAATCCGGGAAAAAAACACCGCGTGTGTCGTGCATAGGGGACGGGCGGCGGCGCACGGAGGATGGCAGCAGCGCGGGGCACGCGCGAAGGCAGCGACTTGAAGGCGCGCTGCGACGCGGCGGGCGGCGGCTCGGGGCGCGCTGCGACGCGGTGCGTTGCGAGCAGGCGGCACGGGCGCGGAGGCGCGGTGTGCACGAGAGCAGGCGGCACGAGCGCGGAGGCGCGGTGTACGCGCGAACAGGCGGCACCCAGCGCGGAGGCGCGGTGCGTGCGAGCAGGCGTCACCCAGCGCGGGCGCGCGGTGCAGCGAGCAGGCGGCACGTGCTCGGGTCGGCGGCAGCGTACAACGCTACGGGCGCGCGGTTGCTGCCGGTTGGCGGGCGATGTCGAGCGGCGGTCGATCATCTACGGGCGACGGCTATTGCTCGTTGATTCAATTCACGAAAATAATTTTAACAAAATACAATCATACGTATATTCAGGAATAAAATCAAATTTCAGAGTACACAATAAATCATGTGATTCATAAAAATTAATTAAAGGCGTACCGTATAATCTCGGTTAGAGACTCGTGCTGATAACGTGTTGTAAATAAGTGCGTAAATAAAGAGACAACGTTTGTTGACCCAGTTCGTCGGGAACGACTATGTCTGGGGGCGATCCAAGCCAAGAGTTCCACTATTATTCTTGTGTATGAGTCAGTACAATAATGAATAAAAATGTATATTTATAATACTAAAACCCTAGTCTAATAGATAAAGCCCATTGGGTTTCTTGGTCCATAAGTAATGTCCACATCAAATCTTCTAAATTTGGAATAATAAATCTTCTAGATTTACAACAATTCTTTCCCAGTCTTTCCAAACATTACAAACATTACAAATATTTCCTAACAAAGAAATTATTATTTATAGAATAATAGTTAACAAAGAATTTGAAATAATACATTAACATAAAATTGTAATTAAACATAAAGAATTATATTTATAGAATTGTAATTAATACATTGAATTGTAAGTAGTACATTACTATATTGGAAAATAATATACATTGACAATATTAGAAAAATACAATTTTTAACATACAAAACAATTCTTCATCTTCACAATAAAATTGATCTTCCACGTCATCTTCATATTAAAAATTGATCATCCACTTCATCTTCATTGTTGATGTTCAATCCTAAAAAAAAAAAAATCACGCAATAATTATTTTCATACGAATAAAATAAAATAATAATTAATAAAAAAAATAAAGAAACACATAATTAGTAAATATAGTAAATACCTTTAAACATGTAGATATTTGTATTTGGCTAAATCACAAAAAAAAAAAAAAAATTAAGAAAAAGATCGTTAGTAGAAGAGATTAGACAAAATATGAAGATTAAATTCATACAACGAAACTATAAAAAAACATAAAATAAAACATAAATACCTTGAGATGAAGATCTTGCAAAAAAGAAATATGAAGATTGGATATATTGAGATGAAGATCCTGCAAAAAAAAAAAAAAATATATATATATATACGTGTGTGTGTGTGTGAAGATTTAAACGAAAGGAGAATCAATATAAAACTTCATAGCAAAATTAAAAAGAAGAAAGAAATGAATTAAAAACTATCGAATGTATGATGAGAATATGAAAGACATAAATCATGGGTTATGCATCGAAATACTTTTGAGAGAAATGGATGATTTCTTTGGAGAGATTATTGTAATTGATTTTTGGTTGTGTGAGATAGATGGTATATATAGAGGAGCTGTAAAAAAATCAACGGTTAAGATTAGATATTAAGATTCAATGACTAAGAATAATTTTTAAAGTCAATGAATTGAGTGAATGAGGGGAGAGTATTTTTAAAATAGAGGCTTGAGAGCTTGACACATAGGCTTCCAAAACTTTATCTTTATAGTATATTAAGATTTTGGAAGAGAACCAAAGAAAATCCATAGAATATTAAAATTCATAAATTGTTGAATACCTAAAATTTTTTTAAGACTTTTTAAAATCCGTATTAAATACCTCAAGATTTTTAAAAACTTTTAAAAATCTAGATTGAATACTCCCGAATTTTAATTTTTTTTTTTAAAATTATATAGACTCTATAACCAATACATCCCTTAGTCATGTTAATACGACATGCTTAGTCAGCAAAGAGTTAACAATAAATTTTCAATAAAAATGTTAAAGTTTAGAGTAATTGAATAGAAATTCTTTTTTTGTTTTCTAGTTCTATTTTTTTTTTTTTTTAGAATCATCAATTACATCGCTGAAAATTAGTAGAGTGACATTTACCATAAAATTTGTGTCCCCCGGACTTGAAATTTTTACCAACACATATTAATTATTTTTCACATGTTTTCTTTGTTATTTTGAAAATGAAACAACAGTGACTTCAAACTAATTCAATTACAAACAAATTTGTCAAGAGTCAAGAAACATCTAGTTTATCTTTTTAAAAAATCAATGTTACATTCTTCCGTGAGGGTAAATGTTGATGCAACATTTTTAAGGTCATACTTTTATTTAAAAGTAAAATTAATAATTTTGAACATTATAAAGTATAACATTACATTTTACCTTTTAAATATTAATTTTTACTCTAAAAGTATTATTTCTATATTTACATCAGACGATGGGAGTCATATAACTCATAATAATAGATATGACCGACTTTTGCAAAACTTTGATCGCCCTAATTTTTTTTTTTAGGAGCATGTATAGAGTGAAACTAGTTTATATATAAATCACTGAAGGGTATTAGTTATTTTCAGTGAGAAATATTAGTTGTTTTTACTGAAGAGTATTACTAGTTTACACTGAAGAGTCTTAATTCATTTTCACTAAACAACTAAGACTCTTGAGTGTAAATCAATAATACACTTCAATAAATACAACTACTACTCTTCAATGAAAACAACTAATACCCTTCATTGATTTATGTATAAACAAGTTTCACTCTACTTTGTCATTTTTTAGAGTCAAACAATTAAAATAGTTTCCTAATACTTTGATCGCCCTAATTGATGCCCAAATTCATTCCGTTTTATATTTTGGAGTCGATTTATGTACATCTCCCTGAAAATAAAAAAGTTAATTTTCTTTTGGTTTAGACAATAAGCCCATTCATTATTTGTTTGGACCAAAAATAAGTAGCCCCCAGATTAGCACATCACGTGATCCATGATAACAGGCTTTGATTTATAGCGTGTAGTTTGATTCAAAAGTTAAAAAAGGAAAAGAAAAGGAAAAAATTGAAATATCAACTCTCAACTTTCAAAATTTAATTTTACCGCATCAACTTCAAACAATACTTTATACTCATTTTGGTATAAAATTAATATATTGCCCTTATTTAAAAAATAATTATCACATAACCCACCAAACCTCCCCAACACACTCCCCCCCAATTAAAAAGGGAATTTCTTTTTTAAATTACTCATTTTCAACTTTCAAATATTTATTTTACTCATTTTAACATTAAATACTCACTTTAGCCTGAAAATATCATACTACCCTTGTTAAATTAAAAAATATAATTTGCAGGTATTTAGCATTGATAGACAAAATAGTGATATAATTTTTATATTATAATGCATAATTGCATATACATCACATTATATATCAGTATGTGTAATATGCATAAAATAATTTGTTATAATCGATAACATAAATATAATTAATATTAGTTAAATTCATCAATAATTAACATTATATTAATAGTAGATTATTAATAATCCTGTCATACAAACAAAAATTATTATTGAATAAATGAGTTCAAATAAGTAATTGATTATAATTATTCAAATTCAATAAAATGAGATGGATGAGTGGAGACTATTTTTTACCACTTCAAATTTTTTACCCACCTTCTAGAGGCATAAATGTCTTAAAATAAAAAGGGTAGAATATATATATATATTTTTTTTGAAGCAAAGCGAGTAAAATAAATTTATGAAAGTTAAAAATGGATATTTTGAGTTATTAAAAAAAAAATGCTTGTAGTGTTTATATATTGTTTGGAAGCACGCACAAAGATTGTCAAAAATTAGCTTGGACTGTAGCATTAAAGAACACGTGACTTTCTCAGGCATATCATACTATCACATGTAATATGTATGAAAGAATGATGCATCATGATATACTTTTTCCACTTGTTCAAGTGAAAATAATACGAGTTTTACTAAAAAAATTACTTGTTTATATTAAAAGGTGTAAAAGTAAGTATATATCCGTCATTTCTACCTTATTGAATGAGGTTATTTTATTATTGTTAAAAAGTGTATTAAAAAATATAGTTGCATGAGATTTTTTTTTTTTTTTTAACGATGAAAGGGAATTTTATTATAACAATTGGAGAATAAGGGGTCCTCCAACCCTTATTAATAAGTGATATTTGTAAAACATTAGTTTAAAGTTGTTTTTTCGTAACTATGAGGATAAAAAAACCTTTAACTTTTGAATTTTGAACAATCGAAAATAGAACTTAGGGAGTATTGTGTATACTAGTGGTGTGCCTACCCGTGCGTTGCACGGAAGTTCTTTTTTTAGTATTTTTTTTAATATAGTCATTTAGGATTTTTGTGTTTAATATTTTACAAATGTCACAACTTATTCACACAATAGGTTATAACTAAAAAATTATACAATCTTTTCTAATTATGCATGAGTGCATCATATTTTTTTTTATTCTAAATATATACTCTCTCCGTCCCAAACTCGTTTGCTACATTGCCAAAAAGGTCCGTCCCGTACTCATTTGCTACATCTATTTTTGGCAAAAAAGTAACAATACTTTTTAATATTATATTCTCCATACACTAATAACCAAAACATCTACTTTATCACTTTATCACTTTAAATACTAATAAATAATTCTTTTCTTAATAACCGTGCAAACAGTAAACGGGAACTTGAGTTTGGGACGGAGGGAGTATTTATTAAAAATGAACTATTTTTCAATTTATTAATTGAATTTGAGTCGATCCCAAATTATGTCCAATATCTCTCTCTCTCTATATATACTAATAGAGTGTTTTGTTTGTTGATGTGTCAAATAGTGATTACTTTTGCTAGCTTGTCGGTTGATAATAGTCATATGTGTTATATTTTGGTTGAGTGATATTTTTTTTATGTGTTATTATATTATTATTTGAGGTTATAAATATTACAATTAACTTTTGTGTCATGCTCAAACATAAAATTAGTATTGATTTAAAAATACAATCTTATTTTCTAGTTATATTGCAAAAGTGTTTACTCATCTCAAACAAAAAATATTTTTTAAACTCAGTTTCACTTCTCTTGCAACTTTTTCTTTATTTACAGATTTTAAATAAAAATATGGTTTGATTTTTTTTTTTATTTGACAAAAGGGTTTGGTTGTTTAGATTTATTAAAATTAGGGATGTATTTAATCTCAATTAAAAAAGAAAAAAAAGGCACAGATATAAAAAAAAAAATTAAAAAAAATTGAAGTGTGTATTTTATCCTCGTCAATAAGATAAGGGGCTTATTTGATATTTTTCTCAATAACAAATGAGTATTTCAAGTACTAACATAAATCACCAGATCTAAACCTTTGTAACCTGAAAATGAACTATTTCAAAATATTATTAACATTCAAAAATAATAAATTTTCGATACAATAATAACAAAATATAATATCTTCATTGAAATTGAGCAATACAAATAAATGAATCAATATCAAGTACTGAAATAATATTATATTTAAGGACCGTAACTTGGGGGTGGCAAAATGAGTACAATAACACTTCAAGATGACAAAATGGGGATTGTAACTATCCAAGCTGACAATTTAAGAACAATAATTTTTAAAAGTAACGAATCTAGATCATTTCAATCCAAAACGGGTCCAAATTCAACCCAGATACTCGCAAATCATGCAAATTGTCCTCAATTCATGACTTATAAAAGTTATTGTCCTAAAATTGTTCGTCCGGAGATTTAAAGTCCGAAAATCATTCTTGTTCCGACATCAACATCATTATCTATATTTTTTTTAAATGAATCATTTACAATTCAACACTTACATCAAATTTAAATCAAGTTTTAGTGAGACAAAACATGTGATGATCAATGTCACCAATAAACTTGTATTCACAATAAATAGGGTAAAATTCTTCGGTTCTAAAATATTTCAAAATAATAAAGTATGATTCTTCTCTAATAAACTATACACCGGACATGAGTATATGCAAAAAAATGAAGAAAAAAAAGATGAAAAACATATTATATCTATAGCTTCAATTAGAGTTGAAAAAAATATAAATCTCAACAAACGCCGTATAATTTTAGCATATTGTGTTTCACTAATAGCTTAAATGATTTCATCAGCAATTAACTAATTCTAATTTATCTTGTACAAGATGATATTAAATTTTTGTACATCTCATAACTTGACACCAAATTGATTATATTCCCGATTGATTACCCATTTTGGTTTCGGTCCTGTAAGTTTTAATATATTTTGTCGATCCATTTATCGGTGTTAGTAGGTTACCTTTCGGTTGCCCCCATGTGGATTTGTTTTTTGTTTTTCTTTTTCTTTCTTGTAATATGTGATTTTTTTTGGGGAAAAAAAAGGTCGGGTCAAGTTTTTCTCCTACAATTATTGTTCATCTTCTTCTATATATATCCCCTCCCCTGATTGTTGTTCTTTTTCTTAATCTAAATCATTCAAATCCCCCCCCCCCCCCCCCCCAAACCCAGAATCAATTATTCGTTTCAAAATCCTTTTCAGATTAATTCCCAAATTAAAATTGAACTCAACCATAAAAAATATTTTGTAGAGCATCGTCACCTTTATACAATAATCCTAGTTATGTGAAATATTTTAGGGTTACAGTTTATCTTCATAAAAATCAACGAATGAAGACACTCAAAAGTTTATTAATTTATATAGGAATTAAACCCTTATTGTGAAGACCCAAATTTTCCAGCAAGACCAAGACGATGATGATGTTTTATGGCGGAGACCCATATTTTCAACTTTGTGATTAAAATTTTTAGATAAACAAAAACAAAATTCATTTGTCACACATTTGTATAATTCATTTATAAGTTGACATTATATCAAAAGAAATGCACATTTACTTTGAAGAATAAATTAAACAAAAAACTTATTGCATCAACATAAACTTAATATTATTGTAAATGCCATGAATCAAGGAATAGTGAAAAATAATAAATTCTCAATACAATAATAATAAAATATAATATCGTCGTCGAAATTGAGTAAAACAAATAAATGAATCAATGTCAAGTATGCGAATAATATTTTTTAAAAGGTCGTAAATTAGGGGTGGCAAAATGAGGACTATAACACTTCAAGCTGAGAAAATAAGGACTGTAACTCATCGAACTGCAATTTAAGTACAATATTAATCCAAATTGGAATCACACAAATAAGCCCAAATTTTAGGACAAATCGGGCAAAGTAGCCAAGTTTGCTTTGATTCAGGCTGGTTTTGCTTCAATTCAAGCATTTTAAAAGTTATTATCCTTAAATTGTCACCTGGATACAGTCCTAATTTTGTCATCACACCTATGTTACGGTTCTTAAAAAAATTATTCTTTGTTAACGAAAATTGATTTTGCTCCAACATCAATACCATTACTCTATTTTTAATTTTTTTTTAATTTTTATGCAATTTTAACTCTTATAACAAATTTAAAAATCAAGTTTTAGTGAGACGAAACATGCTACAGTCTGTGTCACCAGTAAAAATGTATTCACAATAAACCGAAGAAAATTCTTCAATTATGAAATACTTCAATATAATTAAAGTATGATTCTTCCCTAAAAATTTACACCTGACATTAGTATATGCTGAAAAACCAAACAATTCATTGATTTTAGATATCACTTGGAAGAATTTTTTTATATGACAACTACTTTAATCATATTATTAGATACAAATCAACTTCAAATCATGTCCAAGTGCACAATTGATTTAACACCTACTTTATTAGACATTTTATTATGTTAATCCTTCGGTAGTGTACAACCTCATTTCAAAGTCCCTCCTCATCTCAGGTTTACTCTTAAATATTATATTTCTAGAAATCAAATCGTCCCACAAACCCCTATTCTCTCTCTCCCCCCCCCACCCCAAATCATTCCCTTATCTTCCAATTACTCAATGGATGCAAACCACGACGACGACGACGGTGAGGATTGGAGGAAGAAGAGTATCAAGGCGGTGGATAAAATCTGAGATGGCGCGATGGTGCACTAATAAATAGAAATAATGACGATCGCACACAAAGTAACACTTGCAGCGCTGGGTCTACGAACGGTTGTCATAGTGGTTGGCATGTGAAATTTGGAGTGAGAGAGAGGGGAAGGTTTTTTTTATTCTTTGTTGAAAGTTCTAATCTTGAGGGTTCTAACGACAGCTCTTGAAGTTCCAATAAAGGCAGTGTTTTCGATGACAAATGGAGGTCATAAAGGCAATGAGAGTTCTAATAAAGACAGTGGTGACGATGATGAGGAAAAGAGAAACCCAAAATGGTGGTGCAGCGTAAATAGATCGACGATGGCAAAGAAGGATATGATTATTCGTGTCACCAATTAACCCGCATTCATAATAAAAGGGAAAAAATGCTCCAGTTCAGACATTCTTTAATATAAAGGACTATAACATTGACATTTACAAAGAAAAAACATAACACAAACATGTTTTATACCAATGGATTAGAGAGAGGTGTGGGTGTGGATATGTTTTGTGGTTGTATAAAATTAAATGAAATTGGTAGGTGAGTATTTTTAGTGATGTGGTGTGAACATTATATATTAAATATAATTATAATATTATAGTGAGTAAATTTAGAAGTGGTTGAACTTCATAAAATAGTGGGCATAGATAGTTGTGTTCTATAATAAATCCATCTATATATAAATTCATGTACACATTTTTAGCAATACAAATAAAAGATAACAAATTAATTCAATTAAAAAGATCAGAATCAAGTACTTAACCTTGGTATAGACACAATGAAAATCATTCTTGCTCCGACGTCAATACAATTATATTTTCCAAAAATAATTTTATAATTTTTACACAAATCCAATATTTCTAACAAATTTATATGAAGTTAGCGAGATGAATCATGTGATGGTCTGTATCACAAATAAATTTGGTTTCACAATAATCTGGGAACAAATCTTCAGTTATGACATATATATACAACAATTCAATAAAATCCAATTTGTTTACCCAAAAGTTTTCACCTGACAATATTATATGCTAAAAAAGTGAGAAACAAACATATTAAATTTACGATTTTAATAAATTAAAACAAAAAAGGTATGCATCCAAAGAAATATAAATCTACCTAACAATGTTTAGATTCAATATTATTGCATTTCACATAAAGGATAATGATTTCACCAATATTCTATGATTCTATTTTTACTTCAATAGAATCTTCAAAATGATGACTTTCGGCTGAAACATTTGGAGGAAAACTTAAATTGCTTTTCCATGGTCCAATAACATATTTCATCATTGTTCAAACATAAAGTAATAAAAAATATATTATAATACAAAGAAATAAAATATTATAAGATTTTATTTTTAAATTAACAAATTATCTTGTTGATTTTTTTCACACCCAATTTTAAATTCATTTGCCAAATAGATATTTTTTTAGCAAAGACGATAAACATATTTTTTACTATTGGATTAGAGATGAATTAAAGTAGGTATGCTTGGTAATTGTAATATAATTGAATTAGATTGTTGGGTGAGTATTATTAGAGATGTAAGTGTAACTATTATCTTATATTTAATACTAATTTTATCCCCTAATAATCTTCATACCTAAATTATTGAGACGTCCAACAATAATTTCACAACCCAAATATGAATATAAAACACTCTCACAATACCTACTTTATTTCAAAATATTCTTCATTCATTGGTCTAAAAGTCAATAAAATATTTTTTTTAAAAAATAAAGTGATAAAAGAGGTGGGTGAACTCAGTAAAATAGTTGTTGTAGATGGTTGCGCCGTATGATTTTTTGATGAATCGATGTACAACTCAAGGACTGACTAATCTAGGGGAGCAAGTTCCACCCTCTAATATATTTATTTATAAATAATTTCATATTTAATTTGACAATTAATAGTTATTTAAATACTTGATTAAAAAATTTATTTATTTTTAAAAAAAATTACATAATAATAAAAACAATGTTATTTATAAATTTTCAGAAAATCAACTTCATATTAATTAATCTCAACCCCCATACTAAAATTAATAATTTCAATATGTGATTTTAATTAAAAAAAATTGTATATATATTAAGTCTTTGTTATTTTTAAACTTTAAAAAAAAATCAATTTTATATTAATAAAAGAACAAACACACAAACAAAATTAAAAATCAAACAACTTAAGTAAAATATAACATAACTCAAATTATAATAAAAATCACTAAATTCAAATAGATGTAACCCGAAAGTCAAATGATCCTAAACCTTAAAATCCACATAAAATTGATATTTTTTTTACACAGTAAAAAATATTATATTGTTGTTAAAATATTATAATACAAATAATGGAACCAACAAATGAACTTAGTTAAAAAAAACCAATATAGAATATTCAACCTTAGTTCACAAACAATAAAAATCAATCTTGCTTCAATACCAATACCATTATATTTCTTCAAAATAATTTATCATCTTTACACAATATTTCTAATAAATTTAGGGTCAAGTATTAGCTGGACAAAGAATTTGATAATACATGTCACCAATAAACATGAATTTATAAATTAAACTCGGAACAAATCTTTAGTACATAATAACCCGAGCCCATTTAACTTTTCACTCAACACTTGTATGTGCTAAATAACATATTAAACTTAAAATTTCAATAAATATTTTAGTAAAAGGCAAATAACGAAATATAACTCTCACCAGAGAACGTTTAAATACAACATTATTGCATCTTACAGAAAGCTCAATTATTTTACCAACCTTCACTGGTTCTAATTTTCCTTCAAAAAAGTTTTAAAACGATTAATATGACTTTCAACCGATACATTTGGAGAAAAACTTAAATTGTCTATAAATGGTCTAATAACATTCTTCACTGATCAAACAGAATGTAAAAAATAGAATATAATAAAAATGAAAAAAAAAAAAAAACAGACAATTTCATTAACTTTGAAAAAAAATATCATACGTCTGAATAAATTAATTTTCTTTGTTGGTTTATTTCAAACCCAATTTTAAGTCTCTCTAACTTATAGACATTGTTGTTGGTTTATTTCACACCCAATTTTAAGCTAGACAAAGAATGTGATAATTCGTATCACCAATAAACTTAGATTCATAATAAATTGAGAATAATTCTTAAGTTCTAATACACTTCAATGTAATACACCCCGAGTTCATTTAAATTTTCACCCGGCACTAGTATGTACCAAAAAATAATAAAAAGATGAAAAATATATTCCTTCAGTCCTCTCTTAATCTTCACACTTTCCTTTATGAGATGTACTACAATAATTTTTACAACCCAAATATGGAAATAAAACACTCTCACTTAACTACTTTATTTCAAAATATTCTTCATTCATTGGTCCAAAAAGTCTTTAAAAGTGTGTCCACGCCCCTCGGAAAATTAAGAGGGGACGGAGGGAGTATTAAATTTCCAGTTTCAGTAGGATTTTTTTTTTTTAAATTCATCCAAAGAAATATAACTCTCACTGGTATTTATATATTTTATTTACAAATTTGGTGAGAATATTAAGGGTTAATATCATTTTTAGTCATCAAAGTTTGCCTCAATTTTATTTTTGGTCACTGAGTTTCAACCTTCATTTAAAGTAGTCACTAAACTATGTTTGTTTAATCAGTTTTGGTCACTCCGTTAGTTGACCGTCTATTGACTAACATAATAAACTATTTAGGGTTTAAAAAATGCAATTATATGAAGTAATTGTGCCATTAAAAAAATTATTTTAAAAATATTTTAAGAAAAATCATTACATGAATAATTGCAAAATCATAATGGTTTACATTTTTAGTCTTACCCTTATTTTTTATTTTATACTAATAATATATACCTTTTTTTTACTATTGATATATATTTTAAATAAAAATAAAGTAATTTTCTAAATTTTATTTTTAAAATGTTAATGCTTTTCTCAAAATTTTAAAATAATTCAGATACCATCATAATTTTATAATATTTTTTTATATCATTATAAGGATTAAAAAAAAGATTCAATTTTTTTTTTTAATATTTCAAAAGTTATAAATAAATTAGGTGATTATATGTTAGTTAATAGATTACAATTTAAATAGTTTTTAAATATATATTTAATTTATATATCAAATTTAAAAATTTTAATTTTGATATTTTTTTCTTAAAATTAACTCATTTAATATTTTTAAAGTCTTTTAATATTTTTTTATATTAGTTTTAAATACATATTATTTTCAATAATTACACTTTCAATCCCAAAAATTTAATAATGTTTGTCAATGGATAGTCAACTAATGTGGTCACCAAATCTGATTAAAAATGTATAGTTTAGTGACTATTTTTTATGAAGACTAAAACTCAGTGACCAAAAATAAAATTGAGGTAAATTTTATTGACTAAAAGTGATATTAACCCGGATATTAATTTTAATGGTAAAGTAAATCTCCCCATTGCAAGTAATATATTTTATATAAAAAATGATAAACACAATATATAAATACAACTCTACTTACAACGGATATATTACGCATGTGTAAAAAAAAAAAAAAAAAAGTTGGCACGGTGGTATAGTGTGTGTGTGTATATAATATTTTATAATGGGTATATTTAGTAAAATATACAATAAGGCGGGTGAACTAAATAAAAGTTGTGGGTGTAGAGCTATGCCAAATAATAAATTTACCCATCAACAATTTCATATTTAATCTAACTAAAAATTAATAATATAAAGATTTATGTGTCTTAGAACAAAATTATTTAGATAAATTTATATTGATGATCCAAAATCCAATTTTATATAAATTTTTATATTGTGATTATTATGATAGTTTGTTGGTATTAATATAATAAAGTTTGAATTGCTAGATTAGAATATTTAACCGTACATTTTATGGGACGGTTGATCATAGAAGATTAACATTATTTAGTGATTATGTTATTTAATTGAGTCATGAAAATAAATATAGAAGTACGGAAGTTTTAATGCTAAAATTTAAGGATTGCAGATTTATGGGTAAAGTTAAAAGGATGCAGATTTTAATGTATATTCCAATAATCACACTTCCCATATAATTAGAGTTTTATTAGGTTTTAATTCCTATAATTAGGATTCAATAAACAAACATTCTATTACAATTTATACCATTAAGTTAATAAATTAGTAAAATATATAATAAAATGAAATTTAACTCAAAATATTACAAAAATGTAAAAAATAAAAATTACATTAATGAAGTTGGAAAATTATAAAAAGAATAAAAATACAATATAAAGTGATCCAATATCCAATAATTAAACATTAATTAGGAGATTTTAACATAATAGTAAACTTCTCAATTTCAACACATTAGTTACAAAATCAATATCCAATATAACAATACTACCAACATGGCACACTGGGAGAAAATTGCATAGATATGTCTCTATATGAAATTTCTAGTATATATATAGGTAAAATATTTTAAAAGCATTTTAGATGAATTTAATCACACCCCTTTAATTAGTATATTGATTTTCTTTACATAACCAAATAAAACTACACGGAGGTCAAATTCATTGAATAACTTTTGAAACTTCCAAGCATTAAATATTAGAAGACGTATCCAATTTCATATGCCTGTGATACTAAATATGAATATATGTGCAATGAGAATAGATGAAAAACCATGTCAAAAATACACCAACAAAAATTCGACGATAAATCTTAAAACTATTATACATAGATCTTTACGATAACTATATTCAGAAACGACGACATCTGAAAATCTCCGCTAATTCTCGATATCTGGAAAACAATTCCAATCTAGTTTGAATATATGTTCCGCACAACTTCATGTACTAAAATTATATTTAGCAACGACAATATCTGAAAATATCTACTAATTCTCAATATCTCGAAAACAACTCCAATTTGTGTGAAGGTATGTTCGAACTTCACAAGATGCTTCAACTAAAATTCTCTTTCCTGCAAGAAAAAAAAAACGAACACAAAGAATAACTAACCAATGGTGCAAAGTCGAACAATGGAGGCATCTATATATAGGTAAAAAAAATATAACGGTAGCAAAATGGAAGGTTCACTAATGAAGGAAAAAAAGAAATTGAGCAATTAGATGAAAAAAAAATTGTGACAATAAAAACCATACAATATATAACACAAAAACGATCCAACGAACAAAAAAATAGTCAACATTCTTGATCGACGGACGAAAACAATTGGCGCCCAAACTATATATAGAAATCCTGGCTCTATTATATATTTATAGATTACTATAAATGTAGCATTTAAACGATAACATTTACTTTTTGAACAAGTTCGGTGACTCATATGAGACATGATATTTTTAATTTTTTTTGAAATACTCAAATTTTAAAAGTATTATAAAAATTTATAAAAGTATCATGTTTTATGTGTTGAAACCGTCTCATAAACATTTTTTTTTTAATAAATGTTACTCCTTTAAAAGTTTTTTTTGTAGCTTTTGGACACATAAAGGTAAACAAGTGATAAAATAATAAATGTAATACAATTAATACGATTTGAAGAGAGAAAAGGCAAGTCATTACAACAAAAGTGAGTATTTTGTGGTATTTCTGTAAAGTGGTGATAATGGAGTGTCAATATATTAAATAAGAGTAAAGTTTAAAAGTAATATTGTATAAATTTAGAAAATATTTACCTAAAATAGAATATGAAATTTAAAACAAGACGGAAAAAAAAGGAAAACCAATAATCTTGTAGCGGGATAGATGGAATATATAAAATCCAATTTAGAGTATATAATCTTTCTTATCAATACGAATGTTTTTAGAAACACAAATTTAAGTAATTATTATGGTATTATTATCACTTGAACCAGTCCACTCCATCAACCGTGAACCTTTTAATTTATCATTATATTATATGAAAACCCGCACATAAATTCCCCGAAAACCCCACAAGAATAGGGGAATGTCGATTTCGTAACTTAAAGGGCAAGGGCAAAAAGGTCAATCGATGTACAGAATCAATTTATACTTGGGACTTTCCCCTGACCCCAAAACTCTCCCAAATTCCCCAGCCCGAAATACCCTCTGAACCAAAACCCGCAAATACATACAGCTTTCTTCTCTCTGGCAAAGCCGATCGATCTTCCTTCATTTCTCAAAGGTCGCTTGTGATTTGGCGTTCTCCGTAAGACTCTCTGTCCTCCTTCGGATAAACACCTGTTAATACTCTCTGTTTGCATCTTGTTTTGTGTTTTTGCGACTGTGTGGATTCTATTGTACTCTAATTAAGCTGTCTCGGTTTTTATTTTATTCTGTTGCGGCGGTTGTTTCTGCCTCATTTATTTCTCGCTAATTAATCTGTCTCACCGGCGAATTTTTCATTTTGGGTGTAATTAATCTCTTTCTGTGTACCGTCCGCCGTGATTTTTGATCAATTTTAGTTATACTGTGGGCACTCATTTTATTTGTTTATTTAAGTTAATGGAAGTTGCACAGGAATTCTTGAAGATTCTGATATTTAATATTTCTTTTAATTGAGTAGCTTGTTTATGAAGCCACTGTTTATGTGTTTGATGGAATTCTAAATGCTTCATTTCTCATATGTGTACTTTTCAATTTATCTTGAAATCAAGTTAAACTGCTCTTATTTCAACTGTTTAATAGGTGTTGCCAGTGAAAGAAAGGAATTAAGTAAAAGAGCCTATGCAGATACACTGATTTGATGATCAGTTACTTTTTGCATAAAAATTGGCACAATTAAGCTTAAGGGTCTTCAACAAACAGAGGACCCTTGATTTTCCTAGCGGTCGTTTTTGGCAGTTTCTTAGCGTTAAGTTTGTTCGTTATCCATACAATGCCAGCTGTCCAGAAGCTTTATAACGCGTGTAAAGCATCGCTTACTCCTAATGGGCCCGTTTCTGAAGAGGCTTTAGAAAAAATTCGCAATCTATTAGGTAAGAAGAGCAGAAATCCTTTTTTTTTTTTTGCCTTTTTTTGTATTTTTAATCAGTATCTTGTTGACAATTATAATGACTTGGTTTCTCTTAGTAGATTTGATATAGGTTCCTATTTGACTATTTCATATTGACAAATGAAGAAAATTTACTCTCTAGAGGACAATCAAGACACGTTTCTCTTGTGCTATTTTACTTTAAAAGATAAATTGGCAATTGACTTTTATCAGTCGTTGTTCTTCTACGTGTCCAAAAATCTGCATCTTGTGTGTTGTTTGGTATTTTCTGGATAAACTCTTTGCCAAGATCCCTAAACTATCGACATTTGTTTCGGAAGATCCCTAAAGTATCATTGTTTTGAAAGGTCCCTAAACTATTACTCACTCCGTCCACCAAAAGTATGCTCGTTTGTTTTTTACAGGTTTTAAGAAAATTTAAATAAAGTAGATAAAGTAAGTGTATTTTGGGATAGTGTGGGGTCCATTTATGAGTTAAGCGGTTGATTGTAAGTGTAAAGTCAATGTCATGTGAAATAATTATGTGATGGTTGGATAGCAACGAAAACAAAATTGTTGTAAAAAACGAAATGAACACACTTTTGGTGGCGTACATTCTTTTAAAAGGTCCATTAACTATCAAAAAGTGATATATATTGTGGTGTCTTGCTGACGGAATTCCAAAAAAGGGTTAATGTTGCAAAAATTACCCTGTGATATAGTAAAAGTCTTAGGGACCTTTTGTTATAAAAACCCAAAGTGTTGGTACCAAGTAAAAAAAAAAAAAAAATTCAGTTCTGCTATGCAATTTTTCTTTAAGTACTCGCAGTACCAAGCACATGTAAACACGTGTTTAGCTGCCTGGATTTTTTTTTATTTTTATTTTTTTGCAATTACTAGGTATGAAGAGGAATATTACTTCTTGCCATTTTTTAAAACATGAAATCGAATCTTGTTGAAAGTTATAAAAAGACAAGAATCTTGTGGGTTGGTTGTCATGCGCAAATGTGCTGGTTAAGCTCTTTTAAGGAACTGCATACGTTCATATAGGAGTATTTCTCTTGGTATCTCTTAATGAGTTTTAGTTAATATTTACTGAATTGAAATTGAATCTTTTTGTTAGGCGCTGAGATTGATAATTGACTAAAAAAACTCACTGGGTCAGCTGGTAGATTCATAACCATGTCATTTATCATCTTCCTTTATCTAGGCATCTTTTTCTTTAGGCCTCAAACACGCATTACTCACTAGACTGTGGCCCTTCATCTCATTGTTTTACCAATATTTCCTGTCATTAAAGTGTGTTCACCGAGTATGATTTTTATGTTCTTTTGACGTCATTTTTTGAGTAAACTGTGCTGATATGATCAAGTTAGAGTCTAACAGATGATTCTTTGCAGTATTAAATGTAAAACATGAATCAAAGGCATCACATCGTAGAAAAATAACTATCCGATGCTATTGAATTAATGATGGATTGTTGAATGTTTACTGCTTTTAAGATGTTTTTCAACAATTTCTATACGTGCTAAAGAGAATGCTAGTATTTATTCATGGGGGAACCTTTTTAGTATAACCTAGATTAGGGTAATACTGGCTTCAAGATGTTATTTTCAACACATGTTAGATTTAGACATCCACCCTGTATCAATTTTGGGATCTTGCTGGTTTCAGCCTGATTTAAAGGCTGAAAAGTAGGGGTTTTAATGTGCTTACTTTGCAAATTTTTTTTTAATCTACGTATGGAGGGCATGTGATTTTTCCTTCCTGTTTATATTAATCTTCATCTTATTGCCAAGTACTCAAGACATTCTTATTCGCACCTCATGCCACAATCATTCATGGGCCTTTTCCTCAAGTTTCCCAGAGTTCCTGCTATGTTCCAATCCTTGGTCTAGCTCTGTTACTTCCTTTTCCATTTGGTCATGGGATAAAAAAATTCTTGGTACCATCTCCGCATGAGGAGGTCATGCATGTTGCTAGGCCAATGTCACTTTTTTGTTGTATGTACGTGTTTAATATCTTTGCTGAACTTCATTACAGGTTTAACTAGTAGCAATCATTCAGGAAATTCAATAGCTTATAAACTAAATATGCAATGTTGAAATAATTAAAGGACACAATGCAATATTTTTCTTAGATTATTTTCTGGGGATGTCTTGGCTAATTAAAGCTTGACAATGTTCTAAAGTTGCCAATATAGATTCTTACTAGGTCTGCTGAACATAAAACAATAAGCAAAAAAAAGGCCTTGTTCTCATAATTGTTAAAGGCGCGCCTAAGGCGCTAGGCGCACCAGGCGCCACCAGAAGCGCCTCACGCCTTAAAATCCGGGCGCATATATATGTTATATTTTTTTATTTATTTATTTTGCTTAAAAACGTGTTTTAGCTTTAGCACTTTTTTTAAATAGCAGTTTTAAGGATCTAGGGTTCACAAACAATTAAAAAAAACCCAAAACCCTGCCTTTCTCTTTCCCTCCTCCCAAGTCCCGCCTACTGCCGCTGCTCTCGCACCCTTCACTTCGAAGTTTATGTCCTTAATTTGTGTCAATTACTCTTTTATGTGCTTATGAACTTCAATCTAATATTTATTTGCATGCAAATATGTTTAAATTAAGCTTATGTACTATATGTTCTGTGTTTTTGCGCAATGGTCGAAAGGCGTGCGCCTTAGGCGCTAGGCGCGCCTTAGGCACTAGGCGCACCCTTGCGCCTAGATGCGCCTTATCGCCTTAACAACTATTCTTGTTCTATATCTAGGAACTTACTGGCAGCAAAGCCTTATAACTTGAGAGTTGAGAGAGAGGACGCCAAAGATCAAAGAGTTAAATTTACTGAAACTAGATGTCTCTAGAAGGAAGTAGGAGTGGAAAATTTGGGATAGGATTACATATTATTCTCAATACCGCAAATGTTTTATTAATGCTGGCCAATACCTTTTTTCATGCGATTTGAATAATTAAATATGGAATGTGGATGACTGCAGTTTTCGATCTAGACTCTTATATGGTGTAAAATATCAATATATTAAAAAAATATGTGTTTTATGGCCAATTATAAAACAGAGTTGTACCCTTGGAAGATTACAGCCTTGCCTGACATTCTAGAATACTTCTTAGCCTGTACCGTAACTACATGATGGATCTAGAAATTAAAGGGAATATAACTGTAATGCACTCTTATCTCCATGACTAGATGTATCTGATTTGATTGATATGCATGAAATATCAATTTGATCATATAACTGTTTATAAAAAAAAATTCAAATGCATTTATTATTATTTATCTAATTACTGCTCTTTAAACCAAACTACTACCTCCGTCCATGAAAAGTATGCTCATGTTTTTGCACGTCGTTTAATGTGATATGTTGGAGGGTATTATGGGGTATTGTGAGGTCCATTTACGAATAAAGTAATTGTTTATGGTAACGTTTCTAGACTTACCATAAATAATAAATTTATTCATAAACGGACCTCACAAGACCCCTATTGCATTAAACCACGTGCAAACAAGTGAGCATACTTTTCGTGGACGGAGGGAGTATTTTTTAGTTGCATCATTAGTTTGTATCATGTGCTGTTTGTGATAGATGTCCCAATCCAACCTTTTCAAGCTATACATTAGTTTGTTGAATAATCACATCATATAAAAGCTTAAGCTATTAGAGAAGCTGTTGGAAAGGATAATTATTACTATTATTATAATCATCGTCATCATCTAATAACTCCAGCATGCCCCTCTCCCCTCAAAGCTCATGTGCTGGTGAAGTTCTTTCATTCAGCCATGCATGCACCACTTTCCCTCGATGTAGGTGGCTGTATTGAAATCACTACCTTTTCTTGACTTGTCCCTGACCATAACCATCAAATTTAGGATTTAGCTAATAGAGAGCATATTCGTTCCATATTATACCTCCAAAAGTGTATATCTAAGTGTGGGATGTGTTGCACACACTCTTAAGTCCACTTCACCATTATATTGAATTATGAGTTTTTGTTGAATGATAAGAAAATCTGGTTAGTCTCAACATAGACAATCTGCTATCTGAATTTTCGTCCACTGCTTTCTGTTAATCTTTAGTTTATTGTTGTAACTTGTATCTTTGTTCAACATCTTGTTATCTACCGTACATAATATTTAACTGATTTATGGATTAAGTTTTAATAATGATAGTAGGACATTCTAACTTTGAATTGCTCTACAGTTCCAGTTGTTTAGTTTTGTGACAAACTACTTCCTTTTTGGCAGACAAAATCAAGCCTTCCGATTTAGGTCTGGAGCAAGAAGCACAACTAGTGCGGAATTGGCAAGGTTCCATGAATGGACAGAATGGGGGTCCTCGATCAGTACCCACAATTAAATATCTGCATGTGCACGAGTGTGATGGCTTCTCTGTGAGTGTCTTCCTTATGGTTTATCAGCACCTTTTCTTACCATCTTTTTCATTTTTCAATTACCATTTTCCTAATCCACAATCTGCGCGGTATGATTGTGTGCGTATTAAATTTTTGGAACCTCAAACTTAAATTGTTGAAATAAATAAATCCTCTTTTATGCAGATGGGGATATTTTGTATGCCACCTTCCTCAATCATTCCTCTTCATAATCATCCTGGGATGACAGTGCTGAGTAAGCTTCTGTATGGTTCGTTATGTGTAAAATCCTATGATTGGATCAACATTCCTGGGCCTATTGATCCATCACAAGGTTAAGTAATTTTAGGCATATATGTCTTGTGTTTTTAATAAGAATTTTCGTCTTTCTTGAATTTTGAGGATTGTACAGCAAATAATTTGAATGTTTTGCTCTCTGTCTCCTTTCCAAACCCCTCCTTTTGTTGTATTAATCCGACTTCATCTTCCAATCAATGGAAGTATGAGAATGTGTAAAAGCATGATCTAAAGCATTTCACTGTCTTTATAAGTGCATTAACGCCCTCAAAGCTCAACCTATAAATGCATTACACCTAATCATAGAAATCTTTGCTTTTTTTGGTAAACTTACATTTGAGTGTTTTCAGGAGCAAGGCCTGCCAAGGTTGCACGAGATTGCGAAATGACGGCTCCTTGCGAGGCAACGATTCTTTATCCTACTAGAGGTGGTAATATCCATTGTTTCAAGGCTATCACTCCTTGCGCTATCTTTGATATCCTTTCTCCACCTTACTCTTCTGAGGATGGACGTCATTGCACATATTTCAGAAGGTCCCTTGCACCTGATCTGCCTGGTAAAACGATATCAAAATATTTAAGTTTCTTGTCATTATAACGATTAGGCAGGTAATTCCTAATTTGCCCTCTTTCTCTCTCTCATGAAGCTACTATTGAGGTGGATGGAGAGACGGTGTCTGAAATTACTTGGCTAGAAGAGTTCCTTCCTCCAGATGACTTTGTGATAAGGAGAGGACAGTACAAAGGGCGTGTGATTAAAACTTGAAAAAGAAATTTTGATGTCATAAGTAAGTTCAAATTTCAACTGTTTTCCAGACTTTATTGGAAGTGATTTACTTTCAATTTTAGCATCTCTCTCAAAACTATTGTGACAATAATCTACATTAGCAGAAATTAGACTTTGAGCTGTACATAATTGAGGTACTACATATTTTTTAAATTGGCCTTGCTCTCTTACTTGTCTGCTTGTGATGCGCTTTACATATTTGAGGTACTACATTTTTTTCAATAGGCCTTGCGCTTTTACTTGTGATGCGCTTTTTCCCTCTTCCCTTTTGGGTGTTTTCTTCATGACCTAGTACTACACCATAACATGAACTACAGTTAAACTTTGTCAAGAGAGGAAAGGGGTGTAAATTAGCTTTGTTGAATGTTTTATTGTCGATTTTTGTTTAGTTATTATTTAGTTTGGCTTTGAGTTTATTTATCGATTTAACGGTGTCAAATTGAGTGGATTGATTTTTGTATTTTTTTTTTATTTTGTGTTTTTACTAATCGGTTTAAGTTTGATGTGAACTATAAGATATTTTTTTAGGTAAAATGTGTGTCAAGCTTTGGATCATGACATGGACTTGGTTAACTAAAACAGGTCAAAGACTAAGCTTAAATTTGGGAATTCGAAAACAAATATGTTAAAATCAAAATTATTGGTCAAATAAGGCCCAATGACTATTTATAGGTAGCTAACAAAATTGTCTTTAGACAGATATAGATGATGGCTGAGTGATTTTGAGAGTTCTAGTCTTTGAAAATTGGTATATAACCTTTAAAGACATTAGAATTCGTTTAAATAAGTAGGAAACTAAGGCGATGTTTGCAACTCTACCGAATGGGAAAAAAACTACTTTGATAAATGCATGTATGATGAACCTAGCTCAAAGATTTAAAATACATATTCTATATACAAGTTTTCTTTATAAAATTCATTTTGTATATGAGTTAAAATCCATATCTATATACAAGTTTTCTTTGTAAAATTCATTTTGTATATGAGTTAAATCTTTAGCCTAGACATTTCGTCAGCTGTTGAGTCTGAAGGATCTTAGTTTCCCTTTAGAAAAATTGGTTAAAACAACTTTGTCGATATCGTATGGAAGAAGAGTAAAGCAGCTTCGGTTCAATCATTGAATCGAATTAAACCGAAAAAATCGAAATGATTAAAAAAATATAAAATTGAACCGAAATAAAATTGTAGTGGAATTGAATATAAATTGAATTGAAATATATTGTTTCGGTTCGATTTTTAACCGAAATAGCCAAACTTTTATATGAATTCTAAAATTTGCTATAGTTGATATTTAGACAATCATCAATTCACAAATAATTCAACCATATTTAACATAACACCAAAATAAAGTCAAATTATAAGTAAATTCATGACAAATTTTAAGATGCATCCAAATGCATAGTATGCACTTGAATTTTAGATCTAATTTAAAATTAATTTTGACTTTTTAAACTCTAATATAAAATTCGGTCAGACAGTTACGGGTCGGGCATTCTCCCTCTTCTCTCACGCTTTTCTCTGTTCTTCTTCGATTTTCCGACGAAGCTTCTGCTTCTTTCCGTCATTAATGGCGAAGCGGTGGTTGCGGCTCTATTTCCCGGCAGTTCTCTCCTATTAATTTCCTCCATTGATGATCCGCTAAGCTTTTTCCATTCATTTGCAGCCATGACCTTTGAAATCGGAGGCGGAGGAATCGTTGTAGCAGATTGTATTTGAAGGGCAACGATTCAAATTCATATGCGTGTTCTTGATTGTTGAAAAATATACCGAGTTGCAGTGGGATATCTATTCATACGTGTATTCTTAATTGTTGAAAAATATCGAATAAAATCTACTTTTGCTTATGCTCACCTTGTTCTGGATGTTCACACCATATTTTACTTGAAAACTCATATACGGTTCTTTATCATTGTCATCATTTTCCCTGGGTACATTTATATATGCTCTCAACATCTGGTATTGACGTCTACTGGATGCTTATTCCAAAGATGTTCTACAATTTGTCGCTTGCAAACTGTTCAAATTCACGGATTTTCTCATTTAAATGCAATGTTTTTTTTTTCCCTTCTCAATCTCACTATTCAATTCACAAAATTAATTTTTCTCTCTCCCAGTATCACAATCCCCAAATTTATTCAAATACAAAATTTTATTACTTAGATTATTATTGATTACTTGGAGAATTGGTGATTTGTTTATTAGATTATTGTTGATTAAGTCTTAGTGTACTACTGAATAATTATTGGGGATATCACTGTTCAATTAATTGTTGAGTAATTCTTGGGGTATTGGTGATTAAATATTCAGGTACTACTGAATAATTCTTGGGAATATTATTGTTCAATGTATTGTTGAGTAATTTTTGGGGTATTGATGATTATAACTTGGGGTATTGATAATTATAACTTGGGGTATTTGTGATTATAACTTGGGGTATTGATAATTATAATTTAGGGTATTGGTGATTAAGGGGGCGCTTGGTTAACAACCTTCAATGGTAATGAGAATGAGATTGAAAATTAGTGCAATTAGCATGATTCATGAGAATAAAATCACTACCTCTCCTCCTAAATAAGGTAAGCACTACTCCATTTTGATTACCCTATTATTCTCTTCCTACATTCATCCTCCTCAATCACTCGCCCCTTCCTCCACCAACAACCATTTGTTGTCTACTTCTATTCCAAAATTGGGGCATGACACTAGCAATGGTGTCACCATTGGAACACTTTTTTCCCTAACATATCATTTTTATTATGAGGGCATAGATGAAAATAAATTTTCATTCCCATTACCATTGAAGAATGGCTAACCAAGCGCCTCCTAAATCTTGGGGCATTGGTGATTATAACTTGGGGTATTGGTGATATAACTTGGGGTATTGGTGATTATACTGAAAAGTTGGTCTCAATCACACTGAAAAGTTAGTCTCAATTACACTGAAAAGTTTACACTGAAAACCAATTTTAGTGTAAACTTTTCAGTGTAATTGAGATCAACTTTTCAGTGTAATTGAGACCAACTTTTCAGTGAGTGAACCGTGCATTTGGTGCACATGAGTGTTTGCCATAACATTTTAGTTATCTTAAAATTTGAGTTTGATTAGAAAAAAAAATAAAAAATCTTAGTGAAACAAAGTCGATGAACATGGAACGCATAATATAATAGTTTTATCGCCTTTTATTTGCATTATATAATAGGTATTTAAAGTGAGTTAATTTTTAAAAGATAGAATTAATACGTAACCTAATCAAGAATGCAGTACGTGTGACCAATTCCGACCCAAAATCCCCATCATACTGTGAGGGCGTGTTTGGAAAGAAAAAAAATGAGAAAGTACTTAAATTTAAAAGCGATTGTAGAATTAAAAGTGAAATGCAGAAAAAGTACTTAAACTGATACGCAGAAGCGATACTTCACGTGCACCATAGTTCAAAATCAGTTGATACTCCAATATGCACGAAAATGTCATAATAATAATAACCCTTTTCTGGATTCCGATTTAGATAAATAAATCATAAAAATAACGAGTAAAGAATTAATTCTTGTATTCACTATTCAGTGTGCACATCAACCGAATGTTATTGTTTGTTTTATTAAATGATATTATTTAAAAATATTTATACGGTGCAACTGGTTGTAGCAAGTGTTAGTAATGAGTAAAAAGTATGGTTCAATCATTAATTCATTGCAACATAAACACGAATCACATTACAATTTTCTTCTTGTGAAGAAGCCCAGGCATAGGTTTTTCTTTGGGGACAAATTGTGAGCATATTCAATGCCATCAAATACACAATGGAGTATTCTTCACAACTGAACTCATCTACCAAACTAAACACCTCCGGCTCCGTCGCCGCTCCGGATGCATCAACACTTCCTGATAAAAATGATTACCACAATACTCAAATAGTATGCCCATAAAACCACACAATTACAAACAAGTGACTTACCTACGTCTAATGCAAATTATGGCCTCGTGCATTTGATGATTCCGACACTAGCAATGCAACAACCCTTTTCATGATTTATTGGTGCAACGAGATAAAGAAGAAGAAGAAGAAGAACGCGACGCCTTGTTGGTGGCCATTGCACGAAAGAGCCAAGAATCCGAAGGTGATCTAGGCAGGGGCGGAGGAATTGGAAATCTGGGAATGTGGGAGTTCCCAAGAGTTGTACTTCTTGATAGCTGCTTTTCTTCACTCTTCTTTCTCGAATCCTTAGGCACATCCGATTTTTCATCAACCAAAGACATTATATCAAAATGATCACCACATTTTGATTCCAACTCTTTCCTCTTGTCCTCATCAGCCAATAGTTCCTGCAAAGTCTTGATGCTATTCTCACGCGATCCAAACCCCTCGACAAAGGATAGACGACCATGGTCATTCACCGCCTTCTTATTTTCATCCTGCTCAAAAGAAACAAAACTGAGTTAAAGATGGAGCTTTATTTTACAAAGTAAAGAAGCCACAGGTTAATTCATTGATACCTCATTCTCAGCTGATGAGCATCCCGAAAGTATTCCTGTAGAAGGAAACACTGCGAACCGCCCCATAACACTCGTCGCTGGAATAGGATTTACAAAGCCTACCGAACTCTTTAAGCACGAACGAGGCAGCAAACAGCAAATCAACAATTTTTCATGCTCACCATCATCATGATCATCACATACTTCTTTCTCATTGTAATACCAACAACTTTTAGCAAAAGTAGGCCTATACCAAAATCCAGGCTTTTCTTGTTTCACATCCATCGAGAATGTTCTAGAAGAATCATTGGTATCATCTTCATGGAGGCTGCTCATGCTACAGCTCGAGACAAACGACTCCGTTATCGATAGAGAATCAATTTCATCACAACCCTCTTCTTTCATCTCATCATCACCAATATTTTGACATCTTATAACAGCTTCTCTTTTCATCTCTTCCTTTGGTTTTCCGGGGATCTGCTCCCATTGAAAAGGCACAGCCACCGGACCTGAGTTTAGGTCCGGCGTGCTGGGACGGAAACGAGGGACGACGTTCTTCGTTTTCGCCTCGTACGCCATCTTTTCTGAGCATCTTCTTACGGATAAAATCGGTTGATTGAAATTGATTTTCTTCTCCACCATTTTTAATTGTCACCACAATCTGTAAAATGTTTTCAGAACAAAATAAATTCTCAGATAGATTATCCATCTCTATGCAAAACAGATCAGTAACTACAAACACAATTATAATATGACATTGAATTAGCTGATCAAACCTTAATACTCACAAATAGATATTTGAGTCAAAAAAGTATATCTAGCTTTTCTATCTTGTAAAAAATCAATTCTCGAAATCTTCACGCAGAAAACATGATAAAATGCAAATTAACCAACATGCAACAATCATCATCTCACCTTAAGGAAGAATTGTTGGGAGGATTTTTTAATTTAAAAAAGAGAAATCTTAGAGATTTGGTCAGTTTTTTTGGGTTGAATTCTTGGTGAAGCGTATGATACACATGACTCGTGCTCCCATATTTATTGATAAAGCTGTATGTCACCAAAGGAAACAATTTGAAGAAGAGAGAAGTAAACCAATCTGCACGCTACTTCAATGCATCATTTAAATATGTAGAGACAAGAAGCTTAATTATGCTTATGCCTTGTGTAAAATGGAGAAATAATGTTACCAAATTTGAGAATCAATACTTTCCTTTAATCACTTGTAACCCCATTTTGTTACATTTCATGCATATGTTCAATGAACGGCATATTTGATTTATTTTGATATACGATCAGTAGATTTATTTTCATATGTTTCATGTTTATGACTATAATATAGCATCAATATTATACTTATACAATGCATCTTGATCAAATATAATTATTACTATTAGTGGATTTTTACCTTGATCAATATTTCTAGACTAAAAAAGAATATAAAATCTTGGAATTCGAGAAGAAGAAAATCTGGGCCAACTTGAAATAATCTAAATTCAATAATATGAATATATGGCACTCCGTTGACTATAGAATAAGGGTGAACACCTGGGCATATTTAATAATGGCGAAAATTAAAGCTTCTGCTTCTGCAGCGGTGAGTTTTATTTCGCTTCATAATGTATGCAATCTAATTGGCTACTAAATCGGTCCTCTGCTCTGCTCTGCTTCGCTTCAATAAATCCGACTCACACTCCCTCCACCACTTTGTATTCTCTCACTAATCCCGCACATTGTTAAACGTATCACCGGTTTTAACTCACCTTAATTTTAATTGAATTATGTAGATTGATATAATTCAAACTTGACCATCACACTAATTTTAATCCAAACATGACATTGGATCTATAAAAACGTAGCTTCTCCAATTTCAAATTAATTATATATTAAATATAAAAAAAATTATATGTTTTCATTTTCCTTTTTGGTTGTTCACTGTAAGTTTTTCCTTCCATAAATAATAAAAATGACACCCCATATATTAATAAACAAATATATTTTTAAATAACTATTTATTATTTTTGTACAAATAAATTTGGTCTACAACATATTAATAAATAAATAAATACTACTCCTATTTTTTTTTTTTTTAAAACAAAACAAGAAGAATAGATGGAAATTTTACTCTAGGATGGAGGAAGTACAATATAAAGACATCTATTAAAATTCAAATTTAAACTAGCATACATGATTTCATCACACGATAAAATTTTGTGTGAGAGTGAGATAGTATAATCCTTGGCGAGACGAAGTAGATTAATTAAACGTATTTTACTCGCTTATAAATTTACGGACTACTAAAAAATACTGAACTGTGATCATCTCAAGTGCGCAGTTTCCGTTAATTTTGATATCCATGTTATGAATTAATTGTTGATATAACTACACTAATCAGCTCAATTTTACGAAGTAAAATAAATTATACCGAAGTGGATCTCCTTTGTCATTTTTTTTTATATCATACTTTGCAGATTCGGAGATTAGCATTAATTGTGTAACATTTTTAACTTGGTAAAATGTAGAAGATGTATAGCATGTATATTGTAACACTTGTTTATTGTGAAATTGATTTGCAATTATTACTCTTTAGTAGAACAACTAACCTTTTAGTGAAACAATTAATACTAAACAAATACAATTTAATAAAATAATCAATATTCTTCAAAGTTCCAGGGTAAAAAAAATTTACACAATACTTTGTCTAAGATATATTGCGAGCAATATTTTCTATTTTTAGTTTTCCCAGTTGAATAACTCTTACCTCCTTTAATTTGAATAGGATTTAGTACTTCTTGTTGCATATTAATTTAGTTCTTTATAAATATATCAAATTATACTTGAGTTGTCTTTTTTTTTTTTTTTTTTTTTTTGCAGTTCTTGCTATTTTTTCTTGAATATAAGAAGTTATATTCATTACACTTCATTTTCTACCGTTTCCAATCAAAGTTGGTGACGATTGTAAGATATCATTTAATCACTAGACATTATGTTTTACAAAAAAATTCAATTTGATAATTATTATGAGATGCCATTTAATCACTTGCCATATATTACTTTTCAAAACAAGACACAAGATGCATGAATGAAACAACCAATTAAAATAGAGAAATTTGATAATGATTAAGAGATGTCATTTACTCACTTGCCATATATTACTTTTTCAAAACAAGACACAAGATGCATGAAACATCCAATTAAATTAGAGAAACTTGATAATGATTATGAGATGCCATTTAATCACTTGATGCATTACTTTTAAAAAACAGGACACAAGATGCATGAACCACCCAATAAAAATATAGATCCTGTGTTAACTATTTTAGTATATAAATCCTGGCTGTGATCACTATTTTGGTAAAATGGAAACAAACAAATATATTTAAAAATGAAATCTGATATTCACATCAAGCTTTCTAATTCATGTCGCATTAAGTTCATCTTAAATGAAAACAAAAATAATCTCATTATATGTGTAGTAATATTTATCTTTTCATGATATAGTTATTTTCCACAGGAATATGATACTGTATTATAAATAATAGTATGTTCTAAAGATTGCATTACTTTGATGGGTCATAAAAGTTGAGTATATAAATATATGAATGGAGTGATGAAACTCTTTGCTCGATTTCTGAATCATATACAACCAAAAAATCCAAAACATACAGTTGTTAAAAATATACTACATGTCTCCAACTCTGTTTGATCAAAATATGCAGTGCAGTGATAAATGGAACATGCTTACTCAAGAAGAGAAAACTGGAATATATTTACTATAACTCAAACCAACATATATGCACCTAATCCGGAATGTGGCGTCTGTTGAGAGCAGCCTCAAAGCGGCTACAAGAATCGGCCCTCATCTCGGTGCTCATATCATTCTCAGGCGCGGGATAATAGTCCTCTCTCAACTGAACATCTCGTATACCCGGAATCCTGAGCAGAAACATCATGAAATGCTCGTGCGCGGTCCCATGGATGAACAGCTTCCTCAGCCCAAAACATTGCTGCAACAACCCTGCAGCTGGAAGTGACAAACTCCTCTGATTCACATCCCTATCTTGAGGAGGCCAGTAATCCAGCTCTCGCAGACTCAAATGCCTTAACTCGATCAGATAAAACCGTTCCCACAGGCTCAAATCCATCTGCCCCGAAGGCGCTGTGTGCGCGTATCCAATGATATCACCACAGTCCAAATGCATCTTCCACAGCTTAGGGTAACTCATTAGACTACTCAACCTAAACTCCCGCTCCCTGGGCTTCGATAATTCCCTGCAATCTCCTTCCACTTTGATCCGTATCTCCTCCAAATTTGGGCACTTCTCCAGCCCCGCCACAGGACTCAACTGCTGTCCCACGGGTATCCATAGTGAAAGACAACGCAGCCTCTCCCACGTCTTCTCACCGTGCCCATTGCTCGTTTCATACCCATTTGTGTTAGCATCATAAGAAGCATTCAGATCATACGAGTATTTGCACTTCTTGCTAGCATTACCCCTAACATTATAATCATGATCTTGTGCCTCACCTTGATCCAGACTATTCAGATCAAAACCACCCTCAATTATATCAAGACCATCCTTCAAATCCCAAATGCAATCAATATGAAGCCTCTCAATCCGATCCTGTACGGGCTCAAGTGCTTTCAACGACTGAGTCGCACCTAGATTCTTGCAGCAAGAGATACACACATCAATCAATGTTGTACGAAGCAAAGAGGCCAAAGTCCTCATCCCCTTAACCGTAATCTTCTTGCAACCCTGAACATCAAACTTAGCCAATCTACAACAACCTCTACCTATTGCAATCAATCCCATATCAGTAAGATCGCCTACATTCCTAATCGACAACGATTTAAGCCCTTGACAGAGGGCAATGCCCTCGAGCTTCGACTCTATAGGCAATGAGATCCCATGAAATTGCCCCAATTTGAGGGATCTCAACTTGGGGCATTTCGAATTGAGAACCTCCAGTGCTGGACCGCTCTCTCTCACATTATTACAAACATCTAGTGTGAGCTCTTCCAGCAATGGAAGCCCTGAAAATACCTCAATCAGAGTGGCTACATTTATTCTAGCGTCCTCCTGCGTGAACCCCTCGTTTTCGGGATCCCCTCTCGTATTCAATAAAACAGACGTATCAGCTAAATGAAGAATCGTTAATTTGGGGCAGTTTACTGATACACAAACCAGGGCTTCATCCCCAACACAGCCCATATATCTGGGATCGAACATACAGGTAGCACGAAATTCAGTGAGATTGGGGCAAGCTTTAGTGATTACCTTAATCTCATCGGATTTAAAACCTTCGGAAAACGACGGATTCAGAATATCGAGGCGAGTGAGATTCGAAGCAACCGAAGGATACGCCTCGAGCGCCGGCGGCACATCGTCCGTCCAGCAATAAAACGTGGAGAGATCGAGAGATTTGAGCCCCCCGCAGCCGGAAAGCACCGTTTTGAGCTCATCCCCGCCGCCGACCATCTGCGGGCGCTGGTGCCATCTCACGAGCTTAATGTGTTCGAGATTATGCCACTGAGAGACTATCAGCTGAATGGTGCAAGGGTTTCTGGCGTAGAGGGTGAGAGAAGTGAGAGAAGGGAAGTCGTGTCGGAGGAGGTGGGCGATGAGGGCGGGGTCGGAGGCGGAGCTCAGGGGGTGGCCCCACGGCGAGAGGAGGGAGAGGTCGAGGTGAGAGATGGAGGGGAAACAGGTGGGGACCATAAAGAGGTCGCGGAGGTTGCCGCGGAGGGTTAGGGCGGAGCGGGTGGCGCGTTCGAGGAGGTACCACTTGTGGCAGACGAGGGCGGCGGAGTTGCGGCTGCGGACGTCGGCGACGGCGGCGATGATGTTGGATAGGAGGACATCGGGGAGGTCGTTGAGAGTGGTCCCGTAAGTGGCCGCCATGGCTGCCACCGGATGCGAAATCAAAATCTGTTTCGTTTCTTCTCTTTTGTCGATCCACAATTGTTTTCTTCCCCCTTCATTTTTTGCTTGTATTTATCTTCATTCTTTTTTCTTTTCTTTTTCTTTTTTTTTCTTAGTTTCTGGAAAATATAAAAATAAAATAAAATAATTTAAACATTCTTCGGTTAAACAAAGTTTTGTGATTATGAGCTAATCCACACCACCAACCATCCATTTATTTCAATTTATGGTTGTGTTCCAATTACATGTGCAATTAATGATAAATAAAATTATTAAATTAATTAATTAGTGTTTTTAGTGTAAACTCCACCCTTATTCACATATTATTACAAAAAATACAATTGTGTTTTGCCTTTTGAATCTACAATACACACAATTTCACCATTTTCTATACTTTATAATCTATAAAACACTACTCAATACAAATTTTTTTTTTTTTTTTTTTTTTTAAATTGTACTCACATCATGGTGCAAATACTCATGTGACGGGAGAGTATAATTTTAAGTACAGTGGTGTGTTAATTTTTTGTATCCATAATTATCGACCTAGTATAGGTTAGGCATTTTGGGGGAATTAAATAAATGAAGTTATTGTTATTAAACATAATTTATTTGTTAAAAATTATGGATTCTCTGCCTAGACTTGAGTCTTCATGCTATATTTTCTAATTGAGTTTCTTTATACTTCATCCATATGTAGACCAACATTTCTATACAGTCAAGTTTAATTTTTAAATTTAATATTTTATACTTTTATTCATGAAATTAGTTACTATATTTTCCATTCCACATTTATTTTTACACTTGTTTTATTAAAACATATCGCAACTACTTTACGCTTCTTAAAAAACTAATTTTATTTCAGAAAAATCATTAAAATATTTTTATTTTAAGTACACTCACGTGTATAATTTATCATATCTCAACACGCCACATGACCATTCATGCTCCGTTAATTTGTCAGTTTATAGGTGTCTGCTCTGATACCATGAAAAAATTATTTGGGGTGTACCCAGTGGGGCCCCACAAATTAAGCACACCAATAAATGAAGGAAACTAGTCACACACCCAAATAAAATTACATCCTAAAATTAATTGGTGATAGAAAGAGTAGGTCGCTAAACTTATACTCCCTCCGTCCCATCATTATTTGCACACTTTCCTTTTTCGTCCGTCCCAAGATTATTTGCACACTCTAAAAAAGGAAACATTGATTTGCGTGCACACTCACAATAATATACACATATTTACCCATATGCCACTACTTTACTAAAAAAATAACTTTTTTTTTTAATATGTGTGCCCATTTTTCTGTGCGAATAATACCGGGACGGAAGGGAGTATATTTTGTACTGGACTAATCTAAATGAGACAGAAGCGGCATGAATCCAGGCACCGTTGGAATTGCATTTAAGGATTAATTAAATCAAAGTTTTGATGGTAATCATTTCACACACAACTTCGTGGCAAAGAAAAGGTAATGCTTTTTTTTTTTTTTTTTAATAAAATTCTGATAGGAGTTGGGCCACGTGAAATGAAGCATGTGGTTGCACAGGTGTTTGTTGGGGCTTGAAGTTGTGAGATTGGACTCTATTTGTTTGAAGCCTCTATTCACCACGGACAAACAAAACACCAAGACTTGGGCACAAAATTATGTGCAATTGATACAAGATTTATTATAGTCAAAATTTTAAAATTAATTGATGAAGTAAATCACTAAATTTATGTTATAAAATGTGAGATAATTTACTCGAACTTGTGAAGAATTATTGTATTATCAAAAGGAAAAAATTACTCCATTTATTATCTATTAATTTTTATATGTGGAGTGGTAACTTTTAAAGAAAAATTATTGATTTCTTGAATCAATTTATGAAAAATTATTTTAAAATAAAGTAAATATTATGTAATTGTTTTATTTTTATATTTAGCATGCAAAAATTATTATGAAACATAAAAAAAAAAGTGTAAAGATTATAATGGGGAGGGAAGTAAGTTTTAATTTGGAAGCATAGAAAAGCAATACTACTACTAAGTACTAACTACTAATATTAAAGGATAAGGTGCAGTAGATTTAGAAGGGAAAAGACAGGTGAGAGAGAGTGATGGAGAAGGTGGGGAGGCCCACAATGTGGTGCTGTACATATAGAGTACTTGTACACAACTTTGGATTGTGGAATTTTGTGATGAGCATTGAGCAGCTGCCCTTTGAATTTTGTACACAACTCATCATTATGATTATCCCTCTCCCTCACATATCTACACTCACCAATCTACAATAAATATTGTCTAAAAAAGTTATATTCTCGTGAACTTATCTGACAATAGATATATATTTTTTTTTGTTACAATTTGTAGTATTTTTAATTGAGCATCTCTCGTTTGTAAGAAAAAAAACACAAGTAATTAAACTATAATTAAGATATATTAATGTTTGTATTTACCAATAAAATCAAAACTAAAAATACTCAAAGGCAATTCAAGAAAAATATAATAATGATGAGGAATTAAATTTATCTTGGAAAAGCTCCCTCTTTTGCGTATAGACTCTTTCTATTTTAGAACAATAAGACATATGAGATTTTCTTTTTAAATCGTCTCGCGTGAAATAATTAATGATTGTAATAAAACAAGTTTGACTAATCTCAGGGGCGCTTAGTTGAGAGTAGGGGTGGATCAAATACCGAAAATACCGGTATACCGCACTTACCATACCGAAAAATACCGAATTTATCGAAAATTTCGGTATACCGTAATTTTCGGTACGGTATGATACCATACCGAAATTTTCGGTACGGTATCGGTATGAATATTTAGAAAATTTCGGTATACGGTATCATACCGAAATATTTTCGGTATATACCGGTATACCGGAATATTTTCGGTATACCGATAATATTTCGGTATACCGATAATATTTCGGTATTTCGGTATACCGGTATATACCGTACCTTTAATTTATTATTAAAATTTAATATTTAAATTATTTTCATATTAAATAATTAGTTAAATATTTCGGTATGGACTGGTATGACCGGTATTTCGGTATGAATCGGTATTTCGGTATGCATTGGTATTTCGGTATGGACCGGTATATACCGAAATATCGGTAAGGTACGGCATACCGAATGTTCGGTACGGTATGCGGTATGCATTTTTGGTATACCGAAATTTCGGTATACCGAAGTTCGGTATACCGAAATTTTCGGTACGGTATCGGTATGGATTTTTACATACCGAAATTTTCGGTACGGTATGCGGTACAGTACGGTATGGCCGGTACGGTACGGTATGCCACCCCTAGTTGAGAGCACTTCAATGGTAATGAGAATAAAATTTTGTTTTCCATCTATGCCCCCAAAAATAAAAATGATATGTTGGGGGAATGATTGTTCCAATGGTGGTCGCATTGCTAGTGACATGCCTAATTTTGGAATTGAAGTAGATAACAAATGTGTGTTGGTGGTTGTTGGTGGAGGAAAAAGAGAGTGATTGAGGAGGATGATTGTAGGAGAAAAATAGGGTAATTAAAATGGAGTATTGATTACCTTATTTAGGAGGAGAGATAATGATTTTGTTCTAATTAACCTTCATAATTACACTAATTTTTAGACTCATTCTCATTACCATTGAAGAGTTATTAACCAAGCGCCCCCTCAATATTTATTTGGACACATGAGCCGTTTTGCAAACCTACTGAGTCAGTGGGATGAAAAGGAATGAGGCGGGCAATTGAAAACTATGCCCGCTCCGTCCCTTATAAGGGGCAAGACGGGTTGACCCACTACAGGTCACGGGGCAGGGCAGGGCCACCCACTCGAATCGTGATTATTTATTTTCATAATAATAATATATAATGTATTTTAAAATATACAATATAAAACTTACATTTTAGTTGAAAAAATAAATAAATTATATTAGAACATGCTTATGAATATTTTTTACAGTAAGAAATTTTAATTACTATCATATTGTATTTTATATTATACTACTATTTATCAATATACCTAAAATATATTTTTGAAGTTGAATTATTACTATTTATGTTAGTAATACACAAAGTTTAGCATGCACGCAAGTGAATGACATGCACTTAGATTTTAAGTTCAATTTTGACTTTAATTTTGATTTTTTTCAAAACACATACTAACACGCCAAACTATGTATTTTATTTTGCAATTGGAGCATTACTGATTACTTTTTGGGGTATTGTCGATTTTTTTTTTGGGTTTTTTTTAATCCAAGTGCATATCATGCACTCAAGTGCACACTAGAACTACTCGAAATAATAAATATAAAAATAATAATAATATATTATATTTTATATGTGTATTATACTTTTTTTTACGTGATATGTATTATGCATGTTAGATATAATATATACTTATAAATTTTATATATGTGGTTAGAATGAGGTGGGACAAGTTAGAAGTGATACCTATACCCGCTCTGTTGCGGGTCACAAGGCGGGCGATCCAAACAAGTCGAGGCAGGGATGAGTCAACTGTAGGGCATAACAAATGGTCATCCCTAATCTAATTTGTCCTACCCATTGACTTAGATCGAAAATACTAGCTTCTACTAGTAGCTTCCCCGCAAGAGTACGGGTTCACTGTAGTATGAGTAAGTATAATGATCAAGTATATCGAACCCAAGGGATGAAGTGTATGCAAATAGATTCCTGGAGATCTACGCGTCGTAGTTAATATGAGTGAAATGTTTTTGGATTTTGGAAGAAGAGATAATAATTTAAACTAAATTACTCTACGAATGCAAAAGGAAAAGTAAACTAAGAATGTAAAATTGTGTTTTCAAGTATGTGATGGTGATGCTCAGGATAGGAATCCCTACTTATACTAACGGAGCCGGTACATAATCAAAATAACCGTGACGCGCAAGAAATAACCTAAGTAAAAGAATGCAAGATGAAAGCTCAAGATTCTAAACCCTAATACTTTACCCTAACACTCGACTTCACTAATCCACTAACAAGTTAATAGATTGTGCTTAATTAATGAGACCCTAATTTAACTAAGGTGATGCGGTCGTCCTCCTTCGCTAAACTGGTAGATGAATTAACCTCTTCTAAACCCTCTAGTTAAGTCTACTAGTTGTTAAAGAGTGATGCGGTCGTCCTCTCCCTAACACGTTCGAACGAAATTCAAAAGTAAAGTTAAGATTAATTTTAAGAATTCATTAATTAAGAGAATTAAAACCTAACGTCACGAGTTACCTTAATTACATACCCACAACCTACTTCTACGAGTTCATCCTACCACAAGCATGCAAGGGTTTTAGCCGGACATGGGTTTTACGTAAACAAGAACAATTGAATAAGTAACGAACATGAACATGATAATTATAACAATGAAAAGATCAATCATAAACTAGGGTTTCAAGAAATAAAGGAATAACTTAAATTAAATCAATAAAATAAGTCTCAACGTGTTCAAGAACAAAGATATGAAGAAATGAAACTAAAAAGTAAAATCGTGACGTGAATTCGTAAGAAAACCTAAAAAATATAAAATTAAAGCTTGCTCCTCTTTCTCTCTTTAAAAACTAAGTCTAAAGGTAATTTGGTATGTGAAAATTTGTCAATCGTGTCAAGTTGTGTGTAAAAACGTGCTCGGAAGGAGTATATAGGCAACGGGTCGAGTCGGGATCGTATGAGCCAAAAAACGCGCTTGCTCGTGCACGAGTTCCTTCAACTCGAGCACACTAAATCATCCAAAGAGCCAAAACTGCACGACCAGCCTAGATCGTGCACTAGTGCACGACCGACTCTTGCTCGTGCGCTATGCACGAGTACTCGTGCACTTGTGCATGACTTGCATCCTCTCGTGCGCTATTCACGACTGCTCGAGCGCTAGTGCTCGAGCTCCTCTAGCTTGTGCACTCCAATGATACTTTTGCTCCCCCGAACTAGCACTTTTCGTATTTCTTCAATATTTTCTCATCCGGGCATCTGTTCGAGTCGATTCAAAGTCCTACGAACTCCTCTTTTCGCCCTCTATTCATCTATGAGCATCAAAGAGATAAATTCATTAGTTTATGAAAATGATACGCAAATGACTCTAAATACTCAACAAAATCAACCAAAACTAGGGCATTTCGAGTGACGAATCATGACAATTTCACGCCTAATCAACCCCCCCAAACTTACCATGTTGCTTGTCCTCAAGCAACGAAATAATAAGTCAAGTGAAATTATTAGGAATGAGTCAACGCATCAAATTAAGCAAGCAAATGAATTCGAGCTTCAAAGATCAATCACAAGTATACTTACTCACCTTCCCTCATCATACTCATGCAACAACAACAAGAATCACCAAAATCAAACATGGATGTGCACTCAACGATGTGTTTCACTCCCTCACAAGTGTATATCAATGATAAAGGGACTCACTCAAACAATCAATCACACATATTGGCAGCCATAGGCTTGTAAGCACTCTTAACTCCGACCATACTCTAGAAATCAATGCCGAATAAAAAAGGACTTTTCTCAAGGTTGTAATGTAGGCTCTTTGGACAGGTTGAATAACAATATAGATAAGTGACTCAAGTGAATGGAGAACAGAACATCAAATTTTCGCACTTCGTGATTAGGAACAGAATACTTCAAACATTCTCAATCAACACACTTTCAATTACAATACTCTCAACACTTCAATTTTTTTTTCTAACTCACTCCTTTCACTTTTTTTTTCAATCACTTTTTTTTTCTCTTTTTCGCACAAAAAAATGAGCTCATTTTTTTCTTTTGCTCATTCTCACTTTTTTTTTCTTTCCCACAACTCATATTTTCATCACACCTTCTTCTCATACTCACTCAGCAAACAACATTTTCCTTTTTCAACTCAATTCAATCCCTTCACATTCACACTTTTCCTATTCTCCACTCAAATTGGGACAAAAAGGCTTAAGAATTGGAATAGTGTTCATATGTGCTAGCAAAGAAAACAGGCTTAAAGCTCAAAGGGGCTAACAAGGGACAAATATCAATGGTAAGAAATTTTTTGGCTAAGTGACTCTTTCAAAACAAAGATGACCTAAGATCACATTCGACATATCAAACTAGACACAATCAAGAAGCAAGAACACACACAAGTTCTAGCATCCTCTAAGGTGACGATCCACTCACAAACTAAGAGATTAATTTATGCATCAAAATCTCATAAGGCTCAAATCTCACGGCTTTCACATCCATGCTAGTCCTAGTGAATTCTCACTCTCATCACACAAGTACTCAAAAAGAAAAACTTGCAAGCATACGAGTTCTTTCTCAAATTAACTCTCACTCAAACACTCACACAAAAGAGTCCCTAACTCAAATCTACAAATCACCCTACTCATCAAATCATACTCAAAGATAGCAATAAGTAAGCATAAGCTGATTGATAGGCATGAAATATGCAATAGCGAATCAAATCAAAATTACCCCAAGGAGCATCTCAAGGCACCAAATAACCAAACACACTCAAAGATAAGGGTGCTCCGGTGCAATGTAACAAGAAACATAAAAACTCCACCCCCCCAAACTTCGACCTTGCGAAGAGGTCTAAGTTTGGGGTTGTGGGTTACCTCAACCAAACAATTCAGTTTCTCTCAACAACGTTGCACACTCCCTTGCTTGAGTTCCTTCAATCTCCACGTATTTGGCACACCTTCGAGACAAGCCTACAAAATGAACTCTCAAGTACGAGGTTAAACTTACGATTCAACAACACCCTAATAACTTAAAAATACTGAAATAACTAACAACACTCAAAAGCAAATAAAAATGGGTTGCCTCCCATTCAACGCTATTTTTAAGGTCCTCATGCCGGACCAAGCTCAAAGGAGCTTATGGGACATCATACTCAAATTTACCTCCCTTACTCTCATAAGAGTGGTGCTTGCATGTCTTTCCTTGATGCCCCTCCATCATGAACTCCTTTGCTTCCTTCTCATCCCCAAGTGTTAGGGGTCTCAACTCCTTCTCACCTTTACCTGGAGGAGTTTTACTAAGCAATTTCTTGTGCTTGGATTTTTTCTTCTTAACTCCTCCTTTCCCTTCCAACTGGACCACGTCCACCCTTTTCACTTCTTCATCCTTCAATTTCTTCCCTTTATCCCTATCAACATAATCACGATCATAATGCTCATGGGTTAAATCAACAGGTGAAGGATTAACAACCTCATAGATAAAAGAAGGACTAGGGATAGGAGGTGTGTCTTCAACACTAGGATCAATGGCATCCATGCAATACAAACTCTCATCCTCCTTCGGGTGCTTCATGGCTTCATATAGGGAAATCTTCACTTCTTGATCATCAACTTTCAACGTAATCTTCCCATTTGCCACATCTAACACCATCCCGGCCGTAGCTAAGAATGGTCTTCCCAAGATCAGGGGCACGTGCTCATCTTCCTCCATCTCTAGCACTACAAAGTTGGCTGGAAAAATGTGATCCCCAACCTTCACGAGGACATCTTCAACTACACCTTGAGGTCGAGTAATAGACCGGTCGGCTAGTTGAAGCGTCATCATTGTGGGCTGAAGTTCTCCACCTTCCAACTTCTTGAAAAGCGACAATGGCATAAGATTGATGCTCGTCCCTAAATCACATAGCGCTCATTTCTTGATCCCGTTCCCGATATCACAAAGAATGGTGAAGCTCCCGGGATCCTTCAGCTTTGGAGGAAGCGCCTTGTGCACTAATGCACTCACCTCATGGTTCAACTGCACCAACTTCGGCTTATCCGCTCGCCCTCTTTTCGCAATCAAGTTCTTCAGAAACTTTGCATAGTTGGGCATCTGTTGCAAAGCATCATAAAAAGGAATGTTAATATGCAATTGTTTAAACACATCAAGAAATTTAGCGAATTTCTCATCAAGCTTCTTTTTCATGAAGTGTTGTGGATATGGGACGGGTATCACAGATTTGGGTAACCCCCATTCATCTCTCTCGGTCTCTTTCACTTTCTCCCTTGCTTCTTTTGCCTTCTTCCACTTAGGAACTCTCTCAACCTTCTCATTGCCTTCCTCTTCAAGCTCTTTGCTCGCTTGAGTTCTTTCACCCTCAACCTCTTTCTCAACTCCCATCTCTTCAATCTCATCTCTATCTTGGGGCGTCTCAGAATCAGCAGGCATCTGAGGACCTTCATAGTTGGTCCCACTTCTAAGCTGGATAGCCTTACAATGCTCTTTAGGATTACCCTCAGGCATTCTATTCAATGACTTTGCAATCTGGCTCATCTGGAACTCTATAGAAGTGAACCTTCGGTTGTTCTCTTGCTGAATTCGATTCAGCTCTATATCTCTCTTCTGGAGGTCTTGATCACGCTGATCAACTTTCTTATGCAGACCTTTCACATCGTACTCCAAAGAGGATAATCTCTTGCTTCCTTCCTCCACCTTCTGAAGGATAGCTCTCAACATCTCCTCAGTTGAGGAACCGCCTTCTCCACCCGGAGGTTTAGAACTTGGATCAATGCCTGGAGGAACTGTAATACCCGCCATCGGGTTAGCATATGAAAAATTCTCGTTCTTCCTCCATTGGTTCCGAGGAAGCTGCTGGCCTCCTTGGTACCCTTGTGTGTTCCTCCATTGATTTTGAGGTGGCTGTGGACCTGGAGGTACAAATGGTTGGCCATAAGAAGGTCTTCCTTGAAAATTTCCACCTTGTGGATACCCATTCTGATTGTAATAAGGACCTCCCATATAATTTACCACTTCTTGCTGAATTGTGGGCTTGTCCTCTTGCTCATTCTCTGCTGCATTCCCTCCAACCATATTCTTCCCCAACTCAAGGTTGTTAATCTTTTCCATCATGGCCATCAACAACCTTCTCGTTCCTTCACCTTCCTCAACCTGATAAACTCTCTGGAAATCTGCATCCACATTCCAAGCCCCGGCATTCGTGACAATGTTGTCTACAATCTCTCTACACCTCACTATTCCTTGATTCAGGAATGATCCACTAGCACAGGCGTCTAGATGGTCTTGCCCAGCCTTGTTGGCACCACTATAGAAAAATACCATGACATCTCCCTCATTGTACCCGTGCTGCGGGCACTCTATCAACATGTTTGAGTATCTCTCCCACGCTTGAAGTAGGTCCTCTCATTGCTTCTGGCGGAAGGAAGAGATCTCAACCCTTGCTTTGATCGTTCTGGATGGAGGGTAGAATCGCTCGAGGAACAGACGATCGAGCTCGGCCTAAGTGGTAATACCTCCCCGTAAAAGTGTATTATCGTACCACTCTTTAGCTATTCCCGTCAATGAGAATGGGAACAACCTAAGCCTCTTGGCATCTTCAGACATGCCATTGTAATTGAAAGTGGAGGCTATCATTAGAAAACTCCTCATATGAGTATGAGGATTCTCCTTCCCGATCACCCCCTTAAACTGATTCTCGATAAGTAGCTTAAGAATTCCCGGGGAAATTGAGAAGTTATTTGCCTCTACTGGAGGTAATGTCACTCCATCGTAGTACCGTTGTGGCTGCGCCGCAAACCTTCCTCGAATAGCCATATTCTGATCTGCGTTCTGAGGAATGTGCTGAGGGTTAGCAGCTGGTACGGGTACTTGTTGGGGTGGTGGTTGGTAAACAGGTGGTTGATTGTAAACTAGAGGTGGAGGGTACGGGTATGGGTGATAAGGGTATGGTGGGTATGGGTAAGGTGGGTAAGGTAAGTTGTTTTGTGGTACGTTAGGATGTGGGTAAGCAGGGTTGTTATGAGGGTGTTGGACAAGGTTGTGAGCTGGATTGTTTACGTTTTGTGTACCCGGGTTTAGGCTCTGGCTATCTCCTAATGGATCTTGGTTCTGACTACCACTTCCTCCAGTGCCTCCAACTCGGCCCAATTCCTGATTGAACTCATTCGCAGCATCATCCAACTCATTAGAGATGTCCATTGGTTCTTTCCCTCCTCCGACAGTGTTCATTCTCCTCAAGAAAGCTCGGTTCCTTCTAGCTATCGTCTCAGGGTCCAACGGTATTCTCTCTTCGCTCGTATTGCCTTGTGAGCGTGTTTTCATATACCTGACACACTAGCAGAAGGATCAAAACGCAACTGCCGAATGAATAAAAAAAATAAAAAAACAGAAAGTAAAGCACTCACTACTAACTACTAAGCTATCTACAAGTCCTATTCAAAAGACATACAACGCCATCCCCGGCAACGACAACATTGACTTAGATCGAAAATACTAGCTTCTACTAGTAGCTTCCCCGCAAGAGTACATGTTCACTGTAGTATGAGTAAGTATAATGACCAAGTATATCGAACCCAAGGGATGAAGTGTATGCAAATAGATCCCTGAAGATCTACGCGTCGTAGTTAATATGAGTGAAATGTTTTTGGATTTTGGAAGAAGAGATAATAATCTAAACTAAATTACTCTACGAATGCAAAAGGAAAAATAAACTAAGAATGTAAAATTGTGTTTGTTGTGACCATATTGGACCACAGGTCGGCGCCGGCCTGAAGCAAGTCGAAAAAGGCATAAAGATGCCCAGGAGTCGGGGCCGACCTGACCGGTCTATGTCCAACCTCAGCGGGCTCCGACCCCAAGTTTCTGACCTCGAGAACGAGGCCGGAAACCAGCTTGAAGCATCCGTCATTGTTTAATCCGTTTACAGGAAAGTCTGGCCGGGACCGGGAAAGACCAACCAAGGTCGTCCGAACGCGACCAACCGGCAGGAAGGGTCTCCGACCTCTCGACCCTCCAAAAGGCTGACCTCCGACCTCTTGATATCCCCGGCCGGCAAGGAAGATTTGGAGCACGTGATAGAATCGAGCAAGATCTTCCCCCAAGAGGAAAAAGGCCGCCTCCGTACTCTGTGACACAGAATATTCCATCCAAATGAGGAAATTCGCCAGAGAATCGCCCTTTGTGGACACGCATCAACACCTTAGTGGCCGGCCACTTGCAAGCTCTGACATACCAGTGCCCGCGCGCCCTCAGAGGCAGGAGGCATTTAATGCACCTGTCCCCCGATAGGCCAGAAATGACCGATATACCCATGTAGTGAGAAAGCTATAAATACCCCTACATTTGTAACACAAAATGAGTCCAATTTCCTTCAGTATAATCAATACACTTATCATTCAAGTCCAGGGACTAACACCCCTGGCAAATCTGGTGTTCTTAGCGTTCATGCGCATTTATTTCCAGTTCTTCATTCAAGCGTTCAATTCAGCATTTAAGAACCCAATCATTTGATGTTTTTACCAAAACTCTTATAAATAGCCATTTAATCCCAGCAACATATATTTGGTAAACAACATTTGGCGCTAGAAGAAGGGGGTGCCAACCCATCAAACTCACCTTTTCTTTACCTCTCTTTGAAGAACACTCACTGTTCTTCAAAGCTTCATATATTCAAATCTTCAAACCTTCAAGCCCCTAATTCTCCCTCTCTAGGAGCAATGGATCATCAGAAATCACCCCATGCCTACAAGGCCATTGGTGCCCCGGCCATGCCGAGGGACGTCACGACGCGAGCATCGGGCGAACCGACCCCTGCTCGCCAGGGAAAGGCCAAACGCATGGCCTCCCCGATCCGCTTTCCAGAAGAGCCCATTCAGTCCCAGGGCCGAGTTTTCCTTACTCCTGACCAGGCCGGGTCAGGACGACGCCACCAGGCGGAAGAGGCAAGGAGGTGACGAAGCACCACTTCTGCCTCAAAGAAGAAGGCTCATGCCCGTGCGCTCAAGGGAAAAGCGAAGGCCGTGGAGCACCAGGGCGAAAGCCAATGCCGAGCGAACCCAGGTTCCACTCGGTCACGAGGCTCCGCTCACCTGGTTTTCAACCGTTTGGGCACGACGGACCCATCGTGGTATCCAAGCCGCCTCCCCAGTTATGATACTGGGTATGGTGACACAGAGTCCATCTCCAACTCACAGAGCACGGCCCAAATGCCTCTCAAGAGGGCGGCCGAGTTCAGTCTAACCCCGGCAAACTCCGCCAGGCGCAAGCTGAGTTTCGCCCAAAGCGGTCTTCTGGGACGTGGAGTCCCCCGTGCTACCGTGTTCGATTGAATCGGCCCCCTGACCGACGCTGGCGACCAAATGGTCGAAACCCCGAGCCCCGGACTCGTCAAGATGCAGAAGCAGCTTGACGAGATGAAAGCGCTCCTAGAAGCGCAAGGCCAACCTAAGGCTCGGCCGGTCGCCAACGAGCCCCTAGCGGTGGATATTGAGCTTGCCCAGGTCCAGCTCAAAATTGTCCCTCCGCCGATCCCACTCTATGAGGGAAAAACAGATCCGGAAACCCATCTGAGCAAATTCCGGATCTACATGACCGGGCGTGGCGCAACCGACGCCACAAAGTGTAGGCTCTTCCCCCTCACTTTAGGCGATCTCGCCCACAGATGGTACGTGTCTCTCCCGGCACGGTCGATCGATTCGTTCGCCACCCTGAGCGCACAATTCTCATCATACTTCGCGGCCAAGATTGCCTGACCGGAAAGTTGGCACCATTTAATACGGATCCACCAAGAGAAGGACGAGTCCGACGAGGACTACGTGGCCAGGGTGGACGAGGTCATGCTGACCGGCGAGGCGGTAAGCGACCAACTGGCCTTGCACGCAACTCTGGGGGGCTTCCACGGCCGGTCTCCTATGTTCAAACATCTCACCAAGAACTTCCCTAAGACCTACGCCGAATTCCGCGCCCGAGCCAGCGATTACCTGGCTCGGAGGAAGCTTCTGGCACTAAGGCTGGGGGAGTCCGAGCCAACCCCAAAGGAGACGGAGGCTGTAGCCCAAGCTTTCCCCAAGAGCGGCCCTAAAGCCAGAAAAATGGCCAAACCGCCCGGTAACTTCAAGTCCTTCGAAGACGTTGAAGTTCACCTAACTCAGGCCATGAGGCAATCCCACGCACATATCTTCAACGCAATCCAACACCGGGATGTGCTTCCCAGGCCAAGGCCCTTTTCCGGAGATCGGTCCAGGCTGGACCCTAAAAAGTTATGCGCATATCACGACTCTATTGGCCACAATACGAGCCAGTGTCGTGATCTCCTAAAGCAGCTTTAGAAGCTGTTTGATGAAGGGCATCTGAACGACCTCCTTCAGAGGCCAGCCGGCCACCAGGACCACCAGCAGCAGTAGCAGCAGCAACCGCAGCGCCACCCTCGAAGAAACGAGGAAGGCGACCGGCCTCTCAGGCCAGTCACAACTCTGGAGGAGGATGATGATGAAGACGACCTCCTCCCACCAATGAACCCTGGCGGTCGGGTCAATATGATCCAGGCTGGTGGGGGGAACCTGGGCGGCCTCACCCCCATCTCGACGATGTCCAACCGGAAGCGGAAAGCTGAGATCCGGGAGGTGACCAATGTCAACTTGGTCATCCCCCCAGAACCAAAAATTCATAAAGATCTGGTGATATCCTTCTCCAATTGAGACCGGGCCGGGGTTTTATACCCAAAAGGTGACGCGTTGGTGATCGCCGCTCGCATCTTGGGCAAAAAGGTCCAGCGGGTTTTGGTCGACAACGGGTGTTTTTGCAATATCATCTTCAAAACGGCCCTAGACCAGCTCGGAGACCTCGTCAACTTCATCAGGCCAATCGACCTTCAGCTGAAGGGATTTGGGGATGCGACGGTCGCTGCATACGGGAAGATAAAGCTCTCTGTGGAACTCATTTGTTGCTACAACGAAGAGGTCAAGATAACTAGGCCGTTAGACTTTATAATTGTAGATCGGCCAAGTTCGTATAATGACTTTCTGGGTAGGCCCTTTTTAGAAGTTTTTGAAGCAGTTGCTTTCTCTTACTATTACTGTATTAAGTTTCCCACCCCGAGGGGGTGGTCGGCACCGTTAGACATGACCAATCAATGGCTAAAAGATGTTTAAACTATTTCGACTTTTATTTATTTTCAATCTGCAACGACCAAACATCGGATGGGCCGTCCGTCGACATCGAGCCAGTCACACCAGCCACGTAAGTCATTCTGGAGGTCGAATCCACATCGGCCGACCCCCAGCCTATGCAAATCGACGATCCCGAGCCAAGGATCGGTTTCGAACCATCCGAGCTCGACCTCGACCCTAGGCTCGACCCATCCGACCGGCGAAGTCATGAACAAGCTACTACTTTGGAAGAATTGGAACACATTCCGGTTGACCCCTCGAGGCCGGAACTGGAAGTTCTGATCAGCTCTCGCATACCGACCAAAATGCGGGGGGAAGTGATCGAATTCCTCAAAGCCAATATTGGGGTCTTCGCCTGGTCTCACCAAGACATGGTCGGAATAGACCCAAAGCACGCCTACCATCACCTAAAGATCGACCCCAACAAGAGGTCGGTCCACCAGAAAATGAGGAAATTCGGCCCGGAGAAATATAAAGCTCTGGCCCAAGAGGTTAAGAAGTTGTTAGACAACAAGTTGATCGAGCAAGCTCAAGACGAGCCCCAATGGGTCGCAAATGCCGTCCTAGTAAAAAAGATAAACAATGCCTGGAGACTATGTATAGACTTCACGGACCTCAACGCAGCATGCCCAAAGGATCATTTTCCGATGCCGCACATCGATCACCTGGTGGATAGCACGGCCGGTCACGAGATGATGTCCTTCATGGACGCCTTCGCCGGCTACCATCAGATCCCAATGGCCATCGAAGACATCAAGCACACCTCATTCCACACGGAGAAGAATATATTCTCTTGGATCCGGATGCCCTTCGGCCTGATCAACGCCGGCGCGACCTACCAGCGACTGGTCAACAAAATGTTTGCAGATCAGATCGGGAAGACCATGGAGGTCTACATTGACGACATCATGGTGAAAAGCTTGAAGAGAGAAGACCATCTCAGGGATCTCGAAGAGACCTTCAAGATCCTCAAGGCCTACAATATGAAGCTAAACCCAAAGAAATGCAACTTTGGGGTGGAGGCCGGCAAATTCTTGGGGCACATTGTCAGCCAGCGTGGGATTGAGGCCAATCCGACCAAGATCAAGGCCGTCCTCGACATGCAAGAGCCAAGGACGATCAAACAAGTGCAGCGCCTGACCGGATGCCTCGCTTCTCTCAACAGATTCATAGCCCGGCTCGGGGACAAAAGTAAGCCTTTCTTCTCGACCATAAAAAATGGAAAATTTTCTTGGAATAGGGAAAGTCAAGTAGCCTTTACAAAATTAAAGGAATACTTGGCGAACCCACAAATTTTGGTTAAACCGGTCCCGGGGGAGAAGCTCTACTTATATCTCGCGGCCTCTGAGGTCGCCCTCAGCGCGGTGCTCGTCCGGGCAGACGGTCAGAACCACCTTCCGATCTACTTCGTAAGTCAAGCCCTACACGATGCTGAGCTCAGATACACTCCGCTCGAAAAGTTAGCTTACGCTCTGGTCATGAGCGTAAGGAAGCTAAGGCCTTACTTCTTCGACCACCAAGTAGAGGTCCTCACCACTCTACCCTTGAGGCAAGTCCTACACCGGCCGGACACCAGCGGCAGGTTGTTGAAGTGGTCGTTAGAGATAGCTCAGTACGGGGTCTCATACGCCCCAAGGACGGCCATCAAGGGCCAGGCCCTGGCCGATTTTATAGTAGAACTCACTTTCCCACCTAGGTTCACAAGAGTCAACCACCCCCCGTGGAAACTCTATGTGGACGGATCGTCAACCAATACTTGTGTCGGGGCTGGTATCGTCCTGATCGGCCCGGAGGGCCAAAATTTCACCCATGCAGTCCGCTTCAGCTTCCCGGCCACCAACAATGAGGCCGAGTATGAGGCTCTGGTCGGGGGCCTTGAGCTCTCGATCGCCATCGGAGTTTGCCGACTGCACATTTTTATGGACTCCCTGCTCGTGGTCAACCAAATCAAAGGTGAATACGAGGCCCGGGGGGAGTAAATGATGAAGTACCTCGACCTGGTTACAACCTTGTGCGAGAAATTTCATCAAGTTTTCATTGAGCAAATCCCAAGGGAGCACAACACCCAGGCCGACGCTCTTTCCAAACTTGCAACTGCGGAGGGAGCTGCCGACCTCGCCAGTATTCAACTTTCCACGCTCGGAACGCCCACGATCATCCGAGCACAGGTGGCGACCGTTCTGAGCACGGATGAAAATTGGATGACGCCAATCGTAAGGTATCTCAAGACCGTCAAGCTCCCTGAAGATAGAATTCGAGCACGACAACTACAACTCCGGTCGTCAAGGTACACCCTCATCGACGATCTTTTGTATAAGAGAAGATTTACCCTCCCACTCCTAAAATGCATAACCCCGGAGCAAGGCCGGACCATTCTGGCCGAGATCCATGAGGGGGTATGCGGAAACCACGCCGGAGGCCGGGCCCTAGCCCACAAAGTGATCAGACAAGGATACTTCTGGCCGACCTTGAACAAGGACGCCGTCAACTTCGCGAGGTCGTGCCACAAATGTCAAGTCTTGGGACCCAACATCAAACTGTCCCCCGAGCAACTCTCCTCCATGTATAGCCCATGGCCTTTTGCCCAGTGGGGCATCGACCTGATCGGACCGATGCCCACTGCGCCCGGAGGCCACAAATTCGCCGTCGTGGCCGTCGACTATTTCACAAAGTGGGCGGAGGCCGAGCCACTCAACAAGATCAGCCAGACTCAAATCATCAAGTTAATTTGGAAAAACATCATCTGCCGTTTCGGCCTACCTCAAGTGATCATCTCCGACAATGGGAAACAGTTTGACGGTCTCCAGATGAGTCAGTTTTGTGAGAAATGTAACATCAAGAAAGTGTTCTCCACCCTCTACCACCCGCAGACGAACGGCCAAGTAGAGGCCATAAACAAAATCCTCAAGCATACTATCAAAGCTAAGCTTGAGGACAAGAAGGGGAAGTGGGCAGCCGAGCTACCCGACGTGCTTTGGTCATATCGTACGACCACAAGGAACTCTACGGGCGAAACACCTTTCGCTTTAGCTTTTGGGACCGAGGCCGTCATCCCATCAGAGGTCTCCCTCCCAAGCCACCAGACGGCCCAGATGATCACCAAGGACAATGACACCACCCGGATGATCGACTTAGACATGTTGGAGGAGAGGAGACTCAATTCCGACCTTCGAAATGCGGCCTACAAGAAGAAATCCGAAAAAAAATTCAACACTAAGGTGAAGGCCAGACAATTCCAGGTCGGGGACCTCGTCCTTAAGAAGGTTCAAGTGCCCAAAGGGGTATTCGGCCCAAACTGGGAGGGCCCGTTTAGGATATCCAAGTGGCTCTCCAAGGGAGCTTACGAGTTGGAGCTCATGGATGGCACTCCGGACCAATACCCCTGGAATGCAATTTACTTGAAAAAATACTACCAATGATCTTGTACTATGTATTCAAAGTTCTTATCAATACAAAGCTCTTCGCACAGCTCAATCTTATTCCAAGCACCGGGCTCAGTTCAAAAGCATATGCCGACCGTATCGAGGTCGGCATATCACACTTGAGCTCGGAAAAGCCACTCAAGGCCATCCAAAAACCGAGCCCAGTTCAAAAGCATACGCCGACCGTATCGAGGTCGGCGTATCACACTTGAGCTCGGAAAGGCCACCCTAGCCACTGTAAGAGCCGAGCTCAGTTTAAAAGCGTATGCTGACCGTAACGAGATCGCATACCACACTTGAGCTCGGCAAGGCAACCAAGGCAATCCCAGACACCGGGCTCAGTTCAAAAGCATATGCCGACCGTATCGAGGTCGGCATATCACACTTGAGCCCGGGAAAAACCCCATTCATACTTATTAAAATTTAAAACATTTTGATAAGTATAAGAAAATAAGAGAGCAGTAATAAAGCAATAGAGCTCAAAGAAAGGCTAATATTCATTAAGTCAAAATCGGTCTAAAGCCGGAAGGATTACAACCAATTTCTAAAAAGAAAAACAACATCCGGTCGGAAGCCGGTTACATTCGGAAAAACAGTAGAGTAAAACCTAAGGCAATAAGAGTTCAAGGGCCGCCTTCCCCAGCCGCCGGGCTTGCCTGCCCTCCGGTCACGGCCACATAGTCGGCCACTTCATCGACCAAGGCCTCCACCTCAGTCCCGCTTCCGCCCGGCATCTGGGAGCCCTCCAGAGGGACCTCCTCCTCCTCCCCGTCTTCTTCTTCCTCATCATCGCCGGCCGGGGGATTCTGACCATGTTTGAACAGTTTGTACCGATGGGGGAACCATGAGAGGTCCACCCCGTAATCGGTCTCGAGGTCGAGGAAGGGAAACCAGAAACCATCGCTGACCGGGTTCTTGGCAGCATACTCCCGGAAGTAGTCTTCTTGGGACTTAGTGTCGAGATTGGCCTGGCGTCCTACCCAGATCATACTGGCGGCAACCACGTAGAAACAGAACTCAGAGAAGAGCGCCAGGTTCGCGGTCGGATCCACGGGATCATAAGCCGGCCGGCTCAGGGCGACGGCCAGTTCGTAGGTTTTCTTCTGAAGCTCTTTCGCTGTCTCGGCCTGCCGGGCCAAAGCCTGGTCGGCGTCCCCTCGGGCCCGGTGCGCCTCCAACCGCAGATCGGCGTTGGCATCTTCCATCTCAGAAACCCGGTTTCGGGCACCCTCCAAGGCTTTGTAAGTCATCTCCGCCCGGCCCAGGGCATCGTCCTTCTCCTTCAGGATGGCCTCCATTTGACCAACCGCGCCGTCTATTTCCTTCTTGAGCTTGGCAACTTCACTCTCAAGCCCGGCCTTCTCCTCCCGGGCGCGGGTCAGTGCACTCTCGGACCTTCGGAGCGACCTGGAAATCTCGGAAAGCTCATTCTCCATTGTGTTGACCACGATGGCCGCCTGACTGATCAGCGCGACTCCAGTCCGGCCCGCGTGCCGAGGACGGTGCTCGACGATGTCGGCCAGATCCCATGTCCACGCCTGGGGGAGAGAGTTCACATCCCGGCGCATGTAGTCCGGCATCTCAGCTGTTGAACCCGGGGCACGGGAGGAGAGAAAGTCAAGCACCAGCGGAGGGAGATCAGAGTCATTTCACATCAGCCTGGATGAAAGAAAGATAAAGTCAGGTACGAGCGAAATGGTTTAGAAAAATAAAAACGACAGTGTCAAAGACTTATGCTTGGAAGCGGACCGGATCACGACCAAAGTAAGTCCGACCATCCTCCTGGCCGAGAATGGGCGCCGCACGAGCCACAGCTTCCGTTCCGACCGGCTCGACCCCAGGCGGGGTATCGTCAGAAATATCTATCGGGGCCGGGCTCGACCCATACGGGCCGACCTCCTCACTCTCGATCTCCTCCCGGGCCCTCTTCCGGCCGGTCAGTTGGGAGAGGTTGTCGCCTCAGTTACGGCAGTCCCCACAGCTGGAACAGACTGGAGGGGGAGAGGCTCCTCAATCACAACCCCGGTCCGGGCGCCGGTCCCTTTTTTCTTCTTCGTCCCCTTGGCCACTTTTTTCGCCGCGCAAGCACCCATTAAGGCGAACATTTTCGGACAACGGTCGAGAAACTCAGGGGGGCACTGCCTAACGGTCGAAAAATCTGGCACTGCATGGTCAAAATCCGAATTAAAAAAAAACTTTATACCATACAGATCGGGACCCGGTCATCCCCTTTTACTTACCCGTCAACTTTATATGACGAGGAAACTGGAAGAATCGGCCGGAAATTCGGGCTTCTCGAGTCCAGAGGACGGCTTGATTCCTTTCCGAGGCCGGTAGTGACAAGATCCGCTCCCTGACGACCGCAAAATCAAAGTTCAATTCTTGATCGGAGGGGCAAGGATAACCTGCGAAGGAAAGTAAAGATTAGATCAGTACTTTTAATTCGAGTCCAAACTAAAGATTCCTTACTGGGATTTTTAAGGCGGATGGTGGTCGGAACGTCGATCTCCGCTCCGTCAGGGTACCCAGTCTTCCACGCCCCACCAACAAAAAACAACTTCTTTCGATCATTCCGGCCTTTACTGGGCAGGCCGGTCACCAGCTTCTGCCCCTTCGTCTGAATGTAGACTTCGCCGGTCCCACTCCTTTCGCTCTGGATTCGGTAGAGATAAGTCATCTCTCCAGGGTTCGGCATCCGGTAGAGTCGGTTTCTACCAAACAAAGTCATGACGCTCACTGTTGGTCCCACTAGTTAGATTAATTGCGGAAGCTTAAGTCAAATGTCTTTCAAAGTCTTTTACAAGAGGGCAATAATCAACAAACAAAAAGTAAAGTAAAGCAATAAATAACACAAGATGTATAGTGGTTAGGATTGAATATCCTACGTCCACTCTCCCTTATAACCAAGGGGTCTCACTACCAACCAACTCACAAACTTACTTACTGGAATTGGGAAGTACCAGTTCCTTCTTACAGCATCTTTAGATTTGACTTCAATCTAAAGATCAACCAGCCAACAACCTTGTCTAATAGATGAACAGGTTGTGGTTTGAGTAACTCCTTTAGAGTAGATAAATATTATGAACAGTAAGAGTGCTTGGTATGAATATCAAAAGCTTGGACCACTTATGCGCGTGTAGAGTCTCTAGAGCTTTTTCTTGAACTGCACTCTTGTATATATAGAGGGGATTAGGGCTAGCCGTTGGAGGACTAATCCAATTAGATCCTCTATATAAGGAAACCTCAATCAATCAATTCCCTAATTGATTGATTGGGTTGGTGGGATCCTTGGATTGATTATCTTCAAATACTTTCCAATCCTGATCATGTTGACTTGATTTGAATCACCAACGGTCAATAGCTTCCTCTGCCTAACTCTGATTCTCTCCAGAGAAGGCAGGACCAGACATCAGGCAACCTCGGTGTCTTCTGGTCCTCATCTGGTCAAGAACCAGAATACTCAGTAGAGTCAGGGGATCAAACTGAGCATCTTTTGTTCTACCAGACTCGTCTGGTCCGGACTCGTCTGGTCTGGGAAAGGTCCTCTGCCTCTGGTCAAATCTCATCTGGTGAAGTCTTCTGGTGGAGTCCTCTGGTGAAGTCCTCTGGTGGGGTCTTCTGGTGACTCTTCTGGTGAAGTCTTCTGGTCTGGCAGTTTCCCCTAGACTAAGTCCTAATCTAGATCATCATCTGGCTAACAGGTCCAGATGGTCCTATTACATCTTCTGGTTTGTTTTAACTCATCAAAACTAACAATTTTTATCCTAACAATTTCCCCCTTTTTGATGGAGTTAAAACACTACCAGAACTGATCACAAAGAAAACTTTAAGCAAGAAAACATATAGAGGATAAGACCTTAGAATAGATCCTATCAGGCAAACAATTAAGACAACAAGAGGTTGTCTTTTGAACAGAGAAGATATGAGATTTTCATTGATAATAAGGACAAAGAAGAATACAGATTACAAAGCAATTCTGGTCCTATTCTAAGCATATCTTCTGTTATCTTTGGGCACCAGAAACCAGTCAAGAAATCTATCTTGAATGGCCTTCAACTCTGCAGAAGATGCTGGGGTGAAGTTTGCCAATACCTTGGTCTTGTACAGTTTCTTCAGCTCAGCCCAATCAACCTGGTCTCCTGCCATTGGAGTGTTGAGAAAATGGAACTCAGGAGCAGTGACTTCCAGGTTGAATTCAATAGTTGAATCCATCAGCTGCTTGTACAAATCTGCATCATATGCCTGCATCCAAGAATGGAAAGTCCTGTTGATGAGAGCATCATCCTCTGGTGGAGGTCTCTGGATGTAATGTTGAATGAACCAGAGAGTCTTGGCTTCTCTCCATTTTTCTATCAAAGGTACAGGAACAGTTGAGTCAAAGGACCCTTCTGTCCTGAGAGGGAGGATGTTCATGACTTCAACAGGCCCTTTTCTCTTCTGGCTGGATCCACTAGCACCAGGAGTGATGCCAGCTTCTCTGCTCTTCTTATTTTGCCTTCTAACATATCGGAGCCTCTGCTCTTCATCTATGTTTTTCCTTATCCTTGCTTGCCTCTCTTCAGGCGACTCTTCCTTGAATCTCTTCTCTGCTGCTTCAACCACAGATTCAAGAAAGCTCTTCTTTACTTTCCTTATCTTCCTCTTAGCAGGTCCAGAGATGGAAATTGGATCCTGCTCTGCTTCGGACTCCTCTTCTGCAGCAAGCTGCTTAGCCATGGAAAGGGATTTGAGCTCTTCCTTCTTCTTCTTCTGCAACTCAGCCTGGGCCAATGTATTCTCCAGCAGGTCCAGACGAGCTCCATGGCTGAAGAGAATTTCATTTGTGGTCTTTGACTTGAAGCGAACTACACTAGCTTTCTACTAGTAGTTACCCCGCAAGAGAACGGGTTCACTGTAGTATGGGCAAGTATAGGGACCAAGTATTATCGAACCCAAGGAATGGTGTATATGCGAATAGATCCCTGAAGATCTACGCGTCGTAGTTAATATGAGTGTATTGTTTTTGGATTTTTTGGAAAGATTAATTAAAAGACTGAATTAAACTAAGTAAACTAAAATACTAAAGAAATCAAATTAACTAAGGGTTGTGTTCTAATGGGAGATGGTGATGCTTAGCATAGGAATCCCTACGTATACTAACGGAGCAGGTACATAATCAAAGTAATCGTGACACACAAGAAATAACCTAAGTATAAGAATGCAAGGTGAAAGCTCAAGATTCTAAACCCTAATACTTTACCCTAACACTCGACTTCACTAAACCACTAACAAGTTAATGGATTGTGCTTTATTAATGAGACCCTAATTTAACTAAGGTGATGCGGTCGTCCTCCTTCGCTAAACTGGTAAATGAATTAACCTCTTCTAAACCCTCTCGTTAAGACTACTAATTGTTATTGAGTGATGCGGTCGTCCTCTCTCTAACACTTTCGTACTAAATTCAAAGGAAAAGTTAAGATTAATTATAAGAATTCATTAATTAAGAGAATTAAAACTAATATCACGAATTACCCTAATTACGTACCCACATCCTACTTCTACGAGTTCATCCTACCCTAAGCATGCAAGGGTTTTAGCCGGACATGGTTTTAACAAAAATAAAAGCAATAGAAGAAACAACGAACATAAACATAATGAATTGAACGAAGAAAATAATAAACATAAACTAGGGTTTGAAGAAAATAAATACGAAGAACTGAAATTTAATTAACTAAAACGACGTTCAAAGCGTTTAAAGAAATCAAACTAATGAAAAGGAACTAAGAAACGAAAAGAAACTAAGAATTCGTATGAAAAACCTTAACAAAACGTAAGTAAAGCTTGCTCGTCTCCTTCCTCTCCAAAAACTAAGTCTAAAATTATTTCTAAAAGTCGGGGTTTATGATGTTTTCTTCAAAACATGTTTGGAAGAGGTATATATAGGCACCGGGTCGAAACGGGAGTTAATGGGCCGAAAATACGCATCCGGAGGCAAAAATCCATGGGCGCTCGAGCAAAACGCTCGAGCGGTCCCGCTCGAGCAGTGTAGCTCGAATGACACAATCGCTCGAGCGGTTCCGCTCGAGCCGGTCGAGCGCTGAAATCTCTCTGCATGTTTTGGGCGCTCGAGCAATTCGCTCGAGCGGTGGTGCTCGAGCGTAAGAATAGTTCTGTAAGTTTAAGCGCTCGAGCAATGCGCTCGAGCGGTGGCGCTCGACCTAGTCACTCGAGTGACTTCTAACTCCTCCCAAGTGATACTTTTCCTCGTCCGCACTAATACCAATCGTATTTCTTCAATATCTTCTCATCCGGGCATCCGTTTGAGTCGATTCAAAGTCCTACGAACTCCGTTTTTAGCCCTCTATTCACCTATGAGCATCAAAGAGACAAATTTATCAATGTATAGAACTAATGCTCAATTGACTCTAAATACTCTATAAACTCGACCAAGATTGAGTTATTTCAAGCTACGAATCATGACAATTTCACGCCTAATCAACCCCCCCAAACTTACCATGTTGCTTGTCCTCAAGCAACGAAATAATAAGTCAAGTGAAATTGTTAGGAATGAATCAAGAATCAATCATGCAAGCTAATGAACTCAAGCTTCAAAAGTCAATCACCCGTATACTCACTCACTTTCTTTTATCGTACTCATGCAACAATAATAAGAAACACCAAGTTCAAGCCTGGATGTGCACTCAACGATGTGTTTCACTCCCTCACAAGTGTATATCAATGATAAAGGACTCACTCAACAATCAATAACACATATTGGCAGCCATAGGCTTGTAAGCACTCTCAACTCCGACCATACTCTAGAAATCAATGCCGAATCAAAAATGACTTTTCTCAAGGTTGTAATGTAGGCTCTTTGGACAGGTGGGATAACAATATGGTAAAGTGACTCAAGTGAATGGAGAATAGAAAATCAAACTTTGGCACTTCGAGATTAGGAACAGACTACTTCAAACATATTCAATCAACACTCTTTCAATTCCACTTCTCTCAACACTTCAATTTTTTTTTCTTTCTCACTCTTTCACTTTTTTTTTCAATCACTTTTTTTTTTCACACAAACACATGAGCTCATTTTTTTCTTTTTGCTCATTCTCAATATTTTTTTCCTTTTTCCCACAACTCATAACTTCATCACACCTTCTTCTCATATTCACTCAACAAACAACATTTTCCTTTTTCAACTCAATTCACTCCCTTCATATTCACACTTTCCTATTCTCCACTCAAATTGGGACAAAAAGGCTTAGGAATTGGAATAGTGTTCATATGTGCTAGCAAATAAAATAGGCTTTAGGCTCAAAGGGGCTAACAAGGGATCAATGTCATTGGTAAGGAAATTTTTTGGCTAAGTGACTCAATAAAATCAAAGATGGCCTAAGATCCTATTCGGCATATCAAACTAGACACAATCAAGAAGCAAGAGCACACACAAGTTCTAGCATCCTCTACGGTGACGATCCACTCACAAACGAAGAGATTAATTAATGCATCAAAATCTCATAAGGCTCAAAAGCTCACAGCTTTCACATCCATGCTAGTCCTAGTGCATTCTCACTCTCATCACACAAGTACTCAAAAGAAAAATTCACAAGCATACAAGTTCTCTCTCTAATCAGCTCAAACTCAAACACTCACGCAAAAGAATTTCTAACTCACCCTTACAACTCACTCTACTCATCAAATCATACTCAAAGATCGCAATCAACAAGCATAAGGTAATTGATAGGCATAAAATATTGAGTAACAAAACAAATTAATAATAGCCCAAGGAGTATCTCAACAAACCAATAATCAATCAAACTCAACTCAAAGATAAGGGCGTGCATGCATGTGCAATGTAACAAGAAACATAAAAATCTCCACCCCCCCAAACTTCGACCTTGCTAGAGGTCTAAGTTTGGGGTTGTGGGTTACCTCAACCAAATAATCCCGTTTCTCTCACTAGCTTTGCACACTTCCTTGTCTCAAGTTGGTTCCTTCAATCTGAATAACTCCATGATACCTTTACTCCTTTAGAGACAAGCCTACAAAATAAAACTCTCAAGTACGAGGTTAAACATACGACTCAAAATACTCCCTAATAATATAAAAAGACACTAAAAATAAATGAAAGCAAATAAAAATGGGTTGCCTCCCATTCAGCGCTATTTTTAAGGTCCTCATGCCGGACCAAGCTCAAAGGAGCTTATGGGACATCATACTCAAATTTACCTCCCTTACTCTCATAAGAGTGGTGTTTGAACTCCGTTTCTTGATTCCCTACCATCATGAGCTCTTTTGCTCTCTTCTCATCCCCAAGTGTTATGGGTTTCAACTCCTTCTTGCCTTTATCTGGAGGAGTCTTACTAAACAATTTCTTGAGTTTTGACTTCTTCTTCTTAACTCCTCCTTTTCCTTCTAGCTGGACTACGTCCACTTTCTTCACCTCTCCATCCTTAAACTCCTTCACTTTATCCCTATCAAAATAATCACGGTCATAATGCACATGAGTTAAATAATCAAGTGAAGGACTAACAAAATCATGAATATCAGAGGGATTAGGGATAGAAGGCGTGTCTTCAACACGAGGATCAATTGCATCCATGCAATACAAGCTCTCATCCTCCTTCGGGTGCTTCATGGCTTCATATAGGGAGATCTTCACTTCTTGATCATCTACCTTCAACGTAATCTTCCCATTTGCCACGTCTAGCACCATTCCCGCCGTAGCTAAGAACGGCCTTCCCAAAATCAGGGGCACGTGCTCATCTTCCTCCATCTCTAGCACTACAAAGTCGGCTGGAAAAATGTGTTCTCCAATTCTCACTAGAACGTCTTCAACAACACCTTGAGGTCGAGTAATAGACCGATCGGCAAGTTGAAGCGTCATCATTGTGGGTTGAAGTTCAACACCTTCCAACTTCTTGAAAAGCGACAACGACATGAGATTGATGCTCGCCCCGAGGTCGCACAACGCTCCCTTCTTGATCCCGTTCCCGATATCACATAGGATCGTGAAACTCCCGGGATCTTTCAGCTTCGGTGGCAGCGCCTTGTGCACTAATGCACTCACCTCGTGGTTCAGCTGCACCAACTTCGGCTCATCCACTCGCCGTCTTTTTGCAATCAAGTCCTTCAGGAACTTGGCATAATTTGGCATCTGTTCCAAAGCATCATAAAAAGGAATATTAATATGCAATTGTTTAAAAACATCAAGGAACTTAGCGAATTTCTCATCTAGCTTCTTTTTCATGAAGCGTTGTGGATGTGGGACAGGTATCACAGATTTTGGTACCCCCCATTCATCTCTTTCTGTTTCTTTCACTTTATCCCTTGCTTCCTTTGCCTTCTTCCACTTAGGAACTCTCTCAATCTCCTCACTTTCCTTGCTCTTCTCAACTTGAGGCGTCTCAGAATCAGCAGGCATCTGAGGACCTTCATAGTTAGTTCCACTTCTCAGCTGGATCGCCTTGCACTGCTCTTTCGAGTTCCCTTCCGGCATTCTATTCACTGACTTTGCAATTTGGCTCATCTGGAGCTCTAAAGAAGTGAACCTTCGATTGTTCTCTTGTTGAGTTCTAGTCCACTCAACATTCATCTTCTGGAGCTCTTGATCACGTTGATCACCCTTCTTATGCAACTCCTTCACATCGTACTCCAAGGATGACAACCGCTTGCTCCCTTCCTCCACCTTCTGAAGGATCGCTCTCAACATCTCCTCGGTTGATGCACCGCCTTCTCCACCAGGAGGTTTAGACCCCGGATCAACACCTGCAGGAACAGTAACACCAGCTTTTGGGTTAGCATAAGAAAAATTATCATTCTTCCTCCATGTGTTTTGAGGAGGTTGCTGGCCTCCTTGAACTCATTGTGTGTTCCTCCATTGATTTTGAGGTGGCTGAGGGCCTGGAAGTACAAATGGTTGGCCATACGAAGGCCTTCCATACTGATTACCACCTTGGTAGCCATTCTGATTGTAATACGGACCTCCCATGTAATTGGCTACCTCTTGCTGTCCACTTGGTTGGTCTACTCTCTCATTCTCTACTGCATGCTCTCCACCCAAACTCTTCCCCAACTCGAGGTTGTTGATCTTTTCCATCATGGCCATCAGCAGCCTTCTCGTTCCTTCTCCCTCTTCAACCTGATGCACTCTCTGAAAATCTGCATCTCCACTCCAAGCACCGGCATTCGTGACAATGTTGTCCACGATCTCCCTACACCTCTCTATGCCTTGGTTCAAGAATGCTCCGCCCGCACAAGCGTCTAAATGGTCTTGCCCCGCCTTGTTGGCACCACTATAGAAGAACGCCATAATGTCTCCCTCGTTGTACCCGTGCTGCGGGCACTCTATCAGCATGTTTGAGTATCTCTCCCATGCTTGGCATAAATCCTCTCCAGACTTCTGGCGAAAGGACGAGATCTCAATTCTAGCCTTGATCGTCCTAGATGGAGGGTAGAATCGCTCGAGGAACAGACGCTCAAGCTCGGCCCAAGTGGTAATACCTCCCCGCGGGAGCGTATTATCGTACCACTCCTTGGCTATTCCCGTCAATGAGAATAGGAACAGCCTAAGCCTCTTGGCATCTTCAGACATGCCATTGTAATTAAATGTTGAGGCTATCATGAGAAAACTCCTCAGATGTGTATGAGGATTCTCCTTCCCGATCACCCCCTTGAACTGATTCTCGGTAAGCAGCTTTAAAATTCCTGGGGAAATAGAGAAATTATTTGCCTCAACAGGAGGCAATGCCACTCCATAGCACCGTTGTGGCTGCGCTGCAAACCTCCCTCGAATAGCCATATTGTGATCTACGTTCTGAGGAACGTGTTGAGGATTAGCAGCAGGTACTGGTACTTGTTGGGGTGGTGGTTGGTAAACAGGTGGTTGGTTGTAAACAGGAGGTGGATGATATGGATATGGTGGGTAAGGATAAGATGGGTATGGGTAATGTTGGTATACTGGGTTGTTAAAAGGGTTATTTGGGTTTTGTGGGTAAGCAGGGTTGTTATGAGGATTATGGACAAGGTTCTGAGCTGGATTCCCTACGTTTCGTGTATCCGGGTTTAGGCTCTGGCTATCCCCTAATGGAATTTGATTCTGGCTACCACTAACTCCAGTGCCTTCAACTCGGTCTACTGCCTGATTGAAATCGTTGGCAGCATCGTCCAACTCATTATTGATATCCATTGGTTCCTTTCCTAAGTCGGTAGCGTTCATCCTTCTCAAGAAGGCTCGGTTCCTTCTGGCTATTGTCTCAGGGTCCAACGGTATTCTCTCTTCGCTCGTATTGCCTTGTGAGCGTGTTTTCATAAACCTGACACACTAGCAGAAGGGTCAAAACGCAACTACCGATTGAATAAAAAAATAAAAATAAAAACAGAAATTAAATCACCCACTACTAACTACTAAACTATCTACAAGTCCTATTCAAAAGCATACAACGCCATCCCCGGCAACGGCGCCATTGACTTGAAGCGAACTACACTAGCTTTCTACTAGTAGTTACCCCGCAAGAGAACGGGTTCACTGTAGTATGGGCAAGTATAGGGACCAAGTATTATCGAACCCAAGGAATGGTGTATATACGAATAGATCCCTGAAGATCTACGCGTCGTAGTTAATATGAGTGTATTGTTTTTGGATTTTTTGGAAAGATTAATTAAAAGACTAAATTAAACTAAGTAAACTAAAATACTAAAGAAATCAAATTAACTAAGGGTTGTGTTCTAATGGGAGATGGTGATGCTTAGGATAGGAATCCCTACGTATACTAACGGAGCAGGTACATAATCAAAGTAATCGTGACACACAAGAAATAACCTAAGTATAAGAATGCAAGGTGAAAGCTCAAGATTCTAAACCCTAATACTTTACCCTAACACTCGACTTCACTAAACCACTAACAAATTAATGGATTGTGCTTTATTAATGAGACCCTAATTTAACTAAGGTGATGCGGTCGTCCTCCTTCGCTAAACTGGTAAATGAATTAACCTCTTCTAAACCCTCTCGTTAAGACTACTAATTGTTATTGAGTGATGCGGTCGTCCTCTCTCTAACACTTTCGTACTAAATTCAAAGGAAAAGTTAAGATTAATTATAAGAATTCATTAATTAAGAGAATTAAAACTAATGTCACGAATTACCCTAATTACGTACCCACATCCTACTTCTACGAGTTCATCCTACCCTAAGCATGCAAGGGTTTTAGCCGGACATGGTTTTAACAAAAATAAAAGCAATAGAAGAAACAACGAACATAAACATAATGAATTGAACGAAGAAAATAATAAACATAAACTAGGGTTTGAAGAAAATAAATACGAAGAACTGAAATTTAATTAACTAAAACGACGTTCAAAGCGTTTAAAGAAATCAAACTAATGAAAAGGAACTAAGAAACGAAAAGAAACTAAGAATTCGTATGAAAAACCTTAACAAAACGTAAGTAAAGCTTGCTCGTCTCCTTCCTCTCCAAAAACTAAGTCTAAAATTATTTCTAAAAGTCGGGGTTTATGATGTTTTCTTCAAAACATGTTTGGAAGAGGTATATATAGGCACCGGGTCGAAACGGGAGTTAATGGGCCGAAAATACGCATCCGGAGGCAAAAATCCATGGGCGCTCGAGCAAAACGCTCGAGCGGTCCCGCTCGAGCAGTGTAGCTCGAATGACACAATCGCTCGAGCGGTTCCGCTCGAGCCGGTCGAGCGCTGAATCTCTCTGCATGTTTTGGGCGCTCGAGCAATTCGCTCGAGCGGTGGCGCTCGAGCTGCTCGAGCGCAAGAATAGTTCTGTAAGTTTAAGCGCTCGAGCAATGCGCTCGAGCGGTGGTGCTCGACCTAGTCACTCGAGTGACTTCTAACTCCTCCCAAGTGATACTTTTCCTCGTCCGCACTAATACCAATCGTATTTCTTCAATATCTTCTCATCCGGGCATCCGTTTGAGTCGATTCAAAGTCCTACGAACTCCGTTTTTAGCCCTCTATTCACCTATGAGCATCAAAGAGACAAATTTATCAATGTATAGAACTAATGCTCAATTGACTCTAAATACTCTATAAACTCGACCAAGATTGAGTTATTTCAAGCTACGAATCATGACAATTTCACACCTAATCAGTCTTCGTCAGATCAGTTCTGGCCTTCTCTTCCCCCTTTTTAACTTCATCAAGGAGGGGATCCACTACCTGCCTTATAAGATCAGGCAAGGCAGTGTTGGAGGAAGAGTGAAGATCACGCAGCTGCTTGGCCTCCTCCAGGTAAGCTTTAGACTCTGCAACAAGTCTCTCTTGCTTCTCCAACATCTCCTGGAGGGAGTCTTTCAGCTTGGCAGTTTGAATCATCTGGCTGGCCATCTCCACTATGAGCACAGAGACAGGTCTCAACTGCTCCAGCACGTGCTCCTGTAGCTGCTTCTGGCTGTGCATGACATACCTTAAAAGAAGCCCTTACCTCTGCCAGAGAAGACTTTAGCTGCTTCAGGAAGATTCTCCTCTCATGCCTGATCTGGTGCTCTATCATAGCAGGGGCCATATGTTGAATAGCTTTTGAAAAGCGCCCAATCTGCATGATTTGCTCATTGAAGAAAGCTTTCATCTTCTGGAGCACGGCAGGAGACATCTCAAAGTCTTCCTCATCTGAATATAGCTCTGGAGGGAAGACAAAATGAGGACCAAACTTGTAAGTGGGGCCCTCTGGAGTGAGCATTACTCCTCTCTGGATGAGCAGGGTGCGAATCAAGACTTTAGCAGCACCAGGAGTCTCCAGCTCTGCTGGGTTCTGAATATTCAGCCTCTGCTTTAGCTCAATCTCCCAAGCAGTGAAGTTGGAGGGACCCATTTCCTCAAGCAATAACATTAGATCCTCCACATCTTCAAGTCTGGCCTTGCTCCAGACCTTGGCATCAGTAAGCTCTGCCAGAAGTGGTAAGTGCTCCAGAAGAACTGGGAAATGCTCTCTTAGCCAGAGCTGAGCACTTACACTCATACTCTGCCTAATGAGACCCATTTCTGCAGATGAGAAAGTGAAGGGTTTGGGCCCAGAGGAGGAAGGTGCTAAGTCAGCAGGCTCAAGTGAAGCTTCCTCATCTTCACTATCATCGCTGGTTTAACAGGTAGGAGAAGGGGGAGGGCCAACGAATCCCAGAGCCATAGAAATGGTTGGGTCCTGGTCTGTATGGGTTTGGGGAGGGTTAGGATTTTGTGAAGTAGAGGGTGTAGGAATGGGTTGCTCTGCACCAGAAGATGATGGAATATCTGGTACAGAGGGTGTAGGAGGTATCTGGGAGGTGGAAGTGTCTGGAGGGGGGATTTCTGCACCAGAAGAGGTTGAGGGTACCTCTGGTACAGAAGGTGGGGGAGAGGGGTTTGTGGGAAGATGTGTTTGGGAATGTGGGGGAGAAGGTGTTTGGGTAGGAATGGTAGAGGGAGTATATACTGGGGTATCTGGGATAATCTGCTCTGGTGGAACAATAGGGTTACCAGAGGCAGATGGGTTTTGGGGAATATTATCTGGAGGAGAGGTAGAGGGGGAGACAAGATTAATGGGGGAAAAAGATGGAAGGGAAGGGTTTACCTCTGCTGGGTCAACACCAGCAGGTACAGCAGACTCTGGAACATCCACCATCATCTGGGAGGCATCCTCAATTGCCTTTTCCAAGGCCTCTCCAAGATCAGATCCAGAGTCTGGATCCTGAAGAAGGGCTCTCTTGGCCTTGGATTTCCTCACAAGAGGCTCAATCTCTTCCTCTTCTTCCTCCTCTGACGGCTCATCCACCAGGAGGGATTTCTTGGGAGCTCTTCTGCCAGTCCTTGGCTTCTTGGCAGATTTCTTCTTGGCCTCCTCTGGCCTCTTCCTCTTTGAAGCTCCTGTCTTCTTGGCAACCTCACTCTTCTTCTTCTTCAGTACATCAAGAAGAGGGATCTGGTCCTCCTCAGAGGAACCAGAGAAAGCAATGGTTGAGGAACCAGTTGCTTCAGCAGCTTTCCTCTGGGTCTTCTGCTGCTGCTGCTGCTTCTGCCCCTTAGCAGGTGAGGGAATGGCTTGAAGGGGAGGTGCAGGGATGGCTTGCTCACCATCAGAATCAGGATGGCCATGAAGGGAACCATCCTTGGAGAACATAATCTTGGACTTATGAAAGCCCTTACACCAGGATTGTCTCCATTTCTTCTCTGGAAGGATCGAATCCAGAATTAGGGTGAGTTTTGTGCCCAATGATACATTAGCATTGAACACAAATTGTTGCTCTCCTGGCAACTGGGGGCATTCTTCCTTCTGGATTTTCACCTTGTTCTTCCTCAGCACTCCCCAGAAGAACTCAGCCCAGTTACATTGAACACCATCCAGAATGACCCTCATAACACAGAGCCTGTCAACGAAGATGGCATATGTGCTATGGCTCTCACACATGAGAATCTTTACCACAATGTCAAATAACACCTTATACTTCTGCCTAAGATGCTTGTCCAAGAAGCCCTTAGTAATATTCTGGCATGAATTTCTGGCAAACATCTTGAAGGATTCCAACGCCTCTCCTTCTTTGTACTTCAGTGGGTCCACACCTTCCGCAGAAAGGTTACCAAAAAGACCACAGAAGTCTGCCTTCGAGAAAATAACATCCTCTGAATCAATCTTGGATGAAATATGGTCTTCATGGATCTTCATCCGGATAAGAAACTGAGCAGCATATCCATCCAAGGTACGCAGATCCTTGGGAACCTTTGAGATCAACTCCTCCAGCCCAGAACGTCGGAGAAGCTCCAAAATCTCCAAAGCGGCCGGATTCTTAGTGGAATAGAAGTCCACCACCATTTCTGTCTTGAGTTTCTTGCAGATATAGTCTGGATCGAAATTGCACTTGGGTGCCATTACTGTGAAAGAGAGAAAGAGAGAGAGAGAGAGAAAATGCTTTGCAGAGAGAGGTTAGAGTTTGAAAGTATGGAAACGTGAAAGGATAGATTGACAGGAAATTTGATTTAAATAGGGTAGTACGCGTGGCTAGATTATTAAATGAGGTGTGAACGCGTGTAATTTTAAAAATTAATTGAGGAAACAAAATCAATTTTAGCATTGATTGACATTTTGCACAGTGATTAAATCCGATGGCCACGATGAAGGGCAAGATACAGATTTAATCTGGTGCGTTGGCATAGTCATTGGGACTGGGCATAAAGGGGTTTTGTGGCAGTCAAGAGAAAAAAGCAAAATGATTACCTAGGCCCTATACCCTAGTCTTAAATACACTCCGAAGTTGAAACGTTTTGAGTGTACTTACTAATTTGAAAGGTGTATCCCAATGATCAGAGGCCAGAGAAGTAAAGACATACCTGTCACCTGATATTGTAACCAGATGATACCACAGCCAGTCTGGTGCTACATCTCCTCTGATGGAACTCATCTGGTTCTGGTCAGAGAAGACTTTGGATATTGTGGAATCTGGCTCAGCACTTCATCTGGGACAAGTGTCACCTGGTGTATACCTCATCTGGAGATATTCCTTCTCTAATATGTCTAATCTGCAGGTATGTTAGTTTAAGAAAATAAATGTATGAAGTAAAGTACTAAAACAAAGAATACTTCTCTGTTGTTCCCTCTAAAACAAATCTGTCTCTGGATCCAACAATCCTAACTCAAAAGCTAACTCTCTGAATCTGGTCTCAGCCAAAGGCTTGGTTAAGATATCTGCTCTCTGCTTCTCTGTTGCAATCTTTTCCATCCTTATATCTCCCTTCTCAACATGATCTCTGATAAAATGATGTCTTATATCAACATGTTTACATCTGGTATAAAGAACTGGATTCTGGGTGATTGCAATGACACTATTACTATCACAGAATATAGGAATATCCTTAGCTCTAATCTGGTAATCCCTAAGCTGTTGACTAATCCAAAGTAGTTGTGAACAACAACTCCCTGCAGCCATGTACTCTGCTTATGTTATTGATGTAGCAACTGAAGTCTGCTTCTTAGAAAACCAGGATACCAATTTATTCCCTAGAAATTGGCATGTTCCACTTGTAGATTTTCTATCTATTCTGCATCCACCATAATCTGAATCTGAATAGCCACTCAATTCTAAATTGTCATCTGCAGGATACCACAAACCTAAATTCACTGTTCCCTTAAGATACTTCAATATCTTCCTAGCTGTTTCCAAGTGAGTCTTCTTGGGGTTAGCTTGAAATCTGGCACAAACACCTACGGCAAAGGTAATATCTGGTCTGCTCGCAGTCAGATACAAGAGAGAACCAATAAGTGCTCTGTACTGAGTCTGGTCCACACTATCTCCAGACTCATCTGGATCCATATTGAAATTTGTCATCATAGGAATCTTGGCTGCTTTGCTAAATCCTACTCCAAATTTCTCTAACATGTTTCTGGTGTACTTAGCTTGATTAATAAAAATTCCCTTCTCTGATTGCTTAACCTGCAGACCCAAAAAGTAATTCATTTCTCCCATCATGGACATCTCAAACTGTCCCTGCATGAGCTCACCAAACTTCTCACACAGCTTCTTGTTAGGGGATCCAAATATGATGTCATCAACATATATTTGGACCAGAAGGATGTCCTTTCCTTCTTCTTTCCTAAACAAGGTTTTATCAATCTTACCCTTAGTAAAACCATTGTCCAGAAGAAATTGAGATAGAGTGTCATTCCATGCTCTAGGTGCCTGCTTCAGCCCATAAAGAGCTTTCTTAAGCTTAAACACCTTGTCACCTTGTTCAAAACCAGGAGGTTGTTCCACATACGCTTCCTCAATGAGAATCCCATTAAGAAAGGCAGATTTCACATCCATCTGGTAGACTTTGAACTTCATGTGAGCAGCATATGCTAAGAACAATCTGATGGCTTCTAGTCTGGCAACAGGAGCAAATGTCTCATCATAGTCTATTCCTTCAGACTGAGAATAGCCCTGGGCCACTAGCCTTGCCTTGTTCCTAGTAATGACATCATTCTCATCTTTCTTATTTTTAAAAACCCACTTAGTGCCTATCACCTTTTGATGTCTTGGTCTGTCTACCAGCTCCCAAACATCCTGTCTGGTGAATTGATTCAACTCCTCCTGCATAGCAACAATCCAATTTGAATCTTTCAGTGCCTCCTTGATGTTCTTGGACTCAATCAAGGACACATAGCAACTGAATAAGGCAACTAAGTTAAGAGTTCTCCTAGTCTGGACACCCTTAGTTGGATCTCCAAGAATTAGGTCATTGGGGTGATCAACCAGGGTCCTCCTTCCCGTGGTCTTGCCTGGTTGATCATCTTCTGCAGTACCTTGGTGATTATCACCACCCGCAGAAGAGCTTCCCCCTACAGGAGTTCCAACCTCTTCTGGTTCTGCTCTTTGTGAAGGCTTCTGCTTCAGAGAACCAGGAGATGGGTCATCATCTGAATCTGAATCTGAGTCAAGAATAGGTGGATTGACTTTGATTACTCTGGGAGTAGTCTGATTCTGGGTCTCATCTGAAGACTTAGATTCCACCTTGCACTCAAAAGTAGATTCATAAAAAACAACATGAGGTGTTTCCTCCACACAAAGTGAATTCTTATTAAAAACTCTAAAAGCTTTACTGGTGCTGGAATATCCTAAAAATATTCCATCAGCCACTTTAGCATCAAAGGTTCTTAATTTAGATTTCCCATTGTCATGGATGAAACACTTACATCCAAAAACATGAAAATATGAAACAGATGGGTTTTTACCTTTCCATACCTCATATGGAGTCTTATTATGTCTCTGGGTAATTAGGCATCTGTTCTGAGTGTAGCAAGCTGTATTGATGGCCTCTGCCCAAAATCTCTGTGGAGTGCTGTATTCTGCCAGAAGTGTTCTTGCAGCTTCTTTGAGGGTCCTATTCCTCCTTTCTGCTACTCCATTTTGTTGGGGTGTTCTGGCAGCAGATGTCTCATGAAAAATCCCATGATCCTTGCAGTAATCTGCAATGTGTGAATTCAAAAACTCTGTTCCTTTGTCACTTCTGACTCTGACTATGCTCTGGTTCTGCTCATTCTGAATCTGCTTGAAGAACTCTGGCAGCTTAGTCATAGTTTCATTTTTCTTAAACAAGAACACTACCCAAGTGTATCTTAAAAAGTCATCAACTATCACTAAGGTGTACTTCCTTCCACTGAAACTAAGAGGAGAAACAGGTCCAAACAGGTCCATGTGAAGTAGTTGAAGTACTCTGGTTGTGGTTGTGCTCTGGACATCCTTAAAGGAAGTCTTGGGTTGTTTACCCTTCTGGCATGAACCACAAACCTGATCCTTCTTAAACACTTCATTAGGAAGACCTCGAATGAGACCTTTTCTGGCAATCTTATTCTGTGTTTTGAAATTAAGATGGCTCAATCTCTTGTGCCAAATCCAGCTATTCTCTGCAGATCCTTTTGCAACTAGGCAAGCATTTCTTGGGCAACTGTTAAAATCTGCAAGATAAATGTTACCCTTCCTCAAGCCTATTAGCAAAATATCATTATAATCAGAAGAGAAAACAGTGCATGAATCACTAGAAAACTTCACTGAGTATCCCTTGTCACAGAATTGGGATACTGAAAGCAGATTATGCTTGAGTCCTTCTACGTAGTAGACTTCATCTACAGATACTCCATTGAAGGTCAACTTTCCAACTCCTCTGGTGACGCCATAGTTGTTGTCACCAAACATCACTCTTGGTCCATTCAATGGCTTGAAATCTTGGAGATTATCTTTCTGGAAGGTCATGTGCTTGGAACATCCACTATCAATGTACCAGACATGGTTGCTTGAAAATCCTTTCTCCAATGGACTCTTATCTACCTGCAGAGAAATCAATTAGGTCCCCTACTAGTGCTGGGTCCTGATTGGTTAGTTGCAGGTTTTGTAGGAATCCATAGATAAAGATCATCCCTTGATGGATGAGGAGATCTTATCTTCCTTCCAAATCTATCTACCAGCACATGTCCTCTGACAATGACATATTGAGCTACTGGTCTGATAAGGACACCTTTCCTATAAACAGGTCTGGTGTACCTTTTAATAAGTATGGAACAAAATTCTGAGTTCCATTCTCTGGAGGCTTGTTTAAGACCATAAAGGCTCTTCTTGAGCTTGCAAACTAAACCAGGAGAGGAATGATAACCAGGAGGAGCATCCATATACACTTCATCACTGAGAAAACCATGTAGAAATGCATTGTTTATATCAAGCTGAAATAGGGGCCAATTCTGAGCTGTAGCCAAAGCAATGAGAATTCTAACAGTGGCTGGTTTAGCAACAAGTGAGAAGCTTTCATCATAATCAATACCAAGCTGTTGATGATAACCTTTTGCAACAAGTCGTGCCTAGTATCTATCAACTGAACCATCAGGATTGAGTTTGAGCTTAAAACCCCACTTACAAAGGATAATATGGTGGAACATGAGGAAGATCATCATCTAGAATAGAAAAAATCAAAGGATAATGTGAAGACTGAGATTTTGAAGAGTGATGATCTTTTCTAATCAAGGTGATTAGTGGCTGTTTTCTCTAGTTAAGATCACCAAACAGAAGGGAAACACATGCTCATAGAATCTAACATCCCTGTAACTGAAGATTGAATGTGTATCTAAATCATATCATTTGTAACATTTCTGGGAGGCCATATAACCAAGCATGATACATTTTGTGGCTCGAGGGGTAAACTTGGATTTGTGTGGGGTTATATTGGTGGAGAAACAAAGGCAACCAAATGTTCTTAAAAAGGAATAATCTGGAGCTTTAAGGTATAACATTTCATGAGGAGTTTTCCATGAAATGATTGGACTAGGAATCATGTTTATCAGGTAGGTAGAAGTAAGGATAGAGTAAGGCCATAATTTCATAGGTATTTTGGAATCAAACATCAAAGCTCTTGCAATATTAAGAATGTGTCTATGCTTCCTTTCCACCACACAATTTTATTATGGTGTGTATGCACAACTAGTCTGGTGTATAATACCAAGAGATGTAAAATATAATTAAGCATCTTTACTCAGAAATTCAGGTCTATTATCTGATCTGATGGTCTTTATGGTAGCCTTAAACTGTGTAATTACCAGTTTGATAAAATTTTGAATGGTGTGCAAAGTTTCAGATTTGTGTTTAAGTAGGAAGGTCCATGTTGATATGGTGTAATCATCAACAATGGTAAGAAAATATGGTGTGTTGGTGACTGAAGGATGATTAAATGACCCCCTAGATGTCTATATGAATTAGATCAAAAGCATTAGATGTACAGATTGAACTTGTTGTAAATGATAATCTTGTTTGTTTGGCAAAATGACAAGTTGAGCAAGGCATACAAGAAAGATCAACTGATTTATTCATAGTTGAATAATAACACAAGTGCTTGAGTACAGTAGTAGAAGTATGACCTAATCTCTTGTGCCATACATCAAGAGAAACATGCGATTTATGTGATACAATGCTAGGAACAGTGAAAGAGGAAAGTACATGTGGAGAAAGGCTATTAACATCAGAAAAGGGCATAAGTACATATAGCTTCCCAACCAACTGTCCAACACCAATAATTCTCTTACTCAGCTATTCCTGAATCTCACATTTAGAAGAAGAGAACAGGCTTGAAACTTGGCACAAATAGGACATCAAGGAGAATCAGAGAAGAGCTAAGTGTGATATGGCCATAATGTGTGACAGAAATGGTATCACCATTAGGCATATAAACTGATATGTGCTCAACTAAGGGCTTTAAACCAGATGTGAATAAAGATTTATCAAAAGACATGTGTGTACTAGCTCCAGTATCTAAAATCCAATTACCATGCTTCATTTTCAAGAGCATATAAGCTACAAGGAAGAGTACCTGCAAAATCTATCATATTTGCAAATGTGTCATGAGGAACAGACTGATCTCCATGAGAAACTGAAGCAGAGCAAAGTACTTAGCTAGTTCTTGTTGTATGATGTATACAAGGATGAAAATATCGCTATCGCAAGTAATATCGCAACTTTAAATTTACGGATATATCGATGGATATATCGATATCGCATATCGATATCGCAATTTTTTTGAAAAAAAGACGGAAACTTTATTAAAATTTTGGAAATTTAACATGAAATTTTAGGGAGTATTATAATATGATATTATGCATATGTTCATTTAAAATCACTATAAAATTACATGTTTAAAGTAGACATATAGATAATAGACTATATAAACACTGTTCAACGTAAAAAAAATTGAAAATATAATACTTAATACAATATAAGATATAAATACATAATACAATACAATATAAGATATAATGCATAATATAATACGAGATTGTGAATATTACATGATAAAATTCATTTAGTACCAAAATGATGACCTATGAGGTTCAAATAAAGAGTATGTAATGTCATCTTTGTCCAAATAATATTGACACCAACTCATTACATTGGAGTAATCCTAGATAAAGGGTATTAGTTGATAACCTATTAGTTATTTTTACTAAATGATATTAGTTTTTGAGGGTATTAGTTGTATTCACTGAAGGGTGCGAAGAACATTATTTATTTAACTAAAGTGTATCAGTTGGTTACACTAAAGAGTATTAATTGATTACACTAAAAAGTATTGTAAAGTGATTCATGTATGAACCAATTTCACTCTATACATACTCACTTTAATGCTAGGCCAACTTAGAAAAATAATAAACATATAAAAAAATAAACATAAAAATAATAAACACAAAAAAATCTCGATATTTTTATATATCCACGATATTTTGCGATATATCTGCGATATTTCGCGATACTCATTCATTTTTGTACTTCAAGTGAACCGATATCGATATCGATATCGATAACTTGCGATATATCGTGATATATCCGCGATACGCTGTAAAAAATACATTACACCCCAATATCCGTATCCCAATCTCAAAATTTGTGATATATCCGCGATATATCGCGATATTTTCATCCTTGGATGTATGATATGTACCCAGGGTTGCCTTCAGATTTAGAACTCTCCTCTAAGTAATTTGCAACTGCCTTCTTCGAACCTTTAAGTTTATCATACCACTCAGGATAGCCATGAAGTTTAAAACAATGTGAAGCTTCATACCTCTTCCCTCCAAAGTGAGTACAGGTAAGTTTATCCTTATCCTTCTTAGATCTGTATGATTGAGAACCAGAATTACCTTTGGTCCATGAGTTGTTGCTGAATCTAGCTCCACCTTTTGCCTTGCTGAATAAAACAGGTGTATTATCAACCTTCTCAACAGTGTTCTGTTGTTCAATCCTTTGTATGGTGGAGTAAGCCTTGTTGACTGAAGGCAAGGGATCAAGCATGAGAAGTTGGTTCCTGACAGCTTCATATTCGGAATTCAGCCCCATAAGAAATTGGATTAACCGATTGCTCATCTCCTTATCATGAAGTTGTTTTTCTATTTAACATATGCAGTTTCCACAGATGTATCCCTTGATTCTTGAGAACTCATCAAGTTCATCCCACAGCCTCTGTAGTTTACCAAAAAATACTTGCACATAATCATGTCCTTGCTTTAGATGATACATATTTTGTTGAAGCTGAAACAATTTAGTACCATTTGTAACATCAAAACGTTCACAAATGTTGAGCTAAAGGATACGAGCAGATTTGCATGATATGAAGGAATCAACTAGATCTTTTGATATAGCACTAATAAGCCAACAGGAAACCATGCAGTCTGCACGTTTCCAAGTAAGAAATTCATCAGTAGCCCGATCAACAAGAGCCACCACCGATCTATTGATGTATCCTAGCTTAGCCTTTGCACTAAGAGCAAGGTAGACAACCTTACTCCATGAGACGAAATTGCGGCCATCTAGAGTAATTGAAATCGGCTTCATACCCGGGAATCAGAGGTATGGAAGTGATTCTGATCATTGTTGCTTAAGAATTCAGAGGAAGAAGAGGAATTCAGCGCATGCCACACATTATCGCGTTGAATTGCCATGACTACCGAAAAAAAGCTAGGCTTTGATACCATGAAGAAATATGGAATGAAACTGAGAAGAAGGACAAATATGGAAAATGAATTCATGTATTCATTGATAATGTGTACAATGAGTGAGTTACATCTTCTATTTATAAGCATAGCAATGACTAGTTATGAATTAGAGAAAAAAGTTTTTTTGGTCCCATAACTTATCTTGTGTCCAATTTATGTCCCAAAAAATTTAACTGTTCAATTTTGGTCCCATAACTTATTTAGTTGTCCAATATTGGTCCCAATTTCACCGGAAAAGCCAAAACAACGTAGTTTTATGTCACGCGTGACCCACGTTTCGGCCAAAATTGGGGATTTCTGTTGCCCATGCTGACGTGGCGCTGACTGTATTTTTTTATTAATTATTTTTATTCAATATTTGTTTCCACCCCATTAAATAATTAATAAAATTAATTTTAAATAAGATGCCACTCAATACCAATTCAAACTTACGGTTTTTCTAAACCAATTCAAACTCACATTTTCTAAATAAATAATACATAAAATAAGAGAAATTGAATTACATGAACAAAGAATTCACATCGTCATTTCAAAGGCAGACTCTTAGATACCCTTCTTGAAATCCGATTTCAATCTTCCCTATTTTTTTTTTTAATTTTGAAAATATTGATTTGAATTGGCTTAGTAAATCCGTAAGTTTGAATGGGTATTAAGTTGATATCTTATTTAAAATTAATTTTATTAATTATTTAATGAGGTGGAAACAAATATTGAATAAAAATAATTAATTAAAAATAAAGAAAAAATACAGTTAACGCCACGTCAGCATGAGCAACATAAATCCCCAATTTGGCCGGCGCGTGAGCCACACGTGACATAAAACGACATCGTTTTGACTTTTCCGGTGAAATTGGGACCAAAATTGGACAACTAAATAAGTTATGGGACCAAAATTGAATAGTTAAATTTTTTGGGACGTAAATTGGACACAAGATAAGTTATGGGACCAAAAAAACTTTTTTCTCCTATGAATTACAATGTAACTGCATAACCGAATCTAATAACTTCTTTGATAACTAACTTGAGTATGCATTGTGTACTGCACAAGTCAGCTCCCATGTGTGTGAGTGTGAGAGTTTGTTAGGTAGTTAGCGAGCACGTGAGATGATGAGATGATGAGCCGTTGAGCATGTATGCATGTGCTGCATGCATATGCTATTTCTACAGTATTTGCATTTTAAGCTCAATTTTGATTTTGAATTTTTCAAAATACACACTAACATTCATAACTGTTTTTTTTCAGTTGGAGTATTACTGATTACTTCTTAAAGTATCACTAATTACTTTTTGGGGTATCACTGATTACTTCTTGGGATATTATTGATTTATGCTTGGGGTATTTTTTTTAATCGAAGTGCATATACTAGACCTACCCATATCTAATTGGGTAATGTATATTGTGAATCAATTCACAGTAAATTTGTTTGTTTTGTATTTTATAAGTAATTTTTTAAAGAATATTAGTTACTGTATAAAAAAAAGTATTCCCTCAGTCTCAAGGTTGTTTGCTACATTAAGTATTTTACCATTCTAAACTAAATTGAGTTTAATTAATGAATGTGAATTAGTATGCGTAAAGTAATAACATGAGATGTAAGTATACTGGTGTAGGAAATGTTGGTGATCAAATTTAATCGTGAGGATTAGCGGCTGTTTTAGTTCGGTTTAGGATCACCAAACAAGGACGTGTGATTGATTATCACCGTAAATGATAAATTGAAGGTTCGGGTTGTAAAATTGTAAATACGAGAGTCGAATCCATATTTATTTCGTATGTGTGCACGTTTAGGTGTGTTTGTGTGTGTTTTGGAAGTATTTGTGTATTTGAACTTCTATTTCTTAGCTGGAGAACATGTATTTATAGAGACTAACAAGCAGAAGGTGTCCAAGACTCTTGGACTTCCTAGCTTGCATGCTAGACAAGTGTCCTTTGACCTTGTTTGACCTTATCTAAAGTTGAATCCTAGCTACAAAGTCTTCTTTGGTCTTATCTCGGACTCATTGTTGTTCGTCCAGGTCGGCTTGATTTGCCCAGAAGGATCTTTCAGTAAAAGTTGTTCGCCTTTTGAGGATATGGCTTCAAATATGTTCGCCTGTTTTTCTTGTTGAGATGAGGTTTGGAATCTTGGTTCCTTGTTCGTCTACATACACCACTCAGGCTGGTAGATACACCACCTTTTATCAATGTTGCTCGTCACCAGTGGTTTAGCGGAATGTTCATGTCTGGTCACGGGTCTTAAAACCTGCTCGCCGATACGTTTTTCGTCAAAATAGTTGTTCGTCAATTTATACACCCTCTAAATTGATTTATGCACCCCAATCTGGATTTTCTTTATTAAGTGCTTAATCCGTGTTCTCGAGTTTCTTTATTAAGTGCTTAATCTTTGTTCGCACCACAATGATTGATGTTCGCCTATCAACAATTACCCCCTATTCTGGCTAGGCGTTGCTACAGACGAGCATCTTTAGGCGAGCTACAGTAGTTAGGATATTAAACTGATTAGGATTCGGACGAATATCATTGAATTTGGTGAGCACCAATAGGTTCGTTGTTTCATCTCCCCAAGGTCTGAGGGATGCACGAGGATGACGTGGGCGGCATGATTGTGCGCCGCCCACGCGCGATCAGTCCCGAGGCCACGCGCCCCTATATTTACGCGTAGACCCTCCACCTTTTTCTCGAATTCGCAAATAAACCCCGCTTTTTGACATCCTAATCCCCAACTTTTAGGGAAATTGCGGGTTTTACCCCGCATTTTCGATTGGTATAAATAGAAGTGGGAAATGAAATTTTTCCCACTTCTTTCTTTCGTGCTACAGTGCTCTGTCGACTCCAAGCTTTCTCTAGTGATTTCAAGCATTTTCCGATGGGATTACTTCAATTTCGTGTCTTCGATTCAATTCCAAGGTAGTATTTTTGTTTTAATCACTCGATTTTCTCTTGTACTTCTTTTTCCTCTTCAAAAACCTCCATTGCCGCCGTGTGGAAGCTAGCGCCGCTGTCTTCTCCAGAAACCACCGTCGTCTGCAAATTTTTCCGCCGCCGTCTGTAGTCTTCCTCTCTTTTTCCCTTATTTTCCTATGTCTTCTCAGTCGAGCAACAAATCCAAAGAAACCCTTGATCCCCTTTTTCCCATTGTGACATACGAAAACCAACCCCCGTTTGAGATTTCCTCGGCATCGACCCCCAACGTTAACTCAGTTGTTCGATCGATGGAGGACACTGGTGCTCGCCCATCTGGGAGGGAAGTAGTGGTTGTTGCAAGCAGGGATTCCGACGAGGGCTCTTCGTCCAACTCCGAATCGGAGGAGGACCCTGAATTTGATGAACTCACTCGTGAGTTTTTGGAGGGGATAAACTTTCCACCCCCAAAGATGTTGGAAAACGAGATCCCAGTTGGAGTTGCTCGGCCTTTCGAATGGCGAGCATATGCGGAGGAATATGCAAACAACTTTCATCGCCCACAACGACAAGTGATGGACTTGGTGAAGACTGATTTCCAGGCGAGCAATATCAAAAGTGTTGTTCTCAAGGAGGATCTCGACTCGATCCGAGAGACCTACAAGATTCCTTACGACATTCATATGTGGGCCCCTAGGAGAAAGGAGAGAGCTGATCGCCCACCTCCAGGATGTACGGCGATCAACATTGATACGTTGATCGCTGGTCTGAAGCTGCCGCTGCCCCCAATTGTTGGTTGCTTTCTAGAGGCGACCAATCTTGCTATTACCCAGATCGCGCTGATTAGGTGGATAAACCTGCTCGATTCGATGTGCTTGTTCGCACTGGAAGGATACGTTGATCGCATCACTGCGGAGGAGATCAACTATCTCATGACGATCACCAAGTGCCCCATAGGCGAGGAAGGATATTACTATCTCAAGGCCCGGACTGGGTTTAAGATGGTAGAAGGGGTGCCGAACAAGATCCGGGACTGGAAGCAACACTTCTTCTTTATTGGGGGTGATTGGCGTGCATCTTCCGGTCCACACAGTGGCATTGGGCGAATAAAATCTCCCGCTTCTTATGGAAAAATTAAGCGTAAGTTTATCTCTGTTCGTCTTTGAACTGTATTGTTCTAATTTAACTTTTCTTGTTTGCTCGCAGACCCTCGATTGCTCAAGTGGAATTCAGAGGAGGAGGAGATTGGCTCAGAATTCTTGTTCACTTCTTGCTTGGTGCCTGCGCAATAGAGCGGATAGGACCATCCAATACTTGAGCGAGGAGAAGTGTCAGAGAGCTGCTTGCCTACTCACATACCCCCACCACCTAGAGGCCCAAGTTGAGGTGCCCCCAGGTATGAAATTTTACTAACTTACATAAGTTTTTTTTGTTCGCCTAGAAGGAATATAAAAACTTGCTCGCACATTTCATAGTCTGACTATTTTTTTTTAGCCGAGCAAGTTACGGTAGCAGTTCCTTCTTGCTTTGGTCTCCTTGAACAAAGGGTACATGAGATGCCTCCACCTAAAGGAAGGAAGATAAAGGGGGACCCCCCTCCAAGGTGCTTGCCATGACGAACAAACCCGAAGGGGCGAAAGTTCCTCGGCAGGCGGCACCCTTCGGCCATGCCCGACCAGCTTCCCCTCTCATTTCCCCTCCTCATGGGGAAAAACACTTAAAAAGGGATGATGGGACCCCTGTGGCGCAAGATGTCCCCGGTGGCGCCAAGGGGAAAGAAAAAGTGGGCAAGAATCTTGCTCGCCCCTAAGAAGAAGTTGTTCGTCGCTCCTCAGTCGAGTCTACTGAGAGGGCAGGCAAAGCAGGAAAGGATGTCACCCCATCCTGTGGCCCAGAGGACATCACTCTCCTCGGTTGGAATGATCGCAAATTTGCTGAGTAAGTATTCTTCTATGCCGAACAAGATCCATTTTTCTTTCCTTTTTATGAGTTTGTCTAAGTGTGATTGTTCGCAGATACCGGGCTGACGACCATCCTAGGCGAGCACATGTTGTTCATCAGTATGTCTGCTCCAAAACTCTCGTTAATATAAGGAAGATCCCAGGCGACCACGTCCGCAGGGCGACAGAGTTGATTGTCCGGGGCTGGACAAGACCCATGGAAAAGACTATCTCCATGCAAGGACTGCCTGATAATTTCCATCTCTCGATGATGCATCACGTCAACGGCCTTGTCACTGCGCAAAAGGTGATGGCCCAGTTGGCCGAGCAAGAGGAAGTTGTCCGCGGGTATGCAAGCACTGCTCGGCAACTTACGGAGAAGAAGGACAACATGATCAACATTTATGAGGCAAAGCTTACTCGCCTAAACAATCAACTTTCCCTCTCCCTCGATACCGAGAAGAAGTACCTTAAAGACATGCAAGGTTTATCTGCTGAACTGAAAGGCAAGGACGCCTTGCTCGGCGAGGAAGGGAAAAAGTTGTCCGCCACCGAACAAAGAATTGTGGAGCTCGAGGCAGATAATGCTCGCCTCAGGGAGGTGGAGGCCAGCACCTTCACTCGCGAGCAACTGGAGGCTGAGCTACAAGTCCGGTCTGCTCCCATCTCCAACTTAGGATACATCTGCGCTTATGCCGACTGTATTCGTCTGGCTAATGTGTACGATTACAAGGACATGGTGGAGGAGATGGACAACAATTTGACCGAGTTTGTGGAGAACTATCCCCCTCCAAACAACATCAAAATTCAACTGGGGGATATGGTTGAGTATGGGGTCAAGATTGATAAACTTGACCCTAGTATCATTGATACTCGTCCTCCAGTTCCAGCTGACGAGGGTGAGCAAGCTGCTGATGAGGAACCAGCTGCCACTGACGAACAGGCTGCTAAAGAGCTGGAGCAAAAAATAGCCGAGGACATGGCCAGGGATATGATTGTTGATCCCCCATCTGACCAACCTCAAGATCTTTCTCCCGCAGAGCAGCAATAGGTCTAGGGCTTAGACTAGTCTTCATTTTGTAATAGTTGTTCGTTTTTTGTAGTACTTTATATTTTGTACTATTTTTTAGGCTTCAAAGCCTTTTTGTTTTAATGGAATGTCTTCTTTTGTTTGCTCAATTTTCTTCCTATATGTTAATTGCTTTTACATTTCTGTTCAATGCCTTTACAATTATAACATATAATGTTGGGCTTTGTTCGATTTGAACTTTGCCTTTTAGTAGAATAAGGGTTTAGCCTTAGGTTCTGCTCATCTTAAAAGACGAACAACCTTTAAGTGGCTTTGGTCCTTAAAACGGACTTACACCTTGAGCTTTGGACTTTTCTCTTTGACGAACAACTATATTTACATCATAAAAAATTACAAGTGTTGTAAGACTGTTCATCACTAACATATACATTCTGACGAACAACTTTGAACACTAACCAAAACATGCTCGCTTATAATATTTTTGCCGAGCAACTTTGTCTGTAATTAAAAGATTATGAACCAGCACCAGACTATACAATGTGCCGAACAACCTTTCATTCTATACTTAGCAAAATTTTCAAAAAATTAGGCAAATTTTTTGTTTGCCTTACTTGGTTCACTTGCCCCCCAAGACAATTGTTCGCCCAACAATTGTGAATTGAACTTGTTCAACTTATTGATAGTACTTCTTCAGATGTACAGCGTTCCAGGAGTATTGGGCCGACTTGCCTTCCATATCTTCGATATCGCCATTAAGAAATTTATCTGTTATACGATACGGACCCTCCCAAGTTGGTCCCATTACACCTGGAGGTTGAGCGAACAACTTTCTTAGAACCAAATCCCCAACTCTGAATTCCCTGATTTTAACATGGGAATTATAATAGCGTTCTGCTCGCTGCTTATAGGTAGCATTCTTTAGCTCGACACTTAATCTTTTTTCTTCGAGCAAATCCATTTCAGTAGCTAAAGCAGAGTTGTTCGCTTGTTCATCAAAGTTGGTCGTCCTGATTGTGTTTGTCTTTAATTCGGTTGGTATCACAACTTCTGTTCCGAAAGCCATTGCAAAAGGTGTTTCTCCGGTGCTTGACCTGGGAGAAACTCTATATGCCCACAAGACTTCTGGAAGTTCTTCAGACCAACTACTTTTGCTCTCCGCCAATCGTACTTTCAACGTATGCTTAATGATCTTATTCACAGCTTCGACTTGTCCATTTGACTGGGATGATAAGGAGTAGAATAGTATTTCTTGATCCCCCACTTCGTGCAGAAGTCTCTCAACTCTTTCCCGTCAAATTGCGGACCATTGTCTGTCACAATGGTTTGTGGAACCTCAAAACGACAGACAATGTTCTTCCATATGAAGTTGATCATTTTCTGCTGCGTAATCTTTGCCATGGCCTCTGCTTCTGCCCATTTTGTATAATAATCGATTGCCACGATGGCAAATCGAACATTTCCAACTCCTGCCGGGAAGGGACCAATAATGTCCATTCCCCATCTTGCAAACAACCATGGGCTGTAAACTGACACGAGCTCCTGGGCCGGGGTATGAATGTTTGGTGCAAAAATCTGACATTGATGACAAGTTTTTGCTTTCTTTATTGCATCCTGACGTAAAGTCGGCCAATAATAGCCTTGTCTGATACTCTTATACGCCAAGGCTTGCCCCTCAGTGTGATTTTCACATACTCCGGCATGTATTTCTTCAAGTATTGCTCGTCCTTGCCCCCTAGGCAAACATTTGAGAAGTGGGATTGATATTCCTCTTTTGTAAAGCTGCTCGCCTACCAGAGTATATCTGGCGGCTCGCTTTGTTAGCTTGGTAGCTTCAAAAGAGTTGTTTGATTTTTCCCCATTTTTCAAGTATTTGACTATATTTGTCCTTCAGACTTCTTCTTCACTTGTTTGTTCGTTTAGTTGGTTGACATTATAACTTGTTGTTGATAGGTCGTTCATTTTTGTGATTATAATGTAGGCCAACTCTGCTGGCCCTTCACTTGTTGCTAGTCGGGCCAGCGCATCTGTTTGTGTGTTGCTTGTCCTTGGAATTTGTTCGATGAAGACTTGATCTAGAAAGGACATCAGATGAGCAACAATCCATTGGTATTCGATCATAAGATCGTCTTTGGCTTCATATTCACCTCGGACTTGGTTCACAATCAGTTGTGAGTCACCGAATACTTGCAACGGTCTAACACCCACGGCAAGGGATAGGTGAAGACCAGCAATGAGAGCTTCATATTCTACTTCGTTGTTGGTTGCCATGAAACCAAATTTGATCGCCGAGGTGAATATTTGCCTGTCAGGGCTGATCAGAACTACTTCTGCCCCCGAGGTTACATTTGTTGAAGATCCGTTAACATAAAGATGCCAGAGGTGATCAAGTCCTCTCATCGGATCTGGCTGGAAAGTTAGTTCGACTATAAAGTCGGCTAATGCTTGCCCTTTGATCGCTGTTCGAGGAGCATAGGTCACCCCAAACTGGCTAATCTCTAGTGACCATTTTAATAGACGACCAGCTGTGTCTGGGCGATGAAGAATCTGCCTGAGTGGGAAAGTTGTTAGCACTTCAACTTGATGATCAAAGAAATATGGTCGTAACTTTCTCACACTCATAACAAGTGCATACGCCAGTTTTCCTGTTGGGGAATATTTGATCTCCGCTTCGTGTAAAGCTTGGCTGACGTAGTAGATTGGTTGATGAAATTTGCCATCCTCCCGCACCAGAACGGAGCTGATTGCCACTTCTGACGCTGCCAGGTACAGATAGAGCTTTTCTCCTGGGATAGGTTTTGATAGAATTTTAACATCTCCCAAGTAGTCCTTAAGTTGGTCAAATGCCTTTTGACAGTTGTTAGTCCACTTGAACTTTCCTTTTTTTATGGCCTCGAAGAATGGACGACATTTATCTCCTGATCTGGATATGAACCGGTTCAAAGCTGCTAGGCATCCCGTGAGCCTTTGCACCTCTTTTACCGAATGTGGTGGTTGCATATCCATGATAGCTTTGACTTTTGTTGGATTGGCCTCAATCCCTCGTTGACTAACAAGATGGCCCAAGAATTTTCCTGAATGAACTCCAAAGCTGTTCTTCTTTGGATTCAACTTCATGTTGTAGTGTCGAAGAATTTCGAACACCTGGGTCAAATGTTGGAGATGGTCTTCTTTCTTGGGACTCTTAACCACGATATCGTCTATATAGACTTCTACCGTGTCTCCGATTTGTTCGTCGAACATCTTGTTCACCAACCTCTGATATGTTGCTCCGGCGTTGATGGGCCGAATGACATTCTTTTCCAACACAACAAGTTTTTGTTCATGTAAAATGCTATATTTTCTTGATTGTCTGGATGGATTGGGATTTGATGGTACCCGGCAAAAGCATCCATGAACGTTAGCATCTCGTGACCCACAGTGCTATCCACCAATTGATCAATATGGGGAAGAGGAAAGTTGTCCTTCGAACAGGCTGCATTCCGATCCGTAAAATCTATGCATAGCCTCCAGGTCCCATTCGGTTTTCGCACTAAGACTGGATTTGCCACCCACTGCGGACAGAGTGCTTGTCAGATTAGGTCGTTGTCTAACAACTTCTTCACCTCTTCATTCAAAGCTTGGTATTTGTCTGGGCCATATTTTCTTCGTTTTTGGTGGACGTACCTTTTTGCTTGATTGATATTGAGCTTGTGGCAAGCATGCTTTGGATCTATTCCCATCATGTCTGCATGAGATCAAGCAAAAACATCTAGATTCTTGCTGAATAATTCTTTCATTCAGGATCTGTAAGGCTCAGGGAGCTCTGATCCTATGTACAATTCGAGATCTTCATTTTCGGGATTGACTTTGAACGCCTCCAGTTCTTCGACTGCAGTTGCTCGTCGTTTTTGTCCTTTCCAACGAGGATCAAGTATTGGACCCTCAGGATTAAAATCATTTTTGATGTTCATGGGCTCTGCTCCCAGACGGGGCTCTAGATCGTCTGCTAGTTTTGACCCGTTGTTGTTAGTCAACATCTGGCCCTCCAGGTCACCTGGTGAATGTTGCTCGTCACCACTCCTTTGTTGTTCGTTAGATTGAAGTTCCCCATGGATGGTGATAAGTTGTTCGTCCAACACTTGCTCGTCAGAGTGTTGTTCGTCCGTATCCATATGGTCCTCCTCTGTGTCCATCATGCTCTCCAGTATTGATGGCTCATCGACAGGGTAATTTTTGGTGGCTTCCATCATGGATACTTGTGCATGTCTTGCTTGCAATTGCAGGAGACATTCACGGGCTTTTCTTTGGTCTCCTTTGATTGTGCCTGCGCCACTTGCTGTTGGAAACTTGATACAATAGTGATAGGTTGAACAGGCAGCTTTAAATTCATTCAAAAAAGATCGACCAAGAAACTCGTTGTAGGTTGACTCCTGGTCTACAACCAAGAAGTCAACCATTCTCGTAATGTTTTTCTCGGGTTTGTCGACCGTTACAAGTTGAACGGACAACCTAATCTCCCCTAACGGGACTGTTACAACATTTTCTAAGCCTAAGATTCTATGATTTGAATCTCGTATGTAGCCCGAATAATCTCCAAGTTGATCGAGCGTCTTTTTGAAAAGGATGTTGGTGTAGGCTCCGGTGTCCACCAACAATCTATGTACTCTGGTCCCCATGATCTTTGCGCAAATTCCAAGTCTTTTTTAGTGAAGGTTAATTCTGCTGTCTGCATGATGGACGGTTTAACCCCCATTTCTTGTACTTGGTCGATCGCTCATAATTTGGCTTTTCTTTTTCGGTTGGAGATTGACGGTCGTCCATCAGAACATCCTCCCGCAGGTCCTGTAGGTTCCATCATGTATATATCCTCTTATGGACGAGCAGCAACGGTAGGAACTGGTCGCCCGGGCTTATTATTCCTTTGAGGTGGACCATCCTCCTCATCCTCTGAGTTGTTCTCCCGGGCTCTCTTTCCAGGTTGCCTTTTGATGAAGTCGGAGAGCTTCCCCTCCTCATAGAATTGCCAAAGTTGCTTGAGCAAATCTCTACACTCGCTCGTAAAGTGCCCCACACTTTGATGGTAGGCACAATACTTGTTAGGGTTGAGTTTGCCAGTTTCTTGGCGGATTCTCCGGGGAGGGGAGAGCAACTCTTTCTCTTTCATATTTTCTTACACATTATCGATTGATACTGTTAATACCTGGTTCAACTTTTCCTTTAGTTCCGTCCCTTCGGTGAATGCCTTCATGTTCTTCGGGACTCTGTAGTCTGTTCTGCCGGGTTTTTTGTTGTTCTCCTTGGGTCCAGCTTTATTTTCCCCCAGGTTTGCTTGCAGGGCCTCGTGCATGGAAACAAATATGCCGGCTTGATTTCTGAACTCGGCATAGCTTTTTGGGCACTTCAGACATACCTCTTTCCACAACTTCGACCCTTTCTTCAACCCGGCCATAACAACAACAATTTTCGTATCTTCGCTTACTAGTTCCCCTTCCAACAGCACTTTGTCGAATCTTTCCATAAACGCCCGGTCTGACTCGTATTCATTTTGCTTTAAGTCCAACAACCGATATTTTTGGGATAGATACGACCCAGCAGTTGAGAAATGGGAGAGGAACTCTCGACTCAGTTGAACAAACGAGTGGATTGATGCTGGTGGCATCGCTGAAAACTACTTGTGTACTCGGTCCCCCAAAGTCAAGGGAAAATTCCGGCATTGGGTGACATCACTGACTCCCACATAAACCATGTAATCTGAATACATCGCTAAATAGACCCGGGGATCAGCAATGCCTTCATATTGTATGCTTGCCGGAAACTGAATCTTTTTCTGGATTGGGGCCTTCAATATGATGGATGATAATGGTGAGGATGGCATGCTGGTCATCCCCATCCCTCTTTGTTGATCCAGTTACCCCTGCATGCTCTCCACAACCTTTCTCAGGCTTGACAACTCATCTAAAGATGCCCCCTAGCTCAGAGGCTGTTCGGCGAGCAAAGGCACAAGCCTTTCTGCTCGTCGCAGTCCCTCACTCGGAGCGGGCATGTCCTGGAGCTAAGGGTGAGCAGAAAACCAAAAAAACTGAAAAATCGAACCGAACCGAGGAAATTCGGTCCGTTCGGTTCGGTCCAAAAAAATTCGGTTCGGTTTTCGGTCCAAAATTTTAAAAAATGCAGTCCGTTCGGTTCGGTCCGGTCCTAAAATTTTAAAACCGAACGGACCGAAAAAACCGAATGGACTGAATTTTATAATTAAATAATATATATATATATATATATATATATATATATATATATATATATATATTTGTATATGGACTACTAGTCATGATTGAATGAATTAAGTGATTTGTATACCAATCGAATGGACCAAATATTTGTATAAAATAAAAACCGAATGGACCGAATCTTTATAGTTTAAACATTTTGTTAGTAATTTGATAAAAAAAATTATATTAATTGCAGATTTGCATGATATTGGAGGATTGAAGCCAAGAATGAAGTGATTTTATATTTAAATTAATATTGTGTGATTTTAATTAAACTTCAAACTTTGGACTATGGTGTATTTGAGTGTTGAAGATTTTTATTGAACAAAATTATGTTGTATTCGTTTAAATATTAACATTCGACTATATTTCGTATTGTATGAGTATCTCTTTAAATTTGTTGGTATTGAATTAGATTTAATGATATTTATAATGCATAATATTTATTATATTGAAATACATATTTTTTTTATATAAAATGGTATTTTGGACCGAATTGACCCTAATGGACCGAATGGACCGAACAGAATTTTTTCGGTTTAGTCCGGTTCGGTCCTATCCCTACTTCGGTTTGGTTCGGTCCATACAAATAAATTTTCGGGTATTTCGGTTAGGTCCAAAAACTGGACCGAACCGACCATTTTGACCGAATGACCACCCCTACCTGGAGCTGTTTCCTAGTGTTGTTCGCCGCGTTTGGCCCTAGGCGCCTGAAAGCAGACTAGGACAGTCTTTCATGAACTGATGGTCCCGTTTTCGAAGGGCAAAATGGGAATTCAGGAGCATAGAACAAATTTTTTTTTTTAAACCTTTTACCTCAGGGAGTTCAGCAAGAGTGAGATACTCAAGTCACTGCTCTGCTCAGAGGCTGAGTTACCAAGTCAGTGAGAAGGCTTGGAGTCTCATGCTCTGAGCAAGGACAGTGGCTTGAGATGCTAAACTCTCGAGTGCGTTAAAAAAAATATAGCTTGCACCTTGACTGAGTTCAGTGACAGAATACTCAAGTCACTGCGTTGCTGAGAGTCAGAGCTGTCAAGTCAGTGATGAGACTTGAAAGCTCAGGCTCTCAACAAGGCAGTGACTCGAGAGACTGAACTCTCGAGTGCTAGCCTAAGCTTGTCAGTGAGATTGGTTCTCCCTGACTAAAATACTTAGCTAATCTTCTTTTCAAACTTTCCAAGTACACTCAGAGAGCATACACTACAAATAATTAGCAAGTGCTTAGACGATAAACAACGCTCAGTTTAACGTGGTTCAGAGACTCAAGCTCTTACATCCACGGCCTGATTTAACAGGAAATCCACTACTGGGATTCTTGTTTTTAACGTGCCAAGGTGCACTTACAACTGGACTCACGCCACTCCCTGGGCTGCCTCTCCTCACCTCACTACAAACCTAACATTCTCTGAAAGGGTTTAGTTTGGTTTGGTTTTCTCCAACTAGGTGAGGTTTTCCTTTACAATGTGTTAGCCTTAAAGCTAAGATTAGGAAAACCTCTCTAAGCTAAGAGTTACAAGCTTGACACTCAATGAATATAAGTGATAACCCTAAAGGTCAGTGTCGTGGGTGTGTAACACTTCCTTATGACTCCCTAACAACTAACACACCCTCACAGCTTGTAGGTGTTTATTTTCTTCTTTCACACCCTTACAATGAAGCTATGAGCTTGTATTTATAATGGGGATTCAAATGTATCCGTTGGAGGGAAGATACATTTGAATCCAACATTTAATGGTTTCAACCACTTTTCTTGGAAATCGGCCTTTGTCAGTGTCAGAGTTGCTGCCTTGTGCTGATTGGTCCACGTGGCCTGGATTCACGGATCTTTGACTCAGTGGGTTGACCAAGACCCACTGACTTTAGGTAGCTTCCTCCTTCACTGACATGATGATCTTCAGTGGACTGAACGTCTTCAGTGTAGTTGTCCTTCAGAGACTGTTTGAAGATCATTCCAAGAAGTTTGTCATAAGGCTGAATGACAAACTTCCCTGACCACAGTAGCCTGACACCTTCAGGGCCTACTTGGTGCAGCACTGATCCTCCTGATCATGCTCTTCACTGAGTGGTCCACCTGACTTAGCTTAGATCAGCCCGGTTTACACTCAGTGGGACATCCTTCAGGCTTCTCTTCTGGTTCAGGTCTCTGACTTGGCTTCAGTCAGTTCTCTTGGTGTTATCTTGATTTCCTCAGGCTGTGTTGCAGAGTTCCCCCTCACTGAGTTCCCCCTCAACTGAACAGCCTATTCTACTGAAAGCTAATCTAGCCTGACCTGATACAAAAGATGCTAACCTGACTGCTTTCAAACCTATTACAAGTTGTTTTGGAAAATCATCAAAACTAAAACATATCCCAACAATTTCCCCCTTTTTGATGATTCCAAAACTTCTAACCAAATGATTTTCTATTACAAGAATAATGTCAGAACACAAGTAATAGTTTGAAATATGCAGAAATTCCCATAGTTTAAAACATTTAAGATCTATTCGGTTGACCATTTTTCTTAACAAAACTGGATTAGTAGTCATGTGAACAACCCGCTCTGATACCAATTGATGGTCCCGTTTTCGAAGGGCAAAATGGGAATTCAAGAGCATAGAACAAATTTTTTTTTTAAAACCTTTTACCTCAGGGAGTTCAGCAAGAGTGAGATACTCAAGTCACTGCTCTGCTCAGAGGCTGAGTTACCAAGTCAGTGAGAAGGCTTGGAGTCTCATGCTCTGAGCAAGGACAGTGGCTTGAGATGCTGAACTCTCGAGTGCGTTAAAAAAATATAGCTTGCACCCTGACTGAGTTCAGTGACAGAATACACAAGTCACTGCGTTGCTGAGAGTCAGAGCTGTCAAGTCAGTGATGAGACTTGAAAGCTCAGGCTCTCAACAAGGCAGTGACTCGAGAGACTGAACTCTCGAGTGCTAGCCTAAGTTTGTCAGTGAGATTGGTTCTCCCTGACTAAAATACTTAGCTAATCTTCTTTTCAAACTTTCCAAGTACACTCAGAGAGCATACACTACAAATAATTAGCAAGTGCTTAGACGATAAACAACGCTCAGTTTAACGTGGTTCAGAGACTCAAGCTCTTACATCCACGGCCTGATTTAACAGGAAATCCACTACTGGGATTCTTGTTTTTAACGTGCCAAGGTGCACTTACAACTGGACTCACGCCACTCCCTGGGCTGCCTCTCCTCACCTCACTACAAACCTAACATTCTCTGAAAGGGTTTAGTTTGGTTTGGTTTTCTCCAACTAGGTGAGGTTTTCCTTTACAATGTGTTAGCCTTAAAGCTAAGATTAGGAAAACCTCTCTAAGCTAAGAGTTACAAGCTTGACACTCAATGAATATAAGTGATAACCCTAAAGGTCAGTGTCGTGGGTGTGTAACACTTCCTTATGACTCCCTAACAACTAACACACCCTCACAGCTTGTAGGTGTTTATTTTCTTCTTTCACACCCTTACAACGAAGCTATGAGCATGTATTTATAATGGGGATTCTAATGTATCCGTTGGAGGGAAGATACATTTGAATCCAACATTTAATGGTTTCAACCACTTTTCTTGGAAATCGGCCTTTGTCAGTGTCAGAGTTGCTGCCTTGTGCTGATTGGTCCACGTGGCCTGGATTCACGGATCTTTGACTCAGTGGGTTGGCCAAGACCCACTGACTTTAGGTAGCTTCCTCCTTCACTGACATGATGATCTTCAGTGGACTGAACGTCTTCAGTGTAGTTATCCTTCAGAGACTGTTTGAAGATCATTTCAAGAAGTTTGTCATAAGGCTGAATGACAAACTTCCCTGACCACAGTAGCCTGACACCTTCAGGGCCTACTTGGTGCAGCACTGATCCTCCTGATCATGCTCTTCACTGAGTTGTCCACCTGACTTAGCTTAGATCAGCCCGGTTTACACTCAGTGGGACATCCTTCAGGCTTCTCTTCTGGTTCAGGTCTCTGACTTGGCTTCAGTCAGTTCTCTTGGTGTTATCTTGATTTCCTCAGGCTGTGTTGCAGAGTTCCCCCTCACTGAGTTCCCCCTCAACTGAACAGCCTATTCTACTGAAAGCTAATCTAGCCTGACCTGATACAAAAGGTGCTAACCTGACTGCTTTCAAACCTATTACAAGTTGTTTTGGAAAATCATCAAAACTAAAACATATCCCAACATGAACTGACGGGCGAGGTTGCTCAAATGTTGCTCGCCCGTCTCCTGCTCCTTGGCGAGCAACTTTTTCTTGATTTTGGGGTTGGTCAAGCCTGTCCTGGGCACTGGAACGAGTTGTTCTGTGGCTGGACAATGTTGCTCGCCCCCGTGCAGACTCAGCCTAACCCTCTGTTTGGTTGGCCACTTTAGCCTTGCCCTTATCCCGCCGGACCTAAGCACTGTTCACCTCCTGTTGTTCGCCCCTAACAGATCTGGCTCTAACAACCTCCATGAGTTTAGCCCTAGACCTTGCTTGTGAAGGTCTATTCTGTTCTTGCTGTTTTTGAATAGCCTGGAGAGTAGCAATGGTTTTAGCCAGTTCATTTGGGTTGTTCGCTAGGGCCTCCATTTCTGGTGGGATGTTGTGAGTTATGGTCGTATGTCGTGATTTGTTTGCATGTCTGGGTTCATGATCTTGATGGCCTGCTGATGAAGCTCGAGTGGGAGATGTTCTCCTTGATAAACGTGAACCTTGTGTTTATCTAGATTGAGGCATCCTGATTTGAATTATCTCCTCAATCTTTGAGTCTTCAAATTTAATATTGAAGAACACCAAGAACACCTTCGTTTGAATCTTCAAGAATCTCTTGAGGATTCCTTCAAATCTCCAAGTTTTCTTACTTGAAGTTCTTGATTAATCACACTTAACCGGAGGTTCGGCCCCTTCCTCTAGCGCCAATTTGTTGGTGATCAAATTTAATCGTGAGGATTAGCGGCTGTTTTAGTTCGGTTTAGGATCACCAAACAAGGACGTGTGATTGATTATCATCGTAAATGATAAATCGAAGGTTTGGGTTGTAAAATAGTAAATACGAGAGTCGAATCAGTATTTATTTCGTATGTGTGCACGTGTAGGTGTGTTTGTGTGTGTTTTGGAAGTATTTGTGTATTTGAACTTCTATTTCTTAGCTGGAGAACATGTATTTATAGAGATTAACAAGCAGGAGGTGTCCAAGACTCTTGGACTTCCTAGCTTGCATGCTAGACAAGTGTCATTTGACCTTGTTTGACCTTATCTAAGTTGAATCCTAGCAACAAAGTCTTCTTTGGTCTTATCTCGGACTCATTGTTGTTTGTCCAGGTCGGCTTGATTTGTCCAGAAGGATCTTCCAGTAAAAGTTGTTCGCCTTTTGAGGATATGGCTTCAAAGTTGTTCGCTTATTTTTCTTGTTGAGATGAGCTTTGGAATCTTGGTTCTTTGTTCGTCTACATACACCTCTCAGGCTGGTAGATACACCACATTTTATCAATGTTGCTCGTCACCAGTGGTTTAGCGGAATGTTCATGTCTGGTCACGGGTCTTAAAACCTGCTCGCCGATACGTTGTTCATCGAAATAATTGTTCGTCAATTTATACACCCTCTAAATTGATTTATGCACCCCAATCTTGAATTTCTTTATTAAGTGCTTAATCTGTGTTCTTGAGTTTCTTTATTAAGTGCTTAATCTTTATTCGCACCATAATGATTGATATTCGCCTATCAATAGGAAATATAATATTGCAAAAAATAATATTGTTATATTGTCATTTATAGAAATATCGATTGGGTAAGGATTGATGTAGTTTTAACAAGTAGCAAACACGTTTGGGATAGATGGAGTATCGTAATAGTTTATAATGAAAATAGGTAATATAATTTTGAATTGTATAGTAAAAATATATATATTTTGGTCAGGGTATAGTAAAAATGATTTAGTGTATGATTTTAGATTTATTTTTGTCTAAATTTATACGGTTGCATTAATATATATATATATTAATATATATATATATAAAATAAAATTGATTTATATATGAATCATATAAGAGTATTAATTATTTTTACTAAAAAGTATTAGTTGTTTTCACTGAGATAGTCTTAGTTTGTTTTCACTGTGCAACTAAGACTATTTAGTGAAAACAGTTAATATTTTTCAATGAAAACAATTAATAATTTTTAATGAAATGACCAAACCCTTCATAATTCATGTATGATCTATTTACACTCTATACTCTGTGTGTATATATATATTGATGAAATTGCTTTTAATAGGATATAAGTCTAAAACAAAGAGTCAATCAAAAAATCTAATGGGGCAGTTATTAATTGATACAATCTATAAGGCTTAAATTCAAAATGGGTGGGTAGTTATCCCATGGAACGTTTTAGTACATTTGGCGGGTCCCATTTACTATCCAAAAACCCATTTTCATACAATCGTGCAAAATTTTAAAAAACTGAAAAGTTTCTCGATTTGACATCAAAGTTGATGGGTATACAGTCTATTTTCGTAGACCCTATGCTTGCTATGTGTGTATTTCCAAGAAGACTTTAATGCAAGCCAAGAACTCCATTATTCATTTACAATTCAGACAAAAAGACCCAAGAACTTTATTATTCATTTACAATTAAAAAACTCTCCCAAAGCTTTGTAGCGGCAAGAGCGCGGTGTATTTCTTCCCCAAAAAAATCTCGAAGCTCAATAATAATTATAGATTTCTAAAGGTTAGTCGATGCAATTAATTTCTTACCTATGGGTATTTTTTGTGTATTTATTCAAATTCTGGCCGATTAAAATTAAATTTTTGGGTATGTTTTACTAAAGAAACTACCAAGCACTTCAATGCTTGATGAGCGATTTAAAATTTCTTGATGTGTTCAAAAATTTTATTTTCGCAAAGTACCAATTTTAGGTTAGATTTTTGAACATATTACATTTTTTTCTGAACGGTTGCTTAAAATTTGTTATTTTTCCATCTAAATTATATGAAATCCTAGTAGAAATCATGGTGCGAAAACGAAGTTCAGAGACTACAATGGACAGTGACGAAGATGATTCTAGTAGAAATCCAAGAACAAGGAGGTGTCATGATTCTCGAAAAGTTAGATTGGGCGTGAGAGGTATTATATAGTTTTTAGTCTAATTAATTATTTCAGATTTCTGATCGTTCTTGCACTTAATGGTGTTTATTTCTGTTTATGTTTAATATTAAAAGGGTCTCCGATCTCTAAGAGAAGATGTAACAAACGTACTGCAAAACACAAAAGTAAGTCTGTTACTCCACATTACATTTTATTTTTATTTCCCAATTTGTAATATATAAATATTAATGTTTTTTCTGTATTTTTTGACTTAGAAGGGAAAGATTTGAAATATGTGAACTCAACATCTGAATCAGGTATTTTGAAAGTGTTGTGGCTCTATTTCTTTTTAGAAATACAGAACTAATGGTTTTTTTTTATAATCATATAGAAGATGATTGTGGCAATGCTGGAAGGTCTAGAATTCATCATAAAAGAGAGGATAGGAGGAGTGAAAGAAGAATGCAAAGTGATGGTATGTGTAATGTTTTATGTACAGGCTATTTTAGATGTTATATTGATCAAATTCAATAAAGTTGAGAAAATGGTCAACTATTTTAATGCAGGCAATTTGAAAGGCCGGAATAAGATGCGTAAAGATAAAATATTGCCAAAACATGATTCTGATAATGCTTCGGATTATGTTGGTAAGTAACCTAATTTTAAAGATAATACTATCTATAGTATCCAAATGCAAAATTGTTCAAAAAGTTCAATTCTGTGTAATCATTGTTCAGGGACAAGGAGTAAGAAGAATGAAAGAAATATGTACAAAGGGAAAGGAAAAAGAAGGAGGAATGAAACTGAAACTGAGACTGAAACTGATGGTATGATATGAATTTTAGACAAGTTATTAGGATGTATATGACATAATTTGACAAGTTATATAGGTTGTATATGACATAATTTCAAATTTTGTTGGACAATGTAGATAGTGAGATTCGAGAAAGGCGAAAGCATAAGGGGAAAGAGAAGGTGAATGTGACCAAAGAAGGTATGTTATTTATAATTACATACAACACATTAATTTTATAGATTGGACACTATGTTTAGATATATTTTATTTTTGGTCGATCTTGAAGCAGGAAGGAAAACACGGAAGACCAAAGGAAAAGAGAAGTTGGTTGATGATGATTCTACAAGAAAAATTGCAAATGATTACAAAAGATTACCAAATAACAATGTTGTACGAGCGATAAACTGTTTTGGTGAGTTTCATAAAATTGTTTTAGTTTGATTTCGGAATTAATTCAATTAAATGTTGTAATTGATTTAATTCTTAAATGTAGTTGGGTTGGATGATGAAAAAACCGACACATATTATCGGTCTAATCTACGAACAGCAATTAAGGAGCTTAACACTTTGGAACTGGGAGAAAGACACATTGCAGCCTTGAAGATGACTCCATTTTGGCTATTTTTTGAGGCGGTATACACAAGGGACCATGGCAGATTGTTGATTAGATGCCGAAAGTATGAAGAAGACATTATGAAAATTGTGCGGCACTTTGATTTTGAGTCCCTGTCATTTGTGATTGGTGGTCTTAAGGTTCCGTTGTTGAGCACTGATGTACAACTTATTTTTGGAATAAACGGTGGGAGGAAGCTAATAAATGTGAAGTCAACAGAGTATGCAACACCAAAATGGGTGGAAAGATGTTTTAGCAATGAGCTTGCCAAGCAAGGGAAAAAGTTGGTGCTCTATAAGAAACCTGTTTTGGAGAAGATTAAGTCTACAATCTTACTTACTGATGATGAGAGCTATAGAGACGTTGCAAGACTGGTGCATTATTATCTGTTAGCCATCCTATTTTCACCAAACCAGAATTGCTCTGTTGGTCCTCGTGTGACTGAGTGTTTAGAGGATTTTGAAAGAATGTGCCGTTATGATTGGAGTGCGTACATAGTGGAGTTTCTGAAGTTACAAATCAAGGGAAGTTCAAATTTAAAGTTTGGAGGATGTGCCATGCTTATACCGGTAAATTATGTTACTGTATTCATCATGAATAGTAGTTTTGTGATATATAACTAATTATAACAGTTGATTATTTAACTTTTTCTTAATTTATGTGTTCAGTATTGGTTTTACGAGCACACGGACTTGGTTGACAAGAAGGACGAAGGATTGTTCCCGCGATTCCTTAAATGGGACCTTAGAGATCTAAATTATTATATCAATCGTGTGCGGCTTTCAAAACTGGGGAATGTAGGTCATATTCTTTGTATATTTCTTTATAGTTCAGTCTATGATTTTATACTACTAACCTATAATGTAATTGTAACTTCCCAGGTAAACAGAAACCTACTCCGACCTTCTGATTTAGAGAGGGAGAAGATACTATCTTTGCAGAGGTATCGTGAAAATGAAAGTCGAGCATATACTAACGTCAGTGATGAAGATATGTCAGATTTTGTTACCAGTGATGATGGATGTATTGAACAATCCAATGAAGAGCCTGTGGTGGAAAATACAAACCCATTGACTGATGGCACATTGCCAAACCCTGTTGGCACTGATGTCGTTCATCCAGCTCCACTTAGCGACAGAGAGTCAACCCCACCAGTTATAAGAAATGATGTGGTAGCAGGATCATTAAAAAATGGGGAGGATACAGATTTTTACATGCCATCATTCAGTCTTAATATGACTCAAATTGAGGCGGTGGAGGTTGCGGAAAAAACTATAAAGAGTGTTGTAGTGGAGTTGAAGCTATCGTTTGAGAAAGATGGGGATTGTGGTGTTCCAATTGATTGTCATGGTGTTAGTGGTTCAAAGATAGACATAACAGATGGTTTAATGGATAGTGTTTTAGGTAGTGGCGATGATTTTTGCTTGAGTGAGGACGTAATCCCAAATCAAGAGGGAGTGGCTGATGTTAGAGAGACTCCTGCCTCCTTGGGTTTGATTATGAAAGAATATGATTCACAGCAGCCGGGAGAGTACCTCGATCAAGAGGACGTGGACCAGGTTGGAGGGAACAACAAGTGGCCAGAATCTAATGAGGTTATTGAGGGAAGGGAAACAGGTGGGGTGTGGGATGGAAAGACTAATCAATGTAACCAAATTGGCGGGTATAGTAAGGAGGTTGAGCAGATGATAAAGGAGTTCGAAGTCCAGAGGCTTGCATTGGAAAATGAGATTAAAAAAAGGGACGAATACATTGTTCAACTTGAATCAGAGAAACAAGATTTGGCTGCCAAACTTGAGGAGTATACTACACCATCGGCAACACAGATCTTTTCAAATCCAGCAAATCTAGCAATGTTGGATGCTATCGAGGAAATGCATCTGTCGAGTGAGGGGAAGACTAAAGTTTGTGATGAGCCCAAACGTTTTAATGCCGTGGTGGATTACGAAGAAGGGAATCAGCCTTCAAATTTAAGCACGGATGCTGCTAATGAGGCACCGTGCAATGATGATCAAAATAAGGCTGCAGAAAAAACACCATGTCTGAAATCTGAAAAGGTTGTACGTTACCCCGAACCCAGTTCTCTAGCAAAACGTGTGAAAGGAAGAACTGCAAATGATGATAGAAAAGCTGTCATAGTTACTCCACATCCTAACACCAAGGAGCTTGTGCACTTGGTTGAATATGTGGATAGTGATGATAGTTTGGAAGAAAACAAAAATGTGGGAGGTACAAAGAAGAAAGCTAAGTTCAAGTGGGATCGAAACTCCATAGCAGTAAAGACAATGGATGCACGGGATAAGAGTCAGATCGAGGAACTTTTGCACACTAAAGGAGATGGGTATTTTGCATTTTCTTTCTGTTTGTTTATGTGTTTAATTTAATTCAGAAATTAGATGACCAACACAAATTTGCATTAATTTCTATTTTTGTAATTGAAGTTATGTGATCTGGAAAGGAGATCAGGCCATGGCTGACGTTCGAGTATCAAATTTGATTGCATTATTGCATAATGGACCGCTGTCGGACGGGGTATGTGATACCATTTGTTTATAGATTATGACAGGTTATACGTGTTGTAATATATTATTTCTTCGAAATGACAGGTTATTGATGCATGGGCGGATGTTATGCATTCAAAATTTGTAGATGCCCACGCTGCAGCTAACAAAACGATAGTATTCACTGCTAGTTGCTGGGTAAATATTTGAATATGCTTAGTTTATTTGTATGTTATAAATTTCATATACAAATGATTTTAGTATTGGCCTATTTTGGTGTGTGAAAATATAGGGATTGATTGATGGTGGGCAATCTGGGAATAAAAAAACGCTAGAAAATTTGATTGACACACGTCTAATGGAATGCATGAACATGGAATTTCTTATATTTCCTATGCTTGCTGGTGGTCCAAACTGTAGTAATAGGAGGGTGGGAGGGCATTGGACAATGCTGAAACTGGACATGCATAAAGGGCAGTGGCAATTCTATAATTCAATGTCGGCAAGACCGGGAGGGGGTACAGATCCATATTTAACAGAATCGTACGTTGTGGTAAGTGATTAAATTACATTTTGTTGTGTGAAAGTCTGCTTACGAAATTCTTAGCATTCATCACTTATTAGAACGCGTTTTTTAAATTCAAACACGCAGGTTAAGTATGTACATTCGAAGCTGCGGGACCACTATAAGAAGTACAGGCCTGCCCACCCTTTCCTTATGAAAAGCCTGGAGTTACCTGAATCTGAAAAGTGCATGCAACAGAGTGCGGGGTCGCTAGATTGTGGAGTAGTGGTATGTCAGTGGATTGAGCAGATTATGTTGAAGAGGCCTGTTAGAAAAGGACCATTAACTGAGAATTCGGCAGGAAAGTACAGGGCTCGAATGGCAAAACAATTTCTTAACCCCTGATATGGTGAGGAAATGTGTGAAAAATGCTTAGACTTTATTTGTTTTTGTGAGCAGCCAATATTTTGTGCTAAGAAGGTTCATTACTAATGTTAGTTGGTTAGTAGTTGACTAATATGCTTCGGATTTTATTTTGCATGGACACGGCAGATTATTAAGATGCTTTTGTATGGCTGTTTTTTTTTTTTTGTGCTGTAGTCTTTGGTGATGGGGATGTAATTATGTTTGATAGATTGGAACAGATGGTTATAACTACTTGGTTATGACAATGGTATTGCTATATATTTTAATGTTTTTGCACCATGAATGTTATTGCTATATATATTTTAATGTTTTGAATGTTTATAACTGATGGGGATTGTTTTGATTGTTATTGTTGTTTGGGCACTTAATAATGTTTAAATATGAATATATATTCATGTTCAGATAATTTGCATATTTGCCTATGTGTGAATGTTGATTTGTGTAAAATGTTTATGTTCAGACCCTGATAGGTTAGTGTGCAGACCCTGATAGGTTTTGTGTTCATTATTAATGTTCATACATGTGAAAGTTCAAAACATATTAAATGAATTCTCATATAATGTGAATGTTTAGATACTTAATGTTCATTTATGTGAATGTTCAGATAATGTACACATGAGTCTTTGTTTCTGTTCATTTGGGTAAAAATGTTAATGTTCAATAAATTGTATGTTTATGTTCAATATCCTTGTTCATATTTGTATATGTTTATATTCAAATTTTAAGATTAATTATCAGAATTTTATAGGATTATGTTAATTACTAATGCTCATAAGTTCATACTTGTGTATGCTTATGTTCAGACTTGTGTATGCTTATGTTCAGACTTGAGTGCTTATGTTCAGACTTTTGTGTGCTTATGTTCAGACTTTTGTGTGCTTATGTTCAGACTTTAGTATGCTTATGTTCAGACTTGTGTATGCTTATGTTCAGACTTGTGTATGCTTTTGTTCAGACTTGTGTATGCTTTTGTTCAGACTTGTGTATGCTTTTGTTCAGACTTTAGTATGCTTATGTTTAGACTTGTGTATGCTTATGTTCATATTTTAAAAGGAGAATAAGCTTATGTTCAGACTTGTGTATGCTTATGGTTATTATCATTGTTCAGATATGAGGTGTGCTTATGTTCAGACTTGTGTATGCTTATGTTCAGCCCTTAGTATGCTTATGTTCAGACTTGTCTATGCTTATGTTCAGACTTGTGTATGCTTATGTTCAGACCTGTGTATGAACATGTTCAGACTTGTGGATGCTTTTGTTTAGACTTGTGTATGCTTATGTTCAGCCTTTAGTATGCTTATGTTCAGACTTGTGTATGCTTATGTTCATATTTTAAAAGGAGAATAAGCTTATGTTCAGACTTGTGTATGCTTATGGTTATTAGCATTGTACAGACTTTTGTATGCTTATGTTCAGACTTGTGTATGCTTATGTTCATACTTGTATATGCTTATGTTCATATTATAACATGAACACGTTCATATTATAAAATGCGCATGTTCATAATTTTTTGTGGGTTTTGACATGTTTTAACATGAACATGATCATTTTTTATAAATGTTAAAATTTTATATATTATTGTTCATATAGAACATACACATGCTCAATTCATCGAGGTACATTTTACATAATCATATTGAACATGTATTATTGTTCATTTAGTACATATAAACCTTAAAAAATTTAATATGTTATTGTAAAAATAGATTATGAATATAGTGAATGAATATATTTTAAAGACACTATATCATTTTTTGGGCTTGGGGGAATTAATTGTGGGCCAATGTTATAAGTACATTGGCTTTCTTAAAAAATTTATTGTTCAATATTTTAATAAGGGATTTCTTAAGAATGATTGTTCAAGATAATAATTTTCAAGTAATTTGTAGTAGATAATATTATATGTTAGTAATTTTTAGTTGATAATTTTTTATTAGTAAATTTAAGTAGCCTGCACTTATTCATTTTAAGTAATCTCTTATCGAGTAACAGATCCCCTCCCCCCCCCCCCCTTCACATGCGCCAAACCTTATCTATTTAGCATTGAGCTTCACTAGTTTTATTTTTTGGGCCATTTTGATTTTTCTGCATTGGGCCACATAAGACAGAAAGATGTTTAGACCGTTAAATATAGGAGAATATGACCGTTGCTATTTTAGATATGACCGTTATGCATGATCAGCACAAAATTCTGCTATATATACATCCATATTATGTGCGCAAAATATTTACATTTAAATATCTTCACTACTATTCAGAGTACAAGATCACCAATAAAGGCATTTTCATATTGGCCAACTTCACAGATATGTCTCAATCTAAAAACTACAGCTCAAGTGAGTCATACCCCATGTATGAAAGAGCATTATGCAAAAATTGCCGAGGTCGAACTTAAATTATGTTGTCCGAAACGAAGAAGAATCCAGGTCGTTTGTATTACTCTTGCAGTGAACATGGGTGGTCCCATTGGTGCAATCCAACAGATTGGTATGCTAGGCCAAAAGAAGAAAGGGAGGGAACAAGTGAAAGCTGGAAATCAGGAGGTCGTGTAGAAGATGTGCGAAACACAAACGCACAAATGCATCCTATCAAGCTAAGCACTTTATTAGTGGCAAATTTCATCACTATAGTGGCAACCATGCTAATTTGTGTTATAATAGCAAGCACAATGATGTAAGGCAGTAACTAGGAGTGCTATGTAACATTCAATTATGGTTTCTAATATGTGTTCAATGTATTTTGGTTTCTTACAATAGGATCACTTTGAACAATCTTGCACTGGAAGTTAATTATAATTTAACATTGAATAGAATCCCTCCCAGGTGGCACTTCAGTTTCTTTCAAGCCCATATAATTTAACAACGAAAAAGAAAATTGAAATATATTTAATACAACTATTAACTTAAAATATGATTTTGAAATATTATCAAATCACCCAAAAAGGTTACCATTGATTGAACCAAGCAACTCAATGTTTCACTGTAATATACAAAAAAAAATAACTTCCAACATGTACCTACAATCACCCCATAGAAACTACAACAGTTTCCAGAGACTGACCAAGAACAGATGGAGGACATATACTAAAATCACATTTCAAAGTACGTTTCTTAGCAAAAATAAAACGTACATGTGGCAAAAAAGGAGATGCTTGGCTGCACAAAAGTGATATGATGCTCTTAGAAATTGTTACCCTGCAAAAGCATGAAAGGCCAAAATTGTTATTAATAATTCAGTGTCCAAACTAAGCCACACAACAGAATTTAACTATTTTGGAGAGCATGTCAATACCTTATGTAAAAGATGAATCTACTCCAACAGCTTCTGAACATTTGCTAGGCTTGGGTTTCTTCTTTGGGTATTCACCGTAAGATGGGATCCTTTGTTTTTTGGGACGACCGGGAGGACGTTTTAAAAGTGGTGGAAGCATCTTCTTGTGTTTATCCAAATCAGGCTGTATATCGAATCTAATTGTACCAGGTATGGGGTTGAGGTTGGATTTATAGGTGTCACGGTATGTATGTGTGAAATAGTAGGATTCAACATACGAGTACACGTCGACAGCATGTCTCATGAAAACAGCAACAACGTGGGCGCATGGGAAACCATAGAGCTGCCATTTGCAACATGAACATGTCTTGTCTTTTAAATTAACAGCAGCTGAGATGTCGGATTCAACAAAAAAGTCACCACCGGGGTATTCAAATACCCTCCATGACTTGTCTTCTTCAACAAGTGAATCCCATTCTTCTTGTTTAGTTGGAACTAGCTCTCCTTGGAATATTTCGGCTTTCTGTCTACGTTCCACAAACCAGTGAGCAAGATGACATCGTATATGGTCTATCATTAGAGTAATAGGCTTTGACCTTGCTTCTAGTAACCAAGAATTGAGGGACTCTGCTGCGTTCGATGTCATCTCCCCATATCTAGTGACATTGGGAGAATATGCTACTGCCCACCTTTCAACGGGTAGTTGAGATAGGAAATCGTCTGCAATTTGGCCTCCAACATTTCTAAACTTTTCAAGCTTCTCATTGAACAACCGCTCGTTAGGAGTGTAGGCGCATTGTTTAAATAGTTCACCCAAATTACACCGTTGATTGGAGGACCAGCCTGAAGAAAAACGACCACACAAATTGAGCAACAAATGGTACAAGCAGAAAAAGTGATTGGGCTTTTCAAACACTTTATTGAATGCAGTCATGAGCCCCAAATTCCTATCTGAAATGTAGCATATCTCATTTTCGTGCTTGATATTGTCCCGGAGCTTTTCTAAAAACCATTCCCAATTTGATATGTTCTCAGCGGATACAACAGCAAAGGCCACAGGGAAAAGACCTACGCAAAAACAAAAAATAGAACCTTTCTCGTTATAAGTTTGCCAATACAAATACCAATCTGCTGCTGTCATGGTATGTAAAAAAGCTGAAAAAACTAGCTACAATAAAACTGTTGTGATGTTTAGAAAGTTGTATAGACAAGATAAATGAACATGTATTTCAAAGAACAAATCTAATTAGGAAACATGTAATCAGTGTACAGCTAGCTATTAAAAAGGTTACCATTGTTAGCATCTTTTGCAGTCGCAGCAAGGAGAACACCCTGAGCACGACCCTTCATGAACGTACCGTCGAGAAAAACATTGGACGACAACTTTGAAATCCATCTATACAGGCCTTAAACGAGATAAACATTCGTTCAAAACACTGGGAGTCACTGTTGCACTCAAGTGCAAGAACGCTCCCGGGATTTGTACGTTCTGCCGCAATAAAATACCACCTAAGATCGTCGTACGAATCTTCAAATATACCAAATATCTTGTTCTTGGCAGATTCAACAGTACGCCAAGCTTTGTAATAAGGAACGTGAATCCCATATTCAGATTGTAATAGCAACCTTACATCTTTACCCCCCATATTGGGGTCGTTTTTTATGTTGTCTAGCATTAACTTGGACATGGTCCTGGGACCAATTTTGGATTTCTCATATCCAAGCTTGCCAACACACTTGTGTATGAAATTGGCTTTGTATACAGAAAATTCACCAGTGCTATCAAGAAGGCTGGCCTTAACGTGCCAGGAACAACCTTGACTTTCATCCTCATTGCAAACAACATATATGTATCTAGCATCATTCCTCTTAAATTTGAATTTGAAGCGCATTTTGGTTGCATACTTAATAAGGGCATCCTTAAAACCAATTGAACCCCCGGGGAAAACAGACCCGACACCCCCCTTGAATAATTCAGACCAATGATCGGATAAATAAGACTTCTTGTCTAACTTAGGACACAAATCATAGCAGGGGATACTAAGATCAAAACCTAAATCTTGAATATTATCATCTATATTACTAGACCCACTACTAATCTGATTGTTTGAGCTAGGTTGGATTAAACATACATCGATGTTGACAGGCATTTTTGTACGGATAAATGTATGTGGCTACTTGGATTATGCCTGACAAACAATAAATGTAAAACGAACACGAACGATGGGGGAAGAACTTTCGTTCTTCCCTCGAATGAGAGCTTTTTACATATATGAGAAATGAGAGGAAAAATGTGAATCCTGTACAATGAGGGGGTGACCCCCTATTTATAGAGGTTCACCCCCAAAGGCCCGAAAGTGGCCCTAAATTCGTCTCAACCCTTTATTTTAGGGATTATTTACAATATTAATATAAAGATCAACAGTAGATCTATAATACATTAAACACTCTTTTATGATGTAGACCCTCGATCTTGTCGTGTCAGTGTATCTTCAGGAATCTGACCTCCTGTCAGGCGAGGATATTTCCTGCTGTAACAATTGCCCCCAAGATTGGGCTCTGACTGCGGCCAGAGTTCGATCTTGATCTGTGCTTCAAATAGGTTTTGCCCCCGAGCCTGAAAACAGGATAGCTCGGATGCCCCGGGGGAATCTTCGATGACAGGGTCCTTGTTGGGCGAATCTTTTGTGTAACCTTCGAATAGTCAAACTTTTTCGAAATTGGTCGGGTTAGGTGGGGTACGATCTTCCGTCGTGCCCCCGAGTCGAGAACCGTGACGTTCAATTAATAAAGAGTTATTGACCGCGATGATAAATTAATGAAGTGCTTAGGCCGCTTGAGGGTAGCGACTTCACGGATAACAGATTGACTTATCAATCAATCAAAAGACAAATCAACAGATTAATGAGTGAAGTGCTTTAGCCGATTGACGGGCAGCGACTTCACGATGATGGGATTAAGTTAACAACCGCTTAAAAGATTAACCAACAGGTTAATGAGTGAAGTGCTTTAGCCGATGATCGGGCAGCGACTTCACGAAGATGGGATTGAGTTAACAACCGCTTAAAAGATTAACCAACAGGTTAATGAGTGAAGTGCTTTAGCCGATGATCGAGCAGCGACTTCACGAAGATGGGATTGAGTTAACAACCGCTTAAAAGATTAACCAACAGGTTAATGAGTGAAGTGCTTTAGCCGACGATCGGGCAGCGACTTCACGAAGATGGGATTGAGTTAACAACCGCTTAAAAGATTAACCAACAGGTTAATGAGTGAAGTGCTTTAGCCGACGATCGGGCAGCGACTTCACGAAGATGGGATTGAGTTAACAATCGCTTAAAAGATTAACCAACAGGTTAATGAGTGAAGTGCTTTTAGCCGACGATCGGGCAGCGACTTCACGAAGATGGGATTGAGTTAACAACCGCTTAAAAGATTAACCAACAGGTTAATGAGTGAAGTGCTTTTAGCCGATTGACGGGCAGCGACTTCACGATGCAGAGAATAGATTAGTTAACGCCGGTGAGGACGAACCAAACAATACCTCGCCTAGTAAGGCGGAAAGTCAACGCTTAACATGCGGACTGGATCCACGCCGAGAGGCGGATTAGTTGACGCCGGTGAAGGCGAACTTATCAAGACCGAGTGACGGATCGTCTTGAGAGGCAGATTAGTTGACGCCGGTGAAGGCGAACTAATCGATATGTCAACGCATAAAAGGCGGACTAATCAACGCCGAGAAGGTGGATTAACTCGAGAAAGGGATTGGTTGACGCCGGTGAAGGCGAACTAATCAACACGTCAACGCCAGAAAGACGGACTAATCAACGTCGAGGAGACGGATTACCTCGCCACTACAGGCGGATTGTCGACGCCTAAAAGGCGGATTAACTCGAGTAGATTAGTTGACGCCTGTGAAGGCGAACTAATCAATACGTCTACGCCTGAAAGGCGGACTAATCGACATTGAGAAGACGGATTACTTCGCCAATCTAGGCGGAATGTCGACGCCTAAAAGGCGGATTAACTCGAGAAGTGGATTAGTTGACGCCGGTGAAGGCGAACTAATCAGTATGTCAACGCCTGAGAGGCGGACTAATCGACGTCTAGAAGACGGATTACTTCGCCAATCTAGGCGGAATGTCGACGCCTAAAAGGCGGATTAACTCGAGAAGCGGATTAGTTGACGCCGGTGAAGGCGAACTAATCGACACGTCAACGCCTGAAAGGGCGGACTAATCGGCGTCGAGAAGACGGATTACTTCGCCAATCTAGGCGGAATGTCGACGCCTAAAAGGCGGATTAGCTCGAGTAGATTAGTTGACGCCGGTGAAGGCGAACTAATCAGTACGTCAACGCCTGAGAGGCGGTCGACGTCGAGAAGACGGATTACTTCGCCAATCTAGGCGGAATGTCGACGCCTAAAAGGCGGATTAACTCGAGAAGTGGATTAGTTGACGCTGGTGAAGGCGAACTAATCGACACGTCAACGCCTGAAAGGGCGGACTAATCGACGTCGAGAAGACGGATTACTTCGCCAATCTAGGCGGAATGTCGACGCCTAAAAGGCGGATTAGCTCGAGTAGATTAGTTGACGCCGGTGAAGGCGAACTAATCAGTACGTCAACGCCTGAGAGACGGACTAATCGACGTCGAGAAGACGGATTACTTCGCCACTACAGGCGGATTGTCGATGCCTAAAAGGCGAATTAACTCGAGTAGATTAGTTGACGCCTGTGAAGGCGAACTAATCAATACGTCTACGCCTGAAAGGCGGACTAATCGACGTCGAGAAGACGGATTACTTCGTCAATCTAGGCGGAATGTCGACGCCTAAAAGGCGGATTAGCTCGAGTAGATTAGTTGACGCCGGTGAAGGCGAACTAATCAGTACGTCAACGCCTGAGAGACGGACTAATCGACGTCGAGAAGACGGATTACTTCGCCACTACAGGCGGATTGTCGACGCCTAAAAGGCGGATTAACTCGAGTAGATTAGTTGACGCCTGTGAAGGCGAACTAATCAATATGTCTACGCCTGAAAGGCGGACTAATCGACGTCGAGAAGACGGATTACTTCGCCAATCTAGGCGGAATGTCGACGCCTAAAAGGCGGATTAGCTCGAGTAGATTAGTTGACGCCGGTGAAGGCGAACTAATCAGTACGTCAACGCCTGAGAGGCGGACTAATCGACGTCGAGAAGACGGATTACTTTGCCAATCTAGGCGGAATGTCGACGCCTATAAGGCGGATTAATCAACGCCGATCGGGCGGATTACTTCGCCAATCTAGGCGGAATGTCGACGCCTAAAAGGCAGATTAATCAACGCCGATCGGGCGGATTACTTCGCCAATCTAGGCGGAATGTCGACGCCGAGATGGCGGATTAATCAACGCCGATCGGGCGGATTACTTCGCCAATCTAGGCGGAATGTCGACGCCGAGAAGGCGGATTAATCAACGCCGATCGGGCGGATTACTTCGCCAATCTAGGCGGAATGTCGACGCCTAAAAGGCGGATTAACTCGAGAAGTGGATTAGTTGACGCCGGTGAAGGCGAACTAATCGATACGTCAACGCCTGAAAGGGCGGACTAATCGACGTCGAGAAGACGGATTACTTCGCCAATCTAGGCGGAATGTCGACGCCGAGAAGGCGGATTAATCAACGCCGATCGGGCGGATTACTTCGCCAATCTAGGCGGAATGTCGACGCCTAAAAGGCGGATTAATCAACGCCGATCGGGCGGATTGCTTCGCCAATCTAGGCGGAATGTCGACGCCGAGAAGGCGGGTTAACTCGAGAAGTAGATTAGTTGACGCCGGTGAAGGCGAACTAATCGATACGTCAACACCTGAAAGGGCGGACTAATCGACGTCGAGAAGACGGATTACTTCGCCAATCTAGGCGGAATGTCGACGCCTAAAAGGCGGATTAACTCGAGAAGTGGATTAGTTGACGCCGGTGAAGGCGAACTAATCGATACGTCAACGCCTGAAAGGGCGGACTAATCGACGTCGAGAAGACGGATTACTTCGCCAATCTAGGCGGAATGTCGACGCCGAGAAGGCGGATTAACTCGAGAAGTAGATTAGTTGACGCCGGTGAAGGCGAACTAATCGATACGTCAACGCCTGAAAGGGCGGACTAATCGACGTCGAGAAGACGGATCACTTCCCCAATCTAGGCGGAATGTCGACGCCGAGAAGGCGGATTAACTCGAGAAGTAGATTAGTTGACGCCGGTGAAGGCGAACTAATCGATACGTCAACGCCTGAAAGGGCGGACTAATCGACGTCGAGAAGACGGATTACTTCGCCAATCTAGGCGGAATGTCGACGCCGAGAAGACGGACCGGTCAACGCCTATGAAGGCGGACGAATGTTTGTAGTCGAAATGTGTGACCATGTTTTAAATATGAGTTAATTACCCGGTGAGCATCCTCAATGATTTTTTCGAAATTTTATTCGAAGTTTAAAATAACCGACTGTATTTAATAATACTCATAGTCAAATAATTTATTTTTTGATTTTTTGATATCACAAAATGAGTAGGATATGTATATCCATGCCCCCGCTTTTAATATATATGAAAACTTACGAGTTATAGTATATATTAAAACGAAGTTACCAGATGAAAATTGAATTTCAAAATTTATCCCCGCTTTGAATTTTCGAAATACGAGTATATGCCCCCGCTTTTAATATATATGAAAACTTACGAATTGCGATATATATTAAAAGGAAATTGTCGAAATAAACCTGATTCGAGTGGGCAAAGGACTGCCCGTAGATTTTTCGTTGTCGAAGAGGCCCCGGATGCTCGCCCCTCAAATTGCTGCCTTTTTTTTTTTTTTTTTTTATTATTATTACTTGGTCGGCCCCCTTTTGGGACAGAGGCCCAACCGCCTAAAACTTGAAACAAGCCTAACAGCTAAATACATCTGTCCTACAAATTGAATGGAGGGCCCAAACAACTATTAATATAAATGGCCCAACAGAATAAATTAAAAAGGGGCCCAACAGAAAAAAAAAAAAATAAAGACCCAAGGCCCAATCGAATAGGCCCAATACCACAATTGAACCTGGTCCAATAATTTGATCTAGACGTATGTGAGAGGCAAACTCACAGTGGCTAGCAGATGGGAGGCCGCGTCGGGCAGCGCTGTGCGGCGACGGTGACCGGGCTGTGTCTGGAGCCGGCGACGGGGACCGGGCTGTGTCTGGCGCCGGCGACGGGGACGCGTGGTTGCCCGAAGCGTCGCCCCTGAAGTGATGTCGGGGAGGCGGCTGAGCGGGATGGGCGAGATCGGAGGCCGGAGGTGCGACGGGGGGAGCTGGGCGAGCTCGACCGGTCGCGGCGGTGCGGGGATCTGGAGGCGCGGCGCGGCGCGGGGAGCTGTGATGGGCCACGGCGCGGGGCGATTTGTCCCGGGCGGCGAGATCGGTTGCGGGGAGGAGAGCCGCGAGGTCGGCGGCTGTGCGCGCTAAGGAACGCCGGTGGTTGCGTGACGAGCGGCGCGGGTAGGCTCGACAGGCGGAACCGGTGGCCGCGGTGAGGAGAGGTCGCCGCGGGGAGGAGAGGCGACGCGGGCTGGAGAGCGGAGTGGCAAGGGGCCGCGGCCGCGAGGGGCGGGAAGCCCTTGTCGGGCGGCGCCAGCGGTTAGGCGCGCTGCCCGCGCGGGTAGACCGAGCCCGCGACGGGCGGCGTCAGAGCGGGACGGCGGATCGAGTAGCGAGAAGCGATGGCGAAGTTCAGGCTGCGGAGTCGACGAGGCGGAACGGCCAGGCGGGTAGGACTCGGAGAGGCTGCGATTGCTTTCGCGGGTAGACGGGTATCGGCCTCGGCGGCGCGCGGATCGAGGCCGGAATCCTTGACTTTTCAACACGTCTTGGGAAACGCGCCAAAAGGAGACTGAAAAGCTGTGAAATGGTGGTGCAATAACCGAGGCAAACACTGAGGGGTTTAAAGCAGAAAAATGGTTGTTCCACTTGAAATTTCGCCGGGTCTGAAGTGATTTCACGGGGGCGATGGTGCGGTGGCTGGCCGCGACGGTGCCGGAAAGACTTGCGAGCTCTATTGCCCGGAAACTGCTGCAGCACCGCTGGACTGTAGCACCGCCGGAAAAGGCAGCAACACTTTTTTTTTTTTGTTCCTTTTTCTTGCTTTGTTGCGATGCTTTCTTCCTTTACAAAGGAAATGACTTTTGCTTTGAAATTTTGTTTTGATAAGTACCTGAGTTTGTTGCTGTACGTGCTTGACAATTGCAAATGGCATTGATTTCTTTTGATTTTGACTTCTTTCTTTTGGGAATGGGTACGCACTATGCACGTACAGGCTTCAAAATGGTGGGGGTGTATGTATATGATTTATATGAGCAAAGAATGTTTGTTGGAATTTTTGGTTGGGAGACCATGGATACTGTGACGCATTTAGAACTGAGAATTTATTCTAAACTTTAATTCTTGAATATTGGTATCAAAAATGGGTTTGAGGATGGAATGCATTTTTCTTTTTTTTTAGGGGAGGATCTTCGTGTTCATCCATCGAGATGAACCCGAACTGACCCTCCTTCTAGCGCCAAATTGTTGACAGGCATTTTCGTACGGATAAATGTATGTGGCTACTTGGATTATGCCTGACAAACAATAAATGTAAAACGAACACGAACGATGGGGGAAGAACTTTCGTTCTTCCCTCGAATGAGAGCTTTTTACATATATGAGAAATGAAAGGAAAAATGTGAATCCTGTACAATGAGGGGGTGACCCCCTATTTATAGAGGTTCACCCCCAAAGGCCCGAAAGTGGCCCTAAATTCGTCTCAACCCTTTATTTTAGGGATTATTTACAATATTAATATAAAGATCAACAGTAGACCTATAATACATTAAACACTCTTTTATGATGTAGACCCTCGATCTTGTCGTGTCAGTGTATCTTCAGGAATCTGACCTCCTGTCAGGCGAGGATATTTCCTGCTGTAACAATCGGTATCAACTAATTTCAGCGAAGAGTGACTACAAAGCATTAATACATTCCTTAGATCGTCATCGGAATCCATAACACACTTTGTGTACCCACCAACAGAGCAAGAAAACTTAAAATGAACAGAATTGAGTTCGGACCACTTACTTTGAACAAGATGCTTGAAATCACTAAAAGATTTCCCAAAGTCTAAGCCAATCAATCTGCACTCATCGTTAAATTTGGTGGCGAAAATTACATTTTCGCACATTTTTTGAAAAGAAACCAATTTCCCCCAATCTTGATCGGATAGGATGAAATGAAGACGGTACCGTGAATAGTAGTGTGGAGATGATAAAAGGCAAGAGAAATATACACAAGACATTTTTTAATTTGAATTGGAGATTAGGCATAGCTTGGCTACTGAGATGGGACATTAACCAGGAAGAAGACGGCTATTTTGGTACTATGAGAGAGAAAATTGCAGCCAATTTGGTGGAGTTGAGGTGAGAGAAAAGCTGAGAGTTTAAAATTGCATTTTAATAGTGAAATGTATTAATTTGGATTTTGGGGAAACCCATGTTTTATTTGGCATTTATGAGGTATGAAATGTACTAGGGTGCATTTATTCCAAATCTAATTAATAATTTCTCTATCCACCAAAAATAGGTTTGTTGTCATTAATACGGTTATTTAAAAATAGATATAATATGTAAATAGTAAAAATATTATGTCAAATCAAGTGCAAAATAAATTATTTTAAAAATATTATGTGTATATGTTGATTCGTTGAAGAATATAAATAAAGTTTACTATTTTCATTTAGAAAATATGATTATTTTTTTATGGACGGATAAATAAGACAATCTAATTTTCTTTTAATTTTTTAAGGGAAGGAGTACAATAGAAAATTTTCATCTCATCTAAAAATTCAATTTAAAAAAAAAATTACATCAATTCTCCAATATTACATTGGGTTGTAGATGTGTCGCGTGAAGTCAGTTTAATTCGAACAATTTGCAATTTATACTCGTTAGTATTTTGTTGTACTTGGAAAATTCAGGGTGACTTGTACAAATTTGGTAAGTATTTAAAGTATTGGTTGCTGCGCCCTTATCCTAACAGTGAGGATTCTCTGTGGATTAGGTTTTAGATATGAAAGGGGCCCACCAAGATTGTCATTGTTGTAGAATGATTACTCTCTACCTTCTTATTTCTTTCATCTTCACTCACTTGACAAATTGGACGAATCATCATGTCCATGTCAATGTCAAAATCCCCTTCTCTCACTGCACGTGTAAAATCATCTGGCATAACATAAATAGGTAAAATTTATAATATTCCATGAATAAACTCATCTTTACATATCAAATAATCACCCATAATTGATAAAGTTTGTGCGACCACTCAATGTGAGTGGGTTGTGTATCTTATAGTACATAGTTACCCATGTACTTATATATACAGCAAAGTACACTATGGAATCTTGTTTGTATTTTTTATAAGTCATTCTCTTATAAAGTTTATTTTAAGTGTAAAATTGATATCATATCATTAATTTAGTAATATTATTGTTTTTATTAGCTGATATATATAGTAATTTAATATTACCTCCTCCATTTACTTTTTGGTCCGTCCAATATAAGTAGAAAAGAAATAGACTAAAAAGGAACGATTTCCTTTAACTACTTGTGTGGACACAACTATTTGAATGTGGGTGGGTTCGTGTGTTGCATGTTTGGAGGAAGTTAGTTATAAAACATAATCTGTGAGTGGGTGAGTATTGGTAGTCGTATGTTCGTGCGGAAGAAATGTAAATGTAAGTGTACCAAGTGCATGGCTAAAATGCTTATGTATAGTTTGGTGTACTATATATGACCTGATCTTGCATAAATTTGATACGGTAGATGTACCATATAGTGATAGTGAGAAAGTATCAAAGTAATATGGTCCAAATTTTGTTATACACACCATGTATAATATATATTTAGAATGTATGGTATGCACTAACAACTAATTACGTACGTGTACCATGGGCAGGTTTTGAGTTTGTAGAGTGCATTGTGGGCGGATAGAAAATGGTGTACATTATGACTGGTGTTTGTAGGATTTGAGTAAGATATACATGGTCATTTGGGGGGAAACATAGTTATTCCTCCTTCATCCACAAAAAATAATTTTTTTATGTTTCTATACAAGTTTTAATAAATATAATATGAATATTATAATAAAATTAAGTACAATATAAATTATTTTAAAAATATTATGCGTAAAGTATAATGACAAATAGTTTAAACAAATGTATATTAGATGCTTAGCAGTACAAATGGGTACTTATTAATATTATCAATTAAGTCGGATGCTTTTGAGTTGAAACTCAATCTGATAATTTTACTTGAAACTCAACTTGATAATTTTAGATGGAGATTGAGGGGAGGTTTAGTTAACAAATTTTCAGTTGTAATGAAAATGAGATTAAAAATAAGTGTAACTATATATGATAATTTATAAGAACAAAAACTGTAATCACTATCTTATTTTGATTACATTTTTTTTCTATTACAATTATCCTACTCAATTACTCTCCTATTTTCCAAAATTGAGACATAATAATAGCAACACAATCATCAATAAATGAGTGGAATCAAGCTGCTCTGAATCTTAGTCATGGTGATGATTATTATTATTATTATTATATATATATATATATATATATATATATATATATATATATATATATAATTTGTTGGAGTATGTATAGAGTGAAATTGGTTTATATATGAATCACTAAAGGGTATTAGTTGTTTTTACTGAAGAGTATTAGTTGTATTTACTGGAGAGTATTACTGATTTACACTGAAGAGTCTTAGTTGTTCAGTAAAAATGAACTAAAACTCTTCAGTGTAAACCAGTAATACTCTTCAGTAAAAACAACTAATACTCTTCAGTGAAAACAACTAATACCCTTCAGTGATTCATGTATAAACTAGTTTCACTCTATACCTTGTCAATTTGCTGCTTTGGTAGTATTTGGCCCATTAACAAGGCTAGCAGCCCTTCCCTGCAACATTGGCCTTTAATCAAACTATTATACAAAGGTGTAATTGGGCTTGAGGTAGTTTGAAAGGGCTTATCGGCCCTAATAAAGGTCCAAGTTAAATACAGTCCCATGTTTTGTTAATACACTCCACCCAAAAAAAAAATCGAATTTTTTTTCCAAAAAATGTACTCCATCCGTCCACCAAAATTTTACCCGCTTTCCTTTTTGGTCCGTCCACCAAATTTTTACTCATTCCTCTTTTGGAAATAAATTACACTCACAAATAAAAAATGGGCCCCACAATACACACCACAATACTCTTACTTTATCTACTTTATTCACTTTTTCAATAAAATATCATTTTTCATTAAAAAGTGTGCTCAACAGTAACCGGGTAAAATTTTCGTGGACGGAGGGAGTAACAATTTTTTTTTTAAATTCATATGTCTAGTGTTTTTTTAATTGTATTTTTGGATTTTTTTTCAATTTTTTTTTTAAAAAGTCCAAATATTTTTTTGTGGAGTGTATTAACAAAATATATGAGAGTATATAACTTTGGCCATAAAGGTCCAAATAAATTGGTAGTTTTAAATTGATTATGAAAAGGAGGAAGGACCCAACTATATACCCTCCAAAATTAATAAATACACCTCTCATTCATAATTTTTATCAAATATACCCGTTTTCCTTCTCGCCCTTCTTTCCCAATTTCTCGGATCCATCCCCACCTCTGCAAGTTCACCGCACTTCTTCCTTCTACATCAAACTCCTTCCTTCAATTTGATAACACCATATATTTTAACCATCACAAGTACTTATCTTTCAACAATAGAAAATTAAAAGAAATCATCTTGTGTTTTGAAGCTGTGAAAAATAATAAAGATCGGAGGAAAAAAATAGATCTGCGAGGGGCTGTGGGCTATGGCACTGCCGGTGAGGACGAGAGGCTGCAGCGGCGCCGGGAAGGACGAGAGGCGACAGCAGCATTATTATTAAGGGGAGAAAAAATCGCGAGTTGCTTATGTAGGAATGATACGCACGTATCTTTGCATATATTCTCTATTATTTTCCTATCTTTTACTCTTGGTAAATATCCTTGATTAGAATATTAATTAGAACATTTCTTCTCCTGATTAGGGTCTTCTGTATAACCCGCGTTGTATATATTGGGGCATTCCAATTCAAATGAATGAACAGAAAATCATACAACAATATTTCAGTTCCTTTCTCTGTCGAATTTATCAGCTTAACTGTGAATTTGGTGGAGAAAAATCGCAAGGGTCACCATTGATGATCGCCACTACGGGCTGCAGAGGAGGCGACGGTTTAAATTAGAAGGGTATTATAGGATTTTTATAGAAAAATTAGGTGTATGTATTAATATCGGAGGGGTATATAGCCAGATCCAAGGAGGAATATCTACGCAGAAGAATAAAAGAAGCCAGAAAATTATTCAAGCCCAAAATGATATGCGCTGGGCTTTTGCCGCGGGCTTATAGATACGGAAGTAAGGAGCTTTTTATTTCTTAAAAAGAAGAATATATAAGTTCTTTTATTAAATAATTTGATGACAACAAAAACAGATATATATATATATATATATATATATATATATATATATATATATATATATATATATATATATATATATATATATATATATATATATAGCACACACACGAGTTGTCACTTGTACTCCATCATTTGAAAAATAAATTTAATTAATAGCTACATATATACATACATCATTAATGTTGTGATGACTTAGATTCACTATTATTTTAATTTGATTATTTAAGTGTACTTATGTGTAATCACCACATTAGTGGTGGACATTTAAATTTTTGTACACCGATAGACACATAATCAATTTCAAAAACTATTGTTCAATCATTATCCACAAAAGAAAATAACATTTTCTTCATTTTTTTATTATTTCAAAAACTATTGTTCATTTTTTTTCTTCATTTTCTTCATAAGAAAAATAGAATTTGTTAAAACTTTTATTATTGATTGTTAGCGGTTATGATTGACCGAAAGAGAAGTAGGAGAGATTATAAGAAAAATATGAGTTGTAAAAAAAAAAAAAAAAGAGATAATGAGTTAGTGGAAGAAAAATAGGACAAAGAATGATTGAGTGAGAGAAAAATGATGTAATTAAATAGAGTTTTTATGGAATAATAGAAATGAAGCAACGTTCAACAGGAAGAAGTCAAATGTTAATAGAGTCTTCTCGGAAATCAAGGCGAGAGTTTGGACATGGTTTGGAGCACAAGAAGAGAATTTCAGAAGGCAAAATTTCGTAGAGTGGAATAGAAATCCGAGATTGTGTTCTCTAGATCTATAATGGAATGAAGTAAGATCAATTTCCAATTTTATTGTAAGGGATGGAGCACCCCTTGTTCTCCAATTCTTTATAATAAAATCTTTTTTAACTGTTAAAAAAAAATAGATGTATAAATGTGTAATATAAAGATAAATGCATATTTAGATAGGGAATGTGTACATCCAAAATCAAACGGGATGGGGGGCCATCCCTAACCAAACATAAATAATGCAGAAAAATTGGCAGAAAAAGAAAGTTATAAAAAAACAGTAACATTTTAAATTTAACGACACGGATTAGAAAATCAGTCTTCAATAAACATGTCATGGGATTCCAAGTCGAAAGACGGTAAGTATATTTAAAGCATATGAAACTCCAAAATAGTTTATCATAATAACTAAATAAAGAAAAGTAGTGAAAATGATAAAACTACTTGATGTGTGATATTAAACTTGTTGATTAGATATCTTTATTTGTTTCTGCTTTCGCAAGCGATTTCAGCTAGTGTATAAATATTTCTTTTTGAAGGAATTTCACCTCATAGTTCAACTTATAAGGAGGTGTATACTTTATTTATTTATTTTATTTACACTGCCTCTTACTTATAAGCTAGATTCTCACATTTCTCATTTGGAGAGAAGGAGTGGCGTAAGTCATTCGTTCTTTGATATTATGAATTATTTTCATCTCATCTAAATTAAAGTTTAAATCTATAAAGATGTGTGAATCAATTCATTTATATATTATTCGTTGCATGGATTTTCAATTCTCTAAAATGTTGAGAAAGCATAATGAGTAAACAATTTAATATAGGTGAACTTGTTTTTTTTTTTTTTTTTACTTGGATTAAATCCAACATTGATCCAATTGTAGAGAATGTATTATGTGAATGATATTTACGGTGAAACTTGTTTGAAGGGTATTAGAAAATTATACTAAAGATATCAGTGAATTGCACTGAAGGTATCAACTTCGAATGATATTAGTTATTTTCAGTAAAGATATTAGTTGAAGTGGTGTTAGTTATTTCCACTAAAGGTGTTAGTTATTTCAATATAAAGTATTAATAAATAATTGTTCACATTAATAGTCACCGTGAGTATCATTCACATAACACTTTGCCCCAACCACTGGATTAAGCTTATCGATGAACTCCTCCACATCGTTTCTTTGTTTGAGGAGAAGATTATTGGGGTATTAAATAGGAGTAGATCTCTTGTGAACCCGAATTTATATGAATTTTATTTTCCAAGTATTATTGTTATATATATATACACTATCTTTGTTATGCATATCAATTATCACTGTTCTTTAAAAAAAAAAAACTTGAATTTTTAGATAGTGATAATGTGTATGCATAATAGTGATGACGAATATATATAATAGTGATATTTGAAAAAATTGAGTTCATGTAAACTCGAATTCTCACAAATTTGTCATCAAATAATATTCCACATCGATATAATATGGGAGAATCATGGAGTTTATGAGGATGGACAACATCTCAATTTGTATGAGGCTTTTTAGAGAAGCCCAAAAATAAATACGCGTGAATTTGATTCAAATTGGATAATATCATACAAATGCGGAGATAAATAATCTAGAGGGCTTTTATGTGTGTGTATTTGTGAGTGTTTTATTAATGGAGTCCACTTTTAGGTAAAAAGAAAAGAATGCAAAATCTCGAGCTAATCAAATTTTTTTATCCAATCATTTCAATGTAAAGACGTTTTGTCCCAATTTTGGTGGGATCAGAATAAATGTTAGCAAGTTGGAAACAAAAACGTTAATTTCTGCTTATAAAAAGGGTGCAAATATATTCTCAGGGAACCAAACAATTTGAACATGAATTATAGATCGCACTATAAAGTTTTGAGAGTGACACCATATATAGTTTTGCTTGTTCTTGGTGGGTGGGGAAAATGACGCCATAATATATGTACAACATTATCATCGATCTCAAATTATTCCTCCTATACTGCCTTAGGTTTACAAGGTCATAAAAAAAAAAATGCAATTTTAAATTCATGAATTTTCACATTTATTATTCGTGAAAGTTCATGAGCGTAATTGGGTTTTATAAAACAATATATATATATATATATATATATATATATATATATTTTATATTTAAAAATCAATTAATTGAGATCGGGGTTTAGAATTTTAACATCTCATGGTGCAATTATTCGACGCTCTACTATTAAACCTATGATCCCCCACTAAGGATTCGCATCGTCACAAACAAATTATTATTTGTTACTTTAATTCATCCTTACATTTATGTCACATCTCAACTACTTTTAAGTTTTAACCTTTTGTTACGTAATTCTTAAAAATTGATCTGCAATTATGTATAAAATAATAGAAACGAATAGAAAAGAATACAAATTTATTAATCCAATTCATTGAAAAATACTACTATGTCTTAGGTACTATACCAAGTTAAAATATATAAACAAATTTTTGTAATACAAAATAGGCCACTGGAAAAAAAAAAAACATAAAACTGTACACGGAAATCGTAAATATAACTATAAAATTTTCAACATAATATTTCGTAGCGAGGATTATCTATAAAATTGCCTACAAATTTTTCTAATTTCATATGCATTTTCATTTCTTGCCTACAAAGAATTCAAATTGTTAGTGGGTAAATTTTGTAGGCAAATTGCTTGTAGGTAATTAATACCAATGAATTTCATTTTATATGCAAATTGCACTATAAAAACTCGCGTTTTAGCGATCGAAATTAGTGACCGCCTGCTAATCGGTCTCTAAATATTGTATTAGCGACCGCAGTAGACCACGAGTCTCGAATTAAAAAAAATTGCGACCGATACAGAAGGCGGTCGCTAAATCGAAGGATTAGCGACCGCCTACGACCGCTCAGGCGGTCGCCAAAACTCAAAAGTCGGTCAAAGTTGACCAACTCAATTTACCTAGGTATGAATTTAGTTGATTAATATGTAGGTATATATGAATTTAGTTGATTGATATGTGTAAGTATGAATTTAGATGATTTATATGTGTAGGTATGAATTTAGTTGATTAATATGTAGGTATATATAAATTTAGTTGATTGATATGCGTAGGATTGAATTTAATTAGTTGATTGATATGTGTAGGTATGAATTTAGATGATTGATATGTGTAGGTATGAATTTAGATGATTTATATGTGTAGGTATGAATTTAGTTGATTAATATGTAGGTATATATGAATTTAGTTGATTGATATATGTAGGATTGAATTTAATTAGTTGATTGATATGTGTAGGTATGAATTTAGATGATTGATATGTGTATGTATGAATTTAGTTGAATGTGTATAAATATAATATGTTATGTTAATCTGTTGAATTTATAATTATTACAGATGAGCTCTCAGGATAATCCCGATCAGAGTGGGGCTCAGGGTCGGGGACAGGGTCGAGGGAGGGGGAAAAGGAGGTCGGGGTCATTGAGACCGGTGATCCCGGAGGTTCGACGGGCCCCAGAGATGACACCATCCTCCTCATAGCAGTCCAGTGCTGCTGGATCTACTACTGTTGCCGGATCTACGGCTTCACGGCAGCATCCCCTGTTGGATAGCCGTCTCATTATTTTCCCTAGCGACAACATGTAAGTATTCTTAGATAATGAATTAAATAATTTTATTTGTATTTATTAATATTAACTTGAATTATTTTTGGATGTTACAGTATGCTTCCAGGCCATGAGACCATCTCTCGCGTTTCAGATGCCATTAAGAAGGTCTCGTTCGAGGTTGGTGCCTCCTCGTGGTCCATGGTGTCCGAGCAAAAGAAGAGGGAGTACTTCGAGGAATTCAAGGTATATTTATTATGATTTTAATATTTTATTTAGAATTTATTTGTTAATATTTTATTTTTAATTTAATTGCAGAAGATGTGCGTCTGAGACTCTGCCCATGATATTGTTATGTACGGCTTGTTCTGCGCGAAAGCGCAGGAGCGGTACAAAAACATTATCTACGGGCTGAAGAAGAAGTTCGATAGTGGGATGCAACTGGAGCTGGGCCAAGGGCCAGACGGACGTTCCGTCTGGGACGCTTTGGTTGCTTACTGGAATAGTGAGCAATTCAAATCCAAGTCCGAGAAATCTAGGGAGAACCGATTGAAGGACCCCACTGGGCACGGCGTCGCTAGACATCGGGCTGGATCCCGATCCATCTACGAGCAATCCCTCACCTTTGAAAGTATCTATTAAATTTTTAATTACATTTGAATATTAATAAAATTTTAAATGTTTAACATTTAAATATCTATTGAATTTGGTTTGCAATAGGAGAGAGAGCATGGACGAAAGCTCTCTCTCTATGAGCAGATGGAGATCTCCCACCCAGTGAACCCGGAGACTGGGACGTCTATCTACGCCCGCACCACCGAGATCCACGTAAGTATTTTTCTAATTTTAATTAATTTTTATTTAAATATTATAATTTTAGGTTAATAATTATAATTGTAATTTATTTATTGAATTTCAGAACCAGTTTAAGAATCATCTCGCCCAGGCCTCGCAGCAGGTGGTCCCCGGAGACGACAAAGGAGAGAACCTCATGATTAGGCGTGAAATTGTCATGATTCGTCGTTAGAAACACCCTAGTTTTGGTCGGTTTTGTTGAGTATTTAGAGTCAATTGAGCATTATTTCTATACATTGATGAATTTGTCTCTTTGATGCTCATAGGTGAATCGAGGATAAAAAATGGAGTTCGTAGGACTTTGAATCGATTCAAACGGATGCCTGGATGAGAAGATATCGAAGAAATACAATTGGTATTAGTGTGGAAGAAGAAAAGTGTTACTTTGGTAAACTTTGGAGTCACTCGAGTGGCTCAGGTCGAGCACTAGCGCTCGAGCACGTTGCTCGAATGCCAAAAACTTACAGAAGAATTCTCGCGCTCGAGCAGCTCGAGCGCCACCGCTCGAGCGTGTTGCTCGGGCGCCCCAAAATCCCAGCATTCGACCAGCTCGAGCGGAGGCGCTCGAGCGATTGCACCATTCGAGCTACACTGCTTGAGCGCCACCACTCGAGCAGATGTGCTCGAGCACTTCCAAATTTTGTGCTTCCGGATGCGTTTTTCGGCCCACGAGTTCCCGATTCGGCCCAAAGCTTATATATACTCGTCCCAAGCTCGTTTTTAGAGACACTTTGACTACTTTGAGACACCTTGACACCACTTGATAGATTATTACTTTTAGAGTTAGATTTTGGAGGAGAAGAGACGAGCAAGCTTTACTTTACGTTTAATCGAGGATTTAGTACGAATTCTTATTTTATTTTCGTTTCTCAGTTTCTTTTCATTAGTTTGATTACGTTAAACACTTTAAACTTCGTTTTTATTAATTAAATTTTAGTTCTTTGCAAGTATTTCTTTAAACCCTAGTTTATGTTTGATCTTTTATTCGTTCTCATCATCATGTTTATGTTCGTCACTTCTTCTATTGCTTTTATTATTGTAAAAATCATGTCTAGCTAAAACTCTTGCATGCTTAGGGTAGGATGAACTCGTAGAAGTAGATTGTGTGTACGTAATTAGGGTAATTCGTGACGTTAGGTTTTAATTCTCTTAATTAATGAATTTTTAAAATCAATCTTAACTTTATTCTTGAATTTCGTTCGAAAAGTGTTAGAGAGAGGACGACCTTATCACTCTTTAACAACGAGTAGACTTAATGAGAGGGTTTAAAAAGGGTTAATTAATCTACCAGTTTATCTAAGGAGGACGACCGCATCACCTTAGTTTAAATTAGGGTCTCGTTAGTTAAGCACAATCTATTAACTCGTTAGTGGATTAGTGAAGTCGATTACTAGGATAAAGTATTAGGGTATTAAGTCTTACGCTTTCATCTTACAATCTTTAACTTATGTTATTTCTTGCGCGTCACAATTATTTTGATTATGTATCTGCTCCTTCAGTATACGTAGGGATTCCTATCCTGAGCATCACCATCACCTCTTTGAAAACACACCTTAGTTAATTCTTTTCTTTCATTCTTAGTTTATTTTAGTTGCTTTTAATTAATTCTTTCAAAAATCCAAAAACATACACTCATATTAACTACGACGCGTAGATCTTCATGGATCTATTCGCATACATACCTTCCCTTGGGTTCGATAATACTTGGTCCCTATACTTGCCCATACTGCAGTGAACCCGTACTCTTGCGGGGAAACTACTAGTAGAAAACTAGTATTTTCGGCTTCAAGTCAATGGCACCGTTGCCGGGGATGGCGTTGTATGTCTTTTGAATAGGACTTGTAGATAGCTTAGTAGTTAGTAGTGAGTGATTTACTTTTCTGTTTCATTTCGTACGTATTCGGCAGTTGCGTTTTTATTCTTTTGTTAGTATTTCAGGTTTATGAAAATACGCTCACAAGGCAATATGAGCGAAGAGAGATTACCGATGGATCCTGAGACAATAGCAAGAAGAAACCGCGCCTTCTTAAGAAGGATGAACGCTGCCGGAGGAGGGAAAGAACCAATGGACATTACTAATGAGTTGGATGATGTCGAGAATGAGTTTAATCAGACATTGAACCGGGTTGACGGAACTGAAGGCAATTCCAGTAAGAACCAAGATCCGTCAGGGGACAGTCAGAGCCAGAACCCGGGTACACAGCACGTGAACAATCTAGCTCATAATCTTGTCAAACATCCTCAAAACAACCCTGCTTACCCACATCCTAATTTACCACAAAACAACTTGCCTTATCCCTACCCATACCCACCTTATCCGTATCCACCATACCCGTATCCTCCACCTCCCGTTTACAACCAACCACCAGCTTATCAACCACTACCACCCCAACAAGTACCCGTACCAGCTGCTAATCCTCAACACGTTCCTCAGAACGTAGATCAGAATATGGCTATTAGAGGAAGGTTCGCGGCACAACTGCAGAGGTACTATGATGGAGTGGCATTGCCCCCTGTAGAGGCAAATAACTTCTCGATTTCCCCAGGAATTCTTAAGCTGCTGACCGAGAATCAATTCAAGGGGGAGGTTGGGAAGGAGAATCCTCATACTCATCTGAGGAGTTTTCTGATGATCGCGTCCACATTCAATTATAACGGCATGTCTGAAGATGCCAAGAGGCTCAGGCTGTTCCCATTCTCTTTGACGGGAGATAACACACTCCCGCGGGGAGGTGTAACCATATGGGCCGAGCTCGAGCGTCTGTTCCTCGAGTGATTCTACCCTCCATCGAGAACGATTAAAACAAGGATAGAGATCTCTTCCTTCCGCCAGAAGCCAGAAGAGGATTTACGTCAAGCGTGTGAGAGATATTCTAACATGTTGATTGAGTGCCCGCAGCACGAGTATAATGAGGGAGATATCATGGCATTCTTCTACAATGGAGCTAGCAAAGCTGGTCAAGCCCATCTAAATGCATGTGCCAGTGGAGCTTTTCTGAACCAAGGGATTGGGAGATGTAAAGAAATCGTCGACAACATTGTCACGAATGCCGGGGCATGGAATGAGGATCCAGAATTTCAGAGAGTGTGTAAGTTGGAAGAGAATGAGGGTACGAGGAAGTTGTTGATGGCTATGATGGAGAAGATTAGCAACCTTGAGATGATGCAGAATCTGGTTGGAGGGAATGTAGCAGTGAGCGAGAAAGTGGACCCACCCACGAGTCAGCAAGAAGAAGCCAACTATATGGGAAGGCCTAACTATCCACAAGGCGGGTATCCACAATGTGGCAATCAGTTTGGAAGGCCTTCTTATGGCCAACCATTTGTACCTCCAGGTCCTCAGCCGCCTCAAAATCAATGGAGGAACTCACAAGGATATCAAGGAGGCCAGCAGCCTCCTCAAAACACATGGAGGAAGAACGAGAATTTTTCATATGTTAATCTGAATGCCGGAATTACAGTTTCTCCAGGTTTTGACCCAGGTTCAAAACCTCCGGGTGGAGAAGGCGGTGCCTCAACTGAAGAGATGTTGAGAGCTATCCTTCATAAGGTGGAGGAAGGAAGCAAGAGATTGTCCTCTTTGGAGTACGACGTTAAAGAGTTGTATAAGAAATGTGATCAGCGTGATCAAGAACTCCAGAAGAGAGATGTAGAGCTGAATCGAATTCAGCAAGAGAACAATAGGCGGTTCACTTCGATAGAGTTTCAGATGAGCCAGATAGTAAAATCATTGGGTAGAGAGCCGGGGAAGTATCCTTCCATGCCGGAGGGGAACCCGAAAGAACATTGCAAAGCGATCCAGCTTAGAAGTGGAACCAACTATGATGGTCCTCAGATGCCTGCTGATCCTGAGACGCCTCAAGGAGAGATTGAGATGAAGGGACAAAAACATAAGAAAGATGGAGGTGAGACAGTTGAGAAAGGGGTTGAGGGTGAAGGCATTCAGAAGAGTAAAGATGAGGATGAGTCCCATGAGAGCAAAGAGCCTGAAGAGGAAGGTATTGAGAAGAGTGAGAGAGTTTCTAAGTGGAAGAAGGCAAAGGAAGCAAGGGAGAAAGTGAAAGAGACCGAGCGTGATGAATGGGGGGTACCCAAATCTGTGATACCCGTCCCATACCCACAACACTTCATGAAGAAAAAGCTTGATGCGAAATTCGCTAAATTCCTTGATGTTTTTAAGAAATTGCATATTAACATTCCTTTTTATGATGCTTTGGAATAGATGTCGAATTATGCCAAGTTCCTGAAGGATTTGATTGCAAAGAGACGGAGAGTTGATGAGCCCAAGTTGGTGCAGCTGAACCATGAGGTGAGTGCATTAGTGCACAAAGCACTTCCACAGAAGTTGAAGGATCCTGGGAGTTTCACGATCTTATGTGATATCAAGAATGGAGTCAAGAAGGGAGCATTGTGCGATCTTGGAGCGAGCATCAATCTTATGCCCTTGTCACTATTCAAGAAGTTGGAGGGTGGAGAACTTCAGCCGATAATGATGACGCTTCAACTAGCCGATCGGTCTATTACTCGACCTCAAGGTGTGGTTGAAGACGTCCTCGTGAAGGTTGGGGATCACATTTTTCTAGCCGACTTTGTAGTGCTCGACATGGAGGAAGATGAGCATGTGCCCTTGATCTTAGGAAGACCATTCTTAGCAACGGCCGGGATGGTGCTAGATATGGCAAATGGGAAGATCACGTTGAAAGTTGAAGATCAAGAGATAAAGATGTCCCTATATGAAGCCATGAAACACCCGAAGGAGGATGAGAGTTGTTATTGCATGGATGCAATTGATCCTCGTGTTGAAGACACACCTCCTATCTCTAATCTTTCTCATATTCATGATTTCGTTAGTCCTTCACTTGATAATTTAACCCATGAGCATTATGATCTTGATTATGTTGATAGGGATAAAGGGAATAAGTTGAAGGATGAAGAGGTGAAAAAGGTGGACGTGATCCAGTTAGAGGGTAAAGGAGGAGTTAAGAAGAAAAAGTCCAAGCGCAAGAAATTGCTTAGTAAGACTCCTCCAGATAAAGGTGAGAAGAAGTTGAGATCTCTCCCACTTGGGGATGAGAAGGAAGCAAAGGAGCTCATGATGGAGGGGCATCAAGGAAATAAATGCAAGCACCACTCTTATGAGAGTAAGGGGGGTAATTTTGAGTATCATGTCCCATAAGCTCATTTGAGCTCGGTCCGACATTAGGACCTTAAAAATAGCGCTGAATGGGAGGCAACCCATTTTTATTTGTTTTTTATTGTTTTTATGTTATTAGGGTGTTTTTGAATCGTAAGTTTTAACCTCGAACTTGAGAGTTTTATTTTGTGGGCTTTTCTCGAGAGAGTAGAGGAATCATGGAGTTATCCAAAAGGGAGGAACTCAAGCAAGGGAGTGTGCTGCGTTGTTGAGAGAAAGTGCATTGTTTGGATGAGGTAACCCACAACCCCAAACTTAGACCTCTTCACAAGGTCGAAGTTTGGGAGGGTGGAGTTTTTTATATGTTTCAGTGTTACACTGCACAGGTGCACACCCTCTCTTTGAGTTAAGTTTGGTTATATATTTGAGTCTTGAGATTCTCCTTGGGCTGATATTGATTTGATTTGAATTGATTGATTGATTGATTTCACGCTTATTTACTCGTATCACTTGCGTATTGCTGATGCTTGAGTATGACTTAGTGAGAAAAGTTGAGTTGTGAGGGTGAGTTATGAATTCTTATGTGTGAGTGGTTGAGCTAGAGTTGACTTGAGAAAGAACTCGTATGCTTGTGAATTTTTCTTTTGAGTGCTTGTGCAATGAGAGTGAGAATTCACTAGGACTAGCATGGATGTGAAAGCCGTGAGATTTGAGCCTTTTGAGATTTTGATGCATAAAATAATCTCTTCGTTTGTGAGTAGATCGTCACCTTAGAGGATGCTAGAACTTGTGTGTGCTCTTGCTTCTTGATTGTTTCTAGTTTGATATGCCGAATGTGATCTTAGGTCATCTTTGTTTTGAATGAGTCACTTAGCCTAAATTTCCCTACCATGGATATTTGTCCCTTGTTAGCCCCTTTGAGCCTAAGGCCTATTTTATTTGCTAGCACATTTAAACACTATTCCAAGTTCCTAAACCTTTTTGTCCCAATTTGAGTGGATAATATGAAAAGTGTGAATGTGAAGGGATTGAATTGAGTTGAAAAAGGAAAATGTTGTTTGTTGAGTGAGTATGAGAAGAAGGTGTGATGAAATTTTGAGTTGTGGGAAAGAAAAAAAATTGAGAATGAGCAAAAGAAAAAAGAGCTCATGTGTTCTTGAAAAAAAAAGTGAAGTGATTGAGAAAAGTGAAAAAAATGAGATAGAAAAAAAAATTGAAGTGTTGAGAGTGTTGGAATTGAAAGTGTGTTGATTGAAAATGTTTGAAGTAGTCTGTTCCTAATCTCGAAGTACCGAAGTTTGATTTTCTATTCTCCATTCACTTAAGTCACTTACCATATTGTTATCCCACCAGTCCAAAGAGCCTACATTACAACCTTGAGAAAAGTCCTTTTTGATTCGGCATTGATTTCTAGAGTATGGTCGGAGTTGAGAGTGCTTACAAGCCTATGGCTGCCGATATGTGTGATTGATTGTTTGAGTGATCCCTTTATCATTGATATACACTTGTGAGGGAGTGAAACACATCGTTGAGTGCACATCCATGTTTAATTTTGGTGATTCTTGCTGTTGTTGCATGAGTATGATGGGGGAAGGTGAGTGAGTATACTTGTGATAGATCTTTGAAGCCCGAGTTCATTCGCTTACATGATTTGATTCGTTGACTCATTCCTAACAATTTCACTTGACTTATTATTTCATTGCTTGAGGACAAGCAATATGGTAAGTTTGGGGGGTTGATTAGACGTGAAATTGTCATGATTCGTCGTTAGAAACACCCTAGTTTTGGTCGGTTTTGTCGAGTATTTAGAGTCAATTGAGCATTATTTCTATACATTGATGAATTTGTCTCTTTTATGCTCATAGGTGAATCGAGGATAAAAAATGGAGTTCGTAGGACTTTGAATCGACTCAAACGGATGCCCGGATGAGAAGATATCGAAGAAATACGATTGGTATTAGTGTGGAAGAAGAAAAGTGTTACTTTGGAAAACTTTGGAGTCACTCGAGTGGCTCAGGTCGAGCATTAGCGCTCGAGCACGTTGCTCGAACTCCAAAAACTTACAGAAGAATTCTCGCACTCGAGCAGCTCGAGCGCCACCGCTCGAGCGTGTTGCTCGAGCGCCCCAAAATTCCAGCATTCGACCAGCTCGAGCGGAGGCGCTCGAGTGATTGCACCATTCGAGCTACACTGTTCGAGCGCCACCGCTCGAGCAGGTGTGCTCGAGCACTTCCAAATTTCATGCTTCCGGATGCGTTTTTCGGCCCACGAGTTCCCGATTCGGCCCAAGGCTTATATATACTCGTCCCGATCTCATTTTTAGAGACACTTTGACTACTTTGAGACACCTTGACACCACTTGATAGATTATTACTTTTAGAGTTAGATTTTGGAGGAGAAGAGACGAGCAAGCTTTACTTTACGTTTAATCTTTAGTACGAATTCTTATTTTATTTTCGTTTCTCAGTTTCTTTTCATTAGTTTGATTACGTTAAACACTTTAAACTTTGTTTTTATTAATTACATTTCAGTTCTTTGCAAGTATTTCTTTAAACCCTAATTTATGTTTGATCTTTTATTCGTTCTCATCATCATGTTTATGTTCGTCACTTCTTCTATTGCTTTTATTATTGTAAAAACCATGTCTAGCTAAAACCCTTGCATGTTTAGAGTAGGATAAACTCGTAGAAGTAGGTTATGGGTACGTAATTAGGGTAATTCGTGACGTTAGGTTTTAATTCTCTTAATTAATAAATTCTTAAAATCAATCTTAACTTTATTCTTGAATTTCGTTCGAAAAGTGTTAGAGAGAGGACAACCTTATCACTCTTTAACAACGAGTAGACTTAATGAGAGAGTTTAGAAAGGGTTAATTAATCAACAGGTTTATCTAAGGAGGACGACCGCATCACCTTAGTTTAAATTAGGGTCTCGTTAGTTAAGCACAATCTATTAACTCGTTAGTGGATTAGTAAAGTCGATTGCTAGGATAACGTATTAGGGTATTAAGTCTTGAGCTTTCATCTTACAGTCTTTAACTTAGGTTATTTCTTGCGCGTCACAATTATTTTGATTATGTACCTGCTCCGTCAGTATACGTAGGGATTCCTATCCTGAGCATCACCATCACCTCTTTGAAAACACACCTTAGTTAATTCGTTTCTTTCATTCTTAGTTTATTTTAGTTGCTTTTAATTAATTCTTTCAAAAATCCAAAAACATACACTCATATTAACTACGATGCGTAGATTTTCAGGGATCTATTCGCATACATACCTTCCCTTGGGTTCGATAATACTTGGTCCCTATACTTGCCCATACTGAAGTGAACCCGTACTCTTGCGGGGAAATTACTAGTAGAAAACTAGTATTTTCGGCTTCAAGTCACCCCACCCGGATTGACGAGGACCGCATCTATTTAGATGTGGTCGGAGTCAAGAAGGGGAAGGCCGTTGGGCAGGGCGGTCACAGTAAGGTCATCCTATAGACCTACCGCCAGAGCAGTGGATCGTCCTCCTCGATCGACTCTGCTCCCTCTCAGTTGAAGCGTGGGCTGAGGGACGTCCGGAAGCAGATGCAGACCCTCACGAGCTACAACGAGAGTTTTCGGGACTGGTTCACCAACATCTCCCAACAGATGGGAGTAGCCGGTCCACCCCCACCCCCACAAAATTTTGATGCGGGGTGAGCGGGGTCGGAGGTGGTGAGGGTGAGGATGACGATGACCATATCGATATCGAGAGCTTCCTCTCTGGAGGGAGGGGGAGAGAGAGAGAGAGAGAGAGAGAGAGAGAGAGAGAGAGAGAGAGAGAGAGAGAGAGAGAGAGAGAGATTGATTGATTGATTGATTTTTGTTGAATGTTTTATTTTATTGAATATTTTATTATATTTTAATTTGATGAATTTAAAAAAAAAAAGAGTCAATTTATAATTCTTTGTTCACTCAACTCTTTTTTTTAAAGTATGTTTAATAAAAATACTAATATTCTCTTTATAAAAAATAAATATTATATTTATTAAACACTCATGCTTTCAACACCATCCTCAAAATCTCAAAATTCACGTAAAATTTTATATTCTTTCACACACAGTTGCACCATTAAAAAAAAGAAAAAAAAAAGGTATAATTCTAAAAGTATAAATTATAAAGACACAATTTAAATGAGATTAAAGTATTTTTGTTTATCTATAAATTGGTACACCATGAAAATAAAATGAATTTAGGTTTTTTTTTTTTAAACGGCAGAAAGCGGTGGTTCAAATAAAATAAAAAAATAATTGTTGATGTGCTATTTTTTAATTTCAAATTGATCGGTGTGTATATATATAATAAATGATGTAAATATTATATTAAAGTTATATTGTAAATTTTAAGGGGGTGTATTAAGAAAAAAAAAATAAGCAATATACATAGTGGGTTAATTTAGTAGTGGGTGAACAAAGTATTATCGTGGGTGTTAATAGCCGTGCCCAAAGAATAAATTAATAATTTAGAATAGTCTTAATATATATATATAAACGAATTAGAAACAAAAAGAATTGAATTTGATGAATTTAAAAAAAAGGGAGTCAATTTGGAATTATATACAATTAAATGTTAATAATTTAGAATAGTCTTAAAATATTAAATTTATAAAATTAAAAAAATAAAGTTAGTAAATCGATATATATAAACGAATTAGAAACAAAAAGAATTGAATTTGATGAATTTTAAAAAAAAATGGGAGTCAATTTGGAATTATATACATTTAAATAAATAAAAATGAATAAATTAATAATTTAGAATAATTTAAAATATTAAATTTATAAAAATAAATAAAAAAGTTAGTAAATATATATATATATATATATATATATATATATATATATATATATGAATTAGAAACAAAAAAGATTGAATATGATGAATTTAAAAAAAAAAACCGGGAGTCAATTTGAGGTTATATACAATTAAATGCAAATAAACGAACAATAATAGCATGTGTCCTAGTGGTTCACACCTCTTCCGGGCTACCCGGAGGTCGTGGGTTTGATTTCCCTTGGTTGCATATTTGCCCATTTATTATTTCTACAAGCCTCACAAGGGCTTATTTCAGTGGTTCGCGCCCCGCCCGGACCCCAATGGGCGCCGATTCGAACCCAATGAGCCACTTGTTTTTTTTTACGCAGGTTCGCTGATTAGCGACCGCCTCAAGGTCGGTCGCTAATCTCAAAATAAAATAAAAAAAATTAAATTTATTAAAGAAAACAAATTAGCGACCGCTTTAAGTCGGTCGCTAAATCATGACCCGACCGGGTCGGACCCGATTGATTCAGTGACTGACTGATGACGGTTGCTGATATTAGCAACCGCCATGACGGTCGCAGATTAGCGACCGATGTCAAAAGGCGGTCGCTAATATTAGCTACCCGCTTTTTAACGATCGATTTTTTTCGGTCAGAAATCGGTCGTTAATCACGTTTTGCAATCGAAAATTGGTCGCTAATCCCCGTTTTTTTTAGTGTTGATTTCGTAGACAAATTGCTTATAGGTTGAGGATGAAAGTGTTTACGTGATTAAAAAAATTGTGGGCAATTCGCAGCAAGTCTCACTATGTACTAAGATATTTTGTTGAAAAATTCTATAGACAATTATAATTTCATAGACAATTTTTATTTTTATGTAGTGTATAATGAACTAGAGGACGTAAAGTAGTCGATCAGACTCCTTAACTAACAATAATATATCTCTTTTATTTAAAAAAAAAATACGTAATTTTAGATCAACACACTTATTAAGAAAATATTTTGCTTTTTATTATATTCTTAATAAATGTTTGTTTTCTTCATTAAAATAACACATTTAATTTATATAAATATTTTGACAATGTTAAAGGTAACATAGGAAGAATTATAATTAATTTACATTGAAAAAAAAAAGTAAAAACCTTCATTTATAATGAATATGCGGGAGTATGGATATTAGTGAAAATCTTTCTAACACATACTTTTATTTAAGTCAGACATTAGACAAATCTGATTTTATAGTAAAAGTTGAAATCAATTACATAAAATCAATCTATTGTGATTTGTGAATATGGTCTATTCCTATGACTACTGATTAAAAAAAAAAAAAAACACTTCTTTATAACACTATACTTAGAAAAATATTAATCTTGCACATGCATATTGATTGCCCAACTAGGGTAGTTGAGTGTAAATTTACTAATTATATGACGTCACAATGTTATAATAGATCGGTTGTTTCTTTACTTCAAGAGATTAAAATTTCAACATAATTAATTCTAAATGAAATTTTGAAAGATCAAATAATACTTCGACGTTAATTTTAATTACGAAACTATATGTTTACCTTTACCATGATTTTGAACGTTAGGTGTTCTGCTATTATGAATTCCTTTACGATGTCATGCATGTTTGGTCGAGTGTCAAGAGTCATCTTAGTATCTGACAGCATGTATTGTCTTTTAATTATTTACTGATATATATATATATATATATATATATATATATATATATATATATATATATTTATTTATTTATTTATAGAAATTAACTAAAAAAGATTTCTCGATTAAATAATTTAGGGGTTGTTTGGTTTGTATCAGGAGTTGGAATAAGAATTGTAATAAAAATAGTGAGGAATGAAAAAAAAAAATTATATAATTATATTGTTTAGTTGATATTGTGAATAATTATAATTATCATATGGTTTACCAAATTATTTAGGAATTATGAAATCAATTTGATTTTTTAGATTTTTTTATTTTTTTAGTAAACAACATACTTAAATGATTTTTTTATCAATAAAAAACTTTTATCTTTATTTTTATTCAAATTAATAAATTGAAAAATAATTTAATGCAATTTCTATCATTGCACCCAAATTGCCAAGACATGAGAATTCCTCATTTTTAAGATATGAAACTACAAAATACGGAATGTAAGTGTTGAACTATACACTTATTTTTTGTTCAATACTCATTTTCGACCCACAAAACCACCAATCAAGTACCCCTTAAATAATTTTATTTTAGATCTTTATTCTTCTTGGAGCTTTTTGCTACTCCATTACACACCAATTATATGTCATTCTATATTGATTAAATTTTTCTATTTTGATGCTTCATATCAATCAATGAGCTGTTTTTCAAAAAATTCAAAATTAATATTCATCCAAATATGTTTTACAAAATATATATACCTAAAAAATTATGTTAAAAAGGTAAAATCCCCTGTGAGACTATGAATGAGATGAACTTCGATTTTTATTGATTACAACTTAGTTATTTGACGTACTCCCTCCTAAATCCTAAATGGGTTCCATACTAAAATAGTGAAATTGGAAATCAGCGGTCTAAATGAATTAAAACATTTAGTTAAACAAATTGTTAAAATGGTTAAATTTTCGTATTTGAAACTTGACATAGAAACTTGTATTAAATAGTTTTTTATTTGAGGCGGATCTCATTTACTATATTATATAATGTGTTAATTTATGGATTGTAACCCCTTTCAAATTTTTTTTATGGATTGTAACCCAACTATATATTAAAAACGATTATGACTAAAATACCTAAATAAAACAATGTCTGATGTATACGACCATCTTCAAATATTTGATAATATTCTTTATTTTTTTTCACAAATAAATCATCTTGCAACCACATTATAGTTCATTTGTTAAAATTTTCTCTTATATACCCTCCCAATACCAATGACAGCTCCCCAGATCTAAAAACCTATCATTTCCTAATCCCATGATTTTTGCAATTTTAGTTTTTGGACCGTGGGAATTGTCATTGTTGTGGAGCGAGTTTATGAGAGGAGTGAACGCTCTTTGGAAAAAAAAAAAAAAAAGGTTTTAGAATTAAAAGAAGTTAAACAAAAAAGTCGTTAGAAAAAAAAAATATGATTAGAGATTAATATTAATATATACAGCGTGAATCAATTGCAAATTTATAAAGTATGCACATCGAAATGAAAATTTAAAAAAATTTGTCTATTGAATTGCGAATTATAGAAACCATGTTGGACTCTGTTGCCTCATTAACAAAAAAAAGGGGAGCCGAATATTAATATTAATAGAGTGAATCGAATTGTATAAAGTGTAAAAAGCCTGTGTATGGAATTTTAAATTAATAAAACATATGTAATAATTGAAGAAATTGTGCTCCATTTTTATGCAATTAAACTAATATGGTGTCTCTAGGGAGCAGAAAGTTAAAATTATATCAACTTCAAATAAATTAGGGGATGATTCACAAATTAATTTCACTTGGACAGTAGGGACAAACGCATGTGCAAGAAAGACAGCCATAGCAGATTCAACTGTAACCAATATAATTGCCCCATTTCTATTCTTTTATGTAGATATGTAGCAAAGCTGCAGATAGTATCTTACTAGTCCAGCATTATTTTTTAGGGTTGTTTCATATGGAATTTGGAATTACGCATTATCATTAATATTTATGGAAATTAGGGCACGCACATTCATTTAGAATTTTCAAAAGCATCCATCATTTCAGTTTCATTTTTAGTGTGGAACGTATGGGAATTTAAATTACACATGAGCTAAATTCAAAATGTGAATAGTACCGATCGCATGTGTGAAGGGTCAAATGTGAAGTATGTAGTCTGCTGAGCTTAATTCATATAAGACTAAGTTGATAAAGTGTTAGCCGTGGGAGTTAGTGAATTTGGGGTACCAGAGGAGTTGGACCAGATGAGGTTGACCAGAGAAGCCTGACCAGAGAAGTCTGGCAGGAGAGCTATCAGAGGAGGTCCATCAGGTGAGGTCTGGTCAGACGAGTCTGGTAGATGAGACATCAGCGGAGGTCTATCAGAGGAGGTCTGGGACCGGAGGTCATCTGGTGTAAGTGAGCAGAGCCAGAGGAGGTCTTGTCATCTGATCCTGAAATTCGTTATTTGCGAAGTACACCAAATTGGAGCTAATTCGAAGGCGGTTCTAACTGAATCAACCATGGCGGTTATTAAAGTTGTTAGCCAGCTGGATAACTACCTTTACTTTGAGTTTGTTACAACTGATTCGTACCTAGGGTTCGTTTCCAATCTCTGTAATTATAAAAGAGGGTTTCTCAATTGAGAGAAACATAACTTCATCTGTGAGCGCAAACACGAGAGATTGTGAGATTGTAACTTGTAACTTCCAATTCCTTTCTTAGTGAAAAGTCTATCCTCTCGGATCCCGTGGACGTAGGAGTTCTTCTCCGAACCACGTAAACTGGTGTTCTTGTTGATTTTCAATTTCGTTCTTATTGCTTTCATATTCCGATTCCCGGAAACAAGTTTTCTTGTGAATCCAAAATCGATTAACAAGTGGCGCCGTCTGTGGGAAGTGAAGCAATCATGGCTGCAACTAAGTTCGACATTGAGAAGTTCACGGGGAAGAACGATTTCAGCTTATGGAAGATCAAGATGAAGGCTCTCCTGGTACACAATGGGTTGTACAAAGCCTTGTTGCCACCGGCTCAGGTGGCTTCTGGATCAAATCCGGCGAAGGTGGAGGAGAACAAGAGGAAGGCACACAGTGCGCTTATCTTGTGTCTTGGGGACAAGCCATTGAGGGAAGTATCGAAGGAGGAAACCGCTCTTGGGATCTGGAATAAGCTGGAGCAGTTATACCAGACCAAGTCTGTTACGAACAAGTTATACATGAAACAAAAGCTTCAAGTCTTCAAAATGAGTGAAGATAAGAATCTTGGTGATCAGTTGGACGAGTTCAACAGATTGGTGGATGATCTGGAGAGTTTGGATGTTACAATTGATGATGAAGACAAGTCACTGATGTTGTTGAATGCACTACCCAAGTCTCTGGAAAATTTCAAGGATGCTTTGTTATTTGGTAGACAAGATCAGGTGAATTTTGATGATGTTCAAACTGCCCTGAAAACCAAGTTTCTACAGATCCAAACTGATGGGAAGAAGCCTGCTGAAGGATTGAATGTTCAATCCAAGAAGAAGAAGGGGTTTCAGTCCAAGAAGAAGGATGGTGGAAAAGGGAATAAGGGTGGGAAGAAATCTGATTTTGTTGAGAAGAGAAAGTGTTTCTCTTGCCATAAGGAAGGTCATCTGAGAAAGAATTGCCCTGAAAGGAGGAAGAAAGACAATCAAGGTGATCAAGATGGAGATGCAGCTGTTGTGGAGGTTGAAGGATATGATAGTGCAGAGGTCTTGATGGTTAGTCATGAGAGACTAAGTCAAGAGTGGGTCCTGGACTCAGGGTGTACTTTTCATATGTGTCCACATGAAGACTGGTTTCTGGATCTTGAGAAGATTGATGGAGGTCTTGTTCTTTTGGGTAATGATGAGAGCTGTAGGGTGCAGGGATCTGGTTCTATCAAGATCAAGATGTTTGATGGGGTTGATAGGATCTTATCTGATGTCAGGTTTGTTCCTGAGTTGAAGAGAAATCTTGTTTCTCTTGGTACATTGAATTCTAAGGGCTTTGAATTCAAGACAGAAAAGGGAATTCTGTCAATTACCAAATCTGGAAGAATTGTTATGAGGGGTATGATCAAGAATGGTTTGTATACTTTGATTGGAAGAACTGTAACATGATCAGCTGATGTTACCATGGAGTCTTCTGATGTTAACTTGTGGCACAAGAGATTGACACATGTTGGTGAGAAGGGCCTGGTGGAGTTATCCAAGAAGGGAGCAATCCCTGGGAAGAGGATATGTAAGCTGGAATTCTGTGAGAGGTGTGTTCTTAGGAAATCAAAGAAGCAGGCATACCAGAAAGGGAAGCATACCACCAAGGAGGTTATGGATTACATACATTCTGATGTATGGGGACCAGCAAGGGTATCCACTCATGGTGGAGGCAGGTATTTCCTTACCCTTATTGATGATTATTCCAGAAAGGTTTGGGTTTACATTCTTAAACAGAAGAGTGATGCCTTCTCTAAGTTCAAAGAATGGTTGATTGAACTTGAGAATAAGAGAGGTAGGACTATCAAGCACTTAAGGACTGATAATGGGCTTGAATTCCTATCAGAGGAGTTTCAACAATTTTGTAGGGAGAAGGGTATTACTAGGCATAAAACTGTTCCTTCAAACCACCAGCAGAATGGTCTAGCAGAGAGGATGAATAGAACTATTCTGGAAAGGGTTAGGTGTATGTTATCTGATGCTCAGTTACCTAAGAGTTTTTGGGGGGAAGCTGTTAACACAGCTGTTTATCTCATTAATAAAGTGCCATCATCTGCTATTGAGTTTAAAACCCCAGATGAGGTCTGGTATGGAAAGATATCAGATTACTCAAAGTTGAAAGTTTTTGGGTGCCTAGCTTATGTTCATGTGAGGCAAGACAAACTTGAACCTAGAGCTTTAAAGTGTGTCTTCATTGGGTATCCAAAGGGCGTTAAGGGGTATAAGTTGTGGTGTCTGGAGCCTGGAAACCAGAGTGTATTACCAGCAGAGATGTTGTGTTTAATGAATTACAGATGGGATACATGTCTGGTGGAGGTGATAGGGAGCCATCAGCTGAAGAGATGGATGGTGTTATTTCTGAGCCAATTACTCAAGTTGAGGTGGAGCCTGATCATGATAATCATGAGAGTGCATCTGGTTCTGAACCAGAGCAGGATACAGGAGAGAATGAGTCATCAGATGAGGAGAGTGCACCTGCAGAGGAAGAGGAAGAAGTGCCAGAAGCAGACTTGAGAAATTATAGTCTGACAAGAGACAGATCCAGAAGACAAATACATCCTCCAGCAAGGTTTGGCCGTGTGGATCTGGTCTCCTATGCACTTGTTACAGCAGAAACCATAGAGTACCAAGAACCTAAAAGCTACAAGGAAGCCCTTGAGTGTGATGATAGGGAGTCATGGATTACAGCCATGACAGAAGAGATGGAGTCTCTTAAGAAGAATCATACTTGGATTCTTGTTGATAAGCCACCTAGGCAGAAGTTAATCAGTTGTAAATGGCTGTTTAAAATGAAGCTTGAATCTGGAGTGAAAGATCAGGTGAGGTTTAAAGCCAGGTTAGTTGCCAGAGGATTTACTCAAAGGGAAGGAATTGATTACAATGAGGTTTTCTCACCTGTTGTTAAGCATTGTTCAATCAGATTACTCCTCAGTAGAGTTGTTCAAGAAGATCTGGAGCTACAGCAACTTGATGTCAAGACAACTTTTCTGCATGGTGATCTTATTGAGGATCTGTACATGCACCAGCCAGAAGGGTTTGTTGAACCAGGGAGAGAAGGGAAGGTTTGCCTGCTCAAGAAATCATTGTATGGCCTCAAGCAAAGTCCAAGACAGTGGCACAAGAAGTTCAATGAAGTTATGCTATCCATTGGTTTTGTAAGAAGCAAGTATGATACTTGTGTGTACCTGGAAAGTCAAGGTAATGATGTGATAGCCTATCTTCTGATCTATGTGGATGACATGCTTATTGCCAGTAAGAGTCTTCTGAAGATTCAGATTATCAAAAGGAAGCTCAGTGCTAGATTTGATATGAAGGACTTGGGAAATGCTAAAAGGATTCTTGGAATGGATATTCTTAGGGACAGAAAAGCTGGAAGACTATTCTCATCCCAGAAGAGTTACATTGAGAAGGTCCTGAAGAGGTTTAACATGCATGAGAGTATAGCTGTGACAACTCCTCTGGGACAACAGTTCAAATTATCTAAGGAAATGGAACCAAAGTCTGATGAAGAGAAGAAGGCTATGATGAAAGTACCTTATGCAAGTGGGGTTGGAAGCCTGATGTATGCTCTGGTCTGCAGCAGACCAGACTTGGCTTATTCATTGAGTATGGTGAGCAGATACATGGCTAATCCTGGAAGATTACATTGGGAAGCTTTGAAATGGATCTTCAGATACCTTAAAGGGTCATCTGATCTGGGTTTGATGTTTGAGAGGATGGTTGACCAGAAGAGTCCATTGGAAGGATTTGTAGATTCTGATTTTGCTGCTAATCTGGATACCAGAAGATCTTTAACAGGGTATATTTTTACTCTTTACAATACTGCTGTGAGCTGGAGATCTGTTCTGCAGAGTGGAGTTACATTGTCTACTACAGAAGCAGAGTTTGTTGCAGTGTCTGAGGCTGTTAAGAAGGCTTTGTGGTTGAAAGGCATAATCAAGGATTTTGGCATAAGTCAAAGGGTTGTGGTCATTCATTGTGATAACCAGAGTGCAGTTCATCTGGTTAAACATCAAGTGTTCCATGAGAGATCAAAGCACATTGATGTAAGGTTGCATTTTGTAAGGGAAATCATTGACAAAGGAGTGGTTCTCATCCAGAAGATATCTACAGAGGACAATGCTGCAGATATGTGTACAAAGTCTTTACCAGGGACGAAATTCAAATTCTGTGTTGAATTGGTAAAGATGAGTGTATGGGATGTTCCTTAGGCCCAAGCTGGAGTGTGGAGGAGAGGAAGAGAGGATTGATACTTCTCATCTGAGGTGGAGAATTGTGAAGGGTCAAATGTGAAGTATGTAGTCTGCTGAGCTTAATTCATATAAGGCTAAGTTGATAAAGTGTTAGCCGTGGGAGTTAGTGAATTTGGGGTACCAGAGGAGTTGGACCAGATGAGGTTGACCAGAGAAGCCTGACCAGAGAAGTCTGGCAGGAGAGCTATCAGAGGAGGTCCATCAGGTGAGGTCTGGTCAGACGCGTCTGGTAGATGAGACATCAGCGGAGGTCTATCAGAGGAGGTCTGGGACCGGAGGTCATCTGGTGTAAGTGAGCAGAGCCAGAGGAGGTCTTGTCATCTGATCCTGAAATTCGTTATTTGCGAAGTACACCAAATTGGAGCTAATTCGAAGGCGGTTCTAACTGAATCAACCATGGCGGTTATTGAAGTTGTTAGCCAGCTGGATAACTACCTTTACTTTGAGTTTGTTACAACTGATTCGTACCTAGGGTTCGTTTCCAATCTCTGTAATTATAAAAGGGGGTTTCTCAATTGAGAGAAACATAACTTCATCTATGAGCGCAAACACGAGAGATTGTGAGATTGTAACTTGTAACTTCCAATTCCTTTCTTAGTGAAAAGTCTATCCTCTCGGATCCCGTGGACGTAGGAGTTCTTCTCCGAACCACGTAAACTGGTGTTCTTGTTGATTTTCAATTTCGTTCTTATTGCTTTCATATTCCGATTCCCCGGAAACAAGTTTTCTTGTGAATCCAAAATCGATTAACAGCATGTTTATACTACATACAGTAATTCGGAATTTCTCATTATATTCTTTCTTTTGAATGTCACAGACTTAGGAGTAACTAAACTTACAACTGAAATACACATTTTTTTAGCAATTTATTTCTCATTGTGTATTAATTAGCAAAAATCATGTCAATTGAAATTTATTTACTGTTGAGATTAAAATAAGAATAAGGTAATATAATTTTATCTAAATAGTAATTTCTTACAACAATAGTTAATAATAAATTAATATTGTAAGGTCTTGTTGCTTCATGATAAATAAGTATGATCTTTGGTAATCATTTGCGTGGTAAAAACAACTTTATCCTTATAATCGATTATTTATTTGTATTTTTACCATATTGTCCTCGTTTTACCATATCAAGTAGAATTGAATGAAGAGGCAGATTGAACATTTTCCATATTAATTTCATTTATCTTTTAAACCAAATACGAAGAGCTTGACAAATTAAAATTAAAAATTCTAATACAACAATATAAACAAAAAGTAAATTTTTATCACAACTAATTCATCTCAATATGTAAAGCATACAATACAAGCCCTAAGTAGTTTTAACGGCTATATGACCATTTATTCATGTCCCACGTCAGATACATAAATAAGGAAAGCTCATAATGTATATATGGATGTACACGTATCTTTATTGGTTTGATTTTTTTTTTTTTTGGGAAAATTAAAAAACAAATTCATGCGGACTCGATCCAAAACAAATAATATTGCAATGTAGAGATTGATGTTCTCGGGAGGAAGGGCAAACGGTGGTATCAGAGTCATTGCCCCAGATGAAACAAAATAAAGAAGCTATATTCGAGCACTTATTATTCTACATGGGTGTACCTCTTTTATACATAAGTAAAAAGAAAAAACAAATTGTGTGATAATCTTAAGCCTGATAATAATTTTGGGTACTTGTCGTCAATGATAGGAGTACATGATGAAGAGGATAATCTAGCATCCAGTTTATAGAATTTATAGTGTGACAAATCTAGACTAGGGAGTTTAGTTGTACGCGGGATGTGATTTACGTTGCTGGAGCATTTACAGTTAGTTCCTTGTTCAATTTAATTTAAGATTCCTGCACAAAATTGGAAAACCCTGCCCAGTTTAAGTCCATGGAAATGATAGCTCACCAATCCGTTGGGTCCTACTGTACGGATGCTTTTATTATTCCACTTTGAATCCACAAATTTGCAGTTTATGGATTTGAGATAAAGTAAAATTTGTATTAAGATTTCATATATGTTTATGGATTTTGTAGGATTTAATAGGATTGAAATTTTGAAAAAGTTGATGGTAGAAAAATTATTGGAAGTTTTATCAATTCAGGCATGCAAATTAAACTATTAATATAAGATGAAAGATTTTTCCTATCAAATTTTTTTTAGGCCATAAAAAATTGAACAAGACCCGAAAGATAAAACTATTAATTTAAAACTCACTCATTTTAAGACTGTGTTTGATCTCTAATAATTTATTATATATTGTTCGATAATATTTTTATAAATTATAATTTTAAAAATATAAAAGATATATTAATATCACATGATTAAAAAAAATTAAAAAGAAAAGAAATTATGAAAAAAAAAATGTATATAAATAAAATAAGAATATAGATTATAATATGTCATACATAATCTTAATATTCTTGAGTCTTAAATATATAATATATTCTATCTTTTAGGTCCTAAATTAAGAATGACGCACATATTTAGTGGCTTGTAGATTATATTTATAAGAATGACCCATACATATTTGTATATAATACTACCTTTGTTCCAAAATTTTCTTCACACTACCTTTATTTACATGTTTAGCGAGTGAATCATTTATTAATATTTGAAATGATAAAATGACTTTTAAGAAGTGGTATGATAAATCTATTTCTCCTCTATTATAAAGTGACTTAAAAATTAATTTATCATTTCAAATACAAATAAAAAAACTCGCTTACTAAAACACGTAAAAACAGTAAACATGAAGAAAGATGTGGAAGAGAGGGAGTATCAAATATAGCCATTTATAAATTTTTTTATTTTTGTACACATAAGTTGTACTCCATGCAACTGGTTTATTTTCTTGCAATCACTTAACACTTATTATGGGGGAACTTGGTTCAATTCTTTTTAATGATAATGATAATTAAAAATTATTTTTTATTTATGTTTTTGTAATAAAAATGATATGTTAGGGGAAATATTAATGTTCCCATAGTAGTTGTATTGCAAGTGTTATATTCCAAAATTAGAAAAGAAGTAGACAATAAATGGTTGTTGGTAGAAAAATAGGAGAATGATTAAAAATGATGATGATTGTAAGAGGGGGAATGATATTAAAAATGGATAGTGATTATCTTAGGAGGGGAGGTAATAGTTTTATTTTCATAAACCATCATAATTACACTAATTTTAATCTCATTGAAGAATTTTTAACCAAGTGTTTTCTAAGTAATACTACCTCCATTTCGAAATTAGTTTCTCATAATTTTTAGTTATTTTATTTTAAAAAGTACATTTGTTTATTAATATGTAGTGGGTACATGCTAACTTTTGCCTAAAGTGATGATGAATTGTGAAAAGTAAAAAGTAGTAGGCATTTAATAAAAAATTATTAATACATAAATTGTTGTTTTTGCTTTTATTGAATGAAAAAATTGTATTGGGTTTGTCCAAAAAAATGTGAGAAACCTATAGTAAAACGGATGGAGTATTATTATGTTAATAAAACAATACTTTACCAATATTTAATTATAGGCCGATTTATGTGAAAAATATTGAGGTATACCTATTGTTTTATAAACGTAGGTGTATTGTTTTGTAAGTGATAAGATATTGCAAATTGAAATAGATTATACAGTGTAATTGGTATGTGTAAAAATTACTCATAGTATATGTATTTACAAAAATATTGTTATACACGTTAAATATAATAAAAAAAAAAGGGTTAAAAAAAAAAGACCAAGACGTCTTGTTATATGCTTCATTGGAATCATGTAAATAAGTACACTGTTCTCTTAATTTCATAATTCGAACTTTTATCGTTCAATATTAAATTCCGAACTAAATATAAACGGTACTTTGTTGAAAGGTGGGAATTTTCTTACACGCTAGTGGGATCATGACTCATGAGTAATTGACTATTGACAATTTGTCATTAACCATATTTATTCTCTCTAAAAATAATAGTTTGTGTTTTATGTTTGGAACTTATGAAAGATGTGAAAATAAATTATGACAATTAACTGTTCATTTCATCTGTATATGAGTCATGCATTTTGAATTTATTATAATTCACCCAATGATGGACATATCGGTGGAGTATTGATGAAGCTAGATCAATAGTATATTAGTATTAAATAATATACTTCATTCATCCCACTATTAGTTTTATATTTATTTTATTTTAACGTTCCACAATTATTTTCATACTTTAAAAAATAAAATATTTTTTTAGCATAAAAGTCAATAAAACATTAAATTATTTACTCGGTTACTCCCTCCATTCAATATTAGTAGTCTTATTTTTTGGGTTGTTATTTTTTGTCATAAGATGGAGAGTATTATAATGTGGTTTTGTGACGTCTATTTATGAATAAAGTGATTGTTTATGAAAAATATGATACTTATATTTTTCATAAACAATAACTTTATTGATAAATAAACCTCACAATACCCCATAATACCCTTCAACTTATGACAAAAATTACGGCCCCAAAAAACAGAACTACTTATATTGGATGGAGGGAGTATTATTTTATTTAACTCCACACTTACATCCTTTTTTTTTAATGTGCTACCTCCATGTGTGAAAGTAAATGTGGAATGGAGGGAGCAGATGAATATATATATATATATATATATATATATATATATATATATATATATATATATAGCAAAGTATTATATGAAAATAGTTCATGATAAGTTTATCATGAAACAATTTTAAAGTATCATTAATTTCATTGAGAGTATCATTAATCTCATCAGGGGTATCATTAGTTTGAGTTCAAGAAAATTGTTTTAAATTTTCTTGAACTCAAACTAATGATACCCCTGACAGGTTTAATGATACTCCTGATGAGATTAATAATACTCTAAAACTATTTCATGCTAAGCTTATTACGAAGCGTTTTCATATAAGATCTACTCTATATATATCTTATAATAATATATTTCCAAACCTCTCCAAGATGATGTGTCAACACCACCTTATTCTTAGGTTGATGTGGCATGTCTCAAATCTCTCCATTTTGAAATTTTGTGCTCTCATTAAGAGTTGATTAAACTTTTAATCTCGACCCTTCGTTCTACATCATTAAATCTAAACCATTAATTTATATCTGCATAATTAATGCAAATAGATATTTTTTCCATTTTCTTATTTAGTTATTTTTAGAATTTATTATAAATCATATTTTTTTCAAACCTTAATGTAATTAAATATGATCTATTTATTGAATGAATCTAAATTTATCATTTCTAAGTTTGAATTAGTATATATAGTATAATATAATGTTCGATTATTTTTTCCTAAAATAAAAGGTATATAGTTATATATTCCAAAGAATATCCTTATGTGATATATTCTTATTATGGACAAGATATAATATTGCATCCATCTTTTTTATTATAAATAAGAGCATATTGTATTTCATTTTTTCACATCAAAGTTTCATTTGTTCCACTCTTTTGCTGAGATTCCTCCCATCAATTGTTGGTTAGTTATATATCTATTGTTATTAGTATATTTATTTTATAATTAAATTCATCATTTTAAGTGCTCACAATTTGATTAGATTTAAATATCAATATCGATATCAATATGAATGTAATAATGATTGTTGATTTATGCTCTACATCGTTCAGTTTAAATATTCTTCATGTGCAAAAATAATATATTTAACTATACCATATATTTTTATCTGAATAATTATGATGATTTAATTGTTGTAATTTAAATCTCATTTTAGATTTCAAGAGTATGACACATCAATTTTCTCTGATTTCTAATATCAAGAGTGAGAGCCAAAAATTGACCGTTAAAGTTAGGATTGAAAAGTTGGACAATATTTTTTAATAATTTTAATAGAGACAAGTTCTACTTGGATCTCGTTTTGATCGATGAACATGTATTTGTAACGTTAAAGTTTATATTAAATTTTGTATTTTTTTTTTATAAATTAATTTCTTACCATATACTCCCAATAACTATAATTTTGATTAATTTATAAATTATTCAATATTGAAATGGAAATTGATTATTATTAAATTATTAGTCTAAGCAATGTTATTCCATAATTGTTATTAATTTATGTGAATTTTGATGTTTTTTTTAATTATTTAGTTTGTAGGATATACCTATAGGGTTTAGTGAAGGGCACGGGCCACAGCTAAATAAACCCCATAAGTTATTGTATATACCTCAAAAAATTTTAAACAAAAATACTCTTATATTAAATGTCTATAGAAAATAAATATAATATATTTTTTCAGTACGCGAAATTCGCGTGGGTACTGTTGGGTGGCGAACAATTAAGTAATTAATAAAAAGGAGATTATTAGACTAAGTAACAGGATAACAAATCAAAGGAGCTAGCAGTTTCGTGGAAGCGAACAGCTTTGTAGCGGAGCTAGCAGATTCGTAGGGCGAACAGCTCTGTAGAAAAGTACTAATGTGGCAAGCAGACTTGCAAAGAACAGCTGTGCCAGCGGCTCAAGCCAAAGCCAATTTGGGCGAACATGTTCGTAGTAAAGCGAGCAACATTGTAAAACAATCCCAAGCGAGGAGCGAACAGCTAAGAACGCAAAGGATCATGACATCTAACAAAGACGTACAAGCGAGCAGCCGGTCACCATCGAGAGCATCTCAGAAGTGCCAAAGACCAAGTACAACATGGGGAATTCCAAGAGTCACTAGCTTAGATATGGTCCAAGTGTCCTAACACTTGGCACCCATCCAATGAGTAATAGTGTAGATGTTGTACAAGTGTCCTAACACTTGGCAAAGATCCAATGGCTAAGCCATCAAGATGGTGACACATGGCCACTTTGTATGTCTATAAATACTCCCTTCTTGTACATGAAAAAAGGAGAACAATTCAAAAAATAGCCAAACTCTTGCAAAATTATTCTTTAAGCTTTACTTAGTCAAATTCCATGATCTTGATTCTTGTTTGGTGATCTTCATTAGATGAAAAACAGCCACTAATCTTCTTAGTAAGAAAAGGTCATCAACAATTGGCGCTAGAAGGAGGGTTCGAACCTTCGATTGTAGAAAAAATCGAAGAGGACAAAGATTTACAACACTTTAAGGATTTCAATGCATGTGTGCATGAACTAGGGTTTTCAAACCTTTACAATCACACACAAGGCTAGTAATCCTTGGAAAAGGTGCTGTAAGTACAAGATTACTTCATCCATTTGCTTATTTACCCACATTTCGATAGCCAAGATGGTTAGATCGCAAGAAGAACGACATTCGAGCATATCTCCAAGTCGTAGACCAAGAACTAGGGTTTCTTCCACCGAAGGACATGCACGGACAGTGAGAGCAACTTCGCAGAGGAATATACAAGTCACTATTGACACGATTCCACCAGAAGTTGAAGCTCTTGCTCAAAATCCTGAAGAGCTAGCAAAAACCATTGCTGTTCTTCAATCCTTGCAAAATCGACATATAGCAGGACCGTCAAGAGCACCTGTGACGACCAGACGAACAGGCGAGCAGGAGCGTACTGGCGAACAAAGGAGTAAAATGAGAGAAGATGCACGTCGGGACGAGGCCGACAGCGAGGAAGTTCGCAGAAATAAAGGAAAAGCTCCACTGAGCGAACGTCTAGGAAGCAGAGGAGAATCATCACCGAGTCGAGCAGATGAATCAAGCAAGAGTACGTCTCGAACCAGTGCATTGGAGAGATTAGGAACAAGGAATGCAAATAGGAGGGAGCCGTCCCGAAGGCATGAGGAGCGATCACACCATCCTGCTCGCCCATCAGTGCATGACCGAATCCGGAGGTCAGCTTTTGGCCGGCTAGGGCCAAATGGAGCTAGCAACGCTGCTAGGAAGACAACTCAGGAAAAACGTCCCGTTGGCAAGGGACTGCATCGTGAAGAGGTCACTGAACCCAATCACGATGAACAGCCTTCCATCGGGAGAACTCCCCCGAATGAGTTGCAGGAAATGAGAAAGGCAATTGAAGAATTGCAGAAACAGTTGGAGTCTCAGAGAGGTGTCGGATCAACCATTCTCCCATCTTCACCATTATCTCCGTCTATCCTCAGTGCACCGATCCAGAAGAAGACACAGTTCCCAGCCATCAATCTGTACGAGGGAACGTCGGACCCCCGTATTCATGTGACGAAGTATTCGGGTTTTATGATCTCAATAGGGGCGACCGACGCCACGCAATGCCGAAATTTTCCACTCACCCTGGGAGATGGCCCGCACAGATGGTTTTCGGCACTGGCTCCCGGCTCCATCAACTCTTTTGCCCAGCTAAGCAAAGAGTTTATGTCTCACTTCTCAACTGCCGGGTCTTACTTGACCCACAGACACCGTCTAGCAGATATTAGGCAGGGAGACGAGGAGTCTGACAAGCAATTTCTGGAAAGATTTGATAAAGTGTTACTGGAGGGCGAGATGGTGAGTGAAGACACGAAGATTGTGGCAGTGATGGCTGGTTTAAAGAAAGGAACTGATCTGTGGAAGGAAATGCATCTGACTTGCCCGAAAACATACACAGAGTTCAGACACAAAGCGGGAATTCACGTTTCAATGCAGGAGGCCTTACACCGAGAGATGGGAGACAAGACTGATCCAAAAAAGTCTAACAAGAAGTCGGGAGGAAGTGATTACAAAGCTCCGAAGAACATGAAGTCATTCAATGATGGAGCTGAATTGAAAGAAAAATTGAGTCAAGTCCTTACTATGTCCGTGGATGCTGTGTACAACAACGTTAAGGACAGGGAGATGTTGTCAGAGCCGCGGAAGATAAGGCAAGAGAGAGGAAAGCTGAACCCGAACAAATACTGTGCTTATCATCAGAACATCGGCCACTTCACGAGCGAGTGCCGAGATCTATTGAAGCAATTGTGGAGGTTCTATGAGGAAGGGAAGCTGTCCGAATTCGTGAAGAGGGAACCAGGTAAAAGACCAAGGGCGCCAATACAATCCAGTTCGGATGACGAAGATAGTGATGACCAACCAAGCAAAGTTGGTAAGAGGGGAAGGAAGGTCCCAGCAGCCCCAGCAAGGCATATCCCGGAAATCCTAATGCTGGAACCCACTGGGCCAGTAGGTGGTTGTTCTGATGGGAGACCACCTATGTCGAAAAGAAAGAGGAAGACAGAGCTGAGAGCAGTAGATCAAGTAATGGAAGTGGGTGTAAATCCATCGACCAAACGAACAGGGGACCTGACTTTCTCAGAGAAAGACTTAGACGGGATACTTACTCCCCACAACGACTCATTGGTCATTTGCGCCAATATCATGGGGACAAAGGTGCATCGTCTACTTGTCGACACTGGTTCCTACACGAATATCCTATTCAAGAGCACGGTGGACCAGCTAGGAGATTGTGCTGAGTACATCAAAAACTGTGATCACAAGATTGTAGGGTTTGGAAATGCTGTAACCACCCCGCTAGGAATAGTTACGTTGGCAGTTGAGCTTGTATCAATCGAGGACCCGGAAAGGAAGATGAATAGAATGGTAGACTTCCTGGTTGTAGACCAACAGTCCACCTATAACGGGTTCCTCGGCCGTCCTTTCTTGCATGAATTTAAAGCAGCTGTTTCAACGTACTATTATTGTTTAAAATTCCCAACAAAGAAGGGTGCAGGTACAGTCAAAGGAGACCAGAAGAAAGCTCGTGCGTGTCTGTTGCAAATACAGTTGCACGATCACCAAGTCAACATGGCGGACAGGTGCTCAGACAAGGACGGAGACGATAGCGAGGCCATGACTTCCGTTGACACTGAAATAATGGAAGTCGACGAGCAGCTTTGCACAGACGAACAACCACGCAGCGACGAGCAACTATGCGCAGACGAACAGCTGCGCATTGGCGAGCAAATATGCGTAGACGCACAGTTGGACGAGGACGAGCAGGAACGCGAAGATGAACAGCTCGCCCAAACAGGAGGAACAGAAGCTGCTACTACTAGCAACGAGGAAGAACAAACAAGGGCAATGAACGTTGATGCAGAGGACATAGAGCCACGACTGGGGGCAGAACCGATGGAAATCGAAGATGAGCCAAAGATAGAAGGGCCCATTATTGACCCCAGATGGAAAGGCCAAAAACGAAGGGCTACCCCGGTCGAAGAGTTGGAAACTGTAAAAGTCGACCCGAACCAAGAGGGCTTAGAACTCTTCATAGGGTCCGAGCTACCAGAGCCGTACAGGACCAACATGATTGAGTTTCTTAAAGCAAACCTCGATGTGTTCGCATGGTCGCATGCAGACATGGTGGGCATCAGCCCCGAACATGCCTGTCACAGACTCAACATCGACCCGGGGAAGAGGCCAGTCCATCAGAAAAGGAGAAAATTTGGACCCGACAAATACGAGGCGCTCGACGTGGAAGTCAAAAAGCTGCTGGATAACGACTTAATCAAACAAGCGTTATGCCCGCAATGGGTGGCAAATCCAGTTTTGGTCAGGAAAGCAACTGGAGCATGGAGACTCTGCATCGATTTCACAGATCTTAACGCCGCCTGCCCGAAAGACAACTTCCCATTGCCTCACATTGACCAGCTAGTTGATAGCACCGCCGGACATGAGCTGCTAACGTTCATGGATGCATTCGCAGGATATCATCAAATCGCGATGCATCCCGATGATCAAGAGCACACTGCGTTCTACACCAACAAGAACTTGCTATGCTGGAAGAGAATGCCATTTGGGCTAATCAATGCTGGAGCTACATATCAGAGGCTGGTCAACAAGATGTTTGATGATCACATCGGGAAGACGATGGAAGTATATGTAGACGACATTGTTGTCAAGAGCTCAAAAAAGGAAGATCACTTGCAGCACCTGGCTCAAACATTTGAGATACTTCGGACCTACAATATGAAGTTGAATCCCAAGAAAAGCAGTTTCGGAGTCCATTCTGGGAAATTCTTGGGACATCTGGTTAGTCAACGAGGAATTGAAGCAAATCCAGTGAAAGTGAAAGCGATCATGGAGATGCAACCACCCAGATCAGTCAAAGAAGTCCAACGGCTCACCGGATGCCTAGCAGCTCTGAACAGGTTCGTCTCAAGATCCGGAGATAAGTGCAGGCCATTCTTCGAGGCCATCAAGAAAGGAAAGTTTCAATGGACAGACGCCTGTCAACGAGCGTTCGAGCAGCTGAAAGAGTACCTCAGTGATACAAAAATTCTTGCCAAGCCAATCCCAGGGGAAAAGTTATACTTGTATTTGGCGGCCTCAGAGGTAGCAATCAGTTCAGTGCTCGTTCGTGCAGAAGGAAAGTTCCACCTGCCCATCTACTATGTAAGTCATGCCTTGCACGAAGCAGAGCTCAGATATTCACCAACAGAAAAGCTAGCATATGCGCTGGTAATGAGTGTCAGGAAACTTCGTCCATATTTTTTCGACCACCAGGTGGAAGTGTTGACAACGTTCCCACTCAAGCAAATACTGCATAGACCCGATGCGGCTGGTCGGCTCCTAAAGTGGTCCTTGGAAATCAGTCAGTTCGGGATTTCGTATGTTCCTCGAACAGCGATCAAGGGGCAAGCCTTAGCAGACTTTATAGTCGAACTAACTTTCCCCCAAGATCCAACGAGAGGGCATAGCCATCCCTGGCACATGTATGTTGATGGTTCATCAACAAATACGGCATCGGGAGCAGGTATAGTCTTGATAAGCCCGGACAGGCAAGTTTTTACTTCAGCTGTTCGATTCGAGTTCATGGCAACGAACAACGAAGCAGAGTACGAGGCTGTGATCGTTGGGTTACGCCTAGCATTAGCAGTTGGAGTACGGAGGTTGCAAATCTTTGGAGATTCACAATTGATCGTCAACCAGGTCCGAGGAGAATATGAAGCAAGAGATGAAGACATGGCTTTGTATCAAAAGATTGTTGCTCACTTGGCCTCTTTGTTCGAACAAATATACATTGAACAAATACCAAGAGACAATAATGCTCAAGCAGATGCATTAGCCAGGCTAGCAACCAGCACCGGACCAGCAGAATTGTCGGAAGTGACGCTAACAAGAATGTCCAAACCATCAACCGAAGATTACAAGATCTATCAGATCGACGAAAATTTCGAAGAAGACGACTGGAGGATGCCGATCGTTGAATATTTGCAAAACGATAAAAAACCGGACAACCCATTCGAAGCTAACAAGTTGGTTAAAAGAGCGGCAAGATACACCATGATGGACGGACAGTTGTACAAGAGAGGAATTTCGCTCCCACTTCTGAAATGTTTGGCTGGGGGGCAAGGACAAACAGTGCTGAAAGAGATCCATGAAGGTGTATGCGGAAATCATGCCGGAGGACGGGCTTTGGCACATAAAACAATAAGGCAAGGATATTACTGGCCAACTCTCCTTCAAGATGCAATCAAGATTGCCCGAACTTGTCATAGATGTCAATTGTTCGCCCCAAACATTCACAAACCCCCACATGAATTGATTTCAGTCAATAGTCCATGGCCGTTCGCGAAATGGGGAATTGACCTTATCGGGCCTTTTCCCCCAGGACAAGGAAATGTTCGATACGCGGTAGTGGCTGTTGACTACTACACGAAATGGGCGGAAGCAGAAGCACTCGGGCGGATCACACAGGAGAAAATGATCAACTTTATATGGAAAAACATTGTTTGTCGTTTCGGGGTCCCCCAGGCGATAGTGACGGACAACGGAAGGCAGTTTGAGGGAAAAGAGATAAGAGATTTTTGCGAAAAATGGGGAATAAAGAAACATTTCTCGACACCATACCACCCCCAATCAAACGGTCAAGTGGAAGCAGTGAATAAAATAATCAAGCATATACTGAAGATTCGTTTGGTTGACAAGCAAGGAAAATGGTCAGAAGAGCTACCAGAGGTGTTGTGGGCATACCGAGTATCCCACAGAACAAGTACAGGCGAAACACCGTTCACAATGGCATTCGGGACAGAAGCAGTAATTCCGATTGAGTTAAAAGTCCCGACAAAACGAACAGCTGCGTTTGACGAAGAAACAAACAACTCTGCAATGGCAGCAGAGTTGGACTTGCTTGAAGAAAAAAGAATAACAGCAGAATTGAAAAATGCAATCTACAAAAGAAGAGCAGCAAAGTACTACAATTCTCAAGTAAAGGCAAGAGAATTCGAAATTGGGGACTTGGTACTTCGAAAAGTTTTAATACCACCAGGAGTATTCGGCCCGACTTGGGAGGGCCCATACAAGGTGACGAATAAGTGGCACAACGGCACATACGACCTTGAAGACATGGAAGGCAAGTCGTCCCAATACTCCTGGAATACAACTTTACTCAAGAAGTACTACCAATGAAGTCCTGTAAGTCTTAGAAAGTTTGTAAATAGATCCTTTGTAAATTTTTGAAATTTTTGCGCAAGTTTATAAGCGAGCAGATTTGCATTTATCTTACTAGGCGAGCAGAATTGCTTTAATCTTTTGTCTTGTTGAATTTTAGTTTTTAAGCCTCAAGTCCAAATTACTTAGTTGCTCGCCCAAAAATTAGCAAAGTACGAGTCTGTTATAAGACGAACAGAAAAGCTTATTAAAAGCAAAAATAAGGCTAAGTCCATAACGGACCAATAGCCCACATTAATGCAAGGCCAAGTCCACGAGCGACCAAAATGGCCCAAACAACTAAAGGTCAAGTTCTATAAGAACCAAATGACCAACTTAAAATTTAAGTGTTTACCTTAAGGAAAAAGGAACACTTAAAAACTGTCATGAGCAAAAAACAATAGGCGAGCAATTAAGTAAGACAAACAAAGAGGCGAGCAGTTAAGTAAAGACAAATGAAGAGGCATAAGCTTGTAGACGAACAAAAAATCTTTATTTCATTAGATCAAAAAGTTTTACAATAGGAATGAGAAATACAGAAATGTTATACATCCTATTGTAAGAAAAAACTAGTCTTCAAGGAAGAGGAGGAGGAGCATCTTCAGTCCTGGTCGCCGGCGCGCTCGGCTGCTCGCCCTGGACACTTGTACCAGCCCCGTCTATGGGGGTCAAGGGAAGCGAAGACAACCCTTCAAAAACCTCATCAGCGGCTGCCGCGTTGGTCGCCGCTGGAGCAGGGTCAGGCTGACCGCCGTAAGTAGGAGCAGCAATGTCGACGTCCTCGCCGAAGACTTCCAAAGGAAAGCCGAGGTCGGCCAAATCGGAGACGAACAAAGTCGAGCCAGGAGGAGGAGGATAATTTTTCACGTATTCAACGAAGTCCGCCTTCACCGCATCACGAATATCTTGGTTATGATCGTGAGCGAAGTGGACAGACCGTAAACATTCTGCGAAGGCACAAATGTACCCAAAATTGGTCTTGTCCATCACTTCCTGCTCATGGACTTCGTATTCGATCAAGTTCTGGCGCTCTTCCTCCAGCCTCTTGACATGCTCCTCGGCAGCGAGCAATCGAGCAGATAAGTCTGCTCGCTCCTTCTCAGCTCTCTCAGCTCTCAAGTCTGAGGACTTCACCTCCAGCAGCATCTTCTCCGCCTTCTCCAAGGCGTTCTTCTCGCCAGTCAACGAGGCCTCCATCTTCCTCTCCATCAAAGCCAGCATCTTAGCATGCTCGGCCTTGCATTCTTTGATGGCAGAGGCTCTTTCCTCGTCCATCCTCTCCACGCGACGGCCCAGATCGCGGTTTGTTCGCTCGAGCTCCATGACTTGGTCGAGCAGCATTTGGGACTGGACCAATTGATGGCTAGTATTGTAGGCCATCAGACGAACATTATCACTAGCAGATTGGCCAGTGACAAGGGTGTTCGCCGATTTTGTCCAGGCCTTTGGAACCATCTCGGCTGCTCGGCGAACGGGGGCATCAGGTATGTCGGAGAATGAAGGAGGTGCATTCTTCACCACTGAAAGATAGTGAAGGGTATTCCCGCGACCAGGGTAAAGTGCTGGATTATACCTGAAATAGAAAGAACAGAAGTCAGTGGTCAAGCAACATTGCGCCAAACGGCGAACAACAAACAAGGCGAAGACAACGAACTTACTCTTTGATTTTGACGGGGTCCCAACCTAGATAAGAGGTATCTTTGGGATTGTCCCCTTTCTTGGCCGCCACCAGGCCGGCGACCACCTGTCGTTCATCCACCACTTCCAGAGAGGTGGATTTAGAGGCTGGAGACCGGGGAGCAGCACTGCTCGCCTCCACCATAGTCTTTGATCGCTTGGAGGCGCGATCATCACCGCGTGTGGCGCGAGCATCATCGTCCCGCGGCACTTTCTTTTTCTCTCTCTCTCGCTCCCTCTCCTTTTCCTTCCTCACATCCCGTGGAGAGGGAGTGGATTTGGCCGCAGGTTTGCGGCGACCAGCTCCGGCGGCTGGGCGACCAGAAGGGTTCTCTCCGGCCCGGAGACGCATGATAGCGAGGGGAGGATCCATCTTTCTCCTTGAAGCGTCCGCCATTTGCTTAACTCGCCCGGCGAGCAAATAATACGATTCGGGCACGGCCGGGATAGCAACAGTGACTTGTTGATCTAACAAGAAAAAGACGTTAGGCGAGCAAGAATATTGAACGAGCAAAAATGAATGGCGAGCAAAAATAAAAAGTTACCTTCTGGGACGGCGGCTTGGGCTTCAAGATGATGAGGACTCGTGATCAAGCCAGCAAGTTTGCGACAATGAGCCTTCGAGAGATGATGTATGTCGCGACTAACAACGTCGCGAAGAGAGATGATGGCTAAGGTGAAGAGGAACTCGTCACTGATGTCGGGGTGCCCCCACTTCAAGTTCCTCGGACCTGCAAAACAACGAAAAGGATTAAAATTAGTCCTACTTATGAACTAGCAAGATAAAGTTAGCCCTACGTTTAATTTTTCCAAAGCCTTCAGGCGACATGATGCGCGCCTGCCCGCCAGCAAATCCCTCAGTTGCTCGCCAATCTCCACCAATGAAGAAGAATTGGCAATGCCAACCCTTAATCTTATTGGGAACTCCCTCAACGAGTTTCAATCCGGTTTTCGCCTTGGCGTAATACCATCCAGCACCATCCTCGGAAATGGTCAAGGCGTAAAGGATCTCCGCGGTTGTTATCTTATTTTTGTAGCCTTCAAGACCAAAGAGAGTCATGAAGGCTAGAAGACTACTCCAACCATTTGGAGTAATTTGAGTGATCGCCAGGTTCATGTCGGATAGGAAACGGCCGATGAGCGGATGAACGGGGAGCGGAAAACCCGTGTTCAACACATCCAAGTTGATCGCCGTGCAGCCAGGAGGGGGGCGATCGGCAGTCTCTCCTTTCTTCGGCACATACATGAAAATATCGTAGGGGATCTTGTATGTTTCACGGATGCTCGCCAAATCGTCCTCAACAACAACACTGGCAACTCTGCTCGCCGCATAATCTCCATCCTGAGCTTTCATGATTACCCTCGATGTGGGGGCAAAGGTCTTCGAGTAGCGAGCAGAGTAGTCCGCCCACTCGGTGTCACGAACAACTCCTTCGGGGATCCGGGATTCTGGTGTAGTTTGAGCAATGGGGAAGTTGATCTCCTTTAAAAACTCCCAAGTGAGAGTGGGACATTTATGCTCGCCAACACGTTGGTCGCCTTCTTGACCAACGGAATCATCTATCTCCGCGGCCACTTCTGCGGAATCTTCCCCCAAATTGGAAGAAGTTTCAGGTTCACGAGCGAGAGGTTGCATCTTTTCTTGCTCGCCTGAGCGATCAACAGCGCACGACTCTATCGAGCGAACAACAGAATTCGCATCGGAGTCCGTGTCTTCGTCCACCAACAGCGTGCGCGGGTTTCTCGCCAATATTTGGCGAACAGATCTGCGCGGAGAATCCAAATCTACGGGTCTCTTTTCCGGGTTTCGCCCGGGTCCGGATTGAGATGAATTTGAGGGGGTAAACTCCATTCGAAATAACGAGGCGGGAATTTAACCAGTTTGAGAAAGATTTTAAGTACAATGGGTCCGAAATCAAAATCACAGCGGCAACGTTAATACGAGACGACGGCGCAATGGCGGCTCACGGCCGGAGTAACAGTGACGATTAAAGAAAATACAGAAAAGAGAAGAAAAATTCACGAAAATTGAAGGAAGAAAGAGAGGATACGGGACAAATTACCTTCAGAGAACAAGAATCTAAGAGACACAAGGAGATTCGAACACAAAAGATTGAAAGACAAAGCTTCAAAATGCGTATCAATGGCGGATGAATTGTGATTCTTCGAAAAGAAGAATGAAGGAGAAACTGACGCCTATTTATAAGGGTGAGACTGGGGCGAAAATGCAATATTTGCAAAATATTATAGGCCCCTATGGGCAAATTGGGAGACGCGCATGACTGACGCGACGCCTCGCACTCCGTGTCTCGGGAATCCAACCGTCGCGATACGAAAAGGCGTTCGCTACTGGTCGCGCACATAAACTCTCATGCTCGACTGTTCGCCCAACTGCTCAGATGCTCGCCCATGTAAACATCCACGTTCCATTCTTGCTCGCCCCAATTTTCAAAGAAATTATAGCTTGGTCCCAATTGATCAATCCATGCCCAACATGAGACCAAGCTAGGGGGCAATTGTTGGGTGGCGAACAATTAAGTAATTAATAAAAAAGGAGATTATTAGACTAAGTAACAGGATAACAAATCAAAGGAGCTAGCAGTTTCGTGGAAGCGAACAGCTTTGTAGCGGAGCTAGCAGATTCGTAGGGCGAACAGCTCTGTAGAAAAGTACTAATGTGGCAAGCAGACTTGCAAAGAACAGCTGTGCCAGCGGCTCAAGCCAAAGCCAATTTGGGCGAACATGTTCGTAGTAAAGCGAGCAACATTGTAAAACAATCCCAAGCGAGGAGCGAACAGCTAAGAACGCAAAGGATCATGACATCTAACAAAGACGTACAAGCGAGCAGCCGGTCACCATCGAGAGCATCTCAGAAGTGCCAAAGACCAAGTACAACATGGGGAATTCCAAGAGTCACTAGCTTAGATATGGTCCAAGTGTCCTAACACTTGGCACCCATCCAATGAGTAATAGTGTAGATGTTGTACAAGTGTCCTAACACTTGGCAAAGATCCAATGGCTAAGCCATCAAGATGGTGACACATGGCCACTTTGTATGTCTATAAATACTCCCTTCTTGTACATGAAAAAAGGAGAACAATTCAAAAAATAGCCAAACTCTTGCAAAATTATTCTTTAAGCTTTACTTAGTCAAATTCCATGATCTTGATTCTTGTTTGGTGATCTTCATTAGATGAAAAACAGCCACTAATCTTCTTAGTAAGAAAAGGTCATCAACAGGTACACTCTAGTGTATATATATATATAAAAAAAAAAGAATACACTAATTCCGTCTATTTTAAAAATATTGAAAAGTAAAGAGGTAAAACTCTCGTTTACTATTAATCAATTTAACTCCCTAACATCAGTGTAAAATGTTTCTATTTATAATAAGAGCAAACTTAAAGAATTTTAAAAAAAATATAAATCCATAGATATCAAATCAAATCCAAATTTAAGCTTGTAAGCGGATATTAGATGATGATAACATTAACTTGTCGGTTTACTTTGTTAAACATAGTGTTAATTATTTAGCAGACGCCTTTGTTCGGGCCTCTTGCCGTTTTGTGAAGCCTCATTGTAGGGTTGATCAAGCTCCCATTGTGTGGTTCGTCACTCATTGCCTCTAGGCTAGTGAAATCGTAAATCTCAATTAAACATAAATATATAAATTCATATCTAATTTAATATAAAAATTCTTAACATAATTAATATTCATCAATATATACACTACAAAAACGCGGAGTTTAACGACGAAATTTTAACGACGGACACGTAATCCGTCGTTAATATACATATTAGCGATAGAATTGCGACGGATCCTAACCAAAGCTTGTCTGGATTTTATATTAACGATGAGTTTTTAAAACCCGTCGTTAATTATTGAATTTAACGACGGAATAGTCCGTCATAGATATTAAAAAGGAATTAACGACAGTCAATCCGTTGTTAATTCCCACCCGTTTGGCCGCGGTCTTTCGGATTCAGTGCAAAGCGGTGGTGGCCGACAAGTTTACGACGGACCGTCCGTCGTAAAATTCAATTAATGTTTTACGACGGACTTCCCGTCGTAAATTCCCGCCCGTTGCGCCGCGACTCTTCGAGAATCGGCGCATATTTATTACCGGAGACTTATTAACGACGGCTATGTCCATCGTTAAATTTAAATTTAATATTTACGACGGCTTGTCCGTCGTTAATTACCGAAAACAACGTTGTTTTACACCTAAAGGCGGCAATATTAGCGATGGATTGATGTCAGTCGTTAATTTTTTTTCCTATTTAAAGGCAGCGCCGGCGAGCTCATTTCTCACCCGAGCAAAACCGAGCAAACTTGAAGAAGAAGTGAGCGATTTCCGGCGAGCACTCAGGAGTCAATTTCATCCCGATTCTAGTTCGTTTCTTCGTCAATCTCTACTCTTAAATCATACGTTTTTCAAATTTTTACCGTTTAATTCATTTATAACATTTTATTAGTGTAGTTTTTTACAATTTTATAAAAATCATATACGTTAATTGTATGTTAATATATATGTTAATTTTGTTAGTTATATATGTTATTATATGTTTTAGTTGTAGAAATTGATTATATATGTTAATTTTGTTAGTTATATATGTTATTATATGTTTTAGTTGTAGAAATTGATTACATATGTTAATTTTGTTAATATATGTTTTAGTTGTATATGTTAATAGAATATGTTAATTTTGTTAGTTGAATTTTTCTACGGCCAGGAAGGTTTTCGTCTTTCCTGACGTCAGTAAACCAATAAGAACTTGTCACATCATTTAATTTCGTCATTTGCGATCTAGCTTCGCCCAGATTAAAAATATATTTTTTTTAATAGAAAAAATTATAAAATTACAAAAATATCCTTATAGTGTTTTTTTTTTTTAAAAAAATATTATAATTTTGTATCTTATTTATAATAATTAAAAAAAATTAAATTAGAGTTTCTAAAAATCATTTAAATTTTGAAATCGAATTAAAACACCATTTTCATTCTAATTCCTCCCCAAATTAGTTTGGACCCTTTCTCCCTTCTCTAATTTTTTTTTGGATTAAGTGCAGGATAATACAATTCCAAACCACTTTTTACAAATTGGTACAACATAATTGAACAGACGCACAAAAAAAAGTTGAACATAAGTATATATTTTTTGAACACTGTACTATCTTGTAAATAGTGGTGTTCAATTGTATTATTTTGTGAACGCCCCTTTTTTTTTCTTACGATCGTTCTTCTTTTTTTTCTTTATCGGTTCTACTTATTAAACCTTAGTTTCCTCTGTCACGGTGCCCCAATGCCATCTTGATCCAAAAGTTGACTTCAAAGGTCGAATTTATACGAGACAGACACGATCTTTGCCCTAAAATCCCGAAAAATAATTCGAAACCAATTCTCAGCCCCTTTCAACAACTCATTTTTTTCATGTTGTTCTTGATTTCCTCCGGAATCGCCTGTGCAACAATAAAGAATCTGTGTTCTTCCACATGTTTTTATTCTTGGGCAGAGGTCGGAGGTGAAAGAGGAAGAAAAACAGGGGAGTAATGTGACGCTGTCTGGGCTTCTCAACATTGTTGATGGGTTGTGGTGTCTTGTGAGGGGAGAGAATCGTCGTCTTCACTACTAATCGCGTGGACAAGCTTGATCCTGCTCTCATTCGGAGAGGGAGGATGGATAAACACATAAAGATGTCGTATTGTGGGTTCGAAGCGTTAAGGGTTTTGGCCAGAAACTATTTGGGGGTTGATTCACATGATTTGTTTGTCAGGATCAAGGAATTGTTGGAAGAGAAGGAGATGACTCCGGCTGATGTTGCTGAGAATTTGATGCCCGTAAGATTGAACAACGATGAGGATAATGAGAGTCGACTCATCAGGCCTAAAAAATTAATTAGAGTTACTAGCTAGCTTAATTTTTAATGTCAGGTTTCAACATTGTTATCTCATAATTAATTAATGGTTTAGGATAAACAGGGGGTTTTGGATTAGGTATTAATTTAGTAATAATATGTAAAAGAGATTTATTTAAATATTAAATATTAATTACTTAATGTTATAAATAATTTTAAAATAAAAGGGTATTTTTGTACTTTTATAGTTACTAGTTTTTTTACCACGTGCTTTGCACGTTATATGCAAATAGTCTGCAAAAAGTAGGTTAATTGTGTCCCTGCATATGTAGGCTTGAACATGTCCGAACGAAGAATTATTTTTGTACCCAACAAAAATCTCCGTTCTTTACCTGCATAGTTCAATTATTATGTTAGGAGAGAAAATTAAACAAAGTGTTCACCACCTAAAGTGATTAATGATCAATTCAAGAACTATCTTATAAGAAAATAAAATCAGAATAGTCCAATACTCATTGAGAAATATAAAAAGTGATATCAATGAGTTCACAATAAAGTCTACGATTGTTTTCCTTTATCCACCATTCCATGAGCATGTGACACAAAATATGTAGATTAGCAATACTAAAGACAAAAACAAGTATATTATCATATCCTATTGTTTAAACAATTTTTTTTCTACTACAACATCAAGTAAGAACACAAGATTATCCTTAACAATCAAATTCAATAATATAATTTTGATTAGAAAAGTAAATAATATGAAATGATATTTATACATTTCATTTTCTCCCTCTATCCATTATAAAAAAAAAATTAAATACGCGCAATTACACATTTGTTATGTCTAATGTGTAACACTGCCACGTCTCAGTTCTCCTCTCGTCAACACACAACCATATTCACAGCCATAGCCAGGTTGTTGCAGGCCTTTGCTGCCTAGTTATAAACAAGTTTTGAAGGTTAGCCAAACAATCTCATACTATTTCTTGCTAAATGAATTTGCAAATGAAATTGTTCAGTATCAAAAATTGTACACAGTCAAAATCCACTTACCCACACCCCTTTAACAAATAGGCAACTTCTATCTCCATGTGTCGCCATGAATACCGTTATTGCTACTATCTAGAGCACTCTCAAAGTAATTAAAACAATGATCACAGGCGACAATGCCAAATATATGATTTTCAATAAGAAGAGGGAGGGTTGAAGGAGGTGAGAAGACACCATTAAAATTAATTTAAGAATCACAATAGTCAACAATCTTATTAATTGATTAATATGTGTAATTGATTAATGGACATAGAGGTAAGTATTAAAAAGTGACAGGGGTAAAAATGTCCAAAAATATTTATCATTTGTTTGTCACTTTTTAATATCGTTGCTGCTATCTAGAGCACTCTCAAAGTAATTAAAACAATGATCACCCGCGACGATGCCAAATATATGATTTTCAATAAGAAGAGGGAGGGTTGAAGGAGGTGAGAAGACAACATTAAAATTAATTTAAGAATCAAAATTGTCAACAATCTTATTAATTGATTAATATGTGTAATTGATTAATGGACATGGAGGTATGTATTAAAAAGTGACAGGGGTAAAAACGTCAAAAAATGTTTCTCATTTGCTTGTCACTTTTTAATATATTATAGATTAATCTAATTTAGTAGTATGGCGATGAAGTGTGATTGCAATATGCAAAGGGCAAATGATCTAATGCAAAGTGCAATCATTTGAAAAAAAATATTATACGTTGGATTGTATATCTACGGTATTTAAAGGATTTACTGACGTCAGAAAGGGCGAAAGTCTTCCTGACCATAGAAAAACCCTTGTTAGTTATATATGTTAATATAAGTTTTAGTTGTAGAAATTGATTGTATATGTTAATTTTGTTAGTTGATTATACTGTAGAAATTGATTATATATGTTAATTGTTTAGAATTTTATTTATATTGAGTTTATATGGTTGTTTAATTAATATTGATTGTTATTATATATTGAATATTTTAGATGAGTGGACAAGATAGTGGAGCGGTCGGTGGTGGGAGAAGGGAAAGCCAGGAGAGGGGTCGAGGGAGAGAGAGACGAGCGGGGTCTCTTAGACCCATTGTAGCTCCGATTGTCGCCCCTGAGGGGTCCTCGTCCGCACCCCGGGTGAGGGATCATCTTCCTCTCGCCAGCATCCCACTGGGGTGGCGCGGATTCCAGTTGAGCCTCGTGGGAATTCGTAAGTTTTAATCTTTTCAGCTTTCAACATTTATTAATTAAACCCTAATTATATTATTAACTTTGTAATTTTAATGTTGCAGTTGGATCCCGGGACATGAGGCGACTACTCACTTAACCGATTCCTTCATGACCATTGGATTCGAGCCCACTGCTTACAGTTGGGGTTTGGTGTCTGAAACGAGGAGGCAGCAATATTTTGAGGAGTTTAAGGTATAATTTATGTAATTTATTCATTATTTATTAATATAAATTATGTAAATAATATATTTTATTTTATTTTAATATAATTGCAGAAATTCATCGTGTGGAGACCGGAGCACGAGACCCTGATGTGGAGGAACTTCTATTTGAGATGTGCCGATCGATACAGGGACCTGGTGTTTAACATTCGAAGGGCCTGGTTTAGGAGAGGAGAGGCGACGAACATGGGGACGGACAACAGGGGCCAGGATGTGTGGCCCCAATTTCTCGCCTACTAGAACAACGACTCGTTCAAAGAGAAGTCGGACAAGAAAAAGACGAATCGTAACAGCGACCCTGATGGAGAAGAGGTCGCTCGACATCAGGCCGGTTCTCGGTCCATTTATGAGCACGTGTTGCATTTTGTAAGTGGTCAGTTTGTATATATTTTTTTATTTACTTTTATGAGGTTGTGGAAAATTTTAATTTCTAAATATTTAATTGTAGGAGCAGGAGCATGGACGTGAGCCCTCTCATTTTGAGAGACTACAGTTTGCCCACCCGCTGGATGAGCAGACCAGAAGGTCCACCTACGGCCGCACCACCGAGATCCACGTACGTATTATTTTTAATTTTAATTTTAGTATTATTTTCTAAAACTTCATTTATTAATTTAAAGTATTGTTAATTTGCAGAGGAGGGTGCATGAGGACCTTGTCTCCCAGTCCCAGCCTCAGGCAGAAGGGTCGGACTCTATGCCCCCCCCCAGAGCCTTCTGTAGACGTTCAAAATGAACTCTACTTTAAGCATGTCAAGGCTAAGAAGGGTGGTTCACTGGATTGGGTAGTTTTGGAAAGAGCCTACTCCGATCTCGTGGACCTGGCTCATCCTCCTTCCAGTCCTCCAGCGACAGGCACAGATGGAGGCGCAGCTGGAGTACGATAGGAGGCGACGAGCAGCGGAGGAGGAGGCGCAGCGGAATAATATGGAGGAGATGAACAACTGGTGGAGAGCAGTTACATCCACATTAGGTGGAAAGATACCACCACCGCCGGTCCCGGTGCAGCCCGTCATCTCGCTGCCCCCGCCGGAGCTCCAAAGGCCTAATCCATTGGATGAAGAGGGGGAGAATCGCGGTTTCGATTCCAATGATACAGGGCCTTGATTTTTATTATCTTGTTATCGATTTTTTTTTTTTGCTGAACAACTTTAATTCTCTTTTTTTTGGTAATTTTATATTTTTATTATAATTTTTATTATGTTGTTATAATTTTTACAAAACAAAACGATCCATATAATTGGTAACAACATTTACAAAACGAATGAACGGATTTTAATATTAATTACACGTTTTTCGAATTAAATAAATTTACAAAACAAAAAAAATATAATTGGTAACATTAATTAAAACAAGTTAAAAATGAAAAGGAATTAATTTGATGAATAATAAAAAAAAGAATGACTCAATTTGGATACGTATACAATTAATTACGTACAAGTGAACGGATTATAATATTAATTACGCATTTTTCGAATTAAATAAATTTACAAAACAAAAAAAAATTGGTAACAACATTTATTAAAACAAGTTAGAAACGAAAAAGAATTAATTTGATGAATAATAAATAAAGAATGACTCAATTTGGATACATATACAATTAATTACGTACAAGTGAACGAATTATAATATTAATTATACGTTTTCTGAATTAAATAAATTTACAAAACAAAAAAGATATAATTGGTAACAACATTTATTAAAACAAGTTAGAAACGAAAAAGAGTTAATTTGATGAATAATAAAGAAAAAATGAATCAATTTAGATACATATACAATTAGTTGCAAGAAATCGAACAAAAGAAACAAGTGTCCTAATGGTTCATGCCCTCTCTGTATGCAAGAGAGGTCATGGGTTTGATTCCCCTTGGATGCGAAATTGGAATTAATTGTTCCAGGCCAAATAGGGCTAATATAGAAGTGGGGCCGGAGTGTATACCTTGGGGGCCAATGACCCAGTGGTTCGCACCCGCCCCGGGTGCCCGGGGGTCCGAGTTCGAATCACACGAGCCACTTTTTTTTGTTCCAGGTTCGGTATTTACGACAGACACGTGTCCGTCGTAAATCATAAATTAACGACGACTTTGTGCCCGTCGTAAATATTTCCTGGCTGATTAAAAAATTGAAAATCGGCAAATATTAACGACGGACTACGTCCGTCCTAAACTTTAAGCCTGACCGGGTCATTGACAGGTCAGTTTTACGACTGCTTTTGTCCGTCGTAAATTTACGACGGCCATCCAAAGCCGTCGTAAATATTAGCTACGATCGATTTGTCTACGGGTCAACGTCCGTCGTTAAACACGATTCGCGACGGATTATCCGTCGCTAATGCCGTCGTTAATAAATGTGTTTTTTGTAGTGATATACCATTACAGAAAAATAAATAATGCAATTTTTTTTTAACATGGCTACAAAATTTCCAACAAAAAAATTGCATAATAGAGATTACTATGACTTACCTGCAAAAATTTCCAATTATATAGACATATTCACTTCTTATCTACAAACAATTTGCCTATAAATTATTTTATATGTAATTAATTATTTGTGAGTTTCATTTCCTAAATAAATTGTTTGTAGGTAACTTTATGTTCCTTTTGTATTCGATATCTAGTCTATAGACCGACTAATCCGGGGGACTTATAATTCACCATCCACTAGAGACTTAGCGAGGGGTTCCATTTTAAACCAGATGCAAATTTATATATAGAGGCAAATTTATTGTAGACAAATTTACTGTGTAACTCAAAATGATATTAATGTTTTCAATATATAGTATTTTTTTTATCAAACTAATACATTTTAATGAAACAACTAATGCTATTAAAAAATAACTTTAAAATGTAAACAAGTTTTATAGTGAAACTTGTCCACGGTATATTGACGTTGAAATTCTATATCAGTAAGTCTTTTGTGAATTCAAATTTATATGAACCTTGTTTTTCATGTATCGATGTTAAACATACACACTATTATTGTTATGCGTATCAACTGTCATTGTTTAATTTTTATTTTTTATTTTTTAGACAATGATAATTTGTGTACATAACTATGACAGTAGAGATATGCATAATAGCGGCGATATTTGAAGAAACGCAGTTTACGTAAACTTGAGCTCATACATGTTTTTGTGGTTCTATAATTAGAAATCATGAATAAATAGATGTCAAAGTTGAATATTAAAAAAAAAAAATTATATTTTATGTGAGATAATACTCTCCCCGCCATCAAACTTTTGCATTTATTTCAAAAATATATATTATACTACTATATTTTATGAAATCATTTGTTGAACAATAAATTAGAATAAAATTGAGGAAGAAATAATTGGTAAGCTATGATGCACGGATTCTTCTAAAAATATAACAATGCAGTATCGGATTCGCACCCGCCCCCTAAAAGGGGTGAGATTCTTGAATCCGCGAATCGGATTCTCCACGTGGCGAATTCGGCTGCCACGTGGCGAATCCACTAACGGATACTCGAATCCCCCCAAGCGAATCCTACTTATTAAGCATTAAATATGTTATTTCAATTTAAATTTATTATATAATATAATTTAAATTGACAATGTGACACTTGTTTTATACTGAAATCACTGTTATGACGTATATATTAGGCTAATGGAACTTAAATTAATTTTGGTTACTTAATTATATCAAATTATTGAATATGTTTAAATTTTGGGTTAGATAAAATGTGAATTATATACATTCGATTTACAAAATTTTAAAATATATTTATTTTTTTAAGTATTATATATAATAGAATATAAATAAACAGACGTATCCTTAAGGAATCGCACCCTAAATTTTTTGAAAATTCGTATCTCCGTACCCGTCCCGCACTCATAGTTGATAAGCCTTTCAATTAAATATAAAAAATAAAAAAGAAATGGAGAAATTAGTGAGTTGGAGAAAGCAGGATTAATGAATTAGATGGTGGCCCACTGCATGTCAACTCAGTAGACTCTCTCTCTCTCTCTCTGATATGATCTTGCTCGCTCATCTCTATTCCTTCCATTTCCATATTTAGCATTTGTTTTCTATACACCAAAGCACAGTCACAGATCCATGGACCGAGGCAAAGATTTGGTAGAATCAACCACCGTGGATCCCCCCACCCCCAGCCGGTACGAATCCCAGAAGCGGCGGGACTGGAACACGTTCGGGCAGTTCCTGAGGAACCTGCGACCGGCTGTGTCGCTGCCCCAGTGCAACAGCACCCACGTCCTCGATTTCCTCAGGTATTTGGATCAGTTCGGCAAAACTAAGGTGCACTTGCAGGGTTGCATCTTCTACGGGCAACCGGAGCCGCCCGCCCCCTGCACCTGCCCGCTGAGGCAGGCCTGGGGCAGCTTGGACGCCCTCATCGGCAGGCTACGCGCCGCCTACGAGGAGAACGGCGGATCCCCCGAGATGAACCCTTTTGCCAGCGGCGCCATTAGGATTTATTTGAGAGAAGTGAAGGAGTGTCAGTCTAAGGCTAGAGGGATTCCCTACAAGAAGAAGAAGAAGAAATCCCCCAAAGCTACTGTTGGTGATTCCTCCTCCATCCCCTTTTCTTAATTGAAAACCTCCAATTATCACCCCGATTCATGAATAATATTGGTAAATTTTCTCTACTCCTATTTCTCTACATTCATCTAATATAATAAACTCCGTGCTTTTCTTTTTCCATTATAATCTTCTCACTAAATGCCATTTTCTCACAAGATTATTTTATATTTAAATAAAATCCACAAAAAAATTATTTTAAAGGATTTTTTCTTAAAAAATATGTATCTAATTATATGTGTGAATTGTTTAATTGGGTATGGAAAGTTGATGATTTTGTCCACGCTAGCTATTGGTAGTAGGATCTTGTGTTTCACTTTTATTTTATCAATATGCAGGTTTAATTTCAACTATTTTAAATGCTATATTGCATGTGTGTATATAAATTAAATGAATATCTAAGTTCAATATATGGCTCTTGACAAATTTATACTATATGTTAATCAAATGGATCCTTGATAAAAAAGGAAACAATTTATAAAAGCACCTGGTTTGGTTTAATTAATTTGCGGATAAAAACAAAATCAGAACAGACAAACTACATGAGTTTTCATCTGTTACAAAAAGGCTGTTCTTCAATCACTTCATAAACCCTAGCTGGAAAAACTCCACAACAACCACCTCAGCTCTTAATTCTCAACAACATAAACTCATAATTAGTTTCCACCGGCAAGATTTGTATAATCTTTTTCACCATTTTTTTTTAAACTAATGAGGACTAATTAATATACACTCTTGATCATCGACCTTTCAGCACCGACACCATGTACAAAATTAATCTCGATCGATCTTTCTTTTCAAGTTTTCAATCACCATTTAATTTCAGTCCCATCAGACTTCCATTTTTCAAGGGCAATCTCTTTCAAAGGCCAAGGAAAATTTGTTTATTTGAGTGAATTTTTTGAACAGTATTAGTGTTTCATTAAAAATTACTACCACCATCCCCTAATAACTTTCACACTTTCTTAATTTGTAACGTTCCATAATAACTTTCATACCCTAAATATAAAAATAAAACACTTTCACAATGCTTACTTTAATTCAAAATACTCTTCATTGATTCAAAAAGTCAATTTTTTTTTTTTAAATCTTTCTCATCCCATATCTGAAAGTTAAGAGGGGCGGATGGAGTATTAGTTTGATAGTAGTACTCCCTCCGGCCCAAAAGACATTTTATATTTTCTATTTTGATTTGTCCCACAAAAAGTTTGCATACCAAAAAGTGGAAATTATTTATTAAACTTTGCTCTCACAATACACATAGTAATATTTATAAAAGTGTATTGATCATTATACATTTTTTTAAACTGCGTGTCCAAAAGTCCTCGTAATATTTTCCGAAACAGAGGAAGTATTGTATAATAAAAATAACTAATATTGTTATATTTAAGTTGCAAGATGCAATTGATTTATAAGAGACTTTCTACTCTCTTCGTCCATCAATAAACTTCTCATCTTTTTAAATTGGGTGTCCTTCAATAAGTTTCTCATACCATTTTTAAAAACTTATCTACTCCATTTTCACTTTTCTTTGTTCCTACCCTTCACTTCATTTTCTCTATTTACTCGTATCACTTGTACTATATTTGTACTACACTTTGTTTTATATTACTATTCTTTAATCTTTGTGAAATAAATTCATATGAAGCTTATAGGTGGATGGAGGGAATATTTTTTAAGTATGCTTTTCGGATTCTTGCAGATCCTTTGCCCCCAAAAACTATGATTTGTGCGAGGGTTGAGGGGTATGCATTTGCATGTAATAATTATTATTATTTATCAAGAATGGGACAGATTCTTATAAACTATAACTCCCTTTGTCCCATCATTATTTGCACACTAACTTTATTTTCGTGTTTTAGCGAACGAGTTGTTTATTAGTATTTGAAATGATAAAATAACTTTTAAGGTAGGGGTTGATAGATCTATCTCTCCTCTATTATAAAATGACTTAAAAATTATTTTATCATTTTAAATACTAATAAAAAATCCGCTCGTTAAAATACGAGAAAACAGTAAAAGTGCGAATAATGGTGGGACGGAGGGAGTAGCATTTTTTGATCATCTACTTTTGTTATATCATATGAATAATTTATGAAATCAAGATATAGTACGTATCTTATAAGTACCATGCATACATGTCATCATTGGATTGATATCCCTTGTACGTACGAGAAATCAGAAATGTTTATTTAATTATACCTTGATAAAAAGCCTCAATAATACTAATTTATTTCCCCACTAATTCTATTTATAATCCATAAATAATGATCCATACGAGGGCATTTTAGAAATTAATGTTTATAAATGTTTAATTGTCCTTAGTATCTTTGCTAGCTAGATTGCCTTCTGTCTATTCAGATTTTGTGGGACATCACAATTATTCAGTTTTGTCCAAATGCTTTGGTTTTTCTCTTATAATACCAAAAAAAAAAAAAATCTTTTCATTGGTTTTAATTATTCCCAGTTTGACAAATTCTTTTTATGCAACTATGTACGGAGTTCATATTTTTCTGCATATAAAGTGCTTCGACCTTGAGAATATATAAACCGGGCGTTTTAGTAAAATATACTACTGATATACTTTGCTCTTTGGATTAGCATATTGTTAAAATATGCAAGAAAGATGTTTTATTTCACTTTTGCTCTTTCTCAAATTTGTTTTCCAGTTTTGATTTGATATATAGTCATTGCAAGTTAATTTATTCTATGCAATACATTTTTACAAATTAAGACTTAAGAGAAATGTTAGAAGGTAATTAATTTTTGTCTTAAAGTTAGAAATTCTTGAACTATATAAATTAAAAGTTGCTATTGCTATTGTATGAACATTAATAGTGAAAAGTTGGAACCATATATATATATTTCAATTTTCTGAAATTTGTTTTCCAGTTTAGCATAACTTGCTATTTCGATACAAATCGCATGTCAATGGGTGAAGAAACCCAAAACAACCAAATTGTTGCACGTGATTTTTTATCCGGTGACTACACGTGTAACACACCCTGATGAAATGAAATAAATATAAGGCCTGGCCTAATACCAAACACCCTATAGATATATACCTAAGGATAGGGCTTGATCAGGAATAGGATACATATATTATATATAGCTGCTGCAGCAACAAAAAGAAATGTACGTATAGCCAAATTTTTGTAGTTGTAAGCTGACACTACGTACAAAACCAAATATTGATGGACTATTACAACGTTAATATATATACAATTAGGGCATCCCCAACCTTCTACCCAACACCAGGTATAAATTTCTGCCACATCAGCTGCCACATCAGCATTTAATTCTACCCCTCAATTTCTACCTCTACTCCCCATCCATTTCAGGTACAAATGTTACTATTCATGACCCCACTATCCATATCATTTTAAATTCATCTATATTTATTTAATTCAATATTTTACTTTATTTTGTTTTAAATTATATTAATTTATTCAAAATAAATAAAATATATGTTATATTTAAAATTATTTGAATTGATTTTTTAGTCTTAATTATTTTAATTTTGTTTAACACTATTGAATTTTTTTTAACATAATTGTGACAAACAAACTTCAAGAATTTTATTTAGAATTGAAAAAACAAGTACAATATTAAAACAAACCATAACAATACATGAAATAAGAAGAGATAACTAAATTATATTTTGTCTCTTAACTCTGATAACGTGCCCAAATGTGCTCAATCAAGTCCGAACGAAGTTGTTGATGCATTTGTTTATCATGTATTTGAGTCCGCCTCCTACTGTATTCTGTAAATCCTCCGACGGGACCTTGGAATACTTCCGAATTTGTATTATTGGTATCGTTCGGTTCCTCCGACCAGTTGGATGCTATATCACCCTCATCCTCAATTATCATGTTATGCAAAATGATACATGTATACATGATATCCTTTAACTTACTTTGGTACCAAAAGCGTGAGGGTCCTCGAATCATCGCCCAACGAGCTTGTAAGACACCAAATGCCCTCTCGACATCCTTTCTTGCAGCCTCTTGCATTTGCTTAAACAATGCTTTTTTGGGATCGTAGGGGCACTGAAAACTCTTGACGAAAGCAGCCCATTCAGGGTAGATTCCATCAGTAAGATAGTATCCTCTAGTATACTGTCTACCATTCACTGTGAAGTTAATCTCTGGGGCAGTTCCTTTTAAAACGTCGCTGAAGAGCGAGCTTTGATTAAGTACATTGATATCATTGTTGGACCCTGCGACTCCAAAAAAAGCGTGCCATATCCATAAGTCGGCAGACGCTACCGCTTCAAGCATTATTGTTGGTGTTCCATGATCACCACGAGTAAATTGTCCTTTCCAAGCGACTGGACAATTCTTCCATTCCCAATGCATACAATCAAGGCTACCCAACATTCCGGGAAAGCCATGTCTTTGCTCATGCATATGGAGCAAACGCTCGCAATCAGCAGTAGTTGGCTTTCTTAAATATCTATCTCCGAAAATGTCGATTACACAACGACAAAAGTTGAATAAACATTCAATGGCAGTTGTTTCAGCAATACGTAGGTACTCATCGAAAAGGTCTCCAGGTCCTCCGTATGCTAATTGGCGTATGGCAACCGTGCATTTCTGAAGTGGCGAGAAACTTTTTCTTCCCGTTGCGTCGGCTCTCCACTTAAAATAGTTATCATGAGATTCCAAGGCATCGACAATGCGTGTGAATAGACCTTTCCCCATGCGAAAACGACGACGAAAGACATCTGCCGGGTATGTTGGATTTTCGGAGAAATAGTCGGCCACAAGACGACTATGTCCTCCTTCACGATCACGCTCTATGTATCTTCTTTTTTTTCTTTGTGTAGTGGAAGAGCTTTCTACGTATTGAAGAAGCATTTGTTGTTGCTGCAAAATTTCGAAGAACATTCGATCATCTGAATCATCATTCCATAAGTTTTCATCATTAAAGGTGTTTGTGTTGGCATTTTGGTTGGGATCTGAAGACATTTTATTTTGGGAGGTATGTGAATTGAGGAGAAAATGGTATGAGAAGAAGATTCTTATGAGTATTGTAGAAATATGTGAAACAACTACTCCAATATATAATATAGTGTATAACGGCTAGTTTGTAACGGCTAGTTTGCAACGGCTAGTTTGCAACGGCTAGTTTGCAACGGCTAGTTTTTAACGGCTAGTTTGTAACAGCTAGTTGTAACGGCTAGTTTTTAACGGCTAGTTTTTAACGGCTACTTTGTAATGGCTAGTGAAAATTACAAAGAAAATTTCAAACGACACAAATATTATAACGAAAATTTCAAACAATGCAAACATTACAACTGAAATTTCAAGCAATACAACAGAATTTCAAACAAATACAACATAATTTTAAATAAGCAACACTAATAAATAATGGACTATTCATCATCGAATTTCTTATAGAGCTTCTCAAGCAGTTTGTTGTGTACTTGTAATTGTTTAGGTGTCATCCCTGTGGTATCTTTCATGATGATGTTATACGCGTCTAATGTGTTGCGTGTTTTTTGTGCCTCTATCTTCTCATTGGCTATTGCTTTATATTCCTCCATGTTTTTTGCAATGCTCTGTTTAATCTCCTCTATTGTGTTATCCATCATGGGTTGCTTCATCTTACCCTTTCTTTTTGCCGCTTTTTGCCCGATTGGACGTACACGCTCTTCCTCGACATCCTCCGCATTAGAAGATGATGTGTATCCTCCTTGCACTGATGTCTTTGTCTTCTTCCTACCACAATGGTCACGTTCCTGATGTGCAATCCACTTAGGGCATTCTTTAAGAATCTGCCACATGCCCAAGTGAGCAAATGCATGGTTACCGTGGTTCTTTGCCCACTCTGTCATTGCATGCACAAGTATATCAGCATCACTTTGCCCACTCCCCCAATCTCTCTTCATCTGATTGAACAATCCGTTAAATTCACTCACAAACCTTTGCACCGTGTAATAGTGAGATTTTAAATGCTTCCAGTGCCTTTCAGGGCAGTTTTCAGGTCGATTTTGGTTGTAAGATGCAGTAATCCTTCTCCACATGGCATCTAATTTCTGATCATTGCCAACAACAGAATCTTCACTGATATTCACCCAACTTTGTGCAAGGACCTCATTTTCTGGACCGGTGTACCTTGTAGCATAAGTACGACTCCTTGGGCCCGATATGTTGTCTCCATCAGTTTCTTCACTCGCGTCTAGATTAATAGCATCGATGCCCGGTGGAGATGGACATGGTTGAAAAGGAGAGCCTTGACCAGAAGATGGCGTCCCACACTCTTTGTCAGTGCTCGTTCCATCAACACTGGCTCTTCTGAATGATCTGGAAGTCATCCCTGGAGCTCTCGGAGGACTTATTCCATAAAGAGGGTTTGGTATGAAGGGTTGTTGTAACATTTCTTGAGGGTACATGTAAGAAGGTGGTGGCATGTAAGAATTCGTATGATGACTTGGATGAAACAATAAATTGTGGGGACGAATGTTTGGATTTTGAGGATGATCATTTAAATCTTGAGGAAGGACAATGGAATTTTGGGGACGGATATAAGAATTTTGAGAAAATGAATTTTCTTCGGAATTGGAAGATCCAAACCAATTAGACCAAGAATTATTTTCCATTTCCAAATTTCAGTTTGATACAATTGGAGAGAATATGAGATGAAATTGGAATGATGTTTGAAAAATTACATATACATCTATTTATAGAGTACATAGCAACGGTAATATTTTTAAAAGTGTAAATAAAATTTGAAAAAAAAAAATCAAGCAAACGGCTAGTTCTATAATATATATAAAATATATATATATATATATATATATATAAAATGCTATTTGTAAACGGTCAAAAAAAGAAAAGCTATATATCCATATGCAATGTATGAAAGAAACGGTCAAAAAAACTGAAAAAGAAGAAAAAAGAAAGAAGAAAGAAAAGAAGTGGGGCCGGAAACAGTAATTGGAGTAGCATCAATATATTATACCTCACCTTCTCTCACCTCTAAATTTCTACCCCTCCCCATCCCTCTACCCAGGTTGAATAATTCTACACGTAGGAATTGCACCCCTCAATGGGGATGCTCTTACAAATCATATCTAAAGACCAATAATAATTGCGTTTTGAGATCTAAAATAGGATGAAATATACTATAACAGATTAAGTAAATTGCATGCCTTCTTAAATTGGATTCATGTTTTTCTTGAATGAAGATCTTCGAGAGCTAGGTTAACACAATTAGTACAGTTGCTAATTCCTTAAAATTAGGGTTTATGGGAGGCACTGAATTATCAAGTTTCCCAATTAATGAGATAACAATTAAATATGGGTGGAGTGTTTTCAGCAGGAATCAGACCAGGACGTGTGGGCGTGACTATGAAATCCGAACTTGTAGAGAGTTGTATAAATTACTTCATTTATTTATTTCCCTCACAAATTGTACCTCCATGTGCGAATTAATGTTCTGTTAATTAAGTGCAGCAATTCATAAAAATTAAATTTAGGTTGCACATACATAAAAAGAAGATTGAAAAAAAGTCATGGAAAATAAGGATGATGATGTATCATTTTCATGTTCGCCACTACATGGCACCAAAGATGTTTCCTGCAGATCAAATTAATTTTTCTCTAGTTGTGTGTGTGCACATATACATCCATATATAGTGCTTCTTTACAGGCATATTGACACCCATTATATACCACAGAACTTTTGCTTTTGGGGTTTGAATTCATCATGATTTCTTTCATAAAATTTATTGCTGCTTTTTGGGTGGCACATATATAATTTTACTGACTAAATATCACCCATAATTGATTATGCTTAGCATTTACTTGATTCACCCAAGTTAATTCAAAAGTGACATAAACGTCGTTGATTAATCCTGCAGGTCATTAATTAATCATTTTCCTTGCAGCTTGGTTGCAATATGCGCATGGAAATATGCTACTTTGGAGCTGTGTAAGTTTGACACAATTAATTTCTGTAAACCTTAATTCTTGTAAGATCATAAATTAAACTTCCCCAGCTATATATATACATTACTTATGCGCGCGATTCTAAGTTGTAATTATTTTTTTCTAACATGCTCTTCTTCTTGCTTTCTTTCTTGTCTTCAACTTTTACTGCTGAAATCATGCATATATATATATATATAGAGAGAGATATTACATGAGTGACGAGTCAGTGATTTTCTGTTAAGGTTTCTATATTTAGTTGTTAATTAAGTTATAGCCCTCTTATGTGATGATTTCAAGATGTTAAAAAAATTGTCAATTTGTAAGCTATGAGTCGATTAGATTATTTTAATATATATGATCATGTGTTTGGGCACAAGTTTTAAGAAAGTGGTAGATAAAGTGGATAAAGTAAGAGTAAAGTCGGATATTGTGGAATTCATTTACAAATAAAATAATTTGTAAATGAGTGTAAAGTTAATGACATGTGTGAAATTAAGTAATGGTTGAAAAAATGATAATATTATGATGTTGAACATTCTTTTGGAGGACGAGTAGAGTAATATATAAAGATGACAACTTCTAATCAAAAGATGAGAGTTTTGAAGAGTAGATTCATCCTATGGAAAAATAATTTGATGAAGTGTACATGGTGTTGCTATTGTCCAAGTGTCTATAAAACTACATTTGTAAGGGCATGAGCATGTTGGGCACATTAGAGGCATATACTACAAACCATGCACGTCGGTTTGTACACGGGCGAACTCGACTCCGGGTCGCCACATTGGTTCGCTAGATTTGATTCTTATCAAAAGTGGATAATCGAACGACCTAAATCAATCTGTAAAGTTGCATATTTAATTTCATCGGACACCACAAATATTACCAATAATAAATAGACCTCCAAATTTTATTTACAAGGCATCCAACTACAAATTGCATCCAAATATAATTAAATAATGATTTTTTATTTTTTTTATACTCTTCATCAAATATTGATTTTTAATTTTTTTTAAGACTTGATACTTTAAATTTAAATATTATAATACAATATTTTTTTATACTACCTCTGCTCCAGGGAAATTTACACCCTTGGAATTACACGTAGATTAAGAAACTGGGTAAAGTAATAACATATGAGTAAATATGTAAATATTTGTGTGAGTGTGCATGCAAATCAATATTTTAGTGTGTAAATTGGTGTGAGACGTCCAAATAAGGAAAGTGCTTAAATTTCTCTAGGACTGGGGAGGGGGGTATTAAATATTAATAATTCAAATAGTTAAAAAAAATTGTTATTTGATATTTTTGAACAAATAATATGATACCACTAATACCAATTAATGATACTCCTGATGAGATTTTTAATGTTTTTTATTAAATATTAATACTTTAAAAGTATCAAAACAATTGCACAATAAATTTATAATCACTACAAAAAAAAATATAAAATTGACTAAGGAAATTATCAATATAACTACGATTTTTTTAACAAATTTTTTTTATAGTGGGGATTGCCCACGAAACAACCTTCAAAATTTTCTAATTATATAGTCATTTTCATTCTTTACCTACAAATAATTTTTCTATGGAATTTTCTTAGGCAAATAGTTTGTGGGTAAATTTTTGTAGGCAAATTATTTTTAGTTCTAGGTAATTAATAATCCTCCATCCCAAATTATTTATATATATTTATTTTTAGAACGTCCCACAATAATTTTCACACTCCAAGTATGAAAATAAAACAATATCACAATACCTAATTTATTTCAAAATACTTCTCATTTATTGGTTCAAAAAGTCACTAAAACAGTTTTTCTTAAAAAATGTGTCACCCTACATATGAAAATTAATAGGAGATAGAGGGAGTACCTAGGAATTTCATGTCGTAGGCAAATTGATTTCATATGCAGATTATTTGTAAGTTGAGGAATAAAGGTGTTTATATAATTAGAATTTCTTTTAGATAAATTGTACACAATTTCACTACCAAAAGTTTTTATTGAAAAATTTTGTAGGTAATTTTAATTTTGTAGATAATTTTTTATTTTCCCATTGTGAATGGTCAATTTTCATTAAAAAAAATTGTTTCATTCAAAGGTAATTTGTGATAATCGCTTTTGCATATAATTTCGTTAGAATGAACTTTGCAGAATGAAATAAATTCTCAACGTAGACATTTATCGAGCCTTTAAATTAAAAAAAAAAAAAACACTCGCTTTCACGATAGACCAGTCTTGGGTCTGATTTGGTGATTCGGGATCAACCTTCCCTTTGCAAAGCAAAATATTTATAAATTTAAACAAATATATTTTTGCAAAGCTGTTTCAGTTTAAGCCACTGAATACATATGTAAAATTAATATGATTTTTATATTCCCGTTCCGAAGAATATTTCACACTTACTATTTTCTCGTATTTTAGCGAATAATTTTTTTTATTAGTATTTGAAATGATAAATTAATTTTTATCATACTCCTTAAAAGTTATTTTATCATTTCAAATACTAATAAACAACTCGTTCGCTAAAACACGAAAAAAAAAGGTAGTGTGATGGGTTTTATGTGACAAGGGGAAGTATATATTTACCCGTCTTTTTTTATCTATCTCATTTTATCTATTCATACAAACCAATTTTTTTTTCATTTATTAGAGTATCAAAAAACTCTTACACCCTTTTTTATTACTCCATATATATTACAAGATGATGATTTATTAACTAGTACTCCCTCCGTCCATGAAAAATATTCTTGTTTTTTTGCACGTGGTTCAATGCAAAATGTCGGAGGGTATTACGGGGTTTTTTTAGATTCGTTTTTTAATAATATTATCGTTAATGGAAAGTTCGTTTCGCATACTTTTCATAAACGATCATTTTATTAAAAAACGGACTTCGGAAAATCGCGTAATACCATCCGACATATCGCATTAAACCACGTGCAAAGGAACAAACTTATTTTTCGTGGACGGAGGTAGTATTTATTAGAGAAATTGTTGAAAAAATAGGTAAAAACATGTATTAGTATTAGTAAAGTGACAATTAAAATGGAATACCATTTTAAATAAAATGGAACAACTAAAAAAAGACGAAGAAAGTCTAATATACTTCATCTATCTTCGTATTTGCTTCAAATTTCTTTTGGGCATAAGTATTAAGACAAATATTAAAATATAGAAGTAATGTGATGGATAGATAATATATAGTATGTGTGAGAAGAAGTAAATTGTTAAAATATAATATTATATTTTATGTCAAAAAAATGAATGAAGAGTATTTAAATAGAGGGGGCTAACGAAAATAACAAAATGAGAAGTAAATAGAGGGACAAAGTGAGTAAGTATGTAATCTTCATTAGATTGATGAGATATAATAAACATTAGAGAAGATAATATATGAACGATATTCACGGTAAAATTTGTTTAAAGGATATTAGTAAATTACATTAAAGATATCAATTAATTGAACTAAATGAATCAGCTCCAAAGGGTGTTAGTAATTTTTACTAAAAATAGTTATTTCAACATAAAACATTAGTAAATTGTTATTCACGGTAATAGCTATCGTGAGTATCATTTACAGAACTTTGAGTCCAAAGAAAAGCTTAAACCCGAACTAGGATTTCATATTTTGATACATTTATATTTCTCAATAATTTATGAACCAAGTCCTAACAAAAGCCCAAGTGAAAGCCCAGCCCAACTGTTTGGGTTAAATTCATAGTGCAGCCCAACCCAATTGCTTGGGTTATATACATGGTGCAGCCCAACCCAACTGGTTGGGATAAATTCATGGTACAGCCCAGCCCAACCCAAAACTCAAATAATATTAACATCATGAGATGCTGTTGATGATTTCGTATGCACTACAGTCTGACTAAATCAAGAGAAACTTGTAAATCTCCTCACCTCCAAATTCCAATCAATATCATAAACCCTAAATATAATCAAACCAACATTTGGAACGAAATGATAGAAAATAACATGCACGAGGAACTATTTTTCAACAGATTCAAGCACCAACTTTTTTTTTTTTATAGACATGGAAACCCAAAGATTATAACAAAGGCTTGTATGAAACGATTTCATACATATTACAAATCTTTTCTTTTTTAATGACTTATGGGCCTCCAACGTATGAGACCGTCTTAGACTGCCTCCAATGATTATTAGCTCGTCAGTTATAGATCTGTGTTTATAAACAATAAGCAGAAAAGATAGTTGAACAATGATGTGATAGGCAGGAAGTAAGAATTGATAACTTGTACTAAAGAATCTCTGATCTTGTAAAACTAAGCAAAATAAACACTTGACAATATACTCATCCCACAAAACAACTAGAGGTCATTTAAGCTGAATACCTATAGGAATATCTAAAATTAGCAACACCTGTACGTATATGCAGAGCTAACTGAAATCAACTGGTATTTTCAAAAATGATCAGCTGATCACTTTGCCAAATCTTGCAGCCACATCTACAAGTAACTGTCTGTTACACGAGAAATAAAATAACGTTAGTATTTCGTTTCTAAAGCTACAAATTTTGCAGACGTAATGAGTTGAGTCTCGTAAATTTAATCCTTCATTTTCAAAATGGAGAGAATGCCCTTTATCCTTAGTCACACGCATGATCATAAAATAGAGTGAAATACATAGATATCAAATCATATAATTCCTGTGAAATGAAGCAGAGGAAATTAAAAATTAACAAATCAATAAGGAAGATATCCATCCTCTACTTCAACATTTTGCATTGTTTAGGCCTCTCAAGATCTATAACTATCTGTGGATCCTGATTGCAGATATATAGAGGGGAAATCGAGAGACAGATTGGAAACAGGAAAGTCGAGGATTAAGCTCTTGTAACATATGTTGTTAGCAGCAACTACAGACAACCAACTCTACCAATAGCTATTTTTACTTAAAGAGCACCATATTTGGTTCACAGTATTATCATCCAAAGCTTTCATGCTTAAAGGAGATTCACCTATATAAACCATAGACCAGTATATAATGTCAAACACAAATTTCAAACTAAACTACGGCTATGACTTACCCCTGCCATACAAAATACAGCTAAAACATTCCATGTTATCTGTCTTTTGTATTGTGTATCCATGAAAAGACTACAGTGACTTGTGATGCATTGTTATTTGGCGATTATGTTCAAGTAAACATGCAACATATAACATATGTTTTCTAGGGGTACAGTAAATCAACAAATGGTACAATCAAGAGTGTCGGAAAAAAAAAAAGATGTGACGATCCTATCCAAAAAAAAAAACCACGACTATACCGACACATCAATCAAACATCTCCAGATCATAACTCGATAAGCCCAAAAGCTATCATCAGCCATAAATCTAATTTTGTTCATCAAACCATAGGCTACATTCAGAAACCTTCAGTGCTGCTTACTTTTCATCCTCCAATATCTAATCATATTTCAAATGCAAATGTTGGCAATGAATGAATATGTGAATAATGCTAAACTATATGCTATAAAGTAAGAAATATTCTAACAGTTAGCAAATGTGGAACACCATTATATTTATATAGCTATGATAGAATAGAATGAATATGAAAAGGGCATTTCTTTTGAAGAATAGAACAACAGAAAAGCTGAGTGATCTTACTGTTTTCCGAATTCAATTTAGTGCGCTTTAGCTTCTCAAGCTGAACCTGTGATTCCATGAAAACCTTCATTCTCTGTATCTCCAAATCCTTTGCGAATTGCATTCTCTGTTTCTCCAATTCCACCATTTGCCGCTGCTTTGCCTCTTCCACTTTCTCGTATATTTTCCCTATCCTTGTAATCGCCTCCGCTAATCGCCGATACCCTTCACTCGCCGCCGTCTGATCCTCTTCCGCCGGCCCCTTTCGCTTCCTTCCCACCGCCGGAAGCCGCTGCCGCCCTCCGGCAAAATTCTCGTCCTCATCGTACTCATCATCAACTTCGTCGTCCTCTTCAGCCTCCATTGCAGCCGCGGCCGCCGCCATTACCGAGAAATTCCTCTCCGTAACGCTGCCGGGGCCGGACCGCTTCGATCGGGGCCCCACCGGAACCGACCAGGGTAGCTTCAATAGATTCCCCACGGCCGGATCTTTCTCCGGGCTAATACTAACCGGCGAGATTTTCCGGCGATGGTTGGCCGTCTCAGGGAACGGCGATGGAGATGAGGAGCGCTCCGGCGACGGGGAGGCTCTCCGGCGGAGGTTCCTGTTGTGGCCGTTGGGGGCGGCGTTGGCCTTGGAGAAGGCGCCGCCGATGAGGGAGTCAAGGCTTTGGAAGTGGGTCCACGTGGAGACGTAGCGGCCGTTGGATTGCACGATTTTGGACTTCTCGATCTTGTACTTCTTCTTGGTGGTGTCGATTCGGTTTTTGCACTGGACGTCGGTGCGGCGGAGCTTTGCCGACGTGGCGTGCAGGGCGTTGACGGCGTCGGCGACCTCCTGCCAGTGTTTCTGCCGGAGGTTTCCGCGGTTCAGTTGAAGGTAGTGGGCCCCCCAGGCGTCAATTAGGGTCCGGGTTGCTTCCTCGGACCAGCAGTCTTCGCGGCTGGGGAACGCCGGGGTCCTCGACGCCGCCGGCTGGGGTTCGGGGGAGGGCTCGGGTTTTGCGGGAGATTGGGGGGACGGGGGTGCGTGATTTTCGTCATCGGAAATGAGGCGGCGGGGGGAGGGGGAAGGGGTGGATTGAGAGGACATGTCGGTGGTCTGCGGCGGAGGTGGCGGTGGAATTTTGAAAGGGGCGAATATGTGTTCGGTGAATATAGTTTGGGCTTTGAAATTTGGTGGACCGGTTTGAGGCCTTGCCTTGATGACACCACACCGGTAAGCACTCTTTAAATTTTTACTCATCTACCTTTCCATTTAAAATAAGAGGGAGTCTCTCACTTGAATACTTGAGTTATCTTAATTTTTAGGGTTAATTGAAAAGAAAAAACCATAAAATTTATGGCTTTTATTAATTACAACATTAATTTTTTATCTTGACAATAACTTTATAAATTTTGCAATTTGAAATTTTGAGAATTTTTCATCAGCAATTAAATAATTACCACATATGCCTATTAATTTTGTAAAATATATGAGTCTAACTTTTAAATTCTGAATATAAACGGGTCTATATTTTAAATAAATTATAAAGGGTTTTAAGTTGTAAAATAGGTTTTGTATGAATCAGAGTATTTGAGCATATTGCATTAATATTTTGAAAAAAATAGATGATAATTTGTGTTAATTTGTAAACTGTCTTATACGAGTGTCTGTCAAAATTTTATTATACTATAATGCAATTTGTTTGTACTATAGAATATTTTTTATACTATAATAGACCCTTTTTTTAAGACCCTTTATATTTTGAAGTACAAATTTAGATTCATATGTAGTTCCTCTTTTATTTAAAATACTAAGACCAAGATTGTATAAAATATAGCATGAGACAATGAGAATGAATATAACTAGAATATTGGTTCATTAACACTTTTTTAGGTGTGGGTGTTAGTTTATATATTGTCTCATGTCATAAGATGATCTCATACAAATTTTTGCCTTCAATATTATAAAAAAAATTAATTGGGTTTGTTGGGTTTTTATTTTGTTTTCCAATCAAATGAACAAAATCTTTTAAATAGTTTTTTTCAAGATCGCCTCAAAACAAAATTAATTAGAATTTCATATATTTATTAGTTATTAGGAAACACTATTGTGAAACTAGTTACCAGAGTCATTCAGTAATTAATTTCGTTGCTTATATTTAGGGATGATTATTAAAATTTAAAAACTGCTTAAACCGCCTGCATTAAGCTGCATCGCACCATCGTGCTGCATCAAGACCCGAAAATTAACTTGATGCAATATTGTGAGATTTTGGAAAAGAAAGATTATAAAGTGGCAACTACAATTTGGACTGGAATTGCGTTGACGGTCTGAAATATAAGGAACGAGATGGTGTACAATAACTTCAACCCGGACCTAGAGAATGTGATAGAGGAATTGAAGGTGATATTGTGGAGTTGGATGGATGTATTCAAAGAAGGAAAATCTAAGACAAATTTCATTGGCTGGAAAATCCTAGAAGATGTTTAGGAGCTTGATATGGGGTGAACCCTAAAGCTGTAAGTTTGTATTTGGTGCCATGATTACTTCTATAAAAATGAAAGTACCCCTTCTACTCCATTCTCAATAAAAAGGATATGAGACCACACAAATTAACATTTATCCTATCAAAGTGTCAATGAGTCAATGTCCTAATTACACTCATTTTCATTGTCTTATGTCATGCGACGGTCTCATACAAGACCTACACCAATAAAAATATGTTTTTCCTCTAAAAAATGGGATTAATTTTTGTATTTTGGTGTAAAGCTGAATCGCAAAATCAGTGCAATTACAATTTGTTTGTAGATAACCATGTCGCCGGCCAAAGTTTAACCTCATTTCTTAACTAAGTCCATTGATAAACTCTGTCCATAATCTTTCTATTTCACTTTTTTGTTTTTATATTATACTCCCTCCGTCCACAAAATATAGGTCTAGTTGCCCTATTGGGCCGTCCATGAAAAATAGTCTTCTTTTCTAAAATAAAAATAATAAACTGTATCTACACTTTTCAACATACACACATAATATTTTTAAAATAATTTATTTTGTACTTGATGTGACACAATATTCTTACTTTTTGCATATTATATCAATTTTCTTAATAACCGTGCAAAAATCAACAAGTCTATTTTTCATGGACGGAGGAAGTATCTATATTATACTACTATGTTACAGCAGGAGATATCCTCGCCTGACAGGAGGTCAGATTTCCGAAGATACACTGACCCGACAAGATCGAGGATCTACATCAGACAAGAGCATTTAATGTACTATAGATCTACTGTTGATCGTTAGATTAATAATGGAAATAAATCCCTAAATAAAGGGTTAAGACGAGTTTAGGACTACTTTTGGGCCTTTGGGGGTAAACCTCTATAAATAGAAGGTCACCCCCTCATTGTAGAGGTTCACATTTTTCTCACATCCATCATATATGCAAAAGCTCTCATTTGAGGAAAGAACACGGTTCTTCCCCTATCGTTCGTGTTCGTTTACTTTTATTGTTTGTCGGGCATAACCCGAAATAGCCACAATACATTATTCCTACAAAAATATCTGTCAACAATTTGACGCTAGAGGAGGGTGAAAGCCCAAAAAATCATTCGAAAAACCGAAAATCACTCAAAAATCTTGAAGAAATCTTCAAATCTTCTTCAAGAACACCTTCAAATCTTCAAACTCGTCTTCAAATCTTCAAATCTTCAAGTCTTCATCTTCAAATCTTCAAGCTCATCTTCAAATTTTCAAGTCTTCAAACTTGAATCTTCAACCACCACCAGCGCGGGCCCTTCCCTCGCCACAGAGCACCGCCACCTGGCTGCCTCCCCGCGTCGCCTACCCGAGTTGACGCCCGTCACTGCACTCGACACTCATCGCCACAGCTTCCTCGCGCCGCCCAAAACTCGCGGCCCACTGACGCCCAGCGGCCTCCGACCAGCACCCGCTTCTACCCGCAACCGCCCAACGGTTTCCAACCGCCGTTCACCGCAACCGCCCAGCGGCCTCCGACCAGCACCCGCGTCTGCCTGCAGCCGCTCAACGATTTCCAACCGTCGTTCACCGCAGCCCACGCCGTCGGCCTCTAGGCTCGTAGCCTTCCCGTGCCCTCGCTGCCCGTCGTGGCCAAGCCTCCCCGTATTGCCGCTCCGAGCGGGCTCAACCACCACCAGCGCGGGCCCTTCCCTCGCCGCAGAGCACCGCCACCTGGCTGCCTCCCCGCGTCGCCTACCCGAGCAGCCGCCCGTCACGGCACTCGATGCTCATCGCCACAGCTTCCTCCCGCCGCCCAGAACTCGCGGCCCGCTGACGCCCAGCGGCCTCCGACCAGCACCCGCGTCTGCCCGCAGCCGCCCAGCGGTTTCCAACTGTCGTTCACCGCAGCCCGCACCGTCAATCTCCAGGCTCGCCCGCCACGCGTCGCCCGCAGCGGCTGCAGGCAGACGCGGGTGTTGGGCCCTCATTTATTCTTTCTGGGCCATTTTTCAAATAATGTTGTTGGGCCACATTTAAATTATAGGGTTGGGCCATATTTTCATTTAATTACTTTTCCCAACTTGTAAATACTAGCCTAATTAATATAGACTGTTTGAGCCTCATTTGAATTGTAAAATCGTAAAAAAAAAGGTGGCAACCTCTTAATCATCGAGCATCCGGAGCCTCTTCTTCAACGGAAAATTTGCGGGCAGTCCTATTCCTACTCGCATCAGGTTTATTTCGATAATTTCCTTTTAATATATATCACAACTCGCAAATTTTCATATAAATTAAAAGCGGGGGCATATATTCATATTTTGAAAAAATATTTCCGATAAATTGAAAAGCGGAGGCATGTATACTCGTATTTCGAAAATTTAAAGTGGGGACAATTTTTTAAATGCAATTTTCATTTGATACTTCCTTTTAATATATATCGCAACTCCTAAGTTTTCATATACATTAAAAGGCGGGGGCATGGATATACATATCCGAAGCTCATTTTGTGATATCAAACATAAATTATTTGACATTGAGTATTATTAAATACAGTCAGTTATTTAAAACTTCGAGTATAAATTCGTAAAATCATTGAGGTTGTTCACCGAGTACTTAACTCAATATTTAAAATTGGTCATACCTTTCGACTACAAACTTTTGTCCGCCTTCACAGGCATTAACCGGTCCGCCTTTTAGGCGTCGACATTCCGCCTGGATTGGCGAAGTAATCCGCCTTTATGCGTTGATTAGTCCGTCTTTTAAGGCGTTGACGTTTTGATTAGTTCGCCTTCACCGGTATCAACTAATCTACTTCTCGAGTTAATCCGTCTTTCTAGCGTTGATTAGTCCACCTTTTTAGGCGTTGACGTTTTGAATAGTTCGCCTTCACCGGCGTCAACTAATCTACTTCTCGAGTTAATCCGCCTTCCTGGCGTTGATTAGTCCGTCTTTTAGGCGTTGACGTTCCGCTGGGAGTGGCGAAGTAATCCGCCTTTTAGGCGTTGATTAGTCCGTCTTTTTAGGCGTTGACATTTTGATTAGTTCGCCTTCACCGGCGTCAACTAATCTACTTCTCGAGTTAATCTGCCTTTCTGATATTGATTAGTCCACCTTTTAGGCGTTGACGTTCCGTCTGGAGTGGCGAAGTAATCCGCCTTTTAGGCGTTGACGTTTTGATTAGTTCGCCTTCACCGGCATCAACTAATCTATATCTCGAGTTAATCCGCCTTTTAAGCGTCGACATTCCGCCTGGATTGGCGAAGTAATTTGCCTTTTAGGCATCGATATTCTGCCTGGATTGGCGAAGTAATCCATCTTCTCGGCGTTGATTAGTCCGCCTTTAGGCGTGGACGTTCCGCCTGGATTGGCCAAGTAATACGCCCTCTCGGCATTTATTAATCCGTCTTTTAGGTGTCGACATTCCGACTAGATTGGCGAAGTAATCTGTCTTCTCAGCATTGATTAATCCATCTTTTTGGCGTCGATGTTTCGCCTAGATTGGCGAAGTAATCCGCCTTCTCGGAGTTGATTAGTCCGTCTTTCAAGCGTTGACGTATTGATTAGTTCGCCTTCACCGGCGACAACTAATCCTTTTCTCAAGTTAATCCGCCTTTTAGGCGTTGACGTGTTGTTTATTTCGTCTTCACCGGCATCAACTAACCTATTTCACAAGGTAATCTGCCTTCTCGGTGTTGATTAGTTCGCCTTCACCGGAGTCAACTAATCCGTCTCTCGGCGTGGATTCAGTCCGCATTTTAGGCATTGATTTTCCGCCTTAATGGGTGAGGTGTTGTTTAGTTCGCCTTCACTGGCGTCAGCTAATATGTTTCTCGGTGTTGATTTGTCCGTCTTAACGGCATCGACCGGTCTGCCTTCACCGGCGTCGACTAGCCCGTATCACTTTTGCCCGCTTGTGGCCATAATATATCGCATCCTGAACGTTTTGTTTAATTATTAATTGATTGTTAATTCAATCACGTATTCATGAAGTCGTTGTCCGTCTTCGGTTAAAGCACTTCACTATTTTTATCATTGATTAATCAATTCATCGATTGTTAATTCAATCACGTATTCGTGAAGTTGCTACCCGTCTTCGGCTAAAGCACTTCACTATTTTTATCATTGATTAATCAATTCATCGATTGTTAATTCAATCATGTATTCGTGACGTCGCTGCCCGTCTTCGGCTAAAGCACTTCACTATTTTTTATCATTGATTAATCAATTCATCGATTGTTAATTCAATCCTGTATTCGTGAAGTCGCTGCCCGTCTTCGGCTAAAGTACTTCACTATTTTTTATCATTGATTAATCAATTCATCGATTGTTAATTCAATCACATATTCGTGAAGTCACTGCCCATCTTCGGCTAAAGCACTTCACTATTTTTATCACTGATTAATCAATTCATCGATTGTTAATCCAATCACGTATTCGTGAAGTCGCTGCCCATCTTCGGCTAAAGCACTTCACTATTTTTATCATTGATTAATCAATTCAGTGATTGTTAATTCAATCACGTATTCGTGAAGTCGTTGCCCGTCTTCGGCTAAAGCACTTCACTATTTTTATCATTGATTAATTAATTCATCGATTGTTAATTCAATCACGTATTCGTGAAGTCGCTGCCCGTCTTTGGCTAAAGCATTTCACTATTTTTATCATTGATTAATCAATTCATCGATTGTTAATTCAATCACGTATTCGTGAAGTCACTGCCCATCTTCGGTTAAAGCACTTCACTATTTTATCATTGATTAATCAATTCATCGATTGTTAATTCAATCACATATTCATGAAGTCGCTGCCCGTCTTTGGCTAAAGCACTTCACTATTTTTATCATTGATTAATCAATTCATCGATTGTTAATTTAATCTCGTATCCGTGAAGTCGCTGCCCGTAATCGGCCAAAGCATTTCACTAGTTTTCATTGATTAATCAATTATAATCAATTGTTAGGTCAATCTATTGTTCGTGAAGTCGCTGCCCGCAAGCGGCCAAAGTACTTCATTAATTTATCATCGCGGTCCTTACCACCTTATTAATAAAATCGCTACCCCATTATAGCACTTCATTAATTAATCATCGATGTTGATAGGCAAACATCATATATTGGCGAACAAAGGTTAAGGGTTAAATAAAGATTAACTAAAAAGGGGGTGCATAAGGTAATTCGGGAAGTGTATAATGTGACGAGCAACTTCTTCGACGAACAATATTATGCAAACAAGTCCAGAGATCTGGGATTAGATATGAGCCCTACACCATGTCATTGATGACAAACAATATTATCACGAGGCAGTGTCTCTACCAACTCAAGAGGTGTACAATACCAAGTCTCATAACCTGCTAGAAATCTTACGAACAAAGAACAAAGATCCTTGAGCTCATCTACAAGGGGTAAGAAGGCGAACAACTTCTGAACCATGCACACAAGATGCGAACAACTTCTACAAAAGAAGAATGCTAAACTAATCAAGCCATCAAGACGAACAATAATGAATCCGAGATAAGGCCAAATGAGACTTTGTAACTAAGTTTCAACTTAGATAAGGTCAAACAAGGTCAAAGGACACTTGTCTTGCATGCAAACTAGGAAGTCCAAGAGTCTTGTACACCACCTACTTGGTGGTCACTATAAATAGTTGTTCTCCAGCAATAAAATTTAAGTTCAAATCACAAATGCTCCCAAAACACACACTAACACACCTAAACGTACACAAATACGAAATAAATACGAATTCAATACTCGTATTTACGATTCTACCACACGAATTATCAAAATTTACCATTTACGGTGGTAATCAATCACACGTTCTTGTTTGGTGATCCTAAAACCGGTTAAAACAGCCAGTAATCCTCACGATTAGAACCGCTCACCAACAATCGCGACTTTTATCGCTAAGTTATTAAATCAATATCGGCCAGTGGCAATAACTCTTTATTAATTGAACATCACTACTCTCGACTCGGGGCCACGACAGAAGATCATACCCCACCTAACCCAGCCAGTTTCAAAAGTTTGACAATTCGAAGATGACTCAAAAGATTCGCCCATCAAGGGCCCTATCCTTGAAGATTCCCCCGGGGCATCCGAGCTATCCTGTTTTCAGGCTCGGGAGCAAAACCTATTTGAAGCACAGGTCAAGATCGAACTCTGACCGCAATCAAAGCCCAATCTTGGGGGCAATTGTTACAGCAGGAGATATCCTCACCTGACAGGAGATCAGATTCTCAAAGATACACTGACCCGACAAGATCGAGGGTCTACATCAGACAAGAGTATTTAATGTACTATAGATCTACTGTTGATCGTTAGATTAATAATTGCAATAAATCTTTAAATAAAGGGTTAAAACGAGTTTAGGGCCACTTTTGAGCATTTGGGGGTAAACCTCTATATATAGAAGGTCACCCCCTTATTGTAGAGGTTCACATTTTTCCCACATCCATCATATATGCAAAAGCTCTCATTTGAGGAAAGAACACGGTTCTTCCCTTATCGTTCGTGTTTGTTTACTTTTATTGTTTATCGGGCATAACCCGAAGTTGCCACAATACATTATTCCTACAAAAATGTATGTCAACATACTATAATATTCAATATCTTTTTATCTATTTTTCAAAGAATCCTTGTATAGCTTCTTTAATTTCTCGATAAAGAGAAATATGACCAACATTTATTCGAATGTACAGTGGGACCTCAACAACTAAATTATATTACAGTCATCAACGATATTATATAGTCAAATCTACTCTCTATTTAATTCAAGGTGTAGTAATTTTGTTAGAAGTTTATCATGAGTTTGTGCTTGCATATCTTACAATTGATCAAGTTCTAGAAAATTTCCAATATATAATAATTCGTAATGAACAAAACTGGAGTATGATTTATGAGGAATTTTGAGTATGAAGAGCGTTAAAGTGATAAATTGGCAATATTAAAAAACAACAATAAAATTAAGATCAACTTTTACAAAAACCCCAATTCTATATTAATGTGATAAACTGTAATATTCAACTAACTATACTTTACAAGAATGAGTAAATTAAAAATGAAAATATAATGAATAAAAAATTACAATAAGTTACAGAGCAATCAAATATCATTCTCTAATACGTATAATTTTAACTTAAACTCAATAAGAAAAGCTGGAATATTTTGCCTTGTTGTAAATCGAGAGCGTAAAATAGAAACGCGAGATTTATGCACCCAGTTCGTCGATAACGACTACGTCTGGGGCGTACCAAGTCAACAGTTTCAATAATATGTGTGTGTATGGTATATACAATTTTGAGTACAATAATCTATTTATAATAGAAAAGACGTAGTCTAGACCTAAAACCTGTTTAGGTTAAAAGCCCATTAGTAATGTCCACATCAAATCTTCTAGATTTGATATAATAAATCTGCTAGATTTATAACACTCCCCCTTGGACATTATGACATAACATAAATGTCTTGTCATAAAAACTCCACGCGCTAGGTAGCGACCAAATATTAAGTTAGGGAAGAATGTAATTTTATTGATCTTCCAGATCAAATCTTCTGGATTTATTTCGGGGTTACCGCACCCCCTGAAGATAACAACCCTTTAAGCTTTCGCATCCCAATACCATGAACATACTTTTCAAAAGTAGACGTAGGTAAGGACTTAGTGAACAAATCTGCTAGATTGTCACTAGATTGCACATTTTGAATGGTAATCACGTCACTCTTCTGGAGTTCGTATAGGTAGAAAAACTTAGATGAAATATATTTCGTCAAGTTTCCCTTGACGTACCCATTACTCATTTGTACGATGCAAGTTGCGTTGTCTTCAAATATAACAGTGGGGGACGTATCGCCTTTAGCGATACCACACGAGTCACCAATGTGTTTTACCAAGGATCTTAACCAAACACATTCTCGTGCGGCTTCAAACAAAGCTATAATCTCTGAGTGGTTTGAAGACGTGGTAACCATGGTTTGCTTAACCGATCTCCATGAGATCGTGGTACCACCATAGAGAAAAATATAACCAGCCTAGGATATGGCATTGTGGCGATCAGATAAATAGCCAGCATCCGCATAACCTACCAAGGTTTTGTCTTGGTTCTTACGGTAAAATAGTCTAAGATCTTGAGACCCTTGGAGGTACCGTAGAACATGCTTAACACCATTCCAATGTCTCCTTGTAGAAGAAGCGCTATATCTCGCAGGCAAATTAACTGCAAATGCAATGTCCGGTCTAGTGCAATTTGCGAGATAGATTAATGCTCCAACAGCGCTAAGATAAGGAATTTCTGGCCCTAGAATTTCTTCTGAATCTTCTCTTGGTCTAAATGGGTCCTTATCCATATCGAGGGATCGGACAACCATAGGTGTGCTACATGGATGAGATTTATCCATATGAAATCTCTCCAATACCTTCTTCACGTAGGTTGACTGATGTATAAGAATTCCTTCTGGGAGATGCTCGATCTCCAGGCCGAGACAATACTTGGTTTTACCCAAGACTTTCATTTCAAATTCAGCTTTCAAGATTGAACTGGCTTTTTCAATCTCTTTGCATGTTCCGGTTATGTTTAGATCATCAACATATACAGATATGATGCAAAAACCACCTTGCGATTTCTTCATGAATACGCATGGGAAAACTATATCACTTGTGTATCCCTTCTTCTGGAGGAATTCACTAAGTCGGTTGTACCACATGAGACCTGATTGCTTCAGGCCGTACAACGACCTTTGTAGTTTTATGTTATACATACTGCAATTTTTACCATTCCTCATCTGGGGAATGTCAAATCTATCGGGGATTCTCATATAGATGTCGGCATCTAATGATCCATATAAATATGCGGTTACAGTGTCCATTAATCTCATCTGGAGATTCAATTTAACTGCCAAAGATATTAAGTAACTGAACGTTATTGCATCCATTACGGGAGAATAGGTTTGATCGAAATCAATGTCGGGTCTCTGCGAAAACCCTTGAGCTACTAGTCTCACTTTGTACCTCTCCACAGTATTGTTCTCATTTTGTTTTCGTACAAAAACTCATTTATATCCTACAGGGATAGCGCACGGGTGTATGAATGATAGAGTCAAATACTTTTCTTTTGTTTAGCGATGCGAGCTCTGCTTCAATTGCCTCTTTTCATTTTACCCAATCGGAGCACTTTCGACACTCAGCGATAGTTTTGGGTTCTGGATCTAGATCGTTATTTATAGCGGAAAGAACAATTGTCGCTGCAAATGTGTCATCAACGACAGTAATATTTCTATTATATATTTCTCCCGTGTCGATGAAATTCATAGAGACTTCAACGTTTATGTGAGCCAGACCTTCCTCGTTTCCTAGTGTACCTGGGTCTGGTCATTCCGAGGTCCTAGTGCATTGAATATTTTGTGCACGTGCTTCATCACTAGGACGCTCGTCTTCTAGACGAGTCTCTTCTAAAGACTTTAAGTTATCTTGACGAATCTCTTCTAGAGATTTTACGTTCGGCTGACTAGTTTTGCTAGCCATTCTTTTAGGTGTACTTGTATCTTTTGTAGGTCCTTTACGCTTTTGGCGTGGGGGAGGCATGTATACTTAATTTACTTGGGACCTCAACCCTTTGGGGAGCATTTACTGTAGGTATAAGCGATTTAGTTACACATCTATGGTCAGTGAACGCGTCTGGTAGATTGTTTGCTAAATTTTGCATGTTAATGATCTACTGAACTTCCAGTTCAGATTGACTAGTGCGTGGATCTAGATACTGAAGATTACTTACGTTCCACGTAAGCTCCCGACATTCATTTAATTTTGGATTCAGATCTCCCCCTAATGCCGAAAAGTGATATTCATCGAACGTGCAGTCAGTGAACCAGGCCGTTAATTGATCCTCGAACAAAGGTTCTAGGTATTTCACGATGGATGGAGAGTCAAATCTAACATAAATACCTAGCTTCCTTTGTGGGCCCATAGCGGTCCGCTTTGGTAATGTTATTGGAACATATACCGCACATCCAAAAATACGCAACTGGGAAATGCTTGGTTCTTTCCCACGCACTAGTGGTAAGGGGGAATGATCATTATATGCAGTTCGACGGATTTGTATCAAGTGTGATGCATGAAGGACTGCATGCCCCCAGCATGAAGTGGGTAATTTAGAGTTCATAAGTAGTGGTCTAGCGATAAGTTTGATACGTTTTATTAGCGCTTCAGCCAGACCATTTTGAGTGTGGATATAGGGGACCGAATGCTCCACTTTGATTCTCAGGGCCATACAGTAATTTGTAAAGGCCTTTGAGGTAAACTCAACAGCATTATCCATGCGAATCGATTTAATTGGATAATCTAGGAATTGAGCTCTAAGCTCGATAGTTTTCGCAATGAGCTTTGCAAAATCTTGATTGCGGGTAGACAGCAAACAGGCATATGTCCACCTAGTGGAGGCATCAATTAGGACCATGAAATACCGAAATGGTCCTAATGCTGGGTGAATCGGTCCACAAATGTCTCTGTTGGGACATTGTCAGTTTTGATTAAGATCCCAAAGCCCCTGAAAAGATGTTTGCCTTAATCTGTCTTTGTCAGGCTAGTCTTGATTAGAATTAGTACTTAGTCATTTTACACTTCACAGGTACTCAGTGAGAGGAGAACTCACTGGAGACAATCAAGACTCAGAGCCTGAAGATGAAGAGCACCATCCTGAACTTATGGCAGTCCTCTAAGCTGGCTGAGTAAGTGTCAGTGATGAAGAGTATGACCCTGAGGTCATTACTAACTCAGTCCTGAAGGGAACAGGAGGTCACTGAGTTAATGGGAAGACTTGGAGTAGAGCCAAGCAATGCAAAAGGAATTTCAGCGTCAGGACAAGACTGGTGGGCTCAAGACAAAATAAACTTAATAAGACAAGCCTGAAGCTCAGGAATAAGTTCTGACATTCTCACCAACCTGATGACGTGGACCAATCCGAGAAGGACACGCACGTACGGAACCTGACATGAAGACTGAATTCAGACTGCATATTCAACGGGCAAGCATTCAATGTGCATTTAATGCAAATACCAAATCCATGCAAGGACGGCTGCTGCATGAAGATATGTCCGTTTGAAGCCTCTCTACATAGATGACTCGAAGGCTATCTCTCCAACGGATAGTTTTTTTTTCAAATCACCTATAAATACAGAAGACCTTGAACCCATTCAAGGTTACAGGAAATTTCCAAGCCATAAATTACTCAAACTCTCAAGCATTCAAAGCATTCAACCCTTGAGAGAAGCACTCGAAACCTTCTAAATTTCCCAAGTGTTTCTTAGCAATTGAGAGTTACTCTGTATTCCAAGAGCTAATTAGAATTATCTTAAGCTTAGAGAGATTATCCAATCCTTAGCATAGCTTTGCCTTGTAAGGATAATCGCAACCTAGTTGGAATCCAAACTGAAACCAAAACCCTAAGTTAGGCTTGTTGGGAGTAAGTCAGTTAGAGTGTTAGTAAGTGGAGTTGTATAGATCAGTGAGGATAGCTGGTCTTGGTGCACCTTGGCACGTTAAAAACAAGAATCCCTTGAGTGGATTTCCTGTTAAGTCAGGCCGTGGACGTAGGAGCTTGAGACTCTGAACCACGTTAAACTCCTTGTGTTCTTACTGCTTTGATATTGTGCATACTTGCCATATTACTTGTTCCTTCATTGCATTCAAGTTTATCAGGCCTGAATCAATCAGGCTGATCTTCATAAGAACACTACCCTACTAAACACTATTCTGAATTGAGTAAAACAAGTTTTTCAGAAAGCAAACTAAACAAGACTTTAAACTTTCAGGGCTCAAACATTTCCGCACTGAACTTGAACTGATAGTTAGCCAACTGACCCGCACCAAGTGTAGTCAGTAGGTGTGTTATCAGCTCCTAGTTCTTTACCACTCTGAGTAAAGGGGACTCAGTCAGTTTTAAGTTGAAAAATTGGTATACGTGTATCCCCCCCCATACACGTATTCCTCAGTCTTGTACCGTGACCAACAAGTGGTATCAGAGCAGTGGTTCGAAAGACCACTGACTTTGAATACTAATAGTTTCAAAGAAGAAACTGTTGGTGGTCACTGAACAGATCTGAGTTTGTTTTTCATTAAACTTGCATCATCATGACTTCGAGGAGACTTGAAGCTTCGTTGCCTGAATTCTCTGTGTCTAACTTTGTCTATTGGAAGTTCAAATTAGAAGCACATCTAGATGCCATCCATGACCAGATGCCGCGTTTACTCAGGGAGGGACCGATCAAGATCACTATTCCTAACGTCAGAGGACTGGGATATGAGGATCTTGCGATTGGCGTGCAGGTTCCTAAAGAAAGGAAAGACATGACCAACGATGAAATCAAGATGGTGGGACTTGACAACGTCGCCAGAAACATCATCTTGCATACGGTGCCCTTCGAGGAGTCAGCTAGGCTGATGAACTTAAAGACGGCAAAGGAGGTTTGGGATGAGCTGACAAGGATGTGTGAGGGATCAGAAAAGATCAAGGAGAACAAGAGAAACATTGCCATTCAGAAATTCGAGGCGTTCGAGATGCTGCCTGACGAGAGCATAGATCAAATGGAGTCTAGATTCATCAAGTTGATGAATGAGTTGGTGATGCTGGACAAGGATGTCCCAAGGAGAGATGTTGCTTCAAAGATCCTGAATGTCCTTCCTGAGAAATGGGACAACAGTGTAATTATGCTTAAGAACACTCAGGATATGAGTAACATAACTTCTGCTTTGCTTTTTTCAGAGCTCAAAGCGCTTGAATTCGATCTTAACAAAAGAAAGAAGAAAGTTCAGTCAGAAGAGGAAGTGAAGGAGAAAACTCCTGAGAAAAGTGTGGCGTTCAAGGCCAGGTCTGAACCTGTTGAGCCCTCATCAAACTCTTCATCAAAGTCACTGATGGAGATGAGCAGGGAAGAACTCGCTGAGGAGTACAGCCTGATGGCCAGACGATTTGACAAGCTCAATTCCAGGTTTGGTCGTTATAAAAAGTTTTATCAGGACTCACGTGACAGGAAACCTGAAGGAACCCACCAAAGCTCAAGGAGATATGAGGAGCGAAGGAATACAGACCAGATGAGAGAACGTGGTGATGAAAGGAGATATTCTGAACCAAAAGCTGAAAGAAGAGATGAACAGAGACGTACTCGCGATGATAGATATCCAACCAAGGCTGAAAGCTCACCAAGAACCAGGGAACCTGACTCAAGGAGGAACCCTGAACCTAGAAAAGAAAGAGTTAGTTAGCAGGTAGCATGTTACAACTGTAACAAGATCGGTCACTATCAGTACGACTGCCCGGAGCTGAGTGCAAGGGAGAGAGAGGAAATGAGAGCCACTAGGGATCTAAGATCTGCTGATCGGAGAGCGATGGTCACTGAAGATGCAACAGATTCTGACGGTCCTGCTGAAAGGTCACCTGAACTCTTCTCAGATGACGAGTACGATGATGTCTGTCTGATGGCTAGGGATGAGCCTGAGGTAACATCAAATTCTGTTTGTGCTTCTTACACTAGTCAAAATCCTGAGCTTAGCTCAGAGTCAGTTAGAGAAATGAACCTTCAGATCTGCCTTGATCAATTGATGGTTGATTTCTCCAGACTGTAGGAAACTAATGTCTTCTTGGTAGAGGAGAACAAGAAATTGAGTACTGAGGTTCAAAACCTGAACGAACAACTCACTCAGTCCGATCTTAAAGAATCAGCTATAATTGTGAGACTAACTCAGGAAATTGATTTAATCAATGCTGAGCGTCTTCCAAGAGAGAAGATTCTGAAGGAACTGGCTGACGAAGAGCTGGTCAGGAAGGAAGAACTGAAAGTACTTAAAAGTAAGTTTGATGACCTCTTTACCAGACATGAAATCCTGAAAAAGAGTGAGAACTCTCTCAAGAAAAAGGTTGCAGCAATGAATAAATCCTCAGTGGCTAGAGAGGAAATAAATAGCAACCAGATTCTTGGGAACAAGAAAAAGGGACTTGGATATGTTCCTGAGAAATCCTCACAAGGTCAGCCTCATGTTGCGTCAGGGAGCAACACTGAGAGGGTATTTGTTCAGACAGGCCAGAGTACACCTAAGGTTGTGCTTCAGGCCCGTCAAACTGATAAGGGCAAAGAAACCGTTGACACAGTCAAGGTAGCTCCTAAGGTAGCTAAGCCAAAACCCAAGGGAAAGGCGAAGCAACCTAAGGAAGCCCCTGAAAGCTCAGGCCAGGGAAAACCTCAGCGAAAGCAGAGGAAGACTCAAGCCAAGAGCCCTCAGACTGGTCAGCGAGGATACCATCATGCTTGGCAATACCAACAGGGAAGGCCAAACATGATGACATCCCCGTGGTTTTGGCATCCTGAGGCCTTTAACTGTTTTCCTTTCCCTCACTTGCCTAGGGGGAATAGAAATCAGGGTCCTTATCAAGAACAAGGCCCAAGACCTGCTGCACCCAGACCTAGGAAGAACAGGAAGCCAGCCCAAAAGGCACCCACTCAGGCTCCTGCGAAGCCTACGTTTAGCACTCATACACCATCTTCCTCTCAGGCAAAGAAGAAGAAAGTTGTGTATGTCGATGTTTCAGGGAGACAGATTTACCACTCTGAGGCAATCAGGGTTGTGAAGCAAGTCTGGATCCCGAAGGGTACAGCTGACACAATAGGACCCAACACCCAATGGGTACCTAAAGCCTGATTTGCTTGCAGGCGGCTGTGGATCACAACAAGAGGAGAGGAGACTCAATCAAAGCTATTTGGTACCTAGACAGCGGTTGCTCAAGGCACATGACTGGAATGAAGAGTCTTCTCCAAGAATATCAAGTTAAAGATGGTCCACAGGTAACCTTTGGTGATAACTCAAAAGGTGTTACTAAAGGTTTTGGTGTTTTGATAATAGGTACAGTCAGAGTGGAAAATGTGTCCTTTGTGGAAGGACTAAAGCATAACCTGCTGTCAGTTAGTCAATTCTGTGACAAAGGGTTCAGTGTTGAGTTCTCATCGAATTCATGTTCAGTCAAGGACAAGTCAACACAAGTGCTTCTATCAGGTATAAGGAAAGGTAATGTTTATCTCGCTGATTGGAGCAGCACTATTCCTAATACTTGTCTTGTTGCTAAAAGCTCTCTAGAGCTCAGTTGGTTATGGCATAAAAGATTAAGCCACCTGAACTTCAAGATTCTTAACAAAATTTCTAGACAATCACTTGTTGATGGTCTACCTAATGAAGTTTTTAGCAAAGATCACGTGTGCAAAGCTTGTCAGGAAGGGAAGCAGGTCAGAGCATCATTCAAAGAGAGAGCTTCCTATTCCACTGACGGGATACTTCAGCTCTTGCACATGGAGTTATTTGGTCCCATAACACCTGTGAGTATGAATGGTAGAAAGTATACCCTTGTGGTAATTGATGATTATTCTAGATATACTTGGGTTACTTTCTTGTTAAATAAGAAGGAAACACAGGTGAAGCTTCCAGAGTTGCTCAGGAGACTCAGCAATGAGAAGAATCAGTCCATTACTAAGATCAGATCTGACAAGGGAACTGAATTTATAAATTCATATATTTCTGACTTTTGTAATGAACTTGGTATAGCTCATGAGACTTCTGCAGCTAGAACCCCACAACAGAATGGTGTCGCTGAAAGGAGGAACAGGACACTGAAGGAAGCTGCAAGGACCATGCTGGCTGAGTCAGGATTGCCCAAGAAATTCTGGGCTGAGGCAATCAACACTGCATGCTACACTCAGAACAGATCCATGCTGAACAAACAACATGCTCAGACCCCATATGAGACATGGAACAAAAGGAAACCTCGTATTTCTTATTTTCATGTATTTGGTTGTAAGTGCTTCATACTCAACAATGGGAAGACCCAATTGAAAGCCTTTGATAGCAAATCTGATGAAGGAATATTCTTAGGATATTCTGAAGTTAGTAAAGCCTTCAGGGTTTACAATTGTAGGACCCTTGTTGTGGAAGAATCACCTCATGTTGTCTTTGATGAATCTGCTAATGAGTCTAGGGCAAAGGTGTTGAATCCAAGGAGTGTGACAAGGCTGAGCTTGAAGAATCAACCTGATCCCAAGATCAAGACTGTGCCAATTCCGAGATGGGATGATGATGACGATCAGGATGATGAATCAGGTGCCACTCCTAAGCCCAGCACATCAGGGATTGTTTAGCCTCAGACTGAGGAACAGGCTCAACCTGAGGTAAGCACCATCTATGAAGATGTTGTTGCAGCTGAGACGGTTCCTGAGTCACCTCATCAAGGGGGAATCAATGTCCCTGACATTGAACTTATTAATCCCTTTGGTATAGACTCAGGATCATCCTCTTCTGTTCAATTTCCTGAATTTCATGAGCCTGTAGACACTAACATTGCAGGTACTTCAGGAACAACTCCTGGCAAGAGAACATGGTTAGAAGATCATCTCATTGATCAAATCATTGGTGATCCAACTGAGGGAGTCAGGACCAGACGGTTCCATGGTGATAGTGCATTGTTCTGTTGCTTTCTCTCTGGGCAAGAGCCTCAAAATATTGAAGAAGCTCTCACTGACTCGAACTGGATCATTGCCATGCAAGAGGAGTTGAATCAGTTCACAAGGAATCAGGTTTGGGAACTGGTAGAGAGACCTAGGCATCAAGGTGTGATTGGTACCAAGTGGGTCTTTAAGAACAAGAAGGATGAAAATGGTGTTGTGGTAAGGAACAAGGCTAGACTGGTTGCAAAAGGGTATTGTCAGTCTGAAGGAATAGACTATGATGAGACTTTTGCTCCAGTGGCTAGGTTGGAAGCTATCAGGTTGTTCCTTGCCTATGCAACATATAAGAAGTTCAAGGTGTATCAAATGGATGTCAAGAGTGCCTTCCTGAATGGTGTACTCAATGAAGAGGTATATGTTGAACAACCTCCCGGGTTTGAGGTTGGAGATAGAGTATACCATTTGAAGAAAGCACTATATGGACTTAAGCAAGCACCAAGAGCTTGGTATGATACCCTCTCTCAATTCCTGACAGATCATGGGTTCAAGAAGGGAACTGTGGATAGGACTTTGTTCAGGATCACTGAAGGTGATGACATTCTTTTGGTCCAGATTTATGTGGATGACATAATATTTGGATCACCAAATCATCAGCTCTGTGAGAAATTCTCTAATTTGATGACTGGTAAATTTGAGATGTCCATGATGGGAGAGATGAACTTCTTCTTAGGATTGCAGGTCAAGCAGACTGATCAAGGTATATTCATTAATCAGGCCAAGTATACAAAAGACTTGATTCATAAGTTTGGTGTTCAGAACAGCAATCCAGCCAGGATCCCTATGAACACAAATTGGAAGATGGATCCTGACACTGAATGGACTTCAGTAAATCAGACTGAGTATCGTGGGCTGATAGGTTCTTTGTTGTACCTGACTGCAAGTAGGCCTGACATTACGTTTGCAGTTGGTGTGTGTGCTAGGTATCAGTCTGATCCCAAAAGAAGTCATTTGAAGGCTGCTAAGAGGATACTTAAGTATTTGAAAAGGACAGTCAATATGGGACTATGGTATCCTTCAGATGACAACTTAGAACTGACAGGTTATTCAGATGCAGATTATGGAGGTTGTAGGATTGATAGGAAATCAACCTCAGGGACATGTCAGTTTTTGGGAAGTAAGTTGATCTCGTGGTTTAGTAAGAAGCAGAACTCAGTAGCGACATCCACAACTGAGGCTGAGTATATGGCTGCAGGTAGTTGTTGTGCTCAGATTTTATGGTTGAGGCAACAGTTGAGGGACTACCAAGTGTTTGCTAATCAGGTTCCAATCTATTGTGATAACAATAGTGCTATAGCAATTACTCAGAACCCAGTGCTTCACACAAGGTGCAAGCATGTGGATATTAGACACCACTTCATTCGAGATCATGTGGAGAAGAAAGATATTAGGATGGAGAAGATTCACACTGACAGGCAAAGAGCTGACATCTTGACTAAGCCTTTGGCTGAAGCAAGGTTTATGGAACTGTCAGTAGAGTTAGGACTCTTAGATCCGGGAGAGCAGTCAGTGTAGGGTTCTAGGGGGAACTCAGGCTAGACTCGACTCAACGAGGTATCAGGGTGCTACAATGTCTCCCTGACAGGTATGAGTTCTAACCTGACTCTTGTGAATTTCATGCGTCTCCCTGAGTCCTTCGTCCTGAAAATCTTTATTAAATGCATTCCGTTTTCATTAAAAGCGCGCATTTTCATATTTAAAACCCACGCGCACGGAGCATTTAATGCTACAGTTACTTTTTCATATACGTGTCCGTTTTATACGGAATATGACTGACATGGGGTTTAATTGAAGCTGAGATTAATCCTGGCCCTTCATTTCAAAACCTTTCGAATTCAGGGATCAATCTCAACCCCACGTTTGGGTAACTGACTTAGTCTTATCAATCAAGAGTGTTATTTGAGGTTTTTACGCAAACACAACGCACAATCTGCACACTGAGTTTTCTCTTGCTCAAACACAGAAATTTCAAAAAATCTCTTCTTCCAAAACAATGGCATTCCTTGATTCCAACTGGACAACCGACAAGATCGTGGACGTTGTCGATAAGAAACTGATACACATGGAGCAAGTCATCTCCATGGAAGGTATCTGTCTCACAGTTGAGGAAATCAAACCCGTGTTCAATTGGATTTCCGATGCTGGGTTGGAAACATACTTCACCACCCGCCCCATCTCCGTGCTCCCAAGGACAGTTGTGGAAGCATACTTAAACTTGTTCTTGCGGAAAGGGGAAGTTTTCACAAAGGTGACTGCGCTGAAGCCGACGGGAGAGAAGGACGGCGACGGGGAGCCTCTTTACAATGCAGAGTGGTCACTATTAACATCAGGCAGGCGGTGAGGGAAGTCTTCAAGTTGCCATTCTCAGGCATCAACCCAAAAACGTACAAGGAAAACTCGGAGGGAGAATTCCTTGGGAAATGGACCAAATATGGGTCATCAGAGTTCAAGGCCCGTCAGAACAAGAATACGCTGAAGCCTGAGTACAGGGCTCTGGTGGATTTGGTGTCCAAGATAGTGATGGGAGCAACTGGCTCTCACGAGCAGTTGAGTCTGCCCAAGCTGAGGCTCATGGGAGCAATTGCTGATGGAGTGGAAGCAAACTGGGAGCAGTTCTTCCTCGATCAACTCCATCAGGCCGGGTTGGACAAGCTTACGCGAGATGAGGAGAAGAAGCACATATCCGTCAGTACCATCTGCCGTTCGGCACGAGAATGTCCATCCTAATTGCTCATGCTTGCCATGGGTATACCTTCGATTTTGAGGACAATCTCTCCTCAAAGAAGGTAATGTTTTCCTCACTGAGTGATACCTATTCAGTGCTAGGCTGACTGATCCCAATGCGAAAGCAAAGGGTCAGGCCAAAAAGCCAGCTGGTAAGGCCAAGAGAGTGGCTACCAGTCTCATTGAAAGTGTAGATGACCTCTTTGAGAGGAGTAAGGAAGTTGAGGAGGTAGCAGTTGAGGAGGTAGCAGCTGAGGAGGTGGAGCAGCCTGACGTAGACGCGGCTGAGAAGAAGAAGAGGGTGAAAATTGTGCTGTCAGGGAAGAGCACGAAATCTGGGACTGAGTCTGATCCCAAGAAGGCCGGGTCAGAGACTGAGGGAACTGACGATGACGTCAGGAAGGCAGGTGCTCAGGGAGAGAGGCCCCTAAAAAGGCTTAGGAGGGGAACCGGGAAATCCCCTGCTAAGAAGCTGCCTGAGGTGAGTGAGAGGGAGAAGTCAAGCTCCCCTGGAGCCTCTGACTTGGAGGAAGTGAGAAAAACTGTCGAGACGGCTGAGTCGTTGCAGCCTGAGACAGTACCCACTCAAACACCCCCACACCCTGAAACCCAAACACCTTCCATCCCTGACCCCACACCTCAAACTCCCCAACCACCCCAAACCTCAGAACCAAACCATCCTACTGAGTCAGCGCCATCAACTTCACACACGAATGAGCCTGACCAGTCAGCCGAGCCAAACCTTCCAAACCCCACAGACTTTCCCTCATACCCCAATCCCAAGGACTGCCCCAAATCCATTTCAGCTGAGGAGGATGAATTCCTCGAAGTGGAGGAGGAGGAATTAGACGAGCACATGGCAGGAGGGATTCTGGAAAGCACTCTCAGGGGGAACGCCACAGAATGGGCAGGCAAGTGCTGGCCTGGGCTATACAAGTACAATGAGCTGCTGGCATACGTGATTGAGCTCAAGGTTTGGTTGGACTTCAAACAATCCAACATGCAGGAGCAACATATGCTAGTGGATGCTCGTGGCTGGGAGCACTGGGAGGCGGAGGAGGCCAAGATTTGCTCGTTCTTTGGACTTACTAGCTGGCTTCAACTTTTGAACTTCGACAACCTGAAGCAGTTAGTGGCTGAATTGATGTCCAAGAGCAAGGCTGACATCCTGTCAGGTGATGAGAAGGAGGATGAGGATGATGAAGGAGCTCAGGGTGGAGACTTGGAGAAGGCAGTGGAGGAAACTGCACAGGAGGTTGATGAGATGAACTCTGAGCCTCAGGCTCAGGGGGAAGGTGATAATAACACTGGTGCCAAGGGTGGACCAGTGGTTGAGGATGTTGTGAGCATCTCAGCTGCCAATGAGACATCTGTCGATGAAGGGATTCCCTGCCCTGAGACAAGAGAGGAAGATGTTGAGGCATCCAAGGAGACTCTCAGTTCTGAGGGACTTGCTCCTAAGGTTCAAGTTAGCTTAGCTGGGCCTGAGGAGGCGGCTATGACTACTTCACAACTGCCTTCAGTGCACCTTGAAGAAGGGACTGATGCTGCAGGGGCTAACAAGGGAAAGCAGCCAATCACTGATGCGGTCGTTGATGATGAGGATGTGATCATAACCGGGGTCGGACGTGCTGAATTCACAAGCATAGTGGAGGTCAAGCAGGAGAGAACCACAGAAAATCTAGCTGAGCTTCAGGAGGAAGTGATGAGGCTACGAGCTGAAAAAGAAGAAGACTCCAAGGCCCTGGCGAAGCACATCAGGTGGACAAAGTCAGCTTACAACACCCTTGCTAACAGGGAGCTGGTCTTGTTAAAGAAAACGATGACTGACACGGCCAAGTCAGTGAAGAATGAGAGGAAGCGCACCAAGAAGATGCTCAGAAACACTCTCAAGAAACTTGATGAGAGGGATGCGATCAGGGATGAGAAGCTGAATCAGGCAGTTGACAGGCTTGCAGTTCAGACTGGAGCTATTGTCACTCAGGCCATGAAGGACTCAGCGTCCAAGCTGGAGCTGGAGTCAGGAAAGCTGGATCGCACCTCTCAGTTAGTGGCAGACATTTTGGCAAAGGCCACTGACGAATCGGCAAAGATACTAACTGAGGCCAGCAGAGTCAGCGGTGAGTCCTTGAAGGTGGAGGAAAGGATCACCAAGGCTGAACAAAGTCTCCAACTCTCTATGGAGGTCTTTGAGAAGAAAGTCAATGCTGCTATTAGTTCGGTTTCTTACGCAGGCACTGGAATTTCGATGGGAGTTGAATTATTGAAGGAGGGAATTAATGATGTCCATTCCCTAGCCTCCTTCGTAATCAACAGCGGATCTGACGCATTCCCATCCGAGGTCAATGATGATGCCAAAAAGGGGGAAAAGAAGAAGAAAAGATCCCGCCCTGAGGCATCGGAGGCAGTCAATCAAGGTGAGACCGTTCTAGCTGACCCTGAAGCCAATCCTGAAGGAAACATATTAAGGGTGAGGAAGTCAGCTAGGTTAGCGGCAGTGGAGAAGGAAGGAGAGGAAGTTGTTGCCAAGTTGAGGGAGGAGGCAACAAAGGCAAAGGCTAATGAACCTTCCAAGCAACAACCTGAGCCAGTTCAGAGATCGTCTCCCATGAGCTCAAGGAAGAATCCCATCACTTACTCAGGGGAGTTGGTGGCGGAGTTATGTACTGAAGCATGGGGAGATCACTCTGAGAAATCTGAGGCTATGCGCAGAGCTGAAATTGCTCAGAAGGAGAAGATGCGCATCCTAGAGAAAAAGGTTGAGAAGCTGACATATATCACTGAGTTTCAACAACGAGAACTGGATGATGCAGTGATCAGCTTGCTAAGGAGGAAGAAGGCGAAGCCTGAGCCTAGGAAGTACAGGAAGAAGCCAACGGTTAGTAAATCAACAATTCTTCAAGTCAGTAGGCCAGAATCAGGAATAAGGGAAGCTTTTGTCGATGAGTTCATCTCAGAGGCATTGAAGGAGTTCTGGACTGATGCAAGGGATGAATTTGTTAGATTGTGGTATGTTGTTAAGAAGTGGGGCGACACTGACGATATCAATGCCCACTTCACTGACTACATGATGGACAATCATCCTGAGCTATTCCAGAAGATCTTGGAGGAGGCTGATGCAGCTCAAGTTCAAGTGAAGGCTCCTGAGTTCACCATTCGAGCTCCTCCCTTGGTTCCTGGAACTCAAAAGCATGATACAAAGGCCATAATGATGGAAGTATTGAAGATAGCTAAAGCTGAAGGATACGTGAACCAACCTGGAAGACTTGACGAGCTGAAGGCAAGAGTTTATGCAGGATATGGACTCAAGCCTGAAATGAGATTAGTCTAGGTGTTCACAGGCTTCTTTGTAATAGATTAGATTCATTGTAATCATTTCAACATCTATCAATGAAATCTATTACTTTTGCCCACAGACAAAAACTCATTGTCTTTTTGGCTGTTGTTTTAAAATTCTGTACTTTATCAAGAATTGCTCTAACACTGTCTTATCTTATAGATAGGTTTATCTTGTTTCCTCTAAGTGTTTTGAGGATCTTTTCAGTGTTTTGGCATCATCAAAAAGGGGGAAATTGTTGGGACATTGTCAGTTTTGATTAAGATCCCAAAGCCCCTGAAAAGATGTTTGCCTTAATCTGTCTTTGTCAGGCTAGTCTTGATTAGAATTAGTACTTAGTCATTTTACACTTCACAGGTACTCAGTGAGAGGAGAACTCACTGGAGACAATCAAGACTCAGAGCCTGAAGACGAAGAGCATCATCCTGAACTTATGGCAGTCCTCTAAGCTGGCTGAGTAAGTGTCAGTGATGAAGAGTATGTCCCTGAGGTCATTACTAACTCAGTTCTGAAGGGAACAGGAGGTCACTGAGTTAATGGGAAGACTTGGAGTAGAGCCAAGCAATGCAAAAGGAATTTCAGCGTCAGGACAAGACTGGTGGGCTCAAGACAAAATGAACTTAATAAGACAAGCCTGAAGCTCAGGAATAAGTTCTGACATTCTCACCAACCTGATGATGTGGACCAATCCGAGAAGGACACGCACGTACGGAACCTGACATGAAGACTGAATTCAGACTGCATATTCAACGGGCAAGCATTCAATGTGCATTTAATGCAAATACCAAATCCATGCAAGGACGGCTGCTGCATGAAGATATGTCCTTTTGAAGCCTCTCTACATAGATGACTCGAAGGCTATCTCTCCAACGGATAGTTTTTTTTCAAATCACCTATAAATACAGAAGACCTTGAACCCATTCAAGGTTATGGGAAATTTCCAAGCCAGAAATTACTCAAACTCTCAAGCATTCAAAGCATTCAACCCTTGAGAGAAGCACTCGAAACCTTCTAAATTTCCCAAGTGTTTCTTAGCAATTGAGAGTTACTCTGTATTCCAAGAGCTAATTAGAATTATCATAAGCTTAGAGAGATTATCCAATCCTTAGCATAGCTTTGCCTTGTAAGGATAATCTCAACCTAGTTGGAATCCAAACTGAAACCAAAACCCTAAGTTAGGCTTGTTGGGAGTAAGTCAGTTAGAGTGTTAGTAAGTGGAGTTGTATAGATCAGTGAGGATAGCTGGTCTTGGTGCACCTTGGCACGTTAAAAACAAGAATCCCTTGAGTGGATTTCCTGTTAAGTCAGGCCGTGGACGTAGGAGCTTGAGACTCTGAACCACGTTAAACTCCTTGTGTTCTTACTACTTTGATATTGTGCATACTTGCCATATTACTTGTTCCTTCATTGCATTCAAGTTTATCAGGCCTGAATCAATCAGGCTGATCTTCATAAGAACACTGCCCTACTAAACACTATTCTGAATTGAGTAAAACAAGTTTTTCAGAAAGCAAACTAAACAAGACTTTAAAATTTCAGGGCTCAAACATTTCCGCACTGAACTTGAACTGATAGTTAGCCAACTGACCCGCACCAAGTGTAGTCAGTAGGTGTGTTATCAGCTCCTAGTTCTTTACCACTATGAGTAAAGGGGACTCAGTCAGTTTTAAGTTGAAAAATTGGTATACGTGTATTCCCCCCCCCCCCCCCATACACGTATTCCTCAGTCTTGTACCGGGACCAACAGTCTCCCTGAATCCGTTCAAGGAAAGCCAGAGACTCTAGTCCCACCATGGTGCGCGACGGGCGTACTATTAATTTACCCTTAGAACATGCATCACATATAAATTCATCAACATGAGGGATTCTATTATTCGAAATATTATGACCAATGGAATTAGATATAATCCTACGTATCATAGTTTGTCCTGGATGACCTAACCGCTGATGCCATAATTTAAAAGAGTTTGGGTCATGAAATTTCATACTCATAGCTTGATGGAGATTGGACGGCCGGATGTAGGAATAGTACAATCCGGAAGAGAAGGGGGGAAACTTTTCTATAACTTGTTTACGGCTACCTCGAGTAATAGTCATCAAAAGGTATTCGTTATTATTCTCAGTTTCAATGTGATAGCCATTAGATTTAATATCTTTAAAACTGAGCAGGGTACGCTTAGATTGTGGAAACAATAAAGCATTATCGATTATGAGTTCGGTACCCATGGGGAGGACAATAGAAGCTCTTCCCGAACCCACTATCATAATATTATCATTAGCTATCGTAGTTATGTTGGGAAAATAGGGGTGCCCGGAATCTATTCGGGATGAAATTTAAATACGAATTTAAATATAATTATTACTAGCATGAATTAATCCTAATTAATTCAAATAATAATTCCAACAACAAATTTCCATCATGCATGTTGAATTAATTCACATATAAACTATGACGGAATAAACAAGTAAATATGTGATTAACGTACCTCTTGTAGAATTGGTCTTTGGATAAACGGGACAATCACGATCTCGCTCTATCGACCCAAAAACCTTCTCAAGTATTTCCCTTTCACCTCACTTGATCACCGATGGGAGGTGCTTTCAAGTAATTCAATAAACTAAGGAAAAAGAAAAATATTTATGCTCTTGATTTTTCCAACACATGAAATTATGTACTTGGGGATGAAATAATCACCCCTATTTATAAGGTAATGGCCGAAATTTTAAGTGGTTCATTGGGCTTGGAAAAAATCTTTTCTTAGTCTCTAAAAAATCTTGAATATATCTCATATATTCTTTTCTCCACAATAAAATATTCCACAAAAATCTCACTCACCTTTTAAGCCTATAATTTTCGAAAATATTAGTAAGAGATCCCAAGATTTGGATCTTCTTGAATATATGAGATATTCTTGTATTCCAAGAATACATATCTTCCATAATATCTTTCCAAGAAAATCAACAAAATCTTTTCTCTTCTAATAATGTTTTTTTCGAAAAAATATAAAGAAAAATCAGCATAATATTATCTTTTTATTTCAATCACCTTATCATTATTGGGCTACTTAATGGGCTACTTGAGGGGCCTTTAAGGAGAATTAAGATTGGACCTCCTAATGGACTTCTGAATTTCAATATTGAGCCCCAATATAATTCAGCCCATTAATATTAATTATTACCACTAATAAATTAATATTGCACTATCCATCTTAATCCATATTACGATAATATGGGCTCCCGGTTATTATTTCCCGCGTTTAAGATTATCAAGTCCATTAATTAATCAAGCTTCTGAATAGCTCTAAATTAATTAATATATTTCACCTTGGAGTAAAGACAGCTCAACATTATTATTCGTACCGAAGAAACTAATTCTTCACTTGCAAGATTTGGTACAATAAAACTTCTGAGCCCACAAAGGGGACTAATCACACGAGCCGTACTCGCACGCGTTTCTCCGTATTAAATCTTAGCAACCGTCGTATGATTAATATTACTGCCCAAGACACAAAGTTCGAAGTCACAATGATTCTCACCCAACATGAATCAAAGCAGTAACCATTAAACACACACGGTCCTATTTAAGTGACGGAGATTAAGAAATCAACAACCACTGAGGTCTAATTCTTCACCTTTCAGAACAGAAGAATTTATTCTCGTTGTAGGTCCTCTTCAACACATACTAAATGTGCTAGTGCAATCTCTTTGTCAAGAAAGACCAATCTGAGCCTTACACATCGACCTTTCACGGAGGATTGTTCAATTCCACCTAGGTCGTGAAAATGTACGTTTAGTTACAAGTAAACTGTTAATGTTGTCTTCCGTGATCGGGTATCACCACATTAACTACAATGTAACATGTAATATATATTGAACGGTTTGCAATAGAAATTCAACATTCAATCATAACTAAAGCAAATGTGATAAAAGAATTATTCTCATAAAACGAGTGTTTGATACACGAGTTATACAAAGTAAAAGCATACTTTCACGTATAACTCCAACAATCTCCCACTTATACTTAAAGTCTGCTTTTAGTATACATCACGCATGTCTTAGTGTAGTAGCTCTACGTGACATCTTATGTCAACCTACACTAACCTAATAATTCCTCCCACTTATACTTAAAGCAGATTGGCAATCGTCTTGACTCTCATTCCATCCACATGTCTCTCGAATGTAGTCTGAGGCAGACCCTTTGTGAATGGATCCGCTAGGTTGTCACCCGACGCTATCTTTGCCACCTCTATATCTCCTCTCTTAACGATTTCTCGTATAAGATGGTATTTTCTTTCTATGTGTTTGCTGGCCTTGTGGGCTCTCGGTTCCTTTGAATTTGCAACTGCTCCGGCATTGTCACAAAAGACAGTTATCTTGTCCGGCAAATTCGGAACAACGTCCAAGTCCACTAAGAAGTTCTTGAGCCAAACTGCCTCTTTCGCTGCTTCACAAGCAGCTACATACTCGGCTTCCATGGTCGAATCGGTGATGCATTTCTGCTTTACGCTTCTCCATGAAATGGCTCCTCCTCCCATGCAAAACACACTACCCGAGGTTGACTTTCTTGAGTCTATGTCTGATTGGAAATCCGAGTCCGTGTATCCTACGGAAACTAGACTATATGTCTGGTAAATCAGCATCCACTCACGAGTTCTTTTCAGATACCTCAAGATGCACTTTACGACAGTCCAATGGTCTTTCCCGGGACTACTTTGATATCTTGCCACCATGCCCACGGCAAAGCAGATATCCGGTCTCGTACACAGCATTGCATACATAAGGCTTCCTACGGCCGAAGCGTACGGAACACCTTTCATGTCATCTATCTCTGCTTGCATCTTAGGGCTCATTTCTTTCGATAGATGGATTCCGTGTCTAAAAGGTACAAAACCTTTCTTGGAATCTTGCATGCTGAAACGCTTCAAAACAGTGTCAATGTATGAAGCTTGCGATAAGCCCAACATCCTCTTCTTGCGATCGCGAGTGATCTTGATCCCAAGGATGTGACCGGCTTCCCCTAAGTCCTTCATATCAAATTGTTTTGACAGGCATACCTTTACGTCTGACAATACCTTTATATTGTTTCCAATGAGCAGAATATCGTCTACGTATAATACTAAGAATACCACTGCAGTTCCGTCACGCTTCTTATACACACAACTTTCGAACTCGTTTTGATCAAACCCATAAAACTTAATCACTTGATCAAAACACTGGTTCCAAGTACGTGATGCTTGCTTAAGTCCGTAAATGGATCTCTTGAGCTTGCATACGAGATTCTCTTGGCCTTTTTCAATGAAACCTTTGGGCTGTTGCATATAGATATCTATCCCGTCAAGACTTCCGTTAAGGAAAGCCGTCTTGACATCCATTTGCCAGATCTCGTAATCTAGGTGCGCAGCGATCGACAAGAGAATACGGATGGACTTAAGCATAGCTACAGGCGAAAAGGTTTCCTCATAATCGATCCCTTCTTTCTGAGTATACCCTTTGGCCACAAGCCTCGCTTTGAAGGTTTCAACCTTTCCGTCCAGTCCTCTTTTCCTCTTGTACACCCACTTGCATCCAATGGGTTCTACCCCACTGGGTGGCTCGACCAACTCCCACACTTGATTATGATCCATCGAACCCATCTTGGCTTCCATTGCCGTTTGCCACGACTTCGCGTCTTTGTCTTGGATTGCCTCGTCGTACGTCCATGGGTCTGATTCAACACCGGGAACCAAATTCGAAGATTCTTCTATCCCCATGAATCTCTCGGGTTGCCTAGGAACCCTCCCACTACGACGGGGTTCCGGTTGTGAAGATGTGACGTGTGGTACATCATCTTGTATACTTGGTATCGAGGTTTGACCTCTCAAGTCTTCTAAGGTAATTTCACTTTTAGGTTTCCGATTGTTCATATAGTCTTCCTCCAAGAATTTAAAGTGTGTACTAATCACGATCTTTTGATCCTTGGGACTATAGAACATACACCTTTTCGTTCCCGCAGGGTATCCTATAAACAGCCTTAATTCCGAACGTGGATCCAACTTACCGGCTTCCTTGTCTAGCACGTATGCCGGACAACCCCAAATCCGCAAATGTCTTAGACTGGGCTTGCGCCCGGTCCACAATTCCATTGGGGTTTTAGGAACCGATTTGGATGGCACCAAGTTTAGAATATAAGCCTCCGTTTCCAAGGCGTTACCCCAAAACGACTTGGGTAAATCCGAATAACTCATCATGGATCTGACCATCTCTAAAAGAGTTTGGTTCCTTCGTTCCGCCACACCGTTCTGTTGAGGGGTTCCTGGTGCGGTCAACTGGGATACGATCCCTTCGTCCGATAGGTAGTTCAAGAATTCATCGCTGAGGTATTCGCCTCCACGATCTGATCGTAGAAACTTGATACTCTTTTTCCTATGTTTCTCGGCTTCGGCCTTAAACTCTTTGAACTTATCAAAAATTTCAGACTTATGCCGCATAAGGTAAATGTACCCATATCTTGAGTAATCGTCAATGAAGGTGACGAAATACTCATACCCCATTCTCGCTTTGATCGTCATTGGACCACACACATCGGTATGAACGAGTTCTAACACTTCCGTGGCTCTATTCCCCTTGGCTCCAAATGCCCTCTTGGTCATCTTACCCTCTAAACAGGATTCACAAGTTGGAAACGGCTCGACTTGGAGCGATTCCAAGGATCCGTCTTTCACCAATCTCTCTATCCGCTTTAGATTAATATGACCTAGTCTAAGATGCCATAGAAGTGTTTCGTTCATCTCCGAAGAACGCTTTCTTTTATTACTCGAAATGATCGACGTGTTATTATATTCATTATTTGAGTGGTGTGCACACTTAATCGTATAGAGATTGTTTATCAACGTTCCATGACAGATAACATCATTCTTAAAAGAAACAGTAACAACTTTATTAAAAGTAACTGAATATCCATCAAAAAACAACTTAGAAACTGAAATTAAATTCTTCCTAAAGTTCGGAACGTATAAAACATCTCTTAAAATTAAAACTCTATCTTCAAAAGATAGGTGCACGACTCCCACTACTTCGGCTGCCACTCTCGTAGCATCGCCCAAAGTGATTGTGATCTCATTCTTGCTAAGTCACCGGGTTAGCTGGAACCCCTGAAGAGTGAAATAAATATGATCAGTTGCCCCGGTATCCACTACCCAAACGTGGGCAGCATACGCCGCAACATATGTTTCAACGACTAAAGCATGAGACTTACCTTTCTTTACCGCCTTCTTAGGCTTAGAACAAGTAGACCTCCAATGTCCTCTTTCCCCGCAATTGAAGCACTTACTCTTACCGGATATCTTCACGCCGTACGGCTTGAAAGCTCGTTCTTTGCCTCCAAAAGTGAGTCTACTGACTTGGTTCCGATCAACTACCTTCTTCTCAATCTTACCCTCCATTGGCCTAGATTTCGAGAAAAAGCTCTTGATCACCAAAGCCTCGTCCCTACTCCCTAAGTATGACTCTACCGTTATCAGGGCTTTGAGCAGGGTATCTAAAGTGAACTTGTGTTCAGATAACACGTATTCCCAAAAGAACCCATCAAAACTACTCGATAGCTTTAGGAGTATGGAATCGATTTGACTTTCTTCACTTTGTCCGGCACCAAGAAACTCGAGTTTCTCAAACTCACGCCTAAAATTGAGAACATGATCCCTTACAGGTGTTCCCTTCACAATTTCCTTCGTGAGCTTCTCACGAATGGTGAACAGATTCGCCATGGGGTTCTGATGTTGAAACATCTCTTCAAGGCTATTCATGATATCAACAACCGCTTCAATGCCTTCATGAATGCGCTTCAAATCTTCAGACATAAATGTCAAGATGATGTGCTTCATGTGCTCATTGGAATGCTTCCAATCATCGAATATCGCCCTTTCCCCATTACTTGACTTATCATTTGGTTTTTTGGGTACGTCAACGCTAAATATCCAATAGTGTTCTTGCGCAGGAAGAACCATGTTCATATTACGTTTCCAATCAACATAGTTCTCACCAACAAGTTTATTATCTTTAAGTATACTAAACAGTGGATTAATAGGTTGTGACATGATGAACTGAGAATAAAACATACATTCATATCAATATCTAGAAAAATATGAAATTATCACATAATTCGATCACATCAATTATATTGAAACCTCAAAACAATATAATCATGCATCAGCCAACATCTCGAAACAATTTAAATGCGCCACGAGGGGTGGTCTATACATTTAAATACATTCAAGTGGATCACAAACTTAAAAGTTACAAATCCTTAATTCAAAACTAATAGTTGGCTCCCACTTTGACCACATAGAAATTGACAGGGACTCCGAGGGGAGTAAGTTAATATCAATTTCCTATGCCTAAGTAATAACCATAATTAAATACAAGATTATTATTTCGCTTTGAGCAAGCCACTCGAGGTGAGGGTCAATACCGCCACTAGTAATAATCCACAATCATCCTTTCGGAATTTATTCATGTGAAATCTGTTCTTTTGGCCGATCCGAGGGGGAAATGTATTCCAAAAGAACTTCACAAATAAATAAATTATGGAGGCCAAATTAATCCAATTTTAATATCCGGAATAAAATTGCGATTAAATAAACATACTTAGTAATTTTCGAAAGTAAGGTTTTTCTTGGACAATTAAATTCATGCAAACACATATTAACAAATAATAATAAGTGCACGAAATAAAACATCCATCAAAACAAAATTAAACACATTGGAGCACTCAAATCCAATTGTCACGGTTTAATTTCTTCGCGTCTTGATGCGAAAAATTGTCCTTGTTGCTTTCCGACGTTCGTCTCGACATGCTCCCACTCGAACAACAACACTTCATCAAAACAACATCGTTTGGGGTTCGGGACGACGTTTAAAATCACACGGAAAAAAATGGAACAAAAAAAATTCCACGGCCCGAGATACGGCGCGCGTCGGCCCACAGAGTGGGCCCGCGCGCCTCTCGGCCAGGACAGCCGAGGCGCTGAAGCGCCGGCCAGAAGCGCCGAAGCGCTGCGCGGAGCGCCCCGAGGCGCCGAAGCGTTGCACGGCCGCGCCTGAGGCGCGCGCGTGCGATTGCGCGGTGCCGGCCTTCCGTCGCGCGCGGGTCGTGCGCCGTGCACCCCGTGCGCCGATTTTTGCCGTTCGTTCTCATTTTCTTCACCCCTTGCATGATTTTACGTCCATACACGCGCCACGCTTGTATGCGTCGTCCGAGTACGCCGTTTTTAATTCTTCGTTCTTCGTCACGATCCGGTTTCAATTTATTTTACAAAAAAATAAATACTAGATCTAGACTAGTCTATTACAATGATCGAATCAAAATAAAAACATCTAATCTACTCGTGGATTTTCTCACAAGAAAAACGAATTCGAACGAATCGAATTAAAAATAATTAATTCACACGCATGAAATTAACAACATTAAAACCATGACAATTGGATACCTGCAAAAAAGATCTAGCAATTCTACTATCCAATTTCAATTTAATATTTAACAATTTAAATTCCAATTTAAAGATCAGAGCTCGAAACCGTGGCTCTGATACCAGTTGTTGGGAAAATAGGGGTGCCCGGAATCTATTCGGGATGAAATTTAAATACGAATTTAAATACAATTATTACTAGCATGAATTAATCCTAATTAATTCAAATAATAATTCCAACAACAAATTTTCATCATGCATGTTGAATTAATTCACATATAAACTATGGCGGAATAAACAAGTAAATATGTGATTAACGTACCTCTTGTAGAATTGGCATTTGGATAAACGAGACAATCACGATCTCGCTCTATCGACCCAAAAACTTTCTCAAGTATTTCCCTTTCACCTCACTTGATCACCGGTGGAAGATGCTTTCAAGTAATTTAATAAACTAAGGAAAAAGAAAAATATATATGCTCTTGATTTTTCCAACACATGGAATTATGTACTTGGGGATGAAATAATCACCCCTATTTATAAGGTAATGGCCGAAATTTTAAGTGGTTCATTGGGCTTGGAAAAAATCTTTTCTTAGTCTCTAAGAAATCTTGAATATATCTCATATATTCTTTTCTCCACAATAAAATATTCCACAAAAATCTCACTCACCTTTTAAGCCTATAATTTTTGAAAATATTAGTAAGAGATCCCAAGATTTGGATCTTCTTGAATATATGAGATATTCTTGTATTCCAAGAATACATATCTTCCATAATATCTTTCCAAGAAAATCAACAAAATCTTTTCTCTTCTAATAATGCTTTTTTCAAAAAATATAAAGAAAAATCAGCATAATATTATCTTTTTATTTTAATCACCTTATCATTATTGGGCTACTTAATGAGCTACTTGAGGGGCCTTTAAGGAGAATTAAGATTGGACCTCCTAATGGACTTCTGAATTTCAATATTGAGCCCCAATATAATTCAGCCCATTAATATTAATTATTACCACTAATAAATTAATATTGCACTATCCATCTTAATCCATATTACGATAATATGGGCTCCCGGTTATTATTTCCCGCGTTTAAGATTATCAAGTCCATTAATTAATCAAGCTTCTGAATAGCTCTAAATTAATTAATATATTTCACCTTGGAGTAAAGACAGCTCAACATTATTATTCGTACCGAAGAAACTAATTCTTCACTTGCAAGATTTGGTACAATAAAACTTCTGAGCCCACCAAGGGGACTAATCACACGAGCCGTACTCGCACGCTTTTCTCCGTATTAAATCTTAGCAACCGTCGTATGATTAATATTACTGCCCAAGACACAAAGTTCGAAGTCACAATGATTCTCACCCAACATGAATCAAAGCAGTAACCATTAAGCACACACGGTCCTATTTAAGTGACGGAGATTAAGAAATCAACAACCACTGAGGTCTAATTCTTCACCTTTCAGAACAGAAGAATTTATCCTCGCTGTAGGTCCTCTTCAACACATACTAAATGTGCTAGTGCAATCTCTTAGTCAAGACTGACCAATCTGAGCCTTACACATCGACCTTTCACGGCGGATTGTTCAATTCCACCTAGGTCGTGAAAATGTACGTTTAGTTACAAGTAAACTGTTAATGTTGTCTTCCGTGATCGGGTATCACCACATTAACTACAATGTAACATGTACTATATATTGAACGGTTTGCAATAGAAATTCAACATTCAATCATAACTAAAGCAAATGTGATAAAAGAATTATTCTCATAAAACGAGTGTTTGATACACGAGTTATACAAAGTAAAAGCATACTTTCACGTATAACTCCAACAAGTTACACTCCCCTTACGTTCTATCAAGTTACGAAAATCATTCCTATCTCTTAGGATTGTATGTGTGGTGGCGCTATCTACCAAACATAAATCACTATTTGCATCCATCATGCCAGAGGAAATAGCCAAATGCTAATAGTTGATATGTTTACAAGCCATGTATAAGAATAGCAATATCCAAGTAAAATTTAATGGACAACGTTAAGGTAAACACATCAAAGCTAAAACATAAATATCATCCATAAAATAAAATATTCGAAAGATAGGATTCAAAATATAAATTGTTTTAACCAAAAACAAATAAAGTACTAAAATAATCAAATACACAAATCACTCATTGTCTCCAAAGTCTTTGAGCTCTACGCCCAAAAGATCGTCGTTGTCATGGTCAAAGTCTGCTTCAGGCAGGCTGACATGGTGAGATTCGACTTTAGGAGTCTTTCCCTTGTCGTCCTTCTGCTGCTTTTGATAAGCTTCTACCATGTGCTTGGGAGTATGACACGTGCGAGACCAATGGCCTTTGCATCCGCATCTGTAGCAGGACTGCTCAACCTTATCTTGAGTGCCAAATTTTTTAGAAGCGGGGTTCGTGTTAGGTGCAGCCTTTCCACGAACCTGAGTTTGATTGTCATTTGAGGTACCTGGACCACCGAATTTACTACGACCTCGACCTTTGCTACGAGTTCATTTACTTCCTCTCCCCCTTCCACGCTTGTGACCACCTGTACTGCCATGAGCTATAGCATGTGCCCGAGGCACTGCTTGTGAGCCAACCGGTCTCGAGTTATGATTTTGCATAAGGAGTTGGTTGTGCTTTTCTGCCACTAGAAGTGCAGAAATTAGCACAGAGTGTACAGTGTAGTTCTTAGCCTTATACTGATGTTGGAGTACAAGGTTGCTAGCGTGGAAAGTTGATAAAGTCTTCTGGATCAACTAGTCCTCAGTTACAGTTTGCTTGCATAACTTAACTGAGATACAATACGATGTAGAGCTGAGTTATACTCTGTCACAGACTTAAAGTCCTGAAAATGGAGGTTCAACCAATCGTATTGAGCCTGAGGGAAGAGTATATCGTTTTGTTGTTGGAAACGGTCCTTCAGGGACTTCCATAACGTTCCGGGTCTTTCTCAGTGAGATATTCATTTTTCAGGTCCTTATTAAGATGATGTCTAAGGAAAATCAATGTTTTCGCCTTCTGGGCGTTATTTGATTCCGAATCATCGACAATAGCCCCACTTAACTCAGTTGAGGCTGGATGGATCTCATCATCTAGCGTCCATGTCAGGTAATTACTACCATCAAGAGCAAGTTCAGCGAATTCTCTTTTTGTAATATCAGACATTATACACTACAATTTTAAAGTGACATGGTAAGATTTGTGACCAATTTATTGACAACGGAGAAATAAGGATTTATTTGATTATTCTAGAGCACATAGAAGCAAGGATTGGGTGCCGTCTACCCAAAACATGATTTACGGTTCGACAAGTACCGAGCGCCGCCTACCCGGGCAATATATGCGGACTATAATAAGAATACTATGTGCAAAAATAATAATGCATGCAAGATAATTAAAATCATGAAAGGCATGCACATATATCAATTAAGCATATAAGTCAATTTATTGAGAACTAATATTGAAATTAATTCTAAAAAAAAACGGGCTTAATTAATATGCAAGAATTATTACTTTTTAATTTTTCAAGTATTTTTTGGAACTTGATAAATTAAATTGAGGGCACAAAAATACTAACAAAAATTATATGAGGCCCAAATGAATAATAAAGTTCAATTGTCAAAGAAATAAATATTTTTTTTACAGCCCATAAAATAGAGCTTCAGGCCAAAAAAAAATTTTAAAAAAAAAAAAGCTCAAACAAAATTACAGCCCTTATAGTGGGCTTCAGGCCCAAATTAGATTGATTTTTTTTGTTTGAATAGGCCCAAATGAATTGGGCCTAATTGGCCCAAACATGGGGGGTGACTACACGAGAGTTGCAGGGCGGAGCGAAGGGAGGCTGCGGCTGGCTTCGGGTGGAGGCGCAGGAGGCCGCCGCTCGACGCACGGAGGCGGAGGGGCGGGTCATGAGCTCACGGAGGTTGCGACGAGGTCGCGGTGGCCAGATGGCCCGCGGCTGTGCGCTTGGCGGCCGATTAGCAGCGGGCATAGTCTCATGCTGATAACGTGTTGTAAATCGAGAGCGTAAAAAAGAGACGCGAGATTTGTTGACCCAGTTCGTCGATAACGACTACGTCTGGGGGCGTACAAAGTCAGGAGTTTCAATAATATGTGTGTGTATGCGTATATACAATTTTGAGTACAGTGATCTATTTATAATAAAAAAGACATAGTCTATTCCTCCACCCAATCCTGTCGGGCGAAGGGGTGGGGGCCCTGGGGGCGAGGGCTTCGCCTTTTGCTACAAGAAAAAACATATTCTAAACCTAAAGTCTGCATAGGTTAAAAGTCAATTAGTAATGTTCACATCAAATCTTCTAGATTTGATATAATAAATCTGCTAGATTTATAACATGCCTAATGTTAGAAAGTTGCTAGGTGGCTGGATCTAATTATCTAAGTTTTAAAGTTGCTAGTCTTTTTAGGCCCAAGTTAAATACAGTCTCATATTTTGTTGATACACTCCATTCAAACAAATGTTCGAACAAAATTTCCGAAAAATGTAACAATTTTTGGAATTTTTTTTCCAAAAATTCATATATTTATGTGTTTTTTTATTGCATTTAAAAAAAAAAATCGAAAATAGTCAAATTTTTCGAAGTCTCTTCAAACATTTTTTGGATGGAGTGTATTAATAAAAGATATAACTGTATATAACCTTGGCCCTCAGTTTATTGCAACAATATTGCATTTTCCAGAGAATCTTTTAGCAGGTTTCATTATGGATCAAAGCGGGGTCGGCCCATGTTTATATTAAACCAAAATCACTGGGCTTGACTCGAGTTTGGTAACCCATATATTCTTGGGTAGTTTTTCTGTGTATATTTTGTTCCCAAATATCCATATCATTACTGATACTTGTTGGCTGAACAATATATGGGCCTTCTAACTTTAATTTGACCAGGCCAAAATTTAAGGGCCCGATTATATATCTTTCCATACTTATTTGATATCTCACCCATTTAATCTACCCACTTCATTTTAAATAATTATTAGATACACGTCCCTTAATATATCTACATTATGGAAGAATTTTATATCAAGGCCTGAATTTAAGGAATTGTCTCAAAATAAGGCTCAGATTAACAGCCGTCTCAAATTAGAGCTTAATATTTCATTTTTTCTCAAATTTGGATATCTCTTTAAATTTTGAGTCTCAGTTCAGGAATATCTATAAATATATAATAGCAATAGGATTTCCTATTATAGTTTTGGCGCCATTTTATTCTGACCGTTGATGATATTTGGTTCTTCTCATATTAGCCGTTGGATCATTTTAGATATTTTCTATGGTATTATTTTAATGGCTACATTTAATATTTTTAATATAATTGATGAGATTGGTATTTGCCTTTGAATTGTACCTTGAAATGTGCAACCGTTACATTTTAGTTTACCTATATATATGTGTTTTCATTATTCATACATTCATCATTCGTTTATTTGACCCTTTATTTTGTTGTTTCTTTCTCTTGCATGAAAAACGATTTTTGTTGCAGAAGTATGGAGTTTATTATCAAACTCAGAAGAATATGGAGTATTTTAGGTCTATTGTTGTTGATCGACGTTTTATTTTGTTGGAGTGATACTTTCGATTGTCTATTGTAGTATCATTTTTTTTCCGATCATGTAGACCACACGAAAAAATATATCGTTTGTGGACCACAATATTGATATGTTTGTATAAAAAAAATTTTTATCAAGCATTGTGTATCTCCCAAATTTTTTTCAAGTCTAATATATGTCACGACTTTGTTCAGGAGACTATATTATTTTGTAATCTTCATTTAGAAATATTGGATTGTGCTTCATCAAATAATATATGTATTATATTACAAATTTCACATATTTTATATTTGACTATGTTGTTGATTTTTCAGAAGAATTTAATATATATGAAATAAAATTATTTATTGTGAAGATTGTTCTTTTAGTAATAAATACATTTAGAAATTGTGTCTAATACTTTATGCAATACAAGTTATGTTTTTGCTTATCATATACTTTACAAATAATACTTTTTCATTTTTATTCAATATTTTTTGTACTTTTTGTTGTGATTATTAGGCTTTTCGTAAATTTTTTTTTTTTTATGTTTATGAAAATTAAACAAAAATGAATGTGATATATCAAAACCCTTAATTATAAACTTGTGATTAATGGAGAAGAGAGAATATAACATACATTAATAAATAATTGATTTTCTTGAGTAAAATATCATAAAATATTAACTTTCTTTAAAGAGTATTTGAGTATAGAAAATGAATAGTACGTATAGAGATGCATTTTTCTAATCAATTTGCAGTCTTTAAATATTAATATTATATATATATATGTATATTATTTTTTATAATTTAAAAAATTGCATATACATATAATTTATTCACATTTTTTTTTTGAGTAAAAATAAAGACATGAATATTTTTGTGAATCATATAATAATGGTATTATTGTAAAATAATAATGTAGTTGATTGAGATTTACTAATTAAGTTTTATTTTACAATTTCAAGTTTACATAAAATTAATATGACTAACACTAATTAAGTGTTTAAAATTATCCTTATAACAAAATTTGATACAATAATTTTTATTATTATAAGGTTGACGTGCACATAATTTTATAAATTGTAAGTTGACTTTATAGTTGAGGAGTATTTCTCATTCAATACAAATTAGTATATATAAATTGTATAACATCACTGCATATATTTATTTTAGCAACAAAAATATTTGCAAGTCAAATTATAATAAATGTATTTCTTATAGTCAATAGATTAGTTATAGTATGTAAACAAATATATCAACCTAAATTTGTGTTCATAAAATTAAATACTATCATAAATGTTTAATTGCTCATTAAATTATCTATCGTAGATCTTTTTTTATTAAATTTTGTAAATATTGTTATGTCAATCGTAATTAATTGTATTTAATGGTAACATTCTTGATATTTTATAAATTAAAAAATGTTAATTTCTAAATCATCATAATCAAATTATTGTATTTTGATTATTTATTATATACATTATAAATGGTTTATTAGATTTTATTTATTTATTATAACTATCAAATAAAAAAATAATAGAATTTATTTGAATCTTTGTCTTTTTTTTTTAATATTATGACATCTCAATTTATATACTCCACATATTATTATAATCATAGTATAGTTCTTATTGATGAATCCTAATATAATCATAATAACATTAAAATTCCTTTTGTTTATATTTTGTAATCAATTTAAATATTTTCAATCTCATCTACATATTGTAAGTGATGTTTTGTTATTATAAGAGAGGTATAAACATGATTTAATTATAATATAATGATTCACACGATTTAGGCAAAGTAGACGTCTGCCCGGGTATGACGGCAATAGTTCTTTAAAATGAAGGAAATTTACCACAACATTTGAATGATTTATATTTTGTCCAAGTTTTTGGGTAAATTTTGGGTGTTGTTAAATTGATTATACAAATGTAAAATTTGTAAGTTGATTAATAATATTAAAATTAATAAAAAAAATGTAGTTTAAGATTTTTATTATAAAGCTTGGGTTTGAGATGATTAGAGGTCATATTGCTGTCACTGGAATCAATAAGATGGGTGATTTTAATTCAATGTATTAGAAATTTAATTGTTACAATTGAATATAGATCCGAGAATTTTGTAATTATAGTAAAATAGAAGAAAACTATTTTTTTTTTCTTAATGACAATTATATAGAGTATATGACTTAATGAAAAATGTGAAAAAAATATTGGACCTTATACCCTCCTTTGGGAAGGTTTTCGAGAAAAATAATAAAAATATATATACACAAGTTGATCATATTTAAAAAAATATATATAAACGTCTTTGCATACGAATGTCTACGTGGCAGAGGAACTACAAATTGGAGTGAAAGACACCAACGGAGCAAGATAATTAGTTGATAAGGAGTATATCAAGTTTTCCTCATTTTTCGGATGGAAGTCAAATTGATTATTTTGAAGATAATAGTAAAGAAAAATTTGAATCAGTGAATGGTAGTGGAATCATCGAGTTGTTTATAAAATGTATTTTTTGTTGAATTTAAAAGAGGTTTGGTGCTCAGGGTATATTTTTTTGGATACATATAATTTAAATTTCTTACAAAAATTATAAATTTAATAGTTATATCATCTTTTTATTTTTATTTTTTAGTGCGTACCAGTTCCGAGTGTAAACATTTTTTGGAGAAGAATCTGTTTTATTATAGTGAAGTATGTCAAACCTTAATAATTCTTCCCAATTTATTATGAATACAGGTGTATTGGTGACACGGATCGTCAGATTCTTTGTTTCACTAAAATTTGGAATAAATTAGTTAGATGTGTTGAATTGCTTAAAAATGGAAAAATATTTTTAAGAAGTATATTGGTATTAATGTTGGAGAAAGATTGATTTTCGTTGTTTGTGTACCAAGATTGAATATTTAATTATTGATTTTCTTAATTATTGCTAAATTTCAATAAGATATAATATTTTGTTATTGTATCGAAGATTTATTATTATGGGGCGCAACCATCTATACTTACTGGTTTACTAAGTTCACCCAACTAACTAAATATACCTCTTTAAAATTATAATTTTATCCAACATAAAATATTTATATATCCAAAAAATGTTCAACCGTCACTCTCATTTCATTTCTATACAACCACTAAACATACTCACTCCCACTAAGTTTGATGATTTTTATTGAGCTTTGAGGTAATTATTTTGTTTTATTTATTTTAAATCAATTGTTACTTAGTTTATTTTTATTTTTGTTACTTATTCATATAATCTAATTTTATGAAATATTTAAAAATAATATTGCATTTGCTATTTGATCTCGAAGCAAGAATATTTTTTTATTACCAAGGTTCAATACTTGATATGATTTTTTAGTAAATTTTATTTATTGGTTCTTTTATTTATATCGCTAAACTTCATCGACAATATAATATTTTATTATTGTATCGAAAAACTATTATATTGTGTGGATCTTAAAGATTAGAAAAAATTCACAGTCGGATTATAAGATTAAGTTTGGTTATTTTTATCAGTAATGTAATAATTTTTGTTATATTTGTCTAAAATAATTTAGTATTAAATTTTTTTGTGTATTTATTTATAATTATTAATATAAATTTGATTTCTAAAGAGTTCATAAATAATATTGATTTTATTATCATGTAAATATTTTAAAAATAAACAGAATTTGTTTTTGTTTTTATTAAAAATCAAATATTAAAATTACTAATTTTAATCAAATTAAATATGAAATTATTTATAGATAAAATATTATAGAACACAGCTTAAGTCCCTCCTAGATAGGTCGGTCCTTGGGTCGAACACCGACTCTTCAAAAAATTATAGAGACAATTATCTACACCAACTATTTTGCTAAGTCCACTCATCTCATTTATAATTTTAATAAAATATATTCACTTTTAAATTATATTTATCAATCTTATTCAATTATAGTACAACCACCAACAAACTTACTTATTGTTCCACTTTTCTAATCCAAAGTTGAAAATTATGATTAACGTACTTGCACAAGAGTGTATTGCTCTCTCTATCTTTTCATTTATTTCTCAATTGTAATTTTGATAGTCTTTATTTAACTTATCATTCCCGATATTAAAATAATTTTTTTCAAACTATACCCTCCAAACATCTTAAAACTTCATCATATGTTATTACTTTATTATTGTTGTTATTGGACGAAGAGAGTAATTGTTTGTAAGTGTAAAGTTAAAGTGATTCTTGACAAATAAAGAATTATCACACTTTTGGTGGATGGAGAGAGTAATAAACAACTCCTATATTAAACCTTGTGCCTAAAGCAAATGAGAAGTTAAATAAAAGACGAGTGAGTGTGTTTTTTTTAAACGTTATTAATTTTTTTCTTTGAATTATATTACATTTTTTATTACTTTTTATATGAGCAGTGATTAATATTATTATTGGACCATGTATAGACAATTTAAATTTTCCTCCAAATATTTCGAATTATTGTCAAACCGACCATTTTGAAGATAAAATTGAGGAAAAATTAGAACTATTGAATGTTGGTGAATTCATTGAGGTTTTTTTTTTTTTTTTTTTTGGTGAAATGCAATAATGTTGAATTTAAACATTGTTTGGTATGATCTATATTTCTTTAGCTGCATGTTTTTTTGTTTTTTTTTTTTTTTGTAAAAAAAAATCTAACTAAAATTGTGTGTATATATATATATATATATACACACACACACGATTTTGATATGGATACCACAATTGGGTTCCTTATGGAACCCAATTGCTTAGTTGAACATCCACATCATCAATTTAGATTACTAATTACTAAATAGATATTAATTATATTATTGAGTTAACTTCTTTTCCAAATCTCTCCCAAAAAAATAGATTTGCATATCTTCCTTTTACCTTATATTTTTCTCTCTCTCCTCAACACTGTATATTTTGAAAATCACACTAAAATGAACAATAAAAAAATGAATAATTTTTTTTTTTATCAAACTTTGAGTTTATATAAAAATTTCAATTTTACAATACGTGAAGTGTACAAGTATAATTACATTAATTTTAAATGTATCAATTGAACTTTAATTATATGAAGTGTTCATATTAAAATTAAATCTATATACAAGTTAAAATATTATTTACGTATTGAGGAGTTGAATATGTAACTACAAAACTTTAATTTCTGTTAATTCAAGCTTAATTATGTGGATAGTTCAATTTATTTTAATTTTGTATATATATTTTAACAAAATGTACATACAAAATTTAGTTATGTGAAAAATTCATTTTTCGTATGATTTTTTATATGAGAATATAAAAAAATCAAAATAAAGTAAGAAAATTTAATTTTGATTATTTGTCATTATAGCAACACAAAACTTACTCAGTTACTCTTAAAATAATATCGTTTGCCCTTATAACAAGTTATGCTAACTATAATATAACAAGTTCACCTGATTTTTTCCGTGCTAACTTAGCACAAATTTTATAAATGAATAAAAACACACACAAATGCACGTAGATTTTAAGTTCAATTTTGATTTTTTTTAAAACATACACTAACACGCCGAACTATTTTTTTTTCTAATTAGGGTACTACTAATTACTTTATGGGGTATTAGTGATTACTTCTTGGAGTATTATGGATTAGTTCTTAGAATATTACTGATTTTTGTTTGTGTATTTTTTTTTTAAATTCAAGTGCATACTAAAACTCCTAAAAAATTACTATGACAATTTAATGTGTGTGTAAATAAAAAAAAATCCATTATTAATGTATAAAATAATTAAATTGTCATCTAAATTTTTTCATTAACTAAAGCGAATATTAACAGGTCCATTTATAAAAATATATTATATAAGATTATAAATATATGTAAGTTATAAATAAAAAGATTGTGGAGTACATATTTGTATGTAAGTTTCAAATGAAAAAATCAATATATACTTTGGAGATATACACGTTTTTATTTAAAAAAAAAAGTTATTATCTTAATTATTTAAGAGAGAGAGAAAAATATATGATAAAAGGAAGATATGCAAATTTTTTTTTTTAATTATTTGGGGAAGAAGTTAAGTCAATAATATAATTAATATCTACTTAATAATTAGTAATCTAAATTGATGACGTGGATGACAACTATGCAATTGGGTTCCATAAAGAACCCAATTGTGGTCTCCATATCGAAACAATATATATATATATAAGCATATATTAGTGACGGGTGATTTTTTTTATATTTTTAGAAGAATCGAGTTTTATTATATTGTAATGTGTCATGATTGAAGATTTGTTCTCTGTTATGAATCTATATTTATTGGTGACACGGATAGTTACATGATAAGTCCACTAAAGCTTGGTACAAAGACAAAGTATAGAGTGAAAATGGTTCACACATGAACCATTGAAGGGCATTAGTTGTTTTAACTAAAGAATATTAGTTGTTTTAACTGAAGTGTATTAGTTGTTTTCTGTGAAGAGTATAAGTTATTTACTGAAAATAAACTAAGACTCTTCAATTAAAACAACTAATACTCTTCAATAAAAACAATTAATTGCCTTTAGTGAAAACAACTAATACCCTACAGTGATTCATGTATGAACCAATTTCACTCTATACATACTCTGGTATAAATTTGTTAGAAATTTTGGATTGTGTAAATATGATAAAATTATTTTGAGTAGGTTTTATATGAAAATGATTCATGATAAGCTTATCATAAAACTATTTTAAAGTATCATTAATCTCATAAGGAGTATCATTAATCTGGGTATAATTTTTTTACAACAATTACAATATAATAGCACTAACCCAGATTAATGATACTCCTGATGAGATTAATGATACTTAAAATTATTTTATAATAAGCTTATCATTAACTATTTTCATATAATAATTTACCAATTATTTTTAATAAGTATAATGATATTGATGTCGTAACAAAAATAATTTTCTTTAATTGTGTAACATTCAAATTAAGTACTTGATATTGATCATTTAAAAATTTTCATTTGTTGATTCTTTTATTTGTACTGTGAAATTTCAACGACAATATAATATTTTGTTAATGTATTAAAAACTTATTATTATATGTGAATGTTAAGGATTAAAAACAATTCACTATGGTTACAAGGATTTAAGTTTGGTGATATTTTTTACTAAGATTTGAAGTACTTATTTTTGTTATATTTTTTTAATCATTTGTTATCTAATTTTGTAGGGGGTTTATTACTGTTATTAATATAAAATTGATTTCCTGATTTTTTTAAATATAACATTTACTTTATATTTATGATTTTTTTTTTAAAAACAAGTTAATACTCCCTCCATCCTACATTAATTTGCACACTTGACAATGTCATTTTTGTTCGTCCCACATCAATTTGCACCAAAAAAAAAAAAAAATTAATATGCATGCACACTCACAAATATATATACATATTTACTCATATTACACTACTTATTTTAAAAAAATACATATTTTTATAAAAATGTGCAACTCCTTAGGGTGCAAATTGATGGGAGAAGGAGGGAGTATTAATTTTTTTAATATATATATATATATATATATATATATATATATATATATCATGGGAAGCACTTTGGTCCCCCAAAGACCGGGTACCTATTCATCAAAAAAATTATAAGCACAATTATATACACATATTATTTTATTAAGTTCATCAATCTCATTTACTAAATATATGCACTTTAAGATTATAAATTTATTCAGCATATAATACTTACAACGTCATCCCTAAAAGTACTTTTCTATCAATCTAATTCAATTTCAGTTAACCACCGTACATACCCATTCCCCCACCTCTCAAATTCAGTTGTGAAAATCATAATTAACATATTTACACAAGAGTGTCTATTAGACAAATAAATAAAAAATTAGGTATGAACGATACCAACAAAGCAATGCAATTTGTTCATATATACTATGTTTTTTTTTTAATGTTGACATGATATTTTTTTCATATTTATACTTTTTTGAATAGTGAAGGAAACATGTATAGGCAATTTAAATTTTACTCCAAATATTACAAAGTCAAATTGATCATTTTGAATATTACGTTGAAGGAAAATTGAACCAGTCAATGTTGGTAAAATCTAGGAGTTTTCTGTGAAATTCAATAATGCTGAATTTAAACATCGATTGGTTAAATTTATATTTCTTTGGATGCATATTTTTTACTTTATTTTTATTTCTTACTGAAACTGTAGATTTTTTATTTTCTTACTCATATTCTAAGTATTAAAAGCATTTCACTGTCGGATTATGAAGATTTAAGTTTGTTGACTTTTATTAAGATATAAAGTACTTATATTTATTATATTTTTTCTTATATCATTTACTCCCTCCGTCCATGAAATATGGTCTTGTTGCTTTATGCACGGTTATTAAGAAAGTTGATATAATATGTAAAAAGTAAGAATATTGTGTCACATCAAGTACAAAATAAATTATTTTAAAAATGTTATGTGTGTATGTTGAAAAGTGTAGATACAATTTATTATTTTCATTTTAGGCAACATGACTATTTTTCGTAGACAGCCAAATAAGGAAACCAGGACTATATTTCATGGATGGAGGGAGTATTATTTAATTTCATTTATGTGTTTGTTACTGTTATTAATATAAAGTTGATTTTTTTAACAATTTTAAAATCACAAATTCTAGCATGCACTTGGATTTTAAGCTCAATTTTGACTTCAATTTTGATTTTTCCAAAATACACCGAACTGTGTATTTTTTTTGTAGTTGGGGTATTCTTGGGGTATTACTGATTCCTTCTTGGTATTATTGATTACTTCTTAGGGTATCACTGATAACTTCTTGTGGTATTACTGATTTCTGCTTGGTTTTTTTTTCAAATCCAAGTGCATATCATGCACTCAAGTGCACACTAGAACTACTATTTTAAAATAACATATACTTCATTATTATGTTAATGTTCTAAAAGCAAACACGTTTGCCTTCCTCATTAAAATAATATATGGAATTATTAATTTTTAATCAAATAAAATATAAATTATTTATAGACAATTTAAGTTTTTCTCCAAATAATTTGGTAAATTGTCAAATTAATTAAAGACGAGGTTGAAGGAAAATTAGATCCACTTAATGTTGGTGAAATTATTAAGCTTTCTGCGAAATGCAATAATGCTGAATTTATATGTTGTTTGGTGAGGTTTATATTTCTCAGGATGCACATCTACTTTAACTTCTTACTGAAACCATACACTCCTCTGTCCCCTTTTATATTTCTCACATGAAATAGTACAAGTTTTAATGAAAATTTTGTATATTAGTACTAAAAGCGGTAAAGTTGAGGGTTTATTGGTCATTTATAGTTTATTTGGGGGAGTTCAGTTTATTATTTTATTGTATAATGCAAAATTGAGAGACATGGGGTGTAAACAAGGAGTGTTTGTAAGTGATTAGTTTTAGAGGGTAGAACAATTTTTTAGTAATTTTGAGCAATCTAAAAAAAGAAGGGGAAAGTATTATTATTTTTTAATTGTGCTTTTTAGAGCATATTAGTAACGTGCGAAAAAAAATTGGAGTAAATTTGGATTTTATAATATTGAAATGTGTTAAAACTAATTTTTTTTCGGTTTGTTATGAATACATGTATATTGTGACACACATCATTGCATGCTTCATTTCACCAAAGTTTGGTTTAAATTTGTTAGATTTGTTCGATTGAGTAAATATGGTTAAATTGTTTTTAATAAATATGATGATATTGATGTTGGATTAAGAATAATTTTTGTTCTTTGTGTGTTAAGGTTAAGTACATGATAGGGAATAAATTCTTTTAAGGATGGTAACTTAAGGGTGATGGCAAAGTTATGAATTTAACTCTTCGGGTATACAATTTAAGGACAATAAGTTTTAAAAGTCGCAAATTGAGGACAAATTATCCTAAATTAAACCAAATCAGACTAAATGGCCTGATTTGGAATAAATCCGAGCTTATTGGCGCAATTTGATCTAAATTTAGGTTGGTTTTGGGCACAATTTGGTTTGATTCAAACTGAACTGCCCTAAATTGACTACAATCCTCATTTTCTGAATAAAAAAATGAGGAATATTCTAAAAATTATTGCTCTTAAATTGTCAGATAGAAGGTTACAATCCTCATTTTCTGAATCAAAAAATGAGGAATATTAATTGATATTGTAAAATATCTTTGATTGACAATAGGAATCATTGAATGCACTAAATGTACATTCTGAGGTTGACAGTAAAAGTCAGAGAATGGTAATCACTTATTCTTAAAATTACCATTTTTAAAACCAAATCGTCAAGTGGTAAAGGAAGGCTCTCCGTTTCTGGTTCATTTGTAGTTGGAACCTCCAGAATTACAATAATTAAATATATATATATTAGTAAAAAATAAATACCTTTTCATAATGAAATGATGTTTTAATAGGATATCTAATATTTAAAATTGGCAAAAACTTGTGTGACTTTCCTTGATTTCTTTGTTGCTATGCTTAGATATTTAGTTGCAAGACTATAGTGAAGTTACTGATATTGTGTTATGCAATGTGCAGATGAGTATTTCAAGTATTATCTCTTTGTAGTTATTGAAACTGGCTTGATATGTCAACAATATTTGAATGTATGAAATGTGTATTGTTTAGTTTTATTACATTTGTCTTGGTATATGTACACGTGTTGCATTACTATGATTTGGCAGAGTTGCATGTTTGAATTGCTCAGTTTATCATAGATTATTATTAATATGTGGTTTTGCTGATTCTTTTGAAAAATATATGATACATAATCTTATCACATGATTTTATTGGGATTATCGACCATAAAGATGTACTCCCTCTGATTCATTTTTTATTATCCGTTTTACCATAAAAGGAAGGTTTTTTTTCCACTTACTCAAAATAGCAAAAAGCAAACACTATCCCTTTTAACTTACCCCTTAAAAACATCATTTATTTACACTCATGTCACTACTTTATCAACTTTATACCCATAAATACTAATAAACAACTCTCACGCCTTTTAGAAATCTACTTTATACCCACAAATACTAATAAACAACTATTTTTATTAAAAACTGTGCTATTTTCTTATGGACAATCAAAATCGAATCGGAGGGAGTATGTGTTACTTAATTTTCAAATTATGCATCATTCTAAAATATTGAATATGATGCTTTAATTAATAGTTAGTTTTGGATGATTATATATTTATTATTACTTATCAGACACTACAAGTAATTATGAATATGTTTTCACTAAGATAAAAAAAAATTAAATATGAATTTCATCATAAACAATGTTATTTTGAACTTTAGTTGTTCAAAATACTTTATTATCATTAATATAAAATAGTAATAAATTCCGTCCGTGCGAAGCACGGGTAGGCGAGTACTAGTTTATTGAACGGTGTTAATGGCATCCAATATTTTCTTTTTCCCTCCCTTCACTCAATACAAAAAAAATTGAGCAGGAAACCAATAATTGTGAAGTTAATCATGTACTAATTTACAAGTGCCCTCCATTAACGCATTTCATCGAATACATAGAGGTCAGGGCAACAAAGTAATGTTTTGTCCAAATTTTGTTACCCTATCGACTTTGCATAAACGACAAGTAGGAGAAGTACTACTATTAGGGAACTCTCACAAGTTTAATTTCAAAATAACGAGGATATCCTTTGTTTAGGTGCGCGACAATATACATATATTTTTTTTGTTGCTATTGAGTTTTATTCTCCAGTCAAACAAAATTTCCTCAGCATCATTTTTTAAGAACAAGTTGCAATTCCTTTTAACGCTCCCAAAGAATTTGTGCGTCGAATTAATGAATGGGAATAATTAAAATCACAATTCAATGACGTGCACTCCCTTAATCCAATTCCTTCCACCACAAACTGATGGGATTTTGTTCTGGTGGAGATAAATGAGAGATTTTAAAGATTTTGAGTGAATGAGATATTTTGTCCAAAAAAACAGTAAGAGGAGGGAAGAGGAAGAGAAGTATTGATGCCATTAACATCATCCATTATTCTTGAATTGAGATCTTTAAAAGATATCCAAATCTGAGAAAAAATGAAATATAAAGCCCTAATTTAAGACGGTTGCTAATTTGAGACTTATTTTAGACAATTCCTTAAATCCAGGTTTTCATATGAAATTCTTCCCTACATTATCCTTACTCATAATTCCCCCTTTACTTTTCTCATATTTGTTCAATAAATTGATATACCCCCACAAACTCTTCCTCTACAATTGTGTTTTGACGATCGGTGAGCCACTGACGACGACCCACGAAACCAAACCAAATAGAACCATTTCTCGTTCCTTTTTCACCCTTCTGCACGCCGTTACGAACCAAGTTCTTTAGTGTGATGAGATGAAGTGTCAATCAAGGATTCACGACGGTGAGACACCAGCAACGATGAGTTTTGACCAACAATGGTTTAAAAAAAAATTGCTTAACATTTTTTAACTTGGTTTTTTTTTTAAAATGATTAGAGTTTTTTTTTAAAAAAAACTTGTCGAAAAATGACAGGTATCTCGGGAAAATGTTGTGAAAACCTCTATTTTCAAAATTTGTTGTCGAAATCCTAACAATTTTTCGAAAAATTAGTATCGTGGTTTTTTTTTTCAAAAAATGCAGGAATAATAACAACACACTTATTATCTAACTTATAAGGTTGCAGTACTGCCGTAAGAGTGATAAAATTGTGGTGCAACTACAAGAAGGTTTCCAACGGTGGTATTGCAGCGCCGACTCCAACTCTTTCATAACTTCTTGTGTTTGATCGTAACTCTTAAGATTTTTTTATGGGTGTATCAAATATAATGTATTTTGTTTTTGGAATGATAAGAACACGAAAATTATTTAATAAATATATTATATAAATTAATAAAACATAAATTAAGTGGAGGTATCTAATAAGGATGGAGGGGTATTATATAGTGGCGCCCAAAATTTAACTTACTTGGACCTGGATATGTACGCTTATTTTATGGACTAGCCTCTTTTTAATTAAATCGGTTGATTTTTATGATCGAAGGATGTAGGAACCACGGATCTGGGTCGGGTTATGTACTTGGGAAAAATGAAAATTTATGTGCACTACGTTGCACTTAAAGCAATTATGACTCAATTTTCTTTAATGTTAATTTATATAAAAGAAAAATATTAATTTATATGTTGAATAGTATTAGTATTTTTCAATATACAAATTAATATTTTTATTATATAAACTAATATGTTTTTGTAGTCAATTTTAAATGAATATTTCTTGAGCGGGAAAAGGAAAAAGGAAGTTGGCATTAGGGTTGTAAACGAATCAAATAATTTTGGTTCGATTTGGTATTCGTATTCGAAATTTATAATTCGAATTCGAGTACAAATAATTTTTTTGATTCGATTAGTTATCAAATACAAATATTATGATATTTGATTCGATATTCGTAAATATTTGAGGAAATATTCGGTTAAATATATAATTATATAATAATAGTAATAACAAATATAATTATTTATAAATTTAAGTCCATTATAATTATTTTAAGGATATTAACCTTTATAACTTCATCCAATAAGTGAGCTTTTAGGCAATTTTTAATTAAATATTTTAATTAAAAACATTTAATGTAATTTGATTATTAAAAACTTAACAAATTAAAAAAGAATTGCAAGTCAACACTCTTAATTTCATCATTAAAGTGTTTTTCCATGAATTAGATAATTAATGTTTTTTCATTTACTTACTTGATTATGTTCTACAAATTTTAAATTTATAACTTATTTGTGAATTCAAACAATTACAATTTAGAAATGAATATTTGAATATTGACAAAGTATTATGTGAATAGTACCCACGATAATTATTATCGTGAACAATAAATTACTAGTATCTGACAAAGTAGTGTAACTCAAGTGGTTAAAATCTCACTACCTATGATACAAAGATTATGAATTCCAGTCACAACTTTATCGATAAAAAATACTAATACCTTATGTTGAAACAACTAATACTTTTAGTGAGAATAACTAATACCACTTCAACTAATACTTTTAATAAAAACAACTAAATACCCTTCGGAGCTAATAACTTTAGTGCAATTCACTGATACTTTTAGTTTAATTTACCAATACCCTTCAAACAAGTTTCATTGTGAATATTGTTCACATAATACCTTCTCTTGAATATTATTTGTTAGGAACATGCTTAAGAAAAAAATCGATTCGAATATTCGACTCAAGTATTCGTATATTTTTTAATAATTCGATATGAGTTTCAAATCAAATATAAATTATATTTATTGTTCGAAAAATATTCGATTCGAATTCAATATTCGAAATAATTTCACAAATACGAATTCAAACACAGTGATATTCGACTCGATTCGATTCGTTTACATCCCTAGTTGGCATCAATAAAAATTATTTGGAAAAAATTGGGGTGGGTACATTATATACCTAATGCATATAAATGTTACATACTCCTTAGAAAATTATAATGGTGAATATCATCCAACTAGTACGTATCTCCGCGGATTTCGCGAACTGGAAAAAATGTTATTTTTATTTTCAAATTATAAGTATAAATATTTTTTACTTTAACTATCTTGTAATTTCGATATAATATTAAACGACAATTCTAATTATTTAAAAAAAATCAATTCCCTTCTAAACATTTCATGTATACATGTATTTTGAAAAAAAAAAGATATTAAAAAAATAGAAAATAAAAAAAAAATGCTAACTTTCAGTATCATCTTATTATACTATATTTCCAAACCTCTCCAAAATGATGTGTCAACACCACCTTATTCTTAGGCAGACGTGATACCCCTCAAATCATTTCAAAATTTTGCATTCTCCTTAAAAGTTATTTTAAGCATGTTTTAAATCATATTAAGACTTAATCTACACCATATATTTTACACTTTTAATCTCAACCGTACATTTTATTTTGTATTTTCTATAAATGTCAAATCTCTCTTTAGTTTTCATCCTAATTCTCAACCATATTCCTCATCACTTCTCCTCATTTTCTCATTTATTTTCTACTTTGTGAATAAATATGATTTTATTATTTGTTTGAATTAGTTCTATAATTTTTTTTATAGATCATATTCTACTTTTTTTTGCAGGTAAACTAATTTATTATGCACATGAAGATGATTAGGCGCACATTAAGAGAAAATTATATATGCATCAATTTGATTTGAAGATCATTCGAGCGTATCCAGAAATTATTCGTAAGTTTCTAAAGTATATTCATATTCATAGCTTTAAATTCGTATTTTTTTAAAATTCACCATTAATAATTTTTTTCTTTCAATAAAAAGATTCTCACACCGCACGCCTATTATTTTGATCCAACTATTATTTTTTTTTAATAAGGTGTGCGTTATTGCTGAAATCTAATTACATTTTATATTTTTTCGTTTTGTATTGCAGGTAACCTAAAGGTGATGTAGAGACATTTTTTTCATGGTTGAACGATTTATCTTCTTAGATTTTTTTGGAAGTTATTTTTGCAAAATATTGATATATGTGAAATTTTTGTAGGAGGGAATTAAAATATTTTGGAAAAGATATTGTCACCAAAATAGTGTATGATACCAACAATTTTTTGCCACCAAATATAACATCTTGTCTTCAATAATAGATTGTAATTCAATAGTTTATTTTTGGATAAAATTATGCGGCCAAAATAGACTATTAAACTGCAAAATACAAATATTCTTTTCTAGACTATGATTTTGATTTTTCTTTTGTATTATTTTTAACATACAAATATTAAAAAAGTATTGTAATTTATAAATAAGTAAAATAACTGTTATATCTTATATAATTAATGAATAATTTTTTTTTTTAAATATGTGGAATAACTTTTTTATGGATAGAAAATTATAGTATTGACAACAAAAAAGAAGGAAATTAAGTTTCTTTAGTAACAATTTAAGTATTATAGATTTAGAAAGTATCTTACTCTAAAATACAATAAATCTAAAAAAATTATTTTAATCAATGGGGAAACAAAATATTTGCGTAATATATGGAATATTATTTTAAATATTATATTAATGCAAGTAGATCTTTTATCACAATAGAACGATTTCTCTTCTCAAATATTTTTGGAAGTTATTTTTGCAAAATATTGATAGATGTTAAATTAGTATGAGGGAATATAAATATTTAAGAAAAGATATAGTCACGGAAATAGTAATGATACCAAAAAAATCTTGCCACCAAATATAATATTGTGCCTTCAATAACAGATTATAATACAAAAATTTATTTTTTGATAAAATTATGCCCCCAAAATAGATTATTAAACTGTAAAGTACATATATTCTTTTATAGACTAGAATTTCAAATTTTTATTTGTATTATTTTAATATAAAAATATTAAAATAGTATTGTAAATGATAAATAAGTAAAAGGTTGTTATATGTTATATAATTAATATATATATATATAATGTTGGCCAAAAAGAAAAAAATGGATATTAAGTTTAAAAAGCATCTTACTCTAAAATATAAAAAATCTGAATATATTTTTATCAATGGAAACAAAATATTTACATATAATATGGAATATTATTTTAAACATTAAATTAATGCAAGAAAATATTTTTAATGGTTGAACGATTTCTTTTCTTTGATATTTTTAAAATTTATTTTTGCTAATTATTGATTAGATGTGAAATTTGTAGCAAGGAATTGAAATATTTTTTAAAAGATATTATCACTGAAATAACATATGATTCCCAAAAAGTATTGTCACCAAATATAATATCTTACCATCAATAATAAATTGTAACACAATTTTTTTATTTTTGGATAAAATTCTACCCACAAAATAGAATTTGAAACTGTAAAATATAGATATTGTTTTGTAGAGTAGGATTTTGATTTTTTAACTCCTTTTTTTTTTTTCAAAATATTTGTATATGTGAAATGTCTAAGAGGAAAATTGAATTTTGAAAAAAAAAAAAATAAGATTGACGTCTAAAGGTCAATTATTATTGTTGAATTATGTATTATAAATACCAACGCATTAATCAATTGTTCCAACACAAACATCCACACAATATTTCATTTAATTATGACATCTTTTTTGTCGAGTGTTACCTTTAGATCTGAAATGTGTGATTCTATTTTTAGAGTTAAACTTTTGCATGCGATTGTTATTATATCTTCATACCATGGAAGAAAACTGAGCATGCAAGTATACAACAACTGTAATTTTAAGTAATATTGTGATATTAATTCGAAATTGAATGTGTGAACTAGATAATATTTTTTAAATTTTCTATTTATTCATGTTTAGTATTTTTATTATTTTGTTGAATTATAATTACAATTTTAATATTATATCAAAATTACAAGGTAATTTTAAAAATTTATATTTTTAAAATATAAAATAATAACAATAATATTTTTTCCAATCCGCAAAATTCGCGGGGGTACGCACTAGTAGTATTATAAAGGGTAAGCTATTATATATCATGATAACATTTTTTTTAAATAACATGTTATTTCAGTGACAATATCTTTTGGGTAGTAAAATTTTGTCAAAAAAAAAAGTTATAATCTATTATCCATGGTAAGATATGGTATTGGATGACAAGATTATTTAGGAATCTTGCCATCTTTTACGTGACAATATTTCAATATCCTCTTAGAAAATTAGCATGTATAAATATTTTGTAAAAATATTTATTCCAAAAATATCTATTATCGTATTATACATGGTTAAATATTGCATTTTATGGCAAGATTTTTTGGGAATAATATTCTATTTCAATAACAATATCTTTTGGATAGTAAAATTTTGTCAAAAAAAAAAATAGTAATGTAACAATGTATTATCCATGGTGAGATGTGGTATTGGATGACAAGATTATTTGAGAATCTTGCCATAAAAACGTGACAATATCTTTTGCAAAATATTTCAATATCCTCTTACAAAAATTACCATATATAATTATTTTGCAAAAATAAATTTCAAAAATATATAAATAAGAAAATCGTTGAACTGTGGAAAAAATATATGTTTTACATCTTAGAGGACATGACGGCGGCACCGAGACTGTTCAATGGAGGATGACAAAAATTAAAAAAGGAGGCGATAAGAGAAAAACCTAATACTATAAAAAATTAGTATCATACATTTGGTTCAAGGCCGAGGTATCCGATGCGGTTTGAGGTGGCGGGAGTAGTGCAGCGAGGCGACGCCTACATACCTTGCACGGCGCTGGGCTAGGCGGAGGAACGACTTAATACACAGAGAAACTGTTGTATAAAAAGAGTTTTGACTGCGGAAATAATAATTCAAAAAGAAAAATTACAACTGGAAAAACTTGTTACAGAATATCATGTATATTAGTATTCTAAAAAACCAATGTGGGATGAATTAAATGACTCATTTAATTCCCAAAATTAGGCGTTGTACCTTTCGACTTCCGATTCAATTTCTCACTCACCGAAAATCGGTTTTGCGAGTATGAATACACCATTCTCATCTACTCCGAGAGTAGAACGCTCATGTAACAATTAATTTCCGAGAAATTAATTTCAACACCCAAAATTAATTGGTCAACTATTAAAGTCTCAAATAAACTTTAATACCAATTAATTATAAAATAATACCACCAACCAATTTTCTCTAACAATCCCCCACATGAGTGGAAATTGAACCTATAGACATGCAGACTCACAGTCCAGTTCAAACACAAAATATTATTGCATTTGGATAGGTAGTTTGTGGCTTTGAACCTTCCATAGTCAAGCATTACCGAGTACACCGGCAGTCTGGTGGACACATTGCCTTGAACCATTCCGCCTTGGTGTGTACTTAGACAGTAATACTGACACAATAATATCTCTACGCTCATTTCTTGTTCTCACGTTTTTGTCCGTTTCGGCCATGGGCACCCTTTGGATTCATAAGTGTTTAATATCCACTGATATTTGAGGCGGCCTCTCACCTCACACTTACATAGGTGAACTCCTCTTGAGTATCCCGTAATACTCCGTCCCCCACATGGACTTAGGATTCATTAAAAGTCGTATAGACTTAGCCTGTACCACATACGGGTTCTCACTTGGTGTACTATCCTATACGGAATGGTCGGGTTACCAAGTGAATTCCCTAACTTCCACAACTTAGTTTTCCCATTGAACCAAGATCTTGGGATCTCCAGTCAACTTGGTTGGGTTACCACTGCTTCAGTTTACTTTGTGGATTTTAGACCCATTCCTTCTGACAGTTTAGACAATTGATCTCGATTTATACTCTTAGTTAACGGATCCGCAAGATTGTCCTTAGACCTCACATAGTCTATTGACATCACACCACTTGAGATCAATTGTCTCACGGAATTATGTCTACGGCGAATGTGTCTAGACTTTCCGTTATACATGTCACTTAAAGCCCTACCAATTGCGGCTTGACAGTCGCAATGTACCATTATAGTAGGTACGGGTTTATCCCAACATGGAATATCCTCGAGGAAATTTCGAAGCCACTCTGCTTCTTCACCAGCTATATCCAAAGCTATGAATTCTGATTCCATGGTGGATCGGGCTATGCATGTTTGCTTAGTCGATCTCCAGGACACAGTCGCTCCTCCTATAGTGAATACAAATCCACTAGTGGAGAATGACTCTTTAGTGTCTGAGATCCAATTAGCATCGCAGTACCCTTCAAGTACAGCAGGATACCTAGTGTACTGTAGCCCAAAGTCGAGAGTATACTTTAAGTACCTCAAGACTCTCCTGAGTGCATTCCAATGCTCATTGCTTGGATTGCTTGTGAATCTACTAAGTTTATTCACCGCACATGCTATACCGGGACGCGTACAATTCGAAATGTACATTATGCTACCGATAACTCTAGCATATTCTTGTTGAGCTACAGGACTACCTCTATTTTTGCTCAAATGCACACTCATGTCCAATGGGGACTTAGCAGGTGGATCATCAAAAGCATTGAACTTCTTTAGCACTTTCTCTACATAGTGAGATTGTGTTAAAGATATATCATTTGATGTCCTGCTGATCTTGATTCCTAGAATCACGTCAGCAATACCCAAATCTTTCATGTCGAAGTTTCGACTTAATATGCATTTCGTACTAATGAGTAAATCATGATCATTACTCATAATGAGCATGTCATCAACGTATTGACACAATATGACAAATCCTTTCGGTGTACTTTTCACGTACACACATTTGTCACACTCATTAATACGAAAGCCATTTGATAACATGGTGCTATCAAATTTCAAATGTCATTGTTTTGGAGCTTGCTTAAGTCCATACAACGACCTCACTAGTTTGCACACATTTTTCTCATTTCCAGGTGCTACAAACCCTTCTGGTTGATCCATATATATATCTGTATCCATTTCACCATTTAGAAACGCAGTTTTAACATCCATTTGGTGAATTTCGAGATTGTGCAAAGCAGCAATCGCGATTAGCACCCTAATGGAAGTAATCCTCATTACCGGTGAATAGGAATCAAAGAAATCGTACCCTTCGATTTGTTTGAACCCTTTGGCCACTAAACAGGCTTTGTATTTTTCAATCGACCCATCCGCTTTATACTTTCTTTTAAGGATCCATTTGCATCCTAAAGGCTTGCAACCTTGTGGGAGATCAACCAACTCCCAGTGTGGTTTTGCATGATATAGTCGATTTCACTGTTAATCGCCACTTGCCAGAGCGGAGCGTCTGGCCTAGATAGAGCATCTTTGATAGTCCTCGGTTCCTCTTCCAACACGTAAGTGATGAAATCGGGACCAAAGGTTTTAACTATCTTAGCTCTCTTACTGCGTCGTAACTCGCCACTATCTTGAGTGGACGGACCAGCATCCTCATCAACCTCCTCATTTCGAGGTCTTTTGGTTGATACTTCATCTTCCTTGGTCTTGCAAGGAAAGATGTTTTCGAAAAACACAGCGTTTCTTGATTCTATATAAGTGCCTTCTGTCATATCGCGAACTTCTGATTTGTGAATCAGAAACCGATAGGCACTACTATTTAGTGCATACCCAATAAATATGCAATCAACCGTTTTAGGGCCGATTTTAACTTGTTTAGGTAGAGGCACTTCAACCTTTGCTAAACACCCCACACTTTGAGGTATTTATACGATGGTTTTCGCCCCTTCCACAATTCATAAGGAGTCGTATCTTTACTCTTATGTGGAATTTTGTTCAAAATGTGGTTAGTCGACAGAATGGCTTCCCCCCATAAGTTTTGCGGTAAACCGGAGCTAATAAGCATAGCATTCATCATCTCTTTGAGTGTTCGGTTCTTTTGTTCCGCAACACCATTAGATTGAGGCGATTAAGGAGCAGTAGTTTGATGTATATTCCGGATTCAGAGCATATCTTCTCAAACAATGCTACATACTCTCCTCCTCTATCACTACGAACCATTTTGATTCGTCTATTCAACTGGGTTTCTACTTCACTTTTGTACAGTTTAAAAGCGTCTAACGCTTCATCCTTACTGTGCAAAAGGTAAACATGGCAAAACCTTGTACTATCATCTATGAAAGTGATGAAGTACTTCTTCCCACCTCTAGTTTGTACGAATTTTAAGTCACACACATCAGTGTGAATTAATTCTAGAGGTTCTGAGTTCCTTTCAACCGAAGGGAAAGACAACTTCATCATCTTAGCTTCTACACAAAGTTTGCATTTGTTATTTAAATCGACATTCTTTATGTCTAGTAAATTTAAACTTACTAGTCGTTTTATCGATTTAACATTTACATGTCCCAATCTGCAGTGCCATAAATCTGAAAACTCAGCGATATAAGAAAAAGTAGAAGCTTCTTTATTCATAACAGATTTCCCCTTGGGGTGTACAACAATGGCACTCATCTTAAACAGACCATCGTGGACATATCCACGACCTAGATACACTTAGAACTTGCTAAGAACAACCCTATTACACTCAAATACAAGTTTGAAATTATTCTTCACTAGTACAGAGCCGGGGATGAGGTTCTTGCGAATGTCCGGGACATGCAGGACATCTCTCAGTGTGATATTCTTCTCACTGGTCAGCTTCAGAACAACGTTGCCAACCCTAACCACCTCAGACGTGGCTTGATTCCCCATGTGCATCTTTCTCCCATTGGTTGGCTCATAGGTCGAGAAAGCATTCCTATCAGAACAGACATGACAGGTAGCCCCTGTATCAATGAACCACTCCTTTGGGTTGCCCACGAGGTTCACTTCAGTGGTCACCGCAGCAAGGTCCTCTTCAGTGAACTCCCCTTCAACCACGTTCGCATTGGACTGCTTGCCCTTGCCTTTGTCATCTTTCTTCGGGGCCTTGCAGAATCTTGCAATGTGGTTTGACTTTCCACAGTTGTAACAATCACCCGTAAATTTGGGTCGAGTTACAACTGGTTGTTTGCCTTTGTCGAAATTTGGCCTCTTGCGCTTCTTTGATTCCATCAAATTCGCTTTGGCCTCTTCCTGACCCTTGTTCCTTTCCAGCCCACCCTCGCGAATCTGAAGTTTGCCTATGACCTCTTGCAAGGTCATACTCTTCTTCTTCAGCTTCAAGTGGCTTTGAAACTCCTTCCAGCTTGGAGGCAGTTTCTCAATTACTGCAGCGGCTTGGAAAGTGTCTGGCAGTATCATTCCTTCTGCAGCAATGTCATGCAGAATCAACTGGAATTCTTGAACTTGTTCGACGACAGACTTCTAGTCCACCATCTTGAAGTTCAAGAACTTCCCAATCAAGTACTTCTTAGTACCGGCATCCCCGGCCACATATTTGGCCTCCAAGGAATTCCACATTTCCTTGGCCATTTTGCACTTCTGGTAGACACTGTACAAAGCATCTGCCAGACCACTCAGAATGTAATTCTAAGCATAGAAGTCGTGTTCCCACCAGCGAGCACGAACTTTCTCATTCTGCGCATCGTTCTCAACGACCGCAGGCGGGTCTTCAGTAAGGAACCTCGCCAACCTCAAGGTGGTCAGAAAGAACAGCATACGCTGTTGCCACCTCTTGAAGTTTTTACCCGAAAACTTTTCGGGCCTCTCACTTTGGACCACAAAAAGTCTCGAATTGTCAAAAGGGAAAGGGCCCACCACTGAGGGATTAGAAGTTTGCCCAAAATGGACAGTTACAGGGGGAACGGGGGTAGTGGTGCCCTGGGGAGTGGGGTTACCAGGAGGAACAACAGTGTTTCCCTGGTTAGCAGACTCCGAATTGTTATTTCCGTCAGTCATTTTGAAAATAGAAAATTTTTTGTCTTGCGAATATTGTATAAAAAGAGTTTTGACTGCGGAAATAATAATTCAAAAAGAAAAATTACAACTGGAAAAACTTGTTACAGAGAGAGAATAAAGAAAAGAAAAACTGCAGGAGTGACGAGTCGAGGAAGTCCTCTTTCCGCAAGATAAAATTTCCCCGATAGTGCTCTTCGGTCTTGGAAATTTGCCCCCAAAGGTAAAATGTCACTAACGTCTCCAAGAGTGTAGCACCACAGGTCTTGGAGCTCCGGCGAACAAAACAAGCGCTTCGAACTGGACTGGCTCTTAAGACTCTATATGCAGAGAGACGGAGGGAGAGGAGAAGATTTCTGAATGTGTGGCCAGGCAAATGCATGAGGATGCTATTTATAGGCGAACCTCCGGTCAATGCAGAAGGAAAACCCGCGTGGGCATTAAATGCGGACGCATTTTCGTTGGTGGCAAGTTGACCTAGAACGCGTTTCCTCAAATCACGCTGGTAACGTCCCACGAATTTAGCACACGTGATTTATGTGCTCTTATGAAGTATCTGACGATCCGGTTGACCTCTCTAACCGGGTGGGTCCTGAACCGAATCAACCCAAAAATCTGTGGACCCGATATTCTAATTTTTGTTCTCCAAAAAATTAGATACCCACTGAGCCCAAGGCCCAAAGTCCAACTGCCAAGACCAAGTCCAAGTCCACGGCCTCGGGCGCGGGCGCGGGCCCGGGCGCAGCGAGGCTCGGCGCGCGCGCGCGCGTGTGGCAACTTTGATTGACTAGCAATCAACTACAATTTATTATACTTCATTATTCCCATACTAATATCATGTATATTAGTATTCTAAAAAACCAATGTGGGATGAATTAAATGACTCATTTAATTCCCAAAATTAGGCGTTGTACCTTTCGACTTCCGATTCAATTTCTCACTCACCGAAAATCGGGTTTGCGAGTATGAATACACCATTCTCATCTACTCCGAGAGTAGAACGCTCATGTAACAATTAATTTCTGAGAAATTAATTTCAACACCCAAAATTAATTGGTCAACTATTAAAGTCTCAAATAAACTTTAATACCAATTAATTATAAAATAATACCACCAACCAATTTTCTCTAACAGAAACCTTAATACCGAAGATAATTTCGCAAAAATTCGTGAATTAAAAAAAAATCCTAACCTTTGGAAGATTCTGAGAATGAGGCGGCGTGTGCAGAGAATAAGACTCACTACAAAAAAAGACCCAAATAAAGAGGGCTACTAAAGAGGGCAAACAAAGCCCTCGTCCTTAAAGAGGCCCGAGACGAGGGGCTTAAAAAAATGTACGAGACGAGGGTGTAGACGAGGGCACAGGCCCCCTCTTTAGTTGACGAGGGTGTGGCCCTCGTGAAGTTTGAAAATGTGGCAGCCGAGGGCGGGGCCCCTCGTGAGTTTACGAGCGCGGCCCCCTCGCCCAGGTCATGCGTTCAGCGAGCCGAGGGCTTGCCCCTCGCCCACGGTAAGTTCCAGGTTTTTACCGAGGGGGTTTACCCTCTTTAACCCCCTCGGTAAATTCTAACATATTTAAAGCCCACCCACCATTTTCAGCAGCAAAAAAACCCTCCCCCAAGCTCCTCAGCCGCCGCCGCCCATCCCTGCGGCGCCACCGTCGCCGGAAACGCCACTCCACCGGTCGGGTTTTGGCCTACTTGTCCCCGTGAACATTTCTACGGTAACATTTTTCATTTTAATCGGTTAATTTGTTAATTAAATAGTTTGTAAAATTAATGAAAATTCATGTGTATATATATATTTATATGTATGTATATATATGTATAGTTGTTAATTAGTTGCTAATTATGTAGTGTTTAACTTGTTAATTTAATTAATGTGTAATTAATTATAAATTTGATAATATTAAATTTATATGAATTAGAAATAATTATATCAATATTTGTTGTGTTAAATTTAATTTTAATTCCATTATATATTTAATTAATTTTATATGTGATGAATATTCATGTGTTCGATTATCTACATTAATTATTTATTTGATGAATGATGTATAGTTATATATATATTTAAAGTATAATAAATTAATTATGTTGGAGTGGAGGGGGTTGATGAATATTGTTGGTTGTTTGCTAGCTATAGAATGTGCGTTCCGACTTGATTAATTTTAATTAAGTCGGAAATAGATGCACTATAGGATCTTAGTTAACTGGAGAATACGATAATAATAAACGAAACTCTGCCGAAAATTTTAGATTAACTATATTAAATTAACAATAGGATAAATATAATGGATTTATATATTAATTTTTTATTAAATTTTGAATATTCTTTAATTTGAAACAGATTATAATATGAGTTATTCAAGTCGTAATTGGATGTATGGTCCAAGAACAATTAATGGAATGATAGCTCCCGACTTTCTTAGTGGTCTTGAATCGTTTATACAATTCGCAACTAGCAATCCTGATTGGATGAGTGAAGGAGATATTAGGTGTCCCTGCTCGAAATCTAGATGTAGGAACCAGAGGTTTAGAGCACAAATTAACGTGAAAACACATTTGTATATAAATGGGTTTATGCCAAATTATCACAATTGGGTTTTACACGGTGAACAAAATTGGGGTCATCTACCACACCAAAACTATGATCAGTCGGCGTCGACTTCGTACGGAGTAGATGATACTGCAGGGTCTACCTCGTACCATGACATGATCACAGATCTAACTGGTCATAACCTTCATTTTGGAAATGTGGAAGATGAGCCCGTTAATGAGGAGCCCCCAAATGAGCATGCTGCTCAATTTTATGACATGCTTCGTGCAGCAAACCAGGATTTGTATCCTGGTTGCGAAACACACTCACAATTGTCATTCAACGCCCGACTGTTAAATATTAAAACTGAAAATAGACTGTCTGAGAGGGGTTATAATCAAGTTGTTGACTTGATTCGGGAAATTGTTCCTCCCGAAAATCTAGTGCCCAGGAAATTTTCTGATAGCAAACAACTAATGAGTGGGATGGGTCTTCCAGTAGAGAGGATTGATTGTTGTGCACAGAATTGTATGATATATTGGGGTAATGACAGTGAACTTGAACATTGTAAGGTTTGTGGTCATCCACGGTTTAAAGCCCGTAAGCGTGGTGTTGATGGCCAATGGAAAAAGAAAAAACCTTACAAGGAGATGTTCTACTTTCCTATCATTCCTCGACTGCAAAGATTGTATCAGTCTGTTGCTACTGCAAAAGATATGACATGACATGCAAGTTGCTCTAACGATGATTCTGGTGTTATGCGTCACCCTGCAGACTCATTGGCTTGGAAACACCTGGATAATTCGTATCCTGAATTTGCTTCCGAGATTCGGAACATAAGGTTGGGCCAAAGCACCGATGGTTTTTAACCATTCGGACAGTCTGGGAAACAATATTCTTCATGGCCAGTGATAGTGACACCGTACAATCTACCTCTGTGGTTGTGTATGAAAGATCAATTCATATTTCTTACGGTATTAGTGTCTGGTCCTAAAAATCCTAAGGATAAATTGGATATTTTTTTACAGCCGTTGATCCGTGATTTGATGTATTTGTGGGAAATTGAGGTGGAAACGTACGATGTTGCTACAAAGCAAAATTTTCTGATGCCAGCTGCACTAATTTGGACCATCAGTGACTTTCCAGCTTACTCAATGTTGTCTGGATGGAGCACTGTTGGACGGACAGCTTGTCCTTACTGTGGAGAATACACTGATGCTTTCACTCTAAGGCTCAGTTGTAAACAGTCGTGGTTCGATAACCATCGTAAATTCTTACCTAGACACCATCCGTATCGGAGAAACAAGACTGCATTCAGAAAGAATGTGATAGTGGATGACCCACCACCACCCATTCGACCAGGTGAATCACTCCTAAATGAAATTAATTGGGTGGGATGTCGAAAAGTGACAGAAGATGGTGCCGAGGCCCACAACAAGAGATTGGAAACTGGTTGGAAGAAGAAAAGTATTTTCTGGGATTTGCCGTATTTGAGTACCTTGTTGATCCGTCATAATCTGGACGTGATGCACATTGAAAAAAACTTCTTTGATAATTTGTTCTACACTGTAATGAATGTGGAAGGGAAAACAAAGGACACGAATAAGTCCAGAGATGAACTTAATGAATATTGTCGTCGTCCATCACTTGTGAAATGTCCACGTACAGGAAAGTACCCCAAAGCTTGTTATTCACTTGATAAGAGACAAAAGGATGTTGTGTGCAAATGGGTAGATGAGCTAAAGTTTCCTGATAACTATGTGTCCAACCTGTCTCGAACTATTGACTGGACAAAATTGAAAATGTTTGGGTTGAAGAGTCATGATTGTCATGTGTTTATGCAAAGGCTACTCCTGATTGCTTTCCGTGAAATTCTTCCATAGAACATGTGGAAAGCTATAACTGAAGTTTGTTTATTCTTCAAGGAGTTGACTTCTACGACGATTACAGTTGAGAACATGACTCGGTTGGAAGTAGATATTCCGCTGATCTTGTGCAAGTTGGAACGTATATTTCCACCCAACTTCTTTAATTCGATGGAGCATCTACCTGTACACCTTGCATACGAAGCACGAGTGGTTGGTCCTGTACAACACAGATGGATGTATCCATTTGAGAGGTAATCTACAACTTTCAAATATTTGAACAATTAGCGGTTATTATACTCACTATTGATGCTTCTGGTTAGGTATCTTCATAATTTAAAACTCAGTGTGGGTAACAAAGCTCATGTTGAAGCTTCGATCGCAAATGCATATCTAACAAAAGAAGCACGGTAAAATTTGTGGGCTCGGACAATTGGGAAAGTCCAGACGCATAGTCTCCGGCCCAGGCAGGACATCAGCTGTGACTCATATTGGAGCCTATAGCCAAATTGATGTGGACCGACTACTCGCTGAGGAGCGTGAGAGAACGCGCAGAGAGGCGGCTGATGAGAATCGACGATTGTTGGAGCAAGTGGAAGAGAGACAACGACAACTGCGTGAGGAGATGACCCAGAACTTCCAAAACCAGTTTAACGAGTGGATGCGGGCATCACAACAGGGATCCGGAGGACCACCACCCCTGCCTCCATCCGATGAGTATACCCCACCCTGAGGACCGGGTTCAAGCCGTGGCAAGGGACCGAGATCCTGATGTTTGAGAGTATTGCTTGGAGTATAAATTAACTATTTTCATGAATGTTTCTTGGAGTATGAATTATTGTGCATCGTCTTTATTATGCTTGTGATGTTTATTTTCATTAATGTTTGTGAAATCCGGAGCTATATATCGTGTTTAGTAAGATTTTTAATTAATTATTTAGGTTAATCTGTGTATGTGCTTTAATTATAAGTAATATTTGATTAGTTTAGCCATAATATATTCAAAATATTTTAATTAAAATAATATATATATATATATATATATATATATATATATATATATATATATATATATATACACACACACAAGGGCGTTAATTTTTTATATTTAAAAAGATATATACATAAGTGAAAATATAATTTTGCAAGTGTTAATTTCATTTTATATGTGAGAATAATTAATATAAATTTCATTTTGAAGTTGTTACCATAATTGTAATGATATATAATAATTAATTAAAAGTGTAATCATAATAGAAATTATTAAATGTATGTAATTTAAAATGATATATTAATTTAATTAATTTTTGAAGGTGTTATGGTAAATAAAATGATTTATAATACTATTAATTAATTAAAGGTATAAATAAAATAGGAGTTAAGTGTTTTAACAAAGAAAACAAAATAAGAAATAATATATATACTATTACAATAGAAAATATTTCGAATGATAAGTCTTGCCCAAACGGTAAGGAGAAGGGCAATTGGTCTCCCACGCTAGGGAGGTCACGGGTTCGAGACTTGTCGCTTGCGGGTTGGGTCGGGTTGCGCCCGACCCACTGATGCGGCCCGCAATTTTTTTTTTTAAAACTGGGTTGGACGAGGGCCTCCCCCTCGTGAACAAACGAGGGGCGAGACGAGGGCGCTGGTAGACGAGGGCAGGCCCCCTCGTGCATGGACGAGGGGCGAGACGAGGGCGAGCCCAGGCGAGGGCGGCCGTGCTCGCCAACCTCCAGCAACGCGAGGCGAGGGCAAGGCCCACGGGAACCTGGGCGAGGGCTTCCCCCTCGTGAACAAACGAGGGCTTACACGAGGGCCCGGTTTTTGAACCAGACGAGGGCAGCCCCCTCGTTAGTAGCCGAGGGCTCTCTCCCCTCGTTAGTTAAAGAGGGGTGAGCCGAGGGGGACCCTAACGAGACCTATTTTGTCGAGGGTCTCCCCCCCCCCCCCTCTTTAAACCCCTCTTTAACCCTCTCCCCCTCTTTAAATCCCTCCATATATCCCTCTTTATTTCAACAGTATTTTGTAGTGACTGGGGCGCAGTCATGGCAAGCAGCGGCAAGGAAGCCAGCACCGTAAGAGTGTTAGGAAATGAAAAAATTGAGAAATTGAACCGTGAGATGAGTAAAAATGAAAAGAAAAAATAACAGAGAAAGTTATAACCTGACATCCACGCCTGGTTCGTGCTGATTGGAGAGTGGGCGGAAGCGGCGCTGTGAAAAAGATCGAAGAGGAGTGTGGCGGTGTAAGAGAGATCGAAGAGAAGAGAGACGACTTATGTGTGAATGAAATGATATAATATGAATGGTTAAAATCAAAACTTAAATCATCTTTTAATGAGAGCATATTATTTAAAAAATGGAGAGATTTGAGACACGCCACCTCATTTTTAGAATAAGGTGGTGTTGACACATCACCTTATAGAAATTTGAAAATATATTATACTAAGATCAGATTTTATTTTTGACGCTTAGCAGCTCCAAGCTATTTTAGTATTTGGAAACTCAATAAATATGGATGTGCAACTTCAATGATGAAGTTACTCAAATTTTAAGGAATTTAGCCCAGGCTTACTCAAATTGCACTTAAAGCTACAATAAATAGTTGTTGGTCACAGCTATCGAAACCCAATAAACTGTGTTTTCAAAATATACGAATTGCACTAAAAAAAAAAATATATATATATATATAGAGAGAGTATATGGAGACTCAATCTCATAATCTCTCGTTCGTATTGCACTAATTTATATGTTATATTTTCATAGAATTAGATTTTTTCCAACTCATAATTATCCTCGCAACTAATTGGAAATTCAATTTTATTCCCATACTTCATAGATTACAACAGTTAATAGTGAATACAAAATCTAACACGGAATAACTACAGACCTGAATGAAGATACATTTCAACATGAATACCAGACTGTTACTTGAAAAGAAAGGGAAAATATTTTACTATGGGTTTGTGTGTTTGTGTAATTTGAATGGTATGGAGAGACCGAAACAAATAAATTTTTGAAGGAGCCCCTCTTGAAGTAGGCAAGATCGTGGAAGAAATATAAGGAAGATTTTGGAGTTGGTGTTTTAATTAAACTTTTCATTTTGAAGATTAGCTTGTGAATTCTAGGAGTGTCCTTGAATGTTAATGAACAATTGTACTATGTTCTACCCCTTGCATGGGTAATGCTCATACCCTTTTTTATGTTCCTTCAAGTAATAAAATTTATTTCCTTGTTAAAAGAAAGGGGAAATTGCAGAAATGATCCCATAAGAATTGGTCCTCGTGAATTTGGTCCTTTTTTTAGCGCAAATAGTTCCATACGATTTTTCCGTAAAAAAATAACGGATTAACGAGCATGAGGCCCACACGCCCATTAATTTTCTGCCAAAAACTCGAGCGTATAATTCTCAACTTAAAAATAATTAATTTTCAACTTCTTAAAACTCTACGAACTAAAGTTGCAGAATCGCCTCCATACTTGTATTTTACATTGAAATGATTGTTAATAGCAAAAGTTGGCCCATTTCCCTCCAAAAATCAAGTTGAAAAGGGTTTTCCATCCAGTATTCCATAGAAAACTGTAAAATATTTAACGAATGAGACCTTTTCTGCTAAAATGGGGACCAAAAAAGAACATGAGACTAAATCTGTCAAATACAAATTTTGATGAGACCATCCTTGCAATTTACCCTTAAAAGAAAAAAGAAAAAAACTACAGACCTAAATTAAACTTATAGGTGTTTAAAAAAAAAAATTAAACTTATAGGTGCACAAATATGTCCGGATATATATTGCTTCTCTCTTGTGTTGATTTTTTTCTTCTTAGTGATTGAATGTAATAAGTGCCTCAAAATTATTTTATCTAGTTATAATTTATCTAAAGCATCTTTTCACGTACAGCGTGAATCATATCGTATTCAAATTATATTTTTTTCATTGCATTTTGAAATGCTTAATGTGAGAATATGCTACACAAAGTGGATTTCATAACGTATATACGCAAGAAAAAGAATCTTATACAAATTTATTTATTCCAATTATCAGAGAAATGGTGGAAATGGCATTTAGACGACGATTCTCAATTTGTCAGCATATCTATCGGTATATGCTAATGCTACCATTAATTTTATGGGTTTCTTTCCCCAAGTACGTACGTACTGTCTTTGATTTATCTCCTAAAGAGATTTATTTTCTCCCGCAATTTTAGGGGAAAACAAAATTGGGCTATTTACTTATATACAAGTTTTGGGAATTTTAATCATTCACTTGCTTTCAAAAAAATAAAGAAGAATATGTATAGTATGAAATTAGTTTATTATACATGAATTATTGAAGAGTATTACTCATTTTCATTAAATAATATTAATTGTTTTCAATAAAGAGTATTACTCTTCAGTGAAGACAACTAATACTCTTCAGTGAAGACAATTAATACCCTTCATTGAAAACAATTAATACTCTTTAGTGAAAAAGACTAATAACCTTCAATGGTTTATGTATAAATCATTTTCACTCTATACTTTGTCAATAAAGAGATAGAGACAAAATATACTGTAAGGTGTAAACCAATTTTATCTTAAAATTTATTTCACTACAAGGAAATAAAAAATTGCCTATGGAGTTTTCCAACAAAAAATTTCCGTAGTAGATTGTTTACGACTTGCCTACAAAACTTTCTAATCATGTAGGTACCTTAAACAATTTGTCTATATACAAAAATTTACTTCGAACAATTTGTGTACAAAAATTTTGCAGGCAAATTTCTATATAGATAGATAACGAAAATGATTATATAATTAGAAAATTTTGTAGGCAATTATCACTACAAATTTTTTTGTTGGAAATTTCATAGTCATATTAACAATTTCTGCATATAATCTTATGTTTTCTTTTAGTATTTGCATTTGCGTGTATTTTTTAATATATTAATTGTTTAATTAGAATGTATTAGTTTAATAGTAATACTATATAATAAAAAATATCAGTATTACTTTGAATTGTAAGGTAAAACTAATTTATAATACACTTACTTTAGGATAAATAATTGAATATTGTAACCCTAATCTTGTCAAGATGATTTGAAAAAGTATATCTAAGTTAATGCATTCATCACGACGGTAAAGGTGGTGACACTAGTTTCCCACCAGATATCTCGGATACCTTAATAGAAAAATAATTAGTAACGGATAAATGTTGTTCTATAGACAAAAAAATTCACAATATTATATAAAGTAATAAATTCAGTAAAAAGTTAAAGTCTAAATAATTTTCAAAACAACTCCAAGTATTTCTCTATGGGAAATATATTGATAGTACTGCATAAAAATAAATAAAGAATTGTCTACGAAATTTTCAACAATGTTTACGATTTACCTACTAAATTATTTAATTATATAGACATTTTCATTCTCCACTTAAAAACAATTATGTAGACAAATTTTTATAGGTAAATTTTGTAGATAAATAATTTGTAGGTAAGTATTTACCTAGAAATTTCATTTTGTAGACAAAATGAATTTCTAACCAAATTGTTACATGATAAAAAAAAAAAAAATTGTAGGAAATTCACACTATAACTTTTGTTGGAAAATTTTATGAGCACTTCAAATTTCATAGGCAGTTCTATATTTTTTTGCAGCGTGAATCTTATAATAAAATAACTAGAATATGTTGTGCTACAATAACTGGAAATCATGCAATATAAGTAAACCATGCATACAGTAATTTTGGGCTCAACGAAAATAATGTGTTTCGTAAAGCTTGAAGCTCACCTATTGCTCGTTTTTTTTTTTATAAAACCTCTTAATTAATGTGGAAAAGGGACAGAGGGGCTTTATTTGCAGTTTTTAACAAGTTAGGCATGGAAATTTGTAAGAAACAATGATATTAATTTCTCAATACCTCTTCTTTATCCAAACGAAATCATTTTTATGGCTTTAAGAGTTGGAAGTTTTGAGCCACAAGTTTGGATGAGCAAATCTCTTGTTTCGTTGTACTATTAATTGCTTTGGTCCATACGAACCAAATTCTAAGTTGATTGCCTCTTCATGTTCAGGTTTTCAAGAGCTAATTATAAGTCAAAATTGACTTCTCATGTGCTTGTAAGGACACTCCTTCTCTTTTCTCTCTACTCCACTTCTCATTTTGCCCTCTTTCTCATATTTTCCCTTTGTTGTGTAGCACACAACACAATTATCTTTATAGCAAATGTAAGTCCATTGTAAGAATGAATGTGATGCCAAATTGAATAGATGCTTTATGCTTTTATTAATTCCATTTCCGTACCCAAATGAACATTATAAACTTGGCCTCTTCTACTAAACGTACACACGTCATTTTCTATTTTAATTTTTTATTATACCACTGTTGAAATTACTATATATAGCTCGTGATTAGGGTGATTCAGTACCATTTAATATCAAAATTTTGGTATATTGTTTCATATCCAAATTATTTATGTAGAAATTAGTATGTATTTAATTACTGTTATCATATCACAAAATTTCAATATACGTTTTGATATTTTTTAATTTGATAAGTACATAATACCAAAATTTTCTATATTTAGAGTTTAGGGTAAAAGTGATACATTCATTTAAATTAATTAGGAGAATATATTAGGTAAATGATAGTATTTATAGTAAAACTAGGGTGCACCCCCGCGAATTTCGCGGTCTGAAACTTTTTACAGTTTTAAATTGTATTTTGCAGTTAGAATTTTATTAAAAAAAGTTTGTATTACAATCTGTTATTCATGGTAAAATATTACATGGTGGCAATATTTTTTGGGAATCATATGATATCTTAGTGACAATATCTTTTCCAAAATATTTTAATTCTCTCCTACAAATTTCACATCTATCAATATTTTGCAAAAATAAATTCCAAAAATATCTTAGAAAAGAAATCGTTCAACTGTGAAACAAAATTTACTTGCATTAATTTAATGTTTAAAATAATATTTCATATTATACGTAAATATTTTGTTTACATTGATTAAAATATATTCATAATTACTGTACTTTAGAGTAAGACATTTCTTAAAATTTTAATACTTAAATTCATTCCACATATTTTTAAAGTTCTTTTTGGTCAACACTGTAAGTTTTTAACCATGAAATTTATTCCACATAATTTTTTAGAAATATACATTAATTATATAACAGTCTTTTACTTATTTATCATTTGCAATACTATTTTAATATTTTCATGTTAAAACATTATAAAAGAGAAATTGAAATCCTAGTCTAGAAAAGAACATATGTATTTTACATTTTAATGGTTTATTTTGGCGGTAAAATTTTATCCAAAAATAAACTTTTGTATTACAATCTATTATTGAAGGCAAGATATTATATTTGGTGACATTTTTTTTTTTGGTATCATACACTATTTCGGTAACAATATCTTTTCTTAAATATTTTAATTTTCTCCTACAAATTTCACATCTATCATATTTTGCAAAAATAACTTCCAAAAATATATAAGCAAAGAAATCGTTCAACTGTGAAAAAAGATATGTTTGCATTAGTATAATATTTAAAATTATATTTCATATTTTACATAATTTTTTTTTTATTGAAGGCAAGATATTATTATCATACACTATTTCGGTGACAATATATTTTCTGAAATATTTCAACTTTGTTCAACCGTGAAAAAAAAAACTTGCTTGCATTAATATAATATTTAAAATATTATTTCATATTATTCGTAAATGTTTTATTTCCATTAGTAAATCAATTTTTTTTTGTCATCACTATCATTACTAATCCATAAAAAAATTATTCCACATATTTTAAGAAAAAACATATACATTAATTATATAAGATTTAACAATCTTTTACTTATTTATCAATTACAATACTCTTTTAATATTTGTATGTTGAAAAATATTAAAAAAAATATCAAAATCCTAGTCCATAAAAGAATATCTATATTTTGCAATTTAATAATCTATTTTGACCGTATAATTTTATCCAAAAATAAAATTTTCTATTACAATCTATTATGGAAGGAAATATATTTTATTTGGTTGCAAGATTTTTTTAGTATCATACACTATTTCGGTGAAAATATCTTTTCCAAAATATTTCGAATTCTCTCCTACAAATTTCACATATATCAATATGTTGCAAAAAATAAATCCTAAAAACAAAACATCCAACAATGAAAAAAATAATTGCTTGCATTAATTTATTGTTTAAAAGAATATTTCATATTATACATATATATTTTGTTTACATTGATTGAATTTTATTTAGATTTATAGTATACTATAGAGAATAACAACTCTAAATTTTACAAATAATTAATTCCTAAAAAAACTAAAAAAAAATCTTCATCCGTCGATTTCCAAATTATCCTGATACACAGGGGTCGTGAGACCCTTTTTGTTACAGTGATGCTCCGGGGTTGGATCGTCATACCAAATATTTATTCATATTTATGCAAGAAAAAAAATGACGATTCAATTAGATTAAAATAAAATTGATCTCTTACCCGATGTGGTGGTTTGCGGTATTCCGATGCGGTTCAAGGCCGCGGTGGTCCGAGGAAAAAAATCCACGTGGAGGCGGCAGTTCGTGAATAACCTGAGAGAAGAGAGACGACAATGTTAGAGAAGAAGAGAAGAGAAAAAAAAAACAATATTATACCTATAAAGAAAAATCAAACAATGAATGAGAAAATAAAGAGAACTGAAGATGATTAGGGTTGTAAATCAGAATGAAAACTAAAGTGAGATTTGACATTTATAGAAAATGAAAAATGAAATGTACGGTTGAGATTAAAAGTATAAAATATATGGTGTAGATTAAGTCTTAATATGATTTAAAATATACCTAAAATAACTTTTAAGGAGAATGCAGGATTTCGAAATAATTGATTTGAGAGGTGTCACATTATTTTAGAAGAAATGTGGTGCTGACACATCATCTTGGAGAGGTTTGGAAATATAGTATAATAAGATTTATTTAAAGGGTATTAATAAATATTACAGAAGGTATATGGTTTGTACATTAAATTATTACTATTTGTCTAAAATTGTCTGTCATGCTCATAAATGAGTTTTCAACATTTACCTTTTTTTTGTCTTACCTTCAATATAAGTACATGAATATTTCTTTTAATTTTCATAATTTTTAGTTGTAAGATTTGAATGTGACCTCACATAAATATCTTACTTTTATACTTTTTATATTTTTGGTGCATGGATCACGATGTCAATTCTCTTTTTTCTCCTTTGGAAAAAAATATATATTTAGACCGAAGAATTTGATTTGAGTAGAATTCCGAGTAAAATTCTCCTTTATACTTTCCATCCTCCAAATTATTTTTCCAGACCCAACCTAAAATTATTCAGTTGATTTAAGACATGAGGTTCCAAAAAATTACATCTAAGTTTAGCCCACTGTACAGCTACCGTACGGTATATTTTAAGAACATTATTTTACAACATTATTATTCAAAAGTAAACTTATTTTTATAGTTATATATTAAAACAATAGAACTTAATTTAATGTGTATTGCCAACGACTACTAAGCATGGCGTTTATTGTCAAGTGTAGATTCCCTTGCATCTTATGAGCTATGTTCCATGCATTTGTCTTCTAATGACGCAATCGAGCTTTTTAATTAATTAAGAAACATTCGTCAATCAACTGTGAATAATTAATTAAAATAACAAGATAGATTTTATAAATAAAACCAATCATTAGTACTTATCATCATCTTTGCCAAAATAATAAATTACCTGCAACTTTTACCTGAGAAGATAATTATTTTATACCATGATGATAAAAGCCGTATTCTACATTTAATGTTGTAGAATGAAATAAAACAAACTGAATGGCAAAGTCTCATATGCACCAAGTGGACAGTACACTCACTCAACAGTTGATACTGTATACACTAAAAAGTTACTCTCAATTAAACTGAAAAGTTACTCTCAATTACACTGAAAAGTTTACATTGAAAACTGATTTTCAGTGTAAACTTTTCCGTGTAATTGAGACTAACTTTTCAGTGTAATTGAGAGTAACTTTTTAGTGTATACAGTATCAACTATTGAGTGAGTGCATCATATACCAAATGCACAAGAGACTTACTCAACTGAAATATATGAGTGAAAAAACTAATATTGACCACTAAAATCTTTTAATAAAATAATTAATAACATTATTTGTATGATATAACATCATAACTCGTGCATAGAAATATTTGTCACAAACAACATTGTTCTAACAAACTATCATGAGAAATGACGCGAAGAATTAGCAATAGTACTTAAAAGTTGTAGAATGAATACAATGAGACATCTATATTTCATTTCATTTCATGATTTATTTATTAATTCCAAAAATAAAAATAAAAAAATGGCACGCATATACAAAATGTATGTAGATCTTACTGTTTGCATTTTCACTTATCTTGTCACTATTTTTATCTCTTCCTTCAACGAAAATATAAAAGATCCATATACATCCATGTACAGATCATTATTTGTGCATTTAGTTTGAGAAAATCTATTGTGCATTTGGTGTAAGGTGAACTCATTCAATAATTGAGATTTTTTATATTGAAAAGTATAGGTTTGTCATATTGAAAACTATGGCTAATAAAATCTCTAAAAAAAAAAAAATTTCAATATAATTTATACTTCAAAAGATCTTCTATATTTTAATAAAATTGCACTATTGTAATTTTCTAGTATTTATTTACTACAAATGTATAGTTGCACTATCTTAATTTTCTATTTTTATATATATATAGATGGTGGTAATATTTTTACAAGTTTTTAACATTTTTAAAATTAAAGTAGTATACTAGTCTGTAGAAAAAAAAAAATCTTTTATAAATTTAGAGAGAACCACATAAAGAGTATTATTACATTAAAGTGGATGACAACAGTCGAAACTTGAAAGGCCGAAGACCTGACAAATTACTAATGTTACTCCATAATCTTCGGGGGGGTGGGAGAATCCCAGTACGTCTACAATGACTTATTCGTAATTGGACTCATAATCGTCCAACTTACACTTCAAGTTTGGGAAAAAATTACAAATGATCCCGTAACTTTGCTTAAATCCATAAATAGTCTTGTAAATTTTTATTTTATTAATTTTAATCCTTTTGATATCAATTTTGGTCATTTTTACCGGGAAAATTTAAATTTGGCCGAAAAAGTTACCGAAAATTTATTGTAGCTTATATAATGAACCAAAAAAAAGTATCAAAATGACGAGCTCAACGAGAAGAGAATAGTATATGTGTTGACCCAAATATTACAGTAAATTACTCAAAAATTAGCTATGAGAATAGACGAAATTCCCGATTTTGAAACCTCAATTCTTGGGGTTACTGTACTCGAAATATGAAATTAATTGAGGGGTTTTCTTCTTGGATACAAGACGGTTCAAATGATATTAGCGATGAACCTCAACGTGATCAAAATGAAAAATTAGGTCAACTTTCCGGTGAAATTTTAAATTTTCCGGTAAAAATGACCAAAATTGATACTAGAAGGACCAAAATTAATAAATAAAAATTTACAGGACTTTTTATGGATTTGGACAAAGTTATAGGACCATTTGTGATTTTTTTCTCCTTCAAGTTTAATAAAGAATTAAAACAAAAAATCACCAACTTGTATACTCCGTTACTTTAGTTCCACGACACACATTGCGAGAATTTTTTTTAGCACACAATTTTCTTTTAAAAAAATAGTAATTAATTAGTAGAGTTTAATGAAGAATTCTTTTTTTTTTCTTTTTTTTTTTTCTGTGCAAAGTGTTGTGAAATATTCAAATTTCAAACAAGGAAAATATGCAATATGCTATGAGACGGAGGAAGTATATAATTGGATCGGTGTACTTGCCATATTTCAATTATATTAATTTTATATATTTCAATTATATTAATCCTCGTATTTAATTTTATATTTTTAATTAAATTTAACCGGTACATTTCAATTTAGACAAAGTATAGAGTGAAAATGGTTTATACATAAATCACTGAAGGGTATTAGTTGTTTTGATTGAAGAGTATTAGTTGTATTAACTGAAGAGTATTATTGATTTACACTAAAGATTCTTAGTTGTTCAGTGAAAATGAACTAAGACTCTTCAGTGTAAACCAGTAATACTCTTCAGTAAAAACAACTAATACTCTTCAATGAAAACAACTAATACTTTTCAGTGATTCATATATAAACCAATTTCACTCTATACATACTCTTCAATTTATGCGTTTCAAGTGAGTGACACATAAAATAATGGCTCTAAATTTTACATTTTCTTGGGATTGATTTTTCTCTTCTTTATTTCAACGTTTTTTGAAGCCTTTATTGGGAAAACAGATAACTGAACTGAGCGGTCAACAAAATTTGTCTATAAAAGCAGAAGGAGATTCATTGTTACCACTACTTGGAACCACCTCTTCACTCACTCTATCCCTTTCTCTCGTGATTTACGTACTCTTTTCTGCTCATTTTCTTGGCTTTTGGGATCATCTTTCCTTCAAATTTAATCCGTGAATTGTTCGAGTTAAGCCTCTCGAAAATCCCGTGTCCCTTTTGGCTTCTCTTTCTTGTTCTGAGGGTAGGAAATCGGTGAAGAGGAAGGGAAAAAAAGGGGCCTGTTTCTTCATTGAGAGGCTATATATTGGTAGAGAGAGAGAAAGATGAGTAAGAAGCTAGAGAAAATGGCATCTATTGATGCCCAGTTAAGGCTTTTAGCTCCTGGGAAAGTTTCTGAAGATGATAAGCTAGTGGAGTATGATGCCCTGCTCTTGGATCGTTTTCTTGACATTCTACAGGACTTGCATGGGGAGGAAATCAGAGAAACGGTAACAAGTTTTGATTTTTTTGCAACTTTTTGGGCTTCTTTTTTGTTCCTCATTGTGGGTTTTGGCCTAGATTTGTTGTTTGGAAAGTATATTGTTGGTCCTTTTCTGCTGCTACTTTCATCTTGATATTACATTTGGATGAATGTTTTGAGAATTTGTGTTGTATATCATGTTGGATGGGAATTTGGAGTTTTAGCTTTGAGTAATTGTCTTCCTTTTTGGTCTAAATTTGGAGCATTTTGAAACAAAATTGGTGTCCCTTTATATTGATCTATGGAGATCTATGTACTTAAATAGTAAGACTTGTGAATTTGATAATTTTGTACTTTCATCTTGACATAAACATTTGTAGCTTTTTGCTGATTTACATGTATACTACTAATTCTGGGGTTCTGTTAATTCAATGTCTAAGAAAATGATATCAGCTAATTGAGTAATTATAGCAACACTTTTGCTATATACTCATTGCAATCTTAGTGTTAGTAGATGATGATGGGGATGAAGTTGTAATTTGATTTTGTGTTAGGTTCAAGATTGTTACGAGTTATCTGCAGAGTATGAAGGGAAACGCGATACCCAGAAACTGGAAGAGCTTGGGAAAGTTCTCACTAGTTTGGATGCTGGGGACTCTATCGTGGTCGCCAAATCTTTCTCCAACATGCTTAACTTAGCCAACCTTGCAGAAGAAGTCCAAATTGCATACAGACGAAGGAACAAGTTAAAGAAGAACGACTTTTCGGATGAGGCTTCTGCAACCACTGAATCCAACATTGAGGAGACCCTAAAGAGGCTGGTGGGGGAACTGAACAAGTCCCCGCAAGAAGTTTTTGATGCTTTGAAGAATCAAACCGTAGACTTAGTACTAACCGCTCATCCTACTCAGTCTGTTCGTCGATCTTTGCTCCAAAAACATGCCAGGTTTGTCATACCAACTCATTACAATATCAATGCGACAATGTTGTTTGTTAACAAAAGATGATTTGATTCAGTAGACATCTTTTGCAGAATTCGTGAGTGTTTGACTCAGCTAAATGCAAAGGATATCACCCCTGATGATAAGCAGGAGCTTGACGAGGCATTACAAAGAGAGGTATTTTGTTAATTACTTTAGGCTTGTATTATGAAATTTCTGACTGGAATTGGGACCATAAATGTTCATTCCTATCAGATTTATTGATTGTATTTCAGGCCACTCTGATAATGTCCATCATTTTGACAATGAAAATAAACTCCAGTTATAAACCTTTTCTGCTAATTTATTTAGGAATTGTCGATTATCTGATAACTATGGTATCTGGTTTGTTCAGATACAAGCTGCATTTCGTACAGATGAAATCAGGAGAAACCCTCCAACTCCTCAAGATGAGATGAGAGCTGGAATGAGTTACTTCCATGAGACCATATGGAAGGGAGTGCCTAAATTCTTACGGCGTGTTGATACAGCGTTGAAGAACATTGGAATAAACGAGCGTGTTCCGTACAATGCCCCTCTTATCCAATTCTCTTCCTGGATGGGTGGGGATCGTGACGGTATAGTCCTTTGTATTAAACTTATAACGGGATTTCTCTCATAAGCTATTTCAATAGTTATGTATATAGGATTAATTGACAGATTCAATTTTCAAAATCGTAGAAGTTGAATCTAAGATGTATCGTTTATGGTTCCAGGCAATCCTAGGGTGACTCCTGAAGTCACAAGAGATGTATGCTTACTAGCTAGGATGATGGCTGCTAACATGTACTTCTCACAGATAGAGGATCTCATGTTTGAGGTTAGACATCATATTGTTTTGTTGACTAGATGATTTCAGCTTAACTTTATAACGGTCTACTAAATCCTGACAAAATGATATCGTGTCTGCTAGATTTCAATGTGGCGTTGCACCGATGAACTTCGTGTATGTGCAGAGGAACTTCACAAGTCTTCGAAAAGAGTTGCTAAACAATACATTGGTATGTTAGGGACCAAATATTGTATTTTATATGCTTAAGGAAATGTCGAAAGATTATTTTTGTTGATGACTCCTTTTGCAACTCCCAGAATTCTGGAAGCAAGTTCCTGCAAGCGAGCCTTATCGTGTTATTCTTGGAGGCGTGAGGGACAAGCTTTATCATACGCGTGAACGTGCCCGTCAGATACTAACGAATGGAGTTTCCGATATTGCTGAGGAGTTAACTTTCGCCAATGTTGAAGAGGTAACTCAGTTTTATCATACAACTAATGACCAAAATATAAGTAAAAGTTAGTTTTGTGCTTAACTATCAGGCAATGGTGTTCAGATTCTGGTTTTTAAAAATCATATATGATGGTTTTGTTTTCAGTTTCTAGAGCCTCTTGAGCTGTGTTATAGATCGCTTTGTGCATGTGGTGATCGACCAATTGCTGATGGTAGCCTTCTCGATTTTCTAAGACAAGTTTCCACATTTGGACTGTCTCTTGTTAGACTTGATATCCGGCAAGAGTCAGACAGGCACACCGATGTTCTAGATGCGATCACACAGTACCTAGAAATCGGGTCTTACAAGGAATGGGATGAGGAACGTCGACAGGATTGGCTTTTATCTCAACTTAGTGGCAAGCGCCCACTTTTCGGGCCTGATCTTCCTAAAACAGAGGAAATTGCCGATGTTTTGGACACATTTCATGTCCTTTCTGAACTCCCGCCTGATTCATTCGGGGCCTACATAATTTCAATGGCGACTGCCCCGTCTGATGTGCTGGCAGTTGAGCTTTTGCAACGAGAATGCCATGTGAAAACCCCTCTGAGAGTAGTTCCATTGTTTGAAAAGCTTGCTGATCTGGAGAATGCTCCAGCTGCTGTGGCTCGTCTGTTTTCTATAGATTGGTATCGTAACAGAATTAACGGTAAACAAGAAGTGATGATCGGGTACTCGGATTCAGGGAAGGACGCGGGGCGTCTTTCTGCAGCATGGCAGTTATACAAGGCTCAAGAAGAACTAATACATGTGGCAAAAGAATATGGAGTGAAGCTTACGATGTTTCATGGGCGAGGAGGGACAGTTGGAAGAGGAGGCGGGCCGACCCATCTTGCCATTTTGTCTCAGCCACCGGATACTATCCATGGTTCGCTCCGTGTGACTGTTCAAGGAGAAGTGATCGAACAGTCGTTTGGAGAGGAGCATTTGTGCTTCAGAACACTCCAACGTTTCACTGCTGCTACACTCGAGCATGGAATGCACCCTCCCGTTGCACCCAAGCCCGAATGGCGCTCACTCATGGACGAGATGGCTGTCGTGGCCACTGAAGAGTATCGCTCCGTTGTTTTCAAAGAGCCTCGCTTCGTTGAATACTTTCGACTTGTAAGTATTTTTTGCACTTTAAGCTATAACTTCCACCTAACTTTGACTAAAGTTTGACTCATTGAGAAAAAAAAAAAAACTGAGGGGGCGCTTGGTTAACGACTCTTCAATGTTAATGGGAATGAGATTGAAAATTAGTGTAATTAGCATGGTTCATGAGAACAAAATCACTACCTCTCCTCCTAAATAAGGTAATCACTATTTCATTTTGATTACCCTATTCTCTTGCTACAATCCTCCTCCTCAATCATTCCCCCATTCCTCCACCAACAACCATTTGTTGTCAACTTCTATTCCAAAATTGGGGCATGACACTAGCAATGGTGTCAACATTGGAACACTTTTCCCCTAACATATCATTTTTCCTTATGAGGGCATAGATGGAAATAAATTTTCATTCCCATTGCCATTGAAGAATTGCTAACCAAGCGCCCCCTGAAATATATAATGAGAAGTATTAGTTCATACGAGGAAAGTAGACTGAACACTATTAGTACTTTCTCAATATTCAACTAACATTGTTTTGCTGATACTTTTCATCACATGTATGTACTATACTTTTCGACCAATTTTTTCTATCAACTTGGTTGAATATTTTTTATCACAATTTAGTCAAAATTGCACCAGTTACACGGTGCAACTTGTGCGCCGAAATGTTACTCCACATTTTTTTTTATAAACTTGTACGTGTGGTATTTGACTTTTGTGGTTGGTTTGCTTAGGCGACGCCTGAACTGGAGTATGGTCGGATGAACATAGGGAGTCGTCCGGCTAAAAGAAAACCGAGCGGTGGCATAGAATCACTGCGTGCAATCCCATGGATATTTGCATGGACACAGACAAGATTCCATCTTCCAGTTTGGCTTGGTTTCGGAGCTGCAATCAAACATGTCATCGAGAAGGACATAAGAAACTTGCAAATGCTCAAAGATATGTACAATGCATGGCCTTTCTTTAGAGTCACCATTGACTTGATTGAAATGGTGTTCGCCAAGGGCGATCCAGGAATCGCTACTCTGTACGACAAAGTTCTCGTCTCCGAAGATTTGTGGCCATTCGGACAGCAGTTGCGCGCCAACTACGACACCACTCAGAAACTCATCCTTCAGGTTTGGTCACCCCCTTCCTTAATAATATATTCTTGATTGGTTTATGACTATTATCAATATTGTTATTTTTAGGTTGCTGGACATAAGGGACTCCTTGAAGGGGATCCGTACTTGAGGCAGAGGCTTACGCTTCGGGACCCATACATCACGGTGCTTAACGTGTGCCAAATCTATACGTTGAAGCGCATTCGTGATCCTACGTACAGGGTGGACGTGGGGCCGCATCTGTCGAAGGAGATCATGGAAATGGACACGAATAAACCGGCTGATGAACTGGTGAAGCTTAACCCCACCAGTGACTATGCTCCGGGGATGGAAGACACCCTTATTCTCACCATGAAGGGTGTGGCTGCTGGTTTGCAGAACACTGGTTAAACCCTCTCCCAATTCTTCCCACTTTTGTGTATGTGTTTATGTATCTCCCTTCCAAATCTTGGTGGAATCAAATAAAAGATATTGTGATGTTTTTAGTATTTCATCTTCAGTCTCTATTGTGATGTATTGTGATCACAAGGATTGTTTGATTTGAGAGAAACTGAACGTATTTACTAAATATTTTTCACAACAAAGAGTATTTCAGCATTTAACTCCATTTCATTACATTCTTGGTGATCAAATCAAGTCATTCGCGAACGATCGTCAACATAAACAAACTCACTCAAATTCAATAACGATTCAATAGCTCGAGGATAGGCTTATGAGTTGACTCGTATAAATTATAATATATAGTTTGAATTTAATTTATATATCTTACACTTATATCTAAAAAATATGCAATTAGCTTATTTAATTAAATATATATGTGACTATTAGAAACATATAATTTTTTTGATTAATCGATAAACGGTCCAATTTAAGATTGATATTAGCAAGTTTGTTCAGGGTCGGATTAAATTTAAAAAAAAAAAAAGTGTATATTCAATAATTAAGCTGGAATTCCATTTAATAATAAACAAATCAAGCTCAAATACTTTAAAATTTGAATCGGTTCAATTACTTGTCTCATTGTGAATATATACAAAAAAGAGACAGATTGCCATGTTTCATTCTGGATCTTCAGGTTTATATAATATTATTTCATCTCGTGTTATATTTCACCCGTGCACATCGTGCGTACAAAGATACCATCCACAAACATGGGCAAGCAATACATAAGATAAAATACTACTACAAAATAGATTAACCAAAACCTTTCCCAATCTAGACAAGATAAAATGGGATAGTTGTAAGGAGAGGATTTCTCTTCATACTCGAGAAACCATGTGAACGTATACAATGATACAAATATACATGTATAATCTTTCCATCACTATCAATACTACTCTTGTGTTTTTCCAGTAGCTGCATTCAGACCCTCCTCGATAGCTTGGGTGAAAGTGGCAATCTTGTACGTGAAGAAACCCACGAGCATTGGAATTAAATCGAGGTGAATGAATCCGTGTTCTGGAACTAAAATCCTGTGGATGAAACCGTTCAAGTGAGACACAGTATTTACAGCCACAATAGCGCATTGGACGTGCTTTGAATAAAGTCTTACCCATTCCATCGATTATACACCAGCACCAACACAACAGGAACCAATAGCCTTGGCTGTCCAATCGCTCCCCTGCAAACAACTTCGAGTAAGTCACTTGAACTGAGTAAAAACTAGCAATTTGGCATCGTAGATTTATAAGACATTAATATATATAATCAAACACGATTTAGTACCAAGTAAATGAAGGCAACATGAGATGAAATTTATATCCCTTCCCAAATGCTTTATCAGTTCGTAGCCTTTTTCATAATTTCAAGTGCATACAATAAATCATGGAATTTATGTTCGGTCTAAAACTGAATATATGATTTCATTTGCCAAATGGAATTATATCTCAGAGTCAAAAATATTAGGGGCGCTTGGTTCAAATTCTTCAATGAGAATGATAATGAGAATCATCGAATAGTGAATTACAATGGGAATGATGGTTACATTGTTAGTGTAATTTTCTAATCCTGAAATTAGTTGAGACAAAAATGATAGTTGAGAAATAGTACAATGATTGAGGAGAAATAATTGTCGAAGGGGAGGTAGTTAATCGAAATGGGGTAATGATGAACTTGTTTTTAGCCTTATTACCTCGTACAGAGTATGATGAAGGTGAATTACCAAGCGCCCCAGGTTCATTACTTTCTTTAATTGCAATAGTAAGAATACTAGTTGGATAAGCATTAAGGTGGGTACACTATCTACTTATTCAGCAAAACTAAAGTTAAATTTGTCAGGATTGAATATTATCTGACATATGCACTCCACCACATAAGGAGAGCTCTAACATTCAATCAATATAAGCTGCCCAAAGTTAACCACAGGACCACAAAATTACAGAAACTCAACAAGGACTTTACTTATTGCAGATATAAAATTCTTTCATGTATTTAGGATATACATTCTGCTAAAATAGTAGTAAATAACATAATGGAACGAAGCATCACAATGCAGAAACAACTACAAAATCAACTTAACATACAGATTATAGGTCATCTTTAAAAAAAAAAAATGAATGCTAAGGAAAATGGGGAAGGAAAACGTACTTGATGAGTCCTCTTGCTCCATCTGCCATGGCATCAATACTGTTCCCAAGCATTCGCATGTATGCAAAAGAACCAAGCAAGCCAATACCATAGCTGAATGACCCATAGTAAAGTGATTACATATTGTTAGTTTTTCATTAGTCAAACACAGGGAATAAAACATTTATATAATATTAACCAGGTGGCTTAGCCCACCTGGCCACGGGGTTCCTCACTCTAGTGAGTGACCTGGGTTCGATTCCCTTTGGGAACGAATTGGGAGGGAGTTATAAGGTAGGCCCAGAGATTTCTGGGAGTGTATGGAGACTTGGTGAACTAATCTAACTACTAACAACTAACATTTACCGATAAAAAAAAAAACATTTATATAATATTATACACCACTGGTCCGTGCTCTTACTACATCAGACACAGCCTTATTAAAAAAATAATAATAATAAAACACGCCTAGTTGCAAACTTGCAAAAGCAATAGCCCCTGATGCAACAGATTCATATGATGAAAACCAAAAATATGCATCATCGATAAATTTATGAAAGACACACAAGCAGTAACTTTAGGCACCTTGCTGTAATTTCTGGAGTATATGTAAAGTAGGCTGAAACCAGCCCAACGCCACCAAGTCCAATCGTAAGTACTTGCAATTTGTTCTTCAACTAAAGAAGAAAGATAATTCACAGGGTGAAATTCGAGCATTGCCAACCTGATACAATGAGGATATACAAGAAGAGCAACATTTTTATCGATGAATACCTTAAAATACTGTTCCCTCGATTGAGCAGCCAAAACTACAGGATCCCCCTTGGGACGCCGAGCTTCCCGAAACATGACATCCTTTAGGGCAAGAAAAAGATAAAATGATATAAACATTACTGAACAATATTGTAGACACTCTACTTCAAAATCAGACAACTCTCCAGAGTATAGGACTTTTATCCGTAGTTACTCTAATCTATGGAGACTTAGATGACATACGCTGCCTCCAGTTGCAGCCTTTGTAGCTCTCTCCCACTTCTCTTGCTCACGGCGTGTTGGGGCTGGTCTCCATCTTACACCAGTCACCATAGGAGTCTGAACATTATTTTACTACGATTAGTATGCATAAGATCAGAAGACATATAAGCAAAGGGATCTAATGGTCAAAATTTATACTTGTTCCTCCACTTGTGGTTCCACTGCTGACGCTGAAGGTGCTGTAAGTTCTTTACTCAAGTCAACTTCCAAACTGAATACTCAAAGAGTGGAATCATTTATCAGACTGGATACCCTCTACATTTCCCTTGTGTTAATTTTGGAGAGAAAGCTGAAATAGGTGAAAATGGAAAAAGTGGAATTTTTCCAATTTCAGTAACTTTGTGTCTTCCTCTCTCCCAAAATCACAAGAAGATCATGGACTGGAAATGTAGAGGAACCGCGTTGAATCTTTTAAGGTGCAAAAGTGAAGCAGTTAGCCTAAAAAAATGATAAAATTAGAAAAAGTTAATTTACATACTTGTCCAAGCTCATGACTCTATTCAAGCTAAGAAATCCAGAAGGTTCCTCCTATAAAGAGAAAATGTTCAAATATCATTAATCATCAACTTAATAAATGCACCATAGAAATTGAATCTACAGGATTGTTTTGCAGCAAAATCTGCACAATCAGCTTTAGAACAGATTACCAAATGACAAAAGCAGCACCCATTAATGAATTATCCAAAAAAAAAAAAAAAAAACCAGAAGTTCACCAACAAGAGATGCGAAATATGAGTAAGAGATGACAATGGCGGAGCAATAGTTAAGCCAACAGAAGATTTCCAAAGTAGAACAATCCAATTCCCAAGTAAAACAGTTGCAACCCCAGGAATCACTAGAATTGTGCATTAATCTAGCATCCAACCAACAAAATATACAACATTAACAGCAATTAAATAAACAAAAAGCGGAAAATGAACCTTGGTAGTAGGTTGAGAGACATCATCAGCAGGGTCTTGAATATATTTTTTCATGCGATCCATGAAATCTCTATTCCACAAGTAGTCATCGGAGGCGAGAGGGTCCTTATCTCCACCCCAGTACTTTCTGAGCTTGGTGGTAGTGGGTGGGCCGCCGTAATCCCCGGGGGCCACCCCAGTAGACCATTTCAAAGGCTTCTTGTCCGGCAGTATAATCTTAGTCGGAGGCCTCGAGATTGCAGGTTGTGGTGGGGTGGAGTCTTGGGAGCTTGGGGTGGCAACGGAAGTCACCGAAAGGCAGTAGCAATTCACTGCCACCATTGTTCGTTCTTATTTGGGTGGAGGAATGGAGATTGGATTCGAGAATGGGGAAATATCTGAAAGAGGCTTCTCAATTGTGATTGTGAATGCCTTTTCCGGGAAAAATATTATAAATGGTCTTTCTAATTTATCCCATTATAAATTTGGTTTTTTATCTTTTTAATTTTATAAGAAAAGATCTTTTCGATGGATTTTTATTTTTTTTATCAGAAATTTACACGGTTAGAAATCCCTTATTTAATCCAAAACGAATGTGACATGGACTTTTATTTATTAACTTGTAACTGTCACGCGAGCACACCACCAAACCCCATATAAATTCCAAGCATAATTTTTTAAATTTCCATTTGAAATGACTTTTTTATACAATAAAAGGACTATAATTGAAAATTTAAAAAGATAAAAGATTACACTTGGACTCGGATAAAGTTATAAGATCATTTGTGATTTGCGAATCGAAAGAAAAATTGCAGGTATAATAAATAATTAAATTAAAACAAATTGTTTGAACATTTTTATAAACAAAAACATTTATAATTTGCAACATACTTAAATTCAATTTCAAATATACAAAAAGTGAAATTAAATTTTTAGTAATTGATAACTCTATAAAACACTAATGAATTCACTAATTTAAATTTCATACTTAAAAATGTATACTTGGAATTACACATTAAAAATATTTTTTAAACATTTATTATATATTTGCATGGTCTCTTATGGGAATTGAGACACGAAATTTGATATTATTTTTTAGGGGGCGTTACAACTAGGTTTACTTCTTAAGAATATATTAGACTTTAGTTTACCACTTTATACAAAATGCAACTACGTTCATTTTATAGTGGGCCACACCTTCCTTCGGCCTTGATACTGCCCAAAGCCAAAAAGGTCTCGCGCTTTCTTTCTTCTCATCGAGCCTTGCGCCGCTGCCAGCACCTTTCCCCTCCCCCTGTCTGCGAAAAGGTCCTAATTTGACAGCATTGGGATTTGACAGCCCCTTTCTCACGTCAATTGGGGTTTCTTTGGGTATACACTCAATCTTCCCCCAAAAGCCAAAACCCCATTCTGCATAATTAAAAAAAAAACGGAATGGAAAAAGTCATTTTTTCCTTAGCAATTCTTGTTCGTTGATTTTAGTGCGTGAAACAACCTCGTCGCCGCACCTCAGGAGAAGAACGTTCGAGAGATAAGGTTGAGGGTTACACTTAATCGTTTTCTCTATACTTTTCCTTTAAATTCAATTCTAATTTACTCATTTTGTGTATATGCATAGTTGTTATGGGTAGGGAACGACGAGGAACTGGGTATGCCCGTGGACTGAAGAGAAAGGGGAATGACGAAGATTCCCGGAGGATTGAGACTAGAGGTTTGTGTTACGCGCTATATTATGCTAAATATGATATTTTTTTGAATTTTTTAACAGTTGATATTCTAATTTATTTTTCCATATACCACACAATGGATTGATTGAGATTTTAGTTGGTATTAGGGTACGATTTTAGTTGGTTTATGAGATTTTTTACATACCACACGATAAATTTGGTTGATTAGGTAAAAAATAATGTGTTCAATTTTTTTTTTTTATCACAAGTCCCCCTTTTCTCTGTTCAATATCTTCGGGGGCCTGCACAAAATCATGGTTCTTGCTCGGTGTGTGTAGAGTGATCTAAGTTTGAATCTCGGATAATAATTATGTTCAAATAAATTGTTCATTTTTTAGGGGGGGGGGGGTGAGGGGTTTGGGTTTTTGTATGTAATAGAACTTCATTACTTGTTTTTGCATATATGTATTCCGGTTGGTTTCAGTAACTATTAGTCAGTATCTGTATTATGGAACCAATAAGAATGAATTTGCATTTTCTTCAAACTTCGAATGTTACCCTTGCTGATTTTTGGTGAAGACTCGAGCAAATAGAAGCAGAATCCTGCTTTCAAATTTTCATATCCTATACTTTTCTTTATGTCTGTTTCTAAAATAGCAAAACAAGCAATCAAATGGTTTATTGAATAATGCTACGTGTTGAATCATAATTGGTACTTCACTAGTTGGTTTGTCTAAATGGCATATTTTGCCTTCTGTGTTTTGCTACCAATAACTATACTGTTCAAAAATTGAGTGAGGTCACTCTCTTATTTTGGGGTGCAGGATCTACTAGCTCACGAAAAGGAAGGGAGATTAAAAGGACAAGAACTAGAGATGATTATTATGTGAGATACAATGAAAGCGGTTGTATAGAATATACCTCCCACCTAGCAATGGCGCATCTATCCTCACCTAATTATGTTTATTGACTAATAGGAAGTGATTACCCATTGGAGAAAAGGAGAAAAAGAGTGCGTGATGAACCTAGAAGGGGCAAATCTTCCATATCAAAATCTCATGGTAAAAAAATGCATCTTGTATCTTGGAAAAATGTAGTGAAGCTAACTTTTATATTTTATAACTATATTGTCTAACCTAATACATTAATGAAAAAATATTTTGTAGGCAAGAAGGGTGAGCGGGCCAAGGATGTTACTGAGGAAAGAAAGGAAAAGGATGGTGTGGCTCGGGGTGAAAAGCTGGGAACATCTCGTGGAAAAGATGCACCTGGGGTGAAGCCCGACAATCCGTTTGGTAAACTGATATTTTTTTTATTTATGTTACTTAAATAAGAAAAAGGATGATAGTTAGTAGCATTGTTTTCCTGTTTGTGTTGGTAGGTGGTGTAAAGGTGGAAAAAATGAGACTTATTACCGGTCTAACATGCGGACAACGGTAAAAGAGATAAATTCTCTTAATTTTACAGACAAGCACATAGAGGCACTGAAAATGACACCATTCTGGTTTCTATTTGAGTCCATTTATGTTGAGAAATTTGAGTCATTGCTAAAAAAATGTCAAAAGTATGAAGAGGATATTCAAAAGATAATGAGAACTTTTGATAGGAAAACTGAGGCTTTTGTAATTTGGGGGGGGGGGGGATTATATGAAATTAGAGGCATTAGACGTGGGACTTATATTTGGTATTACTGGGGGGAATAAAAAGGTAATTATGAAAACAGAGGGTCATCGCCATAAAAAATGGGTAAGGCGCTGTTTTAGACATCAAATTCGTAAACCAAATTCCTCATTTGTATTGTACAAGGCCCAAATACTAGATAGGCTCGAGGAGACTGTAGCCAGTGATGCTGAAAACAGTGTAGAAGACACTGCAAGATTGTTCATTTGTTATTTTTTGGCATCGTTCTTGGCCCCAAACCAGAATGGTTCTATTTCTTGTTCACTAACATATTGCTTGGAAGAGTTCACTGAGATATGCAGTTACGATTGGTGTGCTTTCATAGTGGATATGTTCAAAACGCAGCTAAAGACGAGTAAATCGATGAAGTCGAGAGGCTGCACAATATTGCTTTCGGTTAGAATTCAGCATCTATTATTTTAGTTTTAGCTAATACGCTTCATTCTTTTGAAAATAAATTAATATTTTTCAAATGCGGTTTTGGCTTTGTGAGCGTACCAAAATCTTGGATCCCGAGGGGGAGTTATTTCCGCGCTTTCTGAAATGGGATTTGCATGATGTCCACAATGAAATAGCAAGTGTGAGGCTGTCGGAGCTGGTGGATGTATGTGTTTAGACTTTTTTTTATTAGATGTTGGGGTATTGTGGTTGCTGATGTGATTCATTTTATTATTTAATAGGTTCATAGACCAATGCTCCGCACAACATCTGTTGAGAAAGAGAATGTGCAAAGTATTGCGTCTTTTAGGCAGCAAGCAATGGATAAGGATCGAGCACTGATGGTATATAAGCCCATAAAAAGTCCACGCGATAAATGTGGTGAGGATGATGTGGCAGTTGAGGAAGAAGAAGGGGAACCCATGGATGTTAATACTGGAGACTGTGGATTGGATGACATTGCTCTAGGAGACATGGAAATGTTTGATGATTGCTTGCGCACTCCAGAAGCACAGAAGGCCACTACAAAGGATCGTGTTCGCCTGAATTTGAGCACACCCAGTTTTAGTCTTGGCATGACGCAGTTGCCAGACTCAACTAGTGTTGCAAATCTGAAGATAAGTGCAGTCCTTTCTGAATTGAAAACTGAGCTAAAAGAGGTTGGTGGCGAAGATGAAGGAGATGTAATTTGTGATGGATACATCTCTATGGTTGATAATGACGGGGATGGATGTGGATCTCAACAAAAAGAAGTTAAAGTGGATGTGACTCGAGAGGTTGGGGTTTATGGGGAGAAGACAAAGGATGGGGATGGAAAATCAGCGTACCAAACTGTTTCTGAGGAGTTGATTCGAGTTCAGAAGGAGCTAGAGGCTGAAAGGATCAAAGGTATCGCGGATCTGAAATTGCAGGATGAGAAGATTCACGAGTTGCAGCTTCAAAACGAAGAATTAGAACAGAAACTGGGTGAAATTATGGTTCCAACAGCAACTCAAGTTTACTCGAATCCAGTCAACATAGCTTACATGGAGGCTATTGAACGAATACATATATTAGAGAAGGAGAAGGAAGACGTTGTTCGTGCTAACGAGTACATTAAGAGGCAGCTCGATGAGGCTGTTAAACGGATGGATATGGATGGCACGTGTGAAAAAACACCATGTGGGCAAGGTTTTAAAATTCAAGATTATCCAACACCACACAATCTAGAGAGGACATTGATGATGATTCCAGAAGGTGATGAGGAGGAGGATAAGATTGAAGCAGTTGATGAGAAGAAAACTCCTTGTGTGAAGGGTAAGAGGGTGGTAAGTTACCAATCGCCAAGAACTCTTGCGAAGCGGGTTAAGGGGAGAACATTGAACGATGATAGAAAGAGCGTTCAAATATCGCCACAGCTGCCAACCGAAGAGCTTGTCAAAAAACACGAAGAGGTGGTGCTCGTGGATGAAGAGGATATTGATCCCGACGAAGAAGACAAAGATGTTAACGAAAACTACAATTTCAAGTTTAACAAATCATGTATAGCAGTGAGGCGAACAGATTCTGATACCATTAGCGTTATTGAGTATCTTTTGCACACCGAAGGCAAGGGGTGAGTGCTCTTATATTTTTGTTATTATTGATTCTTGTCAATTGGGAAAATTTGTAAATAATTACATTTTATTTCTATTCGTAGGCGTGTTGTATGGAATGGCCAACGTTTGTTTTCTGTAGTGACGGTAGGAGCTATATTGGATATTCTTCATAACATAAGAATATCAGATCGGGTGAGAAAAAATACTAGAAACTTTGGCCAAATATATTTGATGAACATACTGTATATATAATGTGTGAATGTGGCAGGTTATTGATGCTTGGGCCGAAATTATGCATGGGGTTTATCGCGGTCACCATTCTTTGATAAAATACACTACTGTGTTCACAGCATCTTGTTGGGTAAAAAATATATCATATACATGTTTATTATTTGTTATACTTTAAGAGCTGAGCTATAAATCTAGCAACTCCATTTAGTTTTTTTTTTTTTGTCTCGCTGCAATTTATTGATATTATGTATGTTTCGCTTTATATAGACTCTGATTAAAGATGGGAGCACGAAGAACAAGAAAACTTTTAATTTATTAATAACAAAGGTTCTGGAAAACTGCTTGTGGTTCTGAGTGCAAGACGAGAGGTTTAGGTGATCACTGGACTCTCATGCGTCTTAACATGCATAAATTTGAATGGAAGTTCTATAATCCTATGCGACCAAAAGAGGGCAGAACAGATCCACACTTGAAGTCTTCATTGACGGTGGTGAGCCCTATTTTATTAGTCATTATATAGTTATATTATGCTAAAATCGGTTTAAATCACTTCTGCTAATAAGTTGAAAATTCGTCTATCCTTAGAGTTTTTAGCTCGTGAAATTGTATTTTGTTTGTTGTAAATTATGGATCATGGCATTGAAAAACAATAATTAACTTCTGTTAGTTGCTGGAAATGTACGGGATAATTATGCTGAAAATTAGTCATTAGGTATTGTTCTGAAAAATATTTACTCTAGTCATAGGATGGGAGTTTAATATATCATATTCCAACGGTTGCTCGACATGTTTTACTTGGAGAGTTGTAATGGCTAGTTGATGGGTTGTTGTGTGTACTACAATTCAACTTTGTTGATAGTTTTGTTGTGTGTACTACGCAGGTCATGGCCATCCAAACTTTGTTAATGGCTAGTTGATAGTTTTGTTGTGTGTACTACGCAGGTCAAGTATGTTGATCGAAAGTTGCGCGAGTTGTTCAAAAAAATAGGCCTACGCACACATTCTTGGAGAAGCCGTTGGTCGACCCGAAATCTGTAAATTGTATGCAACAGCCCGATGATTCAGTGGACTGTGGCATCGTGGTTTGTTACCTGATTGAAAAGATAATGACTGGGAAAAAGCCAATGAATGGTGTGTACTGTGAGACATCGGCAGGTGCTTATCGTGCAAAGATGGTTAAGTGGTTTGTGAACCCAGACAAAGTGCAGGTTTGAAGGTTGTGTAACTGCATTTTGGAATGGAGATTTGTGGATATGTAAATTGTTGGCAGGATTTAGAATGGTATTATTTTAACTTTATTTTAGGTATTTGGTCTGGAAATATTAGTTTAGTGAATATGTCAAACCGTAGTTTTTGCAAAACTTGATGTAGGACTATGTGGTCTCTAGTATAGCTTATGTGTGACATTCTGGTGAAAAAATCTTTTTTGGTGCACAAGTGAATGAAAAATGTATTTTTATAAATTCCAATTTCATTTTTGCATTTTAATTAAACATTGGGTATTGGTGCACATGTGTTAGGAGGCCCATTAATAATTCTAATCGGGGGTCCTACCCTTATATTGTATGATTCAAATTTTATGTTCAATGTTTTTTTTGTTCAAATTTTTTTGTTCAAGATGGTGGTATAACATCGATCGTTCTGAGGCTAACTTACATCGGCCCGTTAGATACAAACTAACATCGACCCATTAAATTAATGTTATAATTTAAGAAGGCCAATTTTATACCAACTTGTGGGCCTAAAAATTTGTGGGCAGTTATACCAATGATCTCATTGTAATTAGGAAGAGGCCCACACCATAAATTTGTGAAAATAAAGTTTAACTTACCCGTCAAATTGTTAATTCATATTTTATGTTCAATTTATTATTGAACGACATTTTTTGCCCAACTCAAAAATTATGGTATAGCATCAGCACTTTGGGAGGCCCATTAATAATTCTAATCATGGGTCCTACCCTTATATAGAATGATTCAAATTTAATGTTCAAATTTTTTTTTTTTTTTGTTCAAATTATTTGAGTTCAAAATTTATGTTCAATATTAATTTTGAAAAAATAATATTATAATTTAAGTTGATTCAATATTAATTTTTTTTTTCATTCTATACCAACTTGTTCTCACAAAAAAATAATAATAATCTCATAAATTAAGAGGAGGCCCAGTCATAAATTTGGGAAAATAAAGTTTAACTTACCCGTCAAATTGTTAATTCATATTTTGTGTTCAATTTATTATTGAACGACTTTTTTGCTCAACTCAAAATGATAGTATAGCATCAGTACTTTGGCGCAACTTACATTTGTATGGGAAGGCCCATTAGAATTTTATGGTAGGAAATGCCCATATTAAGTTTGAAAAAATAATATTATAATTTAAGTTGACCATTCTATACCAACTTGTTCTCACCAAAAAATAATAATAATCTCATTATTATTAAGAGGAGGCTGACTTGAAGCGATTTTACTAACTTCTACTAGTCGCTTACCCGCAAGCGGACGGGTTCACTGTAGTATAAGTACGAATAATGACCAAGTAGTATCGAACCCAAGGGATGGTGTATATGCGAATAGATCCCTGAAGATCTACGCGTCGTAGTTAATATGAGTGTGTTGTTTTTGGATTTTTTGGAAAGATTAATTAAACTAAACTAAAATTATCCTACGAATGCAAAAGGAAATTAAACGAAGTAACAAAAGGTGTGTTTTCAAATATGAGATGGTGATGCTTAAGATAGGAATCCCTACGTATACTAACGGAGCAGGTACATAATCAAAATAACTGTGACACACAAGAATTAACCTAAGTCTAAGAATGCAAGGTGAAAGCTCAAGATTCTAAACCCTAATACTTTACCCTAACACTCGACTTCACGAATCTACTAACGAGTTACTAGATTGTGCTTAATTAATGAGACCCTAATTTAACTAAGGTGATGCGGTCGTCCTCCTTCGCTAAACCGGTAGATGAATTAACCTTTCCTAAACCCTCTCGTTAAGTCTACTCGTTGTTAAAGAGTGATACGGTCGTCCTCTCTCTAACACCTTTCGAACGAAATTCAAGAGCGAAGTCTAGATTAATTTTAAGAATTCATTAACCAAGAGAATTAAAACCTAACGTCACAAGTTACTCTAATTACATACCCACAACCTACTTCTACGAGTTCATCCTACCCTAAGCATACAAGGGTTTTAGCCGAACATGGATTTAGCAATCATAAAAGCAATAAAAGAAACAACGAACATCAACATAATGAATTGAACGAAGAAAATACGAAACATGAACTAGGGTTTAAAAAAAATAAATACTCAGAACTGAAATTTAATTAACTAGAACGAAGTTTCAAAGCGTTCAAAGAAATCAAACTGACAAAAGAAACTAATAAACGAAAAGAAACTTAGAATTCGTATGCAGAACCTCAACAAAACGTAAATAAAGCTTGCTCCTCTCCTTCCTCTCCAAAAACTAAGTCTAAAGTGATGTCTAAAGTTCGGGGATCCTTCAAAACGTGTTTGGAAGAGGTATATATAGGCAATGGGTCGAAACGGGATCTCATGGGCCAAAATTCTCGTCGAGCTCGAGTAGAGCTCGAGTAACAAGTACTCGAGCAAGACAAGCTCGAGTGCCAAATTTGTACAGAACGTGAAAATTGCTCGAGCCCCTTAGCTCGAGTAGCTCTACTCGACCGGACTTTGCTCGAGTAGTCTACTCGAGTGCCTACGTACTTGCTACTCGACCGGCTTCTGCTCGAGTGCACTACTCGAGTGCCTGAGTAGTGTTTACTCGAGCTCCTTCATCTTGAGTACTTCAATGACACTTTTGCTCGCTCGAATTAATACTTCTCGTATTTCTTCCATATCTTCTCATCCGGGTATCCGTTTGAGTCGATTCGAAGTCCTACGAACTCCTCTTTTTGCCCTCTATCCATCTATAAGCATCAAAGACACGAATTTGTTAGTTTGTGAAAATAATACTCGAATGACTCTAAATACTTATATAAATCCATCAAAACAAGGGCATTTCGAGCGACGAATCATGACAATTTCACGCCTAATCAACCCCCCCAAACTTACCATATTGCTTGTCCCCAAGCAATGAAATAATAAGTCAATTGAAATTGTTAGGAATGAGTCAAGGAATCCAATCATGCAAGTACATAAATTCGAGTTTCAAAGATGCATCACAAATATACTCACTCACCTTCCTTCATCATATTCATGCACAACAGCAAGAAACACCAAAATCCACATGGATGTGCACTCAACGATGTGTTTCACTCCCTCACAAGTGTATAACAATGATCAAGGGACTCACTCAAACAACCAATCACACAAATTGGCAGCCATAGGCTTGTAAGTGCTCTTAACTTCGACCATACTCTAGAAATCAATGCCGAATCAAAAAGGACTTTTCTCAAGGTTGTAATGTAGGCTCTTTGGACAGGTGGGATAACAATATAAGGTAAAGTGACTAACGTGAATGGAGAATAGAAAGTCAAACTTTGGCACTTCGAGATTAGGAACAGAATACTTCAAACATGTTCAATCAACACTCTTTCAATTCCACTTTTCTCAACACTTCAATTTTTTTCTTTCTCACTCTTTCACTTCTTTTTTCAATCACTTCACTTTTTTTTTTCTTTTTCGCACAAACACATGAGCTAAATTCTTTTCTTTTGCTCATTCTCAATTTTTTTTTCCACATCTCAAAACTTCATTACACCCTTATTTTATCACCACTCAACCATCATAATTCCTTGTCTCAACTCAACTTAATCCCTTCAACCTTCACACTTTCCTATTCTCCACTCAAATTGGGACAAAAAAGCTTAGGAATTGGAATAGTGTTCATATGTGCTAGCAAATAAAATAGGCTTTAGGCTCAAAGGGGCTAACAAGGGATCAATGTCATTGGTAAGGAAAATTTTGGCTAAGTGACTCAATTAAATCAACGATGGCCTAAGATCACATCCGGCATATCAAACTGGACACAATCAAGAAGTAAGAGCACACACAAGTTCTAGCATCCTCTACGGTGATGATCCACTCACAAACGAAGAGATTAAATCATGCATTTAAATCTCATAAGGCTCAAATCTCTCGGCTTTCACATCCATGCTAGTCCTAGTGCATTCTCACTCTCATCACACAAGTACTCAAAAGAAAAATTCACAAGCATACGAGTTCTTTCTTAAATCAGCTCAAACTCAAACACTCACACAAAAGAATTTCTAACTCACCCTTACAACTCACTCTACTCATCACATCATACTCAAAGATAGCAATCGACAAGCATAAGATGATTGATAGGCATGAAATATGCGATAGCGAGTCAAATCAAAATCACCCCAAGGAGTATCTCAACAAACCAATAATCAATCAAACTCAACTCAAAAGATAAGGTCGTGCATGCATGTGCAATGTAACAAGAAACATAAAAAACTCCACCCCCCCAAACTTCGACCTTGCTAGAGGTCTAAGTTTGGGGTTGTGGGTTACCTCAACCAAATAATTCCTTTTCTCTCAATAGCTTTGCACACTCCCTTGTCTCAAGTTGGTTCCTTCAATCTGAATAACTCCATGATACCTTTACTCCTTTAGAGACAAGCCTACAAGCAACTCACTCAAATACGGGGTTAAACATACGACTCACAATAACTCCCTAATAACTAAAAACAAAGCAAATAATAAAAAATAAAAATAATGGGTTGCCTCCCATTCAGCGCTATTTTTAAGGTCCTCATGCCGGACCGAGCTCAAAGGAGCTTATGGGACATCATACTAAAAAATACCTCCCTTACTCTCATAAGAGTGGTGTTTGAACTCCTTTCCTTGATGCCCCATCATCATGAGCTCTTTTGCTCTTTTCTCATCCCCAAGTGTTATGGGTCTCAACTCCTTCTTGCCTCTATCTGGAGGAGTCTTACTAAACAGTTTCTTGAGTTTGGACTTCTTCTTCTTAACTCCTTTTTTTCCCTCTAGCTGGACCACGTCCACTTTCTTCACCTCTTCATCCTTCAACTTCTTCACTTTATCCCTATCAACATAATCAAGATCATAATGCTCATGGGTTAAATAATCAAGTGAAGGACTAACAAAATCATGATTATGAAAAGGATTAGGGATAGGAGGTGTGTCTTCAACACGAGGATCAATTGCATCCATGCAATACAAGCTCTCATCCTCCTTCGGGTGCTTCATGGCTTCATATAGGGAGATCTTCACTTCTTGATCATCAACCTTCAATGTAATATTCCCATTTGCCACGTCTAGCACCATTCCCGCCGTAGCTAAGAACGGTCTTCCCAAGATCAGGGGCACGTGCTCATCTTCCTCCATCTCTAGCACTACAAAGTCAGCTGAAAAAATGTGATCTCCAACTCTCACGAGGACGTCTTCAACCACACCTTGAGGTCGAGTAATAGACCGATCGGCTAGTTGAAGCGTCATCATTGTGGGTTGAAGTTCTCCACCTTCCAACTTCTTGAATAGTGACAGAGGCATCAAATTGATGCTCGCTCCTAAATCACATAGCGCTCCTTTCTTGATCCCGTTCCCAATATCACATAGGATTGTAAAGCTCCCGGGATCCTTCAACTTCGGTGGAAGCGCCTTGTGCACTAATGCGCTCACCTCGTGGTTCAGCTACACCAACTTCGGCTCATCCACTCGCCGTCTTTTCGCTATCAAGTCCTTCAGAAACTTTGCATAATGCGGCATCTGTTCCAAAGCATCATAAAAAGGAATGTTAATGTGAAGTTGTTTAAAAATATCAAGAAATTTAGCAAACTTTTCATCAAGCTTCTTTTTCATGAAGCGATGTGGATACGGGACGGGTATCACAGATTTGGGTACCCCCCATTCATCTCTTTCTGTTTCTTTCACTTTCTCCTTTGCTTCCTTTGCCTTCTTCCACTTAGGAACTCTCTCAACTTTCTCAATGCCTTCCTCTTCAAGCTATTTGCTCTGATGAGACTCATCCACATCTTTATGCTTCTCAATCCCTTCACTTTCAATCCCCTTCTCAACTCGGGGCGTCTCAGAATCAGCAGGCATCTGAGGACCTTCATAATTGGTTCCACTTCTCAGCTGGATCGCCTTGCACTGCTCTTTCGGGTTCCCCTCCGGTATTCTATTCACTGACTTTGCAATCTGGCTCATCTGGAACTCTAGAGAAGTGAACCTTCGATTGTTCTCTTGTTGAGTTCTAGTCCACTCAACATTCATCTTTTGGAGCTCTTGATCACGTTGATCACCCTTCTTATGCAACTCCTTCACATCGTACTCCAAGGATGACAATCTCTTGCTACCTTCCTCAACCTTCTGAAGGATCGTTCTCAACATCTCTTCGGTTGAGGCACCGCCTTCTCCACCCGGAGGCTTTGAACCCGGATCAACACCTGCAGGAACAGTTACACCAGCTTTTGGGTTAGCATAAGAAAAATTCTCATTTTTCCTCCATGTGTTTTGAGGAGCCTGCTGGCCTCCTTGAAATCCTTGTGTGTTCCTCCATTGATTTTGAGGCGGCTGTGGCCCTGGAGGTGCAAATGGCTGACCATAAGAAGGCCTTCCATACTGATTTCCACCTTGGTAGCCATTCTGATTGTAATATGGACCTCCCATGTAATTGGCTACCTCTTGTTGTCCACTTGGTTGGTCTACTCTCTCATTCTCTACTGCATGCTCTCCAACCAAACTCTTCCCCAACTCGAGGTTGTTGATCTTCTCCATCACGGCCATCAATAGCCTTCTCGTTCCTTCTCCCTCTTCAACCTGATGCACTCTCTGAAAATCTGCATCCACACCCCAAGCACCGGTATTCGTGACAATGTTGTCCACGATCTCCCTACACCTCTCTATGCCTTGGTTCAGGAATGCTCCACCCGCACAGGCATCTAAATGGTCTTGCCCCGCCTTGTTGGCACCACTATAGAAGAATGCCATAATGTCTCCCTCGTTGTACCCATGCTGCGGGCACTCAATCAACATATTTGAGTATCTCTCCCACGCTTGGCGTAAATCCTCTCCAGACTTCTGGCGAAAGGACGAGATCTCAATTCTGGCCTTGATCGTCCTAGATGGAGGGTAGAATCGCTCGAGGAACAGACGCTCGAGCTCGGCCCAAGTGGTAATACCTCCCCGCGGGAGCGTATTATCGTACCACTCCTTGGCTATTCCCGTCAATGAGAATGGGAACAGCCTAAGCCTCTTGGCATCTTCAGACATGCCATTGTAATTGAATGTGGAGGCTATCATGAGAAAGCTCCTCAGATGTGTATGAGGATTCTCCTTCCCGATCACCCCCTTGAACTGATTCTCAGTAAGCAACTTTAGAATTCCCAGGGAAATCGAGAAGTTGTTCGCCTCCACAGGAGGCAACGCCACTCCATCATAGTACCGTTGTGGCTGCGCTGCGAACCTCCCCCGAATAGCCATCTGATCTGCGTTCTGAGGAACGTGTTGAGGATTAGCAGCAGGTACGGGTACTTGTTGGGGTGGTGGTTGGTACACAGGTGGTTGGTTGTAAACAGGAGGTGGATGATATGGGTAAGGTGGATAAGGGTATGGTGGGTATGGGTAATATTGGTATACTGGGTTGTTGAAAGGGTTATTTGGGTTTTGTGGGTAAGCAGGGTTTTGGTTCTGGTTTTGGGGTTGTGTTTGTGTAGAGTTCATTGTGTCTTGTGGGTTCGGGTGTGGGCTCTCAGTTCCCCCTATGGGTATCTGCTGATTACTGCTGTTTCCATTGGCACCCTCTGCCCGTTCCACAAGAGCAGTATACTCTGCAGCTATTTTGTCTAACTCCCCAAGTTCATCAGAAATCTTATCTTTGTTTCCCGCGGCAGTAGTCATTCTTCTCAAGAAGGCTCGGTTCCTTCTAGCTATTGTCTCAGGATCTGCAGGTAACCTCTCTTCGCTCGTATTGCCTTGTGAGCGTGTTTTCATAAACCTGACACACTAGCAGAATGATCAAAACGCAATTGCCTAATGAATGGAAATAAAAATAAAAAAATAAACAGAAAATAAAATCACTCACTACTAACTACTAAGCTATCTACAAGTCCTATTCAAAAAGCATACAACGCCATCCCCGGCAACGGCGCCATTGACTTGAAGCGATTTTACTAACTTCTACTAGTCGCTTACCCGCAAGGGGACGGGTTCACTGTAGTATAAGTACGTATAATGACCAAGTAGTATCGAACCCAAGGGATGGTGTATATGCGAATAGATCCCTGAAGATCTACGCGTCGTAGTTAATATGAGTGTGTTGTTTTTGGATTTTTTGGAAAGATTAATTAAACTAAACTAAAATTATCCTACGAATTCAAAAGGAAAATTAAAAGAAGTAACAAAAGGTGTGTTTTCAAATATGAGATGGTGATGCTTAAGATAGGAATCCCTACGTATACTAACGGAGCAGGTACATAATCAAAATAACTGTGACACACAAGAATTAACCTAAGTCTAAGAATGCAAGGTGAAAGCTCAAGATTCTAAACCCTAATACTTTACCCTAACACTCGACTTCACGAATCTACTAACGAGTTACTAGATTGTGCTTAATTAATGAGACCCTAATTTAACTAAGGTGATGCGGTCGTCCTCCTTCGCTAAACCGGTAGATGAATTAACCTTTCCTAAACCCTCTCGTTAAGTCTACTCGTTGTTAAAGAGTGATACGGTCGTCCTCTCTCTAACACCTTTCGAACGAAATTCAAGAGCGAAGTCTAGATTAATTTTAAGAATTCATTAACCAAGAGAATTAAAACCTAACGTCACAAGTTACTCTAATTACATACCCACAACCTACTTCTACGAGTTCATCCTACCCTAAGCATACAAGGGTTTTAGCCGAACATGGATTTAGCAATCATAAAAGCAATAAAAGAAACAACGAACATCAACATAATGAATTGAACAAAGAAAATACGAAACATGAACTAGGGTTTAAAAAAAAATACTCAGAACTGAAATTTAATTAACTAGAACGAAGTTTCAAAGCGTTCAAAGAAATCAAACTGACAAAAGAAACTAATAAACGAAAAGAAACTTAGAATTCGTATGCAGAACCTCAACAAAACGTAAATAAAGCTTGCTCCTCTCCTTCCTCTCCAAAAACTAAGTCTAAAGTGATGTCTAAAGTTCGGGGATCCTTCAAAACGTGTTTGGAAGAGGTATATATAGGCAATGGGTCGAAACGGGATCTCATGGGCCAAAATTCTCGTCGAGCTCGAGTAGAGCTCGAGTAACAAGTACTCGAGCAAGACAAGCTCGAGTGCCAAATTTGTACAGAACGTGAAAATTGCTCGAGCCCCTTAGCTCGAGTAGCTCTACTCGACCGGACTTTGCTCGAGTAGTCTACTCGAGTGCCTGCGTACTTGCTACTCGACCGGCTTCTGCTCGAGTGCACTACTCGAGTGCCTGAGTATTGGCTACTCGACCGAAGCTGGCTCGAGTGCACTACTCGAGTGCCTGAGTAGTGTTTACTCGAGCTCCTTCATCTTGAGTACTTCAATGACACTTTTGCTCGCTCGAACTAATACTTCTCGTATTTCTTCCATATCTTCTCATCCGGGTATCTGTTTGAGTCGATTCGAAGTCCTACGAACTCCTCTTTTTGCCCTCTATCCATCTATAAGCATCAAAGACACGAATTTGTTAGTTTGTGAAAATAATACTCGAATGACTCTAAATACTTATATAAATCCATCAAAACAAGGGCATTTCGAGCGACGAATCATAACAATTTCACGCCTAATCAGAGGCCCACATCATAAATTTGGGAAAATAAAGTTTAACTTATTTGTCAAATTGTTAATTCATATTTTGTGTTCAATTTATTATTGAACGACTTTTTTGCTTAACTCAAAAAGATAGTATAGCATCAGCACTTTGGGGCAACTTACATTTGTATGGGAAGGGCCATTGGAATTTTATGGTAGGAAATGCACATATTAAATTTGAAAAAATAATATTATAATTTAAGTTGACCATTATATACCAACTTGTTCTCACCAAAAAATAATAATAATCTCATTATTATTAAGAGAAGGCCCACATCATAAATTTGGGAAAGTAAATTTTAACTTACCCGTCAAATTTTTAATTCATATTTTGTGTTCAATTTATTATTGAACGACTTTTTTGCTCAACTCAAAATGATAGTATAACATCTGCACTTTGGGGCAACTTACATTTGTATGGGAAGACCAATTGGAATTTTATGGTAGAAAATGCCCATATTAAATTTGAAAAAATAATATTATAATTTAAGTTGACCATTCTATACCAACTTGTTCTCACCAAAAAATAATAATAATCTCATTATTATTAAGAGAAGGCCCACATCATAAATTTGGGAAAATAAAGTTTAACTTACCGTCAAATTGTTAATTCATATTTTGTGTTCAATTTATTATTGAACGACTTTTTTGCTCAACTCAAAATGATAGTATAACATCAGCACTTTGGGGCAACTTACATTTGTATGGGAAGACCCATTTGAATTTTATGGTAGAAAATGCCCATATTAAATTTGAAAAAATAATATTATAATTTAAGTTGATCATTCTATACCAACTTGTTCTCACCAAAAAATAATAATAATCTTATTATTATTAAGAGGAGGCCCACATCATAAATTTGGAAAAATAAAGTTTAACTTACACGTCAAATTGTTAATTCATATTTTGTGTTCAATTTATTATTGAACGACTTTTTTGCTCAACTCAAAATGATAGAATAGCATCAGCACTTTGGGGCAACTTACATTTGTATGGGAAGGGTCATTGGAACTTTATGGTAGGAAATGCCCATATTAAATTTGAAAAAATAATATTATAATTTAAGTTGACCATTCTATACCAACTTGTGGGCCAAAAAAATAATAATAATATCATTATTAATTTATTATTTTCTTAACCTGCCTCATAAAGTGGGCCGTCTGATAATTATAACTGGCGCATTCTTTGTACAGAAGTAATTATATAAAAAAATACTTTTAAGTGAACTAATATTTCCATGACCAGAATGTTTGAATCGTAAAAAAATTGATAATTCCATTTTTTTGAAGGACCTGGTAGTTGATAATATTCTTGGAAATTGAAATTGTTTTTTATAATGGGACAATTTGGGCCCAAAAGATATACTACCACATGGCCGTTTGAACCCATATGGTCGTTGGAAAAAAGTTGATGTGCCTGTGCAAACATAAATGAAAAAAGCTACTGCCTACAAATTTTATGGCCGTTGGAAAACAGTAAGCATACATGGAAAAACACCTATAAAAAGGCACCCTACCAGTATTACATCTCCAACTTCGCAGCCACAAAAAATTACAGAAAAAATTCAGAAAAAAGGCATAAAAAGAGAAAAGGTAGACTACTATCCCAGGTCCTTCACCAAACTATGTCTCAAAGGAGCAATTACTCAAGCAGTGAAACATATCTAAAGTACTTCAGGTCCTGCTGCCGTGAATGCGGGACTACCTGCAACAATTCAAGTCTCGGCATCGAGAAACAATCCTGATTGTTTGTACTATAACTGCAGTGCACATGGTTTCTCGCACTGGTGCGAGCCAATGTATTGGGATCGCACGCAGATTCACAACGTTGAAGTTACAAGTGCTGATAATGGTGAGAACAACTACACTACAAGGCAACATAACGGGCGACAAGGCACTCACAATTACGAGATAACACTAAGCACTTTGATTGTTGGGAATATGGTGACAATAATTGCATTTAGCATCTTGTGTTTTGTAATAGGGAATGTTGCTAGGTAAATCAAGTTTATTAATGTAATATTTTTTCCCTTTATGGAGTGAATGTGTAATGCATTTCTTATATTTATGATCAACTACACTGCACAAAAAAACATATATGTATGCCAGTCACAAAGAGCTAGAAGCACACTGCCAAAGAAGGCTATATCAAACAATGAACATAAAATCATGTGGGCATTTAACAAATTGAACACCATTTTGAATTAGACCATTTGTCAGGCGGGTTAGCAAAAAAGGACCACGCCGTTCAAAACAGGGGCTATTAGAGATGCTATACGGTGCATAATTTTATACAAAAAAGGAGATTCCCACAGGATCCTAATATAGTGGCAACAAACAATTGCCCCCCACACCGCTATCACCACCCCCCAGTTTGACATGAAAAAATGTCATAAAAAAATCACCCCAAACAAAACTTGGTACATTTGGATGTAAAACCAAGTTTCACTATACTGACATTTGGTAAAAAAGAAGTGCTAAATTATACCACCAATTAACCAAAGAGGGTTAATTTAACAATAGTCTAAGTGCTAGTTATACCTCCAAAATACTGCACCACTAGTATAGCAGTGGGCATGCACAAGCATACTGTCATACTCCCATGGCTGCAAAAAAATATAGTGACAAAAAAATGATTCATACTAGGACGAATTATTATAAAAAACAGTAAAATGCGGGGTGAACTTAGATTAATTTCCAGTTACTAACCTGAAGGATTACGGGGTCCATTTTTGCATCCAGCAGCTTTAATGCATGTAGAATCATGCTTACCCCTACTACCACAAAGTCCGCAAAGTGGATGTTTCTTCTTCGGGTATTCGTCTTGGGATGGGATTATAACCTTCTTTGGTCGACCGGGCTTCTAATTGAGGATTGGAGGGAGCACCTTCTGCTTTTCACACTTGTCTTCCATTTCAAATTGGAGTGTGGCAGGTACGAGGTTGATATTACCCTGGTATGATTGAAGGTAGCTGCTCGTGTAAAAATAGTCTTCGACATATATTTAGACTGAATCAATGTTCCTCTCGATAACAGCCACGGCGTGAGCGCAGGGGAAGCCCGTAACTGCCCATTGACGGCAAGAGCACGACCTATCTACTAGGTCTACCGTGCACGAGAGATCACAGTGTACTTCATACTGTCCACCGGGGGAAATTCGCACAAGCCAAGACCTGTTTGTGTCGTACATGACGTTCCAATCTTCTTGCTTTTGGAGAACCAATGCAGCCACCCATTTCTTAGATTCTTGTCTCCTTTCAACGAACCACCGTGCAATGTTTTGGCGATTCCAATCTACCATCTTTGTGACTGGAAGGGACCTTGCCTCAAGAATCCATGAATTGAACGATTCCGCAGCATTGGATGCCATCTCCCCGTACCTAGTGATATAGGGTGAATGAGCAACGACCCACTTCTCAACCGGTATTTGGGATAACCATTCATCGGCAATTGGTCCACCAACACGTTTAAACAACTGAACTTTCTGGTTAAAAATACGGACTTCGGGAGCATACGCACAAGCTTTAAATATCCAACACAATTCAGCCTGTTGGTCGTTTGTCCATCCCTTTGAAAAACGAGCTTTTAGGTTGGTCAACAGGTGGAATAAGCAATAGAAATGCATGGGTCTTTCAAAGCATTCATTGCTGATAGAATACCAGTATTTCTGTCGGAAATGTAATACATTTCCTTCTCGTGCATGATATTATCTTTAATCTTCTTCCGAATAAACCACTCTCAATTGCTGGTGTTTTCGGCAGAAACCAATGCAAATGCAACAGGAAACAAGCCTGTAATAGCCACATACATATGAGAGGTACATAAAAATCCATAACAAAGAAGTTGAATGCATGAGTTCAAGATAAGGATTTACCGTTGTTCCTGCCTTTTGCTGTGGCTGATAGCAGTGTCCCAACAGCTCGTCCTTTGAAGAACGTCCCATCAAGGAATAGCATGGGGCGGCAGCTTTTGAATCCAGTTACGCAAGCGTGGAAAGCAAAGAAAACGCGTTCAAAACGATTAGTATTGCTACAACGCTCTAGGGCAACAACACTCCCCGGGTTTGTGTGTTCAACGGCCTTGCAATACCATCTTAGGTGATCATAGGATTCATCGAAACTCCCAAAAATCTGATCTTTTGGGCATTCCACAGCCCACCACGCTTTATAATATGGTACCTCAACACCATATTTTGACCTCAATGACAACACTACATCCTTACCAACAATGTCTTTTTTGCTCTTGACATTTTCCAACATCAGTTTCCCAATAATTTTAGGACAAAGACGCTTCGACTTGTCGTTAACTAGCTTACCCACACACTTGTGGGTAAAATCGGCCTTGTATATAACAAAATAACCAGATGTAGGGATAAGCTTAGCCCTTATAAACCATTCACACGCACCCTTTGAAGACTCACAGCAAACAACATATATGTATTTGTGTGTGTTCCTCCTGAACTTGAACCTAAAACCCAAATTTGTGGCATACTTCCTGATTTTTTCTCTAAATTCATTGCAACCCCCATGAAAACTGAACCAACACCCCCATCCATAAAATTAGCCCAATGGTCAGATAAATATGAATTCTTAGCAAGAGGAGGACATACATCATAACAGGGAAGAGATAATTCACCCCCAAACTCAACTGTTTCCCCATTATTTAACACTGTAGGATTACCAGTACACAAAATCATAGGGCTTGCTGCTTCATCATGTTCATTATCTACAGCAAGTACATTATCTAAACTACATGGGGGGAGAGGGAGCTTATTGCACAGGTTGGCTATGACTATCTTAGAAGATAAATGATTGCAAATTATGAAAATATTGTTAAAATCATTCTCAGATTCTAGACAACAGTTCGAAAAACTACCAACAGAGCAAGAGAAGGAGAAAGTACATCTGTCTAATTCGTTCCACTTGGCCCTAACATGATTCTGCAACATTGAGAAGGGATCGCTGGAACGAATTGATATCAATTTGCACTCTCCATCGAAATTGACAGCAAACACTACTTGATCGTCGTTTATTGCGCCAGGTTGAGATTGTAGCATTTTCTGGTGAAGGGTTATTCGAAAAAAATGGGGAAAATGAAGAAATTGGATGGACTTGTATTTGGTCGGATAATATTTGAAATGGCCATGAGAACCCCCATGTTCGGATTTGACGGGAAAAGATGATCGGATGTGTGTCGTTTTCAGATGACTACTCCTAGCTGCCTCCGCGTACGAACGTAAGCTGTGAAGGGGGTGGGTAAAAAGGTAGCGCACGTGTGGGTGTTTCGAGCTGAAGGAAAGGGATAGTGAATTGGGCTTGGGTGGGGTATGCGTTTAAACCAAAGTGCAATTTATTAAAGTTGGAAAACCAAATTGGATTTTGGGCCCAATTTAAGAACCTATTTGCAATTTTCTCAAATTTTTACTTTAGATTTTAAAGAGTGCAACATAAAACTATAGGCATGCGAAAGTAGAATTTGAAAAATACTCCTTCCGTCTTTGAAAAATAGTTCTGGTTATCTTATTAAGCTATCTAAAAAAAGAGTATGTATAGAGTGAAATTGGTTTATATATGAATTACTGAAGGGTATTAGTTGTTTATACTGAAGAGTATTAATTGTTTATACTGAAGAGTATTACTAATTTACACTGAAGAGTCTTAGTTCATTTTCACCGAACAACTAAGACTCTTTAGTGTAAATCAGTAATACTCTTCAGTAAAAACAACTAATACTCTTCAGTGAAAGCAATTAATATCCTTCACGGATTTATGTATAAACTAGTTTCACTCTATACTTTGTCCTAAAAAAATAGTCTTATTGTCTAAAATGAAAATAATAAATTTTAGCCGCACTTTTCAATATGCACACATAATATTTTTAAAATAATTTATTTTGTACTTAATGTGACACAATATTCTTACTTTTTACATATTATATCAATTTTCTTAATAACCGTGTAAAAGCTAACAGAACTATATTTTGGGGACGAGAGGAGTACAAATCTAAAGCTGAAAGCAATTGACCCCTTGTATTTTTTTATAACATCATATTTATAGTAACTACAATATTTCAAAATATAATTATAATTATTTATATTTGTTAAGGAAATATTAAAACCATTTCAATTATTTTGGCGTCGTACGTATTCATCTAATGAATAAATTCAAAAAGCATTGTTATACTTTTTAATGAAATAAATATAATATCTCCGTCTCCTAAATATATGATATTATTATGTTTTTTTTTAATAATTTTATTGTCTTCTCATTCAATCATCATTTAAGTATTTCACATATTATTAATTTTACCCTCACAAATAATTACCTAATTCATAAATGTATCATACAATACTTTAAAATATTTTTACTTTATTTAATTTTTCTTGAAACCTGTCAAAAAAACAAACGATCAAATTTTATGGGAACGAAGATAGTATTGTACTTCATTTAAGGTGTAGACTTATTAAATAAACATTTGAAAATTTAATATTTAAATTTAAATAATAAATTATATTGAATGCATTAATGATCTTTGAATCATACATAGTATTAATTTAGTACATGTATAAAAGTCCTATAATTACTGGTAACCAAGGATGAAAATATCGCGATATATCGCGGATATATCGCAAATTTTGAGATTGAGATACAGATATTGGGGTGCAATGTATTTCTTACAACGTATCGCGGATATATCGCAAGTTATCGATATCGATTCACTTGTAGTACAAAAATGAATGAGTATCGGGAAATATCGCAGATATATCACAAAATATCGCGGATATATAAAAATATCGCGATTTTTTTGTGTTTATTGTTTTTATGTTTATCTTTTTTATGTGTTTATATGTTTATTATTTTTCTAAGTTGACTTAGCATTAAAGTGAGTATGTATATAGTGAAATTGGTTCATATATGAATCACTTTACAATACTTTTTAGTGCAATCAATTAATACTCTTTAGTGTAACCAACTGATACGCTTTAGTTAAATAAAAATTGTTCTCCGTACTCTTCAGTGAATACAACTAATACCCTCCAAAACTAATATCATTTAGTAAAAACAACTAATAGGTCATCAACTAATACCCTTTATCTAGGATTACTCCAATACAATGAGTTGGTGTCAATATTATTTGGACAAAGATGACATTACATACTCTGTACTTGAACCTCATAGGTCATCATTTTGGTACTAAGTGTATTGTATCATGTAATATTCATAATCTTATATTGTATTATATTATGTATTTATATCTTGTATTGTATTGCATAGTATTAAATATTATATTTTCAATTTTTTTTTACGTTGAACAGTGTTTATATAGTCTATTATCTATATGCCTACTTTAAACATGTAATTTTATAGTGATTTTAAATTAAATATATGCATAATATCATATTATAATACTCCCTAAAATTTTATGTTAAATTTTCAAAATTTTAATAAAGTTTCCGTCTTTCTTTCAAAAAAATTTGCAATATCGATATGCGATATCAATATATCCGAAAATTTAAGGTTGCGATAGGGATATTTTCATCCTTGCGGGTAATATCAAATAATTTGTTTTCCTTTCAAATTTCAAAACACTTTTTCGTCAACTTTTTTTCACATACATTTCATCTTTAGTGCATTAACATTTTAAGAATCAAAAGTAATCTTTTTAAATTATTTGTGAAGAATGAAATCAAATTTACAGCTCACGTATTCGGCGTTAAGTGAAAGATAATATACCAAAATTTTGTAAAACTAATTTGGAAAAAGTAAATCATCAAACCATTTATTGCTAAAGCTTAAAAAGATGATAGAATCTCTTGGATATTGCAAAAGAAAGAAAAATAAATTACAAACTGGCTGATTCTCAAAAACATCAACATGTTCATTGTTGTTTGTTCAATTGGATGTCTATGTATGCAGTATGCCTGAGAGAGGGAAGGAAGGTGGCGAGAACTTAACTTACAAATTTTGTAAATTGAATTACTTTAAAAACTCATTTATAGTGAATAAAATAATTGCAAATAAAATATAAGATATTTGTAAGAATGGAAACAAACAGAACACGTATACATTTACTAATTTAAGAAATATTTGTGAACCCAATATACCAATTATAACTTTAACCAATATAGATTGTTGCAATCCTGAAAATGAGAATATCACAGCTTAAAAGATTAAGAACAAACAAATGGATTTCTCATGAAAATTTACAATAGAGTTTAAAATATTGCAAAAATCAATTTTAAACTTGTAAAAAAAGGGAGAAAGGCATTCATCACAATCCACTGACTCAAATAACATGGCATCCTATAGGCTCTCTAATCGGATGATGATTATTGGATAATGAGAATTAAAGCGATTAAGAAGTCATTTAAGTAGAGGGTAATTTTTTTTTTATTAGCAAAAATAAATTCATTTATAAATCATACCCTTAGTAACAGTTTTACATCACAATGTTTGAAACCAAAAACAACACCCAATCTAGCAACCTGACTTAGAACTCCAAAATACATCTTATACTCCTAAATCAATTTCTATAACAAACTCTATCAGATTCACGTTGCTAACTCGTAGCCAACTTCACACTCTATTTTTAAGCTTTAATATAATCTGATCTTCATTAGCTTGTGCACTATAAAAAAATAACTGTACTATTCCTAGACTTCCATAATAACCAGACTAGGCAACTCCAAACACAACTCAACACTGTTTTCTCCAATTTTCCTATAATGAGTTTACAGAAATGCATAAGATTTGTGGGAGGGTTTGGCGAAAAAACCATCTTCACCCCTACCCACTCATAACATTTCATCCACACGTTATAGGAAAATGGGCATTAAAAAATAACATGTCTAACCGTTTCTTCCTTTTCTTTGTAGAAAACGGACTTCAATTCTGAATCACTTGGGATAATGTTTCTTCTTTGGAGCTCCGAGACGGTTGATAATCACTCCCAAATAACTCTCCACGCATAAACCTTGATCTTTGGAGGAACCCATTTGTTCCAGATTAATCTGAATTCTTCATTTTCCTCTTTTGCATCTTCAAACTTCTTTCAAAATAACCGATCATACACTTCTTTTATTTTGTATAATCCGTCTGCTGCAGGTGACCATCTCCACGAATCTTCCTCATCTCTCCTCAACAGGTACCTGTTCACAAAATCCAAAAGCACATTAACAATATATATATATATATATATATATATCTCAAATAAGTCTCTCCTCCACTCTAAACCCCAATGCCAAACTCCATCTCTCTACTCACCCACTCAAGCAGAGGGTAATGAATGAAGAATTATTTGATAGGTAAATTATACTCCCTCCGTGCCAAACTCATTTTCCCGGTCACTGTATGCGTGGATTTTAAGAAAAGAGTTGTTTATAATATTTAAAGTGATAAAGTAGATTTTTTGGTTATTAGTATATAGAGAATATAATATTAAAAAGTATTGCTACTTTTTTGCCAAAAATAGATGTAGCAAACGAGTATGAGATGAACTTTTTAGGTAATGTAGCAAACGAGTTTGGGACGGAGGGAGTAACTCATTTGCAATCTTATTACAATGTATTGATAAATACCAAACACTACGTACTAATGGAATCATTCTCATTACCCTATGATCATCACCCACAACCAAGCAGACCCTAAACAACATATCCTTTATAATAATTCATGTTATCTATTCTTCTATCTTGCTAGTTCATCATAAAATAAAGGGTTAATTCTACATTAATCTACGATCTTTAGGTCGAATTTCAATTTAATCATGGACTTCGAGATTATAGTTAAAAATCACAACCTTTGATCGAATTACAATTCGATACACATTTTTTAATTTAAACCGACGATAGATGACATGTCTTGCCGAAAGTTATGTGTGGACGTGTTAATTTTTCTTTTTACTTATTCCACATCATATATAAAACTTTCTATATTAATATAATTAACACTTATAAAAATAATTAAACAACAATAAAAATACATTCTAAAATTATAAAATAAAATATAAAAATGTACATACATTAAAATATTAAAATGTAAAATTGAAAATAAATAATTAAAATTTTTATCTCATCGTCCACTCATCTCAAGATCCAGGGGAGTCCCTTCATCTTCAACTGCCTCCTCCCACCATCCCTCCGCCACTCCCCAACATCCTGTTGCCTTATACAACTTCAACCTCATACTCCTATTGCCCCCTTCCGTCCTGGCGTTGCTCCCTTCATCTTTGACCTTTTCCCGCTATCACCGCAAACCCTCAATCCTACTGCCACATTTGAATCTAAACCTAAAAATTTGCACAAAACTCATAAATCTGAACTGAAACAAATGCAAATTTTCATCAATTGATCCATTAAACCCTCGAGTGCAAATCTATGAGGGCGAAAGGGCTAGAGGTGCGGGAGGGGGATTAGCGGTGTCGAGAGGGGCTTTTGGACGAATCGTTGGAAGGGGGTTGTCGACGCTCTTATTTTTTGTTGATTTAATATTCTCGATTATATTCACCAGACTAGGAAATTTCTAGAGGATTTTTTCCATTTTCTGAGTTCAATATTAATTATATTTTAGATTTTTAGTAATATGTGGAATGTTAATGATATTTCTTTTAGATATTATAAAGTGTTTCTTAATTTATTCGCTTTAGCTAGGACACCCACTTTTTTTTTTTTTAAATATAATTATAAAATTTTAAAATTACCTTTATTTCTCAACCTCCCCTACTCAAACCCTAATTATCTATTTTCTTTTGGTTCTGCCGCCTCCTCAAGTTGCAGCCCTTTCTCATGAGTTTTTTCAAAATTCTCACGATCTGTCAAATTTCGACTCTACGTACTTGAAATTTGATGCATTTTTTAGAATTTTACTCTAAGTTTATGTGGCATCCAACATTTCCAAATAAGATGTGCAGTTGTGTTTATCCCTAAACATATCAACTTCTTGGTTAGTTGAATTTTAATTAACAATATATATATTCAAAAGTTTGAATTTAATAGTTTTAACTTCATTTACCAAGAGTTATTGGGCATTTCGCTCCTTGTGAAAAGAAAAGAGATTAAATGTCATATAGAAAGAACTTCTCCGGCATAAAACTATATCAAACAATCTTTTATGTAAACCGAAATAACTCCTCATACATTCGAGTTTCTGGCAAAAATTAATCAAATTAAGGTTACTCAAATCAAGATATAATTACAAAATAAAATAAAAATGAAGCTATTAATCTAGTTTACCCGGGCAGCAATTAGTGAAACACAAAACAAGGATTGATATAAAGAAAAGGAAATACGAGAATTAATTAAAATTTCAGGCATGAACCCACTTTCCATTGATCCAATCCTGATGAACTCTCAATCGGTCATTCCCAAATGCAATCTCCTCTCCTGTAGTGTGGAAGAACACGGTGTACTTACCTTGTGCAGCTCTGCCCGTAATCTTCCCCACCCACCACCCGTCGTTATCGAACGCATCCACCACGTCGGACAATTGATAGACACTCTTCTTAATCACCGGCGGGCGTGGCCGAACCTCGGCATCGGAGGCCGTCTCCTTCAGCGGCGCCGACAGATCGTCAGTAACTAGAGTGACATATTCAACAACATAACCTTTTTTGGGAAGGTGTCCCACTACCGTCGCCTCGTAATAGGAGCCAACGAACCCTTCTTCCTCACTGGCGACTTCCACGAGATCCCCGGCCCGGAAGCGCACAACTGACATTGGATTGGAGTACCAAATTCGGGTTTTTTTTGGTTTAACTTGTTTGATTTGAATAGCACTAGACTTTACTTCAAATACATCTCTATTTATAGTGGAATTTAGGATGTATACTTACCTATTAGATTAGATATTCCCAAAGTTAGAAAATAGCGAGACCTTGAATTCGTAGAGATATAGATGGATATATAAATTTAAAAAATTATGAAAATTAAGACAAAAAATTGTATGAAACTGTCTCATTGTATTAGACAACACAAATTAACACTCATCCATACTAAAATGTTAATAAGTCATGCCTTAGTTAATACTCATTCACATTAATTATTTCATGTAGTCTCACACAAGACCTACTCAAAAATTAAATAACAAACTTACCGATATTATGCTCAATTTGTATAAAATATAATCATATTTAATATTGCATACCAGTATTTACCAATTTTTTTACGAAAATTATGAAAATATAGTTATTTTCATTAGAATTATCAGTGACACCGAAAAATAGATATATCGAACGTATTTTGGAATATTTTCGTCCTTGAATATTCTTATAAGCGTACAAGTTTCCATGTTTGATTCGAATTCATCTTTGGAAGTATTTTTTTATTTAGAAGAAAAGATTTATGGTAGGAATTACTATTCAGAAGTCTCCATTTTCGATTCAATTTATTTATGTCACTTTTCATATTTCAATATACATCTCTCTCCTTAATCTTTAATACATGGACTTAAAATTATAGTGGTTGAATATTTTTTTACATTCCGCTTATCATACATCTACAATATAAAATATAAAATGGAAGAGTATGTATAAAGTGAAATTGGTTTATATATGAATCACTGAAAGATATTAGTTGTTTTCACTTAAGAGTATTAGTTATTTTTACTGAAAAGTATTACTGGTTTACACTGAAGAGTCTTAGTTCATTTTCACTGGACAACTAAGACTCTTTAGTGTAAATCAGTAATACTCTTCAGTAAATATAACTATTACTCTTCAATGAGAACAACTAATACTCTTCCGTGATTCATGTATAAACCAGTTTCGCTCTATACTTTGTCAAAATGGAACGGATGATATCATTCGCTCTCTTCCCCTATCCCGAATCTCGATCCTCCCGCTAGGATAAGTTTGCAATTTAAAATTCTCTACATATGGAAACTAATTAATAATTAATTAAAGATGGAGTTTATTAAAACGCGTGAAATTTATATCAATCTTAAAATATGTATTGAATGAAATTGGTTCATACATGAATTATTGAAAAATATTAGTTGATTTTACCAAAGAGTACTAAGTGTTTTCACTAAACAAATATTAGTTGTTTTCACTGAAGAGTTTTAGTTTATTTTTAGTAAACAACTAATAGTCTTCAGTGAAAACAAGTAACATCCTTCAATAATTTATATATGAACCATTTTCACTCTATACTTTGTCCAATCTTAATATTTGTAATACTTTCCTTTAAAAACATGATTGAATGAAAATTTCATAAGTCTATAGATCATAATTTTATAGTAAATAAGATTCATCTCATACATAATACTATCTCCGTTCCAAGAAAGACTGCGAGGGAATCTTTGGCATAAAGATTGAGAAAAAAAATGTAACGGGTAGATATAGAGGGTGGAGATTGTGAGGTGGAGATTTAAGGGTAGAGATTGTAAGGAATATTTTTCATTTTGGGATATGCAAATTTTCAGGGGATAAACTAAAAAAGGAAAGTATGTAAACTTTTTAGGAACAAGAGTAGTAACTTTTATACGAAGTTCTGTCTTTTTTAATACATATATTATCGATGTATGCATATGAATTACTAGTAAAAATTTCAAGGGTGTAGAAGTCAAAAATCGCTAGTCGGACGGATTTGGAACGCCTAGCGCCTAGGCGGGTGTTGGTGATCTTTGCTAATCACAAGGATTAGTGGTTGTTTTTAATCGTTAATTAGATCACCAAATAATTATGTGTGATTGATCACTAACATAATTAGTGAATACGAAAATTTGGATTGGGGTAGAATTAACACGTGTATTGATTACGTATTTAATTCGTATATAAGAGAATCGAGCTGCTTTGGGCGTATAATCGAAGTTTAGACGTGTATATGGATTTGTGCTTATTTTATTAGCTGAAAAAATCTAAGTATTTATACAAATTTGTCTAGCAGGAGGTGTACATGACCTTTGACATCCCTAGTGTGCATGTATGACACTTGGGCTTTGACTATTTTTTACCTTATCTAAACTAAATTCTATCCTCTAGTACTGGACTTGCTCGTAGTCAAGAGTTGCTCGTCCCGTTGGACTTGTCCTTAAGGAGTCTTTAGTTTGATTTTGATGGTCTTTATTCTTGATAATTTGTTGTCTTGATATTGCAGCCAAATCTGTTCGCCGATGTGCTAGATATGCTCGTCGGGATGTCATCTGGGTCCACATGGAGAAGAGGTTAAATCTGCTCGCCTGATTATAATTGCTAGGCGGACAAAGCCTGTTCGCCCGACGTTTCCAGCTCAGCCTGGTTTTGTTGGCTTGACTTTATCTTAAGGGTGTGTACTTTGGGTTAATTCTGCTCGCCCTAATGACTTTTTTGCTCGCCTATCAACAATTGTCCCCTTGCCAATCATTATGTTGTGATATGGCAAGACGAACAACTTATGGGTTGGCAATTATCCGGTGATATGGAGGCGAGCTGATATAACATGGTGCAATCAACTTTTCATGAGCGGGCAACATTGGCTGAGCTGATTTGGACAGATGACTGTTGGGATCCCAATACCTGGGTGCGGCTCGAGGTGTGACGTGGGCGGAATGATTGCCGCTGCCCACGCGCACACAAAATTGAGATGACGCGCCCCCCAATTTTATCGGAGAGAATTTGCATGCGCCAGGTAATTGCAATTTAGTCCTCACATTTTCAAACTTGTTCGCCTGAGACCCTGTTTTACCATACACTATTTAAGGAAAAAACTTGCCATTTTTGTTCATTTTTCACTGTTCATTCTTAGCGCGAAAACTGTTCATTCCCTTTTCAAATTTCCGGCAATAGAATTTCATCTCCGGTGACGATTCCTTCGAATCAACTTCTTCGCGATCGTGGGTGTGAGAAACGCCAAAAAATCCTAAACTTCGCCATCTAGGATTTCGAACTGCCGCCGCTTGAAGCTTTTTCATTCTAAATGTCCTCTCACTCCGAAACTGGTTCGTACCCTCCTCGCAACCTCGGGAAACGGCCAATCGAAGAATTTCATGTCTCTGTGGTTAACTTAGAATCCGACTCCGACGCGGCCTCAGTAGCTCGCTCAGTGAATTCATGAGCTCGCCCGTCTGGGGAAAGAGATGAGCGAGTAAATCCTGCTCGCCAGGTTGAAGAGGAAACCAGTTCCGACCTTCACGAGGACGAGGAGGAGGAGATCGAGGTACTTCAGCCCATTAACCCCGACGAACTAACTTGGGGGTATATGAAGGATATCCACTTCCCCATGCCTGATCCGCTCGAACATCAAGTTCCTGTCGTCGTTGCTCGCCAAGTCGACTGGAATGAGTACGAGAGGGAGTACTCCAGCCATTTCACAGTTCCTGCCCACGGGAGACGAAAACTCAAGGCTACCGAGTATGCGGCGAGCTGCATTGTGTCCGCGATTACCGAGGAGGAGCTGCCGCGATTAGGAGGGAATACAAAATTCCATACGACGTGCACATGTACGCTCCCCTCATTGATGATAGAGCTGATCGCCCACCACGCGGGCTCACGGCGATCAACTTGGTCACGCTTAGTGTCGGGGTTACTCTTCCACTACACCCTCTGATCGGCAGCTTCCTTGAGCGGACAAACCTTGCCATCACCCAACTAACTCATGTTGGGTGGATAAACCTTATGTCGATAATGGTTCTGTGCGCTCTTGAAGGATATCCCAATAAGTTGTCCGCCGAGGAGGTCAACTATCTGATAATACCAACTGTCTGTACTGGGGAAGAGGCGGGCTGGTACTACCTCAAGGCGCGACCAAACTTGAGGCTGGTGGAAGGCATTCCGGGAAAGGTGCGAGATTGGAAGCACGACTGGTTCTGGATTGGTGGGGACTGGCGTGCTTCTGCTCGCCCTTATGGTGGTCCTGAGCGTATTAACTCCCCGACGGAGTTTAGGGACTTAATTCGTGAGTCTTATCACTTTTCAATATTTAGAGTGGTAGGACTAATTTTAATCTCCTTTTCTTTTGTTTCAGGTCCCAAGAGTCTCAAGTGGCGAAGTGCCAAAGATAGTGTGGACGACCAGTTCCTGTTCACCGTCAGCCTGATCGCCCTTCGCCGCCCAGAAGACCGTAGCGTCAGCCACCTAAGTCTCGAATCGACCAGAAGGGTAGCCCGTTTCACCACTTATCCTCACCATCTTGAGGCTCAGGCCCAAGTTCCCGAGGGTAAACTTTCTTGATCTTGGCGAACAAATTTGCTCGCACCTTATGTTACACCTAAATTTAACTCTTTGTTGTCTTCTATCTTTGCAGATCAGCTCGTCACTGTTGCCCTTCATCCTTCTTACCTCCTTTTAGACCAGCACGTTTGGGAGATGCCGACCAAATGAGGATGAAAGAAGGCTGACCCCTTGGCGAAGATGATCGCCTTGACAGCCAAGGGGGGCAAAGATGACCCAAGACAGGCTGGTGGGTCGAGCTCGGCTCAGCAGCCCGCTCCTATTAGTAGTCCGCCGAAGATTACAACTCCCAAATCGAAGAGACTTCTTCGAGGAGATGGCACTCCCATCTCCGATACTGAGAAGGCGGCCAAGAAGGCCAAGGTGGGTTAGGAGAATGTGGTCGCCATTGCCCGCCCATCAGAGCTTGAAAGCAGGCGAACTCCCTCGCTGGAGCAACATTCGGAGCAGCATATGGTCGTCGCTACTCCCGAAGGACATGTTGGGCAAGCCACTGACCCGACCTATCTAGGATGGGATAAAGATCGCTTCGATATGTAAGTTTCTCTTTGCCCTGGGTACTTCATTTTTTATAACACTTTAGTATGTTTTCGTGCAGTTATGACCCCAACAACTATCAGGGGCGATCAAACATGGTGCACCAGTATTCCTGCTCGGAGGTGCCCACCAACTATCGCAAAATCTCAGACCCTTTTGTCCGACGCGCCTCCGAGACGGTCCCTCGCTACTGGACCAAAGAATTGAATGAGATCGTCAAGACACAAATACCTCGTGATAATGGTTGTTTGTGTCTCATGGAGGTGAGCAGGTCCCTGTACAAAAGCTGGTCGACCAGGTCGATGATTTGGAGAGGGATGCTCGTCACCACGCGGCTACTGTAAACCGCATTGCCAAGGAGAGGGATGATGCGAAGGCTGAGGCGAAGAAAATGGTGGCCGACCTTGAGAATAAGATTAAGGCCCATCAAACGAGCGAGCAGCATGCTCTCGATCTGCACGTTAAGGTCTCTGAGGAGCTAAAGCTCAAAATGGTTGAGAATGAGCGACTGCGTGCCGAGCTCGTCTGGGCTCAACAACAGAAAGAGGTCGCCGAGAAGTTTGCCACCAAGGCAACGACCAAGATTGCTAGCCTTGAAGATCAGCTAGCCAAATTTATTACTGAAGATGAGCTGATCCCAAAGATGGAAGCAGGCTCAATCATTGGCTTTGTGACGGGCTATGCCAAGAGCATCCGGATTGCTAACGAGTTCAAAGCCCAGTCCGTTGTTGAGGAGATTGACAAGGAGCTTACTAACTTCATCGAATCCAACCCTCCAGCTCCATGCTCAACCCTCCAAATTGGTGATCTGCCCGACTATGGGGCCAAGCTCGATTTTATTGACCCTGGGGGTTATAATTACAAGTCCCCCTGAGGACGATGAGGAGGAAGAGGTTGTTGGGGGCGAGCAGACTCAGCTGGTCGATCAAAGTGAGAAAGCTCTCCAAGAGCGAGTGATGCTGAGGGGCTGATTGCCGATCTCACTCAAGAGGTCCCTATTGATCCTTCTCTAGCTGGGACACCTCTTGAAGACCCTAAAGATGACAACATTTCTCCTCCATCTGGACACGGCTCTTAGAATTAGGATTAGATAGGTCTTTCCTTGTACTTTTCTTTTGCTGTAATTGTTCGCTCCCTTTAGGAGTTTATTTTGTAACTTTTTTTTTGGGCGATCAAGCCTAGTTATTAATGAAATCATATTTTGCTCGATTTGTTTTCTTTACATTAATTGTTCTTTGTATTTATATTTATGCTTAACAATCTTAATGTAGTTGGGCTTTGTTCCTTAAGAACTTTTGCCTTAGGAATTTGAGGGCTTTGGCCTTAGGCTATGTTCATTTAAAAACGAATAGCCTTTGATGGACTTGATTGTATAATCAGTTTGTGCCTCTAGCTTGAATCTCCTTTGAACGAACAACTTAAGGTTAAACTTGCTTTCAAAAATTACAAGTACAAATGACTACCTAAACTGCAAACCATAATAAACTAAGTTGAAGTTGTTCGACCCCTATACACTGTCAAACAATCAACTTATCAAAGTACATAATTTACCCTCAAAGTCAAAGTAGCTCGACTACTATATATTTTGTCAAGCCAACCTTAAACTTTTAAAGGGATTTAAACTATACAAGAGGAAAACAACATTAGATCGCAAACAACTTGATCCAATCAATTCTGTTCGACCACCAATACTTGGTGGAATTTTAAAAAAATTAGGCAAGTTTTTGGATCTTACTTGTGCACATGTCATTTTAGCTCGCCCAAGGAACTTAGTAGCTCGCCTAGCTAAGCAGTGTCACTTTCACTTCTCATAGGTAAAGTAGCTCGCCTATTGAAAATACTTCTTCAAATTAGCTGCATTCCAAGAATGTTGGGCCGTGTTGCCATCTAAGTCTTCTATGTCATATGCACCATTGGGTAACCTGTCCGTTATCCTATATGGACCCTCCCAAGTTGGGCCAAATATGCCTGGAGGTGGGGCGAGCTTTTTCCTCAGAACGAGGTCGCCGACCTCAAACTTTCTTATTTTGACTTGAGAATTGTAGTAACGCGCTGCTCTCTGTTTGTATGTCGTATTTTTTAGTTCAGCTGTGATTCTTTTTTCTTCGAGCAAATCTAGCTCGACTGATAGGGCAGAGCTGTTCGCCACTTCTTCAAAGTTGGTCGTTCTCAATGTTTTGGTCTTCAATTCAACTGGAATGACGGCCTCAGTTCCAAATGCTAATGCAAAAGGTGTTTCTCTGGTGCTTGACCTGGGAGAAACTCTGTATGCCTATAGTACGTCTGGCAATTCTGTAGACCACTTGCCTTTACTTTCTGTTAGCCGTATTTTAAGAATATGCTTGATTATCTTATTAACGGCTTTCACCTGACCATTTGATTGTGGATGATAAGGGGTTGAATAGTGCTTTCTGATCCCCCACTTTGTGCAGAAGTCTCGAAGCTTTTTTCCATCAAACTGAGGACCATTATCTGTTACAAGTGTTTGAGGAACTCCGAACTGACAGACAATGTTCTTCCATATAAATTCAATCATCTTTTCTTGGGTAACTTTAACTAGAGCTTCTGCTTTTGCACATTTTGTATAGTAATCCACGGCCACAACAACAAATCGTACATTTCCTTTTCCACGCGGGAAGGGCCCAATAATATCCATTCCCCATCATGCAAACGACCAAGGACTAAAAACTTAAATGAGTTCTTGAGCAGGGGTACGGATACTTGGAGCAAATATTTGACATTGGTGACAAGCTCTGGCCATCTGGATTGCATCTTTTCGTAAGGTCGGCCAGTAATAGCCTTGCCTTACAGTTTTGTAGGCAAAAGCTTGCCCCCCCAGCATGATTTCCACAGGCTCCGAAATGTATATCTTCCAAAGTAATTCTTTCTTGCCCCCTAGACAAAAATTTGAGTAGCGGGACTGAAAAGCCTTTTTTGTAAAGTTGTTCGTCTACTAGGGTATACCTAGCTGCTTGTTTTGTTATTCTTGCAGCTTCAAAAGAATTGCTTGGCAGTTCACCTTCTTTCAAGTATTTGGCTATAGGAGTTCTCCAATCATTGTCATCTTTTTGTTCGACCACTTGATTTACTTCGTAATCTACCGTCGAAGGTTGGGTTTTCCTAGTAATGACGGTGTCTGTTAGATCTGCTGGCCCATCACTCGTTGCTAATCTTGCTAGGGCATCAGCTTGTGTGTTGCTCGTTTGAGGTACCTACTGGATATATACTTGGTCTAACATAGATACCAAATGAGCAACAATTCGTTGATACTCGATCATATGTTCATCTCTAGCCTCATATTCACCCCGTACTTGGCTCACAATGAGTTGAAAATCTCCAAAAACCTGGAGTCGTCTGACTCCAACTGCTAATGATAAGTGGAGACCTGCAATGAGGGCCTCGTACTCAGCTTCGTTTTTGGTGGCCATAAACTCGAATCTGACTGCCGAAGTGAATACTTATCGATCGGGTCTAATGAGAACTACTCCTGCCCCCGAGACCAAATTTGTTGACGAACCGTCTACATAGAGATCCCATAGGTGATCTAGCCCTCTCGTCGGATTTTGGGGAAAAGTCAACTCGACTATGAAGTCGGCTAATGCTTGACCTTTAATCGCTGTTCGAGGTGCATAGGTCACTCTGAACTGGCTAATCTCTATGGACCATTTTAACAGACGACCAGCTGTGTCGGGTCGGTGCAATATCTGTCTGAGCGGGAAAGTTGTTAGTACTTCAACCTGATGATCGAAGAAGTACGGTCTTATCTTTCTAACAATCATGACAAGAGCATATGCCAGTTTTTCTGTGGGTGAATATTTCACCTCGGCTTCGTGCAGGGCCTGGCTGACATAGTAGATGGTAAGGTGAAATTTGCCCGCTGCTCGTACCAACACCGAACTTATGGCCATATCCGAAGCTGCCAGATATAAATATAGCTTCTCGCCGGAGATTGGTTTTGACAGAATCTTAACATCTCCCAAATAGTCTTTTAACTGGTCGAAAGCTTTCTGGCAGCTTCCTGTCCACGTAAAATTGCCTTTTTTGATGGCTTCAAAGAATGGACGACATTTGTCCCCCGATCGTGATATGAATCTGTTTAAAGCTGCTAGGCATCCCGTCAACCTTTGTACTTCTTTGACGGAACGAGGAGGCTCCATATCAACGATTGCTTTGACTTTTGCAGGATTGGCTTCGATACCTCGTTTACTAACCAGATGGCCTAGGAATTTTCCCGAATGTACTCTGAAACTGTTTTTCTTTGGATTCAGCTTCATGTTGTATTTTCGGAGAATGTCGAACACCTGGGATAAATGATTGAGGTGATCTTCTTTTCGAATACTTTTGACGACTATGTCGTCAACATACACCTCCACCGTCTCCCCGATATGTTCATCAAACATTTGTTCACCAGCCTCTGGTAAATTGCTCCTGCATTGATTAATCCGAACGATATTCTTTTCCAGCAAAGTAAGTTCTTGTTTGTGTAGAAGGCCGTATTTTCTTGATCGTCCGGGTGCATCGGGATTTGGTGGTAATCAGCAAAAGCATCCATAAATGTGAACATTTCATGCCCTGCTGTGCTATCTACCAGTTGATCAATGTGCAGAAGTGGAAAGTTATCCTTCGGGCATGCTGCATTTAGATCTGTGAAATCTATGCATAGCCCCCAGGTTCCATTCGACTTCCGCACTAGGATGGGATTTGCAATCCATTGTGGGTACAACGCCTGTTTGATTAGGTCGTTGTCCATCAACTTCTTGACTTCGTCATTCAGAGCTTAATACTTGTCTGGCCCGTATTTTCGTCGTTTTTGGTGGATGGATCTTCGGGTTGGATTAATGTTTAGTCTATGACAAACATCTTTTGGATTGATTCCCACCATATCTGCATGTGACCATGCAAAGACATCGAGGTTAGCTTTCAAAAATTCTACCATTCGAGTCCTGTAGGGCACAGGGAGCTCGAATCCGATGTAAAGCTCGAGATCATCACGGTTAGGGCTAACTTTGAGGGCTTCCAGTTGTTCGACTGAAGTTGCTCACCGTTTTTGTCCCTTCCACCGTGGATCAACGATTGGCCCTTCCGGGCTTAGCTCATCCTCGATGTTCATTGGTTCTGCACCTAATCGGGGGTCAAAATGCTCTGTTGGATTAGTGCCATTGTTGGTCGCCACAACCTGGCCCTCCTGGTTGATGCATGGACTCAGTTCATCAGTATCCATTGACAATTTTGCTACTGGCAAGGTTTGCTCGCCGTCTAGCAACTTCTGTTCGCCCATGGACGAGGGTTGTTTGTCTATATCCATCTGATCATTCTGGATCCCCAAAATGTCTTTGAGGACAGAAGGTTCATCGTCTGGGTGACTGGTTGATGCTTCCATCATAAATGTATGTTCTTTGATTGGATGAAGTTGAAGGAGACATTCTTGAGCTTTCCTTTAGTCTTCCTTTAGTGTTCCCGCACCACTGGCTGTCGGGAACTTAATACAGTAGTGGTAGGTTGAAACTGCTGCTTTAAATTCATTTAGAAACGGTCGGCCAAGGAACCCATTGTAGGTGGACTCTTGACCTACAACCAGGAAATCCACCATTCTAGTTATATTCTTTTCGGGATCCTTGGTCGACACCAATTGTACAGACAACCTAATTATTCCTAACGGTTCTTTTACATTATTTCCGAAGCCTAGGATTCGGTGATTAGAATCTTGAATGTAGTTAGCATAGTTGCCTAGCTGATCAAGCATTTTTTTGAAGATGATGTTGGTGTAGACTCCGGTGTCCACCAATAGTCGATGCACTTTGGTTCCCATTATCTTGATGCAGATAACAAGAGAATCGTTATGGGGAGTTACGATTCCTTCCAAATCTTTTTCAGTGAAGGTCAACTCTGTTGTGTGAAGAATGGATAGGTTGACTCCCATTTCTTGCACCTGGGCAACTGCACGTATCTAAGCTTTTTTGATTTGAGATTGACGGTCGCCCATCAGAACAACCACCAACAGGTCCTGCAGGCTACATCATTTGGATTTCAGGAATTGGACCTCCTGCTGGTGCCGGAGCTGGTTGCCCAGCTCGATTCATTCCGGCAAGGAGCTTGCTCTATATCCTCTCCTTCGAAATTATCATCTCTGTCTCTCTTACCGGGCTATCTCTTCACAAACTCAGATAGCTTACCCTCCTCATAGAATCGCCACAATTGCTTCAGCAAGTCACGATATTCACTTGTAAAATGCCCCACACTTTGATGGTAGGCACAATACTTATTTTGGTTTAACTTGCTAGCGTCTTGACGTATCATTCTGGGAGGAGTAAGCAATTCCTTGTCCCGGACATTATTATACACCGCGTCGATTGATATGGTAAGTACATGATTCAGCTTGTTTTTCAGTTCTTTTCCCTTATTAAATCCTTTTTTTTCTTCGGGGCACGATAACCTCCACCACCAGTCTTTTTCCCACTCTCCTTCTGTTCACCTTTGTCCCCCATGTCTTTTTGCAAGGCTTCGTGCATGGAGACAAAGACTCCTGTCCGGTTTCGAAATTCAGCGTAAGTTTTCGGGCATCTGAGATGTACATCTTTCCAAAGTTCAGTACCCTTCTTCAATCCAGCTAGGACGGCTACAATTTTGGTGTCTTCGCTGACTGATTCCCCTTCTAGCAAGACCTTGTTAAATCTTTCCAAATACGAACGGTCTGACTCGTCGTCAGCTTATTTTAAGTCGGATAACCGATGTCTCTGGGATAGATAAGACCCGACCGTAGAGAAATGGGACAAGAATTCCTTGCATAGCTGGGCAAACAAATGAATTGAAGCTGGTGGCAGGGCCGAAAACCATTTATGGACACGGTCCCCCAGAGTCAATGGAAAATTACGGCACTAGGTTGCATCACTTGCCCCCATCGATATCATATAATCAGAGTATTTCATCAAATGCACCCGGGGGTCCACCGTGTCTTCATATTGTATACTTGCAGGGAATTGGATCTTCTTTTGCATGGGAGTTTTTAAAATTACTGAAGATAATGGTGAGGTAGGAAGAGCGGTATTCCCATAACCTCTTTGCAGGTCCAACTGGCCCTGCATGCTTTCAATTGCTTTCCTCATGGAGACCAGTTCCTCCAGGGATCCCTTTGACTTGGAGGTTATTCGGCGAACAGAGGCACATGACCATCTGTTCACCGCAATCCCTCGCTTGGTATGGGAACCCCCTGGACTGGCCTCCTAGGATTGGGCTCTACATCTGGGCCTAGAAGACCAAAAGCTGACCTAGTCAGCCTTTCGTGGACTGACTGGCGAGCTGGTACATAGGCCGGGCGAACTACTTCTGCTATTGGATGGACCTCCGTTGCTCCCCGACCATGGCGACCTAATTTGTTCAGTGCACTTTGGTGTATGCCCTGACTAACCCCCTAGAGCTTGGTTTGGGGTTGATTCTCCATGGCTGGTAGCTTCGACGATTTGTTTCTCCTTGCCCTTCATTTTATGAATTTGGGCACTGTCTGCCTCATTTTGATGGTCATCTCTGGCCTTCTCATACTCGCGAGCTCTTGTTGGGCTATGTCTTACTCGGATATGAGATGGGCCAGGCTGTGCTTGTTGCTTTTGCAAGGCCTGAAGCATTGCGATTATTCGAGCTATTTCATCAGGACTGCGAACAAAAGCATCCAGCTCAGGTGGCATTGGTTGATGTGTAACTGTTGGATGGTTTTCTTGCTCGTGCCTGGCTATTTCTGCTCGCCTACCAGCCTGAGACATCCTTGAACGTGAATCCCTTGTCACATGCTGGGAGTGTTGAGTCTCATGAGACTGAGACATCTTTAACTGGTGTTTGGGTGTTAATTTTTAAAAGTTTTTAAATGAAGAACACCAAGAACACCTAGAACACCTTTCTTCAATTCTTCAAGTTTAAGTTTGAAGTTCTTACTTAATCACACTTGAATTCTTAAATCGAAAGTTCGAGCCCTCCCGTCTAGCGCCAATTTGTTGGTGATCTTTGCTAATCATAAGGATTAGTAGTTGTTTTTAATCGTTAATTAGATCACCAAATAATTACGTGTGATTGATCACTAACGTAATTAGTGAATACAAAAATTTGGATTGGGGTAGAATTAACACGTGTATTGATTACGTATTTAATTCGTATATAAGAGAATCGAGCTGCTTTGGGCATATAATCGAAGTTTGGACGTGTATATGAATTTGTGCTTATTTTATTAGCTGAAAAAATCTAAGTATTTATACAAATTTGCCTAGCAGGAGGTGTACATGACCTTTGACCTCCCTAGTGTGCATGTGTGACACTTGGGCTTTGACTATTTTGACCTTATCTAAACTAAATTCTATCCTCTAGTACTGGACTTGCTCGTATTCAAGAGTTGTTCGTCCCGTTGGACTTGTCATTGAGGAGTCTTTAGTTTGATTTTGATGATCTTTATTATTGATAATTTGTTGTCTTGATATTGCAGCCAAATCTGTTCGTCGATGTGCTAGATATGCTCACCGGGATGTCATCTGGGTCCACATGGAGAAGAGGTTAAATCTGCTCGCCTGATTATAATTGTTAGGCGGACAAAGCCTGTTCGCCCGATGTTTACAGCTCAGCCTGGTTTTGTTGGCTTGACTTTATCTTAAGGGTGTGTACTTTGGGTTAATTCTGCTCGCCCTAATGACGTTTCTGCTCGCCTATCAACAGCGGGGACTAGTCGGTAGAAGTTTTTTTTTTTGTTACCTTCTATATCTGAGTAATACAGTAAAAAATCATTTGATAACATTTTAAATATGAGTATTTGTTTTAGTATATATAAATGTATATCAAGGATTCAATGAATAATAATCAATATATATATATATATATATATATATATATAAACTACAAAATAATATAAATTAAATGACAAATAAAAATATATATAACATGTTAACAACATAATTTCAACTTTCAAATACAAATAGTTCAACTAGACAATCACACATAATTATCAAATTAACTAGTGCGTACTCCCGCGAATTTTGCGGACTGAAAAAAATTGTTATTATTATTTCAAATAATAATACTTTTTAAATATCTTTTAATTTCGATATAATATTAAAATTATAATTCAACGAACAATAAAAATACTAAACATGAGTAAATAAAAAAACTTAAAAAAATGAACTAATTCACACATTCAATCTCAAATTAATATAACACACTATTACTTATTATTATATTTGTTGTATAGTTGCATGCCCAGTTTTCCCCCATGGTATGAAGATACAACAACAATCGAATGCAAAAGTTTAACTTATATTGAAAGGTATTATGAGATTCATTTACGAATAAAGTAATTATTTATAGAGAATAAAAGTATCATATATTTCATAACTAATTATTCTATTCATAAATAAACCTTACATCAATATATCCTCCAACATATGACAAAAAATGGCATGTCCTAGAATAGGCCTAGTAAATTGGATGGAGCCATGTAGAGAGTACTGCTCCCGCCGTTCCCTATTAAATTTAACAATTTCTTTCTCAAAAAGCTTCTTCAATAAAATATTGTATTCATTACATATTTTTTATAATCTTATACAGTTTTATTTTTACACTTTTCATCAAAAAATTTATAATAATATATTAAGTTTCACTACTAAGAAGTTAAGTACTATAATTTTAAAAAGTATCTTAATTTAAAATACAATAAATCTAAACATATTTTAATCAATAGAGACAAAATATTTACGTATAATAAGAAATAATATTATTTTAAATATTATATTAATGCAAGCATATATTTTTTCACGGTTGAACGATTTCTCTTATTAGATATTTTGAAAGTTATTTTTGCAAAATATTGACAGGAGTGGAATTTTTGTAGGAGGAAATTAAAATATTTCGGAAAAAATATTGTCACTGAAATAGTGCATGATACCAATATTTTTTTTTAACACCAAATATAATATCTTGCCTTTAATAAACAAAATATGTATGTAAAATATGAAATATCATTTTAAACATTATATTAATGCAAACATATCTTTTTTCATGATTGAATGATATCTCTTCTTAGATATTTTTGAAAGTTAGTTTTGCAAAATATTAATAAATTTATAATTTGTAGGAGTGTATTGAAATATTTCAGAAAAAATATTATCACCGAAATAGTGTATGTAGGGGAGAGCAGAGTTCGGTCAAAACCAAAAAACCGAGCCGAACCGAACCGAAATATCATTTCGGTTCGGTTATTTTGGTTTTCGGTTCGGTATCGGTTTTAAATTTTAGAAATTTTGGCTTTCGGTTTTGGTTTCGGTTATTTAGGTAAAAATACCAAAATAACTGAAACCGAAACTGAAATTAGAGGATATATATAAGTATCAAATTTCTAACTCTAGTTACATTTACTCATTTCTAAATTTAATGTCTTCGTCTCTTCTAGTCTTCCCTTCCCATTCTCTAATTTTTTATTGTGTTTTTTTTTTTTGGTTGCAATCTATTAATACATATGGACTTGGGCTGTTAGCAGGTTATAAGCGTAAAAATATGGTCCAATTTAAAAGTTCATTATATTTTGGTTTTTCGGTTATTAACCGAAACCGAACCGAAATTTTCAATTTCGGTATTTTCGGTTTTAAGAAATTTTGGTTCGGTTTCAGTTAGTTTTATATATAATTCAGTTTATTTCGGTTATGACTTTTCGGTTCGGTTCGGTAACCGAACCAAGCCATGCTCTGCCCTAAGTGTATGATACCAAAAAAAATATTACCACCAAATATAATATCTTGCTTTCAATAGTAGATTGTAATACAAAAGTTTATTTTTGGATAAAGTTATGCCGCCAAAATAGATTATTAAACTGTAAAATACATATATTCTTTTCTTGACTAGGTTTTCAATTTTTTTTATATTGTTTTAACATACAAATATTAAAATAGTATAGTAAATGATGAATAAGTAAAAGTTGTTATATTTTATATTATTAATGTGTGTATATATATATATATATATTTTTTTTTTTAATATGTGGAATACAAATTTCATGGTTAAAAATTTATATTGTTGATCAAAAAAAAAAAAAAAGGACATTAAGGTTCTTTACTAACAATTTAAGTATTATAACTTTAAAAAATATCTTACTTTGAAATACAATAAATTTGAGTATATTTTAATCAATGGTAACAAAATATTTACGTATAATATGAAATAATATTTTAAACATTATATTAATGCAAACATACCTTTTTTCACGGTTGAACAATTTTTTTCTTAGATATTTTTGGAATTTATTTTTGCAATATATTGATTGATCTGAAATTTGTAGGAGAGAATTGAAATATTTCGCAAAAAATATTGTCACTTATCCAAAAAGTATTGCCACCAAATATAATATCTTACCATTAATAATAGATTGTAACACTTTTTTATTGGATTTGAAACTGTAAAATATAAATATTATTTTATAGAGTAGGATTCGATTTTTTTTAACAATTTTAATTTATTTTAACTTTTTCTTTTTGTAAAATATATGTACATGTGAAATGTCTAGAAGGAAAATTAAATTTTTTTTTTAAAATTAAGATTGATACTTAAACACCAATTTTTATTATTGAATTGTGTATTATAAATACCAACACATTAATTAATTGTTTCCACGCAAACATCTATACAATATTTCATTTTAATTATGACATCTTTTTTGCCAAATAAAATTAACAGATCCAAAATAAGCCTAATCAGATTGGACAAAGAAAGTAGTATTTAGAAATAAATTATGTGGGAATACCCCAAAATTTGGAAACAACCCTTAATATCGCAAATCTTCAAATACAATTAATAAAATTGTCAAAATAAATAGAAAATTCACCCTCACGAACATAAATTGTAAAAAGAAATCTATAAAGATTAAATTATTCCTAAACTTTTGATTTGATCTGATCGGCATTGGTTAGGTGACCTAATATTTTAAAGTCGTGGTAATAAAGTCAATGCGACAATAATAAGTTAAAGTTACGAAGTTGAGCTCACACGGTTTCAGCTGAAACCGTAAGGAACCGAAGGGAAAGCACTGTAGCAAATATTCGGTCAGACCATCAATCATTTCTCTGAATATTTTTCAACTATTTTTCTCTCTCCACTCTAGTCCATTTTCCTTTGCTGCCGTAAAAGACCGCTGTCGACTTTCGCAAAACATCGGCAGTTTTCAGAACCTAGAGAGAGAAAGTACGAATTTGAGTTCCGTTGTTCGGCGATGGCTTCGTCTTCAGATCGCGACACCGCCGTTTACATCGCGAAACTCGCCGAGCAAGCCGAACGATACGATGGTAAACCCTTTTCCTCACCGACACATGTATGTATCCTTATGTATAGATTTACTTTGGGAGAGATTCGGATCTCGATTCTTCTTGTGGTTAATTTAGTTGCGTGCTAGTATTTGAAGCTTTGGAAGAAGTGAACTCTAGGTAGCTGTCATTTAATTGAGTTGCTAGTTGTTGCTATAGCTTGATCTGAATTACGGAGTTCACAGTTTCTGTATCGATGCTTTCACGCTGTGGTGATTGACTTGGATTTTAATGTGCTAAGTGGACTTTTAAGTCCGGTTACCATTCAATCTCTTTTGATCTTGCTTGCTTCTCGGTTTAATACGTTAAACTGATTCTTGTATGGTTCATTTGCGATCTATTATTGGTATTCGGTGTCGTTTCTTCTTCTGTGAATTTATGTGTAATTAAAAAGAAAGAAACGCCATAAATCTGACTGTCTGGACAACTTTGCAGAGATGGTGGAATCAATGAAAAATGTTGCTAAAATGGACGTGGAGTTGACAGTAGAAGAGAGGAACCTGTTATCTGTAGGTTACAAGAACGTGATCGGCTCTCGGAGAGCTTCATGGAGAATCTTGTCATCAATTGAGCAGAAGGAAGAGTCAAGAGGTAACGAGCAGAATGCTAAGCGGATCAAGGAGTATCGGCAAAAGGTGGAGTCTGAGCTCACCAACATTTGTAGTGATATCATGTCCGTCATTGATGAACATCTAATTCCTTCAAGCACGGCTGGCGAATCAACTGTGTTTTACTACAAGATGTGAGGAGGGGTTTTCTGTCTGTTTCCTATTGAACATTAAGTTTAAAATTTTATATTTGGTTCTGAATTGATTTTCTTTTACATTCACAGGAAAGGGGATTATTATAGGTATCTTGCTGAATTCAAGGCAGGTAATGATAGGAAAGAGGTTGCTGATCAGTCACTGAAAGCATATGAGGTATATCAGGTTCCCTTTTCAATTAAACACTATTTAACACCGATTCATGCATTGAGATGGTTACCCCAACCCTCTGATGCTGGTTAGCTCAGTTAAGGTTTTGCAAATTCAGAGGGCTATATGTTTGTCGTCTTTTTACGATTGATGCTCCATGTATTTTATTTGAAATTCCATTTAAGAATGCATGGGACAATGGATAAGCCAGGAGATATGAAATTTGATAATTGGGAAATTGGTTCGTGTTAAATGCAATTCCATGGTACATGTCTTCAGTTTTGCTGCTAGTATTTTTTATTCAACCATTTTGTGTGATTTTATCATATACATGTATAATAGGAAAACAACCTGATCATTTGAAGCATATTTATGCATAATGAATTAACGCTGAGTTCGATCTGTTTCTGATTGGACCATTTAGTTGTGCTATTTGGATCATTGAAGTTAGTTTAATATTTTAGATACTAGCATATGCTTTTTTGACTGTTGTAGTTGGATGATATTTTAGTTTTTATGTTAAAACTGCCTTGTAAGTGCTGGTGTGCATTCACGAGTCATTTATGGGAAGGAGATGTCGGTCACTGCATGCTATTCATAACACTTTTAACTTCACAAAATACCTATTCATCTATCTTGGATGCAAAGTTGCACTTTTGTTTCCTGCCTCTCTCCCCCAAATCCTCTCTCTTTTTTTCTTTCTCCCTGTTATTTTTTGCTTTGTCCGGCAAATTTACCTTGATGACTCACTGTATACATATTCTGTGTATTGGAGGCTGGATGTTAATTTGCTGGTGAAGAACAAATTTCTCCCAAAATAATCTTATGATGATGTTATATTTGTTTTTAATATTAATTTTTAGACCTGCAAATTTAATTAAGTGAAGCCGTGGACAAATGAACAGTCTCGCGGTCTCTACAAACCATTTTCAGCAGTTGAATACTGTCGACATTGCCCAATGCTCTCCATCTGCATACTGATCTACCTATCTGCGTCTTTTTACTTATTTTTCTTGTTTGGACTTTCTTGAAGTTGGCTACCTCTTCTGCTGAGGCAGAGCTTCCGCCGACGCATCCTATTCGCCTGGGGCTGGCTTTGAATTTTTCAGTCTTCTACTATGAGATTCTGAACGCTCCTGAAAGGTTTGTCCTTTGGTCAATTTATTGAATTTAATCAGTATTCAATCCTTTATCACTGTGCAACTGATTTAACTATATTCCAGGGCATGCCATCTTGCGAAACAAGCTTTTGATGAAGCTATTTCCGAGCTTGATACCTTGAACGAGGATTCCTACAAGGATAGCACCTTGATTATGCAGCTGCTTAGGGACAATCTGACACTGTGGACCTCTGACATTCCAGAGGATGCAGGTAACTTGTGACATTTCACAACTGGGTTGCCCATATCAGGCATTTGAACACTGGTTGATTTAGTAATCAATAATACTACTTTCTATATAGCTTAATGTGGAAGAGCTTATCAATTTGTAGAGAAATAATCTTTGAACACATGGCTATATTTTGTCATTTCCCAAGGATAAACCCGTTTTCCATATAACAGATCCTGTTGTGTGAAAACTCAGGGGACGCTCTGTTAGCAATTCTTCAATGGTAATGAGGATGAGATTAAAAACTAGCATAGTTATGATTGGTCATAAGAACAAAATCATTACTTTTCCTCCTAAATAAGTTAATCACTATTCACTACCCCATCAATCATCCTCAATCATTTTCCTATTCCTCAACCAACAACCATTTGGTGTCCACATCTATTCCAAAATTGGGGCATAACACTAGCATGCAACCACCATTGGGACAATTCTTCCCTCAATATATTATTTTTATTATGGGGGGTATAGATGGAAAATAAATTTTTATTCACATTACCAATGAAGCGTTTCAACCAAGTGCCCCCTCAAAGTTTTTAATGCGCCAATCAATTAAAGAACCTTAGAATAATCCAAATGCTTTTTTCTTGTACATTATTTATTTCCCTTTCTTGCAGATGAAGCGCAAAAGCTGGATGCTGCCAACAAAGCTGGAGGCGATGGTGCAGAGGTGAGATATTTCCCTGCCTTTCATAACCCTTCATTTATAGTTGCTTGCAGATCGGTAACAGCTTGACTCTTGTTTACACTGCAGTGAAGCTGCCCGATGATCAAGGAAAAATGAATTTCGTGATTTGTTCTGGGGATGTGTTTGTTTCTAGTCCAAGTGAATACTTGTTTTTATGGTTGTGTGGTGTTTCCTTTCCTTTTTTTTTTTTTTTGCTCGTTATGATTGATGTTGGCTTGTGGTTTATATGATGGAGCCCCATTGGTGTGGCCTATAGGTGGTTTAATTTTAGTGACTACCTTAGCCTAGATGGAAGTTTCTCTTATTTGCCTCGTGTTCTATTGATTAGATCATCAGGTAAAGTTGCAATTTGAAGAAATGTTAACAGGGTGTTCTAATCCAACTATTAAGTACTACTATTAGTTATTGATTTTGAATAATATTATTGAACACAACACCATCACCACCACCACCACCCCAACAAAACAAAACAAACATCATTATCTTCACGAAAATTCCAAGGAAACAATCTTAGTTATCGTAGATTCCCACACTATTTTACCAATAAGGTTTGATTTTCTTAAAATTAAAAAGTATTTCTTTAATGAGACTGTCAAATGTTAATTTTTGTTAGTATATAAACCATCTCATGTCACAAGTTTATGTCAAAATTAATTAATATTTTGTTCAAGACTTTTATGTGAGAAGAATCCCTTCAAATTCCTTATTTCATATTACGTGTAGGAGTATGTTCGCAAATGATCTAAATTCGTCATGAGTCAAAGTTAGTTCAAGTTTAATGTTATTCTAGATTTATTATAGCTTTAGATCGACAATTTCAGTTCGATGGGGACCATGGGGTAGTTTAAACAAAGATTTCACAAGGACTTCGTTCGGTGATTTATCAGAGCCAAACAAATATTAAAAATCGGTGGTATTAAAAAATGTAGTAGGTTTTATATGAAAACGATTCATAATAAGCTTAACATAAAATAGTTTTAGAGTATCATTAATCTCATCAGGAGTATCATTAAATATGTCAGGGGTATCACTAATATGGGTCAGTGGTATTATATTGTAATTGTTTTAAATTTTCTTGAATTCAGACCAATGATACCCCTGATGAGATTAATGATACTCCTGATGAGATTAATGATACTTTAAAATTATTTCACGATAAGCTTATCATGAACTATTTTCATATAATATTTTGCCTAAAAAATATGGGTGATTTGACTTTTCAAAGTCTAATTAACTTTGAAAAGTTAAAATTAATTTGAAATTGGACTGAAATGTAAGTGCATGCTGATGCATACAAGAATTTGTGAAGAAATAATTACCCAAATTTTTATGATATGACGAATCCATAATTTATGCAAAAATTCTTGTATACACTCAAGTGCATAACAATTAATATAAAATTGGATTAAAATCTAAATGCACGGTGTGCACAAAAGAATCACTCTAATTTATGGGACTAGTTTAGAACTTTAGATTATCCTCTGATTTGTGTCTATCATATATTCTATTCTATATGAAAATGATTTATAATAACTGTTTTAAAATATCAAATATTAGATTAAGAGTATAAAAAATCTCATTAGAAGTATCAGAAGTAAGGATAAAAAAAATCAACAACAATTACAATATAATATCAACGACCAAATTTTTGATACTCCTGGGGACTTTTTAATATTCGTAATTAAATATTTGATACTTTAAAACATTTTCATAATAAATTTATATTAAATCATCCATATAAAATATATTCTCTTTCCTAATCCTATTCCTAACTACTTGTAAAACTAAGATTGTGGAGTCCTATGTGGCAAAGCCACACATTTAGGTTTCAAGAATGCTCTCCTCTCCTTCATTCTTTAAAATGTTTTAATCTCGACCATCCATATCACTTACTTGGGTTTTTCTACGATCAGGAAGACTTTCGTCCTTCCTAACGTCAGTAAACCAATAAAAACTTGACACATCATTTAATTTCGTCATTTGCAATCTAGCTTCGCCCTGGTGGAAATAATTAATTTTTTATAGAAAAAAATTAAAAAATTATAAAAATGTCCTTATAGTGTTTTTATTTAAAAAAAAGTTATTTTAACCTTGTATTTTATTTATAATAATTAAAAAAATTAAATTAGTTTTTAAAAAATATTTTAAAATTTGAAATCAAATGAAAACACAATGTTCATTCTAATTCCTCTCCAAATTAGGTTCGCCCCTTTCTCTTCTTCATCTTTTTTTTTTTCTATCGTCCTTCTTCCCTTTTTCTCTATTGTTCATCTTCTTCTTTAAAAGAAAAACTGAAGCTACGCATGGTGAAGATATGGTGATTTTCTTCTTAAATAAACACCCCCCCCCCCCCAATTCAGATCCCCATTAAATCAAATATCGGACCCTCTAAAATATTGTAACTTCTTATCACTCCACTAAATTCAAACGGTTTCTTACCACAGAACACAATTCCATAATGGCCGACTCTGGAAAATAGTTACAATCGTTGCCTTCTTCGCCGGATCTATTTTGGTAAAGAGAGTAATCACCATAATTTTTGCCGCTGCTTTTTTTTCTTTTTCTTTGTTGAGAAGAAATACCAGAGATTGTGATTTTCAATATTAGGATAGAATTGAAACAATATGAAAATCGAAGCATAGAAAAAAATTTATCGGATTGGAAAATTTTACACGAAATAGCCATCATGCTTGATGCTTCTTTCAAATCGGTTTACAAATATTAATTAACTAGTATAAAACCCGCGTATCACGCGGAATTAAATATAAAAATTTATATTATTTATAAATTAAATGTGTAATAGTAATATAAAAACTATTATTTTATATATAAAAGTACTTTACATGAACCCTTTCAATTTGTTTTATAATAATTTGTACTCATCATAATTCCTAAAAACTAATGGGTTCGGAATAATTCTTTAGCAATAGAATTTGTAAAGGGATATTAAGCATGCCACATAGAGCCAATGGATAAAGTTAAAAATTTAAATTTTATGAGAATAACTAACTATAAAATAAAATAAATCAATTTTAAAAAAACTGTATAAAAATAGGTGGACTCATGAAAATGTAGTATTTCAAAAAGAGGAGATATTAAGCATGCCACATAGAGCGAATAGATAAAGTTAAAAATTTAAAATTTTATGAGCATAACTAACTATAAAATAAAATAAATCAATTTTAAAAAAACTGTATAAAAATAGGTGGACTCATGAAAACATAGGATTTCAAAAAGAAGAGATATTAAGCATGCCACATATGAAAGAGAAGATTCACAAATAGAAAGAGGTACGATGATCTGATTGATTGGGTCAACTAAAATAAATTTCTAAATAAACAAAACCAATTGATTAACTCAAAAAGATACACGTGATAGGAACCTTCCTAAGAAATTTATTTCTCAGTTAATTGATTTGTGGATATCATATTCAAGTCATAAATTGATTTGTAAGTTTAATAATATGTAAAAGGGTTCTATTGAAATATTAAATTTTAATTAATTAGTATTTATAAATTATTTTAAAGTAAAAAAGGTATTTGTAATTTTATTATTAACTTAATTTATTAATAGGGCGATACAGTGCGATTGCTATATGCAGAGTGCAAACGCTTTAATGCAAAGGGGCGAAAGCCTTACTGACCATAGAAAAGTCCCACTTACAAACATCTTGATCGTTCAATACTTTACACTTCTTATATATTTCTTAGGTTATTATCATTTGCATTTGCATTGCATTTGATTTTTACTCCCATGTTTCTATATATATATTTTTTTGTTCTTGCAGGTTACGAATTTGCAAATCATCATCTGTATTTCCAAATCTTCATCTCTATTTTCAGGTTATAATTTGCAAGTCTTCATATATCGTTGTGAATCTTCAACTATATCTACAGGTTATGAATTTGCAAGTGTTCATCTCTTTTTATGAATTTTAATATCTATTTGCAGGTTTTTTTTTATTGTTTCGTCACTATAATTGTTCATGATTCGATATATTTTTTTTTTCAAAGATGTATTTTTTTTATCGCAGGTAGTCTTTTGATATATGATGGTAATTGCAGTCGTCATAAGGATTTTCTTCAACATTCATCTTCGACTTGCTAAACTGTTCCTGATCGCATTTTTTTTTTTTTGGTGTAAAATCGATTATGTCCAATATGTATAGATGGATCATTTAGTATTTACACATATAGTTTCTCAGATTTTATACATACAAAAAATAAAGATTTTTTTATCTCTTTGTTTCATATCCAATATCCATTAGAAAAAGTCGATTGCGTACTAAGGAGATTTAAGTCATATTATGTATATTAATTAATTCATATTAATGAGATGATTGCATACTAAGGAAATTTATGTATATTAATTAATTCATATTAATTACGTTATACGCAAATAATTTTGGTTTCTCCTCTATGGTGTATTTAAATTGTGACTCTTAATTGCTTAAAATTAGCTTGCAAAATTTATTTCTTAATTATAGATATGAGTATGTATAGAGTGAAATTGGTACATACATAAATCATTGAAGGATATTAGTTGTTTAGTGAAAACAAACTAATAGTCTTTAGTGAAAATAACTCACGCTCTTAAGTGAAAACAACAAGTACTCTTAAGTGAAAATAACTAATACCCTTCAATTCATCTATGAATCATTTTCACTCTATACTTTGTCTCTGAATATATGATACAGTGCTACTTATTCATACAAAAAACATCTATTTATAAAAAAAATATGGTCAAACTAAAAAAGTACATACTATATTTAATAAGATCTTTATTTTCTCAAATAATGACTCAATCTTCCAGCTTTTATTGCACACAATTATTGCTCCAAATCCATTTTTAATAAAGATGAAAACTATTAATCTTAATAATTGTCATTGAAGTTGGAATATGCATGATTATTGCCAATAAATAACATAAAAGTCAAGATTATTAGTAACCATTCGAATTGACAGTGCAAAATTGAATAGCAATATTTATGTATATTAGAACATTTTAAGGAGATTTAATTCGTATTAATTAAGAGTTGAACCATAATAATTCTGGTTGATCCTATATGGTGTATTTAAATTATAACTCTTAATTGCTTAAAATTAGCAATTTGGAGCTTGTAATAATTTATTTCATTATTGATTTCTTTTTGCAATGAAAGATCATCTTGCACTCATTAAAATTAATTTAAGATTAATTATGATTGTAGGGAGTGAAATAGTTTGTCAAACTTTCATGATTGACAATAATTATCTTATCTATCGATATCGAATAATTTATTCGAATTGATGGTGTCACTATTTCAAATTAACTAAAATTAAGTCATAGGTGATGCATATATGAAAAGGGGGAAAATCCTACATAAAAAATGACTTTTATTCGAGTAGAATGTTTAACTCTTTAATGTAAAGTGAATTACATATTTATGGTAAATATATTAAATTCACATATTCAGAGGCGGAGCCTCGTGTATGATTGTGGGGGCTTCAGCCCCCCAAAATTGTAACCAAAATTCCATTAGTATGTATGCATTATTAGTTAGGAACAATATTTATATACTCATATTGAGGTTCATAAAATCTTCAAAATCCACTAATAAACGCTATTAAGTTCCAAGTATTCTTAATCATTATTTATATACTAATTAATCTTATTTAAATAAGTCTTTTGTATGCATCAGATGTACCATATAACTCAAATAAAATTTATCCCTATTACCGTTGGAAAGTTATCACTTCTATTACTAAAAAGTCACATCTAGTACCATTCAACACGGAGTAACTTTTTAATAATAGTAGGGGTGATTTTTCAGTAATAATATAAGTAGCTTTTCAAAAATGCATTTGAGTTGCACAGTGAACCCGATGCATACGAGACTCTTTATTCATATTAGAATAATAATACTTTCTCTTCATGCAATGTATCATATTTTTCATTTTTTATCCGATGTGTTTTTCTTCCTTCGTAATGATTTTTCTCACTTCATCCAAACCACACACTTTATTCATTATTACGATTTCAGCTTAAACTCTAACATTAAGATTTTCACTTCACTAGTAGCTAATTATTCTTATTGTTTCTACCTCATGTCTTAAAAAGGGATTAGTTATTTCGTCAACTTGAATTTATCACTATTATTTTTAGACTTCATAATCACTTATTTTCAATTAATTCAATAAAGTATACATGCATTTTTTTTTTATTTAAATAATACTACATTATATCTCATATTTTTAGTTCTTAACTATTAATGAATTATTATCAATATATTTGATTTTTCCTTCTAGCCCCTCAAAGAAATCTGCCTAGCTCCGCCCTTGAGACATATTCATCCTCCTTAGAAAAAGTGAGATATACTTGTTAGAGAAAATTGGTTGGTGGTATTATTTTATAATTAATTGGTATTAAAGTTTATTTGAGACTTTAATAGTTGACCAATTAATTCTTGGTGTTGAAATTAATTTCTCGGAAATTAATTGTTACAAGTGCGTTCTACTCTTGGAGTAGATGAGAATTGTGTATTCATACTCGCAAAACCGATTTTCGGTGAGTGAGAAATTGAATCGGAAAGTCGAAAGGTTCAATACCTAATTTGGGAATTAAATGAGTCATTTAATTCATCCCACATTGGATTTTTGGAATACTAATATACATGATATTAGTATGGAAATAATGAAGTATAATAAATTGTAGTTGATTGCTAGTCAATCAAAATTGCCACACGCGCGCGCCCGCGCCCGTGGACTTGGTTCTTGGCAATTGGACTTTGGATGGACTTTGAGCCTTGGGCCCAGTGGGTATCTAATTTTTTGGAGAACAAAAATTAGGATATCAGGTCCACAAAGTTTGGGTTGATTCGGATCAGAGACCCACCCGGTTAGAAAAGTCTTTTCCTTCTGCATTGAGTGGAGGTTCGCCTATAAATAGCGTCCTCATGCATTTGCCTGGCCACGCAATCAGAAATCTTCTTCTCTCTGCATATAGAGTCTTAAGAGCCAGTCCAGTTCGAAGCGCTCGTTTTGTTCGCCGGAGCTCCAAGACCTGTGGTGCTACACTCTTGGAGACGTTGTGACGTTTTACCTTTGGGGACAAATTTCCGAGACCGAAGAGCACTACCGGGGAAATTTTGTCTTGCGGGAAGAGGGCTTCCTCGACTCGTCACCTTTGCTGCTTCTTTTCTTTATTTATTTTTTCTTTCACTCTGTAATCTGTTAGTCGAGTTGTAATTTCTTTTATTGTTGAATCATTATTTCCGCAGTCAAAACTATTTTCTATTTTTACAATCGCAAGACAAAATCTCTTTTCTGTTTTCAAAATGACTGACGGAAATAACAATTCGGAGTCTGCTAACCAGGGAAACACTGTTGTTCCTCTTGGTAACCCCACTCCCCAGGGCACCACTACCCCCGTTCCCCCTGTAACTGTCCATTTTGGGCAAACTTCTAATCCCTCAGTGGTGAGCCCTTTCCCCTTTGACAATTCGAGACCTTTTGTGGTCCAAAGTGAGAGACCCGAAAAGTTTTTGGGTAAAAACTTCAAGAGGTGGCAACAGCGTATGCTGTTCTTTCTGACCACCTTGAGGTTGGCGATGTTCCTTACTGAGGACCCGCCTGCGGTCGTTGAGAACGATGCGTAGAATGAGGAAGTTCGTGCCCGCTGGTGGGAACACGACTTCTATGCTCAGAACTACATTCTGAGTGGTCTGGCAGATGCTTTGTACAGTGTCTACCAGAAGTGCAAAACGGCCAAAGAAATGTGGAATTCCTTGGAGGCCAAATATGTGGCCGAGGATGCCGGTACTAAGAAGTACTTGGTTGGGAAGTTCTTGAACTTCAAGATGGTGGACTCGAAGTCTGTCGTTGAACAAGTTCAAGAATTCCAGTTGATTCTGCATGACATTTCTGCAGAAGGAATGATACTGCCAGACGCTTTCCAAGCCGCTGCAGTCATTGAGAAACTGCCTCCAAGCTGGAAGGAGTTTCAAAGCCACTTGAAGTTGAAGAAGAAGAGTATGACCTTGGAAGAGGTCATAGGCAAACTTCAGATTCGCGAAGGTGGGCTGGAAAGGAACAAGGGTCAGGAAGAGGCCAAAGCTAATTTGATGGAGTCAAAGAAGCGTAAGAGGCCAAATTCTGACAAAGGCAAACAACCAGTTGTAACTCGACCCAAATTTACGGGTGATTGCTACAACTGTGGAAAGCCGAACCACATTGCAAGATTCTGCAAGGCCCCGAAGAAAGATGACAAAGGCAAGGGCAAGCAGTCCAATGCGAACGTGGTTGAAGGGGAGTTCACTGAAGAGGACCTTGCTGCGGTGACCACTGAAGTGAACCTCGTGGGCAACCCAAAGGAATGGTTCATTGATACGGGGGCTACATGTCATGTCTGTTCTGACAGGAATGCTTTCTCGACCTATGAGCCAGCCAATGGGAGAAAGTTGCACATGGGGAATCAAGCCACGTCTGAGGTGGCTGGGGTTGGCAACGTTGTTCTGAAGCTGACCAGTGAGAAGAACATCACACTGAGAGATGTCCTGCATGTCCCGGACATTCGCAAGAACCTCATCTCCGGCTCTGTACTAGTGAAGAATAATTTCAAACTTGTATTTGAGTCTAATAGGGTTGTTCTTAGAAAGTACTCAGTGTACTTAGGTCGTGGGTATGTCCACGATGGTCCGTTTAAGATGAGTGCCATTGTTGTACACCCCAAGGGGAAATCTGTTATGAATAAAGAAGCTTCTACTTCTTCTTATATCGCTGAGTTCTCAGATTTATGGCACTGCAGATTGGGACATGTAAACGTTAAATCGATAAAACGACTAGTAAGCTTAAATTTACTAGACATAAAAAATATCGATTTAAATAACAAATGCGAAGTTTGTGTAGAAGCTAAAATGACAAAGTTGTCTTTCCCTTCGGTTGAAAGGAACTCAGAACCTCTAGAATTAATTCACACTGATGTGTGTGACTTAAAATTCGTACAAACTAGAGGTGGGAAAAAGTACTTCATCACTTTTATAGATGATAGTACAAGGTTTTGCCATGTTTACCTTTTGCACAGTAAGGATGAAGCGTTAGACGCTTTTAAACTGTACAAAAGTGAAGTGGAGCACCAGTTGAATAGACGAATCAAAATGGTTCGTAGTGATAGAGGAGGAGAGTATGTAGCACCATTTGAGAAGATATGCTCCGAATCCGGAATCATACATCAAACTACTGCTCTTTACTCGCCTCAATCTAATGGTGTTGCGGAACGAAAGAACCGAACACTCAAAGAGATGATGAATGCTATGCTTATTAGCTCCGGTTTACCGCAAAACTTGTGGGGAGAAGCCATTCTGTCGGCTAACCACATTTTGAACAAAATTCCACATAAGAGTAAAGATGCTACTCCTTATGAATTGTGGAAGGGGCGGAAACCGTCATATAAATACCTCAAAGTGTGGGGGTGTTTAGCAAAGGTTGAAGTGCCTCTACCTAAACAAATTAAAATCGGCCCTAAAACGGTTGATTGCATATTTGTTGGGTATGCATTAAACAGTAGTGCCTATCGGTTTATAATTCACAAATCAGGAGTTCCCGATATGACAGAAGGCACTTATATAGAGTCGAGAAACGCTGTGTTTTTCGAAAATATCTTTCCTTGCAAGTCCAAGGAAGATGAGATATCAACCAAAAGACCTCGTAATGAGGAGGTTGATAATGATGCTGGTCCATCCACTCAAGATAGTGGCGAGTTACGACGCAGCAAGAGAGCTAAGATAGTTAAAACCTTTGGTCCCGATTTCATCACTTACGTGTTGGAAGAAGAACCAAGGACTATCAAAGATGCTCTATCTAGGCCAGACGCTCCGCTCTGGCAAGAGGCGATTAATAGTGAAATCGACTCTATCATGCAAAACCACACGTGGGAGTTGGTTGATCTCCCACAAGGTTGCAAGCCCTTAGGATGCAAATGGATCCTTAAAAGAAAGTATAAAGCAGATGGGTCAGTTGAAAAATACAAAGCCCGCTTAGTGGCCAAAGGGTTCAAACAAATCGAAGGGTACGATTTCTTTGATACCTATTCACCGGTAACGAGGATTACTTCCATTAGGGTGCTAATCGCGATTGCTGCTTTGCACAATCTCGAAATTCACCAAATGGATGTTAGAACTGCGTTTCTAAATGGTGAAATGGATACAGATATATATATGGATCAACCAGAAGGGTTTGTAGCACCTGGAAATGAGAAAAAGGTGTGCAAACTAGTGAGGTCGTTGTATGGACTTAAGCAAGCTCCAAAACAATGGCATTTAAAATTTGATAGCACCATGTTATCAAATGGCTTTCGTATTAATGAGTGTGACAAATGTGTGTACGTGAAAAGTACACCGAAAGGGTTTGTCATATTGTGTCTATACGTTGATGACATGCTCATTATGAGTAATGATCATGATTTACTCATTAGTACGAAACGCATGTTAAGTCAAAACTTCGACATGAAAGACTTGGGTGTTGCTGACGTGATTCTAGGAATCAAGATCAGTAGGACATCAAATGGTATATCTTTAACACAATCTCACTATGTAGAGAAAGTGCTAAAGAAGTTCAATGCCTTTGATGATCCACCTGCAAAGTCCCCTTTGGACATGAGTGTGCATTTGAGCAAAAACAGAGGTAGTCCTGTAGCTCAACAAGAATATGCTAGAGTTATCGGTAGCATAATGTACATTTCGAATTGTACGCGTCCCGATATAGCATGTGCGGTGAATAAACTTAGTAGATTCACAAGCAATCCAAGCAATGAGCATTGGAATGCACTCATGAGAGTCTTGAGGTACTTAAAGTATACTCTCGACTTTGGGCTACAGTACACTAGGTATCCTGCTGTACTTGAAGGGTACTGCGATGCTAATTGGATCTCAGACACTAAAGAGTCATTCTCCACTAGTGGATTTGTATTCACTATAGGAGGAGCGGTTGTGTCCTGGAGATCGACTAAGCAAACATGCATAGCCCGATCCACCATGGAATCAGAATTCATAGCTTTAGATATAGCTGGTGAAGAAGCAGAGTGGCTTCGAAATTTCCTCGAGGATATTCCATGTTGGGATAAACCCGTACCTACGATAATGGTACATTGCGACTGTCAAGCCGCAATTGGTAGGGCTTTAAGTGACATGTATAACGGAAAGTCTAGACACATTCGTCGTAGACATAATTCCGTGAGACAATTGATCTCAAGTGGTGTAATGTCAATAGACTATGTGAGGTCTAAGGACAATCTTGTGGATCCGTTAACTAAGAGTATAAATCGAGATCAATTGTCTAAACTGTCAGAAGGAATGGGTCTAAAATCCACAAAGTAAGCTGAAACAGTGGTAACCCAACCAAGTTGACTGGAGATCCCAAGATCTTGGTTCAATAGGAAAACTAAGCTGTGGAAGTTAGGGAATGCACTTGGTAACCCGACCATTCCTTATAGGACAGTACACCAAGTGAGAACCCGTGTGTGGTACAGGCTAAGTCTATACGACTTTTAATGAATCCTAAGTCCATGTGGGGGACGGAGTATTACGGGATACTCAAGAGGAGTTCACCTATGTAAGTGTGAGGTGAGAGGCCACCTCAAATATCAGTGGATATTAAACACTTATGAATCCAAAGGGTGTCCATGGCCGAAACGGACAAAAACGTGAGAACAAGAAATGAGCGTAGAAATATTATTGTGTCAGTACTACTGTCTAAGTACACACCAAGGCGGAATGGTTCAAGGCAATGTGTCCACCAGGCTGCCGGTGTACTCGGTAATGCTTGACTATGGAAGGTTCAAAGCCACAAACTACCTATCCAAATGCAGTAATATTTTGTGTTTGAACTGGACTGTGAGTCTGCATGTCTATAGGTTCAATTTCCACTCATGTGGGGGATTGTTAGAGAAAATTGGTTGGTGGTATTATTTTATAATTAATTGGTATTAAAGTTTATTTGAGACTTTAATAGTTGACCAATTAATTCTTGGTGTTGAAATTAATTTCTCGGAAATTAATTGTTACAAGTGCGTTAGATCTACTCTTGGAGTAGATGAGAATTGTGTATTCATACTCGCAAAACCGATTTTCGGTGAGTGAGAAATTGAATCGAAAAGTCGAAAGGTTCAACACCTAATTTGGGAATTAAATGAGTCATTTAATTCATCCCACATTGGATTTTTGGAATACTAATATACATGATATTAGTATGGGAATAATGAAGTATAATAAATTATAGTTGATTGCTAGTCAATCAAAATTGCCACACGCGCGCGCCCGCGCCCGCGCGCCGCGCCCGCGCCCGCGCGCCGCGGCCTTGGCCTTGGACTTGGTCTTGGTCTTGGTCTTGGTCTTGGTTCTTGGTTCTTGGTTCTTGGACTTTGGGTGGACTTTGGGCCTTGGGCCCAGTGGGTATCTAATTTTTTGGAGAACACAAATTAGGATATCAGGTCCACAAAGTTTGGGTCGATTCGGATCAGAGACCCACCCGGTTAGAAAAGTCTTTTCCTTCTGCATTGAGTGGAGGTTCGCCTATAAATAGCGTCCTCATGCATTTGCCTGGCCACGCAATCATAAATCTTCTTCTCTCTCTCTGTCTCTCTGCATATAGAGTCTTAAGAGCCAGTCCAGTTCGAAGCGCTCGTTTTGTTCGCCGGAGCTCCAAGACATGTGGTGCTACACTCTTGGAGACGTTGTGACGTTTTACCTTCGGGGACAAATTTCCGAGACCGAAGAGCACTACCGGGGAAATTTTGTCTTGTGGGAAGAGGGCTTCCTCGACTCGTCACCTTTGCTGCTTCTTTTCTTTATTTTTTTCTCTCTCACTCTGTAATCTGTTAGTCGAGTTGTAATTTCTTTTATTGTTGAATTATTATTTCCGCAGTCAAAACTATTTTCTATTTTTACAATACTCAATATAAAATTAGTACTCATAATTTCGTCAATTTTAATGAATAGTTAGATTAAAATTTTATCTCATAAGTTAATATAATCAATTTTAACCGTATATTCCTTTTATTTTAAACAAGGACATTATTCTATTAAATGTATATTGAAAGTAATGACGATGTTTAAATATTCAATAATTTAAGATAAATGATCAAATATATTTTGGAGTGAAATACTTATATAGAGTGAAATATTTATCACATTAATTACATATTTAAATTTGAATAAATGATGAAATGGTGTGATATTTATATCATTATAATTATATATATGGTGAAATCTTAGTAATACTAATTTTGATCGTGGAGCTCTAACCATTTGAATTGTTCCACTTCGTCAATTAATAAGACATTAAACATACTTAGACAATTGCACTTTAAATTATGACTCTTAATTGCTTAAAATTAGCTCATACAATTTATTTCGTAATTCTGGATATACGATCAAGTGTGTATATTGCTTAAATTGAAATTGACATTTTGGAGAATATTTTGATCTTCAATGTGAGTGATCAGTTGCATCTATAATGCAAAATATTTATCATGCGATAATAAATCACTTGCATACTCATAAATACTTTGGATATAGAATAATACTTGCACTCACACATCGCGATGTAGAGTGTATCAATGAAAATATTCCAAGTGATATTAAAGTATACTTAGTATTGATAGTGTTTGCAAATCGGAGTTCCGTGCTGAGGGAAACAAAGAGATGATATTTCTTGATTCTTTTAATTCAATTAAATATTCGGGAATGTTAAATCATCGTTTGGTTTTGAAAGAAGGTGTGCCGATAGTTTTGCTAAGAAATATAGATCTGGAGTCCGATTTATGCAATGAAATAAGATTGATAGTCACATAATTTGGAAATCACATACTTCAGGCTGAAATAATTTATGAAATAAATATTGGAAATAAAGTCTATATTTCAAGAATGACATTGACTAATTCAAACCAAACGATGCCCATAAATTTTATTTGACGTCAATTTTTAGTATTACTATGCGCCAATTTTCAGTATTTTTATGGTACGTATATATATTATTTCAGTTCGAGAATTTGGCATGTCTCATTGGAGCTCAATTATGAATTAATCTATTAATTCGTTGTGAAGCTCAATTATGAATTAACCTATTAGTGGATCTCAATAAACAAATCTATTAAGGCAGATGAATTTAGTGTCAAGTTTTCAAGATTTGAGAGCTTTGACTTGAAAAATAAAAAGTCGGCCATCTTTACAATATTCTTCTCCCGATTTGTTAGGGATAGCAGAATTGTATTCTAGCAGTTTGGCATATCCCACGAAAATCCCCCCACATGAAACCTTCAAATACGTGACAAAATTCCTGCATTGTTCTTCCTTGATTCAGAGAGAGAGAGCCCAATTGAATCTATCCCTCTTCCCCCACCCTCTATATATAGATTACTACTCCCTTTCTCTTACTCAACCCACGCTCATAGCACATGGGTACTGCAATGGAGAATCCTCCGATATCTGCTGTCATATTTGATTTGGACGGCACCCTTCTCAACACAGGTAAGCACTGTCGCCATTTTTTTATTTTTTCTTTTTCTGGTTTCGAAGAATTTGATGGTTTGTGTGCGATCAGAGGACGTTTCGAAGAACATTCAGAAGAATTTCCTGGCGAAATACGGGAAGGTCCAGGACAGTGAGAAGGAGAAGAAGAGAGTGGGTATAACTTTCACAGAATCCGTTATTGCTATTCTCAATGACTATGATCTTCCATTGACACCCGAACAATATATCCAAGAGATTTTGCCAATGCACCATGGAACGTGAGTCTCTAAATCATGCTATTTTGTTGCAATTGACGCCCCCCTGATTTGTCCTGATTGTTGAATTTTAATGTGAAATTTTGTAACTCATTAGTTAATTGGCTTAGTGATTTTTCCATTGATTACTTGTTGGTCGTCACCTTATAGTTTTCTCATGTTCATCCTTAATTGGCCGTATTAGACAATGTGATATATTGGTTGTTAAGCTTTTACAGTATCTGTAAGGGGGCGCTTGATTTATGAACTGTGTAGACTATTTCCGTATTATCTTTTGATCTGTTTCATATAGGCATCAACTTGCTAAACCACTTCCTGGTGCCAATCGTCTTATGAGGCACCTTCACAAGCATGGAGTGCCATTCGCGCTTGCTTCGAATTCTATGAGGAAGAATATTGATGCAAAAATCTCTCACCAAGATGGTATAGGATTCTTTTCACCCTCTTCTAATTTGTCAGATAAAATCATCATCCACAACATCACAAGCTGCATTCAGTCGTAGGACCTATATGCAGTCACACATTGCATTTTTATCTTGGTCCCTGTCATGCTGTGAGATTCAGAACTAGTTACAAGTTTTTTGCGTTTAATTACCAATCATCATATCAAAAAGGTCATTACGAAATAACAAAATCAAAGCAATTTATGAATTTTCTGAACACATGTGTATGGTTTCCCTTTTCCTTTTGCCTTGGATACCCACATTTTCACATCATATATATCAGTCGTTGAAAGAAGTTATGAGCACCTAATATGAAGATTTTAGTGGGTACAGATTGGAAATTGGATATTAGTATAAATGTTTCTGTTTCTGTCTTGCTCTAATTTAAAATCTCAGCTGACAGTTTCTTCAAACTTGGTTCTTTGTTCATTGTACAATTGATTCCATATATGCGCTTGATGATACCCTGGCTGGGTTCCAACCAAGTATCTTCAACAGTTTCATGTCAACCTGATTAGCAAAGTCTTTAAAAGTGGTTAGTTTATGTGGGTTTCTTTTGTGAGCCTGCACCTTTCATCTTCTTTTGGAGAAAATTTATAGTCCTATCAATCCCACCTCAACAAACTAACCATGCCCTTTTTTTGCTATAGTTTGAATGTGGAGTGGTGCTTGTTCAGTTATTTTTTATCTTTTTTTATATATAGGTTGGAAAGAAAGCTTCTCTGTGATTCTTGGAAGTGACCAGGTCAAATCAGGGAAGCCATCTCCAGACATGTAAGACAGTTTTTTCACTATGAATAATTTTTTTGACTTTTACTTTGTCTTCCATAAATGTAATGGTTGTTTTTTGTTATTTGCTCAGTTACTCTCTCTCTCCTTTTTTCTCTTTGAAATTATTTGTCCAATATCATTTTCAGATCAACGGATGTTAATAACTAAGTAACTGCTAAGCAGCAATTAGTATACCTTGAGTTTTATGTGGCCTTTCTTTTTACTGCAGTGTCTTTTTTTTTTTTGTAGTGGTAATATCTATTTACATCCACCTCAACCCCAGAAACTCTTATTAACATCTTAGTTCATATTAAATAAAATGCTGATCAGATTTCTGGAAGCTGCAAAAAGAATGGGAGTGGATCCATCATGTTGTCTCGTGATTGAAGACTCCATGTAAGTTTACTTTTGCTTTATTAATAACATGAAATTTATCTTCTATAATTTCCCAGGCTTAACACCTGTCCACCTTGCCCAGACTATTAATAACAGTAAGGTCAGCTATTACCATTCAATCATTTCCAGTACAAATTAAATACATGAGCACGTTAATAAAAATTGGTGTATGTCAACTCCAGTAAGCTATAGTAATTTGAGGGCAATTAGAATGAATGTATATATTGTAGCTTTTTGAAAACTACAACCATCCTAATCATTACCTGCATCATGTTCAATAATGGAAGATTCTGTTTGGAATTGATGAGTTCTCCATTATGCGATGCTGCAGCCTTTAAATGTTGTAATTCTCACACTCAGAGCTCATGGCCCTTTTATTGACAGACTTGATGTTTTTATTTTATGGTTGAAAGCTGAAACTGGTCATCAACTCTTAGAAATCAACTTCTTTTGCACATAAATCAAAATGGACTGCTATCATTTGAGCAATTGAAATATCAGAAAACAGCCATTGGGCATTGTAAATTGTAATTGTAAGGACCTCATAAGAATCTCTTCTCATTGCTTCACCTGGACAGCAATACTTTCTTTCTGTATGTTACTAATTGGAGGATGTGAATCTTTTTTCTAGTATTATCTGTATATATATCCTCCGTCTGTTTACCAGTATTATCTATATCTCTTGATTTGGTATTGAGGGCTGCCTGACTCATTTTAATGGAACTCGTGTGATATTCTTTAGTGCTTATATGTACTACTTCTTAATTCTCTAGTTATATGGTATATCCCCTTTTTCTTACCTCTGAGCTGTTAAATTTTACATACTATTTTCCATATATCATATAACTGCCACAAATCTTTAGCTTTCATTAGTGCAGCATAATTTATTCCGCTTTCTGTTTTAAACAGTGTGGGTGTTAAAGCAGGGAAGGCAGCTGGAATGAATGTTGTAGCAGTGCCATCACTCCAGAATGAATCTGATTCATATTCCATTGCTGATTCCATTCTACACTCACTCTTAGAGCTTCGACCAGAAGAATGGGGCCTTCCCCAATTTGAAGACTGTATGCCTCTCATATCTAGTTACATCCACTCTGTTAATCGTCTACATCCCTTTTTACAGTAGATGATCACATTTTAATTTGATAATTGTAGGGATTGGCAATGCTTTGCCTATTGAACCAATCTATCTATCAGGCGTGTTTAGCAATGGTCTTCTCCAGATACATGAAGGTTTAAGAATTACTTTCCTCCTACCTGGAGTTAGTCTTTTTTAAGTACTATCCAATAACTGTTGTTTTGTTGAATAAATATCTTAAAATTGAATGCTGATCTAGGTAACGGATCGCCTGTTCTTCCTGGTCAAATCTGGGGACTCTACATTGGCTGGGCCAAGTTTGATGCTCAGGTCTTAAAGGCTGTAATCAGCATAGGTTGGAGCCTTGGTGGTTGTGGTTCCCAGAGAAAAATTGTGAGACATTCTTCACTGATGAGTTTTGATTCTCTGTAGCTTTACAAAGAACATATTCTTACTACTTGTTCTGCTTTTTTTCAGCAACTATGTTTGATCAATGAGAATCACAATGATGATCATCATGATCAAAAGACGCAGTTGCTGCTTGTGGGCTACCTTGGGAGATCATTTAGTGCGGTAAATAAACTGGTTCTTTTTCTCTAGCTCTGGTTGATTGGATTGAGATAGTCTCTGTAATTTTAAGCGCTAAATCCCGTAATTACTTGTGGTGAAACGCAGGGCAATACGTTGGATAGCCTAGACGTACTCGACGAAGACAAACTTTCTGCTGATGCTGCTTTAAATTTGCCTGCATTTTCCAACAAATTGTGTGCATCTTTCTTTAATTCCAAGGAGAACGCACAAGAATGAAAATGATGAAAATGAATTTGTCTGGTGGATGAATGTGTTGCTTTTCATTACTCTTATTACTAGGTTTTACTTTTATTTAAAGTTAACTCGATAATTTTTTTGCAGATACTACATATAATTATACTCTATATTTCTCATTTTATTTAATATGCTATAAATCTCCTTGTTAGAAGACCCAAAAATATAACTTCAAATGGAAACGAGAGTAAATAAAAAATTCCGCTGTATATATAGCAGACCTTGTTGTGAATTCAAAAACACGTTCAGTACAAGAGGATTGGTTCTTAACCATGGATCATTTTCTTTCTCGTTTTTTGATATTGATGTGGTATGCGGCTATTGCGCCTTTTAAAAATGGGAGCAGCTACTCAAGTTTCGAATTTTTGTTTACACCCACATATACCAATTGAGTGAGAGAGTGTTGAGCAAAATTTCAATTTACCATATTAAATAAGTATTTGATTAACTATATGGGTGAATGTTTATTTTCCCTTTTAACTTGCACCATTATTTTTTTTTTTTTTAAATGTGACTTGATTCAATTTTTCTACCCCTTGGCTAGTCAAAAGAACGAAAAGACTAATTTTTGTTAACCTGTTTTAGCTAGTGAAAGGATGGAAAAAAAAAAAAATTGAATTTTGAAAACTTGAAGAACTCTATTAAAGTGAAAAAATATAATAGACTGAAAATAAAATTGGTGGAACTTAAAGGACAAAAAATAACTTATATCTTAACTAGTATGATTAATTAAAGATTTTTTTTTATCAATTTAGGATTTGAAAATTAGTAAAACTATCAATTTAAAATTTAAAAGATTTTTTCTATTGATTCAAGACTTAAAAAATAAAAAACTACCAATTTCGGATCTATAAAATAAAATTATCAATTTAAAATTCACATTTTAAAATAATGTTCGAATCCTACAATTCCTAATTATCCAACTGTTTTTTATAAATCACAATTTTAAAGAAAAAAGATATACTCCCTCCGTCCCTATTTTTTCCATTAAAATGAGAACAGAGTTAAAAAAATAGTTAAAGTATATAAAGGGTACTGTGGTGTTATTGTGGGCTTCATTTATGAATAAAGTGAATATTTGTGAGAATAATAATAAAGTACGGAAATGATCATATGTCCAACGGTGAACACAAATTTATATGTCCACCGTGAATGTTATAGTGACACATAAACACATTTAGATAATTATAATAATAGTGAGTCACATGTTTATGTGTCATTATTACATTGACAGTGGACATATAAATTTGTGCATCGGTGAGTACATACATGATCAACTCCGATAAACTATAATGTCAAACATGATTTTAATATTTATGAGTAATATATGAATAGTTTCTACTTTTAAGGTTTAAAAGGTTGATAATTTCTTACTTTGGGGTCATGAATCAACATGAAAAATCTTTAGCCCCTAAATTTTACTATCTTCAAATTTGACAAAATTTCTTTTAGAAAAGATTTAAGTGCAAAATTGTTATAAATTAATAGAAATATGAATACTATAGAGAGTGCAAAAGTAAAGAGAGAACAATATGTAGGGAGAATGATTTTATTAACTTCTTGTTGGTATACAATGAAGGTTTTATGGTCCCTATTTATAGTGGAGCCATTCATGAATATACATAATGACAATTTATTAGGACATTATGATAATCCTAAATCATTGCTATTAGGACATTATGATAATCCTAAATCATTGCTTGTTACCTCCATAGACATTTAACTCCCTATAATATCTTGTAACTTTTAGGACATTCAAATTGTTTCATAACACTCCCCCCTGGATGTCCGTCGTTAGACAAACTTATCTTGTTAAAAACTTTACAAGGGAAAACAAACCCAGTTGGACAAAAACCCAAGTAAGGAAAAAATACATATTACTTAGTGTATCAATACTCCCCCTGATTCAGACTTTATTTAAAATCCTTTAACTGAAGCATGCCAATAGATTTCACCAATTTTTCAAAGGTAGCAGTCGGTAATGCCTTGGTAAATAAATCTGCTAAATTATCACTTGATCGAATTTGTTGCACATCAATTTCACCATTCTTTTGCAACTTATGAGTAAAAAAGAATTTTGGTGAAATATGTTTGGTTATATCTCCTTTAATATATCCTCCTTTGAGTTGAGCTATACAAGCTGCATTGTCTTCAAATAATACAGTTGGAGGATTTTTATTGTCAAGTGACAATCCACAATTTTTTCGGATATAACTGGTCATTGATCTTAGCCAAACACATTCTCGACTGGCCTCATGAATTGCTATAATTTCAGCATGATTTGAAGAGGTGGCAGCAAGCGATTGCTTGGTAGATCGCCATGAAATTGCAGTACCACCACATGTAAATACATATCCTGTTTGAGACCTTGCTTTATGTGGGTCAGACAAATACCCAGCATCAGCATAACCAAGCAATTCAGGTCGAGATTTATTTGAGTAAAATAAGCCAAGATCAATTGTTCCTTGGAGATAGCGGAAAATATGATTTATACCATTCCAATGTCGTCGTGTAGGAGATGAACTAAATCTTGCTAATAAATTTACTGCAAATGATATATCCGGTCTAGTACAATTATCAAGATACATTAGTGCACCAATGACACTGAGATATGGTACTTCAGGACCAAGAATCTCTTCATCTTCATCTCGCGGTCTAAAAGGGTCCTTATTAGGATCAAGAGACCTAACGACCATTGGGGTACTTAATGGATGTGCATTTTCCATGTAAAACCGCTTTAATACCTTCTGGGTATAATCAGTTTGGTGAACCAAAATCCCACCTTCTAAATGTTCAATTTGCAAACCAAGACAAAATTTAGTCTGTCCAAAATCTTTGATCTCAAATTCTTTCTTCAAATATGAAACTGCCTTTTGGAGCTCTTCAGGAGTTCCAATCAAATTGAGATCATCGACATATACTGCAATTATCACAAAATTTGACCCATCTTTCTTTATGAACACACATGGACATATTGGGTCATTGGTATAACCTTCTTTAACTAAGCATTCAGTAAGCCGATTATACCACATAAGTCCAGACTGTTTGAGTCCATACAAAGATCTTTGCAATTTGATAGAACACATTTCCTTTGGAATTGATTTACACGCTTCAGGCATGTTAAATCCTTCAGGGATTTTCATATAGATATCTTTTTTAAGATTACTGTACAAATATGCAGTAACAACATCCATCAAGCGCATGTCAAGTTTTTCATGCACGGTAAAACTTACAAGATACCTGAATGTGTTCGCATCCATTACAGGGGAGTATGTTTCATCATAATCAAATCCAGGTCTTTGTGAAAAACCCTGGGCTACCAATCGCGCTTTGTATCTCACAATTTCATTTTTCTCGTTTCTTTTTCGCACGAATACCCATTTGTATCCTACTGGTTTTATACCTTCTGGTGTTTGAACTATAGGTCCAAATACTTTTCTTTTCGCCAGTGAATCCAATTCAGATTGGATTGCATCTTTCCATTTTGACCAATCATTTCTACGCCGACATTCATCAACCGATCTGGGCTCATGATCCTTATTTTCTTCCATAATATCAAGTGCTACATTATATGCAAAAATGTCATCAATTATTGTTTCTCTTCGGTTCCAACTTTTCTCCGTAGTGACAAAATTTATTGAGGCTTCAATAACCTCATTCTCTTCAGAATCTTGCTCTTCAGGAGCAATATCTTCAAAAGCAACCTCTTCAGGAAGTAGAATTTTATCACTACGTGTGAATCCTTCATTATCTATTGACTCATCACTTTTATTTAATCCTATTTTCTTTCGAGGATTTTTATCTTTGGAACCAAGAGGTCTACCATGCATCAGGCGTGCTTTAGACTCATTATCACTTGTTATTTGTCCTTTGGGGACATCAATCTTAACCGGAATATTTTCTGCAGGAATATGTGACTTAGTAACTCTTTTGGAGTCACTAAATGCATCCGGTAATTGATTTGCAATTTTCTGCAAATGTATAATTCTTTGAACTTCAAGTTCACATTCTTTTGTTCGAGGATCAAAGAAATCCATTTTTATTTTCCAATTAATTTCATTCTTCGGTTGGTCCTTACTGACTTGAATGCGAATGTACTAACTTCTACTAGTCGATTCCTCGCAAGCGTACGAGTTCACTGTAGTATGAGTAAGTATAATGACCAAGTATTATCGAACCCAAGGGAAAGTGTGTATGCAAATAGATCCCTAAAGATCTACGCGTCGTAGTTAATATGAGTGAAATGTTTTTTTGGATTTTTGAGAAGAAGTTAATTAAAATAAACTAAACTATTCTACGAATGCTAACCGAAAATTAAACTAAGAATTTAAGCTGTGTTTTCTAATAAGGTATGGTGATGCTCAGGATAGGAATCCCTACGTATACTAACGGAGCAGGTACATAATCAAAATAACCGTGACGCGCAAGAAATAACCTAAGTAAAAGAATGCAAGATGAAAGCTCAAGATTCTAAACCCTAATACTTTACCCTAGCACTCGACTTCACTAATCCACTAACAAGTTAATAGATTGTGCTTAATTAATGATGCCCTAATTTAACTAATGGTGATGCAGCCGTCCTCCATAGCTAAACCGACAAATTAATCAACCCCTTCTAAACCCTCTAGTTAAGTCTACTAGTTGTTAAAGAGTGATGCGGTCGTCCTCTCCCTAACAAGTTTGTACGAAATTCAAAGGAAAAGTAAAGATTGATTTTAAGAATTCATTAATTAAGAGAATTAAAACCTAACGTCACAAGTTACACTAATTACGTACCCACAACCTACTTCTATGAGTTCATCCTACCCCAAGCATGCAAGGGTTTTAGCCGGACATGGTTATAACGATAACATAAGCAATTGATGAAGTAACGAACATAAACATGATGAATTGAAGTGAAAACTAAAAAGCATGAACTAGGGTTTTGAAAGAAAATAATTCTAAGAACTGAAATTAGATTAATAAAACGAAGTCTAAAAGAAATAACGAACAAGGGTTTTAAGAAACAAAATTAAACAATAAAATCGGACTATGAATTCGTAAAGAAAAACCTCAAAACGTAAAAGTAAATCTTGCTCGTTCTTCTCCTCTTTCTCTCTCTAAAAACTAAGTCTAAAAGTGATTTGGTATGTGATAATCCGTGTGTAATCCCCTCAAAACGTGTTCGGGGAGGTATATATAAGCATCGGGTCGAGTCGGGATCTCATGGGCCCAAAAAATGCGCTTGCTCGTGCACTGCTCGTGCACTAATGCACAAGCACATCCCACTCGAGCATTCCAATCTTCCAGAGTCGAAAAACTACACGACCACACGAGCTCGTGCACGAGCACATGCCTTGCTCGAGCACACTGCACGAGTACTCGTGCAGAGGTGCACAACCTGCGTTCTCTCGTGCGCTATGCACGACCACTCGAGCACTTGTGCTCGAGCTCTTCTTGGTTGTGCACTCCAATGATACTTTTGCTCCCTTGAACTAATACTTTTCGTATTTCTTCGATATCTTCTCATCCGGGCATCCGTTTGAGTCGATTCAAAGTCCTACGAACTCCTCTTTTCGCCCTCTATTCATCTATGAGCATCAAAGAGACAAATTCATTAGTTTATGAAAATGATACTCAAATGACTCTAAATACTCATATAAATCAACCAAAACTAAGGCATTTCGAGTGACGAATCATGACAATTTCACGCCTAATCAACCCCCCCAAACTTACCATGTTGCTTGTCCTCAAGCAACAAAATAATAAGTCAAGTGATATTTTTAGGAATGAGTCAACGAATCAAATCATGCAAGCAAATGAATTCGAGCTTCAAAGATCAATCACAAGTATACTCACTAATCTTCCCTCATCATACGCATGCAACAACAGCGAGAATCACCAAAATCAAATATGGATGTGCACTCAACGATGTGTTTCACTCCCTCACAAGTGTATATCAATGATAAAGGAACTCACTCAATCAATCAATCAATCACACATATTGGCAGTCATAGGCTTGTAAGCACTCTTAACTCCGACCATACTCTAGAAATCAATGCCGAATCAAAAAGGACTTTCTCAAGGTTGTAATGTAGGCTCTTTGGACAGGTGGGAATCAATAGGGTAAAGTGACTCAAGTAAATGGAGAATAGAAAATCAAACTTTCGCACTTCGAGATTAGGAACAGAATACTTCAAATATTTTCAATCGACACATTTTCAATTTCACTACTCTCAACACTTCAATTTTTTTTCTTTCTAACTCCTTTCACTTTTTTTTTTCAATCACTTTTTTTTTCTCTTTTTCGCACAAACACATGAGCTAATTTTTTCTTTTTTTGCTCATTCTCAATTTTTTTTCTTTTTCCCACAACTCAAAACTTCATCTCACCTTCTTCTCATACTCACTTAACAAACAACATTTTTCTTTTTCAACTTAATTCAATCCCTTCACATTCACACTTTTCCCATTCTCCACTCAAATTGGGACAAAAAGACTTAGGAATTGGAATAGTGTTCATATGTGTTAGCAAATGAAATAGGCTAAAAGCTCAAAGGGGCTAACAAGGGACAAATATCAATGGTAAGGGAATTTTTTTTGCTAAGTGACTCATTCAAAACAAAGATGGCCTAAGATCACATTCGGCATATCAAACTAGACACAATCAAGAAGCAAGAGTACACACAAGTTCTAGCATCCTCTAAGGTGACGATCCAATCATAAACGAAGAGATCAAATCATGTATCAAAATCTCATAAGGCTCAAATCTCACAGCTTTCACATCCATGCTAGTCCTAGTGAATTCTCGCTCTCATCACACAAGTACTCAAAAGAAAAATTTACAAGTATACTAGTTCTCTCTCAAATCTACTCTAACTCAAACACTCACACAAAAGAATTTCTAACTCACTCTCACAACTCAACTCTACTCATCAAATCATACTCAAAGATAGCAAAAAGTAAGCATAAGTTGATTGATAGGCATGAAATATGCAACAGCGAATCAGATCAAAATCACCCCAAGGAGCATCTCAAGGCACCAAATAACCAAACACACTCAAAGATAAGAAAGGGGTGCTCCGGTGCAATGTAACAAGAAACATAAAAAACTCCACCCCCCTAAACTTTAACCTTGCGAAGAGGTCTAAGTTTGGGGTTGTGGGTTACCTCGACCAAACAATTTAGTTTCTCTCAACAACGCTGCACACTCCCTTGCTTGAGTTTCCTTCAATCTCCACTTATTTGACACTCCTTCGAGACAAGCCTACAAAATAAAACTCTCACGTACGAGGTTAAAACTTAGGATTCAAAAACACTCTAATAACATAAAACTCAAATAACTAAAAACACTCAAAAGCAAATAAAAATGGGTTGTCTCCCATTCAGCGCTATTTTTAAGGTCCTCATGCCGGACCGAGCTCAAAGGAGCTTATGGGACATCATACTAAAAAATACCTCCCTTACTCTCATAAGAGTGGTGCTTGCATGTCTTTCCTTGATGCCCCACCATCATGAACTCCTTTGCTTCCTTCTCATCCCCAAGTTGTATGGGTCTCAACTCCTTCTCACCTTTATCTGGAGGAGTCTTACCAAATAGGTTCTTGAATTTGGACTTTTTCTTCTTAACTCCTCCTTTCCCTTCCAACTGGATCACGTCCACACTTTTCACTTCTTCATCCTTCAACTTCTTTCCTTTATCCCTATCAAAATAAGTCAGATAATAATGCTCATGGGTAAAATCAACAGGTGAAGGATTATCAAACTCATAAATAAAAGAATGATTAGGGATAGGAGGTGTGTCTTCAACACGAGGATCAATTGCATCCATGCAATACAAACTCCCATCATCCTTCGGGCGTTTCATGGCTTCATAAAGGGAAATCTTCACTTCTTGATCATCAACCTTCAACGTAATCTTCCCATTTGCCACGTCTAGCACCATCCCCGCCGTCGCTAAGAACGGTCTTCCCAAGATCAGGGGCACGTGCTCATCTTCCTCCATTTCGAGCACTACAAAGTCGGCTGGAAAGATGTGATCTCCAACTCTTACGAGGACGTCTTCAACCACACCTTGAGGTCGAGTAATAGACCAGTCGGCTAGTTGAAGCGTTATCATTGTCGGCTAAAGTTCACCACCTTCCAACTTCTTGAAAAGCGACAAGGGCATAAGATTTATGCTCGCCCCGAGATCACATAGCGCTCCTTTCTTAATCCCATTCCCAATGTCATATAAGATGGTAAAGCTCCCGGGATCCTTCAGCTTTGGAGGAAGCACCTTGTGCACTAATGCACTCACCTCGTGGTTCAACTGCACCAACTTCGGCTCATCCACTCGCCGTCTTTTTGCGATCAAGTCCTTCAGAAACTTTGCATAGTTGGGCATCTGTTCCAAAGCATCATAAAAAGGGATATTAATATGCAATTGTTTAAACACATCAAGGAATTTAGCAAATTTCTCATCAAGCTTCTTTTTCATGAAGCGTTGTGGATATGGGACGGGTATCACAGATTTGGGTACCCCCCATTCATCTCTCTCGGTCTCTTTCACTTTCTCCCTTGCTTCCTTTGCCTTCTTCCACTTAGGAACTCTCTCAACCTTCTCAATGCCTTCCTCTTCAAGCTCTTTGCTCGCTTGAGTGCTTTCACCCTCAACCTTCTTCTCAATTCTTACCTCCCCACTCTCATCTCCATCTTGGGGCGTCTCAGAATCAGCAGGCATCTCAGGACCATCATACTTGGTCCCACTTCTAAGCTGGATAGCCTTACAATGCACTTTAGGATTACCCTCAGGCATTGAAGGGTATTTGCCAGGCTCTCTATTCAATTGCTTTGCAATCTGGCTCATCTGGAACTCTATAGAAGTGAACCTTCAGTTGTTCTCTTGCTGAATTCGATTCAGCTCTACATCTCTCTTCTGGAGGTCTTGATCACGCTGATCAACTTTCTTATGCAGATCTTTCACATCGTACTCCAAAGAGGATAATCTCTTGCTTCCTTCCTCCACCTTCTGAAGGATAGCTCTCAACATCTCCTCAGTTGATGCACCGCCTTCTCCACCAGGAGGTTTAGAACCTAGATCAACGCCTGGAGGAACTGTAATACCCACCTTCGGGTTAGCATAAGAAAAATTCTCGTTCTTCCTCCATTGGTTCTGAGGAAGTTGCTGGCCTCCTTGGTACCCTTGTGTGTTCCTCCATTGATTTTGAGGTGACTGTGGACCTGGAGGTATAAATGGTTGGCCATAAGAAGGCCTTCCTTGAAAATTTCCACCTTGTGGATACCCATTCTGATTGTAATAAGGACCTCCCATATAATTGACCACTTCTTGCTGAATTGTGGGCTTGTCCTCTTGCTCATTCTCTGTTGCATTCCCTCCAACCATATTCTTCCCCAACTCAAGGTTGTTAATCTTTTCCATCATGGCCATCAACAGTCTTCTCGTTCCTTCACCTTCCTCAACCTGATGAACTCTCTGGAAATCTGCGTCCATATTCCAAGCCCCAGCATTCGTGACAATGTTGTCCACGATCTCTCTACACCTCACTATTCCTTGATTTAGGAATGATCCACTAGCACAGACGTCTAGATGGTCTTGCCCAGCCTTGTTGGCACCACTATAGAAAAATGCCATGACATCTCCCTCATTGTACCCGTGCTGCGGGCACTCTATCAACATGTTTGAGTATCTCTCCCACGCTTGACGTAGGTCCTCTCCTTACTTCTGGCGGAAGGAAGAGATCTCAATCCTTGCTTTGATCATTCTGGATGGAGGGTAGAATCGCTCGAGGAACAGACGCTCGAGCTCGGCCCAAGTGGTAATACCTCCCCGTGGAAGCGTATTATCGTACCACTCTTTAGCTATTCCCGTCAATAAGAATGAGAACAACCTAAGCCTCTTGGCATCTTCAGACATGCCATTGTAATTGAAAGTGGAGGCTATCATTAGAAAACTCCTCAGATGAGTATGAGGATTCTCCTTCCCGATCACCCCCTTGAACTGGTTCTCTGTAAGCAGCTTTAGAATTTCCGGGGAAATCGAGAAGTTATTTGCCTCAACAGGAGGCAATGCCACTCCATCATAGTACCGTTGTGGCTGCACCGCAAACCTTCCTCGAATAGCCATATTCTAATCCGCGTTCTGAGGAATGTGCTGAGGATTAGCAGCTGGTACGGGTACTTGTTGGGGTGGTGGTTGGTAAACAGGTGGTGGTTGGTAAACCCGGTTCAATGTCTGATTGAACTCATTCTCGACATCATCCAACTCATTAGTAATGTCCATTGGTTCTTTCCCTCCGGCAGCGTTCATCCTTCTTAAGAAGGCTCGGTTTCTTCTTGCTATTATCTCAGGATCTAACGGTAACCTCTCTTCGCTCGTATTGCCTTGTGAGCGTGTTTTCATAAACCTGAAACACTAACAAAAGAATCAAAACGCAATTGCCGAATGAATAAAAATAAAAATAAAACTGAAAATAAAGCACTCACTACTAACTACTAAGCTATCGACAAGTCTTATTAAAAAAACATACAACGCCATCCCCGACAACGACGCCATTGACTTGAATGCGAATGTACTAACTTCTACTAGTAGATTCCTCGCAAGCGTACGAGTTCACTGTAGTATGAGTAAGTATAATGACCAAGTATTATCGAACCCAAGGGAAAGTGTGTATGCAAATAGATCCCTGGAGATCTATGCATCGTAGTTAATATGAGTGAAATATTTTTTTGGATTTTTGAGAAGAAGTTAATTAAAATAAACTAAACTATTCTACGAATGCTAACCGAAAATTAAACTAAGAATTTAAGCTGTGTTTTCTAATAAGGTATGGTGATGCTCAGGATAGGAATCCCTACGTATACTAACGGAGCAGGTACATAATCAAAATAACCGTGACGCGCAAGAAATAACCTAAGTAAAAGAATGCAAGATGAAAGCTCAAGATTCTAAACCCTAATACTTTACCCTAGCACTCGACTTCACTAATCCACTAACAAGTTAATAGACTGTGCTTAATCAATGAGGCCCTAATTTAACTAATGGTGATGCGGCCGTCCTCCATAGCTAAACCGACAAATTAATCAACCCCTTCTAAACCCTCTAGTTAAGTCTACTAGTTGTTAAAGAGTGATGCGGTCGTCCTCTCCCTAACACGTTCGTACGAAATTCAAAGAAAAAGTTAAGATTGATTTTAAGAATTCATTAATTAAGAGAATTAAAACCTAACGTCACAAGTTACCCTAATTACGTACCCACAACCTACTTCTACGAGTTCATCCTACCCCAAGCATGCAAGGGTTTTAGCCGGACATGGTTATAACGATAACATAAGCAATTGATGAAGTAACGAACATAAACATGATGAATTGAAGTGCAAAACTAAAAAGCATGAACTAGGGTTTTGAAAGAAAATAATTCTAAGAACTGAAATTAGATTAATAAAATGAAGTCTAAAAGAAATAACGAACAAGGGTTTTAAGAAACGAAATTAAACAATAAAATCGGACTATGAATTCGTAAAGAAAAACCTCAAAACGTAAAAGTAAAGCTTGCTCGTTCCTTCTCCTCTTTCTCTCTCTAAAAACTAAGTCTAAAAGTGATTTGGTATGTGATAATCCGTGAGTAATCCCCTCAAAACGTGTTCGGGGAGGTATATATAAGCATCGGGTTGAGTCGGGATCTCATGGGCCAAAAAAAACGTTCTTGCTCGTGCACTGCTCGTGCACTAGTGCACGAGCACATCCCACTCGAGCATTCCAATCTTCCAGAGTCGAAAAACTGCACGACCACACGAGCTCGTGCACTAGTGCACGACCTGCGTTCTCTCGTGCGCTATGCACGACCACTCGAGCACTTGTGCTCGAGCTCTTCTTGCTTGTGCACTCCAATGATACTTTGTTCCCTTGAACTAATATTTTTCGTATTTTTTCGATATCTTCTCATCCGGGCATCCGTTTGAGTCGATTCAAAGTCCTACGAACTCCTCTTTTCGCCCTCTATTCATCTATGAGCATCAAAGAGACAAATTCATTAGTTTATGAAAATGATACTCAAATGACTCTAAATACTCATATAAATCAACCAAAACTAGGGCATTTCGAGTGACGAATCATGACAATTTCACGCCTAGTCACTTACCATCCCCTAATGTCGGGAAATGAGATTCATCAAAATGACAATCTGCAAATCGTGCAGTGAACAAATCACCTGTAGATGGTTCAATATATTTTATTATAGAAGGTGATTCGTACCCGACATATATTCCCAATCTTCGTTGGGGGCCCAATTTAGTACGGTGGGCGATGCAATAGGTTGTTGGGAAAATAGGGTGCCCGGAATCTATTCGGGATGAAATTTAAATACAAATTTAAATACAATTATTATTAGCATGAATTAATCCTAATTAATTCAAATAATAATTCCAACAACTAAATTTACATCATGCATGTTGAATTAATTCACATATAATCTATGGCGGAAATAATCAAGATGATATGTGACTTACGTACCTCTTGTAGACTTGACCTTTGAATAAATGGGACGATTACAATCTCGCTTTATCAACCCAAAAGCCTTCTCAAGTATTTTCCTTTTCGCCTTGTTCAATCACCGGTGGGAGATGCTATCGAACAATTTAAATAACTAAGGAAAAAGAAAAATATCTATGCTCTTGATTTTTCCAACACATGGAATTATGTACTTGGGGATGAAATAATCATCCCCTATTTATAAGCATGAGTGGCCGAAATTTAGAGGTATATGAGCTTTGGAAAAAATCTTTTCTTAGACTCTAAGAAATCTTGAATATATCTCATATATTCTTTTCTCCAAAATAAAATATTCCACAAAAATCTCACTCACCTTAATGACTTGTATATTTCGAAAATAATAAGAAGAAAATCCAAGATTTGGATCTTCTTGAATATATGAGATAATCTTGTATTCCAAGAATACTTATCTTCCATAATATCTTTCCAAGAAAATCAACAAAATCTTTTCTCTTCTTATTCTTCCAATTTTCGAAAATCATGAAAAAATCAGCATTATTATTTTCTTTTTATTTTAATCACCTTATTATTATTGGGCTACTTAATGGGCTACTTGAGGGGCCTTTAAGGAGAATTAAGATTGGACCTCCTAATGGATTTCTGAATTTCAATATTGAGCCCCAATATAATTCAATCTATTAATATTAATTATTACCACTAATAAATTAATATTGCACTATCCATCTTAATCCATATTACGATAATATGGGCTCCCGATTATTATTTCCCGCGTTTAAGATTATCAAGTCCATTAATTAATTGAGCTTCTGAATAGCTCTAAATTAATTAATATATTTCACCTTGGAGTAAAGACAGCTCAACATTATTATCCGCACCGAAGAAACTTATTCTTCACTTGCAAGATTTGGTACGATAAAGCTTCTGAGCCCACCAAGGGGACTAATCACACGAGCCGTACTCGCACGCGTTTCTCCGTATTAAATCTTAGCAACCGTCGTATGATTAATATTAATGCCCAAAGCACAAGGTTCGAAGTCACAATGATTCTCACCCAACATGAATCAAAGCAGTAACCATTAAGCACACACGGTCCTATTTAAGGGACGGAGATTAAGAAATCAACAACCACTGATGTCTAATTCTTCACCTTTCAGAACAGAAGAATTTATCCTCGCTGTAGGTCCTCTTCAACACATACTAAATGTGCTAGTGTAATCTCTTAGTCAAGACAGACCAATCTGAGCCTTACACATCGACCTTTCATGGCGGATTGTTCAATTCCACCTAGGTCGTGAAAATGTACGTTTAGTTACAAGGAAACAGTTAATGTTGTCTTCCGTGATCGGGTATCACCACATTAACTACATTGTAACTAGTACCCTATATTGAACGGTTTGCAATAGAAATTCAACATTCAATCATAACTAAAACAAATGTGATAAAAGAATTATTCTCATAAAACGAGTGTTTGATACACGAGTTATACAAAGTAAAAACATACTTTCACGTATAACTCCAACAATCTCCCACTTATACTTAAAGTCTGCTTTTAGTATACATCACGCATGTCTTAGTGTAGTTGCTCTACGTGACATCTCATGTCAACCTACACTAACTTAATAATTCCTCCCACTTATACTTAAAACAGATTGGCAATAGTCTTGACTCCCATTCCATCCACATGTCTCTCGAATGTACTCTGAGGCAGACCCTTTGTGAATGGATCCGCTAGGTTGTTACTCGACGCTATCTTTGCCACCTCTATATCTCCTCTCTTAACAATTTCTCGTATAAGATGGTATTTTCTTTCTATGTGTTTACTGGCCTTGTGGGCTCTCGGTTCCTTTGAATTTGCAACTGCTCCGGCATTGTCACAAAAGACAGTTATCTTGTCGGGCAAATTCGGAACAACGTCCAAGTCCACTAAGAAGTTCTTGAGCCAAACTGCCTCTTTCGCTGCTTCACAAGCAGCTACATACTCGGCTTCCATGGTCGAATCGGCGATGCATTTCTGCTTAACGCTTCTCCATGAAATGGCTCCTCCTCCCATGCAAAACACACTACCCGAGGTTGACTTTCTTGAGTCTATGTCTGATTGGAAATCCGAGTCCGTGTATCCTATGGGAACTAGACTATCTGACTGGTAAATCAGCATCCACTCACGAGTTCTTTTCAGATACCTCAAGATGCACTTTACGGCAGTCCAATGGTCTTTCCCGGGATTACTTTGATATCTTGCTACCATGCCCACGACAAAGCAGATATCCGGTCTCGTACACAGCATTGCATACATAAGGCTTCCTACGGCCGAAGCGTATGGAACACCTTTCATGTCATCTATCTCCGCTTGCGTCTTAGGGCTAATTTCTTTCGATAGATGGATTCCGTGCCTAAAAGGTACAAAACCTTTCTTGGAATCTTGCATGATGAAACGCTTCAAAACAGTGTCAATGTACGAAGCTTGCGATAAGCCCAACATCCTCTTCTTACGATCGCGAGTGATCTTGATCCCAAGGATGTGACCGGCTTCCCCTAAGTCCTTCATATCAAACTGTTTTGACAGCCATACCTTTACGTCTGACAATACCTTTACATTGTTTCCAATGAGCAGAATATCGTCTACGTATAATACTAAGAATACCACTGCAGTTCCGTCACGCTTCTTATACACACAACTTTCGAACTCGTTTTGATCAAACCCATAAGACTTAATCACTTGATCAAAACACTGGTTCCAAGTACGCGATGCTTGCTTAAGTCCATAAATGGATCTCTTAAGCTTGCATACGAGATTCTCTTGGCCTTTTTCAATGAAACCTTTGGGCTGTTGCATATAGATATCTATCCCGTCAAGACTTCCATTAAGGAAAGCCGTCTTGACATCCATTTGCCAGATCTCGTAATCTAGGTGTGCAGCGATCGACAAGAGAATACGGATGGACTTAAGCATAGCTACAGGCGAAAAGGTCTCCTCATAATCGATCCCTTCTTTCTGAGTATACCCTTTGGCCACAAGCCTCGCTTTGAAGGTCTCTACCCTTCCGTCCGATCCTCTTTTCCTCTTGTACACCCACTTGCATCCAATGGGTGTTGGAGTTATACGTGAAAGTATGCTTTTACTTTGTATAACTCGTGTATCAAACACTTGGTTATGAGAATAATTCTTTTATCACATTTGCTTTAGTTATGATTGAATGTTGAATTTCTATTGCAAACCGTTCAATATATAGTACATGTTACATTGTAGTTAATGTGGTGATACCCGATCACGGAAGACAACATTAACAGTTTACTTGTAACTAAACGTACATTTTCACGACCTAGGTGGAATTGAACAATCCGCTGTGAAAGGTCGATGTGTAAGGCTCAGATTGGTCTGTCTTGACTAAGAGATTGCACTAGCACATTTAGTATGTGTTGAAGAGGACCTACGGCGAGGATAAATTATGCTGTTCTGAAAGGTGAAGAATTAGACCTCAGTGGTTGTTGATTTCTTAATCTCCGTCACTTAAATAGGACCGTGTGTGCTTAATGGTTATGCTTTGATTCATGTTGGGTGAGAATCATTGTGACTTCGAACTTTGTGTCTTGGGCAGTAATATTAATCATACGACGGTTGCTAAGATTTAATACGGAGAAACGCGTGCGAGTACGGCTCGTGTGATTAGTCCCCTTGGTGGGCTCAGAAGTTTTATTGTACCAAATCTTGCAAGTGAAGAATTAGTTTCTTCGGTACGAATAATAATGTTGAGCTGTCTTTACTCCGAGGTGAAATATATTAATTAATTTAGAGCTATTCAGAAGCTCAATTAATTAATGGACTTGATAATCTTAAACGCGGGAAATAATAACCGGGAGCCCATATTATCGTAATATGGATTAAGATGGATAGTGCAATATTAATTTATTAGTGGTAATAATTAATATTAATGGGCTTAATTATATTGGGGCTCAATATTGAAATTCAGAAGTCCATTAGGAGGTCCAATCTTAATTCTCCTTAAAGGCCCCTCAAGTAGCCCATTAAGTAGCCCAATAATGATAAGGTGATTAAAATAAAAAGAAAATATATTGCTGATTTTTTCATGTATTTTTTGAAAATAAGCATTCAAGAAAAGAGAAGATTTTTTGTTGATTTTCTTGGAAAGATATTATGGAAGATATGTATTCTTGGAATACAAGAATATCTCATATATTCAAGAAGATCCAAATCTTAGGATCTTTATTGAAATTTTCGAAAATTTAAGGCTTATTAGGAGTGTGAGATTTTTGTTGAATATTTTATTTTGGAGAAAAGAATATATGAGATATATTCAAGATTTCTTAGGGTCTAAGAAAAGATTTTTTCCAAGGCCCAATATTCCTTAAAATTTCGGTCACCTTGCCTATAAATAGGGGATGATTATTTCATCCTCAAGTACGTAATTCCATGTGTTGGGAAAATCAAGAAGCATAGATATTTTTCTTTTTCCTTAGTTTATTAAATTACTTGAAAACATCTCCCACCGGTGATCAAGTGAGGTGAAAGGAAAATACTTGAGAAGGTTTTTGGGTCGATAGAGCGAGATCGTAATTGTCCCATTAATCCAAAGGCCAATTCTATAAGAGGTACGTTAATCACATATTTACTTGTTTATTCCGTCATAGTTAATATGTGAAATTAATTCAACATGCATGATGAAAAATCGTTGTTGGAATTATTATTTGAATTAATTAGGATTAATTCATGCTAGTAATAATTGTATTTAAATTCGTATTTAAATTTCATCCCGAATAGATTCCGGGCACCTCTATTTTTTTCCCAACAACTGGTATTGTTAGGATAAAAGTTGTTAGTTTTGATGAGTTAAAACAAACCAGAAGATGTAATAGGACCATCTGGACCTGTTAGCCAGATGATGATCTAGATTAGGACTTAGTCTAGGGGGAACTGCCAGACCAGAAGACTTCACCAGAAGAGTCACCAGAAGACCCCACCAGAGGACTTCACCAGAGGACTCCATCAGAAGACTTCACTGTTGGAGTTATACGTGAAAGTATGCTTTTACTTTGTATAACTCGTGTATCAAACACTCGTTTTATGAGAATAATTCTTTTATCGCATTTGCTTTAGTTATGATTGAATGTTGAATTTCTATTGCAAACCGTTCAATATACAGTACGTGTTACATTGTAGTTAATGTGGTGATACCCGATCACGGAAGACGACATTAACAGTTTACTTGTAACTAAACGTACATTTTCACGGCCTAGGTGGAATTGAACAATCCACCGTGAAAGGTCGATGTGTAAGGCTCAGATTGGTCTGTCTTGACCAAGAGATTGCACTAGCACATTTAGTATGTGTTGAAGAGGTCCTACAGCGAGGAGAAATTCTTATGTTCTGAAAGGTGAAGAATTAGACCTCAGTGGTTGTTGATTTCTTAATCTCCGTCACTTAAATAGGACCGTGTGTGCTTAGTAGTTACTGCTTTGATTCATGTTGGGTGAGAATCATTGTGACTTCGAACTTTGTGTCTTGGGCAGTAATATTAATCATACGACGGTTGCTAAGATTTAATACGGAGAAACGCGTGCGAGTACGGCTCGTGTGATTAGTCCCCTTGGTGGGCTCAGAAGTTTTATTGTACCAAATCTTGCAAGTGAAGAATTAGTTTCTTCGGTACGAATAATAATGTTGAGCTGTCTTTACTCCAAGGTGAAAGATGTTAATTAATTTGGAGCTATTCGGAAGCTTGATTAATTAATGGACTTGATAATCTTAAACGCGGGAAATAATAACCGGGAGCCCATATTATCGTAATATGGATTAAGATGGATAGTGCAATATTAATTTATTAGTGGTAATAATTAATATTAATGGGCTGAATTATATTGGGGCTCAATATTGAAATTCAGAAGTCCATTAGGAGGTCCAATCTTAATTCTCCTTAAGGCCCCTCAAGTAGCCCATTAAGTAGTCCAATAATGATAAGGTGATTAAAATAAAAAGAAAATTATTTTGCTGATTTTTCTTAAATTTTCGAAAATAAGCATGTGTAGGAGAAATTAGATTTTGTTGATTTTCTTGAAAAGATATTATGGAAGATATGTATTCTAGAAGTACAAGAATATCTCATATATTCAAGAAAATCCAAATCTTGGATTTCACACTCATAATTTTCGAAAATTATACCCCTTAATATGTAGGGTGAGATTTTTGTGGAATATTTTATTTTGGAGAAAAGAATATATGGGATATATTCAAGATTTCTTAGAGTCTAAGAAAAGTTTTTTTTTCAAGCCCAAATATACCTAAAAATTTCGGCCCCCTCATATTATAAATAGGGGATGATTATTTCATCCCCAAAGTACATAATTCCATGTGTTGGAAAAATCAAGAAGCATAGATATTTTTCTTTTTCCTTAGTTATTAAATTACTTGAAAGCGTCTCCCACCGGCGATCAAGTGAGGTGAAAAGGGAAATACTTGAGAAGGCTTTGGGTTGATAGAACGAGATTACAAGTGTCCCGTATATCCAAAGGCCATTACTACGAGAGGTACGTTAATCGCATATTTACTTGTTTAATTCCGCCTAGTTAAATATGTGAAATTAATTTAACATGCATGATGATAATTAGTTGTTGGAATTATTATTTGAATTAATTAGGATTAATTCATGCTAGTAATAATTGTATTTAAATTCGTATTTAAAGTTCATCCCGAATAGATTCCGGGCACCCCAATTTTCCCAACAACTGGTATCAGAGCCACGGTTTCGGGCTTTGAATTTTGAATTGAAATTTAAATTGTTGAACATTAAATTTGAAATTGGATAGTAGAATTGTTAGATCTTTTTTGCAGGTATCCAATTGTCATGGTTTTTAATGTTGTTAATTTCATGCGTGTGAATTAATTTGGTTTTTAATTCGATTCGTTCGAATTCGTTTTTCTCGTGAGAAAATCCACGAGTAGATTAGTTGTTTTTATTTTGATTCGATCATTGTAATAGACTAGTCTAGATCTAGTATTTTTTTTTTTTGTAAAAATAAATTATAACCGGATCGTGACGAAGAACGAAGAATTAAAAACGGCGTACCCGGACGATGCATACAAGCGTGGAGCGTGTATGGAGGTAAAATCATGCAAGGGGTGAAGAAAACGAGGACGAACGGCGAAAAAAACGGCGCACGGGAGTGCACGGCGCACACCGTGCGCAACGGGCGCACGGCGCGCGCGCGCCTCGGCAGGCTGCTGCAGCGCCTCGGGCGCCCCGGGCAGCGCCTCGGCGCGCTTCTGTGCTGCGCCTCGGGCGCGCCTCGGGTGCGCCTCGGGGCTGCGCTTCGGCGCGCCTCGGGTGCTTTTCCAGCGCTTCTCGGGCCGGGAAGCGCGCGGGCCCACTTCGTGGGCCGACGCGCGCTGTATCTCAGGCCGTGGAATTTTTTCGGTTCGTGTTTTTTTTCCGTGTGATTTTAAACGTCGTCCCGAACCCCAAACGATGCTGTTTTTTGAAGAAGTGTTGCTGTTCGAGTGGGAGCACATCGAGACGAACGTCGGAAAGCAACAAGGACGATTTTTTCGCATCAAGACGTGAAGAAATTAAACCGTGACAATTGGATTCGAGTGCTCCAATGTGTTTAATTTTGTTTTGATGGATGTTTTATTTCGTGCACTTATTATTATTTGTTAATATGTGTTTGCGTGAATTTAATTGTCCAAGAAAAACCTTACTTTCGAAAATTACTAAGTATGTTTATAATCGCAATTTTATTCCGGATATTAAAATTGGATTAATTTGACCTCCATAATTTATTTATTTGTGAAGTTCTTTTGGAATACATTTCCCCATCGGATCGGCCAAAAGAACGGATTTCACATGAATAAATTCCGAAAGGATGATTGTGGATTATTACTAGTGGCGGTATTGACCCTCACCACGAGTGGCTTGCTCAAAGCGAAATAATAATCCTGTATTTAATTATGGTTATTACTTAGGCATAGGAAATTGATATTAACTTACTCCCCTCGGAGTCCCTGTCAGTTTCTATGTGGTCAAAGTGGAAGCCAACTATTAATTTTGAATTAAGGATTTGTAACTTTTAAGTTTGTAATCCGCTTGAATGTGTTTAAATGTATAGACCACCCCTCGTGGCGTATTTAAATTGTTTCGAGATGTTGGCTGATGCATGATTATATTGTTTTAAGGTTTCAATATAATTGATGTGATCAAATTTATGTGATAATTTCGTATTTTTCTAGATATTGATATGAATGTATGTTTTATTCTCAGTTCATCATGTCGCAACCTTTTAATCCACTGTTTAGTATACTTAAAGATAACAAACTTGTTGGTGAGAACTATGTTGATTGGAAACGTAACCTTAATATTGTCCTAACCGCTCAACACCACAAGTGGGTACTTACCACTCCTAAGCCCCAAGAGCTTGCCGAAGATGCCACGAAAGCGGACAAGAAAGAGCATAAGAGTTGGTTAGACTCCGATGAGATGGCTAGGTGTACTATTCTGGCTTCAATGTCAGATGTGTTGCAACACCAACACCAACACATGGAGACCGCCTCTGAGATAATGCAAAATCTTGAAGCGATGTTTCAACATCAGAACCGTACGGCTAGGCAAATCACCATGCGAAAGATGCTTTCGTTGAAAATGGTGGAAGGTATGCCCGTAAGGGATCACGTAATCGAGATGATGGGTTATCTCAATAAGTTGGAAGTACTTGGTGCGGAATTTGACCTCCCTACTAAGGTCGATTTCGTTCTCCATTCTCTGCCGAAGAGCTTTGAGCAGTTTCAATTGAACTATCAAATGAATGACCGGGCAAATAGCTTGCCCGAGCTCTTGCAAGCTTTAGTATCGGCGGAGACTCTAATGGATCACCAAACAGTTGCTATGGTGGCAAACGGTCCGTCTTCCTCTTCGGGTCCCAAGGGAGGAAAGAAGAGGAAGAGGACGAAGGGCCAGACCCAAGCAAATCCAACCGTTGCGAAACCCAAAGCAAATGGAGAAGGAGGTGGAAAGAAAGCTGCTAAGGGTAAGTGCTTTAATTGTGGTGAGAAGGGACATTGGAGGGCGACCTGTTCTAAGCCTAAGAAGGGTGGAAAGAAAGGTAAATCTCATGCTTTAGTCGTTGAAACATATGTTGCGGCGTATGCTGCCCACGTTTGGGTAGTGGATACCGGGGCAACTGATCATATTTGTTTCACTCTTCAGGGGTTCCTGCTAACCCGGTGACTTAGTAAGAATGAGATCACAATCACTTTGGGGATGCTACGAGAGTGGCAGCCGAAGCAGTGGGAGTCGTGCACCTATCTTTTGAAGATAGAGTTTTAATTTTTTAAGAGATGTTTTATACGTTCCAAACTTTAGGAAGAATTTAACTTCGGTTTCTAAGTTGTTTTTTTATGGATATTCAGTTACTTTTAATAAAGTTGTTACTGTTTTCTTTTAAGAATGATGTTATCTGTCATGGAACGTTGGTAAACAATCTCTATATGATTAAGTGTGCACACCATTCAAATAATGAATCTAATAACACGTCGATCATTTCGAGCAATAAAAGAAAGCGTTCTTCGGAGATGGACGAAACACTTCTATGGCATCTTAGACTAGGTCATTTTAATCTAAAGTGGATAGAGAGATTGGTGAAAGACGGATCCTTGGAATCGCTCCAAGTTGAGCCGTTTCCAACTTGTGAATCTTGTTTAGAGGGTAAGATGACCAAGAGGGCATTTGGAGCCAAGGGGAATAGAGCCACGGAAGTGTTAGAACTCGTTCATACCGATGTGTGTGGTCCAATGACGATCAAAGCAAGAATGGGGTATGAGTATTTCGTTACCTTCATCGACGATTACTCAAAATATGGGTACATTTACCTTATGCGGCATAAGTCTGAAACTTTTAAAGAGTTTAAGGCCGAAGCCGAGAAACATAGGGAAAAGAGTATCAAGTTTCTACGATCAGATCGTGGAGGCGAATACCTCAGCGATGAATTCTTGAACTACCTATCGGACGAAGGGATCGTATCCCAGTTGACCGCACCGGGAACCCCTCAACAGAACGGTGTGGCGGAACGAAGAAACCGGACTCTTTTAGAGATGGTCAGATCCATGATGAGTTATTCGGATTTACCCAAGTCGTTTTGGGGTAACGCCTTGGAAACGGCGGCTTATATTCTAAACTTGGTGCCATCCAAATCGGTTCCTAAAACCCCAATGGAATTGTGGACCGGGCGCAAGCCCAGTCTAAGACATTTGCAGATTTGGGGTTGTCCGGCATACGTGCTAGACAAGGAAGTCGGTAAGTTGGATCCACGTTCGGAATTAAGGCTGTTTATAGGATACCCTGCGGAAACGAAAGGGTGTATGTTCTATAGTCCCAAGGATCAAAAGACCGTGATTAGTACACACTTTAGATTCTTGGAGAAAGACTATATGAACAATCGGAAACCTAAAAGTGAAATTACCTTAGAAGAATTGAGAGGTCAAACCTCGATACCAAGTATACAAGATGATGTACCACATGTCACATCTTCACAACCGGAACCCCGTCGTAGTGGGAGGGTTCCTAGACAACCCGAGAGATTCATGGGGATAGGAGAATCTTCGGATTTGGTTCCCGGTGTTGAATCAGACCCATGGACGTACGACGAGGCAATCCAAGACAAAGACGCGGAGTCATGGCAAACGGCAATGGAAGCCGAGATGGGTTCGTTGGATCATAATCAAGTGTGGGAGTTGGTCGAGCCACCCAGTGGGGTAGAACCCATTGGATGCAAGTGGGTTTACAAGAGGAAAAGAGAACCGGACGGAAGGGTTGAAACCTTCAAAGCAATGCTTGTGGCCTGTGGCCTGTAGCTATGCTTAAGTCCATCCGTATTCTCTTGTCGATCGCTGCGCACTTAGATTACGAGATCTGGCAAAATGGATGTCAAGACAGCTTTCCTTAACGAAAGTCTTGATGGGATCTATATGCAACTGCCCAAAGGTTTCATTGGAAAAGGCCAAGAGAATCTCGTATGTAAGCTCAAGAGATCCATTTACGGACTTTAGCAAGCATCGCGTACTTGGAACCAGTGTTTTGATCAAGTGATTGAGTCTTATGGGTTTGATCAAAATGAGTTCGAAAGTTGTGTGTATAAGAAGCGTGACGAAACTGCGGTGGTATTCTTAGTATTATACGTAGACGATATTCTGCTCATTGGAAACAATGTAAAGGTATTGTCAGACGTAAAGGTATGGCTGTCAAAACATTTTGATATGAATGACTTAGGGGAAGCCGGTCACATCCTTGGGATCAAAATCACTCGCGATCGCAAGAAGAGGATGTTGGGCTTATCGCAAGCTTCATACATTGATACTGTTTTGAAGCGTTTCAGCATGCAAGATTCCAAGAAAGGTTTTGTACCTTTTAGGCACGGAATCCATCTATCGAAGGAAATAAGCCCTAAGACGCAAGCGGGGATAGATGACATGAAAGGTGTTCCGTACGCTTCGGCCGTAGGAAGCCTTATGTATGCAATGCTGTGTACGAGACCGGATATCTGTTTTGCCGTAGGCATGATGGCAAGATATCAAAGTAACCCCGGGAAAGCACATTAGATTGCAATTAAATGCGTTCTTTAGTTTCTGAAAAGAACTTGGTATGGAATGCTGATTTAACAATCAGACAATCTAATTCCCATGGGATACACGGACTCAAATTTCCAATCAGACATAGATTCCAAAATAACTACCTCGGGTAGTGTGTTTTGCATGGGAGAAGGAGCCATGACATGAAGAAGCAATTTGTAGAAATACATCGCCGATTCGACCATGGGAGCCGAATAAGTAGTTGCTTGTGAAGTAGCGAAAGAAGCGGTTTGGCTCAAGTACTTCTTAGTGGACTTGGACGTTGTTCCGAATTTGCCCGACAAGATAACTGTCTTTTGTGACAATGCCGGGGTAGTTGCAAATTCAAGGGAACCGAGAGCCCACAAGGCCAGCAAACACATTGAAAGAAAACACCATCTTATACGAGAAATCGTTAAGAGAGGAGATAAAGAGGTGGCAAAGATATGCGTCGGGGACAACCTAGTAAATCCATTCACAAAGGGTCTGCCTCTGAATACATTCGAGAGACATGTGGATGGAATGGGAGTCAAGACTATTGCCAATCTGCTTTAAGTATAAGTGGGATGAATTATTAGGTTAGTGTAGGTTGACATAAGATGTCACGTAGAGCTACTACACTAAGACATGCGTGATGTATACTAAAAGCAGACTTTAAGTATAAGTGGGAGATTGTTGGAGTTATATGTGAAAGTATGCTTTTACTTTGTATAACTCGTGTATCAAACACTCGTTTTATGAGAATAATTCTTTTATCGCATTTGCTTTAGTTATGATTGAATGTTGAATTTCTATTGCAAACCGTTCAATATATAGTACGTGTTACATTGTAGTTAATGTGGTGATACCCGATCACGGAAGACGACATTAACAGTTTACTTGTAACTAAACGTACATTTTCACGGCCTAGGTGGAATTGAACAATCCACCGTGAAAGGTCGATGTGTAAGGCTCAGATTGGTCTGTCTTGACCAAGAGATTGCACTAGCACATTTAGTATGTGTTGAAGAGGTCCTACAGCGAGGAGAAATTCTTCTGTTCTGAAAGGTGAAGAATTAGACCTCAGTGGTTGTTGATTTCTTAATCTCCGTCACTTAAATAGGACCGTGTGTGCTTAGTAGTTACTGCTTTGATTCATGTTGGGTGAGAATCATTGTGACTTCGAACTTTGTGTCTTGGGCAGTAATATTAATCATACGACGGTTGCTAAGATTTAATACGGAGAAACGCGTGCGAGTACGGCTCGTGTGATTAGTCCCCTTGGTGGGCTCAGAAGTTTTATTGTACCAAATCTTGCAAGTGAAGAATTAGTTTCTTCGGTACGAATAATAATGTTGAGCTGTCTTTACTCCAAGGTGAAAGATGTTAATTAATTTGGAGCTATTCGGAAGCTTGATTAATTAATGGACTTGATAATCTTAAACGCGGGAAATAATAACCAGGAGCCCATATTATCGTAATATGGATTAAGATGGATAGTGCAATATTAATTTATTAGTGGTAATAATTAATATTAATGGGCTGAATTATATTGGGGCTCAATATTGAAATTCAGAAGTCCATTAGGAGGTCCAATCTTAATTCTCCTTAAGGCCCCTCAAGTAGCTCATTAAGCAGCCCAATAATGATAAGGTGATTAAAATAAAAAGAAAATTATTTTACTGATTTTTCTTAAATTTTCGAAAATAAGCATGTGTAGGAGAAATTAGATTTTGTTGATTTTCTTGAAAAGATATTATGGAAGATATGTATTCTAGAAGTACAAGAATATCTCATATATTCAAGAAAATCCAAATCTTGGATTTCACACTCATAATTTTCGAAAATTATACCCCTTAATATGTAGGGTGAGATTTTTGTGGAATATTTTATTTTGGAGAAAAGAATATATGGGATATATTCAAGATTTCTTAGAGTCTAAGAAAAGTTTTTTTCCCAAGCCCAAATATACCTAAAAATTTCGGCCCCCTCATATTATAAATAGGGGATGATTATTTCATCCCCAAAGTACATAATTCCATGTGTTGGAAAAATCAAGAAGCATAGATATTTTTCTTTTTCCTTAGTTATTAAATTACTTGAAAGCGTCTCCCACCGGCGATCAAGTGAGGTGAAAAGGGAAATACTTGAGAAGGCTTTGGGTTGATAGAACGAGATTACAAGTGTCCCGTATATCCAAAGGCCATTACTACGAGAGGTACGTTAATCGCATATTTACTTGTTTAATTCCGCCTAGTTAAATATGTGAAATTAATTTAACATGCATGATGATAATTAGTTGTTGGAATTATTATTTGAATTAATTAGGATTAATTCATGCTAGTAATAATTGTATTTAAATTCGTATTTAAAGTTCATCCCGAATAGATTCCGGGCACCCCAATTTTCCCAACATTCACCAGATGAGATTGACCAGAGGCAGAGGACCTTCCCCAGACCAGACGAGTCCGGACCAGACGAGTCTGGTAGAACAAAAGATGCTCAGTTTGATCCCCTGACTCTACTGAGTATTCTGGTTCTTGACCAGATGAGGACCAGAAGACACCGAGGTTGCCTAGTGTCTGGTCCTGCCTTCTCTGGAGAGAATCAGAGTTAGGCAGAGGAAGCTATTGACCGTTGGTGATTCATATCAAGTCAACATGATCAGGATTGGAAAGTATTTGAAGATAATCAATCCAAGGATCCCACCAACCCAATCAATCAATTAGGGAATTGATTGATTGAGGCTTCCTTATATAGAGGATCTGATTGGATTAGCCCTCCAACGGCTAGCCCTAATTCCCTCTATATATACAAGAGTGCAGTTCAAGAAAAAGCTCTAGAGACTCTACACGCGCATAAGTGATCCAAGCTTTTGATATTCATACCAAGCACTCTTACAGTTCATAATATTTATCTACTCTAAAGGAGTTATTGAAACCACAACCTGTTCATCTATTAGACAAGGTTGTTGGCTGGTTGATCTTTAGATTGAAGTCAAATCTAAAGAGGCTGTAAGAAGGAACTGGTACTTCCCAATTCCAGTAAGTAAGTTTGTGAGTTGGTTGATAGTGAGACCCCTTGGTTATAAGGGAGAGTGGACGTAGGATATTCAATCCGAACCACTATACATCTTGTGTTCTTTATTGCTTTATTTTACTTATTTTTTGTTGATTATTGCCCTCTTGTAAAAGACTTTGAAAGACATTTAACTTAAGATTCCGCAATTAATCTAACTAGTGGGACCAACAAGTGGTATCAGAGCAGTGTGTCCAACGACCACTGCTTTGTAAAGCTTTTGGTGGTCACCGGGCAGATCCATTGCTCTTAAGTGCTTTTGTTTAAGTTCTTGTTATTTCCCTAAATTTCTTATCGAAATGTCTGCAAAATCTTCTTACAAGAGCCGTAAGCTCCCAGAATTCTCTTTTGAGGATTACAGCCACTGGAGTTTCATGATGAGCAATCATCTTGGAGCTATTCACCACCGCATGTTAGATGTGGTTGAAAGTGGCCCCATTCAATTTTACTGGACTCCTATTGATAGTGGCAGGTCTGAGTCCAGAGAAGAAACTAGTGAAGCTGCCCAGAAAACTGCAGAGGATAGAGTCCCCAGGCAGAAAATCCTCAAAAAGAAAGATGAGCTTGATAATGATGAGAGAAAGCTATATAACCTGGACCAGGTGGCAAGAACCGAGATCATCAACACTCTCACCAAGGAGGTAATAGAGAAGGTCAGAACCTGTGTCACTGTGAAGGAGATGTGGGACAAACTTGCACTTCTCTGCGAAGGAACAGAGAAGATTAAGGACAACAAGCTCCAAGCTGTTCAACACTCGTTTGACACCTTCAAAATGAAACCAGACGAGACCATTGACCAGCTGGATATACGTCTCACAAACCTCTTGAACAAGGCTAGTGCCTTAGGTAAGACCTATTCTGAAAAAGAAATTAATAGCAAAATCTTGCGCTCACTAACAAGCAGGTGGAGAATTAAAGTCACTGTGATCAAGGACAACAAGGATCTCAATACTCTGGATCATCATCTTCTATTGTCTGATCTCAAAGCTTACGAGTATGATCTTCAAGAGGAGGATCAAACAGAAGAGGTTTCCTCTTCTGGCCAGAAAGGAGTTGCATTCTCTTCAACTCTCAAGCCTGATGTAAAGCCAAAGGAGTCTACTGCAGATGACTTGAGCCTCAAGGAGCAGGTAGCACTTCTAACTCGTAAATTAGATAAAAGGTACAAAAGGCATTGGAAGGAGTCTACCAGAGACAGGAAGAGAACTTTCAAGCCTGCAGAGAAGGAGAAGACATCTGGAGACTCAAGGGAGACCAGATTCAGAACTCCAGAGAGGAGGAGAGATGACAACCCTGGCAGCTCTGGGAGATCAGATTATCAGAGGAGGGATGGTAGCTCTGGCAGACCTGACTACCAGAGGAGAGAGAGTAGCCCTGCCAGATCAGACTATAACCAGAGGAGGAGAGAGCCAAGTCCTAGTCCCAGAGGAGACAATGCCTGCTACACATGCAACAAGACTGGTCACTACAGTTATGATTGTCCTCAGCTTACTCCTAGGGAAAGAGAAGAGAAAAGAATCAAGAGAGATAGGAGATATGTAGATAAGAGAGCATTGCTGGCAGAAGCAGAGGAGGAGGATACTAGTTCCAGTTCTTCTTCTTCTGACTTTGGATCAGATGATGATGTGTGTCTCATGGCAGACATCACTGAGGTAAATGAAAATACTCTAGTTTTATCAAATTCCAAATGTACTGAATCTTCTAATTCATCTGGTAACTCCAGAGAGTCTGATATGCAACAAATGCTATCAGATCTCCAAAATTGTGTCCAACTGTGTCAAAAACTTGAGAAAGAGAATGGTAGGCTCAGAGCTGAAGTTCAATCTCTCTCTCATGAGCATAAATCCACCAGAGAACTCATGAAAGATCATTCCAAAGAAGTCTCTGAACTTCAGGATAAGATCACAGAAAGAGATACTCTGGTAGATCAACTCATGAAAGAAAAGAACTCTCAAGAAAATGAGTTCAATGAACTCAGAGCCAAATACCAGACTCTTATCAAGGGAAAACAAGTTGCTCACAACATAGAGGAGATACCCATGCCCAGAGAAGCTCCTAAGATACCATCTGTTGTATCTATCATATCAGAATCTTCTCAGCGCATCTGTGATAAGAGTGGTTTAGGATATTCTGGAATTTCCTCTAAAACTCATAAATACTTTTATAATAAAGACAAGTCTGTAAGAGCTGGTAAATTGGTAGAAATCTGGGATGATAAAGACTTAACTGGTAATGGTTACAAGGTGGTTCACAATCCTGACTGGAAAAGGAATCACTCTGTTAATCACATTACATATGGTCCAGAAGAGTTGACTGTTCTGGAAGAGAAGATGCTAGAGAATAAGTGTCAAAAAGGGGAACCATTAAAGATTGAGGGTTCTGTGAACAATGAGTCCCAAGGAGTAGAAATTACTCAAATTGGAGGACCCCAGAGAAATCCTCAAAGGGAACCTAAACAGATTAGAGGACCTCAAAGGAAACACTCAAGAAAGTGGAATACCAATCAGAGTAATAACTACCAGAGAAGGAACAGTGTTCAACAGCACCAGGTACCCCAGAGACAGTTTTCTCAGAGGAATCAATTCCAGAATAGGTATACTCAAAGAAACTATAACCACCAGAGACAGTCTAATTATCAGAACCAGAGGAGGTCTTCCAGACCCATCTATAGAAAACCAACTGATCTGGGTAGTTATGACACCAGAGATGGTTCTTCTAGGATGTACCCTTACAACCAGACCTTTAAGACCATGTCTTTGAGGCAGGCCATTCCAAAGGCCATATTTGAGAAAAGGTACACCAGACCTGTTTATAGGAAAGGTGTCCTTATCAGACCAGTAGCTCAATATGTCATTGTCAGAGGACATGTGCTGGTAGATAGATTTGGAAGGAAGATAAGATCTCCTCATCCATCAAGGGATGATCTTTATCTATGGATTCCTACAAAACCTGCAACTAACCAATCAGGACCCAGCACTAGTAGGGGACCTAATTGATTTCTCTGCAGGTAGATAAGAGTCCATTGGAGAAAGGATTTTCAAGCAACCATGTCTGGTACATTGATAGTGGATGTTCCAAGCACATGACCTTCCAGAAAGATAATCTCCAAGATTTCAAGCCATTGAATGGACCAAGAGTGATGTTTGGTGACAACAACTATGGCGTCACCAGAGGAGTTGGAAAGTTGACCTTCAATGGAGTATCTGTAGATGAAGTCTACTACGTAGAAGGACTCAAGCATAATCTGCTTTCAGTATCCCAATTCTGTGACAAGGGATACTCAGTGAAGTTTTCTAGTGATTAATGCACTGTTTTCTCTTCTGACTATAATGATATTTTGCTAATAGGCTTGAGGAAGGGTAACATTTATCTTGCAGATTTTAACAGTTGCCCAAGAAATGCTTGCCTAGTTGCAAAAGGATCTGCAGAGAATAGCTGGATTTGGCACAAGAGATTGTGTCATCTTAACTTCAAAACACTGAATAAGATTGCCAAAAAAGGTCTCATTCGAGGTCTTCCTAATGAAGTGTTTAAGAAGGATCAGGTTTGTGGTTCATGCCAGAAGGGTAAACAACCCAAGACTTCCTTTAAGGATGTCCAGAGCACAACCACAACCACAACCAGAGTACTTCAACTACTTCACATGGACCTGTTTGGACCTGTTTCTCCTCTTAGTTTCAGTGGAAGGAAGTACACCTTAGTAATAGTAGATGACTTTTCAAGATACACTTGGGTAGTGTTCTTGTTTAAGAAAAATGAAACTATGACTAAGCTGCCAGAGTTCTTCAAGCAGATTCAGAATAAGCAGAACCAGAGCATAGTCAGAATCAGAAGTGACAAAGGAACATAGTTTTTGAATTCACACATTGCAGATTACTGCAAGGACCATGGGATTTTTCATGAGACATCTGCTGCCAGAACACCCCAACAAAATGGAGTAGCAGAAAGGAGGAATAGGACCCTCAAAGAAGCTGCAAGAACACTTCTGGCAGAATACAGCACTCCACAGAGATTTTGGGCAGAGGCCATTAATACAGCTTGCTACACTCAGAACAGATGTCTGATTGCCCAGAGACATAATAAGACTCCATATGAGGTATGGAAAGGTAAAACCCCATCTGTTTCATACTTTCATGTTTTTGGATGTAAGTGTTTCATCCATGACAATGAGAAATCTAAATTAAGAACCTTTGATGCTAAAGTGGCTGATGGAATATTTTTAGGATATTCCAGCACCAGTAAAGCTTTTAGAGTTTTTAATAAGAATTAACTTTGTGTGGAGGAAACACCTCATGTTGTTTTTGATGAATCTACTTTTGAGTTCAAGGTGGAATCTAAGTCTTCTGATGAGATCCAGAGTCAGACTACACCCAGAGTAATCAAAGTCAATCCACCTGTTCTTGACTCAGATTCAGATTCAGATGATGACCCATCTCCTGGTTCTCTGAAGCAGAAGCCTTCACAAGGAGCAGAACCAGAAGAGGTTGGAAATCCTGTAGGGGGAAGCTCTTCTGCAGGTGGTGATAATCACCAAGGTACTGCAGAAGATGATCAACCAGGCAAGACCACAGGAAGGAGGACCCTGGTTGATCACCCCAATGACCTAATCCTTGGAGATCCAACTACGGGTGTCCAGACTAGGAGAACTCTTAACTTAGCTGCCTTATTCAGTTGCTATGTGTCCTTGATTGAGCCCAAGAACATCAAGGAGGCACTGAAAGATTCAAATTGGATTGTTGCTATGCAGGAGGAGTTGAATCAATTCACCAGACAGGATGTTTGGGAGCTGGTAGACAGACCAAGACATCAAAAGGTGATAGGCACTAAATGGGTTTTCAAAAATAAGAAAGATGAGAATGATGTCATTACTAGGAACAAGGCAAGGCTAGTGGCCCAGGGCTATTCTCAGTCTGAAGGAATAGACTATGATGAGACATTTGCTCCTGTTGCCAGACTAGAAGCCATCAGATTGTTCTTAGCATATGCTGCTCACATGAAGTTCAAAGTATACCAGATGGATGTGAAATCTGCCTTTCTTAATGGGATTCTCATTGAGGAAGTGTATGTGGAACAACCTCCTGGCTTTGAACAAGGTGACAAGGTGTTTAAGCTTAAGAAAGCTCTTTATAGGCTGAAGCAGGCACCCAGAGCATGGTATGACACTCTATCTCAGTTTCTACTGGACAATGGTTTTACTAAGGGTAAGATTGATAGAACCTTGTTTAGGAAAGAAGAAGGAAAGGACATCCTTCTGGTCCAAATATATGTTGATGACATCATATTTGGATCCCCTAATAAGAAGCTGTGTGAGAAGTTTGGTGAGCTCATGCAGGGACAGTTTGAGATGTCCATGATGGGAGAGATGAATTACTTTTTGGGTCTGCAGGTTAAGCAATCAGAGAAGGGAATTTTTATTAATCAAGCTAAGTACACCAGAAACATGTTAGAGAAATTTGGAGTAGGATCTAGCAAAGCAGCCAAGATCCCTATGATGACAAATTTCAACATGGATCCAGATGAGTCTGGAGAGAGTGTGGACCAGACTCAGTACAGAGCACTTATTGGTTCTCTTTTGTATCTGACTGCGAGCAGACCAGATATTACCTTTGCCGTAGGTGTTTGTGCCAGATTTCAAGCTAACCCCAAGAAGACTCACTTGGAAGCAGCTAGGAAGATATTGAAGTATCTTAAGGGAACAGTGAATTTAGGTTTGTGGTATCCTGCAGATGACAATTTAGAATTGAGTGGTTATTCAGATTCAGACTATGGTGGATGCAGAATAGATAGAAAGTCTACAAGTGGAACATGCCAATTTCTAGGGAATAAATTGGTATCCTGGTTTTCTAAGAAGCAGACTTCAGTTGCCACATCAACAACAGAAGCAGAGTACATGGCTGCAGGGAGTTGTTGTTCACAACTACTTTGGATTAGTCAACAGCTTAGGGATTACCAGATTAGAGCTAAGGATATTCCTATTTTCTGTGATAGTAATAGTGCCATTGCAATTACCCAGAATCCAGTTCTTCATACCAGGTGTAAACATGTTGATATAAGACATCATTTTATCAGAGATCATGTTGAGAAGGGAGATATAAGGATGGAAAAGATTGCAACAGAGAAGCAGAGAGTAGATATCTTAACCAAGCCTTTGGCTGAGACCAGATTCAGAGAGTTAGCTTTTGAGTTAGGACTGTTAGATCCAGAGACAGATTTGTTTTAGGGGGAACATCAGAGAAGTATCCTTTATTTATACTTTATTGCATATTCATTTATTTTCTTAAACTAACATACCTGCAGATTAGACATTTCAGAGAAGGTACCAGATGAGGTATGCACCAGGTGACACTTGTCCCAGATAAGGTGCTGAGTCAAATGTCCAAAATCTTCTCTGACCAGGACCAGATGAGCTCCATCAGAGGAGATGTAGCTGTGGTATCATCTGGTTACAATATCAGGTGACAGGTATGCCTTTACTTCTCTGGCCTCTGATCATTGGGATACACTTTTCAAATTAGTAAGTACACTCAAAACCTTTCAACTTCGGAGTGTATTTAAGACTAGGGTATAGGGCCTAGGCAATCATTTCGCTTTTTCTCTTGACTGCCACAAAACCCCTTTATGCCCCGTCCCGATGACTATGCCAACGCACCAGATTAAATATGTATCTTGCCTTTCTTTGTGGCCATCGGATTTAATCACTGTGCAAAATGTCAATCAATTCAAATATTGATTTTGTTCCCTAATTTAATTTTGGTATTACACGCGTTCACACTTCATTTATTACTCGAGCCACGCGTATTACCCTATTTAAATCTAATTTTCTTACAATCTGTCCTTTCACATTTTCATACTTTCAAACCCTAACCTCTCTCTGCAAAGTTCTTCCTTTCTCTCTCTCTCTCTCACAGATATGGCTCCCCCGTGTAATTTTGACCATGAATTAATGATGAAGAAACTGAAAACGGAGATGGTGGTTGACTTCTACACCACCAAGAACCCGTCTGCACTTGCTATTCTGGAACTATTGAGGAGATCCGGAGTTGAGAAGTTGATCTCCACCATTCCCAGAGACTTTCGTACTCTTGACGGTTATGCGGCCCAGTTTTTGGTTCGAATGAAGATCAACAAATACCATATTTCTACAAAAATTGACAAGGAAGATTTGGTGTTTTCCAAGCATGATTTATGTGCCCTGTTTGGAAACATTTCGGCGGAAGGAGTGGATCCTTTAACCTACAAGGAGGATGATATTGTGGGTTCCTTCAAACTATTTGCTCGTTCATCTTGCCAGAATATCACGAAGGGATTTCTGGATAAGCATCTGAGGCAAAAGTACAAGGTACTTTTTGATATAGTTGTTAAAGTGTTGATGTGTGAGAATCACAGCACAGATGCGATCTTTAATGGAAGAATGTGTGTGATGAGGGCTTTGTATGACGGCGTCCAATGCAATTGGGCAGAGTTCTTTTGGGGCGTCTTGAGGAAGAATAAAGCGAAAGTTAACAAGGAAGCTTGTCCTTCCCAGCCAGGGGAGATGCAGTTTTATTTCACTGCTAATGTTTCGTTGGGTACGAAACTTACCTTGATTTTGGACTCCTTGCTTCCAGAGAAGAAATGGAAGGAGACTTGGTGCAAAGGATTTCACAAGTCTAAGGTGTTATTCTCAAAGGATGGTCCCCTTCATGGCCATCCTGACTCTGATGGAGAAGAAGCCATCCCTGCCCCTCCTATTCAATCTATTCCCTCTCCTGTAAAGGGGCAGAAGAGACAGCAGCAGCAGAAGACCCAGAAGAAAGCTGCTGAAGCAACTGGTTCCTCAACCATTGCTTTCTCTGGTTCCTCTGAGGAGGACCAGATCCCTCTTTTTGATGTACTGAAGAAGAAGAGTGAGGTTGCCAAGAAAGCAGGAGCTTCAAAGAGGAAGAGGCCAGAGGAGGCCAAGAAGAAATCTGCCAAGAAGCCAAGAACTGGCAGAAGAGCTCCCAAGAAAACCCTCCTGGTGGATGAGCCGTCAGAGGAGGAAGAAGAGGAGGAGATTGAGCCTCTTGTGAGGAAATCCAAGGCCAAGAGAGCCCTTCTTCAGGATCCTGACTCTGGTTCTGATCTTGGAGAGGCCTTGGAAAAGGCAATTGAGGATGCCTCCCAGATGATGGAGGATGCTCCAGAGACTGCTGTACCTGCTGGTGTTGACCCAGCAGAGGTAAACCCCTCCCTTCCATCTTTTTCCCTCTTTATTCTTGTCTCCCCCTCTACCTCTCCCCCAGATAATATTCCCCAAAACCCATCTGCCTCTGGTAACCCTATTGTTCCACCAGAGCAGATTATACCAGATACCCCAGTATATACTCCCTCTACCATTCATACCCAAACACCTTCTCCCCCATCTTCCCAAACACATCTTCCCACAAACCCCTCTCCCCCACCTTCTGTACCAGAGGTACCCTCAACCTCTTCTGGTGCAGAAATCCCCCCTCCAAACACTTCCACCTCCCAGATACCTCCTACACCTTATGTACCAGATATTCCATCATCTTCTGGTGCAGAGCAACCCATTCCTACACCCTCTACTTCACAAAATCCTAACCTCTCCAAACCCATACAGACCAGGACCCAACCATCTCTATGGCTCTGGGATTCGTTGGCCCTCCCCCTTCTCCTACCTGTTTAACCAACGATGATAGTGAAGATGAGGAAGCTTCACTTGAGCCTGCTGACTTAGCACCTTCCTCCTCTGCCTTTGGGCCCAAACCCTTCACTTTCTCATCTGCAGAAATGGGTCCCATTAGGCAGAGTATGAGTGTAAGTGCTCAGCTCTGGCTAAGAGAGCATTTCCCAGTTCTTCTGGAGCACTTACCACTTCTGGCAGAGCTTACTGATGCCAAGGTCTGGAGCAAGGCCAGACTTGAAGATGTGGAGGACCTAATGTTAGTGCTTGAGGAAATGGGTCCCTCCAACTTCACTGCTTGGGAGATTGAGCTAAAGCAGAGGATGAATATTCAGAACCCAGCAGAGCTGGAGACTCCTGGTGCTGCTAAAGTCTTGATTCGCACCCTGCTCATCCAGAGAGGAGTAATGCTCACTCCAGAGGGCTCCACTTACAAGATTGGTCCTCATTTTGTCTTCCCTCCAGAGCTATATTCAGACGAGGAGGACTTTGAGATGTCTCCTGCCGTGCTCCAGAAGATGAAAGCTTTCTTCAATGAGCAAATCATGCAGATTGGGCGCTTTTCTAAAGCTATTCAACATATGGCCCCTGCTATGATAGAGCACCAGATCAGGCATGAGAGGAGAATCTTCCTGAAGCAGTTAAAGTCTTCTCTGGCAGAGGTAAAAGCTTCTTTTAAGGCAAATGGCTTATTTGTCAAGCTGGATGTCATGCACAGCCAGAAGCAGCTACAGGCGCACGTGCTGGAGCAGTTGAGACCTGTCTCTGTGCTCAAAGTGGAGATGGCCAGCCAGATGATTCAAACTGCCAAGCTGAAAGACTCCCTCCAGGAGATGTTGGAGAAGCAAGCGAGACTTGTTGCAGAGTCTAAAGCTTACCTGGAGGAGGCCAAGCAGCTGCGTGATCTTCACTCTTCCTCCAACACTGCCTTGCCTGATCTCATAAGGCAAGTAGTGGAGCCCTTCCTTGATGAAGTTAAAAAGGGGGAAGAGAAGGCCAGAACTGATCTGGCGAAGACCACAAATGAAACTCTCTTTAGCCATGGAGCTCGTCTGGACCTGCTGGAGAATACATTGGCCCAGGCTGAGTTGCAGAAGAAGAAGAAGGAAGAGCTCAAATCACTTTCCATGGCTAAGCAGCTTGCTGCAGAAGAGGAGTCCGAAGCAGAGCAGGATCGGCGAAGACCACAAATGAAACTCTCTTCAGCCATGGAGCTCGTCTGGACCTGCTGGAGAATACATTGGCCCAGGCTGAGTTGCAGAAGAAGAAGAAGGAAGAGCTCAAATCCCTTTCCATGGCTAAGCAGCTTGCTGCAGAAGAGGAATCCGAAGCAGAGCAGGATCCAATTTCCATCTCTGGACCTGCAAAGAGGAAGATAAGGAAAGTAAAGAAGAGCTTCCTTGAATCTGTGGTTGAAGAAGCAGAGAAGAGATTCAAGGAAGAGTCGCCTGAAGAGAGGCAAGCAAGGATAAGGAAAAACATAGATGAAGAGCAGAGGCTCCGATATGTTAGAAGGCCAAATAAGAAGAGCAGAGAAGCTGGCATCACTCCTGGTGCTAGTGGATCCAGCCAGAAGAGAAAAGGGCATGTTGAAGTCATGAACATCCTTCCTCTCAGGACAGAAGGGTCCTTTGACTCAACTGTTCCTGTGCCTTTGATAGAAAAATGGAGAGAAGCCAAGACTCTCTGGTTCATTCAACATTACATCCAGAGACCTCCACCAGAGGATGATGCTCTCATCAACAGGACTTTCCATTCTTGGATGCAGGCATATGATGCAGATTTGTACAAGCAGTTGGTGGATTCAACTATTGAATTCAACCTGGAAGTCACTGCTCCTGAATTCCATTTTCTCAACACTCCAATGGCAGGAGACCAGGTTGATTGGGCTGAGCTGAAGAGACTGTACAAGACCAAGGTGTTGGCAAACTTCACCCCAGCATCTTCTGCAGAGTTGAAGGCCATTCAAGATAGATTCTTTGACTGGTTCCTGGTACCCAAAGATAACAGAAGATATGCATAGAATAGGATCTGATCTTCAATGTAATCTGTAATCTTCTTTGTCCTTCTTATCATTGAAAATCTCATATCTTCTCTGTTCAAAAGACAACCTCTTGTTGTCTTATTTGTTTGTCTGATAAGATCTATTCTAAGGTCTTATCCTTTATATGTTTTCTTGCTTAAGTTTATTATTCTTGATCAGTTCTGGTATGTTTTAACTCCATCAAAAAGGGGGAAATTGTTAGGATAAAAGTTGTTAGTTTTGATGAGTTAAAACAAACCAGAAGATGTAATAGGACCATCTGGACCTGTTAGCCAGATGATGATCTAGATTAGGACTTAGTCTAGGGGGAACTGCCAGACCAGAAGACTTCACCAGAAGAGTCACCAGAAGACCCCACCAGAGGACTTCACCAAAGGACTCCATCAGAAGACTTCACCAGATGAGATTGACCAGAGGCAGAGGACCTTCCCCAGACCAGACGAGTCCGGACCAGACGAGTCTGGTAGAACAAAAGATGCTCAGTTTGATCCCCTGACTCTACTGAGTATTCTGGTTCTTGACCAGATGAGGACCAGAAGACACCGAGGTTGCCTGGTGTCTAGTCCTGCCTTCTCTGGAGAGAATCAGAGTTAGGCAGAGGAAGCTATTGACCGTTGGTGATTCATATCAAGTCAACATGATCAGGATTGGAAAGTATTTGAAGATAATCAATCCAAGGATCCCACCAACCCAATCAATCAATTAGGGAATTGATTGATTGAGGCTTCCTTATATAGAGGATCTGATTGGATTAGCCCTCCAACGGCTAGCCCTAATCCCCTCTATATATACAAGAGTGCAGTTCAAGAAAAAGCTCTAGAGACTCTACACGCGCATAAGTGATCCAAGCTTTTGATATTCATACCAAGCACTCTTACTGTTCATAATATTTATCTACTCTAAAGGAGTTATTGAAACCACAACCTGTTCATCTATTAGACAAGGTTGTTGGCTGGTTGATCTTTAGATTGAAGTCAAATCTAAAGAGGTTGTAAGAAGGAACTGGTACTTCCCAATTCCAGTAAGTAAGTTTGTGAGTTGGTTGATAGTGAGACCCCTTGGTTATAAGGGAGAGTGGACGTAGGATATTCAATCCGAACCACTATACATCTTGTGTTCTTTATTGCTTTATTTTACTTATTGTTTGTTGATTATTGCCCTCTTGTAAAAGACTTTGAAAGACATTTAACTTAAGCTTCCGCAATTAATCTAACTAGTGGGACCAACAACAGAGCCACGGTTTCGGGCTCTGATCTTTAAATTGGAATTTAAATTGTTAAACATTAAATTGAAATTGGATAGTAGAATTGCTAGATCATTTTTGCAGGTATCCAATTGTCATGGTTTTAATGTTGTTAATTTCATGCGTGTGAATTAATTGTTTTTAATTCGATTCGTTCGAATTCATTTTTCTCGTGAGAAAATCCACGAGTAGATTAGTTATTTTTATTTTGATTCGATCATTGTAATAGACTAGTCTAGATCTAGTATTTTTTTTTTGTAAAATAAATTGTAACCGGATCGTGACGAAGAACGAAGAATTAAAAACGGCGTACCCGGATGACGCATACAAGCGTGGCGCGTGTATGGACGTAAAATCATGCAAGGGGTGAAGAAAACGAGGACGAATGGTGAAAAACGGCGCACGGGGTGCACGGCACACGACCCGGGCGCGACGGGAGGCCGGCGCCGCGCGCACGCGTGCGCACGCCTCGGGCGCAGCCTGCGGCGCCTCGGGGCGCTCCGTGCGGCGCCTCGGCGTGCCTCCTTGCAGCACCTCGGGTGCGTCTTGGTGCTGCGCCTCGGCGCGCCTCCTGCAGCGCTTCGACGCTTCTGTCCGAGAGGCGTGCGGGTCCACTTTGTGGGCCGACGCGCGCCGTATCTCGGGCCGTGGAATTTTTCAGTTCATGTTTTTTTTCCGTGTGACTTTAAACGTCGTCCCGAACCCCAAACGATGCTATTTTTGATGAATTGTTGTTGTTCGAGTGGGAGCGTGTCGAGACGAACGTCGGAAAGCAACAATGACGATTTTTCGCATCAAGACGTGAAGAAATTAAACCGTGACAATTGGATTTGAGTGCTCCAATGTGTTTAATTTTGTTTTGATGGATGTTTATTTCGTGCACTTATTATTATTTGTTAATATGTGTTTGCATGAATATAATTGTCCAAGAAAAACCTTACTTTCGAAAATTACTAAGTATGTTTATTTAATCGCAATTTTATTCCGGATATTAAAATTGGATTAATTTGGCCTCCATAATTTATTTATTTGTGAAGTTCTTTTGGAATACATTTCCCCCTCGGATCGGCCAAAAAAATGGATTTCACATGAATAAATTCCGAAAGGATGATTGTGGATTATTACTAGTGGCGGTATTGACCCTCACCCCGAGTGGCTTGCTCAAAGCGAAATAATAATCTTGTATTTAATTATGGTTATTACTTAGGCATAGGAAATTGATATTAACTTACTCCCCTCGGAATCCCTGTCAGTTTCTATGTGGTCAAAGTGGGAGCCAACTATTAATTTTGAATTAAGGATTTGTAACTTTTAAGTTTTTAATCCGTTTGAATGTGTTTAAATGTATAGACCACCCCTCGTGGCGCATTTAAAATTGTTTCGAGATGTTGGCTGATGCATGATTATATTGTTTTAAGGTTTCAATATAATTGATGTGATCGAATTATGTGATAATTTCATATTTTTCTCGATATTTATATGAATGTATGTTTTATTCTCATTTCATCATGTCGCAACCTTTTAATCCATTGTTTAATATACTTAAAGTTAATAAACTTTTTGGAGTGATTTATATCGATTGGAAATGTTTTTTTTTCAATTTGTCCTTACTGCACGAAAACACAATAGGGTTATTTATGTTAATATACCCGGTAAGCCTAATGATAAGTCAAGCAATGGGAAGAGGCAGTTTATGATTGGAAGCGTGACAATGAACACATGAAGTGCATCATCTTGACATCTTTGTCTGAGGATTTGAGGCGCGTTCATGGAGACATTGTATCCGCTGTTGAAATCATGGAACACCTTGAAGAGTTGTCTTCACATCAAACCCATGACTAATCAGTTCACCAGACATGACTCGGTCAAGTTGGAAATGGTGGAGGGAACGCCCGTGAGGGAGCACGTTTTCAAGATAATGGCATACCTTAACAAGTTGGAAGTACTTGGTGCGGATTTTGATTTATTTCATATACCATTCTCTACCGAGAAGCTTTGAGCAGTTTCGTCTGAACTGTCAGATGAATGAACGGATAAATCGTTTGCCCGAGCTCTTGCAAGCTTTAGTTTCGGTGGAGGTGAAAATGGAGCACCAGTCTAGTGCTATGGTGGCTAATGGTCCGTCTACCTCTTTTGGTCCCAAGGGAGGGAAAAAGAGGAAGAGAACCAAAGGCCAGATCCAAGCAAATCCAATTGTTGCGAAAGGCAAATGCAAAGGCTAGCATCGAAGGGGAGGTGTTTTAGTTGCGGTGAGAGAGGACAATGGAGGTCTGCCTGTTCCAAGCCTAAGAAGCTAGGAAAGTTAGGTAATTCACACACCTTAGTCGTCGAAACTTGTGAAGTGGCGTATGCTGTCTATTCGTGGATAGAGGATATGAGAGCTACTGATCACATTTGTTTCATGGGATTAAGTTAACCCAACGACTTAACGGAAGTGAGATCCCCATCACATCGGGCAGTGGGAGAAGTGCGCCTATCTTGTGAAGATAGAGTTATGGTCTTGAGAGACGTTCCTCATGTTCCTAGTTTAGAAAGAACTCAACCTTCAGTTTCTATGCTGTTTGAATAGATACTCAGTTTCTTTTAATAAGGATGTTATTATTTCTTGAAATGATGAGTTTATCTGTTTCGGAATTTCAATGGATGGTCTTTATACCATTTTTTGGGCACACCACTCACAAAATTAAATCTAATAACACATCGATTATTTCGAGCAATAAAAGAAAGCGTTCTTCGGAGATGAACGAAACACTTCTATGGCATCTTAGACTAGGTCATATTAATCTAAAGCGGATAGAGAGATTGGTGAAAGACGGATCCTTGGAATCATTCCAAGTCGAACCGTTTCCAACTTGTGAATCCTGTTTAGAGGGTAAAATGACCAAGAGGATATTTGGAGTCAAGGGGAATAGAACCACGGAAGTGTTAGAACTCGTTCATACCGATATGTGTGGTTCAATGACGATTATAGCAAGAAGGGGTATGAGTAAATTGTCTTTTTCAATGATTACTCGAGATATGGATACATCTACCTTATGATGCATAGGGAAAAAAGTATCAAGTTTCTACGATTTGATCGTAGAGGCGAATACCTTAGCGATGAATTCTTGAACTAGCTATCAGACGAAGGGATTGTATCCCTGTTGACCGCACCAGGAACCCCTCAATAGAACGGTGTGGCGGAACGAAGGAGCCAGACTCTTTTAGAAATAGTCAGATCCATGATGAGTTATTCGGATTTACCCAAGTCGTTTTGGGGTAACGCCTTGGAAACAACGACTTACATTCTAAACTTGGTGCCATCCAAATTGGCTCCTAAAACCCCAATGGAATTGTGGACCGGGCGCAAGCCCAGTCTAAGACACTTGCGGATTTGGGGTTGTCCGGCATACGTGCTAGACAAGGAAGCCGGTAAATTGGATCCACGTTCGGAATTAAGGTTGTTTATAGGATATCCCATGGGAACGAAAGGGTGTATGTTCTATAGTCTCAAGGATTAAAAGACCGTGATTAGTTCGCACTTTAAATTCTTGGAGGAAGACTATATGAACAAAAGAAAGCCCAGAAGTGAGATTACCTTAGACGAGTTAAGAGGGCAAACTCCTATACCAAGTATACAAGATGATATACCACACGTCACACCTTCACAACCGGAACCCCGTCGTAGTGGGAGGATTGCAAGGCAACCCGAGAGATTCATGGGAATTGGAGAATCTTCGGATTTGATTCCTGGCGATGAATCAGACCCATGAACGTATGACGAGGCAATCCAAGACAAAGACGCGGAGGCGTGGCAAACCGCAATGGAAACCGAGGTGGGTTCGATGGATCATAATCAAGTGTGGGAGTTGGTCGAACCACCCAGTGGGGTAGAACCCATTGGATGCAAGTGGGTGTACAAGAGGAAAAGAGGACCAAACGGAAGGGTAGAGACCTTCAAAGTGAGGCTTGCGGCTAAAGGATATACTCAAGGGATTGATTATGAGGAAACTTTTTCGCCTGTAGCTATGCTTAAGTCCATCCGTATTCTCTTGTCGATCGCTGCGCACTTAGATTACGAGATTTGGCAAATGGATGTCAAGGCAGCTTTCCTTAACGGAAGTCTTGATGGGATCTATATGCAACAACCCAAAGGTTTCATTGAAAAAGGCCAAAGAGCACCTCGTATGCAAGCTTAAGAGATCCATTTATGGACTTAAGCAAGCATCGCGTACTTGGAACCAGTGTTTTGATCAAGTTATTAAGTCTTATGGGTTTGTGATCAAAACAAGTTCGAAAGTTGTGTGTATAAAAGGTGTGACGGAACTGCGGTGGTATTCTTAGTATTATACGTAGACGATATTCTGCTCATTGGAAATAATGTAAAGGTGTTGTCAGACGTAAGGGTATGGCTGTCAAATCGGTTTGATATGAAGGACTTAGGGAAAGCCGGTCGCATCCTTGGGATCAAGTTCACTCGAGATCACAAGAGGAGGATGTTGGGCTTATCGCAAGTTTCATACAAAGCTACTGTTTTGAAGCATTTCAGCATGCAAGATTCCAAGAAAGGTTTTGTACCTTTTAGGCACTTAATCCATCTATCTAAAGAAATATGCCCTAAGACCAAGTGGAGATAGATGACATGAAAGACGTTCCGTACGTTTCAGACGTAGGAAGTCTTATGTATGCAATGTTGTGTACGAAACTGGATATCTGCTTTGCCGTGGGCATGATGGCAAGATATCAAAGTAACCCCGGGGAAGCACATTAGATTGCAATTAAATGCGTTCTTTAGTTTCTGAAAAGAACTTGGTATGGAATGTTGATTTAACAATCAAACAATCTAATTCCCATGGGATACACGGACTCAAATTTCCAATCAGACATAGATTCCAAAATAACTACCTCGGGTAGTGTGTTTTGCATAGGAGAAGGAGCCATGACATGGAGAAGCGATTTGCAAAATTGCATCGCCGATTCGACCATGGAAGCCGAATAAGTAGTTGCTTGGGAAGCAACGAAAGAAGCGGTTTGGCTCAAGTACTTCTTAGTGGACTTGGACGTTGTTCCGAATTTGCCCATCATAATCACTGTCCATTGTGATAATGTCGGAGCAGTTGCAAATTCAAGGGAACCGAGAGCCCACAAGGCCAACAAACACATTGAAAGAAAATACCATCTTATACGAGAAATCGTTAAGAGAGGAGATAAAGAGGTGGCAAAGATATGCGTCGGGGACAACCTAGCAAATCCATTCACAAATGGTCTGCCTCTGAATACATTCGAGAGACATGTGGATGGAATGGGAATCAAGACTATTGCCAATCTGCTTTAAGTATAAGTGGGAGGAATTATTAGGTTAGTGTAGGTTGACATGAGATATCACGTAGAGCTACTACACTAAGACATGCGTGATGTATACTAAAAGCAGACTTTAAGTATAAGTGGGAGATTGTTGGAGTTATACGTGAAAGTATGCTTTTACTTTGTATAACTCGTGTATCAAACACTTGGTTATGAGAATAATTCTTTTATCACATTTGCTTTAGTTATAATTGAATGTTGAATTTTTATTGCAAACCGTTCAATATATAGTACATGTTACATTGTAGTTAATGTGGTGATACCCGATCACGGAAGACAACATTAACAGTTTAATTGTAACTAAACGTACATTTTCACGACCTAGGTGGAATTGAACAATCCGCCGTGAAAGGTCGGTGTGTAAGGCTCAGATTGGTCTGTCTTGACTAAGAGATTGCACTAGCACATTTAGTATGTGTTGAAGAGGACCTACAGCGAGGATAAATTCTTCTGTTCTGAATGGTGAAGAATTAGACCTCAGTGGTTGTTGATTTCTTAATCTCCGTCACTTAAATAGGACCGTGTGTGCTTAATGGTTACTGCTTTGATTCATGTTGGGTGAGAATCATTGTGACTTCGAACTTTGTATCTTGGGCAGTAATATTAATCATACGACGGTTGCTAAGATTTAATACGGAGAAACGCGTGCGAGTACGGCTCGTGTGATTAGTCCCCTTGGTGGGCTCAGAAGTTTTATTGTACCAAATCTTGCAAGTGAAGAATTAGTTTCTTCGGTACGAATAATAATGTTGAGCTGTCTTTACTCCAAGGTGAAATATATTAATTAATTTAGAGCTATTCAGAAGCTCAATTAATTAATGGACTTGATAATCTTAAACGCGGGAAATAATAACTGGGAGCCCATATTATCGTAATATGGATTTAGATGGATAGTGCAATATTAATTTATTAGTGGTAATAATTAATATTAATGGGCTGAATTATATTGGGGCTCAATATTGAAATTCAGAAGTCCATTAGGAGGTCCAATCTTAATTCTCCTTAAAGGCCCCTCAAGTAGCCCAATAATGATAAGGTGATTAAAATAAAAAGAAAATATATTGCTGATTTTTCCATGTATTGTTTGAAAATAAGCATTCAAGAAAAGAGAAGATTTTGTTGATTTTCTTGGAAAGATATTATGGAAGATATGTATTCTTGGAATACAAGAATATCTCATATATTCAAGAAGATCCAAATCTTAGGATCTTTATTGAAATTTTCGAAAATTTAAGGCTTATTAGGAGTGTGAGATTTTTGTGGAATATTTTATTTTGGAGAAAAGAATATATGAGATATATTCAAGATTTATTAGAGTCTAAGAAAAGATTTTTTCCAAGGCCCAATATTCCTTAAAATTTTGGGCACCTTGCCTATAAATAGGGGATGATTATTTCATCCCCAAGTACGTAATTCCATGTGTTGGAAAAATCAAGAAGCATAGATATTTTTCTTTTTCCTTAGTTTATTAAATTACTTGAAAGCATCTCCCACCGGTGATCAAGTGAGGTGAAAGGGAAATACTTGAGAAGGTTTTTGGGTCGATAGAGCGAGATCGTAATTGTCCCGTTAATCTAAAGGCCAATTCTATAAGAGGTACGTTAATCACATATTTACTTGTTTATTCCGCCATAGTTAATATGTGAAATTAATTCAACATGCATGATGAAAATTCGTTGTTGGAATTATTATTTGAATTAATTAGGATTAATTCATGCTAGTAATAATTATATTTAAATTCGTATTTAAATTTTATCCCGAATAGATTCCGGGCACCTCTATTTTTTCCCAACAATGGGTTCTACCCCATTGGGTGACTCGACCAACTCTCACACTTGATTATGATCCATCGAACACATCTTGGCTTCCATTGCCGTTTGCCACGACTCCGCGTCTTTGTCTTGGATTGCCTCGTCGTACGTCCATGGGTCCGATTCAACACCGGGAACCAAATCCGAAGATTCTCCTATCCCCATAAATCTCTCGGGTTGCCTAGGAACCCTCCCACTACGACGGGGTTCCGGTTGTGAAGATGTGACGTGTGGTACATCATCTTGTATACTTGGTATCGAGGTTTGATCTCTCAATTCTTCTAAGGTAATTTCAATTTTGGGTTTCCGATTGTTCATATAGTCTTCCTCCAAGAATTTAAAGTGTGTACTTATCACGGTCTTTTGATCCTTGGGACTATAGAACATACACCCTTTCGTTCCCGCAGGGTATCCTATAAACAACCTTAATTCTGAACGTGGATCCAACTTACCGGCTTCCTTGTCTAGCACGTATGCCGGACAACCCCAAATCCGCAAATGTCTTAGACTGGGCTTGCGCCCGGTCCACAATTCCATTGGGGTTTTAGGAACCGATTTGGATGGCACCAAGTTTAGAATGTAAGCCGTCGTTTCCAAGGCATTACCCCAAAACGACTTGGGTAAATCCGAATAACTCATCATGGATCTGACCATCTCTAAAAGAGTCCGGTTTCTTCGTTCTGCCACACCGTTCTGTTGAGGGGTTCCCGGTGCGGTTAACTGGGATACGATCCCTTCGTCCGATAAGTAGTTCAAGAATTCATCGCTGAGGTATTCGCCTCCACGATCTGATCGTAGAAACTTGATACTCTTTTCCCTATGTTTCTCGACTTTGGCCTTAAACTCCTTGAACTTATCAAAAGTTTCAGACTTATGCCTCATAAGGTAAATGTACCCATATCTTGAGTAATCGTCAATGAAGGTGGCGAAATACTCATACCCTATTCTTGCTTTGATCGTCATTGGACCACACACATCGGTATGAACGAGTTCTAACACTTCCGTGGCTCTATTCCCCTTGGCTCCAAATGCCCTCTTGGTCATCTTACCCTCTAAACAGGATTCACAAGTTGGAAACGGCTCGACTTGGAGCGATTCCAAGGATCCGTCTTTCACCAATCTCTCTATCCGCTTTAGATTAATATGACCTAGTCTAAGATGCCATAGAAGTGTTTCGTTCATCTCCGAAGAACGCTTTCTTTTATTACTCGAAATGATCGACGTGTTATTAGATTCATTATTTGAGTGGTGTGCACACTTAATCGTATAGAGATTGTTTACCAACGTTCCATGACAGATAACATCATTCTTAAAAGAAACAGTAACAACTTTATTAAAAGTAACTAAATATCCATCATAAAACAACTTAGAAACCGAAATTAAATTCTTCCTAAAGTTCGGAACGTATAAAACATCTCTTAAAATTAAAACTCTATCTTCAAAAGATAGGTGCACAACTCTCACTGCTTCGGCTGCCACCCTCGTAGCATCGCCCAAAGTGATGGTGATCTCATTCTTGCTAAGTCGTCGGGTTAGCTGGAACCCCTGAAGAGTGAAACAAATATGATCAGTTGCCCCGGTATCCACTACCCAAACGTGGGCAGCATACGCCGCAACATATGTTTCAACGACTAAAGCATGAGACTTACCTTTCTTTCCCGCCTTCTTAGGCTTAGAACAGGTAGACCTCCAATGTCCTCTCTCCCCGCAATTGAAGCACTTACTCTTACCGGATATTTTCACGTCGTACGGCTTGAAAGCTCTTTCTTTGCCACCAAAAGTGAGTCTACTGGTTTGGTTCCGATCAACCACCTTCTTCTCAATCTTACCCTTCATTGGCCTAGATTTCGAGAAAAAGCTCTTGATCACCAAAGCCTCGTCCCTACTCCCTAAGTATGACTCTACCGTTATCAGAGCTTTGAGCAGGGTATCCAAAGTGAACTTGTGTTCAGATAACACGTATTCCCAAAAGAACCCATCAAAACTACTCGATAGCTTTAGGAGTATGGAATCGATTTGACTTTCTTCACTTTGTCCGGCACCAAGAAACTCGAGTTTCTCAAACTCACGCCTAAAATTGAGAACATGATCCCTTACAGGTGTTCCCTTCACCATTTCCTTCGTGAGCTTCTCATGAATGGTGAACAGATTCGCCATGGGGTTCTGATGTTGAAACATCTCTTCAAGGCTATTCATGATATCAACAGCCGCTTCAATGCCTTCATGAATGCGCTTCAAATCTTCAGACATAAATGTCAAGATGATGTGCTTCATGTGCTCATTGGAATGCTTCCAATCATCGAATATCCCCTATCCCCATTACTTGACTTATCATTAGGTTTCTTGGGTACGTCAACGCTAAATATCCAATAGTGTTCTTGTGCAGGAAGGACCATGTTCATATTACGTTTCCAATCAACATAGTTCTCACCAACAAGTTTATTATCTTTAAGTATTGTTGGGATATATTTTAGTTTTGATGATTTTCCAAAACAACATGTAATAGGTTTGAAAGCAGTCAGGATAGTATCTTTTATTTCAGGTCAGGCTAGGTTAGCTCCTAGAAGAATAGGCTGTCAGTTGAGGGAACACTCAGTTGAGGGGGAACTCAGTCACACAGCCTGAGGATATCAAGATAACACCAAGGAGAACTGACTGAAGCCATGCCAGTTATCTGAACCAGAAGAGAAGCCCGAAGGATGTCCCACTGAGTGTAAACATGTCTGATCTAAGCTAAGTCAGGTGGGCCACTCAGTGAAGAGCATGATCAAGAGGATCAGTGCTGTACCAAGTTGGCCCTGAAGGAGTCAGGCTACTGTGGTCAGGGAAGTTTGTCATTCAGCCTTATGACAAACTTCTTGGAGGAGATCTTCAAAGAGTCCCTGAAGGACAACATCACTGAAGACAAGTATGTCTACTGAAGATCGTCAGAGTCAGTGGAGGATATGCTAACTGAAGTCAGTGCGCCCTGATCAAGCACACTGAGTCAAAGATTCGTTGGATTCAGTCCACGTGGACCAATCAAGTCAAGTCAAACATATCTGACACTGACAAGGCCGCATTCCGAGAAAAGTTGTTGAAACCATTAAATGTTGGATTCAAATGTATCTTCTCTCCAACGGATACATTTGAATCCCCATTATAAATACAAGCTCATAGCTGCGTATTCAAGTGTGTCGAAGTGTTGTATTGTGTGTGAAGAAAGAAAAATCAACACCTACAAGCTATAAGAGTGTGTGAGTTGTTAGGGAGTCATAAGGAAGAGTTTCTCACACCTATGACACTGACCTTTAGGGTTTCACAAAATATTCATTGAGTGTCAAGCTTGTAACTCTTAGCTTAGAGAGGTTTTCCCAATCTTAGCTAGAGGCTAATACATTGTAAGGGAAAACCTCACATAGTTGGAGAAACCAAACCGAAACTAAAACCCTCTTGTTAGGTTTGTTGGGAGTAAGTCAGTGAGTTAGTAAGGAAGGAGAGGCAGCCCAGGGAGTGGCGTGAGTCCAGTGTATTTGTGCACCTTGGCACGTTAAAAACAAGAATCCCATGTAGTGGATTTCCTGTTAAATCAGACCGTGGACGTAGGAGCTTGAGTCTCTGAACCACTTTAAACTGAGCGTTGTTTATTGTCTAAGCACTTGCTAATTACTTGTAGTGTATGCTCTCTGAGTGTACTTGGAAAGTTTTGAAAAGGAGATTAGCTACGTATTTTAGTCAGGGAAAACCAATCTCACTGACAAGCTTAGGCTAGCACTCGAGAGTTCAGTCTCTCGAGTCACTGCCTTGCTGAGAGCCTGAGCTTTCTCAACTCGTATCTCTGACTTGATAGCTCTGACTCTCAGCAACGCAGTGACTTGAGTATTCCGTCACTGAACTCAGTTAGGGTGCGACGCTGTGTTTTATAACGCACTCGAGAGTTCAGCATCTCAAGTCACTGTCCTTGCTCAGAGCATGAGCCTCCAAGCCTTCTCACTGACTTGGTAGCTCAGCCTCTGAGCAGAGCGGTGACTTGAAGTGAAACCTCTCGAGTCACTGCCTTGTCACGAGACTGAGCTCACAATTCAGTTACACTGACTTGAGTGCTCTGACTCGTAGCAATGCAGTGACTTGAGTATTACTCACTCTTGCTGAACTCCCTGAGGAAAGGTTTTTAAAAAAAAAAAATTGCTCCTGAATTCCCATTTTGCCCTTCGAAAACGGGACCATCAATTGGTATCAGAGCAGGTTGTTCACATGACCACTGATCCAGTTTTGTTAAGAAAAATGGTCTACCGAACAGATCTTAAACTTTTAAACTATGGGAATTCCTGCATTTTTCAAACTATCACTTGTATTCTGACATTATTCTTGTAATAGAAAATCTTTTGGTTAGAAGTTTTGGAATCATCAAAAAGGGGGAAATTGTTGGGATATATTTTAGTTTTGATGATTTTCCAAAACAACATGTAATAGGTTTGAAAGCAGTCAGGATAGTATCTTTTATTTCAGGTCAGGCTAGGTTAGCTCCTAGAAGAATAGGGTGTCAGTTGAGAAGAACTCAGTTGAGGGAACACTCAGTTGAGGGGGAACTCAGCCACACAGCCTGAGGATATCAAGATAACACCAAGGAGAACTGACTGAAGCCATGCCAGTTATCTGAACCAGAAGAGAAGCCCGAAGGATGTCCCACTGAGTGTAAACATGGCTGATCTAAGCTAAGTCAGGTGGGCCACTCAGTGAAGAGCATGATCAAGAGGATCAGTGCTGTACCAAGTGGGCCCTGAAGGAGTCAGGCTACTGTGGTCAGGGAAGTTTGTCATTCAGCCTTATGACAAACTTCTTGGAGGAGATCTTCAAAGAGTCCCTGAAGGACAACATCACTGAAGACAAGTATGTCTACTGAAGATCGTCAGAGTCAGTGGAGGATATGCTAACTGAAGTCAGTGCGCCCTGATCAAGCACACTGAGTCAAAGATTCGTTGGATTCAGTCCACAGGGTGGAAGCTATGTTTTATAACACACTCGAGAGTTCAGCATCTCAAGCCACTGTCCTTGCTCAGAGCATGAGCCTCCAAGCCTTCTCACTGACTTGGTAGCTCAGCCTCTGAGCAGAGCAGTGACTTGAGTATTACTCACTCTTGCTGAACTCCCTGAGGAAAAGTTTAAAAAAAAATTGTGCTCCTGAATTCCCATTTTGCCCTTCAAAAACGGGACCATCAATTGGTATCAAAGCGGGTTGTTCACATGACCACTGATCCAGTTTTGTTAAGAAAAATGGTCTACCGAATAGATCTTAAACGTTTCAAACTATGGGAATTCCTGCCTTTTTCAAACTATTACTTGTGTTCTGACATTATTCTTGTAATAGAAAATTATTTGGTTAGAAGTTTTGGAATCATCAAAAAGGGGGAAATTGTTGGGATATGTTTAGTTTTGATGATTTTCCAAAACATGTAATAGGTTTGAAAGCAGTGTTGGTCCCAAAATGGTTATCCAGCGGAAAGCGTTTTGAGTTTATTTTTAATGAAAACCCAATTTATAAATTAAGTGCTAGAATTGAAATGCAGAAATCTAAATTGCAGAAAAGTAAATAACACCGGAATTTATAGTGGTTCGGACCAACTTGTCCTACGTCCACTCTCCCTTTCTCCAAAGGGGACTTTCTCTCCAACCAACGTACTCACGAACCACTGGAATTTGGAAGTACCAGCTCCTTCGTACAACTTGTATACAGCAACCTTTGAAGGTGAATAGGTTGAGTAAATCTCCAACTAAAAACTCCTAAAGAGTGTATATACGTGAATGAACAAAGTTGAGTGATGGGAGAGTTCGTGTGTCTTTGTGCTCTCTTGCCCGACTCTTCTCTCTTATGAACTCATCCAAGCACTCCTATTTATAGTTGTAGAATTAACTAGCCGTTGGAGAGCTAGCAATTCAAACAACCATAATTGGAGGAATATAATCAATCAAAGATTGATTATATGATTGATTAGTTGACTTTCAATCAAGCAATCAATCAATCAAACAGATCCTCCTATCAGTTGACTTCCAGATTACCTTCTTCTCCATCAATGATCTCCAAAATCTCCTTGTCTCCAGATTACACGCAGCCTCTAAGTGGGTGAACTAATCTGTCTCTCTCATCTGGTCTGGTCTGGTCTGGTCTGGGGTCTCATCTGGTCAGGTAACACTTCTGTTCTGGTCCTCATCTGGGAGAGGTCTTCTGGTCAGACTCCTCTGGACCTCATCTGGTACCTTCTCTGGTCACCTCATCTGGTCACCTTCTCTGGTCACCTCATCTGGTCACCTTCTCTGGTCACCTTCTCTGGTACCTTCTCTGGTCACCTCATCTGGTCACCTTCTCTGGTACCTTCTCTGGTCACCTCCTCTGGTCTGCACAGATTTCTTCCCCCTTAACCAAAGACCTATTCTAGACCAAGACTAATCTGTAGCTGACTAACAGGTTCAGCTAGTCCTATTACAAGTTCTTGTTTTAACATCTTCAAAACATCTAATCTATATCCTAACAATTTCCCCCTTTTTGATGATGTTAAAACTGGAAGAACTTAAATAAAAACAAGACAATAAAATATTGAAATAACAAATAGAGATTCTAGCAGGCTGGGTCAACTGATCTTCCCCCTCAAAGTATGCTCAACTGATATTGGGGCAAAACATCAGCTGGTCTTCTTGTGTATCTGCAGGCAATCAACTTTTTGGTACCCTACTGGGTCCAGGGGGGTTAGCACAGTTTTTAGGAAGCCATAAGAATAGATCATCCCTTTTTGAATCAGGTGATCTTATCCTTCTTCCATATATATCCACAAAAACACACTGAACATAAGAAGCTTCGACATGGTTATTTCTTCTAGAGGCTCTTCTTCTCTCATTAGCTTGTCCAGTAGAAGGAATAACTTGTCTTAAAGCAACAGGCTTGAAATTCTTTTGATAAGGATAAGTCTTACAAGAACCATCAAAGGTTCCAGCTGGTCTGCCAGATGACTTGAAAGTCCTCTGCAGGTGAGTAGGAGTCATCTGGTTCTGCTTCTTTTGAGAAGATCCAGACTGTCTTCTACTCTGCTGGCCTGGCTGAGGTATTTTATTCTGGGTATAACCCTTCTTAAAATTCCTCCTCTGCCTTTTGGGTTTTTGAGTTTCAGTACTCATCTGCCCATTAGGCTGAGTTGCTTGGTCAGCTGGCCTTTTACCCTTATCAATAAAATTACTAGTCTGTTCTTCTTTCTGAACATGTGAGGATTCAGGTTTGGTATAACCAAGGCCTGTTTTATCATGCTCTCTTTGAGATGAGGCAGCTATATGTGGCACAGCATTGTTTGCTATAGTCAGCTGCTCCAGTCTCAGCTTGAGCTTGTCCTCACTATCTTTTACAATTTTGTTTTGATGGAAGAGTTCATCGAACTTAGCTTTCAGCAGAGTATATTCATTATCTTTCTCAATGTTTTCAACAAGCAGCTTTTCTATCAGCTTAGTTTGTTCATCACATCTGGTTTTCAAGTCAGTGGACTCTTCTACCAGTGTTTGAACATGTTCAGCTGGTAGATCAGTTGGGTTGCCAAAACGTTGTGAAAGCTTCTAATTTTCTACTTTCAACTTTGTGTTCTCTTCTTCCAATTTTTGACAAAGTTGTATAGAAGATTGGAGATCTAATAACATCTTCTGCATATCAGACTCCTCTGATTGTCCAGAACAAGAAGAAGATGAAAAAGAAGAGGGAGTTCGATCACATACCTCGTCTGTTACCAGACATATCTCTTCGTCTGGTCCATAATTGGATGATGAACCAGAAGTGGATACCTCTTCTTCCTCATCTGCGAAGTTCCTTTTGGAGAAACTCCTAGTGTTTCTTTTACTGCTTCTGTTTGAGCCCATTTCTGCAAAAAATTGTTAGTGTTGGTCCCGTTTTTCCATTCACAAACAAAGACAATATGGGAAATTAGGAGAAATTTTTGTTTTAACACTTATGTTATGCAAGTCAGTAAAGCAATAAAGAACACAACAATGTAAAGTGGTTCGGAGGCTCAAGCTCCTACATCCACTGCCTGATTTAACAGGAAATCCACTACCCGGGATTCTTGTTTTTAACGTGCCAAGGTGCACTCACAACTGGACTCACACCCCTCCGCGGAGCTGCCTCTCGAACTGGCCTCACATCCCTCGTCACTCAGGGACTGCCTCTCCTCACCTCACTGCAACACCTAACACTATTCTGGAAAGGGTTTAGTTTGGTTTGGTTCTCTCCAACTAGGTGAGATTTTCCCTTACATGGTTTTAGCCTTTAAGCTAAGGTTGGGAAAATCTCTCTAAGCTTAGGATGTATATGATGAGCTCGAGTATACAAACTGGAACACTCAAATATGACTATGAAGAACTTAGGTCAGTGTTCTTGATGGAGATGGTGCCTTCTTATGCCTCCCTTGAAACGCACCACTCTCACATCAGCTCCTTGCTTATCCACAAATGAAGCTTGAGTTTGTATTTATAGTGTGGATTTGAATGTTACCGTTGGAGAGAGTAACATTCAAATCCAGACTATCTCTGGAGTGAAATTCTCCTTTTCAGTAAAGTATGGCCTTTGTCAACTTTTGTCAGATTTGCTGCCTTGACTTGATTGGTCCACGTGGACTGAGTCCAACGGCTCTTTTGTTCAGGGTACTTGATCAGGGTAGTCCTGACTTCAGGTGACTTCTCTTCAGTTGACTTGAAGTCCTCTTAGGATACTTTTCTTCAGTAGACTTGAGGTCTTCTTAGGAACTTTCATTGGACTTGAAGTCTACTCACTGAACTTCCTTCATTGGACTTTAAGTCTACTCAGGAGAGTTTCTCAGTAGACTTTCTCAGTAGACTTCCTTCATTGGACTTTAAGTCTACTCAGGAGAGTTTCTCAGTAGACTTTCTCAGTAGACTTCCTTCATTGGACTTTAAGTCTACTCAGGAGAGTTTCTCAGTAGACTTCCTTCATTGGACTTCCTTCATTGGACTTTAAGTCTACTCAGGAGAGTTGACATAAGGCAAATTGTCAGCCTCTCATTCTTCAGTAGCCTGACTCCTTCAGGATCTACTCCGCACAACACTGATCCTCATGACCATGCTCTTCACTGAGTAGTCCACTGACCAGCTTAGAAAGACAGGTTTATACTCAGTGGGACTTCCTTCAGGACGGTCTTCAGGTCTTCAGGGGACTTGAGTTTGTTTCCTCTTGGATGGCTTCTGACTTCTTCAGGTTTATGAGTCCGCTGAGTTCCCCCTCAACAGAGTACCTGTAAACTGAAAACAAACTATCCTAACCTGAACCTTTACAAGACAATCCTGACCGCACACATCCTATTACAAGTCGTTTTGGAAAATCATCAAAACTAAATATCCCAACAATTAGCACAACAAATATTTGGGTTTTCAAAAAAATGGATCTGCCCTGGTGACCACCGAGATAATTTCAAAACAGTGGTCTGTAGGACACACTGCTCTGATACCACTTGTTGGTCCCAAAATGGTTATCCAGCGGAAAGCGTTTTGAGTTTATTTTTAATGAAAACCCAATTTATAAATTAAGTGCTAGAATTGAAGTGCAGAAATCTAAATTGCAGAAAAGTAAATAACACCGGAATTTATAGTGGTTCAGACCAACTTGTCCTACGTCCACTCTCCCTTTCTCCAAAGGGGACTTTCTCTCCAACCAACGTACTCACGAACCACTGGAATTTGGAAGTACCAGCTCCTTCGTACAACTTGCATACAGCAACCTTTGAAGGTGAATAGGTTGAGTAAATCTCCAACTAAAAACTCCTAAAGAGTGTATATACGTGAATGAACAAAGTTGAGTGATGGGAGAGTTCGTGTGTCTTTGTGCTCTCTTGCCCGACTCTTCTCTCTTATGAACTCATCCAAGCACTCCTATTTATAGTTGTAGGAATTAACTAGCCGTTGGAGAGCTAGCAATTCAAACAACCATAATTGGAGGAATATAATCAATCAAAGATTGATTATATGATTGATTAGTTGACTTTCAATCAAGCAATCAAGCAATCAAACAGATCCTCCTATCAGTTGACTTCCAGATTACCTTCTTCTCCATCAATGATCTCCAAAATCTCCTTGTCTCCAGATTACACGCAGCCTCTAAGTGGGTGAACTAATCTGTCTCTCTCATCTGGTCTGGTCTGGTCTGGTCTGGTCTGGGGTCTCATCTGGTCAGGTAACACTTCTGTTCTGGTCCTCATCTGGGAGAGGTCTTCTGGTCAGACTCCTCTGGCAGACTCCTCTGGTCAGACTCCTCTGGACCTCATCTGGTACCTTCTCTGGTCACCTCATCTGGTCACCTTCTCTGGTCACCTCATCTGGTCACCTTCTCTGGTACCTTCTCTGGTCACCTCATCTGGTCACCTTCTCTGGTACCTTCTCTGGTCACCTCCTCTGGTCTGCACAGATTTCTTCCCCCTTAACCAAAGACCTATTCTAGACCAAGACTAATTTGTAGCTGACTAACAGGTTCAGCTAGTCCTATTACAAGTTCTTGTTTTAACATCTTCAAAACATCTAATCTATATCCTAACAAGCAGTCAGGATAGTATCTTTAGATTCAGGTCAGGATAGTTTGTTTATTCAGTGAGACAGGTTGTAATGTGAGAAGAACTTAGCTGAGGAAGCACTCAGTTGAGGGGGAACTCAGCAAGGGGGAACTCACTGACACAGCCTGAGGAAGTCAAGATGACATCTCAAGAGAACTGACTGAAGTCATTGAAGGAAGACCTGAACCTGAAGAGAAGACTGAAGGATGTCCCACTGAGTGTAAACCTGGCTGATCTAAGCTAAGTCAGGTGGACCACTCAGTGAAGAGCATGATCAGGAGGATCAGTGCTGCACCAAGTAGGCCCTGAAGGAGTCAGGCTACTGTGGTCAGGGAAGTTTGTCATTCAGCCTTATGACAAACTTCTTGGAGTGATCTTCAAACAGTCTCTGAAGGACAACCACACTGAAGACGTTCAGTCCACTGAAGATCATCAGTCAGTGAAGGAGGAAGCTACCTAAAGTCAGTGGGTCTTGGTCAACCCACTGAGTCAAAGATCCGTGAATCCAGGCCACGTGGACTAATCAGCACGAGGCAGCAACTCTGACACTGACAAAGGCCGCATTCCAAGAAAAGTGGTTGAAACCATTTAATGTTGGATTCAAATGTATCTTCCCTCCAACGGATACATTTGAATCCCCATTATAAATACAAGTTCATAGCTTCATTGTAAGTGTGTGAAAGAAGAAAATAAACACCTACAAGCTGTGAGGGTGTGTTAGTTGTTAGGGAGTCATAAGGAAGTATTACACACCCACGACACTGACCTTTAGGGTTATCACTTATATTCATTGAGTGTCAAGCTTGTAACTCATAGCTTAGAGAGGTTTTCCCAATCCTAGCTTAAGGCTAACACATTGTAAGGGAAAACCTCACCTAGTTGGAGAAAACCAAACCAAACTAAACCCTTTCAGAAGAATGTTAGGTTTGTAGTGAGGTGAGGAGAGGCAGCCCAGGGAGTGGCGTGAGTCCAGTTGTAAGTGCACCTTGGCACGTTAAAAACAAGAATCCAAGTTAGTGGATTTCCTGTTAAATCAGGCCGTGGATGTAAGAGCTTGAGTCTCTGAACCACGTTAAACTGAGCGTTGTTTATTATCTAAGCACTTGCTAATTATTTGTAGTGTATGCTCTCTGAGTGTACTTGGAAAGTTTGAAAAGAAGATTAGCTAAGTATTTTAGTCAGGGAGAACCAATCTCACTGACAAGCTTAGGCTAGCACTCGAGAGTTCAGTCTCTCGAGTCACTGCCTTGTTGAGAGCCTGAGCTTTCAAGTCTCATCACTGACTTGATAGCTCTGACTCTCAGCAACGCAGTGACTTGAGTATTCCGTCACTGAACTCAGTCAGGGTGCAAGCTATGTTTTATAACGCACTCGAGAGTTCAGCATCTCAAGCCACTGTCCTTGCTCAGAGCATGAGCCTCCAAGCCTTCTCACTGACTTGGTAGCTCAGCCTCTGAGCAGAGCAGTGACTTGAGTATTACTCACTCTCGCTGAACTCCCTGAGGAAAAGTTTAAAAAAAATTTGTGCTCCTGAATTCCCATTTTGCCCTTCGAAAACGGGACCATCAGGTTTGTTGGGAGTAAGTCAGTGAGTTAGTAAGGAAGGAGAGGCAGCCCAGGGAGTGGCGTGAGTCCAGTGTATTTGTGCACCTTGGCACGTTAAAAACAAGAATCCCATGTAGTGGATTTCCTGTTAAATCAGACCGTGGACGTAGGAGCTTGAGTCTTTGAACCACGTTAAACTGAGCATTGTTTATTGTCTAAGCACTTGCTAATTACTTGTAGTGTATGCTCTCTGAGTGTACTTGGAAAGTTTTGAAAAGGAGATTAGCTAAGTATTTTAGTCAGGGAAAATTGTTGGGACATTGTCAGTTTTGATTAAGATCCCAAAGCCCCTGAAAAGATGTTTGCCTTAATCTGTCTTTGTCAGGCTAGTCTTGATTAGGATTAGTACTTAGTCATTTTACACTTCACAGGTACTCAGTGAGAGGAGAACTCACTGGAGACAATCAAGACTCAGAGCCTGAAGACGAAGAGCACCATCCTGAACTTATGGCAGTCTTCTAAGCTGACTGAGTAAGTGTCAGTGATGAAGAGTATGACCCTGAGGTCATTACTAACTCAGTCCTGAAGGGAACAGGATGTCACTGAGTTAATGGGAAGACTTGGAGTAGAGCCAAGCAATGCAAAAGGAATTTCAGCGTCAGGACAAGACTGGTGGGCTCAAGACAAAATGAACTTAATAAGACAAGCCTGAAGCTCAGGAATAAGTTCTGACATTCTCACCAACCTGATGACGTGGACCAATCCGAGAAGGACACGCACGTACGGAACCTGACATGAAGACTGAATTCAGACTGCATATTCAACGGGCAAGCATTCAATGTGCATTTAATGCAAATACCAAATCCATGCAAGGACGGCTGCTGCATGAAGATATGTCCGTTTGAAGCCACTCTATATAGATGACTCGAAGGCTATCTCTCCAACGGATAGTTTTCAAATCACCTATAAATACAGAAGACCTTGAACCCATTCAAGGTTACGGGAAATTTCCAAGCCAGAAATTACTCAAACTCTCAAGCATTCAAAGCATTCAACCCTTAAGAGAAGCACTCGAAACCTTCTAAATTTCCCAAGTGTTTCTTAGCAATCGAGAGTTATTCTGTATTCCAAGAGCTAAATAGAATCATCTTAAGCTTAGAGAGATTATCCAATCCTTAGCATAGCTTTGCCTTGTAAGGATAATCTTAACCTAGTTGGAATCCAAACTGAAACCAAAACCCTAAGTTAGGTTTGTTGGGAGTAAGTCAGTTAGTGTGTCAGTAAGTGGAGTTGTATAGATCAGTGAGGATAGCTGGTCTTGGTGCACCTTGGCACGTTAAAAACAAGAATCTCTTGAGTGGATTTCCTGTTAAGTCAGGCCGTGGACGTAGGAGCTTGAGACTCTGAACCACGTTAAACTCCTTGTGTTCTTACTGCTTTGATATTGTGCATACTTGCCATATTACTTGTTCATTCATTGCATTCAAGTTTATCAGGCCTGAATCAATCAGGCTGATCTTCAAAAGAGCACTGCCCTACTAAACACTATTCAGAATTGGGTAAAACAAGTTTTTCAGAAAGCAAACTAAACAAGACTTTAAACTTTCAGGGCTCAAACATTTCCGCACTGAACTTGAACTGATAGTTAGCCAACTGACCCGCACCAAGTGTAGTCAGTAGGTGTGTTATCAGCTCCCAGTTCTTTACCACTCTGAGTAAAGGGGACTCAGTCAGTTTTAAGGTTCAAAAATTGGTATACGTGTATTCCCCCCCCCCCCCATACACGTATTCCTCAGTCTTGTATCGGGACCAACAAAAACCAATCTCACTGACAAGCTTAGACTAGCACTCGAGAGTTCAGTCTCTCGAGTCACTGCCTTGTTGAGAGCCTGAGCTTTCTCAAGTCGCATCTCTGACTTGATAGCTCTGACTCTCAGCAACGCAGTGACTTGAGTATTCCGTCACTGAACTCAGTCAGGGTGCGACGCTGTGTTTTATAACGCACTCGAGAGTTCCGCATCTCAAGTCACTGTCCTTGCTCAGGGCATGAGCCTCCAAGCCTTCTCACTGACTTGGTAGCTCAGCCTCTGAGCAGAGCGGTGATTTGTAGTGAAACCTCTCGAGTCACTGCCTTGTCACGAGACTGAGCTCGCAATTCAGTTACACTGACTTGAGTGCTCTGACTCGTAGCAATGCAGTGACTTGAGTATTACTCACTCTTGCTGAACTCCCTGAGGAAAGGTTTTAAAAAAAAAATTGCTCCTGAATTCCCAATTTGTCCTTCGAAAACGGGACCATCAAGTATACTATACAGTGGATTAATAGGTTGCGACATGATGAACTGAGAATAAAACATACATTCATATCAATATCTAGAAAAATACGAAATTATCACATAATTCGATCACATCAATTATATTGAAACCTTAAAACAATATAATCATGCATCAGCCAACATCTCGAAACAACTTAAATGCGCCACGAGGGGTGGTCTATATATTTAAATACATTCAAGCGGATCACAAACTTTAAAAGTTACAAATCCTTAATTTAAAATTAATAGTTGGCTCCCACTTTGACCACATAGAAATTGACAGGGACTCCGAGGGGAGTAAGTTAATATCAATTTCCTATGCCTAAGTAATAACCATAATTAAATACAGGATTTTTATTTCGCTTTGAGCAAGCCACTCGGGGTGAGGGTCAATACCGTCACTAGTAATAATCCATAATCATCCTTTCGGAATTTATTCATGTGAAATTCGTTCTTTTGGCCGATCCGAGGGGAAAATGAATTCCAAAAGAACTTCACAAATAAATAAATTATGGAGGCCAAATTAATCCAATTTTAATATTCGGAATAAAATTGCGATTAAATAAACATACTTAGTAATTTTCGAAAGTAAGGTTTTTCTTGGACAATTAAATTCATGCAAACACATATTAACAAATAATAATAAGTGCACGAAATAAAACATCCATCAAAACAAAATTAAACACTTTGGAGCACTCAAATCCAATTGTCACGGTTTAATTTCTTCACGTCTTGATGCGAAAAATCGTCCTTGTTGCTTTCCGTCGTTCGTCTCGACACGCTCCCACTCGAACAACAACACTTCATCAAAAACAACATTGTTTGGGGTTCGGGACGACGTTTAAAATCACACGAAAGAAAAAGGAGAACCGAAAAATTCCACGGCCCGAGATACAGCGCGCGTCGGCCCACGGAGTGGGCCCGCGCGTTTCTCGGCCAAGCAGCCGAGGCGCGCGCGCCGCTGGCCATCCGTCGCGTGCGGGTCGTGCGCCGTGCACCCCGTGCGCCGAGTTTCGACATTCGTTCTCGTTTTCTTCACCCCATGCACGATTTTTCGTCCATGCATGCACCGCGCACGCATGCATCGTCCGGGTACACCGTCTTTAATTCTTCGTTCTTCGTCACGATCCGGTTATAATTTATTTTACAAAAAAAATAAATATTAGATCTAGACTAGTCTATTACAATGATCGAATCAAAATAAAACCAACTAATCTACTCGTGGATTTTCTCACGAGAAAAACGAATTCGAACGAATCGAATTAAAAACAATTAATTCACACGCATGAAAAAAAAAACAACATTAAAACCATGACAATTGGATACCTGCAAAAAAGATCTAGCAATTCTACTATCCAATTTCAATTTAATGTTTAACAATTTAAATTCCAATTTAAAGATCAGAGCCCGAAACCGTGGCTCTGATACCAGTTGTTGGGAAAATAGGGTGCCCGGAATCTATTCGGGATGAAATTTAAATACGAATTTAAATACAATTATTATTAGCATGAATTAATCCTAATTAATTCAAATAATAATTCCAACAACTAAATTTACATCATGCATGTTGAATTAATTCACATATAATCTATGGCGGAAATAATCAAGATGATATGTGACTTACGTACCTCTTGTAGACTTGACCTTTGAATAAACGGGACGATTACAATCTCGCTTTATCAACCCAAAAGCCTTCTCAAGTATTTTCCTTTTCGCCTTGTTCAATCACCGGTGGGAGATGCTATCGAACAATTTAAATAACTAAGGAAAAAGAAAAATATCTATGCTCTTGATTTTTCCAACACATGGAATTATGTACTTGGGGATGAAATAACCATCCCCTATTTATAAGCATGAGTGGCCGAAATTTAGAGGTATATGAGCTTTGGAAAAAATCTTTTCTTAGACTCTAAGAAATCTTGAATATATCTCATATATTCTTTTCTCCAAAATAAAATATTCCACAAAAATCTCACTCACCTTAATGACTTGTAAATTTCGAAAATAATAAGAAGAAAATCCAAGATTTGGATCTTCTTGAATATATGAGATAATCTTGTATTCCAAGAATACTTATCTTCCATAATATCTTTCCAAGAAAATCAACAAAATCTTTTCTCTTCTTATTCTTCCAATTTTCGAAAATCATGAAAAAATCAGCATTATTATTTTCTTTTTATTTTAATCACCTTATCATTATTGGGCTACTTAATGGGCTACTTGAGGGGCCTTTAAGGAGAATTAAGATTGGACCTCTTAATGGATTTCTGAATTTCAATATTGAGCCCCAATATAATTCAATCCATTAATATTAATTATTACCACTAATAAATTAATATTGCACTATCCATCTTAATCCATATTACGACAATATGGGCTCCCGGTTATTATTTCCCGCGTTTAAGATTATCAAGTCCATTAATTAATTAAGCTTCTGAATAGCTCTAAATTAATTAATATATTTCACCTTGGAGTAAAGACAACTCAACATTATTATCCGTACCGAAGAAACTTATTCTTCACTTGCAAGATTTGGTACGATAAAGCTTCTGAGCCCACCAAGGGGACTAATCACACGAGTCGTACTCGCACGCGTTTCTCCGTATTAAATCTTAGCAACCGTCGTATGATTAATATTACTGCCCAAAGCACAAGGTTCGAAGTCACAATGATTCTCACCCAACATGAATCAAAGCAGTAACCATTAAGCACACACGGTCCTATTTAAGGGACGGAGATTAAGAAATCAACAACCACTGAGGTCTAATTCTTCACCTTTCAGAACAGAAGAATTTATCCTCGCTGTAGGTCCTCTTCAACACATACTAAATGTACTAGTGTAATCTCTTAGTCAAGACAGACCAATCTGAGCCTTACACATCGACCTTTCACGGCGGATTGTTCAATTCCACCTAGGTCGTGAAAATGTACGTTTAGTTACAAGGAAACAGTTAATGTTGTCTTCCGTGATCGGGTATCACCACATTAACTACATTGTAACTAGTACCATATATTGAACGGTTTGCAATAGAAATTCAACATTCAATCATAACTAAAGCAAATGTGATAAAAGAATTATTCTCATAAAACGAGTGTTTGATACACGAGTTATACAAAGTAAAAGCATACTTTCACGTATAACTCCAACAATAGGAACATAAACCGCACACCCAAAGACTCTCAAATGTGATATATTGGCTAATTGTAGGGGAGAAAAATTATTATTACTTGTCGGCCGAATTCTCACAAGTGTTGCTGCATGTAATATAGCATGTCCCCATGCATGCAAAGGAAGTTTTGATTTCATTAACAATGGTCTAGAGATTAATTGCAATCTTTAAATAAATGATTCAGCTAGACCATTTTGTGTATGAACATGAGCTACAGGATGTTCAACACTTATTCCAATTGACATGCAATAATCATAGAAAATATGTGATGAATATTCACCAGCATTGTCTAGACGAATTTTCTTAATTGGATGATCTGGAAATTGTGCTCGTAATTTAATTATTGAGCAAGCAATCTCGCAAATGCCAGGTTGCGAGATGATAATAAACATACATGCGACCATCTTGTAGATGCATCAATTAACACCATAAAATATCGAAATGGTCTACATGGTGGATCTACAGGCCCACATATATCTCCTTGAATTCGTTCTAGAAATGCAGGGGATTCAATCCCAACTTTAGTTGGTGAATGTCTCACAATTAATTTTTCTTGTGAGCAAGCAACACATGAGAATTCATTGGAATTCAACATCTTTATATTTTTCATTGAATGACCATGTGAATTTTCAATTATTCGTCTCATCATTGTGGAACCAGGATGTCCTAGACAATCATGCCAAACCATATAATCTTTGGGAGTAATAGACTTCTGGTCTATTAGGTGATATATTTCAGTTGTATTTATTTTCATGTAATATAGGCCAGAAGAGAGTGAATACAATTTTTCTAACACACATTTCTTTTCAGAAACCACTTGTGTTATCAATAAACATTCATGGTTTTTCTCATTTAAAGTCTCGACATGATACCCATTTCTGCGGATATCTTTAAAACTTAGTAAATTTCTTCGAGACTTGGGAGACAGTAGTGCATTATGTATAACAAGTTTGGTCCCTTTAGGGAAAAAAATTGTGGCTCTTCCGGAGCCATCAATCAAATTTGCACTACCACTTATGATATTAACATTTGTCTCCCCCTTTTGCAAATGAGAATTTTTTTTTTTCATTTTGAAGTATAGTGTGTGTAGTAGCACTACCAATTAGATAAATATCACCATCTAAATCCATTCTCAAATGTTTGACATCCAATGCTTCTTCATAAAAAAAAAAAAAATAGAAAAATAAAACATAAATTAGAAATTAAAATTAATGAAAGATGCAAATATATAAATATTTTATTCATAATGAAAATACATATATCATATGCTTAGTTAATATCATTAAAGAAATCAGCTACATCAAGATGAGTCATAGCAACATCATCACCATTGAAAGCAACATTCTCATCAACAAAATTTGTTTCAACATTTTTCCTTTATTTTTCAAAGAGGCTTGATAAAGCTCAACAAGATGATCCGCTGTTCGACATATGCGGGACCAATGTCCTTCCATTCCCCACCGTGACAATATTCCTCATATTTCTTCTTTTCACCATTGTCTCTCTTCTGGGAGACAGTTTGCTTTTTGTCACGATCATAGTGGGTATTTTATGCGCGACCACAAAAATGACCACGTCCTCGACTTCCACCACGTCCACGACCACGACCACGTCCATAATTTTGGGATTGAGTCGCATTCGCTTCAGGGAATGGACTAGAACCAGTGGGTCGGGACTCATGATTTTTCAATAATAATTCATTATTTTGTTCAGCCAAAAGAAGACAGGCAATTAATTCAGAATATTTTTTAAACCCCTTTTCTCGATATTGCTGCTGCAGGAGCAAATTCGAGACATGAAAAGTCGAGAATGTCTTCTCAAGCATATCATTATCAGTTATTGTTTCTCCACATAATTTTAATTGAGAAGTAATTCGGAACATAGCCGAATTATATTCATTAACAGTTTTAAAATCTTGTAGACGTAAGTGGAGCCAATCATACCGGGCTTTTGGAAGGACGACCATCTTCAGGTGGTCGTATCTTTCTTTTAAATCTCTCCACAAAACTAGTGGATCTTTTACAGTTAAATATTCATTCTTTAATCCTTCATCCAAATGATGACGAAGGAAGATCATTGCTTTTGCACGGTCTTGATTTGAAGCATTATTATTATCAATAATAGTTTCTCCAAGACCTCTTGCCTCAAGATGAATTTCAACATCTAGAATCTACGATAAATAGTTTTTTCCGGTGATATCTAGAGTTGCAAATTCTAACTTTGTGAGGTTAGCCATAATGGAAGAACAAATTGACAAATAAAATATTACCTCAAGAATATTGTATGATACTTGAACTCGCCCAAATATCTTCAACTATGCTCAAGGTAAAGAATCATGCTGATAACGTGTTATAAGATTAATAGAGATATGAATACTATAGAGAGTGCAAAAGTAAAGAGAGAACAATATGTAGGGAGAATGATTTTATTCAACTTCTTGTTGGTATACAATGAAGGTTTTATGGTCCCTATTTATAGTGGAGTCATTCATGAATATACATAATGACAATTTATTAGGACATTATGATAATCCTAAATCATTGCTTGTTACCTTTAACTCCCTATAATATCTTGTAACTTCTAGGACATTCAAATTGTTTCATAACAAAAATTAAAAATTTTCATTTAATTGTAATCTAATTTTGAACTATGGATGATTGTATATAAATTTCAAACTTTAAAGATTATTTTAAATTAATTTTTTTGAGTAAACTTCTTTCGTGTCGAATCTGACGAGACACGCGATGTCGTTTTTCAATTTGATTTAATAAATAAATAGTAAAAAAATAATGTTAAAGGCACTAACGAGCCGCCTGAAAGTGTAACAATGGTTAATAGTGGTGATTTACTTAAAATTTTCAAAAGTTCCAAATTAGATAGCAATTAAATAAATAGGATGATTTAATTTACCATTAAACCTTTAAAAAAACGCCTTGAACACCAAATTTTCGACCCGACCGGCCCAGCCCAGCTCAAACCTGAGCGAGTAATAACGAAACAAAGGAATTTCTTTTGTTGTAGGAGATCTAATCACAATTCGCGATTTTGCAGGATTTGGGCGCCACCAGGTATGGATTATTCAAAAACTTCTCCTCAGAATTTGAATGAATATTTCGTAATTAACCAGAGGTACTAGAGTTGAATTAGCAAATTGGGGAACGCGTGAGTTCCAGTTTTTAGGGTTTAAGGTCAGTGGTGAATGTTTCTCCTCAAATCAGTTTTTTTGTGAAGTGTTGCTCTTAACAACTGTTCGATTTTTATTTAATTTCAACAGCAAAGTGAATGTGTTGATTTTTTATTTCTTTTTTGATAGTCTGACAAATGCTCAGTTAGGTGAATGAGTGACAATTTTTTTGTTTTTCTCTTTTGAGAGAAAACTGTATTTAACTGATTGGTTTTGCCAGATTATCGGCTTATGAATGCTAAATAATTTACAAAGTTTCCCTGTCTTTGATTATGATTATTCTTTTTCACTTAACCTTGAATGAATTCTTCAGAAACTGTTAAGTGGAATAAAGATGGATGCAAAAGCATTGGCAAAATCAAAAAGGGCTCATTCATTGCATAATAAAAAGAAGCACCAACCCCATCATCAAGCATCGAAAGCGCCTTCAGTTGGTTCAGATGATAAGAAGCCATCTGGAAAGCAAGCCAAAGAAATACCTCATAGCCAGCAAGCTCAAAAATCTCATGGCCCGAAACCTCTCCCTTCGAATTGGGGACGCTATGAAGACGATTTTGATTTGGGATCTGAGGAGGCCCAGCCGACCGAGTTTGTTGTGCCTAAAAGTAAAGGTGCTGATTATGCTTACTTAATTTCGGAGGCCAAGGCACAGTCTCAAGTGCAGTATACTCCAGATACTGCATCTTTGTTTGGTGATTTTATCAATGGTATGTTTTGTGCCTTTGATTTGATTTGACTTGACTTTTATTAGTAGTTGCCCCGTTGAGCATCATTGTCTCTCATTATAACTATATATATGAGCATGGTGATAAATGACTTTTGTTTAAAGGAGAAACTCACTGTATCATGACATAAGTATGTTGATTATAGTAAAATAAGGTGTGAGGATAGAATTATTTAGTAAGGTTCCAACAATGTGGTGCCCAACAGACGAAATGCTATTGCATGTATGCCAGATGATACTGCTCACATAAGTACTTCGGCAAATAGGGATGATTTTGATTATACAGCTCCATAGAATTACATATATGATTACGTGGCTGACATGGCAGGTGATTGATAACTCTTTATCTTAGACTTTACTCAGGATTTTGGTCCAATGCTGATTGCCAAAGGGAAAAACATGCTTTCATGGATTGCTGATGACAGTTTCGAGTTTGAAAGCCAGACAAGCACCAGTGTTGAGGTGATCTAATGTTTTTCTTTTTTTGGACTAATATGTGATCTGTCAGGGTTCTTATTTTCTGAGAATATGTGACAGAAAGCTGCAGCCTTCAGTGTTCCTGATACAATAGTTCGGTAATATATGATCGAAAGTTGTTGCCTTGTTCTCACTTGTTATGGTCTTAATTATGCAGATACCTTTTCTCTCCCTTAATTTGAATGCTCTTGCTGGACAATTTTCAAAAGCCAAACTGTCCGAGAGACTATACCTGGAGCCAGACCTGTTACCACTAGATCTGGTAAAATGATTTCTTACTTCCTTTATCTGCTCATTTTTTTAATCCAAAAGCTGCCTGAACTGAATGAGTTGCATTGTGGAGTTAATACACTCACTTTTTTTCTTTTTGAAATCATGCTTCGCCAACGACCAATGTGGAATTATATCGGTTTTATTTGTGGGATTATTATGTAGCAATGCATTCAGAAGCATGCGTGTGGCTTTTACTTAATTCTATGTCAATGAAGACTATTTTCTACCTTTAAGATATTCCAGTAACAAAGGACGCCTACATAATGTTGCTTCAATTTTCAATGGACATCTGCCTAGTCTAGAGGGATAGTGACTTATAAATTATTATCTGAACGAGTGTTTATCAGTCAAGCCCCAGGAAATGTAGGACCACATCCTCATCCCTTCTTACTTAGCTGTTGTGAGTTGGCAGTAGTTTTGTATGTGTATTTCATTGTTATTAGTTAGTTTCACTTGTTTCCTTCGTAGCTGTAGCTGCTATATAACGAGTGTGATGCCTCATATAAGTGCCACTTTTGCTTATGGTCTAACCCGAGTTATTAGCTATTGATTGACATGTTATCGAATCCCTCAACAAACTTCAATTTGGTCGTTCGTTATTTTCTATTTTGTTTAATTTGATTTTTTTTTTTTTTTGCGGCAGGTGGATGATGAACTGGGGGAATATGGGGAAGACAAACATGATCCTCAAACTAGCACCTCCGAGGCTGGAACTGATTTCAGAGCATCCTCTCCCGATTATAATCAGGAAGTAGGACCGAACGTCCAACACCGCCCTAATCCTTCATCAACTGTAAATGTTGAAAGAAATATCCCGATTGAAACCTTTGAAGAAGGAGGATCGAAGCCCTTAAAGCAGAATATAGATGAAATCTTGCAATCACAAGAAACCAACAGAAGCATTTCACCAAAATCAGTTTCAAAATTTGAGTCAGCAAGTGCAGAAGCAGAGCTTGACATGCTTCTGAGCTCATTCGTTGAAGCCAATGCTCTTGACTCATCATCCGGGGGACCTGCAGTGATGATGGGCAACATGCCCATCAATGATGATATTGATAGCCTGCTTCAGGAAACGTCGAAATTTAGCATAACTGAGAGTGAAGGGCTATCAAAGGGGAACATCGAAACTATACCCTCACCTGTGGATCCGGTTTCCAAGTCCAAACTGTTGGATGATTTCGATTCATGGTTGGATACCATTTAGTTTTGTTGGATGGATTCTGAACCTATCGTTGTTGTAATGTACTTTTTTGGTCTGAGTTGAGATTCACAGCCTTCTCATTTCTGAAATATATATTCAAAATTATGTGTTGGCTTCACTGATCAGTTCAAACCAACTTTTAAGTTTTAATGATTAATCTAGTTACTTGCTATGTTGCAAGTGGGGAGCATGTGCAGGTGCAATACAAAATACGAGTTTAGGGATATGAATTTTAAAAAAGTTTAGGGTGATAAAAATATGTAAATCAAATGTGTCTGATTTACAATTTTTCTTACTCAAAACTTAGGTATATTCAATAATTTAATATAATTAAATAACAAAATATCAAATTAAGTTCCATTACTCAAATATACATGTCATAAATGTGAATTCAATTTAAAATGAATGTCATATTTTAAATTTAATTTTTATTATATAATAAAATATAATTGAAATAATGTATATAGTGCTTAACAAATAGGATTTGTGAAATGGATTCGAGAATCTAATAGTTGAATTCACCACATGGAGAATCGAATTCACGAATTCAAGAAACACACTCTTTTTAGAAGAATCTATGCATCATCGCTTGAAATTAGTAAGATAAAATTTTGTTCAAGACAACTTCTCATTATATTTATATGATGCGTGAATTTATTTTATTCGGGGCACTGACATATATAAGATCATATTATACAATACTCTTTCAAATATATTGTACCCCTTTTCGGGAGTCAACCCATTTCTCAATTATTATTATTATTCTTATTAATATTATAATACTGCAAAAATGATCATATGTCCACCTATTATCACATTCGCAGTGAATATATTATATTGTGTCCACCAATGGACATGAGATCATTTCTGTACAATGTTGTGGGATACAGAGCTGAGAATTTTGTATTCTGAATTTTATTAATTAAATAAATTCTAAAAAATAAAAATTAAGCGTGAAAAGTTCCAGAACATGATTAAGTATATAACAAAGTAAGGACAAAATATTACATAAAATTACATTTTATAAATTTTTAAAATAAATTATAAAATATTAGGAAAAAAAAAAAAATAGAAGACCAAGATAACTCTTCTTCATTTGACCCACCCAGCAAATTATGAAAATAATTAATAAAGGTCAAAATTACTCACCGAAACTTGGAACAGATTAATTTCCCAGTTCCTCGGCGAGTCGGCAAAAACCGCAGTTTCTTCTTCCATATTTGTTCAACTACTATTCTGCTCTGCTCTAATTCAATCAAATGGGGACTAGCAATTTACCTAAGCGAATTATCAAGGTTTCCTTTAACCTATTGCTTTCTTGATTCTTTTATTTCTTCATATCATATACTCATCAACTTTGAGTCTTCCTCTGAAATATTTCAACCATTTTTTTCCGTACAGGAAACGCAACGGCTCATCAATGAACCAGGTCTACCTCTCCATTTGTCTCTCTGACTCTGCGTTTGTGGATGTATATTTATAAAATGAACTTTTGATCGGATATGAATAATAAGTTATTCGTATAATTTCTTAGCTTTACTAGAATATATTGATTTCTTGAATGTTTGGGATTTGGATTAGGGTTTTTGGATTCGCATAACATGGCAGAGACCAAATTTATGTTTGAGTTCGTTCTGAGGCTGTTACTCAGAAATATGATTCTTTTTTTTTTTCTAACTTCTTAATTCAAACATATGAAGGTCTGTTAGTTTACCTGGTTCAAAGATTGGTGAAAATAAGTGATTCGATGTTTCTGTTCTTTTCTCCTTGGGTGCAGATTCGAATTGACATAGAAAAAATCTGTTTTATATCTCCAAGAATGTTAACTTGATCATGTTGATTTGATAACTATTGCGGTATAATAGCTTGAAAAAACATATTAAGTTGGATTGGGACTTTGGAACACAGCAAGCTTAGTGTTTTTAATAGAATACTGAGGTGAGGTCTAATCCATAATATGATGTTTTACTTACGGGACTTGTGTGACACTGCTTGTAAAAAGTAGGTATCATGATTGATGATTCATAGCATAAGTTATAGATATCCGCTTTTGTTAACGGAAGAAACGAGTCTTTAATTGAACCTTTTTTTTTTTTTTTTACTTATTCATATTTTGATTGTTTTTATATGGAAAATAGCTCCTGGAATTAGTGCTTCGCCATCGGAAGAGAACATGCGTTATTTCAATGTAATGATACTTGGTCCCGCCCAATCTCCGTATGAAGGTAATATACAACACCGTGTGGTTGGTTTTAATTGATCCAGTATCAAAGCACTGCCTACCAGTTGCATCAAATGACATCTGTCTATTGTTTAGTAATCCTGAAGACAGCTGATTTAAATTCCCCTCGCAAAATTCTACTCTCAAGATTGATGTTGGTTTGAATTTTGCTTAATAATGTAACTCATAATTAATTAATTATGGTAATAGCAATAATATTAATCAAAAAATGCTTGACAGAAACTGAAAAGGTAAAACACTGCTATGTGCCTGAAAAGGTAATAGCAATAATATTAATCAAAAAATGCTTGACAGAAACTGAAAAGGTAAAACACTGCTATGTGCCTGAAAGTTTCTTGACCTGTTATCTAAAGAACTAATTACACCAATTCAATAGACTAGGATAACTATTGCGGTAAATTTTATTCTCCCTTTCCAATTTCTATTCTTTTCTAATTCCAAATCTTAGCTTCTCATTCCTTATATTTTTTAAGGAGGTGTATTCAAGCTGGAATTATTTCTGCCTGAAGATTATCCTATGGCACCTCCAAAGGTAATTTTAGTTTGTTTTGCCATTTATTGCTTTAAGCATCAAGTGCTGCTTCAATTCATTACTAATCTGATTTTTCAACCTGGGTCAATATTCAGTGGTTATACTGTCCACTAATGAGTTCATTCGGAGTAGTTATCTCCCGTTTTGTTTGTCTGCTGAGAATTTGAATGTACTTGCCACCGTCTGTTGTCTATGAGTATGATGAGCTTTTGGGTTGTACAATTGCATCATATCGAGGAATATGTTTTTTACCTTGTTCCCTACAGTTGGGCATCAAGATTTTCAGAAGTTTAGTCGTTTCATCATTGGCTAGTTCTTATATAAACATGTACTATATCCACTGATATAAGTAATTTTACCAAATTGATTGTGCACATGATTTATGTTTTTAGTTCGCCTGAATTCACTAATTTTTGTTGATTAAATAGTTATTAATTTTTCGGCAGGTTCGTTTCCTCACTAAAATATATCATCCCAACATTGACAAGGCAAGTATCAATCCATTTTCACGATTTTGATTTGTCGTTTTTTGCAAACTATATATGACTCTTCTCGTAATTGGCCATTTATAAGTAGCTTGGTAGAATATGCCTGGATATTCTGAAAGACAAGTGGAGTCCAGCCCTCCAGATACGAACTGTATTACTAAGGTGATTTTGGGTTTTCTCTTACTCACATATTGTGATAGTTATTTATCATTTAATGAAAACATTGGATTCAGTATACAAGCACTTCTGAGTGCACCAAACCCCGATGATCCACTTTCTGAGAACGTTGCGAAACATTGGAAGGCAAATGAAGCTGAAGCTGTTGACACAGGTAAAATGCAGCTTAACTATAATATCACAATAATATTCTTCACTTCTTTTTGTTTGGTATGTCGCTTCTTTGATCTGAATGAGATTATATGTTTGTTGCAGCAAAGGAATGGGCCCGTTTATATGCGAGTGGTGCATGATAGATATGTTGGAAAATACTAACTGCTTTTCAATTTTCCTACACATGGATTCTTATCTTGCTTGAAATTGAACTATATCCTCCTCTGTAAATCTTAGAGATTTGTTATTTGGATTGGGCTATATATCAGTTCCGCCGTACAATTGGTATTAGCTGTTTTATTAAAAGGTGTGGTTATTATTTTAATGAAACAACTAATACTATTAAAAAATACACATTAAATGCAAACCCACAGTATCTACAATATCGACAGTGGACCTCCGTGAGCACAGATTTTGATCAAGTTTTGCCTTTTTGAAATCGTGGCAAACATGATTCCAAGTAATTAAGTTGGAGTTTAATGATTAATATATAAATGGTGTAGAAGTTGGAGATTTTGATCAAGTTTTTGTCTTTTTAATTAAGGCAAGATCTCATATACACCTGGTGCACTCTGCCCAAACATGCGTTATGCGGATCTTATAAATTCTCACGGATTGCCGTTTTTCTTAGACATATCTTCACGGCTTCACCCAAATCGACCTATCTACATCCAATCTCCCTCATGCTTTTTGGCCCCTTCACAATTCTATCTCTTTCCTGGCCGAAACTCGATCGAAAGTGTCGGCATCCTTATATTGCTCTAGTTACAGAAGATTTTGAAGAATTGATGGCGTCCCTCATACTGTGTTTGGGCTCTCCCTTAGTTTCATTGTTGTGTTTCTCAGCCAAAATCTATAGAATAAAGTAGAAACTTTCACATTGAAGAAACCAAAGCCATAAATTTGAAAGAGTTTCAATCCTTAATGAAAACAAACAAAACATTGATCGCTTAGTTTTATTTTTTCCGCTTTTTTTCGAAATTGTTATGAAAAGTGCACCATAATATAACAGAACAGTTGTGGTAGGTTACAATGAAAAGTTACATTACCTAATACTAAAAAGAGCAAACTATTTTTACCAAATATATATGGTGAATTATAGTGAAGAGTTATAGTTGATTATTATGAAAGGTTACACTACATAAAATTAAAATTAAGCGTGCAGGATAAATTAACAAAAAAATATTAGTTTATATGTACTACAAAACGTTACATTACCTAACTTTGATGAATATGTATTTGTTTGGTTAAAAGTTATTTCACTTAACATTGAAAAATATTTCCACAAAATACTGAAAAGTTGGTATTCATATAGCACAAAAGTAATTGTGCATTGCAAAGAAAAATTACCTAAGATAAAATTGAAAAGTTACCCTAAATAAAGCTGAAAAGTTAGCCTTTCTATAACAAAAAGGTGTGGACTCTATTAAACGAATGTTTATGTATTTGTGCAGTGATGCATTGGCGTGATCCATTTTGTAAATGGATCATCCTTGTACCCAGTTACACCATGTAATTGGTGCACATGACACTCACTCTTTAATTAAATTTCGAAGTTTAATGATTAATATGTAAATGGTGATTTAAGACTTTAAGGCTATGTTCTTTTTTAGTTTTAAAAATAGAATTTTGAAATCCTAATCCTACAATCCTATTAATAATTTATACAACACCCTTTTACTTTTACATAATACAGTTAAATTTACTATACTCAAAACTAAAAAAGAACACAAATTTTAAAAATCGCATGAATTACAAAAACCAATAATTTTCAAAAATTCGTTTTTAAAAACCACTTAAAACCCAAAAAAAAACCTAGCCTATCTACGGTTAGCGTAGAAGTAGAACTCCATATAATTAGTCTTTGCATAAAAAACACTATATTCTTTAATTTAATAATTGTGTCTTCAAAGTTTCGAAAGTTCAGATCAGTTGGACCAAATATCTTTGAATAACTGTCCTGTCAAAAAAAAAAATATATATATATATATATATATATATCTTTGAATAACTGGCTATTTATATCACTACAGAAAACATAAAATTACCTACGACAATTGTCAATATGGCTACGAAATTCCAACAATTAAAAATTATAGTGAGGATTACCTACGAATTGCCTAAAAAAATTTCTAATTGTACATGCATCTTTTTTTCCCACCTACAAAAACATTTGCCTACGGAAATTCCTTGGGCAAATTGTGTAGTAGGTAAAATTTTGTAGGCAAATGACTTGTAGATAATTATAGTCAAGGATTTTATTTCGTATGGAAGTTGTTTTTAGGTTGAGAAGTGTACGTAGAAGCTTTCATAATTAGAAAATTTTGTAGGCAAATCGTAGACAATTCTTACTACGAACTTTTTTGTTCAAAAATTTTTGTAGGCAATTTTTTATTTTCTTGTACTGTATTAAAAGATTCTAGATTATCTTTTTAAGCTCAGATCAGTTGCTCCGAGTCCCGATTATGTGGCCTATTAGATTCTAATTTTATTTGTAATTATTTATCCTTCTAAATATTTCTCTCTCATTTCTTCTCAATTTACAGGTCTATAAAATCTTATATTTTCCAATTAAGATTTTTTTCATTCTACATCTCATATTTTTTATATATCATAAAAGAGGAGAAAGAAAATTTGATAGGGTAAAAATGCCTAAAATTTTATTTTAAGGAAATTTAAATTGCTAAAAGGACCTCTAATTCGAAATGGAAATAGGATTATTAAAAGTTATGAATATGAACGAAGTTTGAGTTCAATAAGTAAATAAATAAATCAATCTATAGTAAATAAGGAAAAAACAAAAAGACACATATAAAAAGTCATTCATATCATCCATGATGCCATTTAATTATCTAACGGATGAATTTTGGTATTTAAAGCTATTTTAGCTTTTTATTAAATTGGAAGAGAATGACATCTATCCAAAATTATGGATAGGAGAGAGAAATAAAGTTGTGGTGGGCTGCTAAAGTTTTACATTTTTTTTTAAATCCTTTAATTTTATAACTCTAAAATTTTTCTTTATTAGTTTTGATTGATTCTTGCAGAAATATAGTATATCTTATGTCTGTTTTATGCCATGTAGTATATACTTATGTAGTTATGTAATTTTAATTATTATTATGATGTTATAATATATATATTTCTACAAATATAATAATTCCTTTTATTAACAAATGATGTTTATCAATTCTATCAAGAACTAATTTTGTTGCCTATTCATGTCAACTGTGACAGATTGCAAACACATTGCCCATCCAACTGTCCACCTTCATGCCAATCGCGACACATTGCAAACTAGCCCTTTTAATCTTGTATTCTTTAATTCATGAATTTGAACTACTACAACAAATGATGAATTAATGACGTTTTAATTTGAATGTTGCATTCTTTAATCTGAGTGTTGTTTTTATTTTCAAATGTTATTGTAATGTTTTAATTTGTTGTAATGTGAATGTTGCATCTTATAATTTTTGAAATTTCTAAATATTTGATTCAATATTTTACCTGAATTTTTCATATTTTTTTAACTTGTCAAATATTTTATAAAGAATTATTATATTTATCATTGAGTAATAATATCATTATTAAAAAATAATTATAACTATTTAAACTACCAAGTATGGATGAACAGAAGATTTTATATGAAAATGGTTCATGATAAATTTATTATGAAACTGTTTTAAAATATTGAATATTTGGTCAGAAATATAAAAAAAAATTATTAGAATTTGTGTTTAAGAAAATTTACAATAACCAAGATTAATGTTACTACTGATGAGATTTTTAATATTTTTGATCAAATATTTAATATTTAAAAATTGTTTCATGATAAATTTATCATAAACTATTTTCATTTAATATTTTGTAAAAAATAAATGTGAGGCTATATTTTAAAAAAATTAGTAAATTTATAAGAGTGAGGATGTAAATATAAAGTGCGGGAAGAGAGTATGGATAGATGAGAATTCATCAGTGCTCTAATATCTATTGAGAGAGAGAGTTTAACAAAATTAGGAAATAAATAAATATGAAACAAATAAGGAAAATATGCGTCCAAGAAGTCACAACTCGTAGCTCGAGAGGAGAGGTTATTTTAAATAAGGAATCAAATGAGGAAGCAAACATATCTTAATCAAACGGCTCATAATTTTGGAGAGGGAGAGGGAGAGATAGATTAATGCAAATAACACTATAAAAGTATAAATACACATGGGAACAAACCAAAGTTAGATCACCCAAAAATCAAAATCTCTCCTCCTACCAATTATTCTTCATCATGGCAACCGCCAAAAACTGCTCAGAAACTCGAAAAATCTACACCTCCACCATGCCGTTGCGACGATCTCCGCCGCCGCGGTTCCGCCGTGGCGACCTAGTGGAAGTCGCCAGCTTCCAAGAAGGATTCCTCGGCTCCTATTATGAGGGGACGGTGATCGCCGATCTCCCCGAGGATGGTACTTATGTTGTCCAGTACCGTACTCTGGTTGTAGAAGACTACTCAGCGCCGCTGAGAGAGTTGGCCTCCGCCGCCGAGGTCCGCCCACGCCCGCCGCCAATTATGGCGGCTGATTACAGAATTCACGACGTCGTGGATGTCTACGCTAACGAAGGATGGTGGATCGGGAGGATTACCGGCAGATATGGGGATAATTATTCTGTTTTCTTCGATTCCACTGGAGAAGAAATTGATTATGCGAAGGATCTGCTGAGAATTCATCAGGATTGGATCGACGGAAAGTGGTTTATTCGGTGATCATCTAGTATTGGATTATTTCTTGGTACTAATTCGTCTATTTCTTGACTTTGTTTTAGCTGTTTTACCCAAATTATTGGTGTGGGAAACTCCTGGTTGTAAAAATTAATATTTCTTCAGAGTTTTGTGGATTTAATTGATACAATTGCTTTCTTGTCAAGCGACATCGAATATTGATGAGCTTTATTTGAATTGAATATGAGCGGGATAATATTTTACTTTCGATTCTATTTTTCCTATTTCCTGAGATGTCTCCTATACTTTGTGACCGTAACAATGAGTTCAGATTTATTTGTTTGTTTGTTTTTTCCTAATTTAAATTCTGATTTGACGTTTTGATGCCACTGGATTTAGTATACGAGAATGTTTAACACGATAGTCAATAGTAGAGAACTCATGAAGCAGGATTGTGGTGTCATAAATAAATCGAATAAGTCGAATACCACTATTTTGAATTTGTATTTATAAAATTATTTTGAATACTCAAGTCGAATATTCAAATCAATTTTTTTTCAAGAATGTTCCAAACATTAATATTCAAACCTTCACTTTAAAATTGATTTCATTATTTAAATTAAAAAATAAATCATAAACTTAAAATATTGCATAACATAATTAAGTACGTAAATTAAAAAAATAAGTTAATTATCAAATTCATAAAAAAAATAAAAAAACTTTAATAAACAAATTAAGAGGGTAGACCTTCAATTTTATTTATTTATTAAGATTTTTGTTTTTAATAATTAAATTATATTAAGAGTATGTATAGAGTGAAATTGATTTATACATGAACCATTAAAAGTATTAGTTGTTTTCACTGAAGAGTATTAATTATTTTCACTTAAGAGCATTAGTTGTATATTGAATTAAGACTCTTTAGTGCAAACAACTAATATTCTTTAATTAAAACAACAAATACGCTTTAATAAAAACAACTAACATAGTTCAATAATCATATATAAACCATTTTTACTCTATATTTTGTCTTATACATTAAATATTTTTTAATTAAAGTTTTAAATTGAGGATTACCTAATAAAGTCATAAAACCAAAATTCTTTGATTTGTTTACAACAGTTTAAGTGAGACATATCACCACTACAATAACTTTTATGATTACTTGTTACTTCTCTAAGTACCAAATCAACATCTATTGCATCACCTTTTCTGATTTTCAGTATTGAATAATCAAGACATCTAATCTGTTGGAATGATAATCCAGTTGATATAACTGCTAAGGAAAAACCATTTAAAAAAAAAAAAAAAAACTGTCAACGAAAAGAACTGCTAATGAAAAGCATTGAAATCATAATATTACACCAACTAGCAGAACAAACAGATGTCTCATAACCACAAAAAGTAACATACATAACAAAACGCCTGAGCAATTTATTAGGTTCCTAAATTCAAACCAAGCAGCCTATTGGCTACAGACTCAACACATACTTTATGATCTAAACCTCACCTCAAACTCCATAAATTACCAAAGACCAAATGGTCTTCAGTTGCCAGATTGTCTCAACTCTGGACGAACGAAATCAGCATCTGCAGGCACTGAGATGTCAACTGTAGGCCTCAACTGGGCGCATACATCAATAGCCCCGTGCACAGGATCTGACAGGAAGTTGCTAATAAGGTCCCGATTAATTGCAGCCCCGCTGTCCACAGCAACCAGTGCTTGCTGGGTGATGATGTAATCGAATCTTGGTGCCCACTTCCTTGAACCCAAACGTGCTGTGGTTGAGCAATTATCAACCATGAATGATACACCGCGAGCATGCATGAAAGGATTCAATGAATCCACAGACTCGATCACACTCTCATTTATGATCTCCGAGTATGAATGCCCTTTCTTCCTCAAAACCTCAATCTGTGTTGACATAGTATTAGATCAATTTGTGACTAGATTCATAATAATTATAAAAAAAAAATCCAGGTGTTTTGCTTCCTTCTCATCTTCATCATACACTATTCTGCACTATCCCTTCAGCCCATATCTCAATGAAACTTTAAGAGACTTTTAACACAAATGTTATGGTAATAGATTATATGCCATTTTTTTCTCAAGATCTCACTGCGACTCAAAAACTCAATATACTTGCAGTGCTAATAATCAGGTAATAAGTGTACAACTCACCTGTGCCATCATCAAGGCCACAAAGACACCAGCAGTGAAAGGATACAGAGGTCCCAAGTCACCTGCTGGGCGTTGGGCTCTCACTCGCTCACCAACTTTCCACATCCGTGTCTGGTCAATTTTGCCCATTGGGAAAGCAGGCAATCCTTCCTTTTCCTGCATAAAGAAACAAAAAACATCAATAACAATAATAATTATAGTAGTAAAGAAAACAAAACTTCAAAATCATTGCATTAGTAGTAGTGGTGGTAGTATACATAAAAGCGACGACCAGCCAAGACCACACTCCTGATCTCACTGCCACTGGCCACATCCTCATAGCACTCATACAGAATATCCATGCAGGGATAATACGAAGCGCTGTATGCCATCTCAAAGTCTTTTTTGCCTTGTTCATCTAAGGCGTTATAGACGGCCAGCATACCCTGTTACAATATAAAAAACCAATATGATACTCCATTCCATTGACAATAATGAAAAGGATTAAAAACTTGAACCAAAATACAGGAGGTTCAGGAATAACAGGAAAATCATTTGCCCCCCAACACTGACCTGTGTTGATATGGTCTTAGATATTGTTCCTGTAATGCTCTCAACTGTATTCTTGTAAGCAAGATCCTCACTCATTCCATTTTCAGTATACCTTCTGAATAGGCATTCCACGACACCATGCACAGCACCGAGTAAAATGCCTGCCATTTGATAGGTTAATTAAAACTGATTTGAGCCATGAAGGCACTATCAACGTCTAGAAATGCTCTTACCTCGCTCCCCAAAGATGTCACTCTTGTACTCCTGCTCCAGAGTAGTAACAAAGGTAAAAGGTGAACCAAGAGCAACCGACCACCCAAGGGCAACATCTGTAGCTCTGCCATCAACGTCCTTAAAAACAAAACAGAACCCATCAAACATTCGCATAATGAAAAACAAAAAACTCCTGGACACACCAATTTTTTTACCCAAACACGCAAATGAAGAAAGAGATACCTGGTGGACACCAAAACTTGAGTTGATGCCAGCACCATTGATTTCTTTCCCTTGCACGTATAACCTTCTGACAGACGGTCCCATTCCCTTGGGACATACAGCTATGACACTGATGTTTTTAGGAAAGTCAAGACCTGATGACTGTAAATGGCCCAACAGGAACCCGTGGGAAAGTCCAAGGATGCTATTTGGTTTCATGTGTGAGAACACTTTCTCATAATTATCAGCCTGCAATGATTAGTAAATTAAGATAGATAAATCTGACAAAACAAACAGTTGAGATATTGCAAACATCATTATTTATCAATTAAATCAAATTCTGTGAGCATCACAACAATGCCCTGTGACCAAGAAACCATCTCGTCAACAATACTCTGAGAATCCATTTTCGTGCATGTTTATTAATTCAAAAAACTAGAAGTGTACCTGAGCTGCATCAGATATCAAGAGCAACACCAAGTCACTGCCAGAGATAGTTTCCCAAATGTCTCCCAGTGTCCCATTTTCTTCTGAAAACCCAGCACCACGAGCCTCAGCAAATGATTTCGATCCCTTCCTCAAACCAACCTGCATTGAAATGAAGGTAAAGTTAAAGCAAACCCTTTACTTCAGACACAAATAATATTTGAGCCATCGTAATTCTCAAAATCCAGATAATGCATAGTTGCTGAATGAACAAAAAATACCTTAACAACAATATCCGATTTGGCTTCAGCAAGGGAATCCCTTAAATTTTGAGCTTGAGCTGGTCCCTACATAGAATACACAAATACCCAAGACTTCAATTCTCATGAAAACAAATCAAGGAAACGCCACAAAAAAATAAAAAATATATAAGTTGATTAGCATGAAGATTGTTCAGACTACAAAAGCTAGCAGGGGCAAAAGCAAAAAAAATCACAGGAGCATTGATGGAAGTGGTTTTATAATCCAATGCAAAACAATTGAAAATGCACCAGTTATCAGACCCAATAAACACCAAATCTCTCAAGAGTTTTAAAAATATACCTGTGAGCCCCAACCAATCACTCCAATCTGCTTTATACCTTTGAATGCATCCGGCAACAACTTGAACAAATTTCTTCCTCCTCTCACAATGAACTACATCCAATACAATAGCATTAGGAATTACCAAAAACTCCAAATGATTCTAAAATCACTAAAAACCTTTCATACAAACAGGCAAAAGCATCAGCTTATTTTTAGTTTGATTTTCTTTTCCCACTGGTTATAGGCTCTAAAAATTATTATAATCATCTTTCTGCAACTATATTTATCACAATACACGCACAAATTATGCTTTAAATTAGCTCTCCATGGCTTAGCGTCTCTATATTTGAATAGAGGGGGGTCTTTATCTATACAACAAACAAAAAGGGGTAAAATGCTTCATCATTTTTTATACATCCTAACAGTCTAATTGTGCAACTTATTCCAATATTCAAGATTTAAAAGGAGAGGATTAAACCGTATTAGCCTAACAAACTAAATTGTCAATAAAATTACATCAACGAGATTGATCAATTTGAAAAGAACATCCACGCACGCAGTACCTCAGCTCACACTTACACGCATCTCACCCCAAAATAACATACATTCAAGTATAAACCTAAATATACCTCATCGTGACCGGCGAGGTTCACTTTCTCCTTAGTGAAGACGGAGGTGTCGAAATCGAGGGAGGCCGGTTGCTTGATGGAGGAAGTGGACACCATGCGAGCGGCCATAGCAGAGCCGGAAGGGGGGGAGGCGGAACGGGGAGCGGCGGCTGCTCTGAGCGACTTAAGGGAAGGTGATGAAGACGAGAGGAAGCCGAGGGAGACAGCTACGGCATTGGAAGATGGATTTATCGATTTGGTAGTGGCGGTGGAAGCGGTGGAGAATGAGGTGGGCGCAGCAGCCGCCATATCTGTGGGCTATTGGTGAGTTCAGAAAATTTGCAAGAGCCCAAAGTTAGATAGGGTTTAGAGAGTTGATAGAGTGACTGTTAAATAGTGAAGATTGGAGTCGCTGAGGGGCCATTTTCGTACACCACTGCACACCCTTCCTAATATGTTTTTTGTTTTTATATTTAGTGAACACTCGACTGGAAAAGATCTTGTGTTGCCCAAGGCTATATATGTCTTTTCATTCGACTCTTTATTAAGAATGTTACAAATAACTTTTTATTGTCTTGCAATAAAATAAACGTCCGTCAAAGTCGATGCTTGAATCAAAGTGCTCTAAAAAATTAATAAAACCATGACCTTGCAATTTTATTTTATCTAAACCAAAAACTTGTTGAAAGTATTTCATTATTATATAAGACAATGCAAATTAAAATTATTTTTTATTAAAATATTAATGAGTTATGTTCAATTTATATGTATCATTATTGGCATGAGATGAGGTCTTGTATAGACCAACTTTTTTTCTTCTTTGACTATCATCCTTTTATTTATGCCTTATTGTGTTGCTTGTTGGCCTTAAGATTTAGATAAGAAAAATTTATTTTTTGAGCAAATAATCAATTTAAACCCAATCCTATCAAATTTAACAAAAATGCTTTTTCTATTAACTAAATCATATGGTACTTTTTTTTAAAAATAAAATTAGCATATATTCTATTTTTATTAACCTGGATATACTTATTGTGTTGGACGTTTTGTTAAGTGTCTAAATTTTATGCAAATTTCTATTATTTGGCCGAGCTTCAACTATTATGCATGATCTCTTGAAAACTTTTATTCTTGCTTTCTTTTAAGTTATATAAGTTCATTTTGTTTATAAAAGAAAATCAAATTATACTTTTCAATTATCAAAATTAGCACACAATTATTTTGTTAACCAAATTAATTATACGCATATTGTATTGAAGAGTATGAATAACTTAAGGGCTAGTTTGATGTGGTCGATTAAGGCCATCTTAACTAAGTATCAGTTCTTATCGGCCATTTGCTAGCAATTGTGTAGGGCCAAGATTAATGGAAGCCCACACCTAATTAATGTATTCCTCTGATGACGAATCAGACCAATATGAGCAGATTGAGTATCTTATCTTAACAATTAAAAAAAAGCAGATCATGTAAAAGGCCTAAATGCTATTTGGTATTTAAATGTAAAACTTAGTTTTTAGAAATCAACACCCATTTATCTTGTGTTCATACCAAACTAAAGTTCTGTGTAGTCATACATGGCTTGATAATCTGGACCGACTACAAGTCTTGCAAAAAACGACTGATAGCTAAAGGTGTCTACCAAATTAGGCCTAAGTGTTGTAGTGGTGGTTGTTTAAAATCGGCAAATTTATGTATATAGACCAAAATGAATTTAAATTTATAAATATAGGGATGTTAGAGAAAATATTTCACAAATAGGGAGCGATCAACCCTACCATCCCCACCCCCATCCCTTTCCCCGCCCCACCCCCCTCCCTTGATCGCTACTCATATAAGCGATCAAGGGAATCAAAGTTTTTCCTTTTTTTTTTTTTTTTTTTCTTAATATCAATTTTTTTTTGAAAATAAAAAAATTAGTACTCTCTCCATCACACGATTATTTCCACACTACCTTTTTTTTTTTTTATATTTTAGCAAGCGAATTATTTATTAATATTTAAAATAGTAAAATGACTTTTAAGGTAGAGTATGATAGATCTATTTCTTTACTATTATAACGTGACTTAAAAATTACTTTATCATTTTAAATTTTAATAAAAAAATTGCTCCCTAAAACACGAGAAAGCAGTAATTAAGAAAGACGTTGCGGGACGAAGTGAGTATTTGTTAAGTAATAGATGTAAAATTCTATAATGATATTTATTTTGAAATGGAAAGAGATAATAATAATTAATGGAGTAACTCTCTTGTACACTTGATGTATGGTGCACTCACTCAATAGTTGAGACTGTTTATATTTTTCATATTTAATAGTATTATATAATATAAATGGTGATAATTCAACTTGAAAAGTATATTTTAGGTCAAAAATATTATATATGTATATGTATATATAGATAAAATATTATATATAATACAATATGATCGAAATTAAAATTTCTTACTGATAAGGTAAAATAATAAATTCATTAATATGTTATAATATCATTTATTTATTTTTCAACTGAAATGTTAGTTTTATGTTAAATATCTTAAAATATATAATGTATTAATATTATGAAAGTTGGGGTTGTTTACACTAAAAATTGTAGGTTGATTATATTGAAAAATATGGTTAGATTACACTGAAAAAGTTTAATACTTTTCAGTAATCTAACCATACTTTTCAGTACAATCAAATCATATTTTTCAGTATGAAAAATCTCAACTGTTGAGTGAGTTTACCATGAACCAAGTGCATAAGAGATTTACTCCATTATTATTACTCTTTTCATTCCAAAATAAATGTCATTTTAGAAATTTGCATCTATTACTTAACAAATACTCCCTCCGTCCCGCAACATATTTCATAGTTATTGTATTCTTGTATTTTATCCAACGAATTTTTTTATTACTATTTAAAATGATAAAATAATTTTTAAGTCACGTTATAATAATAAAGAGATAGATCTATCACAATATACCTTAAAAGTCATTTCATTATTTTAAATATTAATAAATAATTCGCTTGCCAAAATATATATATAAAAAAGGTTGTGTGAAAATAATCGCGTGATGAAGGGAGTATTAATTTTAAAAAAAATTGATATTAAAAAAAAATAAAAAAAACGAAAAACAAAACTTTGATAAAGGGGAGGGGGGTGGGGTGGGGTGGGGGTGGGGGAAGGGGGTGGGGTGGGAGGGGTTGATCGCTACTGCCAGTAGCGATCAACCCTATTTTTGAAACTTTTTTTCTAACACTTCTACTTTAGTAAATTTGAATTCTTTTTTACCTATATACATAAATTTGCCTTTAAAATCAGATTTCAAAATCTCAAACTAAAATATCTTATTATAATATATTTCCAAACCTCTCAAAGTTGATGTGTCAACACCACCTTATCCTAAGGATGAGGTGGCATGTCTCAAATCTCTCGATTTTGAAATACTGCGCTCTCATTAAAAGTTGATTAAACTTTTAATATCGACCCTTCGTTCTATATCATTAAATCTAAACCATTAATTTATATCTGCATAATTAATGCAAATAGATATTTTTTCCATTTTCTTATTTAGTTATATTTAGAATTTATTATAAATCATATTTTTTCCAAACCTTAATGTAATTAAATATGATCTATTTATTGAATGAATCTAAATTTATCATTTCTAAGTTTGAGTTAGTATATATAGTATAATATAATGTTCGATTATTTTTTCCTAAAATAAAAGGTATATAGTTATATATTCCAAAGAATATTCTTATGTGATATATATTCTTATTATGGACAAGATATAATATTGCATACATTTTTTTTTATTATAAATAAGAGCATATTGTATTTCATTTTTTCACATCAAAGTTTCATTTGTTCCACTCTTTTGCTGAGATTTCTCCCATCAATTGTTGGTTAGTTATATATCTATTGTTATTAGTATATTTATTTTATAATTAAATTCATCATTTTAAGTGCTCACAATTTGATTAGATTTAAATATCAATATCAGTATGAATGTAATAATGATTGTTGATTTATGCTCTATATCGTTCAGTTTAAATATTCTTCATGTGCAAAAATAATATATTTAACTATACCATATATTTTTATCTGAATAATTATGATGGTTTAATTATTGTAATTTAAATCTCATTTTAGATTTCAAGAGTATGACACCTCAATTTTCTCTTCTAATATCAAGAGTGAGAGCCAAAAATTGACCGTTAAAGTTAGGATTGAAAAAGTTGGACAATATTTTTTAATTAATTTAATAGAGTCAAGTTCTGCTTGGAACTCATTTTGATCGATGAACATGTATTTGTAACGTTAAAGTTTATTTCAAATTTTGTATTGTTTCTTATATAAATTAATTTCTTACCGTATACTCCCAATAACTAATAATGTTGATTAATTTATAAATTATTCAATATTGAAATGAAAATTGATTATTATTAAATTATTAGTCTAAGTAATGTTATTCCATAATTGTTATTAATTTATGTGAATTTTGATTTTTTTTTAATTATTTAGTTTGTAGGATATACCTATAGGGTTTAGTGAAGGGCACGGGCTACGGCTAAACAAATTCCATAATTTATTGTATATTACTCGAAATTTTTTAGACAAAAATACTCTTATATTAAATGTCTACAGAAAATAAAAAATAATATACTTATTCAGTACGCGAAATTCGCGTGGGTACACTCTAGTATGTTAAATTTCAAAACTTAAAACAAACATCACTTAAAAGACTTGCGTGTTTTATATAATTTGATGAATTAAATGGGATGTATATGGTGGGATAGGAAGGATTAGTTGTGATGAATTATTGTTATGCTTTTAGATTATTGGATTAAAATTTATATTTTTAATATGTCAAGTTTTTTTTTTTAATCAGTAAAAGAAGAAATTTAATTCCTCAACGGGTATAAGGTATACCCAACCCCATTACAAAAGTACACAATTAACAATCAAGCACCTTACGTGGATTAGTTACCCAATCATTAAAAGAGTAGTTGCTACAATCTAAAATTTTCACAAAAAACCAACTCCAAAGTCTAGACTTAATGTCTTCCACCACTTTGTCTACTGAGAACTCTAGTCCATCAAAAATCGCCTCGTTCCTAGCTTTCCAAAGTCTCCATATTACACAAAGTCAAACAGTGATAGCCACTTTTCTCCCAATCTTACCCTTCAAAGTACGACTTTGAGCGATAAGATCTGAGAATGAATGAGAGTGTAAAACCGTAGAAATATCTAACCACTTCGAACAATCCATCCAAACCTTGTAAGAGACATGACATTCGAAAAAGAAATGTTCATTCTGCCCCTTCAGTTGATTCTGTTTTAGATTTAAAAAATCATGACAATATGGTAAAAATACATACAATACAATTTTATCTCACTCTCTCCCTAGATAGACGTATCCTCAAATTTGGGAATGAAGTTGTTTTTAGAACTCGGGCTGTATTTTGCTCCTGAATTGCCCTATGACCAAAGAAGTGATTACTAAGAATTTTAATGTCCATCAAGGCCAATCATGTGAAGTAGGCAATGCCTAAGAATATAAGGATAATTTAATACTCCTTTTATTTTTTAATACATATCATTTTAACTTTTCATACTATTTTTTTTACCACATGTCATTTTGATTAGTTTTCTTCAAATATCTCAATTTTGCCCCAATTAATTTTTCATAAATCTTTCCATTCACCTTTCTCTTAATTTAGAGATTTATATTTGGTCTAATCAGTTAAGGGCAATATTAACAAAAATATTATCTTAATTTGTTGTTTAATTATAAAGTGACAAGTAAATTTGAAGGTATAACTACTCAATATTTAATGTATTAAATTAAATAAAAGGTAAAGATCTCTGTGGACCATTTCACAAAATAAACTTGTGAAATGGTGATCCATTTAATATAAAAAAATTAATGAGTTATGTCAAGTTGTGTTTTATGTTGGTCAAATATTTACATATCTCACATATTAAGATTTGTGAGATTGTTTTACACAATACAATTTCTAACTAAAAATAAGAAAACTGAAAGGATGCAAATATATTAATTTTTTTTCTTAAAAAATAAAAAATATTTTATAATTTTATCTTTGAATTCGTTTAATAATTATATTTTCTCTTTAGACATTCAAAATATAGAAGTGAGAAGACTCGATTCGACCCGGAAGTATACAAGTCTGTGCACCTAAAACACTACGCAAGTCAATGGGCTACCATGCACATTAGTACAATCCAATAACTGCTTTGGGCTATGAAGTTATGTCAACTTTTATATATTTATTTGTCCCAATTAAATACAATCCCTTCTTTAATTAATACACATCACCAAAAAAATGTCCGCAAACAAAACTTGACAATTTAAAAAAAAAAAATCCAAAATAAAAAAGTCATTTCCAGAAACAAAAAGATTTAAAAATTATCAAATTTTTCGATTTTTTTTTTGAATATTTATAAGGTAGAATGTATTAATAAAAGATAGGACTTAGATAACCCGAGTCTGGATTAAAATAGGGTTGTGCTCTACTTCAATACTTGTGCTTAGCATACAATTTGGATCTCCTTAGTTTTAAAAAAACAATAAAAAAAACTAAAAAATGTAGAAGCAACATCCAACTCAATCATTTTTTTTTTTGTATTAAATATGAAAAGGAATTTTCATATGATAAGATGTATATTGATTCAGTCATCAAAGATAGATTTGAATATGGTTTTCGTTTTTAAATTTAAAGCTTGTCTTATATAAGCTCAATAAACAAGTTTCTACAATTGAACTCGTTTTATTATAGGCCAGTTAAAAAGTTAAAACATTTTAGATTTAAATCGGTTCACAATCATATATGTCAAACAACGTCAGTACTCTAAGAAAATTTTAATTAATTTATTTTAAACGTTTTATTGTTGGAGTCGGGTCACTCCCTCCCAATGTTTATTGCGTTTAATCTTTGGGGTGCTTGGTTTGTGGTAAGAAATAGGAATATGCATGATTATCATATAGTAGTGATTGTTAATCGTTTCGGATTCACAAGAAAAACTTGTAATTAGAAAATCAGAATATGACAACACAATAAGAACGAGATTGAAATTAACAAGAACACCAGAATTACGTGGTTCCGAGATGAATACTCCTACGTCCACGGGATCGGAGATGATAGTTTTTTACTAAGTAAGAAAATAAAAGTTACAATTCGCTCAATCTCACAGTGTTTGCACTCAACAATGATGATTCTTTTTTTTTTCTCAGCTAAGAAAACCCCTTTTTATAGATATAGAGATTGAGATGAACCCTAGAATCAATTCAGTTGTAACAAACTCAGATGTAAGGTTATACAGCTGGCTAACAACTTCAATAACCGCTTCAGTTGATTCAGTTAGAACCGCTATTGTGTTAGCTTCAATTTGGTGTAAAATACTTATAACGAACTTTGAATCAGATGACATGACCTCCTCTGGCTCTGGTCACTTACACCAGACTCCTCTGGTAGACCTCTTCTGATAGTCCTCCTCTGATAGACCTCACCTGCCAGACTCCTCTGGTAGACCTACTCTAATATCTCATCTGCCAGACTACTCTGGTCCAACTCTTCTGATACCCCAAATTTACTAACTCTCACGGCTAACACTTTCTCAACATAGCTTCTTATTGGAACTCAAGCTCAGCAGATTACATACTTCACATATGACACTTCACAATTCTCCACCTCAGATGAGAAGTATCAATCCTCTCTTCCTCTCCTCCACACTCCAGCTTGGGTTAAGGAACATCTCATACGCTCATCTTTACCAATTAAATGCAAAATTTGAATTTCGTACCTGGTAAAGACTTTGTACACATATCCGCAGCATTGTCCTCTGTAGATATCTTCTGGATCAGAACCACTCCTTTGTCAATGATTTCCCAATGTAACCTTACATCAATGTGCTTTGATCTCTCATGGAACACTTGATGTTTAACCAGATGAACAACACTCTAATTATCACAATGAATGACCACATCCCTTTGATTTATGCCAAAATCCTTGATAATGCCTTTCAACCACAGGCCTCATTAACAGCCTATGAGACTGCAACAAACTATGCCTCTACAGTAGATAATGCAACTCCACTCTGCAGAACAGATCTCCAGCTAACAGCAGTGTTATAAAGGGTAAAGATATACCCAGTTAAGGACCTTCTGGTATCCAGATTAGCAGCAAAATCAGAATCTACAAATCTTTCTAGTGGACTCTTCTGGTCAGTCATTCTTTCAAACATCAAACCCAAATCAGATGACCCTTTAAGGTATCTGAATATCCATTTCAAAGCTTCTCAATGTAAGTTCCCTGGATTAGACATGTATCTGCTTACCATACTCAATGAATAAGCTAAGTCTGGTCTGCTGCAGACCAGAGCATACATCAAGCTTCCAACCCCATTTGCATAAGGTACTTTCATCATAGTCTTATTTTCTTCTTCAGACTTTGGTTCCATTTCCTTAGATAGTTTAAACTGTTGTCCCAGAGGAGTTGATACAGACCTACTTTCATGCATGTTAAACCTCTTCAGGACCTTCTCAATGTAACTCTTCTGGGATAAGAATAGTCTTCCAGCTGCTCTGTCCCTAAGAATATCCATTCCAAGAATCCTTTTAGCATTTCCCAAGTCCTCCATATCAAATCTGGCACTGAGTTTCCTTTTGATACTCTGAATCTTCTAAAGACTCTTACTAGCAATAAGCATGTCATCTACATAGATCAGAAGATAGGCTATCACATCACTCCATTGCTTTTCCAGATATACACAAGTATCATAATTGCTTTTTACAAACCCAATGGATAGCATAACTTCATTGAACTTCTTGTGCCATTGTCTTGGACTTTGCTTGAGGCCATACAATGATTTCTTGAGTAGACATACCTTTCCTTCTCCTCCTGGTTCAACAAACCCTTCTGGCTGGTGCATGTATAAATTCTCAACAAGATCTCCATGCAGAAAAGATGTCTTCACATCAAGTTGTTGTAGTTCTAAATCTTCTTGGACTACTCTGCTCAGAAGTAATCTGATTGAGCAATGCTTAACCACAGGTGAAAACACCTCATTGTAATCAATCCCTTCTCTTTGAGTAAATCCTCTGGCCACTAGCCTAGCTTTAAACCTCACTTGATCCTTCACACCAGATTCAAGCTTTCGTTTAAACAACCATTTGCAACTGATTAGCTTCTGCTTAGCTGGCTTGTCAACAAGAATCCAGGTATGATTCTTCTTAAGAGACTCCATCTCTTCTGTCATGGCTGTGATCCATGACTCCCTATCATCACACTCAAGGGCTTCTTTGTAGCTTTTAGGTTCTTGGTACTCTATGGCTTCTGCTGTAACAAGTGCATAGGAGACCAGATCAACACGAACAAACCTTGTTGGATGATGTATTTGTCTTCTAGTTCTGTCTCTTGTCAGACTATAATTTCTCAAGTCTGCTTCTGGCACTCCTTCCCCCTCTTCTACTGGTGCACTATCTTCATCAGATGACTCATTTTCTGCTGCTTCCTGCTCTGGCTCAGAACCAGATGAGCTATCATGCTTGTCATGATCAGGCTCCACCTCAACCTGAGTAATAGACTCAGAAATAACACCATCCATCTCTTCAGCTAATGGCTCTCCATCACCTCCACCAGACTTGTATCCCACCTGTGATTCATTGAACACTACATCTCTGTTGTGTTGACAGGCGAACATAAATCAATGATGGGCGAACAAGGATTAAAGCCATAAGAAGGATTACGAGAAATCAACTCCAAATCAAATCAATAAAGAAAATCAAGCCGGGGTGCATAAACTAATCCAAGGAGTGTATAAAGTGACGAACAACTATACCGACGAACAAGATATTGGCGAACAGGTTTAAAGACCAAAGACCAAACATGGACCCACCACCAAGTCAATAATGACGAACAACATTGGTAAAAGTGTTACAGTTATCGGCCTAAGAGGTGTATGCTAACGAACAAAGGACCAAGATCCCAAAGCCAATCTGTGCAAGACACAAAGGCGAACAACTTCTGAGCCATACACCCGAACATCGAACAACTTCTATGAAAGAACTATCCTGGATCGATTTAAGACCAAAGAAGACTTTGTAACTAAGATTTAGCTTAGATAAGGTCAAACTAGAGTCCAAGGACACATGTCAAGCATGCAGGCTAGGGAGACCAAGAGTCAGGAACACCTCATGCTTGCTAGTCACTATAAATAGTTGTTCTCCAGCTTAAGAAATACAAGTTCAAATTCATAAACAATCCCAAAACACATACTAATACACATAAACGTACACACATATGAAATTATTACGATTTTGACTTTCATATTTACAAGTTCATAACCCGAACCCTCGATTTACCATTTACGGTGGTAACCAATCACACGTAATTGATTGATGATCTTTAAACCAATTTTAAACAATCACTAATCCACCCGATAAAAATTGATCACCAACAATTTTGGCGCTAGAAGAAGGGATCGAACCTTCGATTAGTGTGATTACTCAAGAACTTCAAGCTAAAAACTTGAAGATTCAAAGAAAACCTCAAGAAAAACTTGAAGATTCAAACAAAAGTGTTCTTGGTGTTCTTCATCATAAGAATTAAGACAAATTAATTCGGAATGCCTCAATCCAAGGAAACCCAAGCATCACGTTTGTCAAGGAGAGCATCTCCTACCCGAGCCTCGTCGATCGACCACCAGGATCGTGATCCTAGACATGTGAATAGATCACAGCACACGGCCATAACTCATAATCTCCCACCTGAAATGGAAGCCCTGGCGAACAACCCTAATGAACTGGCCAAAACCATTGCTGCTCTCCAGGCTCTACAGAGACAGCAAGATCGAAATAGGCCTTCACAAGTAAGGCCTAAAGATAGAGCCGTAGAAGTTTTTAGGGCTAGATCGACCAGGGGCGAACAACACGAGGTGAACAGTGCCCAGGTCAGGCGGGATAAGGGCAAAGCAAATATGGTCGAACCAAGAGAGGGCCATGCTGAATCTGCTCGCGGGCGAACAACAATGTCGAGCCACGGAACAACCCGCTCCAGTGCCCAGGACAGACTTGGCCAACCCCAGCAACAGGAGAAAGTTGCTCGCCAGGAAGCTGAGCGCGGGCGAGCAACATTTGAGCAACCACGCCCATCAATTCATGAGAGACTCTCTCAATCTGCCTTCAGGCGTCTAGGGCCAAATGCGGCGAGCAACCCTAGAAAACAGCTCCAGGAGTTGCCCACTCCAAGTGAGGGACTGCGACGAGCAGAAAGGTTAGTACCTTTGCTCGCCTAGCAGCCTCCAAGTCAGCGGGCATCTTTGGATGAGCTATCAAGTTTAAGAAGGGCAGTGGAGAACATGCAGGGACAGTTGGACCAACAAAGAGGTGTGGGGACGACCAGTTTGCCATCCTCACCCTTATCACCCGTCATTCTGAAAGCCCCGATTCAGAAGAAGGTCCAGTTCCCGGCAAGCATACAGTATGACGGTGTTGCTGATCCCAGAGTTCATCTTACAAAGTACTCAGATTATATGGTCTCAGTGGGAGCCAGCGACGCCACCCAATGCCGAAACTTCCCCTTAACTTTGGGGGATCGAGTGCACAAGTGGTTTTCAGCGATGCCACCAGCATCTATCCACTCTTTCACTCAACTGAGTCGAGAATTCCTTTCCCATTTCTCCACGGCGGGATCATACTTGTCCTAGAAACATCGATTGTCGAACCTAAAACAAAATGACGACGAGTCAGATCGGGCATTCATGGAAAGGTTCGATAAAGTGTTGTTAGAAGGTGAACCCATCAGTGAGGACACAAAAATCGTTGCCGTTATGGCCGGGTTGAAGAAAGGATCAAAGCTATGGAAAGAGGTACGTCTGAAGTGCCCAAGAAGTTATGCCAAATTCAGGAATCAAGCCGGCATATTCGTTTCCATGCATGAGGCTTTGCAATCAAACTTGGGGGAGAACAAAACTGATCCCAAGGAGAACAACAAGAAACCTGGTGCAACAAGCTATCGAGTCCCTAAAAACATGAAGGCGTTCACAGAAGGGACATAACTCAAAGAAAAGTTGAACCAAGTGCTAACAGTGTCAGTCGATACTGTTTATGAAAGTGTGAAGGATAAGGAGTTGCTCTCCCCTCACCGAAAAATTCACCAAGACACTGGCAAACTCAACCCTAACAAGTATTGTGCCTACCACCAAAGCGTGGGGCACTTTACAAGTGAATGTAGAGATTTGCTCAGATAGCTATGGCGTTTCTACGAGGATGGAAAGCTCTCCGACTTTGTCAAAAGACAACCCGGGAAGAGAGACCGGGAGAACAACTCTGAGGACGAGGATGATCAACCTCAGAAGAACAATAAACCGACGCGACCAGTTCCTGACATTCCTACTCGTCCATTGGAAGATTTGTATATGATGGAACCTGCAGGTCCCACAGGAGGATGTTCTGATGGGCGACCGCCAATCTCCAACCGAAAAAGAAAGGCTGAATTACGAGCGATCGATCAAGTCCAAGAAATGGGGGTCAAACCATCTATCATGCAGACAACAGAACTGACCTTTACAGAAAATGACTTGGAAGGAATATTGACTCCATATAACGATTCGCTCGTAATTTGCACAAAAATTATGGGAACACGAGTCCACAGATTGTTGGTGGACACCGGAGCCTACACCAACATCCTATTCAAAAAGACGCTCGATCATCTTGGAGATTATTCGGGCTATATCCGAGATACGACTCACAAAATAATAGGCTTCAGAAATGCTGTAACGGACCTATTGGGAATAGTTACTTTAGCAGTACAACTTGTAACGGCCAACGAACCCGAGAAAAATATTACGAGAATGGTTGACTTCTTGGTTGTAGACCAGGATTCAACTTATAACGGGTTTCTTGGTCGACACTTTTTAAATGAATTCAAAGCTGCATGTTCCACTTACCATTATTGTTTGAAATTTCCAACAGCAAGTAGAGCAGGTACTATCAAAGGAGATCAAAGAAAAGCCAGGGAATGTCTCTTACAGTTGCAGGCCAAACATGTATCAGTATCCATGATGGAAGCCACAACTAGTTGTCCTACTAATGAACCATCAATACTGGAGAATATGATGGACATAGAGGAAGACCACATGGATACTGACGAACAACATCATGACGAGCAGGTGTTGGATGAACAACTCCTCACCACCCATGAGGAACATCATCCTGACGATCAACAAAGAGGTGGTGACGAGCAACATTCATATGATGGCTTGGAGGGCCAGGTGTTGACTAACAACAATGAATCAGGGCCAACAGATGATCTAGATCCCCGCCTGGGGGCAGAGCCGATGAACATCGAAAATGATTTCAACTCTGAGGGACCAATACTTGATCCTCGGTGGAAAGGACAAAAACGACGAGTAACTCCAGTTGAAGAGCTGGAGGTATTCAAAGTTAATCCTGAAAACCCAGATCTTGAATTATACATAGGATCTGAGCTCCCTGAGCCTTACAGATCCCGAATGAAAGAGTTCCTCAGCAAAAATCTAGATGTTTTTGCTTGGTCTCATGCAGACATGGTGGGGATAGATCCAAAACATGCTTGTCACAAGCTCAATATCAATCAAGCAAAAAGGCCAATCCATCAAAAACAAAGAAAGTATGGCCCAGACAAGTATCAAGCTTTGAACGAAGAAGTAAAGAAGTTGTTAGACAACGACCTAATCCGACAAGCACTCTGTCCACAATGGGTTGCAAACCCAGTCCTTGTGAGGAAACCAAACGGGACTTGGAGGCTATGCATAGACTTTACAGATCTGAATGCAGCATGCCCGAAGGACAACTTTCCACTCCCTTACATTGACCAGTTGGTGGACAGTACTGCAGGTCATGAAATGCTAACATTCATGGATGCCTTTGCCGGGTACCATCAAATTCCAATGCATCCAGACGATCAAGAGAACACAGCATTTTATACAAACAAAAACTTGTTGTGTTGGAAAAGAATGCCCTTCGGCCTCATCAACGCCGGAGCAACATACCAGAGATTGGTGAACAAGATGTTCGACGAACAAATCGGTGATACGGTAGAAGTCTATGTGGACGATATCGTAGTCAAAAGCCCCCGAAGGGAAGACCATCTTCAACATTTGACCCAGGTGTTCGAAATCCTTCGACACTACAACATGAAGCTGAATCCAAAGAAGAGCAGTTTCGGAGTTCATTCAGGAAAATTCCTGGGCCATCTTGTTAGTCAACGAGGGATTGAAGCCAATCCAACAAAAGTTAAAGCAATTGTGGATATGCAACCTCCGCGTTCAATAAAAGAAGTGCAAAGGCTTACGGGATGCCTAGCAGCATTGAATCGGTTCATATCCAGGCCGGGGGACAATGTCGTCCATTTTTTGAAGCCATCAAGAAATGACAGTTCACATGGACTAACAACTGTCAAAAGACGTTCGACCAACTCAAAGATTACCTGGGAGATGTAAAAATCCTATCAAAACCTATCCCAGGAGAGAAGCTATATTTATACTTAGCAGCGTTAGAAGTGGAAATCAGCTCTGTTCTGGTGAGAGGGGACGGCAAATTTCATCAACCTATCTACTACGTCAGTCAAGCCTTACACGATGCGGAGATCAAATACTCCCCAACTGAAAAACTGGCGTATGCACTTGTTATGAGTGTGAGGAAGTTACGACCATACTTTTTTTATCATCAAGTTGAAGTACTAACAACTTTCCCACTCAGGCAAATTCTCCATCGCCCCGACACAGCTGGTCGCCTATTAAAGTGGTCACTGGAGATTAGCCGATTTGGGGTAACCTATGCTCCTCGAACAGCGATCAAAGGGCAAGCGTTAGCCGACTTTATTGTCGAACTAACCTTCCCACCAGATCCGACGAGAGGACTTGACCACCCCTGGCATCTTTATGTTGACGGATCTTCAACCAACATAGCCTCGGGGGCAGGAGTAGTTCTAATTAGTCCAGACAGACAAGTATTCACCTCGGCAATCAAATTTGGTTTCATGGCCACCAACAACGAAGCCGAATATGAAGCTCTCATTGCTGGTCTCCACATATCCCTTGCAGTAGGTGTTAGACGGCTGCAAATATTTGGCGACTCACAATTGATTGTGAACCAAGTCCGAGGTGAATACGAAGAAAAAGACAATCACATGATCGAGTATCAGCGAATTGTTGCTTACTTGATGTCCTTGTTAGAACAAGTCTTCATTGAACAAATTTCGAGGACAAGCAACACGCAAGCAGATGCGTTGGCCCGATTAGCAACAAGTGAGGGGTCAGCAGAGTTGGCAGACATTATAATTACAAAGATGAATGATCCATCAACAAGAAGTTATAATGTCAATCAACTTGATGAACAAGCAAGTGAAGAAGAAGATTGGAGAACAAATATAGTCAAATATTTGAAAAGTAGAGAAAAACCAAACAACTCTTTTGAAGCTGCCAAGCTAATTAAGCAAGCCGCCAGATATACTCTGGTAGGCGAGCAGCTTTACAAAAGGGGAATATCAATCCCACTTCTCAAATGTTTGACTAGGGGGCAAGGACGAGCAATACTCGAAGAAATACATACCGGAGTATGCGAAAATCATACTGGGGGGCAATCCTTGGCATACAAGACTATCAGACAAGGCTATTATTGGCCAACTTTACATCAGGATGCAATCAAGAGAGCAAAGACTTGCCACCAGTGCCAGATTTTTGCACCAAACATTCATACCCCGGCTCAACAGCTCGTATCAGTTTACAGCCCGTGGCCATTTGCAAGATGGGGGATGGACATTATTGGTCCCTTCCCAGCGGGAGTTGGAGGAGTTCGATTTGCCGTTGTGGCAGTCGACTATTATACAAAATAGGCAGAAGCAGAGGCCATGTTGAAAATCACGCAACAGAAAATGATCAACTTCATTTGGAAGAACATTGTCTGTCATTTTGGAGTTCCACAAACCATCGTGACAGACAATGGTCCGCAATTTGATGGAAAGGAGTTGAGAGATTTCTGTACAAAGTGGGGGATCAAGAAACATTATTCTACGCCCTATCATCCCCAGTCGAATGGACAAGTCGAAGCCGTAAACAAAATCATCAAGCATATGTTGAAAGTACGGCTAGCGGAAAGCAAAAGCAGTTGGTCTACAGAGCTTCTGGAAGTCCTATGGGCATACAGAGTTTCTCCCAGGTCAAGCACCGGAGAAACACCTTTTGCAATGGCTTTCGGAACAGAGGCTGTAATACCAATCGAGTTAAAGACCAACACATACCGGACGACCAACTTTGATGAGCAGGCGAACAACTCTGCTCTAGCTACTGAAATGGATTTGCTCGAAGAAAAAAGACTGAATGCCGAGCTAAAAAATGCTACCTATAAGCAGCGAGCAGAACGATATTATAATTCCCATGTTAAAATCAGGGAATTCAGAGTTGGAGATATGGTTCTAAGAAAGTTGCTCGCCCAACCTCCAGGTGTATTGGGACCAACTTGGGAGGGCCTGTATCGTATAACGGAAAAATTCGTTAATGGTGTATACGATATCGAAGATATGGAAGGCAAGCCGACCCAATACTCCTGGAATGCTATACATCTGAAGAAGCACTATCAATGAGACGAACAAGTTCTTAATTGGGCGAACAAATGTCTTGGGGGGCTAGTGAATTAAGTAAGATGAACCAAAAACTTGCCTAATTTTTTGAAATTTTTGCCAAGTATAGAATGTAAAGTTGTTGGGATATGTTTTAGTTTTGATGATTTTCCAAAACAACATGTAATAGGTTTGAAAGCAGTCAGGATAGTATCTTTTATTTCAGGTCAGACTAGATTAGCTTTCAGTAGAATAGGCTGCTCAGTTGAGGGGGAACTCAGCAACACAGCCTGAAGATATCAAGATGACACCCAGAAGAACTGACTGAAGTCATGCTTGCAACCTGAACCAGAAGAGAAGCCTGAAGGATGTCCACTGAGTGTAAACCGGGCTGATCTAAGCTAAGTCAGGTGGACCACTCAGTGAAGAGCATGATCAAGAGGATCAGTGCTGCACCAAGTAGGCCCTGAAGGTGTCAGGCTTCTGTGGTCAGGGAAGTTTGTCATTCAACCTTATGACAAACATCTTGGAATGATCTTCAAACAGTCTCTGAAGGACAACTACACTGAAGACGTTCAGTCCACTGAAGATCATCAGTCAGTGAAGGAGGAAGCTACATAAAGTCAGTGGATCTTAGTCAAACCCACTGAGTCAAAGATCCGTGAATCCAGGCCACGTGGACCAATCAGCACGAGGCAGCAACTCTGACACTGACAAAGGCCGAATTCCAAGAAAAGTGGTTGAAACCATTAATTGTATGGATTCAAATGTAATTTAATCCAACGGTTACATTTGAATCCACACTATAAATACAAGCTCATAGCTTCGTTGTAAAGTGTGTGAAAGAAGAAAATAAACACCTACAAGCTGTGAGGGTGTGTTAGTTGTTAGGGAGTCATAAGGAAGTGTTACACACCCATGACACTGACCTTTAGGGTTATCACATATATTCATTGAGTGTCAAGCTTGTAACTCTTAGCTTAGAGAGGTTTTCCTAATCTTAGCTTTAAGGCTAACACATTGTAAAGGAAAACCTCACCTAGTTGGAGAAAACCAAACCAAACTAAACCCTTTCAGAAGATTGTTAGATTTGTAGTGAGGTGAGGAGAGGCAGCCCAGGGAGTGGCGTGAGTCCAGTTGTAAGTGCACCTTGGCACGTTAAAAACAAGAATCCCAGTTAGTGGATTTCCTGTTAAATCAGGCCGTGGACGTAGGAGCTTGAGCCTCTGAACCACGTTAAACTGAGCGTTGTTTATTTGTCTAAGCACTTGTTAATTACTTGTAGTGTATGCTCTCTGAGTGTACTGGGAAAGTTTGATAAGAAGATTAGCTAAGTATTTTAGTCAGGGAGAACCAATCTCACTGACAAGCTTAGGCTAGCACTCGAGAGTTCAGTCTCTCGAGTCACTGCCTTGTTAAGAGCCTGAGCTCACAAGTCAGTTTGGACTGACTTGAGTGCTCTGACTCTTAGCAACGCAGTGACTTGAGTATTCCGTCACTGAACTCAGTCAGGGTGTAAGCTATGTTTTTTTACGCACTCGAGAGTTCAGCATCTCAAGCCACTGTCCTTGCTCAGAGCATGAGACTCCAAGCCTTCTCACTGACTTGGTAACTCAGCCTCTGAGCAGAGCAGTGACTTGAGTATTTCTCACTCTTGCTGAACTCCCTGGAGAAAAGTTTTTAAAAAAAAATTGTTTTTGTGCTCCTGAATTCCCATTTTCCCCTTTGAAAACGGGACCATCAAAAGTTGTTCGGCACATTGTATAGTTTAGTGTTGTTTCATCTTTTATTTATAGACAGAGTTGCTCGACAAAAATATTATAAGCGAGCATGTTTTAGTCAATGTTCAAAGTTGTTCGTCAGATTATATTTGTTAGTGACGAGCAGTCTTACAACACTTGTAAATTTTTCATTATGTAAATATAGTAGTTGTTCGTCAAGAGGAAAAGTCCAAAGCTCGAGGTACATGTCCGATTTAAGGTTGTTCGTTTTTTAAAATGGACAGAACCTAAAGACCAAAGCCACTTAAAGGTTGTTCATTTTTTAAAATGAACAGAACCTAAGGCTGAACCCTGATTCCACTAAAGGCAAAGTTCAATTCGAACAAAAGCCCAACACTATATGTTATAATTGCAAAGGCATTGATAAAAATGTAAAGACAATTAACATATAAAGAAAATGAGCGAACACGAGAAAGACATTCCATTAATCAAAAGGCATTGAGCCTCAAAAATAGTACAATGATTCTAGAAGTCAAGTACTATAAAAGGAACGAACAACTATAACAGAGAAGAAGAAAAGAAAAAAGCTAAGTCCTAATAACTATTGTTGCTCGGCGGGAGGAGGATCTTGAGTTTGCTCGGCGGGAGGATCAACGATAAAATCTCGAGCTAAGTCTTCAGCTGCCTTATTCTCCACCTCTTTAGCATTTTGCTCGTCAACAACAGTCACCTCTTCCTCTTGTTCGCCTTCATCAACTGGAGGAGGAGGATGAGTGATGACAATACTGGGGTCAAGTTTGTCAAGTTTAACCCCTAGTACAGCCAAATCCGCCAGCTGGATCTCAATATTGCTCGGCGGTGGATAGTTCTCCATGAATTCATTCAAGTTCTTGCTCATTTCTTCCACCATATCCTTATAATCATAGGCATCGGCCGTGCGGATGCTGTCCGCGTAGGCGCAAATGTACCCAAGATTGGAAATGGGGGCAGTTCGAGCCTGAACTTCAGCTTCGAGTTGCTCGCTTGTGAAGAGGTTGGCTTCCGCCTCCCGAAGACGAGCAACTTCCGCTTTGAGCTCAGCGATCTCTTGTTCGGCTGCGGACAACTTCTTCTCCCCCTCGCCAAGCATGGCCTCTTTGCCTTTCAATTCATTGACAAACCTTGAATGTCTTCAAGGTGTTTCTTTTCAGAATCAATGTAAACATTGATTTGATTATTAAGACGGGCAACTTTGGCCTCATACTGGCCGACCAGGCCGTCCTTCTCTTCGGTCAGCTGCCGAGCAGTACTGGCATAACGACGAACAGTATCTTCGAGCTCGGCGAGCTGGATCATTCCTTTCTGGGCGATGGCAAGGCCGTTTGCATGATGCATCAAGGAAAAGTGGAAGTTGTCCGCAATGCTTTGAGCAGAAACGGTCGTCTCCAGTGGTCGGGTCCACGATCGGGCGATCAACTCAGTTGCCCGACGAACATGTTCACCCGGGATCTCTCGAATGTTCACCGGAGTTTTTGAGCAGGCGTATTGGTGGACCGCAGCTGCTCGCCCAGGATGATCATTAGGCCGATACCTGCGAACAAAAACCCAAATTATAAGATGTTCTTAAAAGTTGTTCGCCGGCCACAAAGTTAGATATGCTTACTCATGGAACTTTCGTTCATCCCAACCCAGTATGGTGATATCCTCAGGGCCGCGAGTTGGGGTAACACTTTTGCCCGCTTTGCCCGTCGTCTCCACAGGCTCGACGGATGAGTGGCGAACAATATCCCCCTCTGGGCGAGCATGACTGTGGCCCACCTTCTTCTTCCCCTTACCACCACCGGGGACATCTTGGGCCAGCGGAGTCCCATCCACTTTCTTTAAGCGTTTCCCCCCTTGAGGAGGAGAAATCAGAGGAGCTGGCCGAGCATGGCCAGAAGGTGCCGCAGACCGAGGAACTTTGGCTCCTTCAGCCTTGTTCGTCATTCCCAGTACTTTGGTAGGCGTGTCACCCTTCCTTTTTCGGCCTTTCGGAGGCGCCATCTCAAAGACTCTTTGTTCGAGGAGAGCAAAGCAGGGGGGACCAGCAATAGTAACTTGCTCGGCTAAAAAAAAAGAAGTTAAAAGAGTTAGACGAGCAAGTTGAGAAAGTCAATGACGAGCAAAGTCTAAATGAAAACTTAGAAATTTATGATATACCTGGGGGCACTTCAGCCTGTGCTTCCAAGTGGTGGGGATAGGTAAACAAACGAGCAGCTCTTTGACGCTTCTCGTCGCTTAGATATTGGATGGTCCTGTCCGCCTTATTGCGCAAGCCGACCAAACAAGAAGTGAACAGGAACTCCAAACCAATCTCCTCTTCTTCCGAATTCCACTTTAGTAGTCGAGGACCTGCGAGCAAACAATAAAAGTTAAATTAGAACAACACGATTCGAAGGCGAGCAAAGATAAACTTACGCTTAATTATTCCATAGGCTGCGGGAGAATTTATTCGCCCAATGCCACCGTGTGGACCGGAAGATGCTCGCCAGTCACCCCCGATGAAGAAAAAATGTTGTTTCCAATCGCGGATTTTGTTCGGCACCCCCTCTACCATCTTCAATCATGTCCTGGCCTTGAGGTAGTAGTAGCCTTCTTCACCAATGGGACATTTGGTGATTGTCATAAGATAGTTGATCTCCTCTGCGGTAAGGCGATCAACGTATCCCTCTAGGGCGAACAGACACATGGCGTCGAGCAAATTCATCCATCCCATTGGTGTGATCTGTGTAATGGCAAGATTGGTCGCCTCGAGGAAGCGACCAACAACTGGAGGTAGTGGCAGCTTTAGACCAGCGATCAGTGTGTCAATATTGATCGCGGTGCATCCTGGAGGTGGGCGATCAGCTCTCTCTTTCCTCTTAGGGGCCCACATATGAATGTCAAAAGGGATTTTGTAGGTCTCTCGGATCAGATCAAGATCCTCTTCGAGGACGATACTTTTGATTCTGCTCGCCTGAAAATCAGTTTTTACCAGGTCCATTTTTTGTCTTTTCGGGCGAGCAAAGTGGTTCGCATACTCCTCAATATATGCTCGCCATTCGAAAGGCCGAGCAACTCCAGTGGGGATCTCGTTTTCCATCATCCTTGGAGATGGGAACCCTATCCCTTCCAAAAATTCACGAGTCAACTCGTCGAATTGGGGATCTTCCGATTCAGCGCTGGACGAAGAGTCTTCGTCGGAATCTCTGCTCGCAGCGACCACCACTTCCCTCCCCGATGGACGAGCACCAGTATCCTCAACTGAACGAACAACTGAATCAATGTGGTGATTTGACACCCAGGAGATCTCAAAAGGAGGTTGATTCTCGTGTGCCACAATGGGGAAGAGGGGTTCAAGAGTTTCCTCGGATTTGTTGCTCGAGTGTGAAGATATGGAAGAAGAAGGGAGAAGAAGAACCAGACGGCGGCATTTCGTCGGAGAAGACGGCGGAGCAAAGCCCCACACGGCGGCGATAGAGGTTTTTGAAGAAAAACAAAAGTAATGAGGTGAAGAAAGAAAGTAACTACCTTGTCTTGAAATTATAAGCCAATTGCAAGAGAAACGGACGCCGGAGAAGGAAGAATCGCCGGAGCACTGTAGCAAAGATGGGAAAAAGTGGAAAATTTTTGTTTCCCCTTCTATTTATACCCCAAGCAAAAAACGGGGTACGAGGTGCAATTTACAATAAAGTGTGGGCTAAATTGAAGAAAAACGGGGTAAAATTCGAGCAAGTGTGAAAATTGAAGGACCAACATGCAAATATAGGGGCGTGTGGCCTCGGATTGCTCGCGCGTGGGCGGCGCACAATCATGCCGCCCACGTCATCTTCGTACAACCCCCAGACCTTGGGGAGATGGAACGACGGACCGTTTGTTGCTCACCAAGACCAATGATGTTCGTCCCAACTCTCATTAGAATAATATCCTAACTACAGTTGCTCGCCACAAAGTTGCTCGTCTGTGACAACATGTAGTCAGGATAGGGGGCAATTGTTGACAGGCGAACATAAATCAATGATGGGTGAACAAGGATTAAAGCCATAAGAAGGATTACGAGAAATCAACTCCAAATCAAATCAATAAAGAAAATCAAGCTGGGGTGCATAAACTAATCCAAGGAGTGTATAAAGTGACGAACAACTATACCGACGAACAAGATATTGGCGAACAGGTTTAAAGACCAAAGACCAAATATGGACCCACCACCAAGTCAATAATGACGAACAACATTGGTAAAAGTGTTACAGTTATCGGCCTAAGAGGTGTATGCTGACGAACAAAGGACCAAGATCCCAAAGCCAATCTGTGCAAGACACAAAGGCGAACAACTTTTGAGCCATACACCCGAACGGCAAACAACTTCTATGAAAGAACTATCCTGGATCGATTTAAACCGACATGGACGAACAACAATGAAATCCGAGATAAGACCAAAGAAGACTTTGTAACTAAGATTTAGCTTAGATAAGGTCAAACAAGAGTCAAAGGACACATGTCAAGCATGCAGGCTAGGGAGACCAAGAGTCAGGAACACCTCATGCTTGCTAGTCACTATAAATAGTTGTTCTCCAGCTTAAGAAATACAAGTTCAAATTCATAAACACTCCCAAAACACACACTAATACACCTAAACGTACACACATACGAAATTATTACGATTTCGACTTTCATATTTACAAGTTCATAACCCGAACCCTCGATTTACCATTTACGGTGGTAACTAATCACACGTAATTGATTGATGATCTTTAAACCGAATTAAAATAATCACTAATCCACCCGATAAAAATTGTTCACCAACATGCTGGTAATACACTTTTGGTTCCCAGGCTCTAGACACCACAACTTATACCCTTTAACACCCTTTGGATACCCAATGAAAACACATTTTAAAGCTCTAGGTTCAAGTTTGTCTTGCTTCACATGAACATAAGCTAAGCATCCAAATACTTTCAACTTTGAGTAATCTGATATCTTTCCATACCAGATCTCATCTGGGGTTTTAAAATCAATAGCAGATGATGGCACTTTATTAATGAGATATGCACCTGTGTTAACAGCTTTACCCCAAAAACTCTTAGGTAAATGAGCATCAGATAACATACACCTAACCCTTTCCAGAATAGTTCTATTCATTCTTTCAGTTAGACCATTCTGTTGGGGGTTTGAAGGAACAGTTTTATGCCTAGTAATACCCTTCTCCCTACAAAATTGTTGAAACTCTTCTGATAGAAATTCAAGCCCATTATCTGTCCTTAAGTGTTTGATAGTTATGTCCCTCTTATTCTCAAGTTCAATCAACCATTCTTTGAACTAGAGAAGTCATCACTCTTCTGTTTGAGAATATAAACTCAAACCTTTCTGGAATAATCATCAATAAGGGTAAGGAAATACCTGCCTCCACCATGAGTGAATACCCTTGCTGGTCCCCATACATTAGAATGTATGTAATCCATAACCTCCTTGGTGGTATGTCTTCTCTTCTGGTATGCTTGCTTCTTTGATTTCCCCAGTGTGACGCCTAGATTTTAGAGACTTGGACATTCTAAGAAGTCGTTATAACTAACATATTTCAATCACCAAAATTCAAACTAACCAACTTTTACTGTAAAATGTAAAGGTAAATAACGGCTAGTAATTTATTAGTTTAAAATAAATGTTACGGCGGAAACGTAACACTTTAGCAATTTATTTGGAAATAATATAATTCAAAGATTTCAACCAAAATACTTAAAATATTCCTCTCCAGAGTTTGATAAATATTAATTTATCCAGTATTATTTATTCTCCATCACCACTTTCTCGTCGATCAGCTCCTTAACCTGAAATATTAATAATTGGGGTGAGTATGCAAGCATACTCAGTGGAGATAAATTATTCAAGGTTAAACACAGTGATAAATAACAAGAAAAATACATGTCAAATTGAAAATTCACATGAAACTTTGCCATAATAACTTTGCCAATAAAACTTTGCCACTTTGCCAATAATAAACTTTGCCAATGGTAACTTTGCCACATGGATATTGAGCACGGTGGGTTAAACCCGAAGACCCGTCGGTCCCGGACCACATAAGGGCCCCTGGCTATTAGACTTTGCCGAGCACGGCGGGATACACCCGAAGACCCGTCGGTCCCGGACCTCATCAGGGCCCCAGGCTATTAGAAATAACATGGAATAAATAATTTAAACAAGCATTTCAAGTAGTTCATACATAGCATTTAAAATTGAATAAACATGCATACTCTACGATACCACTCTAGAGTTTATAGCAATAAATCCCCACCTGGAACTAATCTCGTGTTTGCAAATAAATGAAATGAAATATCTTTATTCCTTTGACACCTAAAATAAGAAATAATAAATCTTAAAATTATACCAGCTAAATTAATAAATATATTGAATCATATTCCTAAATTCAAGAATCCTAAATATACCATTGGTTCACAATTGAGGAAAGGCTTCGGCCTTGATAGAATTTTTTTTTAAAGGAAATATAAATAACTCAACATGACAACATGTAGCTTAACCAATGGTTTACTAAAGCAATACTAAGAATTCAAAACTTGTAACTTGATTTATCACATAAGCAAAATAAGATTACGCCATCTCATAGTTCGGCCATTTGGGAATTCAAAACATGGCTATATACTTGAAAATTATAACGAGGTTGGATAAGCAACTTTCACAAAACTCACTTATATTTAAAAAAAAAAAAAAAAAACCTTTGGGAGCTTCAATAAATAAACAAATAATTTCCTTTGATTTTGAAACTAAAGGGTTTGGACTATGTATAGAAATACATAAAACAAGAGTTTAACATACAATTTGGGTACTTGAAACAAGTAGAACAATTGGCATTCAAAAATAAAATATTAGAAGGAATGATTTGGATTAAAGGATTTATTAAATTAAAGACTTCGTGAAAAATGAATGATACACCTTATAAACTAAATTAATAAAACCCTAGAAATAAATAGTTGCATCCGAATAAAAGGTGTTAGAAAATATATAACTTGACTCTACAACATAAATCAACCGGTGCATATAAATATAATATGTAAAGGACTGATTCAATTAAAAAGAAAGAAGGATGTTACTGTTTTTGTCCATTAGATGAAGATTTCAAAGCTCTCACATGAAAAGACGTTGCTGCTGAAAAGACGATGTTGCTCAAAGAGTTTGCATCTATTCTTTTTTTTTTTAAGAGTGGGATATTTTTCTATGGAATTCTTCTGAAAATGACCAAATTTAAAGAGCACATTTGGGAGAGAGAATTCAGTTGATAAATATGTAGGGTAGTGGATTTAAAAAAAATTCCGACTAACATGTATAATAATAATGCCGTCAATAATTTAGGAGAAATTTTAGGAGAAATAATAAATAAGATTAACCGTTACAGTTAGTGTTAAAGACTCCCATAATGATACGTTGATCTTAAAATTAAAAATCATTTAAGAAATATTCCGTGAAAAACTGAGAGACTTGGAAAGAAAATTATGGAAAAATAATTACAATTAATTTTGAAGAGATTTTTAATTAATTTTGTTTTCATGACTGAATTTAATAAAGAATAAATTATGAAATAAGATTTCAGTTGACAAATTTATGGGATAAGAGTTAACTTGGCCTCCCATTTTTAAGAACATGAATGAAAACGTGGCTTTTAAAAATTTATAACCGAAAAAGTGAAATTTGAGGCGAACAATTATACATGAGGGAAACTTATATGCAAATCAACTATCCATATATATATCCCTCCTATGCCAAATATTGTCATACGTTAGGAAGCATTTAATTAGTAAGCATATATATATATAAGCACGCACCTCACTAATATATATCTAACATATATATCTTCTAATCTTTGGTATTTACTAGAATGGGAATCAACCAATTAAATATTATCTATTATAAATATCCTATCAAAAATCTTAATAAATATTAACAAAATACAATAATAATTATTATAATAATAGTTATGTAAAAATAATAACTTAATGTACTTAGTAGCATTGTCATAGAATAGTCTTATCTTGTCTCGTAATATGAAATAAAATTCATAATACATGTAACTCGAAATAATTTACTAGAAAATTTGGGATAAGATATTTTATATATAAATATATGAAAGTTTAGGGTTTGAGCTTGAATGAAATAAGTACTATAGTTTAAAATGAGCTTTTGAATTCTTATCTCAAATGATCTAGAAATAAAATATAAGAAAATATATATTTTAGACAAAATTTAGGAATTTGTATGTCTCATAAAAATTTAAGGTTTGATTTAAAATTAATAATCCCTTTTGCTAATAAAGATTAAATTTGAAAGATATACTTTTTATTAGTTAAAACCTGTGAGATAAGAATAAAACTTAATATTTGAAAAAAAAAAATCAAAATATAATAAATAGTTAACTAGAAAATTTTGGTTGTTACACCCAGAGCACACCTCTCACAGAATTCCAGCTTACATATCCTCTTCCCAGGGGTTGCCCCCTTCTTGGATAACTCCACCAGACCCTTCTCACCAACATGTGTCAATCTCTTGTGCCACAAGTTGACATCAGAAGACTCCATAGCAACATCAACTTATCCTGTTACTGTTCTTCCAATCAAAGTATACAAACCATTCTTAATCATACACCTCATAACAATTCTTCCAGATTTGGTTATTGACAGAACTCCCTTATCTGTCTTGAATTCAAAACCTTTTGAATTCAATGTACCAAGAGAAACAAGATTTCTCTTCAATTCAGGAACAAACCTGACATCTGATAAGATTCTATCAACTCCATCAAACATCTTGATCTTGATAGAACCAGATCCTTGCACTCTACAACTCTCATCATTACCCAAAAGAACAAGACCTCCATCAAGCTTCTCAAGATTCAGGAACCAGTCTTCATGTGGACACATATGAAAAGTACATCCAGAGTCCAGGACTCACTCTTGACTTAGTCTCTCATGACTAACAATCAAGACTTCTGCACTATCATATCCTTCAACCTCCACCACAGCTGCATTTCCATCTTGATCACTTTGATTGTCTTTCTTTCTTCTTTCAGGGCAATTCTTTCTCAGATGACATTCCTTGTGACAAGTGAAATACTTTCTCTTTTCAATAAAATCAAATTTCTTCCCACCCTTATTCCCTTTTCCACCATCCTTCTTCTTGGATTGAAACCCCTTCTTCTTCTTGGATTGAACATTAAATCCTTCAGCAGTCTTCTTCCCTTCAGTCTGGATCTGTAGAAACTTGGTTTTCAGGGCAGTTTGAATATCATCAAACATCACCTGATCTTGTCTTCCAAATAGCAAGACATCTTTGAAATTCTCCAGAGACTTAGGTAGAGAATTCAACAGCATTAATGACTTGCCCTCATCACCTCATCATCAATAGTAACATCCAAACTCTCCAGACCATCCACCAATCTGTTGAACTCGTCCAACTGATCACCAAGATTCTTCTCTTCACTCATCTTGAAGACTTGAAGCTTCTGTTTCATGTATAACTTGTTCGTGACAGATTTGGTCTGGTATAACTGCTCCAGCTTATTCCAGACTTCAAGAGCGGTTTTCTCCTTCGATACTTCCCTCAATGGCTTATCACTAAGACACAAGATAAGTGCACTATGCGCTTTCCTCTTGTTCTCCTCCACCTTCGCCGGATTAGTTCTAGAAGCCACCTGATCCGGTGGCAACAAGGCTTCGTACAAACCATTGTGTACCAGGAGAGCCTTCATCTTAATCTTCCATACTGAAATCGTTCTTCCCCGTGAACTTCTCAATATCGAACTTAGTTGTAGCCATGATTGCTTCCCGCAGATGGCGCCACTTGTTAATCGTTTTAGATTCAAAAGAAAAACTTATAATCAAGGAATTGAAATATGACAACAGAATAAGAACGAGATTGAAATCAACAAGAACACTAGAATTACGTGGTTCGGAGATGCCTACGTCCATAGGATCGGAGAGGATAGTTTTTCACTAAGTAAGAAAATGGAAGTTACAATTCGCTCAATCTCACAGTGTTTACACTTAACAATGATGATTCTTTTTTTTTCTCAGCTAAGAAAACCCCCTTTTTATAGATACAAAGATTGAGATGAACCTTAGAATCAATTCAGTTGTAAGAAACTCAGATGTAAGGTAGTTATCCAACTGGCTAACAACTTCAATAACTGCTTCAGTTGATTCAGTTAGAACCGCTATTGCGTTAGCTTCAATTTGGTGTAAAATACTTATAACGAACTTTGAATCAGATGACATGACCACTTCTGGCTCTGGTCACTTACACCGGACTCATCTGGTAGACCTCTTCTGATAGTCCTCCTCTGATAGACCTCACCTGCCAGACTCATCTGATAGGACTCCTCTGGTAGACCTACTCTGATATCTCATCTGCCAGACTACTCTGGTCAGCCTCATCTGGTCCAACTCTTCTGATACTCCAAATTTACTAACTCTCACGGCTAACACTTTCTCAACATAGCTTCTTATTGGAACTCAAGCTCAGCAGATTACATACTTCACATATGACACTTCACAGTGATGAATGGTAATAATAGTAGTCTTAGGCTCCACTTGGCAGGGGTTATAAGACACTTATTATGGTTCTTAAAACTTTAGCAAGTTGCTTGGTAGGGTTGATAAAATTAAGCATGATCCGGAATTATTACCTCTGATCCGATATAATTTTAACTTTTATCTCTAAAATCAATCATAAATTGTAACATCTACCGTCCCTTACTATCTTATATTATAAAAGTAGCATCTCCCCTCCCCAAATGCTGCCAAGTGTAGCCCTTCTTGTGCTGCCATGTGTTTTTTTTTAAAAATTAATTAAAAAAACCCTCAAACCAATAAATTAAAATTAACTAATATTTATTCTATTAAATACATCAGCCGTTTAAAATTCAGGTATACACCCTTCGTACGGAAACCGCTCGCTTCTTGACGTTCACCCTTCTCCCACACCAACTCCTCTAAACTCCCTCTCTCTCTAAAATTGCAAAAGTCGAGAGTGCTTGGTATATTGTGAATGATTTCAATAAAAAATACTGAATAAATTAATTAATAGGGGAAAAATCTTGAGACAGTAGAATGGTTTCACAAAGGGTAATGAGAATGTGATGGAAAGGTGAAAGAGGAACTGAGCCCCGTTAAAGCCGATGAAGTGAAGAAGCAAAATCGAGTTATGCACATTACACTTAAGATGTTCGATAAAATTCCTGCATGGTTTCTTGGCAGATTAAATAGCCGCTCGAGTATCTCCAAAAAATTAAACAGACACCCGAGAGTTAGATGAAACCAGATGATTAATGTTTTTTTTATCCCACATTAATTACCAATACATTTTAATGTGAGATTTTTCATTGAGGTTTCGGTAAAAAGGGAATGGATTATTGAAGTTATTCACAAACGTTCTTCTCCAAACTGATGTTCAAATAATTGTCTTCATCTGAATGTTGTCAATCCCTATTTAGTATTTTTCTTACTTTCTCTTTTGTGGCTTAATTGATTAATAAAATTTTTTTATCTTTGTGTGCACCGGTATGATTTGAAATTTTCACTCTCTACATTATTCCTTATGTCTTTCTCAGATTCTCCCCGCCTCAGAATACATGTGCGAAGGGTGGAATTTAACAAGGGTAGGACTGATTTATTGAATTACTTTGCAATTGATCTAAGGTTTTCATTTCCTACAAAATTAATGAATCACATTTCTACAAAATTTGTACCCTTTCTTTTTCTTTTTTCATTCCGTTCTTTGTAACTTAAGAAAGGTCCATAATTACATTATTTTTCAATATTATTAACAGTGGAAGTATTTTTTTAGATGATGATGGAGGAGACAAGCAATCAACAACGATGGAAGGATGTAGATAAAGAAGGAAGACTTGGTAAGAGACCACGATAACCTCGATCTTGATGAAAACTGAACAAGCGTTGGAGTTCTTCTAATCCTCCACCGGTAAATTCACAAAAAAAAAATTATATAACAATAAGTTATTTATTTTAATATTTGTGAAATGGGATATATTATTAGATGGTGCATACTTTAACATTAATGCATGTGGATGGAATGCTATATACTACATATGAAATACATTAGCTCAAACTACTTTTGATCAATCAAAATGAGCTACATAAATTAATAGCAGATCTAAGATCTATACTTGGGGGAGGTCGAAAGTACAACAAAACACTTCATTCGTAGCATAAATATGGTTTATCATGCTTAGTAAATAAATATTATTCTAAATTTTTTAATGAAGAGATGGTGAGATATAGCTTAGGAAAAATGTATATCTACTATATGAGTTATAAAACGAGAGACTACTACCATTTGTATCGAATTTGAAGAGTGGGGGAGGGGGAGGGGGAAGGGGAGAGGGAAATGGAGAAAGAGGGAGGGACGGGCGGAGGGAGAGAGAGAGACGTGTGTGTTCAGTGTGAGTTTATGTTTGCAGAAAAGAGAGTGGCGTGAATGTGTGTCTAACTTGGTACTATATGACTTTTGTAAATGTGAGTTGAGCATGTGTTAGTTAATTGTGTTTATAGAGTGTGAATATTACCCAGAGAATTGAAAAGAATTGAAAAGAACAATAAGAAACACTTAATATAGTAGAGGAAACTCTCAAGGTAGTATGTTTCAGAATCAGTTGGAGTAGTATCTTGATGTAGATAATCACTTTAGGAATTGCCATCCTCTTTTAATACATCTTAGCATAGGAAAGCGAGACTGGTTCAAGCTATCCAAACTTAAATTTAATAATTAACAATGTTATTAACAATACGCTTACTGCCACTCATTATACACAAAGGAAAATTACATACTGCAATAATTAAGCAATATGATGGTGCGGGTGTTTGGATGTTGATACGATAAATCGGATGCATAATTAGAACATAAACTTCACATCTAAGGGTGGAGATAAAGCAACGGTGACGATGAAACACCATGGAGAAAACAATTGCTATGTTGCCGTCTAATGCTTCCTACCAAATTGATGAGGTTGAAGATGTTGTTTGAATCAATGAGAGAATGAAAGGAGTCGATGGGATTGAATCCATGACATGTGAGAGTGCATTATATAGATTGGAATATTTACTTCTTAGGTGAGTAAGCTTGTGAATGTTTTTTTTTTATCGGTGTAAGCTTGTGAATGTTAATTAAATCATTATTGCGGATTATGCATAATTGATGCAGTTTTAATTTATTTTGCATTTTATATACTGAAGTCGAAGTGTCAATCCCACATATAATATTTGTGTGTGGTGCATTTTATAAAGCAGAAACCATCTTTAGAAACAAACGATGCCCTTGAATTGATTGTTAATTCCCTTGAAGTAAGAATATCTTCTGGTTAAAACAATATAATCTGCATATTATAGATGTTTGTAGGATTATTGAGTATTTGAATGCATGATCTTCTCCCATATTATTCTGTAAACAAGCCTATTCTTTCCAACACCCATTTATACATGTCACAAAAAAATATATTGATAGCAATGCTTGGCAATTGGTGATAGAAAAGGTGTGAATTGATGGTTTAACTTCAACCTTTCCAAATTTTCAACAGTTCATGAAGAAGATTAAGTAACATATATCATGTATTATAGCTTTGCCAAAGATTGGCATTGAAACACTTCCATTCTTTAGATCTCAAGATATATGTGTATTGATGATCAAGACAAGTTCAAGAGTTAAAATTAGTTAATGATTGATGGTTTGATCGACCGCATAAAACTTTATCCAAGATTATGTAGATGCATATTATTTATGTCAGCCTGGATATCGGTTTGCCATAGCAAATGAGTCATGCTCGCAAGAGGACAATTCAAAGTATGCAATGATTTTTCATCTCATATATGCCCTTTATTATCTGCATTATTTAAGAGAATTTTTTTTTTCATTTTTTGTTTTGTTGGAATTAGGTTGTTGCGTTTCCAATTGTTTAATTGATTTTGTTATTTTCAAATTTTGTTGCAATACATGGAATTAGGTCATATCTAAGAAGTAGAGAAGATAAGAAGAGCATATTCTTCATGAGCAGGGCAAAGTGGTTGGGGAAGGGAACAAGAATGGGTGACGAGGGTGAAACAATAGTCTAGAATATAAACATTACTTGGAGCTATTCAGATCGAATGAATATCGACTAAAATGTTGATGTAATGCAGATGTTTTTGGTAATTTTGTTAGGGCACTCTATAGTTTTTTTTTATCTTTTTAATCATTTACTTAAATTTTTAGTTTAAATTCTACATGTGACGAATGTTTATGTTTCATTTGTTTGTGTTTGTAATTCTGGTTTTTTGCACATTTTGTATTAGTTTAGTTTTCAAATGAGTTTAAGGTTTTTTAGACCGTAAAATTAGCAGATGCAATATATGTTCTATGAATAGACTAGAAAAGAAAAATGACAAAAGATTGATAAAAAATGAATGCAACCTGCCAAACAAGAATAATTGTAGTAAGAATAATGTATGACTTTTGTAATTGGTTTATTGAACATGAGCAGCTTCGAGTCATAAATTTGTCGTATAAAAAAATTGTTATAACAAACCCGTGCGATTGTTATAACAAATCCGTACATCGCACGGGTCGGACCTAGTTTTATTAAAGGCGGAAAGAAAACAAAATTGTCATATATACCCTCTGCTTCCTCTTTCAACATTTTACACCGATTGATTCTTCTTTTCTCCAATTCTTCTCTCTTTAATATTTCACACCTTTCAAACTTCAGTTGTCGCCGCCATCGAACACCGTCTCGTCACTCCCCGGCAATCGGTTTCCTTCTTCTCTTTCTCTCTTTGTTGTTGCCTTCAAGAGCCCCCCTTTCTCTCCTTCACGCGTGCCGCCGGCTACCATCACTCGCTCTCTATTTCTCTTTGCCCAGATCCTGTGGTTGATTCTGATTTTTGGTTATGGGATCTTACTTTATATTTGATTTTGGTATTGTTGGCTTGTGGGTATGTTAGGTTATTTGTGGCTTTTTAATTGAAATTCTTGTCCAGTTTTTTTTTTTTTTAAAGAATGCTGGATTGAAGATGATGTTGGGCGTGAGTTGTAAGAATGTATGGTGAGCTCTGCAACTTTTTTTGTTTTGGTTAATTTAAACATAATTATCGTTTTGCAAGTTAGGTCGGTTACAAATTGTTGTATTTTTTACCTGGAGAACCATGCACTTCGTTTATGGCGGTGGCGGTAGGGAAGAGGGCAAAGTTGTATTTTCATATATTATATCATCTTATCTAATGAATTGTTCACCCTACCAAGCAAATAGGTTAAAATAATATTTATTTTAATACATCCTACCAATTACGCATAATAAAATATTTATCTCATATTTTCATACTAAAATAATATTTCACATTATTATGTTACTTTCCTTATAACTCCAACCAAGTGGAGCCTTATAATTATATTGTTTGGTTAATACTAGAAATGACTATGTATCATTATAAAAAAAAGTTAATTTGATTTGTAAAATTATTTAGGAATGAATCATGAATTTTACCTTTTTTTTTAAACAACATTATTTTAATAAATTTTTATTTAAAAAATAAAATTTTTATTTTAAATATTTTTTATTGAAGTGAACATTGAAAAATATTTATTACTAGAATTCTTGTTGTGGAATAATAGTCATTCCACCCAAATTGCCAAGGAAGGAAGATTCCTCATTTTTGATACATGAAAGTTAAAACCAATAAATAATAGTATTACACCTAAAGCTCATTTTTCATTATTTCTCTCTCCCAAAGTCTTCAACCAAACCTTAAACTTTGATGTGATAAAGTGTTGCATTTCATTAAATGTTGGTATACTAGAGTTTATCTTTATTACTATATTGTATCTTTCTATTTTTAGGAATGTTTGCTTTTTGGGATGTTAAATTTGGATTTTAAATTTAAAAATATAAATATTGTTCTACTTTAAAATATTAATATTAATTTTTCCATCCTCCCCTATATATATTAAACATTACACGATCATTAAAAATACTCTCCTACAATAATATAATAGTATCATGATTATTCAAAAATAAAATAAAAATATAACAGTATCATTCAATTTTTGTACGTACATAAAGTTAAATATTAACCTACTTAAACCTCAAAACAAACATACACTAGATTTTTAATTCTTAATTTTGAAATCCACTGGCCGAGGATGTTTGATTTGAGTTGTGAAAACCGAATTTGAAATTTTAAAATCTAAATACTGTTTTATTTTGATATTTTGATATTGAGTTTTCATACCCCCTATAAATACTTATAAACACATTAATAATTACACAATCATTCAATCATTACAACCACTCTCCCACAATCATACAATAAGGGGGCACTTGTTTAGAATTTTTCAATGGGAATGAGAATGAAATTTTTTTAATGAATAAAAGGAGATGATATTGGTTGTGGCATGGGGTAATGATTGTGGAGGATGATTATACGAAGAAAAAAAGACAATCAAATAAGGCAGTGATTATCTTATTTAGGAGGAAAAATAATATTTTGGATCATCATTTGTTCTCATTAACCACTATAGTTACCTTATATTTATCTCAATTCCCATTATTGACGAATTTCGAAACCAAGCGCCACCTAATAATATTCACTTTTACACATTAAGTTAAATCATATTATACTTAAATCTCAAAACAAACACACATTATATATAATTTAAAGTCTTGATTTTGAAATCCTCTAAATTTTAAAATTCATCAAATTCCAAATCAAACATACTCCTAAATTTTAAATTTTGGATTTCAAAATCCTTCGAATTCCAAATCAAACACAAATTTCTATAATTTCATTTATTATTTAAATAAGTTTAAATATATATTTAAAGATTTGACATAAATATTAGGTATGATATACTCTATATTAAAGTAATCAATATTGAGCTTGTTTGTTAATACAAATGAACCATTTAAAATGAGTTCAAATAAATATTTTTCAAGTTTATATCCGGAATAATTAGATACATTGAAGCCTTATTAGGTATTCTGAGCATATATTAATTTTATTAATGTGTATCCACACGAATTTCGCGTACCGAAAAAAAATATTATTTTTATTTTCTGTAGACATTTAATATAAGAGTATTTTTGTCTAAAAAATTTCGAGGTATGTACAATAAATTATGGGGTTTGTTTAGCTGTAGCCCATGCCCTTCACTAAACCTGTTGATGACCTTTTCGTAATCAAGATGATTAGTGGCTGTTTTTACCCAATGAAGATCATCAAACAAGAACTATGTTCATGGGACTTGGTTAAATAATGCTTAAGAAATAATTTTGCAAGAGTTTTGCTATTTTATTGAATTATCCTCCCCTTTTCATGTAAATAAAGGGGGTATTTATAGACATACAAAGAAGCCATGTGTCACCATCTTGGTGGTTTAACCATTGGATCTTTGCCAAGTGTTAGGACACTTGTACAACATCTACACTATTGCTCATTGGATGGGTGCCAAGTGTTAAGACACTTGGACCATATCTAAGCTAGTGACCCTTGGAGTTCCCAATGTTGTAATTGGTCTTTGGCACTACTGAGATGCTCTCGACGGTGACCGGTTGCTCGCTTGTACGTCTTCGTTGGATGTCGTGATCCTTTGCATTCCAAGTTGTTCGCTCCTTGCTTGGGATCGTTTACAATGTTGCTCGTTTCATTACGAATCTGTTCGCCTGAATTGCTTTTGGTTTGAACTATGCAAAGTTGTTCGCCCAATCCTGCTTGCCATATTAGAGTTCCTTTACAAAGTTGTTCGCTCCACAAAGCTGTTAGCTTCTTTCATTTATTGTCCTGTTTATCAAGTTTAATGATAATCGTTTCGTTTATTAATCACTCCGTTGTTCGCCCATTAACAATTGCCCCCTAGCTTGGTCTCACGTTGGGCATGGATTGATCAATTGAGACCAAGCTATAATTTCTTCGAAAACTGGGCGAGCAAGAAGGGAACATGGTTGTTTACACGGGCGAGCATCCGAGCAGTTGGGCGAACAAACGTGCGCGACCAGCAGCGAACGCCCTTTCATGTCGTGACGGTTGGATTCCCGAGGCGCGGAATACGAGGCGTCGCGTCAGTCACGCGCGTTTCCCTATTTGCCCATAGGGGCCTATAGAATTTTGGAAATATTGCATTTTCGCCCCGGCCTCATCCTTATAAATAGGCGTCGACTTCTTCATTCACCTTCTTTTCGAAGATTCATAAACCATCCGCCATTGATATACATTTCGAAGCTTTTCCTCTTTGCGATTCTTGCGTCCAGATTCCTCTGTGTTTGCTCTAGATTTTGGTTTCTCGAAGGTAATCCATCTTTCATTTCCTTTTCTTCTTCCAATTTCGTGAATTTTTCTCTTCTTTTTGCACTTTCTTTGATCACAACTGTAATCCCGGCCGTGAACCGCCGCCGCGCCGCCGACCTGTGATATCGTCGCTGCCGTGACTTCGCCGTCGGCGTTTTTGTACTTATACTTCCTCATAATTAGCCAAACTCCCTTCGTCCACCAATAATGTACGCGGGTTGTTCGCCAACGCTTGGCGAACAGATCTGCGCGGAGAAGCTGGATTTACGGGTCGTTTTTCTGGGTTTCGCCCAGGTCCGGATTGAGAGGAACTTGAGGGGGAAAACCCCATTCAATATACGTTGTTCGCTTAGTCGAGATGTATGCTGCTGATCGCTCAGGCGATCAAGAAGAGGTCTACCCGGTTACTCGCGATTCTGAGACGTCTTCTAACCTTGGAGAAGATTCTGCGGAAGTGGCCGCGGAGATAGAGGGTTCAAATGACCTTGAGGGCGATCAACCCGACACCGCTGGCGAGCAGCAAGGTCCCACTCTCACTTGGGAGTTTTTAAGGGAGATCAATTTTCCTATTCCTCAAACTACACCAGAATCTCGGATCCCGGAAGGTGTTGTTCGCAATGACGAGTGGGCAGACTACTCTGCTCGCTACTCGAAGACCTTTGCCCCCCTATCGAGGGTAATTATGAAGGCACAAGGCGGGGACTTTGCAGCGAGCAGCATTGCTAGTGTACTTGTGGAGGGTGATCTGGCGAGCATCCGTGCAACATACAAAATCCCTTATGATATATTCATGTATGCGCCGAAGGAAGGAGAGACTGCTGATCGCCCCCCACCTGGTTGCACGACGATCAACTTGGATGTGCTAAACACGGGTTTTCCGCTCCCCGTTCATCCGCTCATTGGCCGTTTCTTGTCCGACGTGAACCTGGTGATCACTCAAATTACTCCAAATGGTTGGAGTACTCTTCTAGCCTTCATGACTCTTTTTGGTCTTGAGGGCTACAAGAATAAAATAACAACTGCGGAGCTTCTCTACGCCTTAACTATTTCTGCTCAGCAAGAGGACGGTGCTGGTTGGTATTATGTTAAGGCGAAGACCGGAGTGAAACTCATTGAAGGTGTTCCCAATAAAATCAAGGGTTGGCATTGTTTAATTCTTCTATATTGGTGGTGATTGGCGAGCAACTGAGGGGTTCGCTGGCGGGCAGGCGCGCATCATGTCACCCGAAGGCTTTGGAATCATCAAACGTAGGGGTAACTTTGTCTTACTAATTCATAAGTAGGACTAATTTTAATCCTCTTTGTTGTTTTGCAGGTCCGAGAATTTTGAAGTGGGGGCATCCCGATCTTAGCGACGAATACCTCTTCACGCTAGCTGTCATATCTCTTCGCGACGCTGCTAGTCGCGATTTGGATCATCTTTCAAAAGCTCACTGCCGCAAGCTTGCTGGCTTGATTACGAGTCCCCACCACCTTGAAGCTCAGGCTGCTATCCCTGAAGGTAATTTTCTTTATTCTTGTTCTTGTTGCTAGCCTATTTTTTCTTGTTCGCCTAAACTCCTTGTATTTGTTAGATCAACGAGTTACCGTTGCTATCCCGTCTGTGCCTGAATCATACTACTTGCTCGCCAGACGAGTTAAACAGATGGCCGAAGCTTCGAGGAGGAAAATGGACCCTCCTCTGGCCATCATTCGCCTTCGAGCAGGGGAAAACCCCTCTGGTTGCCCAACCGCCGGAGCTGGTCGTCGTAAGCAGGGGGTTAAAGTTACTTCCTCTCCGCGGGATGTGAGGAAGGAGAAGGAGAGGGAACGGGATAGGGAGAAGAAGAAAGCGCCCCGGGGCGACGATGTTCGCGGTGATGATCGTGCCTCGAAGCGATCAAAAACTGTGGGGGAGGCGAGCAGCATTGCTCCCAGATCTCCTGCGTCTAAGTCCACCTCCTTGGAAGTGGTGGACGAACAACAAGTGGTCACTGGCCTGGTAGCGACCAAGAGAGGGGATAATTCCAAAGATACTTCTTATTTGGGTTGGGACCCCGTTAAAATCAAGGAGTAAGTTAATTGTCTTCGATTTGTTTGTTGTTCGCCGCTTGACGCAATGTTGCTCGCTTACAGACTATTGTATTTCTGTTTTAGGTATAACCCAGCGCATTATCCTGGCCGCGAGACTACTCTTCACCATTTCTCTGTGGTGAAGAATGCACCTTCTTCGTTCTCTGACATCCCAGATGTCCCTGTTCGCCGAGCAGTCGAGACAGTTCCAAGGGCCTGGACGAAATCGGCGAACACCCTTGTTGCTAGCCAATCTGCTAGTGACAATGTTCGCTTGGTGGCGTACAATGCTAGCCATCAATTGATCCAGTCCCAGATGCTGCTCGACCAAGTCATGGGGCTCGAGCGGACAAACAGTGATTTGGGTGCAAGGCCGAGCATGCTAAGGAGCTGGCTTTGATGGAGAGGAAGATGGAGGCCTCCTTGGTCGGCGAAAAGAGTACCTTGGACAAGGCTGAAAAGATGATGCTAGAGGTGAAGTCTTCAGATCTGAGAGCTGAAAGGGCTGAAAAAGAGCGAGCAGACTTGGCTGCTCGCCTGCTAGTTGCCGAGGAACATATCAAGAGGCTGGAGGAAGAGCGCAAGAACATGATCGACTGTGAAGTCCATGAGCAGGAGGTGTTGGACAAGACCAACTTTGGGTATATCTGTGCATTTGCCAAATGTTTGAGGTCTGTCCACTTCGCCTACGAGCACAAGCAAGATGTTTGTGGCGCGGTGAAGGTGGACTTCATTGAATATGTCAAGAATTACCCCCCCTGCTCCTGGTACAACCCTGTTCGTCTCTGACCTGGCTGATCTTGGCTTCCCCCTGGATGTCTTCGGCGAAGAGGTTGACATCGCCGCTCCAACCTATGGCGGCCAGCCTGATCCCACACCAGTGGCGACTAGCGCAGCAGCCACTGATGAGGTCTTTGAGGGGTTGCCTTCGCTTCCCTTAACTCCTATAGATGGGGCTGGTACAAGTGCCCCGGGCGAGCAACCGAGTGCTCAGGCGACCAGCACTACAGATGCTCCTCCTCCTTGAAGAATTTAGCTTTTTATTTACAATAGGATGCCTCTCTTTGTACTTATCTGATCATTCCTATTGTAAATACATTTTGACAATGAAATGAAAACTTTTGCTAATCTACAAATCTACACCTCTTTGTTTGTCTTACTTAGTTGCTCGCCTATTACTTTTGCATATCTAAATGTTCCTTTTTTCTTAAGGTAAACACTTAGTGAAAATTTTAAGTTGGTCGTTTGGTTCTTGTAGAATTTGACCTTTAATTGTTTGGGCCTCTTTGGTCGCTTATGGACTTGGCCTTATACTAATGTGGGCTATTGATCCGCTATGGACTTAGCCTTATTTTTGCATTTAATAAGCTCTATTGTTCGTCTTATAACAGACTTGCACTTTGCAATTTTTGGGCGAACAACTGAGTAATCTGGACTTAAAAGGCTAAAAAATCTCAAAGAAAGCAGGATAAATGTTAAATACAATACTGCTCGCCTAGTAACTGCATAACTGCTTGTTTATATATAAACTTGTGCCAAAAAATTTCAAAATTACAAAAAGTCATAAGGGATCTATTCGTAAAACTTCTAAGACTTACAAGACTTCATTGATAGTACTTCTTGAGTAAAGTAGTATTCCAGGAGTATTGGGACGACTTGCCTTCCATATCTTCAAGGTCGTATGTGCCGTTGTGCCACTTATTCGTCACCTTGTATGGGCCCTCCCAAGTCGGGCCGAATACTCCTGGTGGTGTTAAAACTTTTCGAAGTACCAAGTCCCCAATTTCGAATTCTCTTGCTTTTACTTGAGAATTGTAGTACTTCGCCGCTCTTTTCTTATAAATTGTATTTTTCAATTCTGCTGTTATTCTTTTTTCTTCAAGCAAGTCCAACTCTGCTGCCAATGCGGAGTTATTTTCCTCTTCGTCAAACGCAGCTGTTCGACCAGTCGGGATTTTTAGCTCAATTGGTATTACTGCTTCCGTCCCGAACGCCATTGTGAAGGGTGTTTCACCTGTACTTGTTCTATGTGATACTCGGTATGCCCACAACACCTCCGGCAGCTCCTCAGACCATTTCCCCTGTTTGTCGGCTAAGCGGATCTTCAAAATATGTTTGATTATTTTGTTCACTGCTTCTACTTGGCCATTCGACTGGGGGTGGTACGGTGTTGAAAAATGTTTCTTCATTCCCCACTTTTCACAAAAATCTCTTATTTTTTTTCCCTTCAAACTGTTTTCCGTTATCCGTCACGATTGCTTGAGGTACCCCGAAGCGGCAAACAATGTTTCTCCATATGAATTTAATCATTTTCTCCTGTGTGATTCGCACAAGCGTTTCTGCCTCAGCCCACTTCGTGTAATAGTCTACTGCCACCACTGCGAATCGAACATTTCCTTTTCCCGGCGGAAAAGGCCCGATGAGGTCAATTCCCCATTTCGCAAATGGTCACGGACTATTGACTGAAATTAGTTCGTGTGGGGGCTTGTGGATGTTTGGGGCGAACAACTGACACCTGTGACAAGTTCGGGCAACTTTGATTGCGTCCTGGAGGAGGGTCGGCCAATAATATCCTTGTCTTACGGTCTTGTACGCTAGTGCTCGTCCTCCAGCGTGATTTCCGCATATGCCTTCATGAATTTCCTTCAGTACTGCTTGCCCTTGCCCCCTAGCCAAGCATTTCAGAAGTGGGAGTGAGATTTCTCTTTTGTACAACTTGTTGGTCCCACTAGTTAGATTGATTGCGGAAGCTTAAGTTAAATGTCTTTCAACTTCTTTTTACAAGAGTACAATAATCAAAATGACAATAAGTAAAATAAAGCAATAAAGAACACAAGATATATAGTGGTTCGGATTTGAATATCCTACGTCCACTCTCCCTTATATCCAAGGGGTCTCACTAACAACCAACTCACTTACTTACTTACTGGAATTGGGAAGTACCAGTTCCTTCTTACAACCTCTTTAGATTTAACTTCAATCTAAAGATCAACAGCCTACAACCTTATCTGGTAGATGAACAGGTTGAGGTTTCAACAACTCCTTTAGAGTAGATAAATATTATGAACAGTAAGAGTGCTTGGATTGAATATCAAAAGCTTGGATCAACTTATGCGCGTATATAGTCTCTCTCTAGAGCTTTTTCTTGAACTGCACTCTTGTATTTATAGAGGGGATTAGGGCTAGCCGTTGGAGAGCTAATCCAATCAGATCCTCTATATAAGGAAGCTTCAATCAATCAATTCCCTAATTGATTGATTGGGTTGGTGGGATCCTTGGATTGATTATCTTCAAAACTTTCCAATCCTGATCATGTTGACTTGATTTGAATCACCAACGGTCAATAGCTTCCTCTGCCTAACTCTGATTCTCTCCAGAGAAGGCAAGACTAGACACCAGGCAACCTCGGTGTCTTCTGGTCCTATTCTGGTGAACAACCAGAGTACTCAGTAGAAACAGGAGAACAAACTGAGCATCTTTTGTTCCACCAGACTCGTCTGGTCTGGGGAAGGTCCTCTGCCTCTGGTCTGATCTCATCTGGTGAAGTCTTCTGGTGGAGTCCTCTGGTGAAGTCCTCTGGTGGGGTCTTCTGGTGAAGTCTTCTGGTCTGGCAGTTCCCCCTAGACTAAGTCCTAATCTAGATCATCATCTGGCTAACAGGTCCAGATGGTCCTATTATATCTTTTGGTTTGTTTTAACTCATCAAAACTAACAATTTTATCCTAACAATTTCCCCCTTTTTGATGGAGTTAAAACACTAACAGAACTGATCAAAAGAAGAATTTAAGCATAAAAACAGTAAAGGATAAGACCTTAGAATAGATCTTATCAGGCAAACAATTAAGACAACAAGAGGTTGTCTTTTGAACAGAGAAGATATGAATTTCATTGATAGTAAGGATAAGAGTGATTACAGATTACAATGCAAATCTGGTCCTATCTAAGCATATCTTCTGTTTTCCTTGGGCACTAGAAACCAGTCCAGAAACCTATCCTGGACGGCCTTCAACTCTGCAGAAGATGTTGGAGTGAAGTTCACCAATACCTTTGTCTTGTACAATCTCTTCAGCTCGGCCCAATCAACCTGGTCTCCTGCCATGGGAGTGTTAAGATAAGTGAACTCAGGGGCAGTCACCTCCAGGTTGAACTCAATGGTTGAGTCCATCAATTGCTTGTACAGCTCTGCATCATAAGCTTGCATCCAGGTGTGAAAGGTTTTGTTGATCAGCTCATCATCCTCTGGTGCTGGCCTCTGGATATAGTGTTGGATGAACCAGAGAGTCTTTGCCTCCTTCCATTTCTCAATCAGGGGCACAGGCACAGTAGAGTCAAAGGACCCTTCTGTCTTGAGAGGCAGAATGTTCACCACTTCAATGGGAGCTTTCCTCCTCTGGCTAGAGCCACCTGCACCAGAAGAAGCACCTGCTTCTCTGCTCTTCTTGTTTTGCCTTCTAACATATCTGAGTCTCTGCTCTTCATCTATGTTCTTCTTGATCCTTGCTAGCTTCTCCTCTGGAGTCTCTTCCTTGTATCTCTTTTGAGCTTCTTCAACAACAGTCTCAAGGAAGCTTTTCTTGACTCTTCTTATCTTTCTCTTTGCAGGTCCAGAGATGGAGATAGGATCCTGCTCAACTTCTGACTCCTCTTCTGCAGCAAGCTGCTTAGCCATGGAAAGAGATTTGAACTCTTCCTTCTTCTTCTTCTGCAACTCAGCCTGGGCCAAAGTGTTCTCCAGCAGGTCCAGACGAGCTCCATGGCTGAAGAGAGTTTCATTGGTGGTCTTCGCCAGATCAGTTCTGGCCTTCTCTTCCCCCTTTTTAACTTCATCAAGGAGGGGCTCCACTACCTGCCTTATAAGATCAGGCAAGGCAGTATTGGAGGAAGAGTGAAGATCACGCAGCTGCTTGGCCTCCTCTAGGTAGGCTTTAGACTCTACAACAAGCCTTTCTTGCTTCTCCAACAACTCCTGGAGGGAGTCTTTCAGCTTGGCAGTCTGGATCATCTAGCTTGCCATCTCAACTTTAAGCACAGAGACTGGCCTCATCTGCTCCAGCACGTGCTCCTGGAGCTGCTTCTGGCTGTGCATCATATCCAGTTTGACAAAGAGGCCATTGGCCTTGAAAGAAGCTTTAACTTCTGCCAGAGAGGACTTGATCTGCTTCAGGAAGATCCTCCTCTCTTGCTTGATCTGATGCTCTATCATAGCAGGGGCCATATGTTGAATAGCTTTTGAGAAGCGCCCTATCTGCATGATCTGCTCGTTGAAGAATGCTTTCATCTTCTGGAGCACAGCAGGAGACATCTCAAAGTCCTCCTCGTCTGAATATAGCTCAGGAGGGAATGTGAAATGAGGACCAAAGTTGTAAGAGAAGCCCTCTGGAGTGAGCATAACTCCTCTCTGGATAAGGAGAGTTCTGATGAGGACCTTGGCCGCCTCTGGTGTCTCCAACTCTGCTTGGTTTTGAATATTTAACTTCTTCTTCAGCTCAATCTCCCATGCAGTGAAGGTAGATGGAGACATCTCCTCTAGCAGAAGCATAAGATCTTCAACATCTTGGAGTCTGGCCATACTCCAAACCTTGGCATCCGTCAGATCTGCCAGGAGGGGTGAGTGCTCCAACAGAATTGGAAATTGCTCTCTTAGCCAGAGCTGAGCACTCATACTCATACTCTGCCTGATGGGACCCATCTCATCAGAAGAGAAAATAAAGGGTTTGGGCCCAGAGGCAGAGGAGGAAGGTGCTAAGTTAGCAGGCTCAAGTGAAGCTTCCTCATCTTCACTATCATCGTTTGTTAAACAGGTGGGAGAAGGGGGAGGAACAGGAAATCCCAGAGCCATAGAAATAGTTGGGTCCTGGTCTGCATGAGTTTGGGGAGGGTTAGGATTTTGTGAGGTGGAGGGGATGAATTGCTCTGCACCAGAAGAAGACGGGATCTCTGGTACAGAAGATGTAGGTGGTATTTGGGATGTGGAAGTGTTTAGAGGGGGGATTTCTGCACCAGAAGAGGTTGAGGGTGCCTCTGGTACAGAAGGTGTAGGAGAGGGGTTTGTGGGAAGATGTGTTTGGGAATTTGGGGGAGAAGGTGTTTGGGTAGGATTAGTGGAGGGAGTATATACTGGGGTATCTGGGAGAGTCTGCTCTGGTGAAAAAATAGGGTTACCAGAGGCAGATGGGGTTTGGGGAATATTATCTGGGGGAGAGGTAGAGGGGGAGACAAGATTAATAGGGGTAGAAGAAGGAATAGAAGGGTTTACCTCTGCTGAGTCAACATCAGCAGGTACAACATGCTCTAGAGCATCCCCCAACATCTGGGAAGCCTCATCAATGGCCTTCTCCAAGGCCTCTCCAAGATCAGATCCAGAGTCTGAATCTTGAAATATGGCTCTCTTGGCCTTGGATTTCTTCATAAGAGGCACATCCTCTTCTACCTCTTCGTCCTCTGATGGCTCATCCACCAAAAGGGTTTTCCTGGCCCTCATGCTAGTCCTTGACTTCTTAGCAGAGCCTCTCCTGGCCTCCTTTGGCCGCTTCCTCTTGGCTGCTCCAGCCTTCTTAACAGCTTTATCATCATCACCCTTCTTCTTAAGCACTTCAAGAAGGGGAATCTGGTTCTCCTCTGAGGAACCAGAAAATGCAATGGTTGAGGAACCAGTTGCTTCAGCAGCTTTCTTATGGGTCTTCTGCTTCTGCTGCTGCTTTTGCCCCTTTGCAGGAGAGGGTACTGCCTGTAGAGGAGGGGCAGGGATGGCTTCTTCTCCATCAGAATCAGGATGGCCATGAAGGGGACCATCCTTTGAGAATAGCATTTTAGACTTGTGAAATCCTCTGCACCAAGTCTCCTTCCATCTCTTCTCTGGAAGCAATGAGTCCAAAATCAAGGTAAGTTTCGTTCCCAACGAAACATTAGCAGTGAAATAAAACTGCATCTCCCCTGGCTTGGAAGGACAAGCCTCCTTGTTAACTTTCACTTTATTCTTCCTCAAGACGCCCCAAAAGAACTCTGCCCAGTTGCATTGGACGCCGTCATACAGAGCCCTCATCACACACATTCTTCCATTAAAAATCGCATCCGTGCTGTGATTCTCACACATCAACACCTTTACAACTATGTCAAAAAGTACTGTTAATCGTTTTGGATTCACAAGAAAACTTGTTTCCGGGAATCGGAATATGAAAGCAATAAGAACGAAATTGAAATCACACAAGAACACCAATTTACGTGGTTCGGAGATGAATACTCCTACGTCCACGGGATCCGAGAGGATATCTTTTCACTAAGATGAGAAATGGAAGTTACAAGTTACAATCTCACAATCTCTCGTGTTTGCGCTCACAGATGAAGTTCTTTCAATATTTCTCTCAGTTGAGAAACCCCCCTTTTATAATTACAGAGATTGGAAACGAACCCTAGATTCGATTCAGTTGTAACAAACTCAATGCAAGTTAGTTATCTAGCTGGCTAACGACTTCAATAACCGCCATAGTTGATTCAGTTAGAACCGCCTTCGAATTAGCTCCAATTTGGTGTACATTGTGAATAACGGACTTCAAGATCAGATGACAAGACCTCCTCTGGCTCTGGCCACTTTCACCAGATGACCTCTGGTCCCAGACCTCCTCTGATAGACCTCCTCTGATGACTTATCTACCAGACTCGTCTGACCAGACCTCACCTGATGGACCTTCTCTGATAGCTCTCCTGCCAGGCTTCTCTGGTCAGGCTTCTCTGGTCAACCTTATCTGGTCCACCTCCTCTGGTACCCCAAATTCACTAACTCCCACGGCTAACACTTTATCAACTTAGCCTCATATTGAATTAAGCTCAGCAGACTACATACTTCACATTTGACCCTTCACAAGTACCTTGTACTTTTGCCTCAGATGTTTATCCAGAAATCCCTTCGTGATACTCTGGCAAGAAGAACGAGCAAACAATTTGAAGGAACCCACAATATCATCCTCCTTGTAGGTTAAAGGATCCACCCCTTCCGCCGAAATGTTTCCAAACAGGGCACAGAAATCATGCTTGGAAAACACCAAATCTTCCTTGTCAATTTTTTAAGAAATATGGTCTTCGTTGATCTTCATTCGAACCAGAAACTGGGCCGCATAACCGTCAAGAGTACGAAAATCTCTGGGAACGGTGGAGATCAACTTCTCAACTCCGGATCTCCTCAATAGTTCCAGAATAGCAAGTGCAGACGAGTTCTTGGTGGTGTAGAAGTCAACCACCATCTCCGTTTTCAGTTTCTTCATCATTAGGGCATGATCAAAATTACACGGGGGAGCCATATCTGTGAGAGAGAGAGAAAGAGAGAAAGAAAAAGCTTTGCAGAGAGAGGTTAGGGTTTGAAAGTATGGAAACTTGAAAGGACAGATTGAAAGGAAATTTGATTTAAATAGGGTAATACGCGTGGCTTGAATAATAAATGAAGTGTGAACGCGTGTAATTTCAAATTTAATTGAGGAAACAAAATCAATTTAAGCATTGATTGACATTTTGCACAGTGATTAAATCCGATGGCCACGATGAAAGGCGAGATACAGATTTAATCTGGTGCGTTGGCATAGTCATTGGGACTGGGCATAAAGGGGATTTGTGGCAGTCAAGAGAAAAAGCGAAATGATTGCCTAGGTCCTATACCCTAGTTATAAATACACTCCGAAGTTGAAAGGTTTTAAGTGTACTTACTAATTTGAAAAGTGTATCCCAATGAACAGAGGCCAGAGAAGTAAAGACATACCTGTCACCTGATATTGTAACCAGATGAAACCACAACTAGTCTGATGATACATCTCCCCTGATGGAACTCATCTGGTCCTGGTCAGAGAAGACTTTGGATATTTCTCTTAAACTGACTCAGCACCTCATCTGGGACAAATGTCACCTGGTGGATACCTCATCTGGAGATATAACTTCTCTGAAATGTCTAATCTGCAGGTATGTTAGTTTTAAAAAAAATATATGAAATAAAGTAATGAAACAAATGATACTTCTCTGTTGTTCCCCCTAAAACAAATATGTCTCTGGATCCAATAATCCCAACTCAAAAGCTAACTCTCTGAATCTGGTCTCAGCCAAAGGCTTAGTCAAAATATCTGCTCTCTGCTTCTCTGTTGCAATCTTTTCCATCCTTATATCTCCCTTCTCAACATGATCTCTGATAAAATGATGCCTTATATCAACATGTTTGCACCTGGTATGAAGAACTGGATTCTGGGTGATGGCAATTGCACTAATTGTTGGTCCCACTAGTTAGATTAATTGCGGAAGCTTAAGTTAAATGTCTTTCAAAGTCTTTTACAAGAGAGTAATAATCAAAAGAACAATAAGTAAAATAAAGCGATAAAGAACACAAGATGTATAGTGGTTCGGATAGAATATCCTACGTCCACTCTCCCTTATATCCAAGGGGTCTCACTAACAACCAACCAACTCACTTACTTACTGGAATTTGGAAGTACCAGTTCCTTCTTACAGCCTCCTTAGATTTACCCTCAATCTAAAGATCAAACAGCCTACAACCTTGTCTGATAGATGAACAGGTTGAGGTTTCAATAACTCCTTAAGAGTTGATAAATATTATGAACAATAAGAGTGCTTGGAAAGAATCTCAAAAGCTTAGATGGACTTATGCGCGTATATGGTATCTCTAGAGCTTTTTCTTGAACTGCACTCTCATATTTATAGAGGGGATTAGGGCTAGCCGTTGGAGGGCTAATCCAATCAGATCCTCTATATAAGGAAGCCTCAATCAATCAATTCCCTAATTGATTGATTGGGTTGGTGGGATCCTTGGATTGATTATCTTCAAATACTTTCCAATCCTGATCTTGTTGACTTGATTTGAATCACCAACGGTCAGTAGCTTCCTCTGCCTAACTCTGAATCTCACCAGAGAAGGCAAGACCAGACACCTGTTGGGAAAATAGGGGTGCCCGGAATCTATTCGGGATGAATTTTAAATACAAATTTAAATACAATTATTACTAGCATGAATTAATCCTAATTAATTCAAATAATAATTCCAACAACTAATTATCATCATGCATGTTAAATTAATTTCACATATTTAACTAGGCGGAATTAAACAAGTAAATATGCGATTAACGTACCTCTCGTAGTAATGGCCTTTGGATATACGGGACACTTGTAATCTCGCTCTATCAACCCAAAGCCTTCTCAAGTATTTCCCTTTTCACCTCACTTGATCGCCGGTGGGAGACGCTTTCAAGCAATTTAATAAACTAAGGAAAAAGAAAAATATCTATGCTTCTTGATTTTTCCAACACATGGAATTATGTACTTGGAGATGAAAAAATCATCTCCTATTTATAATAAGAGGTGACTGAATTTTTGGGTATATTTTGGGCCTTGAGAAAATCTTTTCTTAGACTCTAAGAAATCTTGAATATATCCCATATATTCTTTTCTCCATAATAAAATATTCCACAAAAATCTCACTCTCCTATTATTCATGAAATTTTCGAAAATTATAGAAGAAATCCAAAGATTTGGATCTTCTTGAATATATGAGATATTCTTGTACTTCTAGAATACATATCTTCCATAATATCTTTCCAAGAAAATCAACAAAATCTTATTTCTCCTAAATAGGCTATATTTTCGAAATTATCAATAAAAATCAGCATAATATTTTCTTTTTATTTTAATCACCTTATCATTATTGGGCTACTTAATGGGCTACTTGAGGGGCCTTAAGGAGAATTAAGATTGGACCTCCTAATGGACTTCTGAATTTCAATATTGAGCCCCAATATAATTCAGGCCATTAATATTAATTATTACCACTAATAAATTAATATTGCACTATCCATCTTAATCCATATTACGATAATATGGGCTTCCGGTTATTATTTCCCGCGTTTAAGATTATCAAGTCCATTAATTAATCAAGCTTCCGAATAGCTCCAAATTAATTAACATCTTTTACCTTGGAGTAAAGACAGCTCAACATTATTATTCGTACCGAAGAAACTAATTCTTCACTTGCAAGATTTGGTACAATAAAACTTCTGAGCCCACCAAGGGGACTAATCATACGAGCCGTACTCGCACGCGTTTCTCCGTATTAAATCTTAGCAACCGTCGTATGATTAATATTACTGCCCAAGACACAAAGTTCGAAGTCACAATGATTCTCACCCAACATGAATCAAAGCAGTAACTACTAAGCACACACGGTCCTATTTAAGTGACGGAGATTAAGAAATCAACAACCACTGAGGTCTAATTCTTCACCTTTCAGAACAGAAGAATTTCTCCTCGCTGTAGGACCTCTTCAACACATACTAAATGTGCTAGTGCAATCTCTTGGTCAAGACAGACCAATCTGAGCCTTACACATCGACCTTTCACGGTGGATTGTTCAATTCCACCTAGGCCGTGAAAATGTACGTTTAGTTACAAGTAAACTGTTAATGTCGTCTTCCGTGATCGGGTATCACCACATTAACTACAATGTAACACGTACTATATATTGAACGGTTTGCAATAGAAATTCAACATTCAATCATAACTAAAGCAAATGCGATAAAAGAATTATTCTCATAAAACGAGTGTTTGATACACGAGTTATACAAAGTAAAAGCATACTTTCACGTATAACTCCAACAATCTTCCACTTATACTTAAAGTCTGCTTTTAGTATACATCACGCATGTCTTAGTGTAGTAGCTCTACGTGACATCTCATGTCAACCTACACTAACCTAATAATTCCTCCCACTTATACTTAAAGCAGATTGGCAATGGCCTTTGGATATACGGGACACTTGTAATCACGTTCTATCAACCCAAAGCCTTCTCAAGTATTTCCCTTTTCACCTCACTTGATCGCCGGTGGGAGACGCTTTCAAGCAATTTAATAAACTAAGGAAAAAGAAAAATATCTATGCTTCTTGATTTTTCCAACACATGGAATTATGTACTTGGAGATGAAAAAATCATCTCCTATTTATAATAAGAGGTGACCGAATTTTTGGGTATATTTTGGGCCTTGAGAAAATCTTTTCTTAGACTCTAAGAAATCTTGAATATATCCCATATATTCTTTTCTCCATAATAAAATATTCCACAAAAATCTCACTCTCCTATTATTCATGAAATTTTCGAAAATTATAGAAGAAATCCAAAGATTTGGATCTTCTTGAATATATAAGATATTCTTGTACTTCTAGAATACATATCTTCCATAATATCTTTCCAAGAAAATCAACAAAATCTTATTTCTCCTAAATAGGCTATATTTTCGAAATTATCAATAAAAATCAGCATAATATTTTCTTTTTATTTTAATCACCTTATCATTATTGGGCTACTTAATTGGGCTACTTGAGGGGCCTTAAGGAGAATTAAGATTGGACCTCCTAATGGACTTCTGAATTTCAATATTGAACGGTTTGCAATAGAAATTCAACATTCAATCATAACTAAAGAAAATGCGATAAAAGAATTATTCTCATAAAACGAGTGTTTGATACACGAGTTATACAAAGTAAAAGCATACTTTCACGTATAACTCCAACAATCTCCCACTTATACTTAAAGTCTGCTTTTAGTATACATCACGCATGTCTTAGTGTAGTAGCTCTACGTGACATCTCATGTCAACCTACACTAACCTAATAATTCCTCCCACTTACACTTAAAGCAGATTGGCAATGGTCTTGACTCCCATTCCATTCACATGTCTCTCGAATGTATTCAGAGGCAGACCCTTTGTGAATGGATTTACTAGGTTGTCCCCGACGCATATCTTTGCCACCTCTTTTTCCCCTCTCTTAACGATTTCTCGTATAAGATGGTGTTCTCTTTCTATGTGTTTGCTGGTCTTGTGGGCTCTCGGTTCCATTGAATTTGCAACTGCTCCGACATTGTCACAAAAGACAGTTATCTTGTCGGGCAAATTCGGAACAGCGTCCAAGTCCACTAAGAAGTACTTGAGCCAAACCGCTTCTTTCGCTGCTTCACAAGCAGCTACTTATTCGGTTTCCATGGTCGAATCTGCGATGCATTTCTGCAAACCGCTTCTCCATGTTATGGCTCCTTCTCCCATGCAAAACACACTACCCGAGGTTGACTTTCTTGAGTCTATGTCTGATTGGAAATCCGAGTCCGTGTATCCTACGGGAACTAGACTATCCGACTGGTAAATCAGCATCCGCTCACGAGTTCTTTTCAGATACCTCAAGATGCACTTTACGGCAGTCCAATGGTCTTTCCCGGGATTACTTTGATATCTTGCTACCATGCCTACGGCAAAGCAGATATCCGGTCTCGTACACAGCATTGCATACATACGGCTTCCTACGGCCGAAGCGTACGGAACACCTTTCATGTCATCTGTCTCCGCTTGCATCTTAGGGCTCATTTCTTTCGATAGATGGATTCCGTGCCTAAAAGGTACAAAACCTTTCTTGGAATCTTGCATGCTGAAACGCTTCAAAACAGTGTCAATGTATGAAGCTTGCGATAAGCCCAACATCCTCTTCTTGCGATCGCGAGTGATTTTGATCCCAAGGATGTGACCGGCTTCCCCTAAGTCCTTCATATCAAATTGTTTTGACAGCCATACCTTTACGTCTGACAATACCTTTACATTGTTTCCAATGAGCAGAATATCGTTTACGTATAATACTAAGAATACCACCGCAGTTCCGTCACGCTTCTTATACACACAACTTTCGAACTCGTTTTGATCAAACCCATAAGACTTAATGTTAGGATATAGATTAGATGTTTTGAAGATGTTAAAACAAGAACTTGTAATAGGACTAGCTGAACCTGTTAGTCAGCTACAGATTAGTCTAGGTCTAGAATAGGTCTTTGGTTAAGGGGGAAGAAATCTGTGCAGACCAGAGAGGTGACCAGATGAGATGTCCAGAGCAGAAGAGTCGCCAGAGCAGATGAGGTCCAGAGGAGTCTGACCAGATGAGCTTGGTCCAGAGGAGTCTGACCAGATGAGCTTGGACCAGAGGAGTCTGACCAGAGGAGCTTGGACCAGAGGAGTCTGCCAGAGGAGCCTGACCAGAGGAGTCTGCCAGAAGACCCCTCTCCCAGATAAGGACTAGAGCAGAAGTGTTACCTGACCAGATGAGACCAGACCAGAAGATCCCAGACCAGACGAGTCCTGACCAGACGAGTACGAAGGATTAGTTCACCCACCAGGAGACTGCGTGTAATCTGGAGACAAGGAGATCTAGGAGTTCTATGATGGAGATGAAGGCAATCTGGAGAGTCAACTGACGGAGGATTTGATTGATTGATTGGAGTCAACTAATCAATCATATAATCAATCTTTGATTGATTATATTCCTCCAATTATGGTTGTTTGAATTGCTAGCTCTCCAACGGCTAGTTAATTCACAACTATAAATAGGAGTGCTTGGATGAGTTCAATATAGAAGAGTCGCGCGAGAGCACACCAAGAACACACGAACTCTTCCAATCACTCACCTTGTTTATACAAGTTTATATACATTCTATTAGGAGTTTAGTTGGATTATTACTCAACCTGTTCATCTTGTTAGATAAGGTTGTTGTAAGTTGTAAGAAGGAACTGGTACTTCGCAATTCCAGTAAGTAAGTGAGTACGTAAGTTGGAGAGTGAGAAAGACCCCTTTGAAGAAAGGGAGAGTGGACGTAGGATCGTTATATCCGAACCACTATAAATCCGGTGTCATTTATCTTTATGCTTTTAAGTTTTCTGCATCTTAATTTTAGCATTTAATTTTAAAGGGTTTTCATTAAAATAAACTCAAAACGCTTTCCGCTGGATAACCTTTTTGGGACCAACAAGTGGTATCAGAGCAGTGTGTCCTACAGACCACTGTTTTGAAATTATCTCGGTGGTCACCAGGGCAGATCCATTTTTTTGAAAAACCCAACTATTTGTTGTGCTAACAAATTTTGCAGAAATGGGCTCAAAGAGATGCAGTAGAAGAGACACATCAGGAGGTACTCCAAAAGAAGCATAGCAGATGAGGAAGATGAGGTATCCACTTCTGGTTCATCATCAAATTTTGGACCAGACGAAGAGATATGTCTGGTAACAGACGAGGTATGTAATCGAACTCCCTCTTCTTCTTCTCATTCTTCTTTTTCTGAACAATCAGAGGAGTCTGATATGCAGAAGATGCTATTAGATCTCCAAACTTCTATACAACTTTGTCAAAAGTTGGAAGAAGAGAACACAAAGTTGAAAGCAGAAAATCAGAGGCTTTCACAATGTTTAGGCAACCCAACTGATCTACCAGCTGAACAAGTTCAAACACTGGTAGAAGAGTCCACTGACTTGAAAACCAGATGTGATGAACAAACTAAGCTAATAGAAAAGTTGCTTGCTGAAAACATTGAGAAAGATAATGAATATACTCTGCTAGAAGCTAAGTTCGATGAACTCTTCCATCAAAACAAAATTGTAAAAGATAGTGAGGACAAGCTCAAGATGAGAGTGGAGCAGCTGACTATAGCAAACAATGCTGTGTCACACATAGCTGCCTCATCTCAAAGAGAGCATGATAAAACAGGCCTTGGTTATACCAAACCTGAATCCTCACCTGTTCAGAAAGAAGAACAGATTAGTAATTTTATTGATAAAGGTAAAAGGCCAGCTGACCAGGCAACTCAGCCTAATGGGCAGATGAGTCCTAAAACTCAAAAACCCAAAAGGCAGAGGAGGAATTTTAAGAAGGGTTATACCCAGAATAAAAGACCTCGGCCAGGCCAGCAGAGTAGAAGACAATCTGGATCTTTTCAAAAGAGGCAGAACCAGATGACTCCTACTCACCTGCAGAAGACTTTCAAGTCATCTGCCAGACCAGCTGGAACCTTTGATGGTTCTAGTAAGACTTATCCTTATCAAAAGAATTTCAAGTCTGTTGCTTTAAGACAAGTTATTCCTTCTACTGGACAAGCTCATAAGAGAAGAAGAGCCTCTAGAAGAAATAACCATGTCGAAGCTTCTTATGTTCAGTGTGTTTTTGTTGATATGTATGGAAGAAAGATAAGATCACCTGATTCAAAAAGGGATGATCTATTCTTGTGGCTTCCTAAATATTGTGCTAACCCCCCTGGACCCAGTAGGGTACCAAAAAGTTGATTGCCTGCAGATATACAAGAAGACCAGCTGATGTTTTGCCCCAACATCAGCTGAGCATACTTTGAGGGGGAAGATCAGTTGACCCAGCCTGCTAGATTCTTTATTTTGTTATTTCAATATTTTCTTGTCTTGTTTTATTTAAGTTCTTCCAGTTTTAACATCATCAAAAAGGGGGAAATTGTTAGGATATAGATTAGATGTTTTGAAGATGTTAAAACAAGAACTTGTAATAGGACTAGCTGAACCTGTTAGTCAGCTACAGATTAGTCTAGGTCTAGAATAGGTCTTTGGTTAAGGGGGAAGAAATCTGTGCAGACCAGAGAGGTGACCAGATGAGATGTCCAGAGCAGAAGAGTCGCCAGAGCAGATGAGGTCCAGAGGAGTCTGACCAGATGAGCTTGGTCCAGAGGAGTCTGACCAGATGAGCTTGGACCAGAGGAGTCTGACCAGAGGAGCTTGGACCAGAGGAGTCTGCCAGAGGAGCCTGACCAGAGGAGTCTGCCAGAAGACCCCTCTCCCAGATAAGGACCAGAGCAGAAGTGTTACCTGACCAGATGAGACCAGACCAGAAGACCCCAGACCAGACGAGTCCTGACCAGACGAGTACGAAGGATTAGTTCACCCACCAGGAGGCTGCGTGTAATCTGGAGACAAGGAGATCTAGGAGTTCTATGATGGAGATGAAGGCAATCTGGAGAGTCAACTGACGGAGGATTTGATTGATTGATTGGAGTCAACTAATCAATCATATAATCAATCTTTGATTGATTATATTCCTCCAATTATGGTTGTTTGAATTGCTAGCTCTCCAACGGCTAGTTAATTCACAACTATAAATAGGAGTGCTTGGATGAGTTCAATATAGAAGAGTCGCGCGAGAGCACACCAAGAACACACGAACTCTTCCAATCACTCACCTTGTTTATACAAGTTTATATACACTCTATTAGGAGTTTAGTTGGATTATTACTCAACCTGTTCATCTTGTTAGATAAGGTTGTTGTAAGTTGTAAGAAGGAACTGGTACTTCGCAATTCCAGTAAGTAAGTGAGTACGTAAGTTGGAGAGTGAGAAAGACCCCTTTGAAGAAAGGGAGAGTGGACGTAGGATCGTTATATCCGAACCACTATAAATCCGGTGTCATTTATCTTTATGCTTTTAAGTTTTCTGCATCTTAATTTTAGCATTTAATTTTAAAGGGTTTTCATTAAAATAAACTCAAAACGCTTTCCGCTGGATAACCTTTTTGGGACCAACACTTAATCACTTGATCAAAACACTGGTTCCAAGTACGCGATGCTTGCTTAAGACCGTAAATGGATCTCTTGAGCTTGCATACGAGATTCTCTTGGCCTTTTTCAATGAAACCTTTGGGCAGTTGCATATAGATCCTATCAAGACTTTCGTTAAGGAAAGCTGTCTTGACATCCATTTTGCCAGATCTCGTAATCTAAGTGCGCAGCGATCGACAAGAGAATACGGATGGACTTAAGCATAGCTACAGGCCACAGGCCACAAGCATTGCTTTGAAGGTTTCAACCCTTCCGTCCGGTCCTCTTTTCCTCTTGTAAACCCACTTGCATCCAATGGGTTCTACCCCACTGGGTGGCTCGACCAACTTCCACACTTGATTATGATCCAACGAACCCATCTCGGCTTCCATTGCCGTTTGCCATGACTCTGCGTCTTTGTCTTGGATTGCCTCGTCGTACGTCCATGGGTCTGATTCAACACCGGGAACCAAATCCGAAGATTCTCCTATCCCCATGAATCTCTCGAGTTGTCTAGGAACCCTCCCACTACGACGGGGTTCCGGTTGTGAAGATGTGACGTGTGGTACATCATCTTGTATACTTGGTATCGAGGTTTGACCTCTCAATTCTTCTAAGGTAATTTCACTTTTAGGTTTCCGATTGTTCATATAGTCTTCCTCCAAGAATTTAAAGTGTGTACTAATCACGGTCTTTTGATCCTTGGGACTATAGAACATACACCCTTTCGTTCCCGCCGGGTATCCTATAAACAGCCTTAATTCCGAACGTGGATCCAACTTACCGGCTTCCTTGTCTAGCACGTATGCCGGACAACCCCAAATCCGCAAATGTCTTAGACTGGGCTTGTGCCCGGTCCACAATTCCATTGGGGTTTTAGGAACCGATTTGGATGGCACCAAGTTTAGAATATAAGCCGCCGTTTGCAAGGCATTACCCCAAAACGACTTGGGTAAATCCGAATAACTCACCATGGATCTGACCATCTCTAAAAGAGTCCGGTTTCTTCGTTCCGCCACACCGTTCTGTTGAGGGGTTCCCGGTGCGGTTAACTGGGATACGATCCCTTCGTCCGATAGGTAGTTCAAGAATTCATCGCTGAGGTATTCGCCTCCACGATCTGATCGTAGAAACTTGATACTCTTTTCCCTATGTTTCTCGGCTTCGGCCTTAACTCTTTAAACTTTTTCAAAAGTTTCAGACTTATGCCGCATAAGGTAAATGTACCCATATCTTGAGTAATCGTCAATGAAGGTAACGAAATACTCATACCCCATTCTCGCTTTGATCGTCATTGGACCACACACATCGGTATGAACGAGTTCTAACACTTCCGTGGCTCTATTCCCCTTGGCTCCAAATGCCCTCTTGGTCATTTTACCATCTAAACAGGATTCACAAGTTGGAAATGGCTCAACTTGGAGCGATTCCAAGGATCCGTCTTTCACCAATCTCTCTATCCACTTTAGATTAAAATGACCTAGTCTAATATGCCATAAAAGTGTTTCGTCCATCTCCGAAGAACGCTTTCTTTTATTGCTCGAAATGATCGACGTGTTATTAGATTCATTATTTGAGTGGTGTGCACACTTAATCGTATAGAGATTGTTTACCAACGTTCCATGACAGATAACATCATTCTTAAAAGAAAACAGTAACAACTTTATTAAAAGTAACTGAATATCCATCAAAACAACTTAGAAACCGAAATTAAATTCTTCCTAAAGTTTGGAACGTATAAAACATCTCTTAAAATTAAAACTCTATCTTCAAAAGATAGGTGCACGACTCCCACTGCTTCGGCTGCTACTCTCGTAGCATCCCCCAAAGTGATTGTGATCTCATTCTTGCTAAGTCGCCGGGTTAGCTGGAACCCCTGAAGAGTGAAACAAATATGATCAGTTGCCCCGGTATCCACTACCCAAACATGGGCAGCATACGCGCAACAAATGTTTCAACGACTAAAGCATGAGACTTACCTTTCTTTCCACCCTTCTTAGGCTTAGAACAGGTCGCCCTCCAATGTCCCTTCTCACCACAATTAAAGCACTTACCCTTAGCAGCTTTCTTTCCACCTCCTTCTCCCTTTGCCTTGGGTTTCGCAACGGTTGGATTTGCTTGGGTCTGACCCTTCGTCCTCTTCCTCTTCTTCCCTCCCTTGGGACCTGAAGAGGAAGACGGACCGTTTGCCACCATAGCAACGGTTTGGTGATCCATTAGAGTCTCCGCCGATACCAGAGCTTGCAAGAGCTCGGGCAAGCTATTTGCCCGGTCATTCATTTGATAGTTCAATTGAAACTGCTCAAAGCTCTTCGGCAGAGAATGGAGAACGAAATCGACCTTAGTAGGGAGGTCAAATTCCGCACCAAGTACTTCCAACTTGTTGAGATAACCCATCATCTCGATTACGTGATCCCTTACGGGCGTTCCTTCCACCATTTTCAACGAAAGCATCTTTCGCATGGTGATTTGCCTAGCCGTACGGTTCTGATGTTGAAACATCGCTTCAAGATTTTGCATTATCTCAGAGGCGGTCTCCATGTGTTGGTGTTGGTGTTGCAACACATCTGACATTGAAGCCAGAATAGTACACCTAGCCATCTCATCGGAGTCTAACCAACTCTTATGCTCTTTCTTGTCCGCTTTCGTGGCATCTTCGGCAAGCTCTTCGGGCTTAGGAGTGGTAAGTACCCACTTGTGGTGTTGAGCGGTTAGGACAATATTAAGGTTACGTTTCCAATCAACATAGTTCTCACCAACAAGTTTGTTATCTTTAAGTATACTAAACAGTGGATTAAAAGGTTGCGACATGATGAACTGAGAATAAAACATACATTCATATCAATATCTAGAAAAATATGAAATTATCACATAAATTTGATCACATCAATTATATTGAAACCTTAAAACAATATAATCATGCATCAGCCAACATCTCGAAACAATTTAAATGCGCCACGAGGGGTGGTCTATACATTTAAACACATTCAAGCGGATTACAAACTTAAAAGTTACAAATCCTTAATTCAAAATTAATAGTTGGCTCCCACTTTGACCACATAGAAACTGACAGGGACTCCGAGGGGAGTAAGTTAATATCAATTTCCTATGCCTAAGTAATAACCATAAATAAATACAGGATTATTATTTCGCTTTGAGCAAGCCACTCATGGTGAGGGTCAATACCGCCACTAGTAATAATCCACAATCATCCTTTCGGAATTTATTCATGTGAAATCCGTTCTTTTGGCCGATCCGAGGGGGAAATGTATTCCAAAAGAACTTCACAAATAAATAAATTATGGAGGTCAAATTAATCCAATTTTAATATCCGGAATAAAATTGCGATTATAAAAACATACTTAGTAATTTTCGAAAGTAAGGTTTTTCTTGGACAATCAAATTCATGCAAACACATATTAACAAATAATAATAAGTGCACGAAATAAAACATCCATCAAAACAAAATTAAACACTTTGGAGCACTCAAATCCAATTGTCACGGTTTAATTTCTTCACGTCTTGATGCGAAAAAATTGTCCTTGTTGCTTTCCGACGTTCATCTCGACGTGCTCCCACTCGAACAGCAACACTTCTTCAAAAACAGCATCGTTTGGGGTTCGGGACGACGTTTAAAATCACACGTAAAAAAAACACGAACCGAAAAAATTCCACGGACTGAGATACAGCGCGCGTCGGCCCACGAAGTGGGCCCGCACGCTTCCCGGCCCTAGAAGCGCTGGAAAAACGCCCGAGGCGCGCCGAAGCGCAGCCCCGAGGCGCGGCCGAAGCGCACCCGAGGCGCTGCACGGAGGCGCGCCGAGGCGCACCCGAGGCGCTGCAGGCCCTCGCCGAGGCGCGCGCGCGCGGTGCGCGCGGCGCCGTGCGCCCGCTGCGCACGGCGTGCGCCGTGCACCCCCGTGCGCCGTTTTTTCGCTGTTCGTCCTCGTTTTCTTCACCCCTAGCATGATTTTACCTCCATACACGCGCCACGCTTGTATGCGTCATCCGGGTACGCCGTTTTTAATTCTTCGTTCTTCGTCACGATCCGGTTACAATTTATTTTTACAAAAAAATAAATACTAGATCTAGACTAGTCTATTACAATGATCGAATCAAAATAAAAACAACTAATCTACTCGTGGATTTTCTCACGAGAAAAACGAATTCGAACGAATCGAATTAAAAACAATTAATTTACACGCATGAAATTAACAACATTAAAACCATGACAATTGGATACCTGCAAAAAAGATCTAACAATTCTACTATCCAATTTCAATTTAATGTTCAACAATTTAAATTCCAATTTAAAATTCAGAGCCCGAAACCGTGGCTCTGATACCAGTTGTTGGGAAAATAGGGGTGCCCGGAATCTATTCGGGATGAATTTTAAATACAAATTTAAATACAATTATTACTAGCATGAATTAATCCTAATTAATTTAAATAATAATTCCAACAACTAATTATCATCATGCATGTTAAATTAATTTCACATATTTAACTAGGCGGAATTAAACAAGTATATATGCGATTAACGTACCTCTCGTAGTAATGGCCTTTGGATATACGGGACACTTGTAATCTCGCTCTATCAACCCAAAGCCTTCTCAAGTATTTCCCTTTTCACCTCACTTGATCGCCGGTGGGAGACGCTTTCAAGCAATTTAATAAACTAAGGAAAAAGAAAAATATCTATGCTTCTTGATTTTTCCAACACATGGAATTATGTACTTGGAGATGAAAAAATCATCTCCTATTTATAATAAGAGGTGACCGAATTTTTGGGTATATTTTGGGCCTTGAGAAAATCTTTTCTTAGACTCTAAGAAATCTTGAATATATCCCATATATTCTTTTCTCCATAATAAAATATTCCACAAAAATCTCACTCTCCTATTATTCATGAAATTTTCGAAAATTATAGAAGAAATCCAAAGATTTGGATCTTCTTGAATATATGAGATATTCTTGTACTTCTAGAATACATATCTTTCCAAGAAAATCAACAAAATCTTATTTCTCCTAAATAGGCTATATTTTCGAAATTATCAATAAAAATCAGCATAATATTTTCTTTTTATTTTAATCACCTTATCATTATTGGGCTACTTAATGGGCTACTTGAGGGGCCTTAAGGAGAATTAAGATTGGACCTCCTAATGGACTTCTGAATTTCAATATTGAGCCCCAATATAATTCAGCCCATTAATATTAATTATTACCACTAATAAATTAATATTGCACTATCCATCTTAATCCATATTACGATAATATGGGCTTCCGGTTATTATTTCCCGCGTTTAAGATTATCAAGTCCATTAATTAATCAAGCTTCCGAATAGCTCCAAATTAATTAACATCTTTTACCTTGGAGTAAAGACAGCTCAACATTATTATTCGTACCGAAGAAACTAATTCTTCACTTGCAAGATTTGGTACAATAAAACTTCTGAGCCCACCAAGGGGACTAATCATACGAGCCGTACTCGCACGCGTTTCTCCGTATTAAATCTTAGCAACCGTCGTATGATTAATATTACTGCCCAAGACACAAAGTTCGAAGTCACAATGATTCTCACCCAACATGAATCAAAGCAGTAACTACTAAGCACACACGATCCTATTTAAGTGACGGAGATTAAGAAATCAACAACCACTGAGGTCTAATTCTTCACCTTTCAGAACAGAAGAATTTCTCCTCGCTGTAGGACCTCTTCAACACATACTAAATGTGCTAGTGCAATCTCTTGGTCAAGACAGACCAATCTGAGCCTTACACATCGACCTTTCACGGTGGATTGTTCAATTCCACCTAGGCCATGAAAATGTACGTTTAGTTACAAGTAAACTGTTAATGTCGTCTTCCGTGATCGGGTATCACCACATTAACTACAATGTAACACGTACTATATATTGAACGGTTTGCAATAGAAATTTAACATTCAATCATAACTAAAGCAAATGCGATAAAAGAATTATTCTCATAAAACGAGTGTTTGATACACGAGTTATACAAAGTAAAAGCATACTTTCACGTATAACTCCAACAACACCAGGCAACCTCGGTGTCTTCTGGTCCTCATCTGGTCAACAACCAGAATACTCAGTAGAATCAGGGGATCAAACTGAGCATCTTTTGTTCTACCAGACTCGTCTAGTCTGGACTCGTCTGGTCTGGGGAAGATCTTCTGCCTCTGGTCAGATCTCATCTGGTGAAGTCTTCTGGTGGAGTCCTCTGGTGAAGTCCTCTGGTGGGGTCTTCTGGTGACTCTTCTGGTGAAGTCTTCTGGTCTGGCAGTTCCCCCTAGACTAAGTCCTAAACTAGATCATCATCTGGCTAACAGGTCCAGATGGTCCTATTACATCTTCTGGTTTATTTTAACTCATCAAAACTAACAACTTTTATCCTAACAATTTCCCCATTTTTGATGGAGTTAAAACATTACCAGAACTGATCAAAAGTAAACTTAAGCAAGAAAACAATAAAGGATAAGACCTTAGAATAGATCTTATCAGGCAAACAAATAAGACAACAAGAGGTTGTCTTTTGAACAGAGAAGATATGAGATTTTCATTGATAAAGAGGACAAAGATGATTACAGATTACAAAGCAATTCTGGTCCTATTCTAAGCATATCTTCTGTTATCCTTGGGCACCAGGAACCAGTCAAAGAATCTATCTTGAATGGCCTTCAACTCTGCAGAAGATGTTGGGGTGAAGTTTGCCAACACCTTGGTCTTGTACAGTCTCTTCAGCTCAGCCCAATCAACCTGGTCTCCTGCCATTGGAGTGTTGAGAAAATGGAATTCAGGAGCAGTGACTTCCAGGTTGAATTCAATAGTTGAATCCATCAACTGCTTGTACAAATCTGCATCATATGCCTGCATCCAAGAATGGAAAGTCCTGTTGATGAGAGCATCATCCTCTGGTGGAGGTCTCTGGATGTAATGTTGAATGAACCAGAGAGTCTTGGCTTCTCTCCATTTTTCTATCAAAGGCACAGGAACAGTTGAGTCAAAGGACCCTTCTGTCCTGAGAGGGAGGATGTTCATGACTTCAACAGGCCCTTTCCTCTTCTGGCTGGATCCACTAGCACCAGGAGTGATACCAGCTTCTCTGCTCTTCTTATTTTGCCTTCTAACATATCTGAGCCTCTGCTCTTCATCTATGTTTTTCCTTATCCTTGCTTGCCTCTCTTCAGGCGACTCTTCCTTGAATCTCTTCTCTGCTTGTTCAACCACAGATTCAAGGAAGCTCTTCTTCACTTTCCTTATCTTCCTCTTTGCAGGTCCAGAGATGGAAATTGGATCCTGCTCTGCTTCTGACTCCTCTTCTGCAGCAAGCTGCTTAGCCATGGAAAGAGATTTGAGCTCTTCTTTCTTCTTCTTCTGCAGCTCAGCCTGGGCCAATGTATTCTCCAGCAGGTCCAGACGAGCTCCATGGCTGAAGAGTGTTTCATTTGTGGTCTTCGCCAGATCAGTTCTGGCCTTCTCTTCCCCCTTTTTAACTTCATCAAGGAGGGGCTCCACTACCTGCCTTATAAGATCAGGCAAGGCAGTGTTGGAGGAAGAGTGAAGATCACGCAGCTGCTTGGCCTCCTCCAGGTAAGCTTTAGACTCTGCAACAAGTCTCTCTTGCTTCTCCAACATCTCCTGGAGGGAGTCTTTCAGCTTGGCAGTTTGAATCATCTGGCTGGCCATCTCCACTTTGAGCACAGAGACAGGTCTCATCTGCTCCAGCACGTGCTCCTGTAGCTGCTTCTGGCTGTGCATGACATCCAACTTGACAAATAAGCCATTAGCCTTGAAGGAAGCTTTTACCTCTGCCAGAGTAGACTTTATCTGCTTCAGGAAGATTCTCCTCTCATGCCTGATCTGATGCTCCATCATAGCAGGGGCCATGTGTTGAATAGCTTTTGAAAAGTGCCCAATCTGCATGATTTGCTCGTTGAAGAAAGCTTTCATCTTCTGGAGCACAGCAGGAGACATCTCAAAGTCTTCCTCATCTGAATATAGCTCTGGAGGGAAGACAAAATGAGGACCAAACTTGTAAGTGGGGCCCTCTGGAGTGAGCATTACTCCTCTCTGGATGAGCAGGGTGCGAATCAAGACTTTAGCTGCACCAGGGGTCTCCAGCTCTGCTGGGTTTTGAATATTCATCCTGTGCTTTAGCTCAATCTCCCAAGCAGTGAAGTTGGAGGGACCCATTTCCTCAAGCAAAAGCATTAGGTCCTCCACATCTTCAAGTCTGGCCTTGCTCCAGACCTTGGCATGAGTAAGCTCTGCCAGGAGTGGTAAGTGCTCCAGAAGAACTGGGAAATGCTCTCTTAGCCAGAGCTGAGCACTTACACTCATACTCTGCCTAATGGGACCCATTTCTGCAGATGAGAAAGTGAAGGGTTTGGGCCCAGAGGCAGAGGAGGAAGGTGCTAAGTCAGCAGGCTCAAGTGAAGCTTCCTCATCTTCACTATCATCGCTGGTTAAACAGGTAGGAGAAGGGGGAGGGGCAGGGAATCCCAGAGCCATAGAAATGGTTGGGTCCTGGTCTGTATGGGTTTGGGGAGGGTTAGGATTTTGAGATGTATAGATGGAGGGAATGGGTTGCTCTGCACCAGAAGAGGATGGAATATCTGGTACAGAAGGTGTAGGAGGTAACTGGGAGGTGGAAGTGTTTGGAGGGGGGATTTCTGCACCAAAAGAGGTTGAGGGTACCTCTGGTACAGAAGGTGGGAGAGAGGGGTTTGTGGGAAGATGTGTTTGGGAATTTGGGGGAGAAGGTGTTTGGGTAGGAATGGTAGAGGGAGTATATACTGGGGTATCTGGGATAATCTGCTCTGGTGGAAAAATAGGGTTACCAGAGGCAGATGGGGTTTGGGGAATATTATCTGGGGGAGAGGTAGATGGAGAGACAAGATTAATGGGAGAAGAAGATGGAAGGGAAGGGTTTACCTCTGCTGGGTCAACACCAGCAGGTACAGCAGACTTTGGAGCATCCTCCATCATCTGGGAAGCATCCTCAATTGCCTTTTCCAAGGCCTCTCCAAGATCAGATCCAGAGTCAGGATCTTGAAGAAGGGCTCTCTTGGCCTTGGATTTACTCACAAGAGGCTCAACCTCTTCTTCCTCTTCTTCCTCTGAAGGCTCATCCACCAGAAGGGTTTTCTTTGCCTTTCTGCTAGTCCTTCGCATCTTAGCAGAACCTCTCCTGGCCTTGTCTGGCTGCTTCCTCTTGACTGCTCCAGCCTTCTTAACAACTTTATCATCATCACCCTTCTTCTTTAGGACCTCAAGAAGGGGAATCTGGTCCTCCTCTGAGGAACCAAAGAAAGCAACGGTTGAAGAACCAGTTGCTTCAGCAGCTTTCTTCTGTGTCTTCTGCTGCTTCTGCCCCTTAGCAGGTGAGAGAATGGCTTGAAGGGGAGGTGCAGGGATGGCTTGCTCACCATCAGAATCAGGATGGCCATGAAGGGAACCATCCTTGGAGAACATAATCTTGGACTTATGAAAGCCCTTACACCAGGATTGTCTCCATTTCTTCTCTGGAAGGATCGAATCCAGAATTAGGGTGAGTTTTGTGCCCAATGATACATTAACATTGAACACAAATTGTTGCTCTCCTGGCAACTGGGGGCATTCTTCCTTCTGGATTTTCACCTTGTTCTTCCTCAGCACTCCCCAGAAGAACTCAGCCCAGTTACATTGAACACCATCCAGAATGGCCCTCATAACACAGAGCCTGCCAACGAAGATGGCATCTGTGCTATGGCTCTCACACATGAGAATCTTTACCACAATGTCAAATAACACCTTATACTTCTGCCTAAGATGCTTGTCCAAGAAGCCCTTAGTAATATTCTGGCATGAATTTCTGGCAAACATCTTGAAGGATTCCAACGCCTCTCCTTCTTTGTACTTCAGTGGGTCCACACCTTCCGCAGAAAGGTTACCAAAAAGACCACAGAAGTCTGCCTTCGAGAAAACAACATCCTCTGAATCAATCTTGGATGAAAAATGGTCTTCATGGATCTTCATCCGGATAAGAAACTGAGTAGCATATCCATCCAAGGTACGCAGATCCTTGGGAACCTTTGAGATCAACTCCTCCAGCCCAGAACGTCGGAGAAGCTCCAAAATCTCCAAAGCGGCCGGATTCTTAGTGGAATAGAAGTCCACCACCATTTCTGTCTTAAGTTTCTTGCAGACATAGTCTGGATCGAAATTGCACTTGGGTGCCATTACTGTGAAAGAGAGAAAGAGAGAGAGAAAGAAATTCTTTGCAGAGAGAAGTTAGGGTTTGAAAGCATGGAAACGTGAAAGGTTGATTTAAATAGGGTATTACGCGTGGCTTGATTAATAAATGAAGTGTGAACGTGTGTAATTTCAAAAGTTTAATTGAGGAAACAAAATCAATTTTAGCATTGATTGACATTTTGCACAGTGATTAAATCCGATGGCCACGATGAAAGGTAAGATACAGATTTAATCTGGTGCGTTGGCATAGTCATTGGGACTGGGCATAAAGGGGTTTTGTGGCAGTCAAGAGAAAAAGCGAAATGATTGCCTAGGCCCTATACCCTAGTCTTAAATACACTCCGAAGTTGAAACGTTTTGAGTGTACTTACTATTTTGAAAAGTGTATCCCAATGATCAGAGGCCAGAGAAGTAAAGACATACATGTCACCTGATATTGTAACCAGATGATACCACAGAAATTCTGGTGTTACATCTCCTCTGATGGAACTCATCTGGTTCTGGTCAGAGAAGACTTTGGATATTGTGGAATCTGGCTCAGCACCTCATCTGGGACAAGTGTCACCTGGTGTATACCTCATCTGGAGATATACCTTCTCTGATATGTCTAATCTGCAGGTATGTTAGTTTAAGAAAATAAATGTATGAAGTAAAGTAAAGAAACAAAGGATACTTCTATGTTGTTCCCTCTAAAACAAATCTGTCTCTGGATCCAACAATCCTAACTCAAAGGCTAACTCTCTGAATCTGGTCTCAGCCAAAGGCTTGGTTAAGATATCTGCTCTCTGCTTCTCTGTTGCAATCTTTTCCATCCTTATATCTCCCTTCTCAACATGATCTCTGATAAAATGATGTCTTATATCAACATGTTTACATCTGGTATGAAGAACTGGATTCTGGGTGATTGCAATTGCACTATTACTATCACAGAATATAGGAATATCCTTAGCTCTAATCTGGTAGTCCCTAAGTTGTTGACTAATCCAGAGTAGTTGTGAACAACAGCTCCCTGCAGCCATGTACTCTGCTTCTGTTGTTGATGTAGCAACTGAAGTCTGCTTCTTAGAAAACCAGGATACCAATTTATTCCCTAAAAATTGGCATGTTCCACTAGTAGACTTCCTATCTATTCTGCATCCACCATAGTCTGAATCTGAATAACCACTCAATTCTAAATTGTCATCTGCAGGATACCATAATCCTAAATTCACTGTTCCCTTAAGATACTTCAATATTTTCCTAGCTGCTTCCAAGTGACTCTTCTTGGGGTTAGCTTGAAATCTGGCACAAACTCCCACAGTAAATGTAATATCTGGTCTGCTTGCAGTCAGGTACAGAAGAGAACCAATAAGTGCTCTGTACTGAGTCTGGTCCACACTCACTCCAGACTCATCTGGATCCATGTTGAAATTTGTCATCATAGGGATCTTGGCTGCTTTGCTAGAACCTATTCCAAATTTCTCTAACATGTTTCTGGTGTACTTAGCTTGATTAATAAAAATTCCCTTCTCTGATTGCTTTACCTGCAAACCCAAAAAGTAATTCATTTCTCCCATCATGGACATCTCAAACTGTCCCTGCATGAGCTCACCAAACTTCTCACACAGCTTCTTGTTAGGGGATCCAAATATGATGTCATCAATATATATTTGGACCAGAAGGATGTCCTTTCCTTCTTCTTTCCTAAACAAGGTCCTATCAATCTTACCCTTAGTAAAACCATTGTCCAGAAGAAATTGAGATAGAGTGTCATACCATGCTCTGGGTGCCTGCTTCAGCCCATAAAGAGCTTTCTTAAGCTTAAACACCTTGTCACCTTGTTCAAAACCAGGGGGTTGTTCCACATACACTTCCTCAATGAGAATCCCATTAAGAAAGGCAGATTTCACATCCATCTGGTATACTTTGAACTTCATGTGAGCAGCATATGCTAAGAACAATCTGATGGCTTCTAGTCTGGCAACAGGGGCAAATGTCTCATCATAGTCTATTCCTTCAGACTGAGAATAGCCTTGGGCCACTAGCCTTGCCTTGTTCCTAGTAATGACATCATTCTCATCTTTCTTATTCTTGAAAACCCACTTAGTGCCTATCACCTTTTGATGTCTTGGTCTGTCTACCAGCTCCCAAACATCATGTCTGGTGAATTGATTCAACTCCTCCTGCATTGCAACAATCCAATTTGAATCTTTCAGTGCCTCCTTGATGTTCTTGGGCTCAATCAAGGACACATAGCAACTGAATAAGACAGCTAAGTTAAGAGTTCTCCTAGTCTGGACACCCTTAGTTGGATCTCCAAGGATTAGGTCATTGGGTTGATCAACCAGGGTCCTCCTTCCCGTGGTCTTGCCTGGTTGATCATCTTCTGCAGTACCTTGGTGATTATCACCACCTGCAGAAGAGCTTCCCCCTACAGGAGTTCCAACCTCTTCTGGTTCTGCTCCTTGTGAAGGCTGCTGCTTCAGAGAACCAGGAGATGGATCATCATCTGAATCTAAATCTGAATCAAGAACAGGTGGATTGACTTTGATAACTCTGGGTGTAGTCTGATTCTGAATCTCATCAGAAGACTTAGAGTCCACCTTGCACCCAAAAGCAGATTCATCAAAAACAACATGAGGTGTTTCCTCCACACAAAGTGAATTCTTATTAAAAACTCTAAAAGCCTTACTGGTGCTGGAATATCCTAAAAATATTCCATCAGCCACTTTAGCATCAAAGGTTCTTAATTTAGATTTCCCATTGTCATGGATGAAACACTTACATCCAAAAATATGAAAGTATGAAACAGATGGGGTTTTACCTTTCCATACCTCATATGGAGTCTTATTATGTCTCTGGGCAATCAGGCATCTGTTCTGAGTGTAGCAAGCTGTATTAATAGCCTCTGCCCAAAATCTCTGTGGAGTGTTGTATTCTGCCAGAAGTGTTCTTGCAGCTTCTTTAAGAGTCCTATTCCTCCTTTCTGCTACTCCATTTTGTTGGGGTGTTCTGGCAGCAGATGTCTCATGAAAAATCCCATGATCCTTGCAGTAATCTGCAATGTGTGAATTCAAAAACTCTGTCCCTTTATCACTTCTGATTCTGACTATGCTCTGGTTCTGCTCATTCTGAATCTGATTGAAGAATTCTGGCAGCTTAGTCATAGTTTCATTTTTCTTAAACAAGAACACTACCCAAGTGTATCTTGAAAAGTCATCCACTATTACTAAGGTGTACTTCCTTCCACTGAAACTAAGAGGAGAAACAGGTCCAAACAGATCCATGTGAAGTAGTTGAAGTACTCTGGTTGTGGTTGTGCTCTGGACATCCTTAAAGGAAGTCTTGGGTTGTTTACCCTTCTGGCATGAACCACAAACCTGATTCTTCTTGAACACTTCATTAGGAAGACCTCGAATGATACCTTTTCTGGCAATCTTATTCAGTGTTTTGAAGTTAAGATGACACAATCTCTTGTGCCAAATCCAGCTATTCTCTGCAGAGCCTTTAGCAACCAGGCAAGCATTTCTTGGGCAACTGCTAAAATCTGCAAGATAAATGTTACCCTTCCTCAAGCCTATTAGCAAGATATCATTATAATCAGAAGAGAAAATAGTGCATGAATCACTAGAAAACTTCACTGAGTATCCCTTGTCACAGAATTGGGATACTGAAAGCAGATTATGCTTGAGTCCTTCAACATAGTAAACTTCATCTACAGAAACTCCATTGAAGGTCAACTTTCCAACTCCTCTGGTGACGACATAGTTGTTGTCACCAAACATCACTCTTGGTCCATTCAATGGCTTGAAATCTTGGAGATTATCCTTCTGGAAGGTCATGTGCTTGGAACATCCACTATCAATGTACCAGACATGGTTGCTTGAAAATTCTTTCTCCAATGGACTCTTATCTACCTGCAGAGAAATCAATTAGGTCCCCTACTAGTGCTGGGTCCTGATTGGTTAGTTGCAGGTTTTGTAGGAATCCAAAGATAAAGATCATCCCTTGATGGATGAGGAGATCTTATCTTCCTTCCAAATCTATCTACCAGCACATGTCCTCTTACAATGACATATTGAGCTACTGGTCTGATAAGGACACCTTTCCTATAAACAGGTCTGGTGTACCTTTTCTCAAATCTGGCCTTTGGAATGGCCTGCCTCAAAGACATGGTCTTAAAGGTCTGGTTGTAAGGGTACATCCTAGAAGAACCATCTCTGGTGTCATAACTTCCCAGATCAGTTGGTTTTCTATAGATGGGTCTGGAAGACCTCCTCTGGTTCTGAGAAGTAGACCTGTTCTGGTGATTATAGTTCCTTTGAGTATACCTATTCTGGAATTGATTCCTCTGAGAAAATTGTCTCTGGGGTACCTGGTGCTGTTGAACATTGTTCCTTCTCTGGTAGTTATTACTCTGATTGGTATTCCCCTTTCTTGAGTGTTTCCTTTGAGGTCCCCTAATCTGGTTAGGTTCCCTTTGAGGATTTCTCTGGGGTCCTCCAATTTGAGTAATTTCTACTCCTTGTGACTCATTGTTCACAGAACCATCAATCTTCAATGGTTCCCCTTTTTGACACTTATTCTCTAGCATCTTCTCTTCCAGAACAGTCAACTCTTCTGGACCATATGTTATGTGATTAACAGAGTGATTCCTTTTCCAGTCAGGATTGTGAACCACCTTGTAACCATTACCAGTCAAGTCTTTATCATCCCAGATTTCTACCAATTTACCAGCTCTTACAGACTTGTCTTTATTATAAAAGTATTTATGAGTTTTAGAGGTAATTCCAGAATATCCTAAACCACTCTTATCACAAATGCGCTGAGAAGACTCTGATATGATAGATACAACAGATGGTATCTTAGGAGCTTCTCTGGACATGGGTAGCTCCTCTATGTTGTGAACAACTTGTTTTCCCTTGATACGAGTCTGGTATTTGGCTCTGAGTTCATTGATCTCATCCTCTTGAGAGTTCTTTTCTTTCATGAGTTGATCTACCAGAGTATCTCTTTCTGTGATCTTATCCTGAAGTTCAGAGACTTCTTTGGAATGATCTTTCATGAGTTCTCTGGTGGATTTATGCTCATGAGAGAGAGATTGAACTTCAGCTCTGAGCCTACCATTCTCTTTCTCAAGTTTTTGACAGAGTTGGACACAGTTTTGGAGATCTGATAGCAATTGTTGCATATCAGACTCTCTGGAGTTACCAGATGAATTAGAGGATTCAGTATATTTGGAATTTGATAAGACTAGAGTAGTTTCATTTACCTCAGTGATGTCTGCCATAAGGCACACATCATCATCTGATCCAAAGTCAGAAGAAGAAGAACTGGAACTAGTATCCTCCTCTTCTGCTTCTGCCAGCAATGCTCTCTTATCTGCATATCTCCTATCTCTCTTGATTCTTTTCTCTTCTCTTTCCCTAGGAGTAAGCTGAGGACAATCATAACTGTAGTGACCAGTCTTGTTGCATGTGTAGCAGGCATTGTCTCCTCTGGAACTAGGACTTGGCTCTATCCTCCTCTGGTTGTAGTCTGATCTGGCTGGACTACTTTCTCTCCTCTGGTTGTCAGGTCTGCCAGAGCTACCATCTCTCCTCTGATTATCTGATCTTCCAGAGTTGCCAGGGTTGTCATCTCTCCTTCTCTCTGGAGTTCTGAATCTGGTCTCCCTTGAGTCTCCAGATGTCTTCTCCTTCTCTGCAGGCTTGAAGGAGCTCTTTCTGTCTCTGGTAGATTCCTTCCAGTGCCTTTTGTACCTGCCATATTTTGTACTCATTTTATCTAATTTACGAGTTAGAAGTGCTACCTGCTCCTTGAGGCTCAAGTCATCTGCAGTAGACTCCTTTGGCTTGACATCAGGCTTGATAGTTGAAGAGAATGCAACACCTTTCTGGCCAGAAGAGGAAACCTCTTCTGTTTGATCCTCCTCTTGAAGATCATACTCATAGGCTTTGAGATCAGACAACAGAAGATGATGATCCAGAGTATTGAGATCCTTGTTGTCCTTGATCACAGTGACTTTAATTCTCCACCTACTGGTTAGTGAGCGCAAGATTTTACTATTAATTTCTTTTTCAGAGTAGGTTTTACCTAAGGCACTAGCCTTGTTCAGGAGGTTTGTGAGACGCATGTCCAGCTGGTCAATGGTCTCGTCTGGTTTCATCTTGAAGGTGTCAAACGAGTGTTGAACAGCTTGGAGCTTGTTGTCTTTGATCTTCTCTGTTCCCTCACAGAGAAGTGCAAGTTTGTCCCACATCTCCTTGGCAGTGGCACATGTTCTGACCTTTTCAATCACCTCTTTAGTAAGTGTGTTGATGATCTCTGTTCTTGCCACCTGGTCCAAGTTGTAGAGCTTTCTTTCATCATTATCAAGCTCATCTTTCTTTTTGAGGATTCTTTGCCTGGGGACTCTATCCTCTGCAGCTTCACTAGTTTCTTCCCTGGACTCTGACCTGCCACTATCAATAGGAGTCCAGTAAAATTGAATGGGGCCACTTTCAACCACATCTAACATGCGGTGGTGAATAGCTCCAAGATGATTGCTCATCATGAAGCTCCAGTGGCTGTAATCCTCAAAAGAGAATTCTGGGAGCTTACGCTCTTGTAAGAAGATTTTGCAGACATTTTGATAAGAAATTTAGGGAAATAACAAGAACTTGAACAAAAGCACTAAAGAGCAATGGATCTGCCCGGTGACCACCTGTTGGGATATGTTTTAGTTTTGATGATTTTCCAAAACAACATGTAATAGGTTTGAAAGCAGTCAGGATAGTATCTTTAGATTCAGGTCAGGATAGTTTGTGTATTCAGTTAGACAGGTTGTAATGTGAGAAGAACTTAGCTGAGGAAGCACTCAGTTGAGGGGGAACTCAACTGAGGGGGAACTCAGTGAGGGGGAACTCATTGATAAAGCCTGAGGAAGTCAAGATGACATCTCAAGAGAACTGACTGAAGCCATTGAAGGAAGACCTGAACCTGAAGAGGAGCCTGAAGGATGTCCCACTGAGTGTAAGTCAGGCTGATCTAAGCCAAGTCTGGTGGACCACTCAGTGAAGAGCCTGATCAGGTGGATCAGTGCTGCACCAAGTAGGCCCTGAAGGAGTCAGGCTACTATGGTCAGGGAAGTTTGTCATCCAGCCTTATGACAAACTTCTTGGAGTGATCTTCAAACAGTCTCTGAAGGACAACTGCACTGAGGACGAGTCAGTCCACTGAAGATCAGAGTCAGTGAAGGAGGAAGCCACCTAAAGTCAGTGGGTCTTGGTCAACCCACTGAGTCAAAGATCCGTGAATTCAGGCCACATGGACCAATCAACACGAGGCAGCAACTCTAACACTGACAAAGGCCGCATTCCAAGAAAAGTGGTTGAAACCATTTAATGCTGGATTCAAATGTATTTCCTCTCCAACGGATACATTTGAATCCCCATTATAAATACAAGCTCATAGCTTGTTGTTAGAGTGTGTTGTTTTTGTTTGAGAGTTGTATTGTTGTATCTTGTAAGAAAAACAATCACCTACGAGCTGAGAGTGTGAGTAGTAGCATACGTGCATGGGAGATATAAGGAGTTTCTACTCATTTCTATACACTGAGAGTTCACAAATATATACATAAGAGTGCTCAGCTTGTAACTCTAGGCTTAGAGAGGTTTTCCCTATCTTAGCTATTGGCTAACACATTGTAAAAGGGAAAACCTCACCTAGTTGGAGAAAACCTAACTGAAACCAAAACCCTCTAGTCAGGTTTGTTGGTAGTAAGTGAGGAGAAGGGCAGCCCAGGGAGTGGCGTGAGTCCAGTTGTAAGTGCACCTTGGCACGTTAAAAACAAGAATCCAAAGGAGTGGATTTCCTGTTAAATCAGGCCGTGGATGTAAGAGCTTGTGTCTCTGAACCACGTTAAACCAAGTGTTATTATTTGGAATGTCTTTTCTTCTAAAGTATTGCGAAAATCTACTCACTGAGAGCATTGTTTAAAAAGGAACTTTAGTAAAGCATTTCAGTCAGGAAGATTCATCTTACTGACTGAATCAGGCTAGCACTCGAGAGTTCAGTCTCTCGAGTCACTGCCTTGTTGAGAGCCTGAGCTTTCAAGTCTCTTCACTGACTTGATAGCTCTGACTCTCAGCAACGCAGTGACTTGAGTATTGCGTCACTGAACTCGGTCAGGGTGCAAGCCGTGATTTGATAACGCACTCGAGAGTTCAGCATCTCAAGCCACTGTCCTTGCTCAGAGCATGAGTCTCCAAGTCCTCTCACTGACTTGGTAACTCAGCCTCTGAGCAGAGAAGTGACTTGAGTATTTCTCACTCTTGCTGAACTCCTTGAGGAAAAAGGTTTAAACAAAAAAAAAATTCTCCTGAATTCCCATTTTGCCCTTCGAAAACGGGACCATAAATTGGTATCAGAGCGGGTTGTTCACATGACCACTGATCCAATTTTATTAAGAAAAATGGTCTACCGAACAGATCTTAAATGTTTTAAACTATGGGAATTCCTGCATATTTCAAACTATTACCTGTACTCTTACAATATTCTTGTAATAGAAAATCATTTGGTTAGAAGTTTTGGAATCATCAAAAAGGGGGAAATTGTTGGGATATGTTTTAGTTTTGATGATTTTCCAAAACAACATTTAATAGGTTTGAAAGCAGTCAGGATAGTATCTTTAGATTCAGGTCAGGATAGTTTGTGTATTCAGTTAGACAGGTTGTAATGTGAGAAGAACTTAACTGAGGAAGCACTCAGTTGAGGGGGAACTCAACTGAGGGGGAACTCAGTGAGGGGGAACTCATTGATAAAGCCTGAGGAAGTCAAGATGACATCTCAAGAGAACTGACTGAAGCCATTGAAGGAAGACCTGAACCTGAAGAGGAGCCTGAAGGATGTCCCACTGAGTGTAAGTCAGGCTGATCTAAGCCAAGTCTGGTTGTTGGGATATAGATTAGGTGTTTTGAAGATGTTAAAACAAGAACTTGTAATAGGACTAGCTGAACCTGTTACTCAGCTACAGATTAGTCTAGGTCTAGAATAGGTCTTTGGTTAAGGGGGAAGAAATCTGTGCAGACCAGATGAGGTACCAGAGAAGGTGACCAGATGAGGTGACCAGATGAGAGGTCCAGAGCAGAGGGGTCACCAGAGCAGAAGTGTCGCCAGAGCAGATGAGGTCCAGAGGAGTCTGACCAGATGAGCTTGGACCAGAGGAGTCTGCCAGAGGAGTCTGACCAGATGAGCTTGGACCAGAGGAATCTGACCAGAGGAGCCTGACCAGAGGACCTCTCCCAGATGAGGACCAGAGCTGAAGTGTTACCTGACCAGACCAGAAGACCCCAGACCAGACGAGTCCAGACCAGATGAGGGAGACGGATTAGTTCACCCTCCCTGTAGCTTCGTAGTAATCTGTAGACAAGAAGACTTTGGAGATCCTTGTTGGAGAAGAAAGCAATCTAGAAGGCAACTGATGGAGGATTTGATTGATTGATTGCTTGATTGAAGTCAACTAATCAATCATATAATCAATCTTTGATTGATTATATCCCTCCAATTATGGTTGTTTGAATTACTAGTTTCCAACGGCTAGTTTATTCTAAAACTATAAATAGGAGTGCTTGGATTAGTTCAAGATACAAGAGTCGCGCGAGAGCACACCAAGAACACACGAACTCTTCCAATCACTCACCTTTGTCCTTTCTAGTTTATATACACTCTATTAGGAGTTTAGTTGGATTATTACTCAACCTGTTCATCTTGTTAGATAAGGTTGGTGTAAGTTGTAAGAAGGAGCTGGTACTTCCGAAATTCCAGTAGTAAGTAAGTTGGTTGGAGAGTGAGAAAGACCCCTTTGGAGAAAGGGAGAGTGGACGTAGGACAAGTTGGTCCGAACCACTATAAATCTGGTGTTCTCTACTTTATGCTTTTAAGTTTTCTGCATCTTAATTTTAGCATTTAATTTTAAAGGGTTTTCTTAAAAATAAACTTAAAAACGCTTTCCGCTGGATAACCTTTTTGGGACCAACAAGTGGTATCAGAGCAGTGTGTCCTACAGACCACTGTTTTGAAATTATTTTGGTGGTCACCAGGGCAGATCCATTTTTTTGAAAACCCAAGTATTTGTTGTGCTAACAAATTTTGCAGAAATGGGCTCAAAGAGATGCAGTAGAAGAGACACCAGGAGGCACTCCAAAAGAAGCTTAGCAGATGAGGAAGATGAGGTATCCACTTCTGGTTCATCATCAAATTTTAGACCAGACGAAGAGGTTTGTCTTATGACAGACGAGGTATGCAATCGAACTCCCTCTTCTTCTTCTTATTCTTCGTTTTCTGAACAATCAGAGGAGTCTGATATGCAGAAGATGCTATTAGATCTCCAAACTTCTATACAACTTTGTCAAAAGTTGGAAGAAGAGAACACAAAGTTGAAAGCAGAAAATCAGAAGCTTTCACAATGTTTTAGCAACCCAACTGATCTACCAGCTGAACAAGTTCAAACTCTGGTAGAAGAGTCCACTGACTTGAAAACCAGATGTGATGAACAAACTAAGCTAATAGAAAAGTTGCTTGCTGAAAACATTGAGAAAGATAATGAATATACTCTGCTGGAAGCTAAGTTCGATGAACTCTTCCATCAAAACAAAATTGCAAAAGATAGTGAGGACAAGCTCAAGCTGAGAATGGAGCAGCTGACTATAGCAAACAATGTTGTGTCACATATAGCTGCCTCATCTCAAAGAGAGCATGATAAAACAGGCCTTGGTTATACCAAACCTGAATCCTCACATGTTCAGAAAGAAGAACAGACTAGTAATTTTATTGATAAGGGTAAAAGGCCAGCTGACCAGGCAACTCAGTCTAATGGGCAGATGAGTCCTAAAACTCAAAAACCCAAAAGGCAGAGGAGGAATTTTAAGAAGGGCTATACCCAGAATAAAAGACCTCAGCCAGGCCAGCAGAGTAGAAGAAAGTCTGGATCTTCTCAAAAGAGGCAGAACCAGATGACTCCTACTCACCTGCAGAGGACTTTCAAGTCACCTGCCAGACCGGCTGGAACCTTTGATGGTTCTAGTAAGACTTATCCTTATCAAAAGAATTTCAAGTCTGTTGCTTTAAGACAAGTTACTTCTTCTACTGGACAAGCTCATAAGAGAAGAAGAGCCTCTAGAAGAAATAACCATGTTGAAGCTTCTTATGTTCAGTATGTTTTTGTGGATATGTATGGAAGAAAGATAAGATCACCTGATTCAAAAAGGGATGATCTATTCTTGTGGCTTCCTAAATATTGTGCTAACCCCCCTGGACCCAGTAGGGTACCAAAAAGTTGATTGCCTGCAGATACATAAGAAGACCAGCTGATGTTTTGCCCCAATATCAGCTGAGCATACTTTGAGGGGGAAGATCAGTTGACCCAGCCTGCTAGAATCTCTATTTAGATACTTTAAATTTTTCTTGTCTTGTTTTATTTAAAGTTCTTCCAGTTTTAACATCATCAAAAAGGGGGAAATTGTTGGGATATAGATTAGGTGTTTTGAAGATGTTAAAACAAGAACTTGTAATAGGACTAGCTGAACCTGTTACTCAGCTACAGATTAGTCTAGGTCTAGAATAGGTCTTTGGTTAAGGGGGAAGAAATCTGTGCAGACCAGATGAGGTACCAGAGAAGGTGACCAGATGAGGTGACCAGATGAGAGGTCCAGAGCAGAGGGGTCACCAGAGCAGAAGTGTCGCCAGAGCAGATGAGGTCCAGAGGAGTCTGACCAGATGAGCTTGGACCAGAGGAGTCTGCCAGAGGAGTCTGACCAGATGAGCTTGGACCAGAGGAATCTGACCAGAGGAGCCTGACCAGAGGACCTCTCCCAGATGAGGACCAGAGCTGAAGTGTTACCTGACCAGACCAGAAGACCCCAGACCAGACGAGTCCAGACCAGATGAGGGAGACGGATTAGTTCACCCTCCCTGTAGCTTCGTAGTAATCTGTAGACAAGAAGACTTTGGAGATCCTTGTTGGAGAAGAAAGCAATCTGGAAGGCAACTGATGGAGGATTTGATTGATTGATTGCTTGATTGAAGTCAACTAATCAATCATATAATCAATCTTTGATTGATTATATCCCTCCAATTATGGTTGTTTGAATTACTAGTTTCCAACGGCTAGTTTATTCTACAACTATAAATAGGAGTGCTTGGATTAGTTCAAGATACAAGAGTCGCGCGAGAGCACACCAAGAACACACGAACTCTTCCAATCACTCACCTTTGTCCTTTCTAGTTTATATACACTCTATTAGGAGTTTAGTTGGATTATTACTCAACCTGTTCATCTTGTTAGATAAGGTTGGTGTAAGTTGTAAGAAGGAGCTGATACTTCCGAAATTCCAGTAGTAAGTAAGTTGGTTGGAGAGTGAGAAAGACCCCTTTGGAGAAAGGGAGAGTGGACGTAGGACAAGTTGGTCCGAACCACTATAAATCTGGTGTTCTCTACTTTATGCTTTTAAGTTTTCTGCATCTTAATTTTAGCATTTAATTTTAAAGGGTTTTCTTAAAAATAAACTTAAAAACGCTTTCCGCTGGATAACCTTTTTGGGACCAACACTGGTGGACCACTCAGTGAAGAGCCTGATCAGGTGGATCAGTGCTGCACCAAGTAGGCCCTGAAGGAGTCAGGCTACTATGGTCAGGGAAGTTTGTCATCCAGCCTTATGACAAACTTCTTGGAGTGATCTTCAAACAGTCTCTGAAGGACAACTGCACTGAGGACGAGTCAGTCCATTGAAGATCAGAGTCAGTGAAGGAGGAAGCCACCTAAAGTCAGTGGGTCTTGGTCAACCCACTGAGTCAAAGATCCGTGAATTCAGGCCACGTGGACCAATCAACACGAGGCAGCAACTCTGACACTGACAAAGGCCGCATTCCAAGAAAAGTGGTTGAAACCATTTAATGCTGGATTCAAATGTATTTCCTCTCCAATGGATACAGAATCCCCATTATAAATACAAGCTCATAGCTTGTTGTTAGAGTGTGTTGTTTTTGTTTGAGAGTTGTATTGTTGTATCTTGTAAGAAAAACAATCACCTACGAGCTGAGAGTGTGAGTAGTAGCATACGTGCATGGGAGATATAAGGAGTTTCTACTCATTTCTATACACTGAGAGTTCACAAATATATACATAAGAGTGCTCAGCTTGTAACTCTAGGCTTAGAGAGGTTTTCCCTATCTTAGCTATTGGCTAACACATAGTAAAAGGGAAAACCTCACCTAGTTGGAGAAAACCTAACTGAAACCAAAACCCTCTAGTCAGGTTTGTTGGTAGTAAGTGAGGAGAAGGGCAGCCCAGGGAGTGGCGTGAGTCCAGTTGTAAGTGCACCTTGGCACGTTAAAAACAAGAATCCAAAGGAGTGGATTTCCTGTTAAATCAGGCTGTGGATGTAAGAGCTTGTGTCTCTGAACCACGTTAAACCAAGTGTTATTATTTGGAATGTCTTTTCTTCTAAAGTATTGCGAAAATCTGCTCACTGAGAGCATTGTTTAAAAAGGAACTTTAGTAAAGCATTTCAGTCAGGAAGATTCATCTTACTGACTGAATCAGGCTAGCACTCGAGAGTTCAGTCTCTCGAGTCACTGCCTTGTTGAGAGCCTGAGCTTTCAAGTCTCTTCACTGACTTGATAGCTCTGACTCTCAGCAACGCAGTGACTTGAGTATTCCGTCACTGAACTTGGTCAGGGTGCAAGCCATAATTTGATAACGCACTCGAGAGTTCAGCATCTCAAGCCACTGTCCTTGCTCAGAGCATGAGTCTCCAAGTCCTCTCACTGACTTGGTAACTCAGCCTCTGAGCAGAGCAGTGACTTGAGTATTTCTCACTCTTGCTGAACTCCCTGAGGAAAAAGGTTTTAAAAAAAAAATTCTCCTGAATTCCCATTTTGCCCTTCGAAAACGGGACCATAAATTGGTATCAGAGTGGGTTGTTCCCATGACCACTGATCCAGTTTTGTTAAGAAAAATGGTCTACCGAACAGATCTTAAATGTTTTAAACTATGGGAATTCCTGCATATTTCAAACTATTACCTGTACTCTGACAATATTCTTGTAATAGAAAATCATTTGGTTAGAAGTTTTGGAATCATCAAAAAGGGGGAAATTGTTGGGATATGTTTTAGTTTTGATGATTTTCCAAAACAACATGTAATAGGTTTGAAAGCAGTCAGGATAGTATCTTTAGATTCAGGTCAGGATAGTTTGTGTATTCAGTTAGACAGGTTGTAATGTGAGAAGAACTTAGCTGAGGAAGCACTCAGTTGAGGGGGAACTCAACTGAGGGGGAACTCATTGATAAAGCCTGAGGAAGTCAAGATGACATCTCAAGAGAACTGACTGAAGCCATTGAAGGAAGACCTGAACCTGAAGAGGAGCCTGAAGGATGTCCCACTGAGTGTAAGTCAGGCTGATCTAAGCCAAGTCTGGTGGACCACTCAGTGAAGAGCCTGATCAGGTGGATCAGTGCTGCACCAAGTAGGCCCTGAAGGAGTCAGGCTACTATGGTCAGGGAAGTTTGTCATCCAGCCTTATGACAAACTTCTTGGAGTGATCTTCAAACAGTCTCTGAAGGACAACTGCACTGAGGACGAGTCAGTCCACTGAAGATCAGAGTCAGTGAAGGAGGAAGCCACCTAAAGTCAGTGGGTCTTGGTCAACCCACTGAGTCAAAGATCCGTGAATTCAGGCCACGTGGACCAATCAACACGAGGCAGCAACTCTGACACTGATAAAGGCCGCATTCCAAGAAAAGTGGTTGAAACCATTTAATGCTGGATTCAAATGTATTTCCTCTCCAACGGATACATTTGAATCCCCATTATAAATACAAGCTCATAGCTTGTTGTTAGAGTGTGTTGTTTTTGTTTGAGAGTTGTATTGTTGTATCTTGTAAGAAAAGCAATCACCTACGAGCTGAGAGTGTGAGTAGTAGCATACGTGCATGGGAGATATAAGGAGTTTCTACTCATTTCTATACACTGAGAGTTCACAAATATATACATAAGAGTGCTCAGCTTGTAACTCTAGGCTTAGAGAGGTTTTCCCTATCTTAGCTATTGGCTAACACATTGTAAAAGAGAAAACCTCACCTAGTTGGAGAAAACCTAACTGAAACCAAAACCCTCTAGTCAGGTTTGTTGGTAGTAAGTGAGGAGAAGGGCAGCCCAGGGAGTGGCGTGAGTCCAGTTGTAAGTGCACCTTGGCACGTTAAAAACAAGAATCCAAAGGAGTGGATTTCCTGTTAAATCAGGCCGTGGATGTAAGAGCTTGTGTCTCTGAACCACGTTAAACCAAGTGTTATTATTTGGAATGTCTTTTCTTCTAAAGTATTGCAAAAATCTGCTCACTGGGAGCATTGTTTAAAAAGGAACTTTAGTAAAGCATTTCAGTCAGGAAGATTCATCTTACTGACTGAATCAGTCTAGCACTCGAGAGTTCAGTCTCTCGAGTCACTGCCTTGTTGAGAGCCTGAGCTTTCAAGTCTCTTCACTGACTTGATAGCTCTGACTCTCAGCAACGCAGTGACTTGAGTATTCCGTCACTGAACTCGGTCAGGGTGCAAGCCGTGATTTGATAACGCACTCGAGAGTTCAGCATCTCAAGCCACTGTCTTTGCTCAGAGCATGAGTCTCCAAGTCCTCTCACTGACTTGGTAACTCAGCCTCTGAGCAGAGCAGTGAATTGAGTATTTCTCACTCTTGCTGAACTCCCTGAGGAAAAAGGTTTTTAAAAAAAAAATTCTCCTGAATTCCCATTTTGCCCTTCGAAAATGGGACCATCACCACCAAAAGCTTTTCAAAGCAGTGGTCGTGGACACACTGCTCTGATACCACTTGTTGGTCCCACTAGTTAGATTAATTGCGGAAGCTTAAGTTAAATGTCTTTCAAAGTCTTTTACAAGAGAGTAATAATCAAAAGAACAATAAGTAAAATAAAGCGATAAAGAACACAAGATGTATAGTGGTTCGGATAGAATATCCTACGTCCACTCTCCCTTATATACAAGGGGTCTCACTAACAACCAACCAACTCACTTACTTACTGGAATTTGGAAGTACCAGTTCCTTCTTACAGCCTCCTTAGATTTACCCTCAATCTAAAGATCAAACAGCCTACAACCTTGTCTGATATACAACCTTGCGCGTATATGGTATCGCTAGAGCTTTTTCTTGAACTGCACTCTCATATTTATAGAGGGGATTAGGGCTAGCCGTTGGAGGGCTAATCCAATCAGATCCTCTATATAAGGAAGCCTCAATCAATCAATTCCCTAATTGATTGATTGGGTTGGTGGGATCCTTGGATTGATTATCTTCAAATACTTTCCAATCCTGATCTTGTTGACTTGATTTGAATCACCAACGGTCAGTAGCTTCCTCTGCCTAACTCTGAATCTCACCAGAGAAGGCAAGACCAGACACCAGGCAACCTCGGTGTCTTCTGGTCCTCATCTGGTCAACAACCAGAATACTCAGTAGAATCAGGGGATCAAACTGAGCATCTTTTGTTCTACCAGACTCGTCTGGTCTGAACTCGTCTGGTCTGGGGAAGATCTTCTGCCTCTGGTCAGATCTCATCTGGTGAAGTCTTCTGGTGGAGTCCTCTGGTGAAGTCCTCTGGTGGGGTCTTCTGGTGACTCTTCTGGTGAAGTCTTCTGGTCTGGCAGTTCCCCCTAGATTAAGTCCTAAACTAGATCATCATCTGGCTAATAGGTCCAGATGGTCCTATTACATCTTCTGGTTTATTTTAACTCATCAAAACTAACAACTTTTATCCTAACACTATTACTATCACAGAAAATAGGAATATCCTTAGCTCTAATCTGGTAATCCCTAAGCTGTTGACTAATCCAGAGAAGTTGTGAACAACAACTCCCTGCAGCCATGTACTCTGCTTCTGTTGTTGATGTAGCAACTGAAGTCCGCTTCTTAGAAAACCAGGATACCAATTTATTCCCTAAAAATTGGCATGTTCCACTTGTAGATTTCCTATCTATTCTGCATCCACCATAGTCTGAATCTGAATAACCACTCAATTCTAAGTTATCATCTGCAGGATACCATAATCCTAAATTCACAGTTCCCTTAAGATATTTCAATATCTTCCTAGCTGCTTCCAAATGACTTTTCTTTGGATTAGCTTGAAATCTGGCACAAACTCCTACAACAAAAGTAATATCTGGCCTGCTTGCAGTTGAGTACAAAAGAGAACCAATAAGTGCTCTGTACTGAGTCTGGTCCACACTCTCCCCAGACTCATCTGGATCCATGTTGAAATTTGTCATCATAGGGATCTTGGCTGCTTTGCTAGATCCTACTCCAAATTTCTCTAACATGTTTCTGGTGTACTTTGCCTGATTAATAAAAATTCCCTTCTCTGCTTGCTTAACTTGCAAACCTAAGAAGTAATTCATTTCTCCCATCATGGACATCTCAAACTGACCCTGCATGAGCTCACCAAACTTCTCACACAGCTTCTTGTTAGGGGATCCAAATATAATGTTATCAACATATATTTGGACCAGAAGGATGTCCTTTCCTTCTTCTTTCCTAAACAAGGTCCTATCAATCTTGCCCTTAGTAAAACCATTGTCCAGAAGAAATTGAGATAGAGTATCATACCATGCTCTAGGTGCCTGCTTCAGCCCATAAAGAGCTTTCTTAAGCTTAAACACCTTGTCACCTTGTTCAAAACCAGGAGGTTGTTCCACATACACTTCCTCAATGAGAATCCCATTAAGAAAGACAGATTTCACATCCATCTGGTATACTTTGAACTTCATATGAGCAGCATATGCTAAGAACAATCTGATGGCTTCTAGTCTGGCAACAGGAGCAAATGTCTCATCATAGTCTATTCCTTCAGACTGAGAATAGCCCTGGGCCACTAGCCTTGCCTTGTTCCTAGTAATGACATCATTCTCATCTTTCTTATTCATGAAAACCCACTTAGTGCCTATCACCTTTTGATGTCTTGGTCTGTCTACCAGCTCCCAAACATCCTGTCTGGTGAATTGATTCAACTCCTCCTGCATAGCAACAATCCAATTTGAATCTTTCAGTGCCTTCTTGATGTTCTTGGGCCCAATCAAGGACACATAGCAACTGAATAAGGCAGCTAAGTTAAGAGTTCTTCTAGTCTGGACACCCTTAGTTGGATCTCCTAAGATCAGGTCATTGGGGTGATCAACCAGGGTCCTCCTTCCCGTGGTCTTGCCTGGGTGATCATCTTCTGCAGTATCTTGATGATTATCACCACCTGCAGAAGAGCTTCCCCCTACAGGAGTTCCAACCTCTTCTGGTTCTGCTCCTTGTGAAGGCTTCTGCTTCAGAGAACCAGGAGATGGGTCATCATCTGAATCTGAATCTGAATCAAGAATAGGTGGATTGACTTTGATAACTCTGGGTGTAGTCTGATTCTGAATCTCATCAGAAGACTTTAAGTCCACCTTGCACTCAAAAGCAGATTCATTAAAAACAACATGAGGTGTTTCCTCCACACAAAGTGAATTCTTATTAAAAACTCTAAAAGCCTTACTGGTGCTGGAATATCCCAAGAATATTCCATCAGCCACTTTGGCATCAAAGGTTCTTAATTTAGATTTCCCATTGTCATGGATGAAACACTTACATCCAAAAACATGAAAATATGAAACAGATGGGATTTTACCTTTCCATACCTCATATGGAGTCTTATTGTGTCTCTGGGCAATCAGGCACCTGTTCTGAGTGTAGCAAGCTGTATTAATGGCCTCTGCCCAAAATCTCTGTGGAGTGCTGTATTCTGCCAGAAGTGTTCTTGCAGCTTCTTTGAGGGTCCTATTCCTCCTTTCTGCTACTCCATTTTGTTGGGGTGTTCTAGCAGCAGATGTCTCATGAAAAATTCCATGGTCTTTGCAGTAATCTGCAATGTGTGAATTCAAAAACTCCGTTCCTTTGTCACTTCTGATTCTGACTATGCTCTGGTTCTGCTCATTCTGAATCTGCTTGAAGAACTCTGGCAGCTTAGTCATAGTTTCATTTTTCTTAAACAAGAACACTACCCAAGTGTATCTTGAAAAGTCATCTACTATCACTAAGGTGTACTTCCTTCCACTGAAACTAAGAGGAGAAACAGGTCCAAACAGGTCCATGTGAAGTAGTTGAAGTACTCTGGTTGTGGTTGTGCTCTGGACATCCTTAAAGGAAGTCTTGGGTTGTTTACCCTTCTGGCATGAACCACAAACCTGATCCTTCTTAAACACTTCATTAGGAAGACCTCGAATGAGACCCTTTCTGGCAATCTTGTTCAATGTTTTGAAGTTAAGATGACACAATCTCTTGTGCCAAATCCAGCTGTTCTCTGCAGATCCTTTTGCAACCAGGCAAGCATTTCTTGGGCAACTGCTAAAATCTGCAAGATAAATGTTACCCTTCCTCAAGCCTATTAGCAAGATATCATTATAATCAGAAGAGAAAACAGTGCATGAATCACTAGAAAACTTCACTGAGTATCCCTTGTCACAGAATTGGGATACTGAAAGCAGATTATGCTTGAGTCCTTCTACATAGTAGACTTCATCTACAGATACTCCATTGAAGGTCAACTTTCCAACTCCTCTGGTGACTCCATAGTTGTTGTCACCAAACATCACTCTTGGTCCATTCAATGGCTTGAAATCTTGGAGATTATCCTTCTGGAAGGTCATGTGCTTGGAACATCCACTATCAATGTACCAGACATGGTTGCTTGAAAATCCTTTCTCAAATTGACTCTTATCTACCTGCAGAGAAATCAATTAGGTCCCCTACTAGTGCTGGGTCCTGATTGGTTAGTTGCAGGTTTTGTAGGAATCCATAGATAAAGATCATCCCTTGTTGGATGAGGAGATCTTATCTTTCTTCCAAATCTATCTACCAGCACATGTCCTCTGACAATGACATATTGAGCTACTGGTCTGATAAGGACACCTTTCCTATAAACAGGTCTGGTGTACCTTTTCTCAAATCTGGCCTTTGGAATGGCCTGCCTCAAAGACATGGTCTTAAAGGTCTGGTTGTAAGGGTACATCCTAGAAGAACCATCTCTGGTGTCATAACTTCCCAGATCAGTTGGTTTTCTATAGATGGGTCTGGAAGACCTCCTCTGGTTCTGAGAAGTAGACCTGTTCTGGTGATTATAGTTCCTTTGAGTATACCTATTCTGGAATTGATTCCTCTGAGAAAATTGTCTCTGGGGTACCTGGTGCTGTTGAACATTGTTCCTTTTCTGGTAGTTATTACTCTGATTGGTATTCCCCTTTCTTGAGTGTTTCCTTTGAGGTCCCCTAATCTGGTTAGGTTCCCTTTGAGGATTTCTCTGGGGTCCTCCAATTTGAGTAATCTCTACTCCTTGGGACTCATTGTTCACAGAACCATCAATCTTCAATGGTTCCCCTTTTTGACACTTATTCTCTAGCATCTTCTCTTCCAGAACAGTCAACTCTTCTGGACCATATGTTATGTGATTAACAGAGTGATTCCTTTTCCAGTCAGGATTGTGAACCACCTTGTAATCATTATCAGTTAAGTCTTTATCATCCCAGATTTCTACCAATTTACCAGCTCTTACAGACTTGTCTTTATTATAAAGGTATTTATGAGTTTTAGTGGTAATTCCAGAATATCCTAAACCACTCTTATCACAAATGCGCTGAGAAGACTCTGATATGATAGATACAACAGATGGTATCTTAGGAGCTTCTCTGGGCATGGGTATCTCCTCTATGTTGTGAGCAACTTGTTTTCCTTTGATAAGAGTCTGGTATTTAGCTCTGAGTTCATTGATCTCATCTTCTTGAGAGTTCTTTTCTTTCATGAGTTGATCTACCAGAGTATCTCTTTCTGTGATCTTATCCTGAAGTTCAGAGACTTCTTTGGAATGATCTTTCATGAGTTCTCTGGTGGATTTATGCTCATGAGAGAGAGATTGAACTTTAGCTCTGAGCCTACCATTCTCTTTCTCAAGTTTTTGACAGAGTTGGACACAATTTTGGAGATCTGATAGCATTTGTTGCATATCAGACTCTCTGGAGTTACCAGATGAATTAGAGGATTCAGTACATTTGGAATTTGATAAGACTAGAGTAGTTTCATTTACCTCAGTGATGTCTGCCATAAGACACACATCATCATCTGATCCAAAGTCAGAAGAAGAAGAACTGGAACTAGTATCCTCCTCCTCTGCTTCTGCCAGCAATGCTCTCTTGTCTGCATATCTCCTATCTCTCTTGATCCTTTTCTCTTCTCTTTCCCTAGGAGTGAGTTGAGGACAATCATAACTATAGTGACCAGTCTTGTTGCATGTGTAGCAGACATTGTCTCCTCTGGGACTAGGACTTGACTCTCTCCTCCTCTGGTTGTAGTCTGATCTGGCTGGACTACTCTCTCTCCTCTAGTAGTCAGGTCTGCCAGAGCTACCATCCCTCCTCTGATAATCTGATCTCCCAGAGTTGCCAGGGTTGTCATCTCTCCTCCTTTCTGGAGTTCTGAATCTGGTCTCTCTTGAGTCTCCAGATGTCTTCTCCTTCTCTGCAGGCTTGAAGGAACTCTTTCTGTCTCTGGTAGATTCCTTCCAATGCCTTTTGTACCTGCCATATTTTGAACTCATTTTATCTAATTTACGAGTTAGAAGTGCTGCCTGCTCCTTGAGGCTCAAGTCATCTACAGTAGACTCCTTTGGCTTGACATCAGGCTTGATGGTTGAAGAGAATGCAACACCTTTCTGACCAGAAGAGGAAACCTCTTCTGTTTGATCCTCCTCTTGAAGATCATACTCATAGGCTTTGAGATCAGACAACAGAAGATGATGATCCAGAGTATTGAGATCCTTGTTGTCCTTGATCACAGTGACTTTAATTCTCCACCTGCTGGTTAGTGAACGGAAGATTTTACTATTAATTTCCTTTTCAGAGTAGGTCTTACCTAAGGCACTAGCCTTGTTCAGGAGATTTGTGAGACGCATGTCCAGCTGGTCAATGGTCTCGTCTGGTTTCATCTTGAAGGTATCAAACGAGTGTTGAACAACTTGGAGTTTGTTGTCTTTGATCTTCTCTGTTCCCTCACAGAGTAGTGCCAATTTGTCCCACATCTCCTTGGCAGTGGCACACGTTCTGACCTTTTCAATCACTTCTTTGGTAAGTGTGTTGATGATCTCTGTTCTTGCCACCTGGTCCAAGTTGTAGAGCTTTCTTTCATCATTATCAAGCTCATCTTTCTTTTTTAGGATTCTCTGCCTGGGGACTCTATCCTCTGCAGTTTTCTGGGCAGCTTCACTAGTTTCTTCTCTGGACTCTGACCTGCCACTATCAATAGGAGTCCAGTAAAATTGGATGGGGCCACTTTCAACCACATCTAACATGCAGTGGTGAATAGCTCCAAGATGATTGCTCATCATGAAGCTCCAGTGGCTGTAATCCTCAAAAGAGAATTCTGGGAGCTTACGGCTCTTGTAAGAAGATTTTGCAGACATTTTGATAAAATTAAGGAAAATAACAAGAACTTGAACGAAAGCACTAAAGAGCAATGGATCTGCCCGGTGACCACCAAAAGCTTTTCAAAGCAGTGGTCGTTGGACACACTGCTCTGATACCACTTGTTGGTCCCACTAGTTAGATTGATTGCGGAAGCTTAAGTTAAATGTCTTTCAACTTCTTTTTACAAGAGAACAATAATCAAAATGACAATAAGTAAAATAAAGCAATAAAGAACACAAGATATATAGTGGTTCGGATTTGAATATCCTACGTCCACTCTCCCTTATATCCAAGGGGTCTCACTAACAACCAACTCACTTACTCACTTACTTACTTACTGGAATTGGGAAGTACCAATTCCTTCTTACAACCTCTTTAGATTTAACTTCAATCTAAAGATCAACAGCCTACAACCTTATCTGGTAGATGAACAGGTTGAGGTCTCAACAACTCCTTTAGAGTAGATAAATATTATGAACAGTAAGAGTGCTTGGATTGAATATCAAAAGCTTGGATCAACTTATGCGCGTATATAGTCTCTCTCTAGAGCTTTTTCTTGAACTGCACTCTTGTATTTATAGAGGGGATTAGGGCTAGCCGTTGGAGAGCTAATCCAATCAGATCCTCTATATAAGGAAGCTTCAATCAATCAATTCCCTAATTGATTGATTGGGTTGGTGGGATCCTTGGATTGATTATCTTCAAAACTTTCCAATCCTGATCATGTTGACTTGATTTGAATCACCAACGGTCAATAGCTTCCTCTGCCTAACTCTGATTCTCTCCAGAGAAGGCAAAACCAGACACCAGGCAACCTCGGTGTCTGCTGGTCCTATTCTGGTGAACAACCAGAGTACTCAGTAGAAACAAAAGAACAAACTGAGCATCTTTTGTTCCACCAGACTCGTCTGGTCCGGACTCGTCTGGTCTGGGGAAGGTCCTCTGCCTCTGGTCTGATCTCATCTGGTGAAGTCTTCTGGTGGAGTCCTCTGGTGAAGTCCTCTGGTGGGGTCTTCTGGTGACTCTTCTGGTGAAGTCTTCTGGTCTGGCAGTTCCCCCTAGACTAAGTCCTAATCTAGATCATCATCTGGCTAACAGGTCCAGATGGTCCTATTACATCTTCTGGTTTGTTTTAACTCATCAAAACTAACAATTTTTATCCTAACACAACTGTCCACCCATCATGGTGTATCTTGCTGCTCTCTTGACCAACTTGTTAGCTTCAGACGGGTTGTCTAGCTTTTTGTCGTTTTGTAAATACTTAATGATTGGTATCCTCCAGTCGTCCTCTTCGAAATCTTCGTTGACTTGATACATCTTGTAGTCTTCGGTTGATGGCTTGGACATTTTTGTTAGCGTAACTCCTGTCAACTCTGCTGGTCCTGTGCTAGTTTCTAGCCTGGCTAATGCATCTGCTTGAGCATTATTGTCTCTTGGTATCTGTTCGATGTATATTTGTTCGAACAAGGAGGCCAGATGAGCAACAATCTTCTGATACAAAGCCATGTTCTCGTCCTTTGCCTCGTACTCCCCTCGAACTTGGTTGACAATCAATTATGAATCCCCGAAAATCTGCAGCTTTCTTACCCCAACTGCTAATGCTAGGCGTAATCCAGCGATTACAACTTCGTACTCTGCTTCGTTATTTGTCGCCATGAACTCGAACCGGACTGCTGAAGTAAAAACTTGCCTATCTGGGCTTATCAAGACTATACCTGCCCCCGATGCTGTATTAGTTGACGATCCGTCAACATACATGTGCCAGGGATGGCTATGTCCTCTCGTTGGATCCTGGGGGAAAGTCAGTTCGACTATAAAGTCTGCTAAGGCTTGCCCCTTGATCGCTGTTCGAGGAGCATATGAAATCCCGAACTGACTGATTTCCAATGACCATTTTAAAAGGCGACCAGCCGCATCGGGTCTGTGCAGTATTTGCTTGAGCGGGAACGTTGTCAATACTTCCACCTGGTGGTCGAAAAAATATGGACGAAGTTTTCTGACGCTCATCACCAGTGCGTATGCTAGCTTCTCTGTTGGTGAATATCTGAGTTCTGCTTCGTGTAAGGCTTGACTCACATAGTAGATGGGCAGATGGAACTTTCCTTCTGCTCGAACGAGTACTGAGCTGATTGCTACTTCTGAAGCTGCCAGGTACAAGTATAACTTCTCCCCTGGGATCGGCTTGGCAAGATTTTCGTATCACCGAGATATTCTTTCAGCTGCTCGAACGCTTGTTGACAGGCGTCAGTCCATTGAAACTTTCCCTTCTTGATTGCCTCGAAGAATGGCCTGCATTTATCTCCGGATCTTGAGACGAACCTGTTCAAAGCTGCTAGGCATTCGGTTAGCCGTTGGACTTCTTTAACTGATCTGGGTGGCTGCATTTCCATGATCGCTTTTACTTTTACGGGATTTGCTTCGATTCCTCTTTGACTGACTAGATATCCCAAGAACTTCCCGGAATGGACCCCAAAACTGCTTTTCTTAGGGTTCAGTTTCATGTTGTATGTTCGAAGCATCTCAAACGTTTGAGCTAGATGCTGCAAGTGATCTTCCTTTTTGGAGCTCTTGACAACAATATCATCTACGTATACTTCCATCGTCTTCCCGATGTGATCATCAAACATCTTATTGACCAATCTCTGATATGTAGCTCCAGCGTTGATTAACCCAAATGGCATTCTCTTCCAGCACAACAAGTTTTTGTTGGTGTAGAACGCTGTATGCTCTTGATCATCGGGATGCATCGCTATTTGATGATATCCTGCGAACGCATCCATGAACGTGAGAAGCTCATGTCCAGCGGTGCCATCAACTAGTTGATCGATATGAGGAAATGGAAAATTATCCTTTGGGCAGACGGCGTTGAGATCTGTGAAGTCGATGCAGAGTCTCCACGCTCCAGTCGCTTTTCTGACCAATACTGGATTCGCCACCCATTGCGGGCATAACGCTTGTTTGATTAAGTCGTTATCCAGCAGCTTTTTAACCTCCACGTCGAGCGCCTCGTATTTGTCGGGCCCGAATTTTCTCCTTTTCTGATGGATTGGCTTCTTCCTTGGGTCGATGTTGAGTCTGTGGCAGGCATGTTCGGGGCTGATGCCCACCATGTCTGCATGCGACCATGCGAACACGTCGAGGTTTGCTTTAAGAAACTCAATCATGTCGGTCCTGTACGGCTCTGGTAGCTCGGACCCTATGAAGAGTTCTAAGCCCTCTTGGTTCGGGTCGACTTTTACAGTCTCCAACTCTTCGACCGGTGTAGCCCTTCGTTTCTGGCCTTTCCATCTGGGGTCAATAATGGGCCCTTCTGCCTTTAGCTCATCTTCGATCTCCATCGGTTCTGCTCCCAGTCGCGGCTCGATGTCCTCTGCATCGACGTCCGTTGCCATTGTCTATTTTTCTTCGGTGTTGGTTGCAGCAGCTTCTCTACCTCTTGTTTGGACAAACTGTCCGTCTTCGCGTTCCTGCTCGTCCTCGTCCAACTGTGCACCTACGCACAGCTGCTCGTCAATGCGCGGTTGTTCGTCTGTGCACAGCTGCTCGTCGACTTCCATTATTTCAGTATCGATGGAAGTCATGGCCTCGCTATCGCCTCCGTCCTTGTCTGAGCACCTGTTTGTCATGTTGACTTGGTGATCCTCCAATTGTATTTGCAAAAGACACGCACGATCCTTCTTCTGGTCTCCCTTGACTGTACCTGCACCTTTCTTTGTTGGGAATTTTAAACAATAATAGTACGTTGAAACAGCTGCTTTGAATTCATGCAAGAAAGGACGGCCGAGGAACCCGTTATAGGTGGACTGTTGGTCTACAACCAGGAAGTCTACCATCCTATTCAGTTTCCTTTCCGGGTCCTCGACCGATATAAGCTCGACTGCCAACGTAACTATTCCTAGCGGGACGGTCACAGCATTTCCAAATCCTACAATTTTGTGATCACAGTCCTTGATGTACTCGGCGCAATCTCCCAGCTGGTCCACCGTGCTTTTGAACAGGATGTTCGTATAGGAACTAGTATCGACAAGTAGACGGTGCACTTTTGTCCCCATAATATTGGCACAAATGACCAACGAGTCATTGTGGGGAGTGAGTACTCCGTCTAAGTCTTTTTCTGAGAAAGTTAGGTCCCCTGTTCGTTTGGTCGATGGATTCGCACCCACTTCCATCACTTGATCCACTGCTCTCAGTTCCGCTTTTCTCTTTCTTTTTGACGTAGGTGGTCTCCCATCAGAACAACCACCTACTGGTCCAGTAGGTTCCAGCATTAAGATCTCCGGAATAGGCCTTGCTGGGGCTGCTGGGACCTTTCTTCCTCTCTTACCAGCTTTGCTTGGTTGTTCATCGCTGTCTCCATCATCCGAACTGGATGGTATTGGCGCCCTTGGTCTTTTGCCTGGTTCCCTTTTCACGAACTCGGACAACTTTCCTTCCTCATAGAACCTCCACAACTGCTTCAATAAATCTCGGCACTCGCTTGTGAAGTGGCCGATGTTCAGATGATATGCGCAGTATTTGTTCGGGTTCAGTTTTCCTCTCTCTTGCCTTATCCTCCGCGGCTCTGACAACATCTCCCTGTCTTTAACGTTGTCGTACACAGCGTCCACGGACATGGTAAGGACTTGATTCAACTTTTCTTTCAACTCAGCTCCCTCATTGAACGACTTCATGTTCTTCGGAGCTTTGTAATCACTCCCTCCAGACTTCTTGCCAAACTTTTTTGGATCAGCTTTGTCTCCCAACTCTCTGTGCAGGGCCTACTGCATCGATACGTGGATTCCTGCTTTGTGTCTGAATTCCGCGTATGTTTTTGGGCAAGTCAAATGCATCTCCTTCCACAGATCAGTTCATTTCTTCAATCCAGCCATCACTGCCACTATCTTCGTATCTTCACTCACCATTTCGCCTTCCAACAAAACTTTATCAAATCTTTCCAGAAATTGCTTATCAGACTCCTCGTCTCCTTGTCTGATATCTGCCAGACGGTGTCTGTGGGTCAAGTAGGACCCGGCAGTTGAGAAATGAGATAAAAACTCTTTGCTTAGTTGGGCGAAAGAGTTGATGGAGCCGGGAGTCAATGCCGAAAACCATCTGTGTGGGCCGTCTCCAAGGGTGAGTGGAAAATTTCGGCATTGTGTGGCGTCGGTTGCCCCCATTGAGATCATGAAATCCGAATATTTCGTCACATGAATTCGAGGGTCCGACGTTCCCTCATACAAATTGATGGCTGGAAATTGTATCTTCTTCTGGATTGGTGCATTGAGGATAAACGGAAATAACGGTGAAGAAGGGAGAATAGTTGATCTGACACCTATCTGGGATTCCAATTGTTTCTGCAATTCCTCAATTGCCTTTCTCATTTCGTGTAATTCATTTGGGGGAGTCCTCCCGTTGGAAGGCTGTTCATCGTGGTTGGGTTCAGCAACTTCTTCACGATGTAGTTCCTTGCCAACAGGACGTTTCTCTTGAGTCGTCTTCCTAGCAGCGTTGCTAGCTCCATTTGGCCCTAGTCGGCCAAAAGCTGATCTTCGGATTTGGTCATGCACTGACGGGCGAGCAGGAGGGTGTGATCGCTCCTCGTTCTTCTTGGATGACTCTCTTCTGTTCGCATTCCTTGTTCCTAACCTTTCCAAAGCGCTTGTTCAGGATGTACTTTTGCTTGACTCGTCAACCCGGCTTGGTGATGACTCTCCTCTGCTCCCCAAACGTTCACTCAGGGGAGTTTTTCCTTTATTTATGCTGGCTTCCTCGCTGTCGGCCTCATCCCGACGTGCATCTTCTCTCATTTTACTTCTTTGTTCGCCTGTTCGCCCCTGCTCGCCTGCTCGATCGATTGTTGCCGGTGCTCTTGACGGTCTGGCCGCTTGTCGATTTTGCAATGACTGAAGAACAGCGATCGTTTTTGCTAGTTCTTCGGGGTTTTGAGCAAGAGCTTCAACTTCCGGTGGAATTGTGTCAATGGTGACTTGGATATTCCTCTGCGAAGTTGCTCTCACTGTTCGGGCATGTCCTTCGGTAGATAAAACCCTAGTTCTTGACCTAGGATTCGGGGATGCGCTCGAATGTCGTTCTTCTTGCGATCTAATCATCTTTTTAAGAGTCACTAGCCTTGTATATATGAGTATGGTGGTTTTGAAAACCCTAGTTCATATACACATGCATTCAAACTCTTAAAGTGATATGTAAGTGGATAACTTTGCTCCGAGTAGTGTGCACGCTTAATTTCCGGTGGTGTCTTCCCGGATTCCGGCTAAATTCTGCAGATTCCGGTGAATATCTTCAAGCTTCCTTCGAATATTTCATAAATCAGAGGTTCGACCCTTCTTCTAGCGCCAATTGTTGATGACCTTTTCGTAATCAAGATGATTAGTGGCTGTTTTTACCCAATGAAGATCATCAAACAAGAACTATGTTCATGGGACTTGGTTAAATAATGCTTAAGGAATAATTTTGCAAGAGTTTTGCTATTTTATTGAATTATCCTCCCCTTTTCATGTAAATAAAGGGGGTATTTATAGACATACAAAGAGGCCATGTGTCACCATCTTGGTGGTTTAACCATTGGATCTTTGCCAAGTGTTAGGACACTTGTACAACATCTACACTATTGCTCATTGGATGGGTGCCAAGTGTTAAGATACTTGGACCATATCTAAGCTAGTGACCCTTGGAGTTCCCAATGTTGTACTTGGTCTTTGGCACCACTGAGATGCTCTCGACGGTGACCGGTTGCTCGCTTGTACGTCTTCGTTGGATGTCGTGATCCTTTGCATTCCAAGTTGTTCGCTCCTTGCTTGGGATCGTTTACAATGTTGCTCGTTTCATTACGAATTTGTTCGCCTGAATTGCTTTTGGTTTGAACTATGCAAAGCTGTTCGCCCAATCTTGCTTGCCATATTAGAGTTCCTTTACAAAGCTGTTCGCTCCACAAAGCTGTTAGCTTCTTTCATTTATTGTCCTGTTTATCAAGTTTAATGATAATCGTTTCGTTTATTAATCACTCCGTTGTTCGCCCATTAACAAAACCCTGTAGGTATATCCTACAAACTAAATAATTAAAAAAATATCAAAATTCACATAAATTAATATTAATTATGGAATAACATTACTTAGACTAATAATTTAATAATAATCAATTTCCATTTCAATATTGAATAATTTATAAATTAATCAACATTATTAGTTATTGGGAGTATACAGTAAGAAATTAATTTATATAAGAAACAATACAAAATTTGAAATAAACTTTAACATTACAATACCTGTTCATTGATCAAAATGAGTTCCAAGTAGAACTTGTCTCTATTAAAATCATTAAAAAACATTGTCCAACTTTTTCAATCCTAACTTTAACGGTCAATTTTTGGCTCTCACTCTTGATATTATAAATCTGATAAAATTGAGGTGTCATACTCTTGAAATCTAAAATGAGATTTAAATTACAACAATTAAAACATCATAATTATTCAGATAAAAATATATGGTATAGTTAAATTTATTATTTTTGCACATGAAGAATATTTAAACTGAACGATGTAGAGCATAAATCAACAAGCATTACTACATTCATATTGATATTGATATTTAAATCTAATCAAATTGTGAACACTTAAAATGACGAATTTAATTATAAAATAAATATACTAATAACAATATATATATAACTAACCAACAAATTGATGGGAGAAATCTCAGCAAAAGAGTGGAACAAATGAAACTTTGATGTGAAAAAATGAAATACAATATGCTCTTATTTATAATAAAAAAAAATGCATGCAATATTATATCTTGTCCATAATAAGAATATATCACATAAGAATATTCTTTGGAATTGGAATATATAACTATATACCTTTTATTTTAGGAAAAAATAATCAAACATTATATTATACTATATATACTAACTCAAACTTAGAAATGATAAATTTAGATTCATTCAATAAGTAGATCATATTTAATTACATTAAGGTTTGGAAATATATGATTTATAATAAATTCCAAAAATAACTAAATAAGAAAATGGAAAAAATATCTATTTGCATTAATTATGCAGATATAAATTAATGGTTTATATTTAATGATATAGAATGAAGGGTCGAGATTAAAAGTTTAACCAACTTTTAATGAGAATGCAGTATTTCAAAATGGAGAGATTTAAGACATTTCACATCAGTTTAAGAATAAGGTGGCGTTGACACATCATTTTGGAGATGTTTGAAAATATATTATTACTAGAGTGTATCCACGCGAATTTCGCGTACTGAAAAAATATATTATATTTATTTTTTGTAGACATTTAATATAAGAGTATTTTTGTTTAAAAATTTCGAGGTATATACAATAAATTATGGGGTTTGTTTAGCTGTGGCTCGTGCCATTCACTAAACCCTATAAGTATATCCTACAAACTAAATAATTAAAAAAAAAATCAAAATTCACATAAATTAATAATAATTATGGAATAACATTACTTAGACTAATAATTTAATAATAATCAATTTTCATTTCAATATTGAATAATTTATAAATTAATCAACATTATTTGTTATTGGGAGTATACGGTAAGAAATTAATTTATATAAGAAACAATACAAAATTTGAAATAAACTTTAACGTTACAAATACATGTTCATCGATCAAAATGAGTTCCAAGTATAACTTGTCTCTATTAAAATTATTAAAAATTATTGCCCAACTTTTTCAATCCTAACTTTAACGGTCAATTTTTGGCTCTCACCCTTGATATTAGAAATCAGAGAAAATTGAGGTGTCATACTCCTGAAATATAAAATGTGATTTAAATTACAACAATTAAACCATCATAATTATTCAGATAAAAGTATATGGTATAGTTAAATATATTATTTTTGCACATGAAGAATATTTAAACTGAACGATGTAGAGCATAAATCAACAATCATTATTACGTTCATATTGATATTGATATTTAAATCTAATCAAATTGTGAGTACTTAAAATGATGAATTTAACTATAAAATAAATATACTAATAACAATATATATATAACCAACCAACAATTGATGGGATAAATCTTAGACAATTGATGGGAGAAATCTCAGCAAAAGAGTGGAACAAATGAAACTTTGATGTGAAAAAATGAAATACAATATGCTCTTATTTATAATAAAAAAAAAATGCATGCAACATTATATCTTGTCCATAATAAGAATATATCACATAAGAATATTCTTTGGAATATATAACTATATACTTTTTATTTTAGGAAAAAATAATCGAACATTATATTATACTATATATACTAATTCAAACTTAGAAATGATAAATTTAGATTCATTCAATAAGTAGTTCACATTTAATTACATTAAGGTTTGAAAAAAATATGATTTATAATAAATTCTAAAAATAACTAAATAAGAAAATGGAAAAAATATCCATTTGCATTAATTATGCAGATATAAATTAATGGTTTAGATTTAATGATATAGAACGAAGGGTCGAGATTAAAAGTTTAACCAACTTTTAATTAGAGCGCAGTATTTCAAATTGGATAGATTTGAGACATGCCACATCAGCCTAAGAATAAGGTGGTGTTGACACATTATCTTGGAGAGGTTTGGAAATATATTATAATAAGATAAGATTTTACATATTCGAATTTCGATGGTGTATGAACAATTTTTTGAAAATTTTAGTTTATAGTATTCGAACAAATTCGTAAAATCACCCGAAAGGACAGGTTTGAAAATCTAGAACAAGTATTTTTCTGCTAAGCACGCCCAATTAATTAAATAAACCCAAAACATATAATACCAAGTTGTGTGTATTGCTATTATAGGTCGTACAAATTTATAGCACATCTTAGATTTGATTATATATTTACATAAGAAATCAACGAGTTGACTTAAGTACAGTTTAGTATTAGGTTAGGTAAGTTACAGGTTATTGATCCCAATCATTAATTTCCTATGTAGACTCATGTATTAAAACTATTGCATGATATCATAGTTAATTAGTATTTCCATGATATAACCTTAAATTAAGCTAAAATACAACTAAACTTCAACCGATCATTTGGAATCCTATGCCACATGATCTCACATCCATGCAACGTTAACTTCATATATTTTTTTTACACTATTTGTCGCATACTTAGACACTAATTCACACTCAAAAGTGTTGAGTTATTAGTCTTATGCAGGATGAAAAATATTACGCGAAGTATATTAGCCATAATAAATATAAATTTAACAAACCTTCTTTTAGTTAATAATAATAATTACTGTTGAGGAATAATTGCATGTAAGTGCAATAATTGGCAATGTTATTTTTAATGTAACTTAATTATTTGTGGAAAAGCATTGACTTGGAGTTATCAAGTATCTAGTTATAAATGGGTTTCTGTTGCGGTTGATTAGTTAATGTCACTAGTTATTATTGTTAAACAAAAAACTTTGCATGCCCGGTACGTTGTGGATTAATTACAGCGTTCAACTATCAACACCTACATAATTACTATATACATCTTTTTATAACTGTGATTAGTTGTATGTGTAGCTAAACAACGTAGTGCGTACATATGAATAAATAAAGCAATTAGATGGATATATCATATATATTATAATCGTGCTCTTAAGTCAATTAATTTGTCCTAAATTGTTAACAGTGTGAATGGGACAATAGATGCGGACACATCTCTGATTCTGAATTCAATAAAATCATGAGTATACCGTACATGATTTCTTTCAAAGTAATTAAGAAATCATATATTTTTTAATTGAAGTGTTACATATATTTTTCCGCATGTAAGTTATTTAGCATATTATTTTGAGAACTATCACTTTTTACACATTTAAAGTATTATTAATATATATATGTGTGTGAGAAAAAATATATAATCCCATCTCACTTTTTTTTCCTAAGTCAATGGTCCATTAATGAAATACCACACAATTAAAAAGCAAGTATTACTACTAACTAACCAATTATACTCCGTGTCTGAAATTATCACATGCCCGTTAGTGAACACAAAATTATATATTCATTATAAATGTGATAATGACACATAAATAAGATAAACAATAAATTAAAATAATAATGAATCATCTTATATATCATTATTACATTCGTAGTGGACATATATAATTGAATTTTAGAATAGGATCATTTTCATACTCCATATATAGTAAGGTAATACTAGTTCTTCCATGCTTCCTTAGAAAATAGTCAACGTTTTCTTCAATCAATTAATTAGAAGGTGTAGCAATTTTAATTTTCACTCATGTGCCTTTATTTATTCGCCAGCAGATTAACTCTCAAATACTTTGGGGTAGAGATATTATAAAGAAAAAAATTTAATCGGATATTTTTTGGAGGACAACAAAGCCCATTCAAAAAAATATTTTTTAAAATTTATTTTGTTATAGGAAAAGACCTAGCTATTATAAGGCAGGTTGAAAGTTGACCCCGGAATAGGTGATGGTACTTCTTCCTGCAGGCTTGCTTTAAATATGCCCAGCAATTCCATCCAAGTAGCACACCACACATCACAAGAGCCACAAAATCCAGCTGAAACCACTCTCTCTCTCTCATATATTTTGTTCTTCCAAAAGCTTCTTAGGCCACTTTACAATACTGAATTAAGCCACTACTACTACAACAGCAACAGAGGATCGGAGTTGTTGATATATTAATTCTTAATGAATTTCTGATACACTCCCACAAATTAATTAAGTGCGATTTGCGTCTGGGTCCCTGTCTTTCAAGACATGGAAGTCTCAGCCCGAAGCCGAAGCCGAAGCCCGATTTCAAGAACGGCCCAAAACTCAGTCTCTTACACCAGCTGACAAGTACACATGGAATATTCTTTCAACACTAGTTTTGATGGGGGGAATTATATTGGGTTCCATGGATTGGCAATAAACAAATCCTCATCATTGGTGCTGAATAGTGAGAGAGGGGAGCTTGTGAAAGCCCTGCACATCAAACCTCCACAAAAGGCTGCTAGCGCCGACAAGGCTTTGATCGCTTTGAGGAATCACAGCCAGGCTGAAAGAAGGAGAAGGGAAAGAATCAATGGTCATTTAGCCACTCTTAGAACCCTAATTCCTGGAACTAATAAGGTATTATTATTATTTCATTTCATTTACAAATATGTTGCACAAACATGCATGATCATTATTTTTTGTGTTTGTATATATTGTATTATTATTAATTTGTTTGTTACATTAACATGATCATAACTTAGGTACACATGATTAGATTTTTTTTAATGAGAATGAAAATAAGATTAAAATTAATTAGTGTAATTATGAGAACAAAACTGCTAGTTCCCATCTTAAATGAGGCCATAACTATGATTATCCTTTTCCTCTTCTACGGTCATCCTCTTCATCCATTCCCCTATTCCACTATCAATAATCATTTGTTGTCTATTTCTTTTCCGAATTTGGAACATAATATATCAATACAGTTACCATTTGAACAATTCATCTCCTAATATATCACTTTCATTACGATCGAGAACATAAATGAAATATAATATTTTGTTACCAAATTGTATGTGTATTTGTGTAATTACTTTCTTGCTACAAACCAAAATAATATCATGATCACACACACATATATATATATTTATTTGTATTTATTAATTTGTTTGTTAACTAATTACTCGTCCCTGCAGTTTTATTGTTATGCGCTAATTAATATGGAGTCATCTTCAACATAAATATACTATACTTTTGTAATTTTATTTTTCTACGTTAATATATATGAAGTGGATTTCAATATATATAAATTACTTGGACTTTAATTTATCACAAAAGTAGATACAATATGATAATGATTGTTGGTGTGTGTATAATAGATGGACAAAGCAGCATTACTAGGTGAAGTTATCAATCAGGTGAAGTTATTAAGACAAAATGTATCTGAAGCTACTGAAGGCACACTTATACCAAGTGATATCGATGAAATGAAAGTAGAAGAAGAGGAAGATGGAAGTAAGTCCATATCCATCCGGGCATCTCTTTGTTGTGATTTCAGGCAAGATCTGCTTTCCGATTTAAAACAAGCTTTGGATGCTCTACCTTTGAAGACGATTAGGGCGGAGATTGCTACCTTGGGGACTCGAATGGTTAATGTTTTCGTCATGTCTGGAGACGAAGACAAACAAGTTGTGGTCGACAATGTTCGCCAGGCTCTACGCTCTGTGCTCGATAAATTTTATGCATCTGAAGAGTATTCATCCAGAGATACGCCTAGTAAGAGGCGAAGAAGCTCCTTCTTCGCCTCTTCATGCCCATCTTCTCTTGAAGACCATGAGTGGTGATCGCGACCTACTTTGTTCATATGTGAAGGCAAATGCCTTGGCATACATATTGTAAGAAGATCGATGTGCATGCCTTGTCATATGCTTTCCTCTTATTTTTAATTATGCTTAATTTACTACCAAAATAAGGAACAATTTCTTGTTTTGTTCAATAATACCATGATTCATGTGTTCAATTTCTTGTATGGAATGTACGTATTTCTACGTGCTTAATATATCATTTTCTTTTCATCTTGGTTTCATTTTGTTTAACGTTGCAACATGTTAATTTTAAGGGTTAATATGCACTACGATCCTTTTATCAATTTGATATTTGCAGAACGTTTTCTATTCGATTGTAACATATACTATATATGTCGCAATCACTCAATTTCGTTTAGTATATGTTGCAATTGTATAAAATAATTTGTACATATTTACAAATAAATAAAAATGTTATTATATAGACTGCAAATTGATATTAATCATTTTCTATAAATTAATGTTACAAATTTACAATATCAAATGCTTTTTTAATAAATAAGTAATACTCAGTGATCAAACTTAAGTATAAAAGTAATTTCTTTTTTTACATTCTGATGCTATTACCATTACTTTATTATTAACTGCAAACACATATTACTTAATTTTTTTATATCAATATTTTCAACGTAGTGATCTACATTTGGTAGTACGTACATGCAGTGAATCATCCTCTCACCTTATTAAAAATGTAAAATATGTGGAATTAAGAAGTTGACCAGTTGACAATTATTCATTAACAACATCCATCTGTGCTGTAGGTTGTCGGATAATATAATCTGTGGAACATTAATAAATATTTTCTATGTATTCCAAGAGGAAGTTTGGGGTGAACTTAGTTAAATAACGAGTAACTTTAATTAATTTTCAATTCTTACGTCGATGGATATGCTTTTTAAAAAGAATCAAATAAGATATTGGTGGTCTCAAAGCTGAAGCAAACTATATTCTACCACTTCACCTGCCTCAATAAAAGTCAATGCATCCAACGGTGATTGTACGCTATTCTATTAATTAAATGATCACTAAATCAACGGGTAGGATGAAACTCAAACCAAATTAAAGCTTGGTCAAGTGTGTGGTATTTACATAGTAGTCCCTCTAATGTTGGACAACAATAACATGGCCCACAACCCATATGGTTGTATCGATACGTGTCCGCTAACAAGTTTCTTCGATTCCGGCCCAAAAGGAAAAAAAAGAGAAACATAGTAGAATACCAATTAATTAACTCACAATACTTTATCGAGTCGAAAATCAATTATTTAAATAAGGCTTTTTTTTTTTTTTCCCAAAATAAGACTGATTTAAACAAACATAAACACTAGTTAAAAAGGACTCAAGTCCAATCTAATTAATCTCACCACAGTATAAGTTTATTGTAAGTCAATTTTATTATGCCATTGATAATAATATATTAATTATATTTTATTATATAAATATATTAAAATAATATATTTTAATAAAATAATTAATATTATTAAAAAATAAACACGTTATACAGTGAAATTGATATATAAGTACACTCCATCCAATCCTAATTATTTTGCTCCAAATTAATAAGTCAAGTTCTTTATTGCATTTGACATGGTTGGATATGACCCATTATGAACGTAAATTTATATATATACACCACGAATGTGATAATAACATATAAACACATTTAACTAATTAATTAAAATAATAGTAAATTATCTACTTGTATATCATTATCATATTTACAGTAGATATATAGTATATTTTTCCTTCCCTCTTGCTTGGAATTCGCGTCTATTTATTTTTGCTCTTAAGCATTGTTTTTTATGCTTTAGAAAAAAAATATGGACACAATAAAACATGATAAACTATCGAATAATAATAAAAAGACCTAAAGCAAAATTATGGGTCACAAATATAATTTCCTAAAAGTTGAAAAAAGTATATATCTAAATTCCAAGAAGACCAACCACAGTATCGAATTTCCCATCTTGTCCTCAAATTTCAGCTGTGCCATCCCTCTCTAGATCGAAGACATTGCTTGCAACCCTCTACTAATATCATAGTACTTCTCCTCTAAAAATTCAATTCAATTAGGTTAAATCAAAATTCCGTGTTAGTTGATTTTCATCTAATTTTCTGGTTCAAAGAGGATCATATGGAGAAAGACAAGAAACCAGAAGAAAAGGAGGAAGAAGAAGTGGAGGCAGTAGAGCTGGTTCTGTTTCAAGTTTCCGAATGCTATGTTTACATGGTAAATTTCACTGGTAATCCCATTCTCTGGTTTTGATTCTCGCCGTGTATCGTCCATTCGAGGTTTCGAATTATGAGTTTGGATTGGTAATTTAATTTTCGATTCTTTGTTTCTGGTTTCCCGAGATCATTAGTATTTTAAATACGTGCAAGTATATAAATTCGACAGTGTATGCTTTGAATTTACTCTGCATTGACGTACTTTAATTTGCTTAGATGATATGCAATGAGCACAATGATTAGCTACGGGATTAACTACTGTATTCAGCATTATATTTTTTTTAATGTGATTAAGTTGCTGCGAAACGTGAAATTTCCCTTGCTTAATCTCTACCACTTGGTGTGCTTCTGCAGATGGATGCCTATATTTTCTGCGATCCACCGAATAGTTTTTTAGATTTTATATATTTAGTAAATGGATGCCAAGGTTAATTACTTAATTTCACATAATCATGAGTTAATCCTTGCAACAGCAACTGTTTCCCTTCATTTCTGATTTTCCATTATCAAGCAGTCCTTGATAATTCCAAATTTCAAATTATGTTGCTGAGAAAATCATAGGGATTTAATTCAATCTAAGGGCAGGAGTTAGGGTCTCAATGGGTCACCTTCTATGCAACGCAACTGCATATCGAGATAACTGATTACAACTTTGGTCTTGGAAATAATCTAGCCACCTACGAAAGTTCTATGCAACTAATGCATTTCATAGGCTCTACTATGTATCCAGAGGATTTTAAAATAAGATAAGAGTAAGTCTAATCCAGTAACTGTTAATCAAATGAAAGATAATGTGTTTAAGTGATTTTCTATTACTTGGTTTGGGTTTAGAGGAACATTTAATTATACAGATAGGTTAAGATTAAAAAAAAAAAAATACCACAAAAAAGGAAGAAATGGATTTTGTTAAGACGGTCTATATTTCTATAAAGAAAAATACGAAAAATATTTTACCATCTGGTCTGATGTAAGAACAAGTTGTTTTGTTTTATTTTATTTAAAAGAAGGTCTCACACACCAGTACTCCAGTTGCATTAAGCATCTTCTGTGCAGGTCGTTATTTTCTTCAAACGTGATCCAGGCTACAGATAGGTTAAGTATAATTTGAATAAGCCTAACTGTATTTAGGGACTAGCTGTGGATGGTCTAACTTTGGATGAAATAATTCTTCAACCTCTGTGAAGGTTGTTTTGAAATGCTGTAATATCTTACCTAAAATGTAGGTTTTCATTGCTTTTAGCATGATTAATGTTGCATAATAGAGCTGATAGCAAGAAACTTTAAATTTTACTTTTAGCTATGTTTTTTGGGATTCTGACGTTACTTCTATAGAGCTAATGCTTCCTTTGTAAATCTTGCAGATACCTCCACGGAAAAGTGCAGCTTCTTATAGGTTCTTCTCTCTCCTAAATTACTTGTTGGGGATGAATAATCTTATTTTTTTGTTACACTGCAAAAAGCTGAAAGATTATATTGCTCTTGTGTAGAGTGACTTAGAAATCTCCTATCAGTTCTTTTGTGTCAATAAATGTGTTCTGTGGAACAAGGAGATTGACTACAAGATAAAATCTGCACCATAAAATCAACAAAAAAGATATATATTACAGTAAGGCTGTGTAATTGGCTGATTTTGAAGTTAAAGGATTTCTAATCCAATCCCCAAATCCTTCTAACCAAAAGATTACCAATCGATTTGCTATTATGGATTTAAAATCTATCTCCAAATCCTCAATCCAACGCATCCTAATGTTGTGTATGGATGAAAAGATTCGAATTGTATGGTAGACCTTGGGGAAGGGCTTGATGTCGTATGTGAATGAGTTTAGAAGCCACTGCAGTGACTCAAAGAATATCTCAAAATAAGAGCTCCAGGGTTTAAAATTCACTGTAATTTGAATTATCCAAACAAGCTAAATGGATCTCTTGTTATGGATTTGAAATCCTTAGTGTCAGATTCATCGATCTATATAATCCGAGTGTTGGCCGATAAAGTTACTTTGACAGTGTTCGTCACTTTTGCCATCCTCTTTAAAAAACAGCTTTTGAATCAGGAACAGCGATATAATTGCTGCAGGACTCATTTAATGTGAGATAAAAATATTTGAAAAAAATCCTCTTCTTGTAGGGCGGATGAATGGGATGTCAACAAATGGGCATGGGAAGGCACTTTGAAAGTTATTAGTAAAGGAGTAGAATGCATCATTCGGTTAGAAGACAAGACAACTGGTGGATTTTCTTGACTTCCCATAGTCAGTGTTTTAAAGTTGCTTAATTTTATGTGCTGTTGAGATTCTGTATCAATTAAATTTATGATAGGTGAACTATATGCTCGGGCTTTTTTGAGAGACGGGGAGCCACATCCAGTGGAGGCTGTTATTGATAGCAGCAGGTGAGGAAACTGAGCACAACCTGCTTGAGAAAAAATTATTCCTTGAATGTTATTGCCTTTAAATGTTGAGACCGTTGTTGGTGCTTTTGCAGATATTTCGTTCTTCGGGTAGAAGAGAATATTGGTACTCTAATATGCTTCCTTTTCCTTCTATATAATTAACTTATCTTACTTCACCAGTATTTTTCACTCGATAAATTTGTTGGAAAATTTAGTATGATTACATAAGCAATTCATTATAAAGTGTACATGAAACTTGATTAAATTGCCAAAGAGTAATTTTGTGTGCATGCGACATCTGATTCTTGATAGAATTCTGTGGAATCTTGTTGCGTCAACAGTGGATTAAATTGCTATCTACTAGTTCCTTGTGAATGGGTTTAATCAGCAATGTGTATAATGTAAGATATGTACTTTCAGTTAATTTCAGCTTCGTCACCTATCATTACATACTTTGAATTGCAAACTAGATATGGCAGTTGGTTCAATTTTTCAAACATGACTGGACATTTGTAATCATTATTCTTGAGCATCTAATATTGATCTTTGAAGTATTTTTAAAGCTTTATTCATCTGAAAACCATATGACATACTTTTGGGCGAAAAGAATTTTCCAATTCGATTTAATCTTATATGCTGAGTCTGTAATACTACTTCCATCCCGAAACTACTTTCATAGTAGAAGATGACACATTTTTTAAGAAAAAATGATAGTGTGAGTATGGGGTTGAATAAAATAATGATACTTTTAATACTTTATTGAATTTTGCGAGTGTGGTTTATTTCCTTTTTGGGAGTGTAAAAGTAGTTGTGGGATGTCCAAATAAAACAAGTGTAAAAGTAGTTTCGAGACGGAGGTAGTACCTCTTACCATGTCTTTATACGAGCATTTGCATTGGAGTTGTAGAAAATGGCACTATATAATAGGACACATATTATTTGGATATTTGTGGCTCTCATTCATTGCATCTGGCTTGAAGAAATCCCTTGCTCTCTAGTTCAAGCCGTTTCTCACAAAAATTGTTAAGGCACATCAAGAATGTTGATACCCTGCTTTCTCGATGAAGTTTTGGTTTCTTGTCAATTTACTCGCTGTATCTAATAGATATGGCCGATCTACATCAGTGCTTCAGGACATGTTCTTGATATAGCCCATGATCTTTTTTCATTCTCATTACTTTCAGTGACATTTTTAGCGTTTACTCCCAAAAGTTCATAATTGATATGTCTTGTACAATTACTGTGAGTATGATTCTTCTTACTTAGGTTTGTATGAGCTTTTTATTAAATGAACCGACTGATACAGGCGGGCGGCTTCGCCATGCTTTCATTGGTATTGGATTTCGAGAAAGATCTGAAGCGTATGACTTCCAAGCTGCCCTTCATGACCATATGAAGTACTTTCCTATCCTTATTCACACACTACTTGCCTTCCTTTCTATTTATAGGTACTTCATATGTTGTTAAATTTTATAGGTACTTGAATAAGAAAAAAACAGCAGAAGAGATGGAGCAGCAGTACCAGCAAAGTTCTTCTGTTGATTACAGCTTAAAAGACGGGGAGACCCTCGTGCTTCAGCTAAAAAAGGTAGAACAATCTCTCGCGATTTAATCATAATCGTGTAGGCATCATCTGAATCCGTTTCTCTTTTCAGAACGACGGGGGCAGCACAAAGTCTAAGTTTTTCGAGCAGCGTTTGAATAATCTTTCATTGGAGGATAAGCCTAAAAACAAGGAAACTTCAGTTAGCATCAAACTGCCGCCGCCTCCACCACCACCCCTCTCACCTGTTGCCGCCCAGGTAAAGTCTCCATTTAGCCCGGAGGAAATGAAGACATCTCCTGGTCTGGAAAAGGATAGATCGGACGGATCAGAATCCCTTGAAAAGAAAGAATCACAAGATGTACGGGATGATGATTTTGGAGATTTTCAAGCAGCTGGATAGTGGGGAATGTTTAGACTGGGTTGATTTACTCATGCTACTATTATACTGCTACTTGTGTGTGTAAACTATTGTGCTTCATATCTATTTTCACCCAAGTTTCATCAAACTGCTACATTTCACTTTTTCATCTTGTTTTACAATTGAAACTATAATATTAGTTATATTCAAAACTCCAAAACGAAATGCATATACTGTTAGTAATGTTAAAATATTTGCTGACAGGGGTAACACCACAGGCATTTTTTTTTAATAATTAAAACGAAATGCATATACTGTTAGTAATGTCAAAACTTCAATAATTAAAATTTCTGTGCTGATCAAATTAAAATCCATGTAAAATTAAGTGCTTAAATTGCTCCAGGAGTTTCTTTTGTTCCTCTTCTTATTCTTGAAATTGCAAAAAAAATACACTCAGATTTGCAGAGTAAAAGTTCTGAAAAATGCCAGTGAAGACTGTGATATTTAAAAATAGATTTGTCATGGGAGACTTTGTGTTAAAAATAAAATGATACATACACTTTTTTTTTTTTTTTTTTTTAATAAGTGTCGCATATTGATCATAATGTGGCGCAAATTCGCGGGTGCCACATTGCTCAATTGTGCGAAAATATAGATGAAGTTTTCTAAATAAATAGAGGAGTGACATTCTCTAAAATTATCTCTGGGTAGTAAAATTAATTAAAGGCACTCGAATCTCAATTTCCTTGTCATTCTATTTCTAGCCACTACCTCTTGTTTTCATGGTGACAATAAGTTGCTATGATTATGACAATGACAATTTCTTGAAATTAAGAAATCGCCAGTTATTTATCTCCTATTCAAAATAGCTTCTTGTTAATAATTCTGATAAATAAAAGTAGGAAAATACAGAAAAACGATGATGATCTCCTACAATAGTTGCCACAGCGATCGATCATCTGTATACACGTGTCAACAGGCTTTTCCTAAAAGAAACCAGTAGTTGAATGCTTCTCATTCCTCTTCCTCTGCTCAAACTCAACCACTCTCACTCCCCCTTCATTGACTCATTACTTTTTCCATTGTCTTTAATTTCTTTATGCAATTTCAATATTTCCCATGCTCTACTTCATTTCATCACTGCTTTTGGGCTGATTTCTCCTTTCTCCGTTTGTAAGTTCCTCCACTCCATCTTTTACTAATTTTTTTTTTAAACCCCAATTTGTTCATTTTCGTATAGATATTTATTGCCTTTTTAGAGCTGATACGTATCTTTTCTGCTCCTGATCGTCCTTATAGGTGCGTATGTGTCTTTTTTTTTTTTTTTTTTTCTCTGATGAAACCGATGCTTATTTCTCTGAGCTTTCCTTCTGCTATTTGTTGTTGTTTTTTTTTTCTGGGGTGGGTACAATATTCTTCTTGTTTTATGATGGTAAATTATTTGATGATCCTGAATATCTTGCAAGGAATTCGGTTTAGTAAAGGTGGAATGAAAACCCTCATCTGAATTTTGAAGTATAAGGATAATATCAGTTAAATTGCAAAATAATCTATGTTTCAAACACATGAAAATAGTGCTCTGATTTGTGGGGAGGTATATTTTTCGTTTGTTATATAGTAATTTCTGAGTTTATACTCCGAAACTGTGTGTTTGGGCTGTATTCTTGAAGTTTATTATTAAATTGTTGGGATTGATATTTGGGAGATGACTGATGTTAAAATCTTTGTTAAATACTAATGATTTATCATTTGTATGTGTACAACAGCTCCCAAGGTGATAGTGCAATTTGTTTGTAACACTTCAGCTGTGATTGAATTACTGGAAAACTTTCTTGATTGGTTATGCTTATTGGAGTTTAACTTTACGCCATTCTTTTCTTGATATACAATATCAAGAAATGTTGTATAACCCTGCGATCTCGATGATAGCCTAGCCCATTGCCTTATATGATGATGGCATACAGCTGCGTTATACTTTCACATAATTTGTGTTAGTTTATTTTGTCGTGGGAAGCTTTAAATCCGCGAATTTAAACTTGTCTCCTTGCGTTCCACAATTTTGCTAAGTTCTGAATGGTGTACAAAGTCATTACTGTTATTGACTTTTGAGTTTTGAATGGATATAACACTCTATGCATAGTTTTATTAACATAATTTTTTTCTTCTTGCAGTTAAGTACTGACCTCTTCTTGGATCTTGGACGGTAGAATCATTTTAACATTGGTGGAATCGTGCTATGGATTTCAAAGGTATAACGTGGGCAGGAAACATATATCAGAAGTTTGAAGAGATGTGCTTGGAGGTAGAAGAGGTTATGTATGAGGTATATCCTCCTTTCCACCCATTTTTCGTGCAAATTTTGTGCCTTAGGTATAATATGCGTCACTTCAAGAGGTTTCCTGAGTTTCTAAATCTTTCTTTTACTTTGTTCTCTTAGTGTGATATTGTAAGTCTCTTTAAGAAAACTTAAGCTGCATGTATGTACGAGGAGTATGCCACATATATTTGGCAAGAAAAGGAATAACGAACTTATTGAATTGCTTAAAATCAGATTTATAAATCAAAAAACTAGTTTGAGCCATAGATATTGATGGACAGATCCAGATGTTGTGCCAATAATCCTTGATATCTAGTAGTGTGTTGTCATGGGCTTTTAAGTGCTGTCTATCTTTGCAAAGTGTTATTTGATGTAGACTTTCACTAGTTGTTATTTTTATTTTTAAAAATATCTATTTTCGGTTTTTTCTTTCTTTGGTGTATCTTGTACAGGATACTGCGAAATATGTAGAAAACCAGGTGGAGAAAGTTGGTGTGAGTGTAAAGAAGTTCTATGCAGAGATAATGCAGGATTTGCTTCCCTCAGATCCCCAGGCTGATATAACTAAGAAGCCAAAATTGGACAAACGAGACACCAACAGAGAGCTCGACAAGAAAGAACCTACAAATGAAAATATTTCTGTTTTAACTGCAGAAGAAGAATTGCCCTTAAATGCACGCAATGATGCAAACTATGTTTCTCCTCCGTCTCCTAGAGTTCCAGTTGATAATACATGCTCTGCAAAAAGCAAGAAAGTGGGCATCCATAAACGCCCAAGTGGCATCAAAAGAATTTCTAAGAACAACCACCCTCCAAAAATATCTCGTGGGGCGATTTCTTCTCCATCAAGGGACACGAGTAGCTTGCTCATGTTTGACATGAAAAGCAATTACCTGGCAGCCCCTGCTGACGTGAATGTTACGAAAACCTCACAGTTTTCTGTTAGAAATGATCGTGAAGCAGCAGCACCCCAACATACACCTATTTCCAATGCTTCTGTTGAGTCCTTTAGTTCTGACCAAAATTTATCAGCTGAAAGAAAAGAGAAAAACGATACTCAATCCACCTCTTTGGAACAAAAGAAAGATGATTCTGAGTGCAACTCATCCTGTCATGCCTTGTCCACCAATACTCGTAAAAGTTTCTCTCGTTTACATGCATGAAAGTCATTACAATTTCTCATTCAGCCTCCACCCCATTCGTAGAAATATTACATGTGATAGTGAGTTTGTGAGATAGGATTTTAATTGCTACTCTCTCTCTCAATTTTGAGGACGGTATTGTTGTTCATCTTCTAGGTGGTCTTTTCAGATGACCAGAAGCATTCAAGATCACCTATTTCTTTTTGTCATGGCAGAATCATTCAGGAAAGATTGCTCACGCTCTCAAATAAAGCCGAATACTGGAAGCAGTACATGTGAAGTTGAGTCGGAGGGTGACGCAGTTATTGTGTCTTATGAAGGTAAGGGAGATAGAATACACTTAACACACACACACACATATGTAAATATATACGATTTGTGACATGTATTTTGCTTGTTGTTTAGATAACTTCAACGTAGAGGTAATCGAGACAGAGGATGACGTTGAGGCAGTTGAAAAGGCGAAGTTGGAGGAATCCTGTATCTTGGTAGAATTGGATAAGCTTGACTGTGTTTCTCTCGAGATTAAGACACACAAGTCGTACAAGGTTGCCTTTCACTCTAACCATTCTTCTTATTCTCTTTTCTGCAAACATGTTTTGACCAAGTTTTTCCTCCAGAAAAAGATATGCGAAGCGCTCACATCAAAATTGAGGTCCACAGGAAAGCAAGATCAACATGACTTCCAATATAAAGATTTAAGTTTAGGCGACGAGCATCATCATTGTGATGAATGGGAGCTTCTGTAGCCACATGACGGTGACTTTTCCTTAACATGGATCGGGATAAAGATGATCATATTTTCATACTTCAATCGAGTGAGTATTGCGATTGAATGAGTCTATAACTGAACATGCATATTATGAACACGGTAATGTCGAATTGCTAAAAGGTTGATGTCTTTGTTAATAGTATAATAATGTTGATGTTTCTGTATACATCAAATCTATAAAGAAGTTAATTATGGTTCATCAGCTGTATCTGCCAGTTAGAGGTGTTTAATTTCAAATTCCCTTTTTTCCAAATTTAGGTCAAATAAAGAATCACCCCTTGAAATTTAACCTATTTACTGTAACATCCAACTACGTTTGTTTGTTACAAATATTTCCTTCACATTCGTTAAGATTTCTTAATTGGACCTACTTGAGGGTTATATCTGGACAAGTATACATGAATATTTGTACGTATTTAAAAAAAAAAAAAAAAAAGCAGCTCGAGGGTTCGGCTCAGCTCGGTGTGTTAAGTCTAGAACTTAGCTCCTTTTTATTGATAAAGAAGCCGAGTTGGAGCTCGTGAAATGCTTAATTTACTAATGAGCCGTCTCGAGCTCGATTCGTTAGACTCGAGATTTTATTTTTTTGTAATTTCATTGGACTCGTTTGCGAGTTGAGTTGAGTTGAGTTCTATTTTTAGCTCGGTAATATTATCAGTTTGACTCGATAAGTGTTGGAGTTGAGCTCGAACTTCAAGTACTGTGATGGGCTCAGCTTGAATAATAGCATTACATATATGGTACTAAAAGGTTTGTACAAGTGTGGCACGATGTGTAAGTCTCAACATCCGACCCAAGCAAGGCTGGGCTGCATCAACATGTGGTTTCACTATACAACACTTTACATAATGGGATGGACCCCCCCACAAGCCAACTTCAGTTGCTTAGTACATGGAATTGTCATTTTCATGTTTTAATGATTCTCAAGAATCACACTTATATAGTACATGGAATTGTTTTGAAAAAAATGTACGGAATAAACTAAAATCTTACTCAGTAAGCATGAGATCCAAAGGCTGGTACGAATCCAAATTCCCAAGTCAAGATTGCCACAAATGATATACAAATTGAAGATATCCAGATTTTGTTTCACGATAAGATTGAGGGTAAAGTTTTATTTTCACTATAATTTATCATAAAATTATTTTTTAACGTATTAAATATTTAATATATTAAGAATTAAATTATGAGTATAAAAAATCAGAGTCCATGGTATCATATTGTTCGTTAAAAAAAAATAAATTAAAATATGATTCAATTGACTCCAATTTTTATATTTTTGGTGGAATTTTTAATACTCTTAATTTAATATTTGATACTTCAAAATAGTTTTATAATAAGTTTATCATGAACCATTTGCATATAAACCTAATTGAGTGCAATTCTTCATTAAGTTAACTAATAGCCTAATCCAATATTACTTTTGCTATAGCCAACGAATCCAGAGTATTTCTTTTTCCTTCATAATTTTGATAAAATAAATTAATCTATTATATAAAATTGGGGAATTGTCTCTAAGATGCATAACTTTTTATTTTATTTTTATTGAACAATCAACAACTTTTAAATAATATACTTTAAGGTATAAATTTTTTTTTTTTTTCTGAACTTATATATGTTATTATTGCATTTTATACCCCAAAGTAATTAAAATTTTGAACTTCTTCCTCCCTACAATATTTAGTTAAATACTCTCATCGAGTCACCCTGTAAAGATCACTTGCTCAATGGAATGGACCACAGTCCACAAGGGGAACATGGCAACTTCAGTTGCTTAGTTCATGGAATTGTCATTTTCAAGTTTTAATGATCCGCAGGAATCACATCGATTAACTAAAATAATATAGCATGTCTTTTGTGAGGTTGTTCTTTTTTTTTTTTTTTCAATACTAAGTGTCAGTATTTCCATTACAAAAAAGTGTTAGTATTTAACTTTTTTATTTTATTTTTTATTTTAAATTTCGTGTGTTGTTCATTTCAAAAGTATAGAACATTGATACTTTATAAATAAAAATTTCACGTCAATTTAAATTTACATTTTTTTTTTCTCTTTTTTAATAGTACATGAGCATGAGATTAAAAGGCTGGTACAAATATTACATCAACACTTAAAAATGCATCATACATATATAGTATACGCTATCTAGGTTGAACATGTATATAGTGAAATTGGTTTATATATGAATCATCGAAGGATATTAGTTATTTTTACCGAAGAGTATTACTGGTTTACACTGAAGAATTTTAGTTCATTTTCACCGAACAACTAAGACTCTTTAGTGTAAATCAGTAATACTCTTTAGTAAATATAACTAATACTCTTCAACGAAAACAATTAATACCCTTCGGTGATTCATGTATAAACCAGTTTCACTCTATACTTTGTCATCTAGGTTTCATTAAGTTTCAAGATAAGATTAAGTGCAATTCTTCAATAAGTTAACAACCCAATCCAACGCAACTATTATTATATATACATATATATTTATTTATATTCTTCCTTCATAATTATGATAAAGGAAATTAACTTATGATTAGGTAGCTCCAATAGTTGAGTCCCTTATTATATAAGTTAGGTGAATGTAGCCAAATTTTCTTTTATGTCATGCTTCTATCATAATTGACGTTTCCGGGTAGGACAAACAAATAGTTCCAAATCACTTTAGTATCAATCTTATTTTGCTTATTTAGGAAGTGACTAATATAAATAAAAAATATATATGTATCAGTTTGAGATGACCCAAATTCCTTTATTTAATATCCTGACCCCCATAAATTGAAATTCTATTACTTGATGATTAAAAGTTTCTTATTGCTTAGAAGTTCAAATTGATAATGCTTATATAAAATCAATTTAAGAACTAATAAGAGGATTTCCAATATCAAGACAAGAGACAACTTTGAGATATTGATTGGACTGTACTGCAAAAGAGAATCATAGTACATATTTTCGATATTTAAGTTTAAAATAAGTTTTGATTGATAATACTGAATTATGCTTGTATGAACTTCAATTTATCTATAACACAAATTTTAGATTGCATCCAGATGTATAGCATGCATTTGAATTTTAAACTCAATTTTAACTTCAATTTTGATTTTTTCAAAACACACCAAACTGTGTATTTTTTTTTTTTTTTTTTGCAGTTGGGGTATTATTGATGTCTTCTTGGAGTATTGCTGATATCTTCTTGGAGTATTACTAATATCTTCTTGGGTATTGCTCATTTTTGCTTGAAATATTTTTTTCAAAATCCAAATATTAGACTTTTGATTTTGAATCCCTTCCTCCGCCTCGATAGTCGATACTATAAAATCTAAAGGGGAAAATATACCTGACATTTCATATATACTCCAATAAAAAAAGGGAGACAATTTAAAATACTCAATTTTAATTTTAAGAGATTTGTTTTACCCATTTTAAATATAAATAATTTTTTCTACCCATTTTCAATTTCAAACAATCTTTTTTACCCATATTGCCCACTACATCATCATTTATTCAACCCCATCACATCAATGACCCTCTAACACCCCAACCCTACTTACCTTTATATCAATTAAATTTTAATAAATAGTACACAATATTAAATATTATAATAAAATTATAAATTTACAATATTAATTATAACATATTATTAGTTACAATATTTTTATTGTATATTTGTGCGTATGTATGTGTTATTTCTTTTTAACATACTTTAATATATAGTGTATATTAACAAATATTAACAATATTCTAATTGAATTTAATGCAAATAACACTTTAATATATATATATATATATATATATATATATATATATATATATATATATATAATATTGAAGTTGTGATGTTCAAAAATTAGAAATTTTAATAGAATGGTTACTATAGTATTTTATTTATTAAAGTTTAAGTGATAAGAGGGGGATGTAGGGGAAGGGTGAGTATGAGGAGAGGTGAAAACCAACTCAAGTTTGTTAATTCTTTTATATCTATTTTGTAAGGGTATTTTGGTCTTACAACATGAATTGAGTATAAAAGATTCTTTTAAGTTGATGTGTGTAAAATAAAATTTTGAAAGTTGGAACTTGAAAATTGGTATTTTATGGTATTTGTTGTAAATTGTAAGCGTAAAATAGAGACACCAGTTTGTTTACTCAGTTCGTCGGTAACGACTACGTCTGGGGGCGTACCTAGCCAGGAGTTTTCACTAATATTTCTGTGTATCTGTATGTACAATACTGAGTACAAAGATCTATTTATAATAGAGAAACCCTAATTTAAACCTAAAGTCTGTTTAGGTTATGAAGCCAATTAGTAATGTCCACATCAAATCTTCTGGATTTGGTATATTAAATCTACTGGATTTATAACACTCTCCCTTGGACATTACGACATAGCGTATATGTCTTGTCAGAAAAACTCCACATGCTAGGTAGCGATAAAATGTTTAGCTAGGGAGGAATGCAATTTATTGATCTTCCGGATCTAATCTTTTGGATTACTTCGAGGTTACCACTCCCCCTGAAGACAACAACCCTTTGAGCTTACGCATCCCAATACCATGAATGTACTTCTCAAAAGTAGATGTAGGTAGGGACTTAGTGAACAGGTCTGCTAGATTGTCACTAGATCGCACCTTTTGTATGTTAATTACGTCACTCTTCTGGAGTTCGTATGTGTAGAAATACTTTGGTGAAATATGTTTCGTCAGATTTCCCTTGACGTACCCATTACTCATTTGTGCGATGCAAACTGCGTTGTCTTCAAATATAATGGTGGGGATGTATCGTTCTTAGCGATACTACACGAGTCACTAATGTGTTTTACGAATGATCTCAACCAAACACATTCTCGTGAGGCTTCAAATAAAACTATTATCTCTGAGTGGTTTGAAGATGTGGTAACCATAGTTTGTTTAACCGATCTCCATGAGATCGCGGTACCACCACAGAGAAAAACGTAACTAGTCTAGGACACGACATTGTGGGCATCAGATAAATAGCCAGCATCCGCGTAACCTACCAAGGTTTTATCTTGGTTCCTAGGGTAAAACAGTCCAAGATCTTGAGACCTTTGGAGATACCGTAGAACGTGTTTAACATCATTCCAATGTCTCCTTGTAGGAGAATCGCTATATCTCACAAGCAAAATAACTGCAAATGCAATGTCCGGTCTTGTGCAATTTACGAGATAGAGTAACACCAACATCGCTAAGATAAGGAACTTTTGGCCCCATAATTTCTTCTGTATCTTCTCTTGGTCTAAATGGGTCCTTATCCACTTTGAGGGATCAGACAACCATTGATGTGCTGAGTGGGTGAGATTTGTCCATGTGACATCTCTCCAATACCTTTTTCACGTAGGTTGACTGATGTATAAGAATTCCTTTTGGGGCATGCTCGATCTACAGGCCGAGACAATACTTGGTTTTACCCAAGACTTTCATTTCAAATTCAGCTTTCAAGATTGAACTGACTTCTTCAATCTCTTTGCATGTTCCGATTATGTTTAGATCATCAACATATACGGATATGATGCAAAAACCACTTTGCGATTTCTTTATAAATACACACGAGAAATCTATATTACTTGTGTATCCCTTCTTCTGGAGGAATTCACTAAGTCGGTTGTACCACATTAGACTTGATTTCTTTAGGCCGTACAACAACTTCTGCAGTTTTATGCTATACATAATGCAATTTTCACCATTCCTCATCTGGGGAATTGATTAGGCGTGAAATTGTCATGATTCGTAGCTAGAAACACCCTAGTTTTGGTCGAATTTATTGAGTTTTTAGAGCCAAATGAGTACTATTTCTATACATTGATGAATTTGTCTCTTTGATACTCATAGGTGAATCGAGGACGAAAAACGGAGTTCGTAGGACTTTGAATCGACTCAAACGGATGCCCGGATGAGAAGATATCGAAGAAATACGATTGGTATTAGTACGTGCGAAGAAAAGTGTTAGTTGCAAAGGAAGGAAGGTCCATTCGAGCATCATCACTCGAGCGCCCCGCTCGAGTGACGTAGATCGAGCGCATAAAACATACAGAACGTTTGGGCCGCTCGAGGGGTATAGCTCGAGCGCCCCGCTCGAGCACCAGAACTGCTCGACCAAGAGAGCTCGAGTGCCCCGCTCGAGAACCAGATCTGTTCGACCACAATAGCTCGAGCGACCCGCTCGAGCGGGTCTGCTCGAGCGCTTCCAAGGCATTTTCTCCAACTTACATTTTTCGGCCCACGAGTTCACGAATCGGCCCGTTGCCTATATATACCTCTTCCAAAAATGTTTTGAAGGAGGCCCGAACGCACCACATCACTTTTAATACATAATTTTTAGAGAGAGAAGAGACGAGCAAGTTGAGTTTTACGTTTTTGAGGTTTTTGCTTACGAATTGACATTACGATTTCACGTTTTAGTTTCGTTTCTTAATATCTTTTGTTCTTGAATACGTTAAAACCTCGTTTTGCTAATTAATTTCAGTTTATTCTTTTATATCTTAAAACCCTAGTTTATGTACGATCTTTTCTTTGATTTAATTACCATGTTCATGTTCGTCACTTGTCTAATTGTTATTGTTTACGTTAAATCTATGTCTAGCTAAAACCCTTGCATGCTTAGGGTAGGATGAACTCGTAGAAGTAGGTTGTGGGTACGTAATTAGAGTAACTTGTGACGTTAGGTTTTAATTCTCTTGGTTAATGAATTCTTAAAATTAATCTAGACTTCGCTCTTGAATTTCGTTCGAAAGGTGTTAGAGAGAGGACGGCCGTATCACTCTTTAACAACGAGTAGACTTAACGAGAGGGTTTAGGAAAGGTTAATTCATCTACCGGTTTAGCGAAGGAGGACGACCGCATCACCTTAGTTAAATTAGGGTCTCATTAATTAAGCACAATCTATTAACTTGTTAGTAGATTAGTGAAGTCGAGTGTTAAGGTAAAATATTAGGGTTTAGAATCTTGAGCTTTCACCTTGCATTCTTAGACTTAGGTTATTTCTTGTGTGTCACAGTTATTCTGATTATGTACCTGCTCCGTTAGTATACGTAGGGATTCCAATCCTAAGCATCACCATCTCTCATTAGAACACAACCCTTAGTTAATTTGATTTCTTTAGTATTTTAGTTTACTTAGTTTAATTTAGTCTTTTAATTAATCTTTCCAAAAATCCAAAAACAATACACTCATATTAACTACGACGCGTAGATCTTCAGGGATCTATTCGCATATACACCATCCCTTGGGTTCGATACTACTTGGTCATTATACGTACTTATACTACAGTGAACCCGTCCGCTTGCGGGTGAGCGATTAGTAGAAGTTAGTATAGTTAGCTTCAAGTCAATGGCGCCGTTGCCGGGGATGGCGTTGTATGCTTTTTGAATAGGACTTGTCGATAGCTTAGCATTTAGTAGTGGGTGCTTTAATTTCTGTTTTTTTTATTTTTTATTTTTAGATATTCGGCAGTTGCGTTTTGATCCTTCTGCTAGTGTGTCAGGTTTATGAAAACACGCACACAAGGCAATACGAGCGAAGAGAGGTTACCTGCAGACCCTGAGACAATAGCTAGAAGGAACCGAGCCTTCTTGAGAAGGATGAACGCTGCCGACTTAGGGAAAGAACCAATGGACATCACTAATGAGTTGGAAGATGCCGAGAATGAGTTCAACCAGGGGTTGAACCGGGTTGACGGCACTGAGGGCAACACCAGTAAGAACCAAGATCCGTTAGGGGATAGTCAGAGCCAAAACCCGGGTGCACAAAATGTTATTAATCCAGCTCAGAATTTTGTCCATAATCCTCTGAACAACCCTGCTTACCCACAAAACCCAAATAACCCTTTCAACAACCCAGTATACCAACATTACCCATACCCACCATACCCTTATCCACCATACCCATATCATCCACCTCCTGCCTATAACCAACCACCTGTTTACCAACCACCACCGCCCCAACAAGTACCAGTACCTGCTGCTAATCCTCAACACGTTCCTCAGAACGTAGATCAACATATGGCAATTCGGGGGAGGTTTGCAGCGCAGCCACAGCGGTACTATGATGGAGTGGCTTTACCTCCAGTTGAGGCGAACAATTTCTCGATTTACCCGGGAATTTTAAAGCTGCTTATCGAGAATCAGTTCAAGGGGGTGATCGGGAAGGAGAATCCTCATACACATCTGAGGAGTTTTCTCATGATAGCATCTACTTTCAATTACAATGGCATGTCTGAAGATGCCAAGAGGCTTAGGCTGTTCCCATTCTCATTGACGGGAATAGCCAAGGAGTGGTACGATAATACGCTCCCGCAGGGAGGTATTACCACATGGGCCGAGCTCGAGCGTCTGTTCCTCGAGCGATTCTACCCTCCATCGAGAACGATCAAGGCTAGGATTGAGATCTCTTCCTTCCGTCAGAAGCAAGGAGAGGACCTACGTCAAGCGTGGGAGAGATACTCAAACATGATGATAGAGTGCCCGCAACATGGGTACAATGGGGGAGATATTATGGCATTCTTCTACAGTGGTGCCAACAAGGCGGGGCAAGACCATTTAGACGCATGTGCGGGCGGAGCATTCCTGAATCAAGGCATAGAGAGGTGTAGAGAGATCGTGGACAACATTGTCACGAATGCCGGGGCTTGGAATGGAGATGCAGATTTTCAGAGAGTGCATCAGGTTGAAGAGGGTGAAGGAACGAGAAGGCTATTGATGGCCATGATGGAAAAGATCAACAACCTCGAGTTGGGGAAGAATTTGGTTGGAGAGCATGCAGTAGAGAATGAGAGAGCAGACCAACCAAGTGGACAGCAAGAGGTAGCCAATTACATGGGAGGACCGTATTACAATCAGAATGGCTACCAAGGTGGTAATCAGTATGGAAGGCCTTTTTATGGTCAGCCATTTGCACCTCCAGGGCCACAGCCGCCTCAAAATCAATGGAGAAACACACAAGGAGTTCAAGGAGGCCAGCAGCCTCCTCAAAACACATGAAGGAAGAATGAGAACTTTTCTTATGCTAACCCAAAATCTGGTATTACTGTTCCTACAGGTGTTGACCCAGGTTCAAAACCTCCTGGTGGAGAAGCGGTGCATCAACCGAGGAGATGTTGAGAGCGATCCTTCAGAAGGTGGAGGAAAGTAGCAAGCGATTGTCCTCCTTGGAGTACGATGTGAAGGAGTTGCATAAGAAGGGTGATCAACGTGATCAAGAGCTCCAAAAGATGAACGTTGAGTGGACTAGAACTCAACAAGAGAACAATCGAAGGTTCACTTCTATAGAGTTCCAGATGAGCCAGATTGCAAAGTCAGTGAATAGAATGCCGGAGGGAAACCAGAAAGAGCATTGCAAGGCGATCCAGCTTAGAAGTGGAACCAATTATGAAGGTCCTCAGATGCCTGCTGATTCTGAGACGCTCAAAGAAGAAGTTGAGACAGAAGGGATAGAGTCTCAAGGTGATGGAGTTGAGGTTGAGATGAAAATTGATGATAAGAGTAAAGAGAACAATGAGTCCCAGAAGGGGAAAGACTTTGAGGAGATAGAGAGAGTTCCTAAGTGGAAAAAGGCAAAGGAAGCAAGGGATAAAGTGAAAGAAACAGAAAGAGATGAATGAGGGGTACCCAAATTTGTGATACCCGTCCCATATCCACAGCGCTTCATGAAAAAGAAGCTTGATGAAAAATTTGCAAAATTTCTTGATGTTTTTAAACAACTTCACATTAAAATTCCTTTTTATGATGCTTTGGAACAGATGCCGCATTATGCAAAGTTTCTGAAGGACTTGATTGCGAAAAGACGGCGAGTGGATGAGCCGAAGTTGGTGCAGCTGAACCACGAGGTGAGTGAATTAGTGCACAAGGCGCTTCCACCGAAGCTGAAGGATCCCGGGAGCTTCACGATCCTATGTGACATTGGGAACGGGATCAAGAAAGGAGCGCTATGTGATTTAGGGGCGAGCATCAATCTCATGCCCTTATCGCTTTTCAAGAAGTTGGAAGGTGGTGAACTTCAACCCACAATGATGACGCTTCAACTTGCCGATCGGTCTATTACTAGACCTCAAGGTGTGGTTGAAGACGTCTTAGTGAGAGTTGGAGATCACATTTTTCCAGCCGACTTTGTAGTGCTAGAGATGGAGGAAGATGAGCACGTGCCCCTAATCTTGGGAAGACTGTTCTTAGCTACGGCGGGGATGGTGCTAGACGTGGCAAATGGGAAGATTACGTTGAAGGTTGATGATCAAGAAGTGAAGATCTCCCTATATGAAGCCATGAAGCACCCGAGGGAGGATGAGAGCTTGTATTGCATGGATGCAATTGATCCTCGTGTTGAAGACACACCTTCTATCCCTAATCCTTCTCATATTCATGAATTTTATAATCCTTCACTTAATTATTTAACCCATGAGCATTATGATCTTGATTATTTTGATAGGGATAAAGTGAAGAAGTTGAAGGATGAAGAGGTGAAGAAAGTGGACGTGGTCCAGTTGGAGGGAAAATGAGGAGTTAAGAAGAAGAAGTCAAAATTCAAGAAATTGTTTAGTAAGACTCCTCCAGATAAAGGTGAGAAGGAGTTGAGACCCATAACACTTGGGAATGAGAAGAAAGCAAAAGAGCTCATGATGGAGGGGCACCAAGGAAAAGAATGCAACCACCACTCTTATGAGAGTAAGGGAGGTAAATTTGAGTATGATGTCCCATAAGCTCCTTTGAGCTTGGTCCGGCATGAGGACCTTAAAAATAGCGCTGAATGGAAGGCAACCCATTTTTATTTGCTTTTGAGTGTTTTTAGTTTTTTTTCCTTTTATGTTATTAGGATGTTGTTGAGTCGTATGTTTAACCTCGTATTTGAGTAAGTTGCTTGTAGGCTTGTCTCGAAGGAGTGCCAAAGGAGTGGAGATTGAAGGAACCAACTTGAGACAAGGGAGTGTGCAAAGCTATTGAGAGAAATTGAATTATTTGGTTGAGGTAATCCACAACCCCAAACTTAGACCTCTTATCTTTTGAGTTGAGTTTGATTGATTATTGGTTTGTTGAGATACTCCTTGGGGTGATTTTGATTTGACTCGCTATTGCATATTTCAGGCCTATCAATCATCTTATGCTTGTTGATTGCTATCTTTGAGTATGATTTGATGAGTAGAGTGAGTTGTAAGGGTGAGTTAGAAATTCTTTTGTTTGAGTGTTTGAGTTTGAGCTGATTTGAGAAAGAACTTGTATGCTTGTGAATTTTTCTTTTGAGTACTTGTGTGATGAGAGTGAGAATGCACTAGGACTAGCATGGATGTGAAAGCCGTGAGCTTTTGAACCTTATGAGATTTTGATGCATTACTTGATCTCTTCGTTTGTGAGAGGATCGTCACCTTAGAGGATGCTAGAACTTGTGTGTGCTCTTGCTTCTTGATTGTGTCTAGTTTGAAATGCCGAATGTGATCTTAGGCCATCTTTGATTTGAGTGAGTCACTTAGCCAAAATTTTCCTTACCAATGGCATGTATCCCTTGCTAGCCCCTTTGAGCCTAAAGCTTATTTTATTTGCTAGCACATTTAAACATTATTCCAAGTTCCTAAGCCTTTTTGTCCCAATTTGAGTGGAGAATAGGAAAAGTGTGAAGGTTGAAGGGATTGAGTTGATTTGAGAAAAGGAATTATGATGGTTGAGTGGTGATAAAATAAGGGTGTGAATGAGATACGAGTTGTGGGAAAGAAAAAATTGAAAATGAGCAAAAGAAAAATTGAGCTCATGTGTTTGTGCGAAAAAGAAAAAAAAAGTGAAGTGATTGAAAAAAAAAAGTGAAAAGAGTTAGAAAAAAAAATTGAAGTGTTGAGAGAATTGGAATTGAAAGTGTGTTGATTGAATAAGTTGAAGTATTCTGTTCCTAATCTCGAAGTACCGAAGTTTGATTTTCTATTCTCCATTTACTTGAGTCACTTTACCCTATATTGATTCCCACCTGTCCAAAGAGCCTACATTACAACCTTGAGAAAAGTCCTTTTTGATTCGGCATTGATTTCTAGAGTATGGTCGGAGTTGAGAGCGCTTCCAAGCCTATGGCTGCCAATTTGAGTGATTGATTGTTTGAGTGAGTCCCTTTATTATTGATATACACTTGTGAGGGAGCGAAACACATCGTTGAGTGCACATCCATGCTTGATCTTGGTGTTTCTTGTTATTGTTGCATGAGTACGATAAAAGAAAGTGAGTGAGTATACGGGTGATTGACTTTTGAAGGCTGAGTTCATTAGCTTGCACGATTGATTTTTTTTACTCATCCCTAACAATTTCACTTGACTTATTATTTCATTGCTTGGGGACAAGCAATATGGTAAGTTTGGGGGGGTTGATTAGGCGTGAAATTGTCATGATTCGTAGCTAGAAACGCCCTAGTTTTGGTCGAATTTATTGAGTTTTTAGAGCCAAATGAGTACTATTTCTATACATTGATGAATTTGTCTCTTTGATACTCATAGGTGAATCGAGGATGAAAAACGGAGTTCGTAGGACTTTGAATCGACTCAAACGGATGCCCGGATGAGAAGATATCGAAGAAATACGATTGGTATTAGTACGTGCGAAGAAAAGTGTTAGTTGCAAAGGAAGGAAGGCCCATTCGAGCATCATCACTCGAGCGCCCCACTCGAGTGACGTAGATCGAGCGCATAAAACATACAGAACGTTTGGGCCGCTCGAGGGGCATAGCTCGAGCGCCCCGCTCGAGCACCAGAACTGCTCGACCAAGAGAGCTCGAGCGCCCCGCTCGAGCACCAGATCTGTTCGACCACAATAGCTCGAGCGACCCGCTCGAGCGGGTCTACTCGAGCGCTTCCAAGGCATTTTCTCCAACTTACGTTTTTCGGCCCACGAGTTCACGAATCGGCCCGTTGCCTATATATACCTCTTCCAAAAACGTTTTGAAGGAGGCCCGAACGCACCATATCACTTTTAATACAAAATTTTTAGAGAGAGAAGAGATGAGCAAGTTGAGTTTTACGTTTTTGAGGTTTTTGCTTACGAATTGACATTACGATTTCACGTTTTAGTTTCGTTTCTTAATATCTTTTGTTCTTGAATACGTTAAAACCTCATTTTGCTAATTAATTTCAGTTTATTCTTTTATATCTTAAAACCCTAGTTTATGTACGATCTTTTCTTTGATTTAATTACCATGTTCATGTTCGTCACTTGTCTAATTGTTATTGTTTATGTTAAATCTATGTCTAGTTAAAACCCTTGCATGCTTAGGGTAGGATGAACTCGTAGAAGTAGGTTGTGGGTACGTAATTAGAGTAACTTGTGACGTTAGGTTTTAATTCTCTTGGTTAATGAATTCTTAAAATTAATCTAGACTTCGCTCTTGAATTTCGTTCGAAAGGTGTTAGAGAGAGGACGACCGTATCACTCTTTAACAACGAGTAGACTTAACGAAAGGGTTTAGGAAAGGTTAATTCATCTACCGGTTTAGCGAAGGAGGACGACCGCATCACCTTAGTTAAATTAGGGTCCCATTAATTAAGCACAATCTATTAACTTGTTAGTAGATTAGTGAAGTCGAGTGTTAAGGTAAAATATTAGGGTTTAGAATCTTGAGCTTTCACCTTGCATTCTTAGACTTAGGTTATTTCTTGTGTGTCACAGTTATTCTGATTATGTACCTGCTCCGTTAGTATACGTAGGGATTCCAATCCTAAGCATCACCATCTCTCATTAGAACACAACCCTTAGTTAATTTGATTTCTTTAGTATTTTAGTTTACTTAGTTTAATTTAGTCTTTTAATTAATCTTTCCAAAAATCCAAAAACAATACACTCATATTAACTACGACGCGTAGATCTTCAGGGATCTATTCGCATATACACCATCCCTTGGGTTCGATACTACTTGGTCATTATACGTACTTATACTACAGTGAACCCGTCCGCTTGCGGGTGAGCGATTAGTAGAAGTTAGTATAGTTCGCTTCAAGTCAGGAATCTTAAATCCATCAGGGATTTTCATATAAATGTCGGCATCTAGTGATCCGTATAAATATGCGGTTACAACATCCATCAATTTTATCTAGAGATTTAGTTTAACTGCCAAAGATATTAAGTAGCGGAACGTTATTGCGTCCATTACAGGAGAATTGATTTGATCAAAATCAATACCGGGTCTCTACGAAAACCCTTGAGCTACTAACCTCACTTTGTATCTCTCCACAGTATTGTTCTCATTTTGTTTTCGTATAAAAACCTATTTATATCCTACAGGGATAGCGCGCGCGGGTGTACGAACGATAGAGCCAAATACTTTTCTTTTATTTAGCTATGCGAGCTCTGCTTCAATTGCCTCTTTCCATTTTACCAAATCGGAGTGCTTCCGGCACTCAGCTATTGTTTTGGATTCTGGATCTAGATCGTTATTTATAACAGAAAGAACAATTATCACTGCAAATGTGTCGTCGACAATAGTAATATTTCTAGGGACTTCAACGTTTATGTCAACCAGAACTTCTTCATTTTACAGTGTATCTAGGTTTGGTCGTTCCGCAGTCCTAGTGCGTTGAATATTTTGGGCACGTGCTTCATTACTAGGACGTTCGTCTTCTGGAAAAATCTCTTCTGGAAATTTCAAGTTTGACTGACCAGTTTTGCTAGCTTTCTTTTTAGGTGTATTTGTATAGTTTATAGGTCCTTTACGCTTCTGGCGTATGGGGGCATGTATACTTGATTTTCTTGGGACCTCAACCCTTTGGGGTGCATTTACTGTAGATATATGCGATTTAGTTACACCTTTATGGTCAGTAAACACGTCTGGCATATTGTTTGCTAAATTTTGCAAGTTAATGATCTTCTGAACATCTAGTTCAGATTGACTAGTGCGTGGATCTAGATACTGAAGATCACTTACATTCCACATAAGTTCTCGGCATTCATTCAATTTTAGATTTGGATCTCCCCCTAATGCCGGGAAGTGATCTTCATCGAACGTGCAGTCAGCGAATCGGACTGTTAATTGATCCCTGGACAAAGGTTCTAGGTATTTCAGGATAGATAGAGAGTCAAATCCAACGTAAATACCTAACTTCCTTTATGGGCCCATAGAGGCACGGTTTAGTAATGTTATCGGAACATACACCGCACATCCAAATATACGCAGATATAAAATGTTTTGTTCTTTTCCGCGCATTAGCTGTAGGGGGGAATGATCATTGTATGCAGTTGGACAGATTTGTATTAGATGTGATGCATGTAGGACTGCATGCCCCCAACATGAAGTTTGTAATTTAGAGTTCATAAGTAATGGTCTAGCGATAAGTTTGATACGTTTTATTAGTGCTTCAGCAAGACCATTTTGGGTGTGGACGTAAAGGACCGAAATGCTCCACTTTAATTCCTAGAGCCATACAGTAATCAGTAAAGACTTTTGAGGTAAACTCAACAACATTATCTATACGAATCAATTTTATTGGATTGTCTAGGAACTGAGCTCGAAGCTTAATAGTTTTCACAATAAGCTTTGTGAAAGCTTGATTGTGAGTAGACAACAAACAGACATATATCCACCTAGCGGGGGCATCAATTAAGACCATGAAATATCGAAATGGTTTTGATGCTGGGTGAATCAGTCCACAAATGTCTCCCTGAATCCGTTCAAGGAAAACCGGAGACTCAAGTCCCACCTTGGTACGCAACGGGTGCACAATTAATTTACCTTAGAGCATGCATCATAGATAAATTCATCGACAAGAGGGATTCTATTATTCAAAATATTATGACCAATTGAATTAGATAGAATCCTACGTATCATTGTTTGTCCTGGATGACCTAACCACTGATGCCATAATTTAAAAGAGTTCGGGTAGTGAAATTCCATACTCATGGCTAGATGGAGATTAGACAGCCGGATGTAGGAATAGTACAATCCGGAAGAGAAGGAGGGAAGTTTTTTAATAACTTGTTTACGATTACCTCGAGAAATAGTCATCAAAAGGTATTCATTATTATTCTCAGTTCAGTTTCAATGTGATAACCATTAGTTCTTATGTCTTTAAAACTGAGAAGGGTACGCTTCGATTGTGGAAACAACAAAGCATTGTCAATTATGAGTTTGGTACCCATAGGGAGGATGATGGAGGCTCTTCCGGAGCTTACTATCATAATGTTATCATTGACTATCGTAGTTACACTCTCCTTTCTTTCTACCAAGTTATGAAAATACTTCCTATCTCTTAAGATTGTGTGTGTGGTGACGCTATCTACCAAACATAAATCACAATTTGTACATATCATGCCAGAGGAAAAAGCCCAAACCTAATAGCTGATATGTTTACAAGCCATGTATAAGAATAGCAATATCAAAATAAATTTAATGGATAACATATATTAAAGTAAACATATCAAAGCTAAATCATAAATATCATAACAAAATATCCAAAAACAGGATCCACATAAAAAGGTCTTAATAAAAAATAAAGTACTAAAAATTGATCAAATATTTGAATCACTCATTATCTCCATAGTCGTTGTCATGGTCATATTCTGTTTCAGGCAGACTGGCTTGTTGAGATTCGACCTTAGGGGCCTTCTCTTTGTCATCCTTTTGTCGTTTTAGATAAGCCTCAACCAAATGCTTGGGAGTTCGACACATGCGAGACCAATGGTCTTTGCATCCGCATCTGTAGCAGGACTGCTTAATCTCGTCTTGAGAGCTAGATTTTTTTGGAGCGGAATTCGTGTTTGGTACACCCTTTCCACGATTTTGAGCTTGATTGTCATTCGAGGTTCCATGACCACCAGATATACTACGACCTTGGCCTTTGGCCCAAGTTCTTTTACTTTCTCTCCCCCTTCCACGCTTGCGACCACTCATATTTCCTTGAGCTATAGCATGTGCTTCGGGCACTGCTTATGAGAAAACCAACCTCGAATTATGATTCATCATAAGAAGTTGGTTGTGCTTTTCTGCTACTAGAAGTGCAGAAACTAGCTCATAGTGTGTAGTGAGGTTTTTGGCCCTGTACTGCTGCTGGAGTACAAGGTTGCTAGCGTGGAACGTTGATAGAGTTCTCTGTATCAACTGGGATACAATACGCTGCAAGGCTGAATTCTACTCCATCTTAGACTTAAAGTCTTGAAAATGGAGGTTCAACCAATCGTATTGTGCCTGAGGGAGGAGTATATCGTTTTGTTAGAAACGGTCCTTCAAGGACTTCCACAATGCTCCGGGGTCCTTTTCAGTTAGATATTCATTTTTCAGATCCTTATTCAGGTGATGCCTGAGGAAAATCAATGCTTTCGCCTTCTGGGCGTTAGTTGATTTCGAACCTTCGACAATGGCTTCGCTCAACTCAATTGAGTCTAGATGGATCTCGACATCTAGAGCCCATGTCAGGTAATTACTACCATCAAGAGCAAGCTCAGCGAATTCTCTTTTGGTAATATCAGACATTTTCACTACAATATTTAAAGTGACATGGTGAGTTTTGTGACCTTTTGTTGACAACGGAGAAATAAGAATTTATTTGATCACGTTCAAGCACATAGAAGCAAGAATTGGGCGTTGTCTACCCAAAACATAATTTACGGTCCGACAAGTACTGGACGCCGCCTACCCAGACAATTTATGCGGATTATAAAATAAGAACTATGTGCAAAAGTAATAATGCATGCAAGAGAATTAATAAAAAATAACATGCACATATAGCAATTAAACACATAAGATAAAAATGTATTGAGAACTAATTTGTAAAATTAATTCCAAAAACTTGAGCTTAATTATTACACAAAGAATTATTACTTTTAATTTTCAAGTATTTTCGGAACTTGATAAGTTAAATTGAGGGCTCAAATATACTAGGAAAATAATATAAGGCCAAAAAATAAACAATAAGTCCAATTAATTAATTTAAAAAATTAGCCCAAAAGTTAAGTAATTTTTTTTTCTGCTTTGGACGGTCCAATTTGCATTGGGCCTATTTGGCCCAACAAGTTGGGCAGGGCACATGGGGCCACGGCGGCGGAGCTTCAGAGCTCAGGGCGGCGGAGCGCGAGGCTCACCACTGAGCTGCCGTGGCGGCGGAGCATCGGAGGAGGGAGGCGCGCTCTCGCCGGCGGTGCGCAGCAATTCGCGGCGCGCGATGGCATGCGGCTAGAGCTGTTACATGAAATGAGTTGTTCGTGAGCTCGACTCGTTAGGTTAAATGAGCTCGAGCTCGAAAAATACTCGATTTCTTAACGAACCCAATCGAGCTCGGCTCGTTAGGCTCGATAACTAAGATTTTTCTTAAAATTCCATTAGGCTCGATAGGCTCGACTCGACTCAATAAGAGCTCGAGCTCGCTTGGCTCGAATAACAGTGTTGATGACCTTTTCTAATCAAGGTGATTAGTGGCTGTTTTCTCTAGTTAAGATCACCAAACAAGGTCAAGAAATCATGGAATTTGATCAAGTTACATTCAAGAAATAAATTTGCAAGAGTTTGGAAAATATTTTTAATTAAGGAAAAATCCCCCTCTCCTTCATGCAAATGAAGAGGTATTTATAGATGTACAAAGAGGCTAGGTGTCACCATCTTGATGACTTAGCCGTTGGATCTTTGCCAAGTGTTAGGACACTTGTACAACATCTAATCTATTGCTCATTGGATGGGTGCCAAGTGTTAAGACACTTGGACCATATCTAAGCTAGTGACTCTTGGAGTTCCCAATGTTGTACTTGGTCTCTGGAATTACTCAGCTATTCTCCATGGTGATCAGTTGCTCGCTTATACATCTTTGTTTGGTGTCGGAGACCCTTGTATTTCAAGTTGCTCGCTCCTTGTTTGTGATCGTTACAAATCTGCTCGCTTCATTGCGAATCTGTTCGCCCGAATCGCTCTTGGTTTGAACCTTTTGCACAGCTGTTCGCCAATCCTGCTTGTCACATTAGAGCTCCTTGCTAAGCTGCTCGCCCCACAAAGTTAGCTCCTTCCATTTACTATCCTGTTATCGAGTTTAATGATAATTATTTCGTTTATTAATCACTTCATTGTTCGTCCGTCAACAATTGCCCCCTAGCTTGGCCTCATGTTGGACATGGATTGATCAACTGAGATCAAGCTATGATTTCATCTTCGAAAACTGGGCGAGCAAGAGGAGGGTATGGTTGTTTGTATGGGCGAACATCCGGGTACCCGGCCCAAGTTGGGCTAGCAACCGAATATAAGACCCCCAGATGCGACCAACAGCGCTCGCCCCTTTGTGTCATGACGGTTGGGTTCCCGAGGTGCGGGGGCCGAGGCGTCGCGTCAGGCGTGTGCGGTTCCCTATTTGCGTATAGGGGCCTATAGTATTTTTAGGAAATTGCGTTTTCACCCCATTCCCATTTCTATAAATAGGCGGCAGTTTCCAATTTTCATTTTTTCTCTTTCGATTTTTAGCCATTGACGCACTCCCAAGCCTTTTCTTTTCTTGCAATCTTTGTGCCCGAATCTCCTTCCGTGTTCTCTGTATTCGTGTTTTCGAAGGTAATTCGTCTTACATTTCCTTTAATCTCGGTTTCTTTTTCAATTTCGTATACACTCTCTTTTCTCTTTTCTTCTACTTTTTTTTTGCAACCGTCGTTGCTTTTCCGGCCGTGAACCGCCTCCGCACCGCCTTTCTGTAAGAGTGTCGCCCCCTTGTCCCCCGTCGCCGGTTATAACTGTGTCTCTCGTCTTTGGAGTATCTATTTTTTCCTATTTTTTCATTTCAAAATGGATTCCCCCTCGTCGAGTTCTTCCCGTTCCGGACCCGGGCAAAACCCGGAAAAAAGACCCGTTAACCCGGCCTCTCCCCGCAGATCTATTCGCCAAGCGCTGGCGGACAACCCGCGTACGCTATTAGTGGACGAAGGCACGGACTCCGACGTGAGCTCCATTGTTCGCTCAATTGAGGGGTATGCCTTTGATCGCTCCGGCGACCAAGAAGAGGCTTACCCGGTTGCTCGCGATCCTGATACATCTTCCGACCTCGGAGAAGATTCCGCGGAAGTGGCCGCGGAGATAGAGGGTTCCCTAGGTCTTGAGGGCGAACAGCCTGACGTCACTGGCGAGCAGCAAGGTCCCACTCTTACTTGGGAGTTCTTAAGGGAGATTAATTTCTCCATGCCTCAAACTACACCGGAATCTCGGATCCCTGAAGGTGTTGCTCGCGATAATGAGTGGACGGATTATGCTGCTCGCTATTCAAGAACTTTTGTCCCTTCATCAAGGGTGATTATGAAGGCTCGCGATGGTGACTACATGGCGAGCAAGGTTGCTAGTGTGGTTGAGGAGGATGACCTGGCGAGCATCCGTGCAACATACAAGATACCTTACGACATTTTTATGTATACACCAAAGGAAGGAGAGACTGCTGATCGCCCGCCTCCTGGTTGCACGGCGATCAGTTTGGATGTTCTCAACACGGGCTTTCCGCTCCCCCTGCATCCGCTTATTGGTCGCTTCTTGGCTGATGTGAATCTGGCGATCACCCAAATCACCCCAAACGGGTGGAGCAATCTTTTAGCCTTCATGACCCTCTTTGGTCTTGAGGGTTACAAAAATAAGATTAGTACGGCGGAGCTCCACTATGCTTTAACCATCTCGGCTCAACGTGAGGACGGTGTTGGTTGGTATTACGTTAAGGCGAGGAGCGGGGTAAAGTTAATTGAGGGAGTCCCAAACAAAATTAGGGGTTGGCACGGCCAGTTCTTTTTTATTGGTGGGGAATGGCGAGCAACTGAAGGCTTCTCGGGCGGCCAGGCGCGTATCATGTCGCCTGAAGGCTTTGGAAACATCAAACGTAGGCCTAATTTTGTCTTACTGTATTGCGAGTAGGACTAATTTTAATCTCTTCCTTGTTGTTTTGCAGGTCCGAGAATTTTGAAGTGGGGACATCCTGATCTCAGTGACGAGTTTCTCTTCACACTCGCTGTTATTTCTCTTCGCGACGTTGCTAGTCGCGACTTGGAACATTTGTCCAAAGCCCACTGTCGCAAACTCGCTGGTTTGACTACAAGCCCCCACCATCTTGAAGCTCAGGCTGCCGTTCCTGAAGGTAATTCTTTTCATTCTTACTTTTGTTGATCGCCTTTTCCTCCTGCTCACCTAATACCTTTTCCTCTTCTTTTAGAACAACAAGTTACTGTTGCTGTTCCATCTGTTCCCGAGTCATATTACTTGCTCGCCAAACGAGTCAAACAGATGGCCGACGCTTCAAGGAGAAAAATGGACCCACCTCTTGCCATAATTCGCCTTCGAGCAGGGGAGAATCCCTCAGTTCGCCCTCCCGCTGGAGCTACTCGCTGCAAGCAAGGGGCGAAAGCTTCTTCTTCTCCCCGAGATACAAGGAGGGAGAGGGAAAAGGAGAAGGAGCGAGAAAGAGAGAAAAAGAAAGCGTCGCGAGAAGACGATGCTCGCGGCAGTCGGGGTGATGATCGCGCCTCGAAGCGATCGAAAATTGGTGGCGAGGCGAGCGGCGGAGTTTCGAGATCTCAAGTTTCAAAGTCCACTTCCTTGGAGGTAGTGGACGAGCAACAGGTGGTCGCGAGTGTGGCGGCGACCAAGTCCGTAAGCTATCCCAAGGACACCTCTTATCTAGGTTGGGATCCTGTCAAAATTAAGGAGTAAGTTGGTCGCCTTTTGTGAGCTCTGTTGTTCGCCTATTTCTCTTCTTTGTACTAATTCTTAATTCTCTCTTCATTCGGTCAGATACAACCCGGAGCATTATCCTGGTCTAGGGACAACACTTCACCACTTTGCTGTTGTCAAAGATGCATCTTCCTCGCTCCATGACATCCCTAATGCTCACGTGCGCCGAGCAACTGAGACAGTCCCAAGGGCTTGGACCAAATCGGCCAACGCTATAGTTGCCAGTCAGACTTTGAGCGATAATGTTCACTTGATGAGTTACAATGCTGGCCATCAAATGGTCATGTCCCAGATGCTGCTTGACCAGGCCACAGAACTTGAGCGAACTAACCGCGACTTGGGACGTCGTATCAAGAGGATGGATGACGAGAAGGCCGCCGCAATCAAGGAATGCAAGGCTGAGCATGCCAGAGAATTGGCATTGATGGAGAAAAAGATAGAGGCCACCTTGGCTAGTGAGAAGAACGCTCTCGATCGTTCGGAGAAGATGTTGCTTGAGGTGAAGACTGCCGATCTGCGGGCCGAGAGAGCTGAGAAAGAGCGAGCAGACTTAGCTGCTCGCCTGTTGGTCGCCGAGGAACAAATCAAGAGATTGGAAGAAGAGCGCAAAGATATGATTGACTACGAAGTCCATGAGCAGGAGGTGTTGGACAAGACCAACTTTGGGTACATTTGTGCCTTTGCAGAGTGCTTGAGGTCTGTCCACTTCGCCCACGACCATAACCAGGACATCCGTGGTGCGGTGAAGGCGGACTTCATTGAGTATGTCACGAATTATCCTCCTGCTCCTGGTTCAACCCTGTTCGTCTCTGACCTAGCTGATCTTGGTTTCCCTCTGGACATCTTTGGCGAGGATATCAACGTTGTTGCCCCCACCTATGGCGGTCGGCCTGACCCTGCACCAGTGGCGACCAGCGCAGTGGCCACTGATGAAGTTTTTGAGGGGTTGTCTTCGCTCCCCTTAACTCCTATAGACGGGGCTGGTACCTCAAGTGCCCCGGGCGAGCAACCGAGTAGCCAGGCGACCAACATTGCGGATTCTCCTCTTCCTTGAAGATTTTAGTTCTTTTATTTACAATAGGATGCCTCTTCTTTTTGTGCTTATTAGCTTATCCTTATTGTAAACTTTTTTAGTAATGGAATGGAAAATCTTTTTTTAGCTTACAGCCTTGTGCATTTATTTCTTTGCTTTACTCAGTTGCTCGCCTATTGCTTTGCATATGACTATTAATTTCTAAATGTTCCTTTTATTCTTAAGGTAAACACATAGTGAAATTCTCAAGTTGGCCATTTTGGTTCTCATAGAACTTGACCTTTAATTGTTTGGGCCTTTTTGGTCGCTTATGGACTTGGCCTTATATTAATGTGGGCTTTTGGTCCATTATGGACTGCCTTATTTTTGCATTTATTTTGAGTTTTTCGTCTTATGACAGACTTGTGCTTTGCAATTTTTTGGGCGAGCAACTTCGTAATTTTGATATTAAGCTAGTGGCTAAAAAATTCTCATCGATAGTATATAAAAACTCGAAAAATTTAAAATGCACTACTGCTCGCCTAGTAAACAGGCTCACAAATTCATGTCATAACTATTCGCTCATATATAAACTTGTGCTAAAAAATTCCAAATTCGCCAAAAGTTACAAAGGATCTATTTGTAAAACTTCTAAGACTTACATGACTTCATTGATAGTACTTCTTGAGTAAAGTTGTATTCCAGGAGTATTGGGACGACTTGCCTTCCATGTCCTCAAGGTCGTATGTGCCGTTGTGCCACTTATTCGTCACCTTGTATGGGCCCTCCCAAGTCGGGCCGAATACTCCTGGTGGTGTCAAAACTTTTCGAAGCACCAAGTCACCAACTTCGAATTCTCTTGCTTTTACTTGAGAATTGTAGTACTTTGCTGCCCTTTTCTTATAAATTGCATTTTTCATCTCTGCTGTTATTCTCTTTTCTTCAAGTATGTCTAACTCCGCTGCTAATGCAGAGTTGTTTGCCTCTTCGTCGAACACAACTGTTCGTCCTGTTGGGATTTTCAGCTCAATCGGTATTACTGCTTCTGTCCCGAACGCCATTGTGAATGGCGTTTCACCTGTGCTTGTTCTGTGAGATACTCGGTATGCCCACAACACCTCTGGTAACTCTTCAGACCACTTTCCCTGTTTGTCAACTAAGCGGATTTTCAAAATATGTTTGATTATTTTATTCACTGCTTCCACTTGACCGTTTGATTGGGGGTGGTACGGCGTCGAAAAGTATTTCTTTATTCCCCATTTTTCGCAAAAATCTCTTATCTCTTTTCCTTCAAACTGTCTTCCATTGTCCGTCACGATCGCCTGAGGTACCCCGAAGCGGCAAACGATGTTTTTATATATAAAGTTAATCATTTTCTCTTGTGTAATCCGCCCAAGTGCTTCTACTTCAGCCCACTTTGTGTAATAATCCACAGCTACCACCGCGAACCGAACATTCCCTTGCCCGGCGGAAAAGGCCCGATGAGGTCAATCCCCCATTTTGCAAACGGCCACGGACTATTGACTGAGATCAGTTCGTGTGGGGGTTTGTGAATGTTTGGGGCGAACAACTGACATCTGTGACATGTTCGAGCTATTTTAACCGCATCCTGGAGGAGAGTTAGCCAGTAATATCCTTGTCTTATGGTTTTATATGCCAAGACCCGTCCTCCGGCGTGGTTTCCACATGTACCCTCGTGTATTTCCTTCAACACAGTCTGCCCTTGTCCCCTAGCTAAACATCTCAAAAGCGGGATTGAGAGACCTCTTTTGTACCATCGTCCGTCCATAATAGTGTATCTTGCTGCTCTTTTGATTAACTTGCTAGCTTCAAACAGGTTGTCCGGCTTTTTATCATTTTGTAAATACTCAACGATCGGTATCCTCCAGTCGTCTTCTTCGAAATCTTTGCTGACCTGATAGATTTTGTAATCTTCGGTTGATGGTTTGGACATTTTTGTTAGCGTAACTCCTGTCAACTCCGCTGGTCCGGTGCTGGTGGCTAATCTGGCTAGTGCATCTGCTTGTGCATTGTTATCTCTTGGTATTTGTTCGATGTATATCTGCTCGAACATTGAAGCTAGGTGGGCAACGATTTTCTGGTATAAAGCCATGTCTTCATCCCTTGCTTCATACTCCCCTCGGACTTGGTTGACAATCAATTGCGAATCTCCGAAAATTTGCAGCTTTCTAACTCCAACTGCTAATGCTAGGCGTAATCCTGCAATCAGAGCTTCATACTCCGCTTCGTTGTTCGTCACCATGAATTCAAACCGAACTGCTAAAGTAAAAACTTGTCTATCCGGGCTTATCAAGACTATTCCCGCCCCTGACGCTGCATTAGTTGACGATCCATCAACATACATGTGCCAGGGATGGCTATGTCCTCTCGTTGGATCTTGGGGGAAAGTCAATTCTACTATAAAGTCTGCCAAGGCTTGCCCCTTGATCGCTGTTCGAGGAGCATATGAAATCCCGAACTGACTGATTTCCAAAGACCATTTCAGGAGGCGACCAGCTGCATCGGGTCTGTGCAGTATTTGCTTGAGCGGGAATGTTGTTAGCACTTCCACCTGGTGGTCGAAAAAATATGGGCGGAGCTTTCTGACGCTCATCACTAATGCGTATGCCAGCTTTTCTGTTGGTGAATATCTGAGTTCCGCTTCTTGTAAAGCTTGACTTACGTAGTAGACGGGCAGGTGGAACTTTCCTTCCGCTCGAATGAGTACTGAGCTGATTGCAACTTCTGAAGCCGCCAGGTACAAGTATAACTTCTCCCCTGGGATCGGCTTGGCAAGAATTTTTGCATCGCTGAGGTATTCTTTCATTTGCTCGAATGCTCGTTGACAGGCCTCTGTCCATTGAAACTTTCCCTTTTTTATTGCTTCGAAGAATGTTCTGCATTTGTCCCCGAATCTTGAGACGAATCGATTCAAAGCTGCCAGGCACCCGGTTAACCGTTGAACCTCTTTCACTGATCTGGGTGGTTGCATTTCCAGGATTGCTTTCACTTTTGTCGGATTCGCTTCAATTCCCCGTTGACTGACTAAATGTCCCAAGAATTTTCCGGAATGGACCCCAAAACTGCTCTTCTTGGGGTTTAGCTTCATATTGTAGGTCCGGAGTATCTCAAACGTTTGAGCCAGGTGTTGAGAGTGATCCTCCTTTCTTGAGCTCTTGACAACAATATCATCCACATACACTTCCATTGTCTTGCCAATGTGATCATCGAACATCTTATTGACCAATCTCTGGTATGTAGCTCCAGCGTTAATCAGCCCAAATGGCATTCTCTTCCAGCATAACAAGTTTTTGTTGGTGTAAAACGCTGTGTGCTCTTGATCATCGGGATGCATCGCGATTTGATGATACCCTGCGAACGCATCCATGAACGTGAGAAGCTCATGTCCGGCCGTGCTATCAACTAGCTGGTCAATGTGAGGCAATGGGAAATTATCTTTTGGGCAGGCGGCGTTAAGGTCAGTGAAATCGATGCAAAGCCTCCATGCTCCAGTCGCTTTTCTGACCAATACCGGGTTTGCCACCCATTGCGGGCATAACGCTTGTCTGATTAAGTCGTTATCCAGCAGTTTTCTGACCTCTATGTCGAACGCCTCGTATTTGTCAGGCCCAAACTTTCTCCTCTTCTGATGGACTGGCTTTTTCCTTGGGTCGAGTTAAGTCTGTGGCAGGCATGTTCGGGGCTGATGCCCACCATGTCTGCATGCGACCATGCGAACACGTCGAGGTTTGCGTTGAGAAACTCAATCATATTGGTCATGTATGGCTCTGGTAGCTCGGACCCTATGAAGAGTTCTAAGCCCTCTCGGTTCGGGTCAACCTTTACGGTTTCCAACTCTTCGACCGGGGTAGCTTTTCGTTTCTGGTTTTTCCATCTGGGGTCGATAATGGGCCCTTCCATATTCAGCTCGCCTTCGATCTCCATCGGTTTCGCTCCCAGCCGTGGTTCAATGTCCTCTGTGTCGATGTTCATTGCTATTGTTTGCTTTTCTTTGTCACTGGCCGCAACAACTTCATCTCCATGGTCAGATTGTCTTTACGCCTTTGCTCGTCACCGTCGAGCTGGTCGCCTCCGCCTGCCACTTTATTTTGGTCCAGATGTTCGCCCATGCGCAGCTGCTTGTCACTGTACAGCTGCTCGCCTGCACAAAGCTGCTCGTCAATCTCCATTACTTCAGTTTCGGTGGAATTCGTGGCCTCACTATCGTCTTCGTATTCACTTGAGTGTCTGCCCATCATGTTGACTTGGTGATCCTTCAATTGTATTTGCAGAAGGCATGCACGAGCCTTCTTTTGATCTCCTTTGACTGTTCCTGCACCTTTCGTTGTGGGGAATTTTAAACAATAATAGTACGTTGAAACAACTGCCTTGAATTCATGCAAAAAAGGATGGCCGAGGAAACCGTTATAGGTGGATTGTTGGTCTACAACTAAGAAGTCTATCATCCTATTCAGTTTCCTTTCCGGGTCCTCGACCGATACAAGCTCGACTGCCAACGTAATCATTCCTAGGGGAACGGTTACAGCATTTCCGAATCCCACAATTCTATGATCACAATCCTTGATGTACTCGGTGTAATCTCCTAGCTGATCTACTGTGCTTTTGAACAGGATATTCGTGTAAGAACCAGTGTCGACAAGCAGATGGTGCACTTTTGTTCCCATAATATTAGCACAAATGACCAACGAATCATTATGGGGAGTGAGCACTCCATCTAAGTCTTTTTCTGAAAAAGTCAGGTCCCCGGTTCGTTTGGTTGACGGATTTACACCAACCTCCATCACTTGGGCTACTGCTCTCAGTTCTGGTTTCCTCTTTCTTTTTTACGCGGGTGGTCTCCCATCAGAACAACCACCAACTGGTCCTGTGGGCTCCAACATTAAGATCTCCGGAATAGGTCTTGCTGGGGCTGCAGGGACCTTTCTTCCTTTCTTACTAGCCTTGCTTGGTTGTTCATCAATGTCTTCATCATCCGAACTAGATGGTACTGTTGCTCTTGGTCTCTTGCCCGGTTCCCTTTTCACGAACTCGGACAACCTTCCTTCCTCATAGAACCTCCACAGCTGTTTCAACAAATCCCGGCATTCGCTTGTGAAATGTCCAATATTCTGGTGATACGCGCAGTATTTGTTCGGGTTCAACTTCCCTCTTTCTTGCCTTATCTTTCGCGGTTCTGACAGCATTTCCTTATCTTTAACGTTGTTGTACACAGCGTCCACAGACATGGTAAGGACTTGATTCAGCTTCTCTTTTAATTCAGCTCCCTCGTTGAACGACTTCATGTTCTTTGGTGCTTTATAGTCATTTCCTCCAGACTTCTTGCCAAACTTCTTCGGGTCAGCTTTATCTCTCATTTCCTTGTGTAAAGCTTCCTGCATCGATACTGTTGATAGGCGAACATAAGTCAATAAATGGCGAACAAGGATTAAAGCTACATCAAGGATTATGAAGAACCAACCTCAAATCAAGGGTAATCAACAAAGAAAATCAAGTTGGGGTGCATCTACCAATTTTAGAGGTGTATAAAGTGACGAACAACTCCCCGACGAACAACTAATGGGCGAACAGGTATTTATGCCCGAGACCAAGAATGAACCAACTGTGAAGTCATCAATGACGAACAACTTGGTCAAACTATGATATAACAAACAGCCAAAGAAGTGTGTACAAGTGAACAAAGGACAAAGATCCTAAAGCCATAAGGCGAACAACTTCCAAAGTACACCCTCAAGAGGCGAACAACTTTCAGTTGAAGGGTCATCAAGATCATTCAAACCGACATAAGAGAACAACAATGAGTCCGAGATAAGGCCCAAAAGAAGACTTTGTAACTAAGATTCAGCTTAGATAAGGTCAAACTAAGGTCAAAGGACACATGTCAGGCATGCAAGCTAGGGAGACCAAGAGTCAGTAGCACCTCATGCTTGCTAGCCTCTATAAATAGTTGTTCTCCAGCTTATGAATTTTAATTTTCAAATTTCAGACAAAAAATACACACAAACACACCCAAACTCACACATACACGAAATAAGTCCAATTTCGACTATTGAATTTACAAATTCGATAAATCCAAACCCCGATTTACCATTTACGGTGGTAATCAATCACACGTTATTGATTGGTGACGTAAAAACGGATTAAAACAGCCACTAATCCTTACGATTAGATTCGTTCACCAACAGATACATGGATTCCTGCTTTATGTCTGAATTCCGCATACGTCTTTGGACAAGTCAAATGCATCTCTTTCCATAAATCGGTTCATTTCTTCAGTCCAGCCATCACTGCCACCATTTTCGTATCCTCACTCACCATCTCGCCCTCCAGTAGCACTTTATCAAATCTTTCCAGAAACAGTTTGTCCGATTCTTCGTCCCCCTGCTTGATGTCTGCTAACCGGTGTCTGTGGGTCAAGTAGGACCCGGCAGTCGAAAAATGAGACAGAAACTCCTTGCTCAGTTGGGCGAAGGAGTTGATGGAACCAGGAGCCAGTGCTGAAAACCACCTATGCGGCCCATCTCCCAGGGTGAGTGGGAAATTTCGACATTGAGTGGCGTCAGTTGCCCCCACTGAGATCATAAAGTCTGAATATTTCGTCACATGAATCCGTGGGTCCGACGTTCCTTCATACAAATTAATGGCAGGAAATTGTATCTTCTTCTTGATCGGTGCATTGAGGATTGACAGAGATAGCGGTGAGGACGGAGAACAGTTGATCCGACGCCTCTCTGGGATTCCAACTGTTTTTGTAATTCTTCAATTGCTTTTTTCATCTCCTGCAGTTCGCTTGGGGGAGTTCTCCCGTTGGAAGGCTGTTCATCATGATTGAGTTCGATAACCTCCTCACGATGCAGTCCATCACCAACGGGATGTTTCTCCTGAGTTGTCCTCCTAGCAGCGTTGCTAGCTCCATTTGGTCCCAGTCGGCCGAAAGCTGATCTCCTGATTCTATCATGCACCGATGGGCGAGCAGCAGGGCGTGGTCGCTCCTCGTTCTTCTTGGATGGTTCTTTCCTATTTGCGTTTCTCGTTCCCAACCTTTCCAGAGCGCTTGTTCGGGATGTACTTCTGCTCAACTCATCTGCCCGACTTGGTAACGATTCTTCTCTGCTCCCCAAACGCTCACTCAGGGAAACTTTCGCTTTATTTCTACGGACCTCCTCGCTGTCAGCCTCGTCGTGATGGGCATCTTCTGTCATTTTACTTCGCTGCTCGCCTGTTCGCCCTTGCTCGCCTGCTCGATTGGTCGCTGCGGGTGCTTTTGACGGTCCGGCTGCTTGTCGATTTTGCAATGATTGAAGGACATCGATCGTTTTTGCTAGTTCTTCGGGGTTTTGAGCAAGAGCTTCAACTTCCGGTGGAATTGTGTCAATGGTGACTTGGACATTTCTCTGCGAAATTGCTCTCACTGTCCGTGCATGTCCTTCGGTGGACGAAACCCTAGTTCTTGACCTAGGATTCAGGGATGCGCTCGAATGTCGTTCTTGTTGCGATCTAATCATTTTGGCTATCAAGATATGGGTGATAAGCAAAGGAATGGTGTGATCTAACTCCCAACAAATATTTTTCTTAAGAGTTACTAGCCTTGAGTGTATGACTATGAAGGTTCACAAACCCTAGTTCACACACACATGCATTTAAACCCTTAGAATGATATGTGTATGAGCAATCTTGCACAAAAGAGTACAAATATTTTAACTCCGATGGTTTCTTCCCGGATTCCGGCGAAATTTTGCAGAATCCGGTGGGAGCCTTCAACTTTCTTCGAATTTTCTACAATCGGAGGTTCGACCCTCTCCTTCTAGCGCCAATTGTTGATGACATTTTCTAATCAAGGTGATTAGTAGCTATTTTCTCTAGTTAAGATCACCAAACAAGGGCAAGAAATCATGGAATTTGATCAAGTTACATTCAAGAAATAAATTTGCAAGAGTTTGGACAATATTTTTAATTAAGGAAAAATCCCCCTCTCCTTCATGCAAATGAAGAGGTATTTATAGATGTACAAAGAGGCTAGGTGTCACCATCTTGATGGCTTAGCCGTTGGATCTTTGCCAAGTGTTAGGACACTTGTACAACATCTAATCTATTGCTCATTGGATGGGTGCCAAGTGTTAAGACACTTGGACCATATCTAAGCTAGTGACTCTTGGAGTTCCCAATGTTGTACTTGATCTCTGGAATTACTCAGCTATTCTCCATGGTGATCAGTTGCTCGCTTATACATCTTTGTTTGGTGTCGGAGACCCTTGTATTTCAAGTTGCTTGCTCCTTGTTTGTGATCGTTACAAATCTGCTCGCTTCATTGCGAATCTGTTCGCCCGAATCGCTCTTGGTTTGAACCTTTTGCACAGCTGTTCGCCAATCCTGCTTGTCACATTAGAGCTCCTTGCTAAGCTGCTCGCTCCACGAAGTTAGCTCCTTCCATTTACTATCTTGTTATCGAGTTTAATGATAATTCTTTCATTTATTAATCACTCCATTGTTCGCCCGTCAACAAACAGCACTACATGCGGCGCGCTGGCCTGATGACTCGCGACAGAGGCACGACCGACGGCCCGTGGCCGTCAAGGCTCGTGGTCGTCAAGGCTGGCCTCTCGCACGCGGTGGCGCTCGACGGCCTGGTGGCCTTTGGCGGTGGCGCTCGATGTCCTGGAGGCCCGCGGCGATGTGCGTGCGGCGTCTGGTGGCCCGCAGTGGCGGCACGCGGAGCCCGGTGGCCCATGGCTGCGATGGTGCCCGGTGGCCCGCAGCGGCGGTAGCCTTCGGCACTGTATGCGTAATTTTTTTTCTTTCGATCCGATTAATAAATAATTGCAAGCAATAACACAGATGCAATGTATAAATTAAGTGCACGGTAAATTCATAGCACATATGGATCTAAAAATTGATACGATAATTAATTATCATGCTATTGAAAAAATAAATTGAGATTCGTACCGACTAGCTTCGTGCAGAGACTCGTGCTGATAACGTGTTGTAAATTATAAACGTAAAATAGAGACACCAGTTTGTTTACCCAGTTCGTCGATAATGACTACGTCTGGGGGCGTACCAAGCTAGGAGTTTTCACTAATATTTCTGTGTATGTGTATGTACAATACTGAGTACATGGATCTATTTATAATAGATAAACCATAATCTAAACCTAAAGCTTGTTTAGGTTATGAAGCCCATTAGTAATGTCCACATCAAATCTTCTGGATTCGGTACATTAAATCTACTGGATTTATAACAATATTTTCACATAAAAAAAAGGTCGCGGCTAATAACACCCGAACTTTTACTCTTTAAACCCAAATTTTTTTTTTACCAAAATAACCTAATGTAATTAGACTATTATACCCTTTACCACTTAAAATCTATTAAAACATAAAATTTAGTTTTTGCTCAATACACCCAATCCCAATTTTTTTCTTCTTCATTCGTGACTTCCTTCCTCCCTCCATACCCAAACTCTTTCTTCTTCATTATTCACTCAACCACTTAAATCAATACTCATGAGAAATGTCATGGAGGAAGAACACACTTTGGGAATTAAATGTAATGTAAGTTTTCTATGAGTTTATTATTTTATATGATACGTGTTATGGTATAAATCTATTTAGAGAAAAAATATTTAGGGTTTAAAAGTTGTATTTGTCGAGTTATGTTCGCGAATTTAAGGTTCAAGAATTCTGAAAAATCGCGCATGTTTGGCAAACCAGAGCCGAACATTTATCATTATGTTCGGCTAGAGTTGACCAAACGCAATGATAAATGTTCGATCACTGTTGGCCAAACATTATGAATAAAGTTCGGCCACTGTTGGCCAATTCTTTTTTCTTCCAGTGCGCTGCGTGAGTGCTTTCCTTCTGCGTGCGTGTGTTTGGGTGTGTGTGGATATATTTTTTTTTTTTAAATTTGGGTGTGTGTGTTTATTGTAGGGTTTAAGATTTGGGTGTATGAAAATATTGAAATTTAAGTTGAGGGGTAAAATATATAATATACTACGGGTGTTTTGAGTAAAATTAAAAAATAGGCTCGAGTGTGAAGAGCAATGGGTGTGAAGAGCAAAAGTCCGGGTGTTATTAGCCGCGACAAAAAAGAAGGCAAAAGCTTGTATGAGACCATCTTATGGCATTGGACAACATAAATTAACACCCAGTCCTATCAAAGTGTTAATGAGTCAATGCCCTAATTATACATATTTCTGTTGTTTCATTACATGATACGGATACAAGATCTACTAAAAAAACATGCAGTATCATAATCAAAATTGTGATTAAAAAACATTTAGTCAAGTCTTCCTAAAGGAATCTATATCTATGGTCAACTAATTTGTACTATAAACCATTCTACACTCAAAATGAACCCAAAGACAGTATTCATGTATATTTCAGTCAATGTCATTTTCTATATGTCACGTATAATGTAACATCTTATATGTAATAATAATATATTTTATTACAAAGTTATCATAAAGAATAACCATAACAAGTACGTTTATATGTGCATAAAAGGTCCCCTAGTTATAATTCTTTTAATTAAAGGAAAACTTCATTAACAAGTAGACTATATATTAAATTTTAACAAATATAAAGACAAGAACAACCGTTTTTAATAAACGTAAGGTGCAAATCAAGTAATATCAAACTATTATAGTTACTTAGGTCTTAATCAAGTGCTTTCTAGTTTCTGTATGTGATTAGAATAAACGTTTCAATTTTGTCTATGAGCCGTTTGGCTGGGAGGCTTTTTGTGGCCAGGTCAACCTTTTTTGGAGTTTTATTCCATGGATATATTTTTGTGCAAGTATACATATTCAAGTTGTTAAAGAGGTCGAAAACCCCACATTAACCCATTATGATATGAACCGAGGAGGAAAAGCCAAACATGTCACTATTTGATTCGTTAATCATTCAAAGTATAACACTACTAGCTACATAAATGGTTCATGGATCTTCAAGTTATTTAGTAATTATTCGATCTTTTTGTTTATGTTCTTCGACTATAATATATGCATACATCCAAACAATAGATGCATAATTAATATGGACATCGCCTTTAACAACTTTAAAAAGCAGCTATCAGCATTCTAGGCCGTCCACATTCCAACAATTAAATAGTTTTTCTTTTAAAATTTTAGATTATTTTCTTTATCTTTGTAAATAATTTTTAATCACACACTATAAAGTCTTGGCTGAGTTGATATATTCCCCAAATGATAAGTACATAGTAAATGAAAATGACAAGCTTATTATGAACCATGTTAAAGTATTAAATATTTAATCAGAAGTATCGTTAATTTGGTTAGTGGTATTATATTGTAGTTATTATAAATTTTATTGAACCCAAATTAATAATACTGATACACAGTGCACAAGATGCACATAGTACTTTGTCGTAATTATTTAACATTTCCTCCACCATCATATATTCACATTATATTAATTTTTAAAATCAAAATTAAAAGTTTCACCAAGCCTCATATGCACCATCAAGTGCATAAATCGTTTCATTTTACGTTTTCAGTCTAATCTAATATGTATGTTTTGAATTATATTATTCTACACATTTTATTTATTTTAGTTTACATGTCTTTCTGTTTCAATTATGTTCGACTGCACATTTTATTTATATTAGTCTATATGAGTCACTTTTATGTTTAATTGCACAATGCAACGGGTGCCGAGAGACTGAGCAGTACCCTCGAGTGTTTTATCATTCGCACATGATAGTCACATGCTAAATGGGGTATAGTTAATCATGCAATCGTGGAAAATTGTGAGGAAACACTTTTAGACAAGTTCTGAATGGTGTGTGAATTGATTGTAACTTGGAAGATGTTGATATATATAAACCTCGATTTAATTCTCAGAGATAAGATTAATTAAAGGAAATAAAATTCAATTTGGTATCGTGGAATTTTTAACTAATCACGGGATCGGTCACAATCAATCATCTCCGATATTTCTCCACAGCTGGGGCCACTCTTATTAATTACAACGGGATCATCGGATAGTTAATTTAAGTCAGTGATCCCATCGGCTGACTCGTCACACATCACACATATATATACACAAACATATTTATTCATACGTATATACGTACTATTCTCAATTATACGTACATAGAACAAGAGGAAAATTAAAATATCATTTTTCAAACACTGTTTTGGTAGTTACACCAAAAAATGACTTGGATCATACTCCACATTTCCGTATATTTATTTCTAATTCATTAATTTGACTTAATTGGAAAGTTATATATATAATAATTAGCAAGTTTGTTTGAATGAATAATGAAAATTGAATAAGTAAATAATACATTCATTTTACAACATATATCTCACAGTTCATCTGTCATCATACTGTCTAAATCAAAGCCATACAGTGAGACTGGTGTGGTTGTGATCTTGTACTTTATTACTCTCTACGTCCACAAAAATTAGTTTTGGTTGTTTTATTTATTCGTCCACAAAAAATAGTTATGCTTTTTTAGAATAAAAATAATAAATTTTATCTACATTCTTTAACATATACATACATAATATTTTAAAATAATTTATTTTATACTTGATTTGACACAATTTTTTTTATATATAATATCTATTTTTTAATAAGAGTAAAAAATAATAAATCTACTCTTTTTGTGGACTAGTATATATATTGTAGCGGTAGGGCAATGAGACAAGACTAGGAAAATTAAATAAATTAAAATCAATTTTGTTGACTAAAGTAGTCTATGAAGACAAATCTAAGATTATCATTTGTGTACGCGTATGTATATGTTACACCTGTCAAATGTGCATTTTCATGGCTTTCTCATATGATTTGAATTATTTCTCTTATCATAACAGATATGTGTACCATGGATGAATAATGTAATATTGAGAGTACATATATATTACTCGATAGAATTTACTAAAAATGAAACATATGAATGAGACACGTTGACTAATTACTGACATGTGATTGAGAATCACACACATATATATATATATAAAGTAAATAAAATAAATATATAGAGATGACATCAAAGGAGAATGCGAGGTAATTTACTAGTTTCATGAAAAATTACTAAAGTTTTTTTTTTTTTTTTAAATGACAAAGTAATGCCATTTTTGTAAATACTTAAATATGGTAAGTATGAAGTTTATAAAAATATTTTTTTAATGAGTAAACAATCGTAAAACGGAGTACCGAAGGAGGGAACACGAGATTTATAATACTCTCCGGGACCCGAGCTTCACTTTGTACTCCCTCCGTCCCAACTTTGTTTGCTCATTTGCCATAAAGGTTCATCCCAATTTTATTTTTTCATCTCTAAAATGGAAACAAAGTGATTTACCTTTATTCATTTAAATACTACTTTATTCATCATTCACCATTCTTAATATTACTTTATTCATTTAAATATTAAAATTTCACTACAACATAAGTGATATTATGTAACACACAAAAAATATTACATAATATGTATAAAGTGTTACCTATGAACAAAAAATAACACTTTTAAGGGCGTTGCAGTTGCTGGCGTAGCCTAAAGTCTAATACAACACCTTTTATAATATATGTAACACTTTAAAAAAATGTTACATAAATAGGTAACACCTATATAAAAAATTTAGGTAACACTTGTTGAAATAAATAAATAATGAACAAAAAGAAAAAAATGTAGTCACTTGGTATTGAACCTTGGACCTCTTTTCTTGAATAGAAAACCTGCTACTTTCCATCTTGGCTAGTTATAATACTTTACACATTTTGGACTTTAATATTATTTAACTTATTAACATTTTTTTTGTTTATACTTTTTTTTATGTAATAATTAAAATTACTAATTCTTAATGGACCAAATAATTTCCCACCTACTTTATAATATAATATATGTGTATATATAAATATATTTGTGTGTGTGCTTGTATACATATAATATAAATTCATAAATAGTATAATTGTATTATTTAATAATTTTAAATGAAAAATATAAATTATTCAGTACGTATATAATAAACATATTTTTTAATTAATAAATTGATTTTAAAAATAAATATTTTTTTTGCATATGAAAAATCATTTTTTTTAAATCATATGCATATTATATATAATATATATGGAATTAATAATTATATATATATATATATATATATATATCAAATTAATAATATTATTATATGTATTATAGATAATGTATGATTATATATATGTTGAATTTAAATATTTATTATAAAGTGTTACCAAAATATGTTACTGATATAAAAGTATTACCTGAAAGGTGTTACTTATGTTAAAGTGTTACTAAAAAGTGTTACCATTGTAAAAGCGTTACCAAAAAGGCGTTACATATATAAAAGTGTTGCCTAAAAAACGTTACCTACTATAAAGTGTTACCTAAAAGTGTTACATATAAGTGTTGCATATTAATAAAGTGTTACATAAAATGTTACATAATATATAAACTAAAAGAAGTGTTACCATAATGTGTTACATAAACTAAATGTGTTACAATAAGATGTTATTTAAAGTCAATTATGATGTAGTGTTTTAACTCTCGCACTAAACTCCATGCACAATTAAACGGACAAACAAAATTGGGAGGTGTATTTATTAGTGAATGCCTTGAGAACTTTGTTAGAAGGGCCTGTCAAGTGTCAATCTTATTATTTCTTCATGATATAGATTGACAGTCAATTACGTAAAAGAGAATTACGATTGTACTGAGGTATAATTGAGAACGAATCTAATAACGTGCATAAGAATGAACTGACATATAATTGAGATTAATACTAATTACATAAGAAAGTATTGAGACCACCCACACCAATCAATTGGAGATTACTAATGAGGTGAAATTTGTTTATATATAAATCTTTTGCAATATTTTTAAGTAGAACATATTGTACTCTTTAAAGTAAATAATTTATACCTTTCATACTCTTCAATAAAAATAATTTGTACCCTATAAAAATAATACTACCCCCATCCCATAAAAGTTCGCTTACTTTCTTTTTTAGTCTGTCCCACAAAAATTTGCATATTCCAAATATAGAAATATTTCACAAAATCTCCACTTTACACATTTTACTCATCACAATTTTTATTTTTGTGCCAAAAAAAAGAAAGAAGTAAACTTTCGAGGGACATATGCAGTATCCTTTAGCTTATCACAAAAAAAAAAAAAAAAAAAAATTATAATACTCTTTAGTAAAAATAGTTAATATTTTTAATTAAAAAAATGTATACCCTCCTAAGTGATTCATATATCAACCAATTTTACTCTATATTTGCCTCAATTGCATACATATTGGCTAATACATAAACAAACAAAGGCAACGTACATTATATACTTTAAAATAATATTAATTTATTTAAAATTTTAATTTGATAATAATACTGTATAAAAAAAAAATAACGGATACACTTTTAAATTATACGATAAAACTGATTCCTTTACCCTTGAATAAAATTCTTAAAAGTAAAATATAAAAAAAAAAAAAAAAGAAGGAAGGAATTGATGATTCATCTAACCCCACATGTTGATCAATAAATCAAACACATCAAATTTCATAAATTCCGGCAGGTCGTACATTTAGGACTATATATACGTGGCTCCTGTAAGCACACATTTAGCTCTGCCCATACCCGCCCCTGTTTTTCAAGAAATGGGGGGCAGCAGCATCAGCATATTCAAACCACTTTTCCTCTTTGCAGCCTTGTTATTCTCACTCCACCACGCAAATGCGGCGGCAGAGGCTGAGCACCACCTCAATGCCACCACCTCCGCCGCCCGGAAGGTCGCCGGCAGCTGCAACATCTTCCGGGGGAAATGGGTGTACGATGCCAAATACCCCCTCTACGATTTCTCCACGTGTCCCTTCATAGACGACGAATTCAATTGCCTCAAGTACAAGAGACCCGATCGTGCTTACCTCAAGTACAGATGGCAGCCTTTCTCATGCAATCTACCCAGGTAATGTTACATATAAGCACACACCGACACGTGTAGAATTAGTTGAAAAATGTTTTTAGTAACTAACTAATTGAGATGTTTTTTTTTTTTTTTTTTAAATTGCAGGTTTAATGGGTTGAATTTCTTGGAGAAAAACAGGGGGAAGAAGATCATGTTTGTGGGTGACTCACTGAGTCTGAACATGTGGCAGTCACTGAGTTGCATGATTCATTCATGGGTGCCCAATGCCAGGACTTCACTCGTTAGAACTGAGGGCCTAGCTGATCTCACTTTCCTGGTAACTTTAGCTAACTGCTTTTTACTATTTTACCGCTTTTAAATTTCAAATCTTTTTAAATGGGATATAGCCATATAGGTGACAAATTTATTACATTAAATTTACGTCATACCAAATATTTATTACATTAAATTTAACAAGTTGAATTCAGGAAGGGCAAAATGGGAACTTTAACCCTTCTTCAAATAGATTAAAAAAAGTTGGGATTTTTATTGTGTTCCCTCTTAAATTCAACTAATTGAGTAAATTCTCTTAGCTTGTCCCTTTTTAACTTTAGGTTTTTTTTTTATAATCAATGTGCATTAATTGATTTCTGCAATTTTTGTCTGAACTTTGGCCCCGTATATGTGCTTTTCCCCATTAATCATGGTGGCCATAAAAAGAGACTTCGAAAAATCAAGTTAACGTTCAAGATAATTGAACTACGTTTGGTGTCATTACTCATTAGTATTTTCTTTTTCTAAAAAAAAGAAAAGAAACTATCTATGCATGGCTTTATCTACTTAAGATTAATTAAACTACTTAAGAAAATAAAATGTCTTTCACCGACGACAATAAAACAACGTTGGTGGCGTAAAGAAAGTATTTTCCAAACTACTTTACATACCTTTTCGAATAAAATATTCAAGCATAAATTTTATTCATTAAACTTTATAAAAATTCCATAAGAAAAAACAACACCAGATTCTTGTCACCCCAGAAATTTGATGTATAACATAATAACATGGATCGTCGTGGGTTAATTACTTTTTGTCAGAGGGGAGGGGGTAGTGCTTTTAATTAGCTGGTGATGAGCGTTTTTTTTTTTTAATTTTAAAAGGAAATTGATAACCGTTTTAAAAAGAAAAGGCCCACAAACCAACTTTCTTAAAGTTGTTGATGCTAATTTAAAACCCACATTCATTATTAAGTTAGGCCGCAGCCTTTCTTTTGTTTCCATGCTCGTTTGGCGTGTGCAATTTTGATATTTTGTTGCATTATTAATTTAGATACTCATACGCTAACATATATACGCACACATAAAAAATACCTTTTTTTTTTAATGAACTAGTAATTTGTAATCTCCGCTCGAAAGTTTGCGATGTGTTTTGAGCACACAAATAAAAAATATAACAAGTAGAATGTGTAGTGTGATAAATGTAAGATATAAATCTTGAGGGTGAAAATTATAAAGAATATTAAGAGGGTGCAAACTCTTTTTGGGATAAATTAAAAATGAAACAATTTTTTTCTTTTGGACAAATTAAAAAAGAAAATATACAAACTTTTTAAAACGGAGGTTATATCTTGCATACTCAATTCAACTCTCTAGCTAGTTATAACATAAAAACTTAGATAAAATAGTTGTTATGGATCACTTTTAATTTGTGTGAGGTGGAGCTACATTATTATTATCCAAACTCATTAGACGAGGATAAAGCAAATGAATTGCGACTCATATATTTTTTAATAAAGAGATTTTTTCTTCTTCATTATTACGCACGAACAATTGTTTTATTATTTAAATCTCATTATTAAATCGAAATGAAACCAACAAAATACTCTGTATTTATATATATATAGAAACTAAAAAGGCGAGGAAAGCATGTTTGAAAATTCATCCCAAAATCATCATGCTGCATAATTGTAGCCTGTGATCAACCGAGATAGCGTAAATTGAATAACAACTAATATTCAAAGGAAAACGACTTTAGGTGATGAATCAATCATTACTTTGAAAAAAGGAAGACATATAAGAATTGATTGCACCAACTCCACTCGTCTTCATATTCTTGTTTGGGGAGTAATTTTTTTACAATATCGTCTCACATTACTACATTATTTTTGCCAAGATCTATACTCTTATTAAACTTTGACTAGCTATCATTAAAGTCGTTATACTCATTACTCACATTAATCAGTTTTAGATTTATAAGATACTATAGTTGGAAAGAAATACTTTAATTCTTCTTTATAATCTACAAACGACAGATCATGAAATAAAACAGATGAAGTAGTTAGGAGTTGCAGCATTGAAAATTTGACGAGCTATTATTAATCATAAGTGAAATTTACTACTACTATTAATGTATGATTAATTATATGAGTAATAAGTATAACGACTTGTACAAGTAAAATATTAATTTCGATCTCCTCGTAATTATAGTGGTGTAAATCCATATCCTCACCTAGTGTACTAGGAGCCCCTCACCTAGGCAAGTGGAGAAGGGAAAATTAATCATGAACTAGTTAAGTCTTAAGTTATTGTATTTTGGAAGTCTATTTGTTCAGGTGGCGCAACAAATTTTGACGATGTTTTTGCAATTTTTTTTTCCCGCATTGATGAATAATAATTGAACGTCATAAAAGTGAGTTTTATTTAGACGTGGTCACCCGATTTATCCTATATTCGTAGAAATAAACTAGTCAAATCTAAAGGTCTAATTTGCTTAAATTATTTCACTGTTTGAACCTAGAATTACTTCATCTTTTAAATAAGAGAAAGAAACAAAGTGGTTTCAATTTTTTTCCCCATTAATTAATTTTTTATTTGAGGGGATTTTGTAGGAGACAAATTCATCTATGAGATAGAGTTTCATCTTGCTATTTAGACTATACATATATTTTTAAAATAGAGTATCATCTTGCTAGAGTCTTATAAACTTATAATTAATGTAATATAAACCAGAGACTATTTCATATAAATTTTTATTTATTTGTTTGGATTAAATATAGAGCTTAAGCAAAAAATTTGGACTAGCGTGGGGATAAATGTTTCCGTTTCCTTTCCTAATGAGATAGCATTCAAGAGTCCCGATTGATTTGGAATATTGGTAAACATAGTTGCTTTACCCTTGATTTTGAATTGAATTTACAAAAAAAAAAAAAAAAAACCTCTTATATGTTTAAGCACCTTATGTTGTGCTTAATTATAGCTCCATATTCTAATAAATAGTATGATTTGAATGCAGGATTACGGTGTTAAATTGTTACTGTATCGAACTCCATACTTGGTTGACTTGGAGAGTCAAAAGGTCGGTCGAGTTTTAAAGCTTGATTCCATTCGAAATGGGAATTACTGGATTGGAATGGACGTTCTGATCTTCAACACGTGGCATTGGTGGACTCATACAGGGGGTTCTCAACCGTAAGTTCTTTGATGTGGATAACCGCTTTAATTTTTTTTGCAAAGAGTTTCATTCTAAATAAGTTTGGAGGATAATAATTGTTTTATTGAAAGGTATTAGTTGATTTTACTGTAAAATATCGGTTGTTTCACTAAAAAGTATTCACTTAAGAATATTAGTTATTTTATTACAAAATATAAATTGTTCTCATTAAAAAATAATAGTTGCAAATCAATTTCACGGTAAAACTTGTTCACACTACACGTACTCCATCCCCACTATATCTATATCCCAGTTAGCTAAGTACTAAGGTATGAATGGAGGGACGTGTGCCTATTTAATTTAAAATTCACAATCTAATTTCACTATACTTATTTGAGTAAGATATATTCAAAATAATTGATTTCAAATAAGTAGGTTTGATCCATTCAAATTTGAGAATCTATTCAAATTGAACGAGGTTTGGACATTAATTTTTTCCCATGTACAAATATAATTAAAAAAATATCCTACTTCTAAATAGGCTTTCACGGTGGAGCTTCTTGATAAATGAAACAATTGAAATGAGCTTTCGCTGCTAAATAAACCTTTAGATCGGACAGATGTGATATGATTAATTAAATTACATTGATTTTAATATACTTATGTTTGTAATTATTAGGTGGAATTACATCGAAGAAGGAGGAAAATTGTACAAAGATATGAACCGTTTGGTAGCATATTACAAAGGGATGACAACATGGGCGAGATGGATCAATCGCAACATTAATCCCTCCAAAACCAAAGTCTTCTTCCAAGGAGTTTCTCCCACACATTATATGTGAGCATTTCATCCTTCATTCCATCTTTTTTTAATGCCTTTTCGGATTTATTCGTAATACTTAACAAGTTGAGCTCAAACGACAAACCTGCAGGGGAAGGGAATGGAATGCACCAACAAGATCATGTAAAAGTGAAACACAACCTTACTTTGGAATAAAATATCCAGCAGGAACTCCACCACCTTCAGTTGTAGTAAACAAAGTGTTGAGTAGAATCAAGAAACCAGTTTACTTGCTTGATATCACATTGCTTTCCCAATATAGAAAAGATGCACATCCCACCTTCTATAGCCTCCATAAGGGTTTGGATTGCAGCCATTGGTGCCTCCCGGGGCTTCCCGATACTTGGAATTTGTTACTCTACACGGCTCTATTTCGTTGACTTTAGTTTTGATTTTCCTGTTTCTTTCTGCATATCAATCTCATTATAATTATTTCATCAGTGCACGTAGGGGATCTATACATGGGATTGGAATAAGATGGAGAATAAGGGAACTAGTGTGTGAGATCATTTGTTGTGCTTCTTTTAAATATTCTTGGTAGAGAGAAATTCATTGGTTGAACTTGAAGATAGGGAAGTGAATTGATCAATCAATTGTAAACTAATTCATTGTTTTGGCATTCAAGATGTTGCCTGAATTAATGATAGAATTTATGATTCTCAAGTGGTGTAATTTGGTTATCTATGTGTTTTGGCAATCAATCTATACTCTAATATAGACAAAGCATCTCAAGCCTATGTGGCGGATGTCTTTGGCCTTCTCTTCAAAATTCTTTACCTCTCCTTTGATCAAATCTTTTATTTTGATCTTGACCGTTGTTTCATAAATATTTAATCTTATTCGTTTATTTCGTATCAACTTTTCTATAAATTTCTCAATTCCCTAATCATTTACATTTGTCTTCTTTTCCTCCGCCTTCGATTTTAAGGTTTGATGATCTCTTTTCACTCTCATTCTCTTTTAAATTCCCTATTAATATTTTGCGGTTGTGAAATTGATTTCGTTGTGGTTTTGATAATATTCCATGTCGATTTGTTTTGTTCGGTGAAAAATCGTCTAATAATATCGATTTTTGTTTTTGTTTGTATTTACTTGGTCTTTATTTTTTCCGGTTAATTTCATTTTGGAAGTGCCTGATTCTTTTGTTTGTTTACATTCATATAATATATACAAATCATACTAATTTTCTTTTTTCCTTTTCTCCTATATATATGGTTTTTTTTTCTTTTCAGGTTCTATCATTTGAGACGTGTATTGGTCTCTTGGATTGAAGATTTTGTGTTATGTGATATTCAGTTTTGAAGATTATGTGTTCTCTTTCTTTGTAGAATGTTTTTTTGTATTCTTAAGCACACATCTATTTTAGTGTACATAGTACTTAATGTATGATTCGATTTACTCATTGTAGAAAATTTGCATTTTAATAGTTGAATTGTGATTTAGTTGGTGGCTTAATTATTTTGATGTTGCCTTTTGATTATAGTATTGTTGATTCGCAATATCCATTAAAATTTAAACTTTATATATCATTATCTTACATTACACTGTGATCTTTTTTGTTTTAAATAAAATATAAATTGAAGGATCTGTCCATTATAATTTCAAATGTATGATTCCTAAACTTCAGGCGCTTCATATACTTTAGATTATATTATGTTATTTAGGTTTTATTGTTTTACTTATCGGTTCTACGATTAGGTTTTTCAGAATATGTTAGTATATTGTTAGTCTCCTTAGGTATTAGTGTCTAAAATTTTGTAAGTCCCAATAATTTGGCGTGATTGCGTTGAATTTTTTAACGCATTAATGTTGATTTTGCATATTAATATGCACATAAGTTTGAGATTAGAAATAGTGATTACGGAATTTAATTGAATGACCGAAATTTGAGTTATATATAATTATATATTGATTGTAGTTGCCAAAAAATGGGATGATTCATTTTAAATGTCAAGATAACTTAAATGTTGAAAAGTAGGCACCGAATGGAATGAATGTACTTATTAATCTTTTTTTTTTTTTTTTTGTCTAAATATTAGGCATAAAGGGGGAGAGTTGGATATTAATAATAATGTTAATAATATAGGCATGGAAATATAAATTAAATTATCTTCATACATTTTATCTAAACAATAAAATTAATACATAAAAATTTAATTTTTAAAGATTACTAATTGAGTAGTCATGATCCAAACATGCTACTATATAAGTAAACTTCCATGTTTGGCACGTTTACGTAAATTCAGTATATTTACAATTTTTGGATTTAATTTTATTTTCGGTCAATTACTGAATTTCATTGATTGGGTGAATTTTAAGTTATATTGATTACATTACAATTGCCATTAAATATTAGCAACTAAGATGATTCATTTTAGAATGCCGAAAAGGAGGCCCCAATTGTGGAAATTAAACCTACCAATATAATGAATCTACAAAATAAACATAACTTATAAGCAAATAAATTTTAGGCAAAAACTTAGGCATATATTGAGGAGAGCTAAATATTAAAAAGTATAGTGTTAGTAAATACCTTTCATGGAACCATTCATTTTTTGTTTTTAATGGATTATGAAATTTTTTAGGCAAGTTAGCATTAAAATTGTTTTTATTCCTTTTAGAAAGTTATATGATCAAAGTCAACATGAATATTCTTAATGTGGATGTTTTTTTATTATTACTTAGTGTGGTTCATAATGATCACAAATTTGAAAAATTGTTAATTGAGTAATCATGGCCCGAACATGTTGCTATGAATAAACTTCCATGTTTTGCATGTTTACTTAAATTAGTCTATTTACAATGATTTAATTTGATTGATTGAGGAACTAAGATGATTCATTTGAGATGATAAAAATATATTAAAATGCCGAAGAGTAGGCAACATCGGTGGAAAATAAACCTACAAAAAATGGTTGAATGAATATAACTAATAATCAAAGAAATTTTAGGTTAAAATTTAGGCATATAGTGATGAGAGCTAATTATTAATAAATATAATGTTGGGGATTAAATTAATAATAGGAATGAAATATTAATTAATTAGTATAATGTCATAGAATTTAACGTGGAAATAATAGAATACGAAGAGACAAATTTTAGGGTGCATCCAAGTGCATATCATGCAATTGTATCTTAAGTTCAATTTTGACTTCAATTTTAATTTTTCCAAAATACACACAAACACACCGAACTGTGTATTTTTTTACAGTTGGAGTATTACTGATACCTTCTTGGGATATTGTTGATGTCTTATTGGGATATTACTGATTACTTCTTGGGGTATTGCTATTTTTTGCTTGAGATTTATTTTTTCAAAATTCAAGTGCATATCATGCACTCAAGTGCACACTAGAACTACTCATATTAATAATAGAAATTTAAAGTTTCATGGCATGTGTTTATTGTTTTTATTTATGGTATGAGTTGATTATTGTAATTGTATAATAAATAAAAAAATCGGTTAGAACAGTTCTGGTTTTGGCCCTCTATCTTTTTAAAGGTCTTAAATAGAGAAATTTAAATATTACATTACCAAAGTAAAATAATATATAATCAATATATTGCTAGATAAATTGTTACTAATTGTTGTACTATTAATGAGTATATGTACTTTTACAAAAATAAAAATAATCCCACAATTAGTTTCGTATTTAGCCAGTATCCTAAGAATTATACATATTATTACCAAATAAACAGTTCCATAGTTCATATGTTTGATATTGGTCCTCCAATTTTTATTTTTTTTTGTCCTTTATAAGGTAATATGATCGGAGTCTAACATGTATAATATTCTTAATGTTGAGGTTAAAGTCAAACATAACCTTAATAAGAGCTTAAAAGTGTGGTAGAGGGTGAATAAATGGTGGTACGAATATAAATAAAGTGTGGTGCGGGATGAATTAATTTTGGTACAAACTAAGTGATTGTTTGCAATCACTACTTTGCAGTTAGAATTGATTCTTTTTTTGAAAAGAAAAAAATATGTATATATTGTTTGTAACCACTAACTTTTAAACTTAGAATCTATTTTGGGGAAGTTAAAAAAACCTGTTTTTGGATTCTTAGAATTAATTCTCTTAGTAAATTGTATAAATTAATTGAATTTTTTTCAAACACTCAACTTTTAAAATAACTTTATTTCAAAACATACCCCACTTTTGATTTTACTACAAAGATCAATTAAAATCACTTTTGATTTTACATTAGAGTTTTAAAACATACCCTAAATATTTGATTATACATGCTTAAATAAAGTCATGTACATGTTGTATTAATTGTGGTACATACTAAATATATAGTGGTATGTGCTTAAATAAAGTGGGGACGGGTGAACTAATGATGATACATGTTCAATAAAATGATGGCACCATCTTAATATAAGGTGATATATACATCATATATTAAAGGAGGTACAAGCATATAAGGTGTGGTACGGGCTTCACATGATACAAACTTAAATAACGTGGAGACAATGATTTCGTTGTACCTTATAGTCTAATTTTGTTGAGGAGGTATCAAGGATATATAAATATTGAGTGGTGCAATCGAAACAAGTCCGTCAAGTATATAGTAAGGGGTCCGACATAGTCACTATAATAGTAGAAAATAATGGGGATGCTATTGTTAATCAAATGATGGTGAAGATCAATTATATGTTGCGTTATCCAAAGTAAAGAACATAAATATATTGATTTTTTTTGTCTTGATTCGGAAGGAAAATCATCCAAATATACAAGTGTTGTTTACAAATAGATTTTGAAAAACTTGTAAAAATGACTCTGATATTGAGTGTTATTTATATGAAAAAAAATTATTTTTCAATTTAAGACATTTTAAATGTTTAGCTTTAATTAATATTTTAATAATAAAAAATAATTACATTTTTATTAGTATAAAAAATAATTTTCTTTTTATTTATATTACATAAAAACCTTTTTAAAATTTAATTTAAACCTGCAAATTTGGCGGGTCTATAACTAGTTGTTTATATGCCCATTGCTCTTTTTTCTTTCTTTCTTTCTTTAACAATAGATTGTTCATCTTACCCCAAAACGGGCATTGATTGATTGGGCCTATTTTTAATAACTTTTATTTTATTTCTGTTTGTCTTTATTGAGGGGATGATGTTTGAACTGATGGCTCTGAATTGGTCTGGATCATGAAATTCTAATGTTATAACTTATAAGGGTCCAATTTATCCAATAAATCTAAAATTATAATGCATAATGTCTCCTGCATTTTAATATTTAAAATTGACCTCTTATACTCTTATTTATTTTAGTTTTACTATTATATTTTTATTGATCATAATTTTATTCTCTCAACCTTTTTTTACCTTAATTTTAGTATTTTACTTTTGTTTTTATTTATTTTTTTTCCTCCCTAAAAAATAACATATATTAAGTATTAACAGAAAGCATAGAGAGAGAAAAAAAATTAGTTCACAATTTTAAAAATATTTCTACTCTTTATTAATGAGGGAACATTAAGATAAGTAAAAAACCTATTAAGGAGAAAAAAAAAAAAAAGAGGGCGGCAAACGTATAAAACGTTAAACGAGAGATGTACGGGGTTTAATATGCATTATTCAAAATACAAACATAATCAAATTTAGGGTTTGGGCGACACCAAATTAAAGTTTGAGATTCTTTTGGGGGTTTCATTGGTAGTGTTACGAGTTACAGATTCAGTAGAATTTTGATTTTGGGGGAAATAATTTGTATAGTCTAGGGTTGTGATATCAAAAGATGAATCCGGAGTATGCGGTTTCAAATTCTAACCCGGATCAACAGAAGAAGGCGGCGGTGGCGGAGGAGATTAAGAGGATGCAGCGGCTGCCGCTGAACAGCGTTTACGCCTCCCATCGCTTGAGGGTCCTCAACAAAATCCACCACCTACTCTCCGTTAAGGTGCTAATCATGGTTATTCCTTTTGTATAATCAAGTTGCTGCTGCCTTCTGTTTTTTTTGTTGCCAAATCATGATTAATCGCCATTTTTATATTCCTTTTATATTAAAATCGAGTGGCTGCCTTGTGTTTCTCTTTTATCATTGCACTATATGTTATCTAGATTCTCTCTGTGCCTTATGGACTTCTGGGAAATTAAAGAGTTCCAAGATCAACTGAACTAAGAAATGAATTTATTGATTGATTAAACGGTTAATTCTCATTTGGACTTTTGTAGACTGTTCCAAAATGGAAAGTGGCATCTATTTTTGATTAGGGATGCTACATCATGAATTAATATTGGCCCTCACCGATGGCCGCAGCTATCAAGAGGAAGGTGAGTAGCCTGTGACCCAATTTCGAATCCTTCCCTCACAAATTAGGATTAAAACCTGTGATTTGTCTTCTCTACTCAATGTGGGAGCGACGGATATGGGTGCTCGAAAAGGAGCATCATCCTGGTATAGCATTAGGCTGTATTATTTATACTCTAGGTCTTATTAATTGATTTCCATGGTGAAGGGGAAAGTAGATGCACTCTTAACTAGCTGAACTTATGATAATGCATCTCCAAGATGAAGTTTTTAGCCAATCAAAACATATGATTTCACTTTGGATGCATCAAATAGAATACATCCTTTTCAGGGTTAAAATCATATGAGTAGCTCTTGCCAATGTGAACCATAATTTTCACGATAAACCATCTGCTAAAATTATTGGTCAAACTCGCTGAACTTGTCCTTGCTCGAATGGATGTCCCAAGAAAACGTCCTAGTCCTGGACGAGTGCTTAGCTGAAAGAACATCCCAAGAAAATGTCCCAGGTTGTGGATGTGGGGTGAACACACACAAATCACAATGTATCCATAAGACCATTCTAGTAGTCTTTTTCTCATTATATTCCTATTCTTATGTGTTCTGAAAATATATCGTATTTCATTCTAAAGTATAGCTCTATGTGTTTGTCTCAACAGAGGACCATGTCACAGGAAGAGGAGTTGGAGTCGCTTTTCTCTGGGCTTCGTCTCTGAGTAGGTATGTTGATTGATTATCAGCAGGAATTTGTTGCCCTGTGTTTCTGGATTCTGCAATATGTTTTTATATTTGTTGTGGTTACATTTTTTGAATTGTGGATATTAACAGATCTAAAATGTAAATATTGTATCCGATCATGTGATTGATAAAATTCCTATACTTTGGCAATCATATTGGATTTCAAATATTCCGGTGTTGGCTTAAGTTTGCAATCTTGTCGTAAACTTCTGTTTTGTCACATTTTCTTCTTTAGCACATTGCACAATTGGAAGTGGAAAAAAAAGAACAAAACTATTTTGTGTAAAGAACACAATTTGTGAAAACGTTGAATTGGACTGTGAAAGGCGTAGAGGACTTAAATTGAAGCGGAACAAAATTTTCTCCTGCTTGGTTGGATATTTATTGATTGTGAATATCAACCGGTCAACTCCTAACTAGACTTAATCGAACTGAAGATTGAGATGAGTTCCAGTACTCGTTGTGTTCACAAATAAGTGATGTTTTAACACCCTATTCTTTTCACAATTAGATGATGTTTGTATTTTTTGCACTATTTCTCTCAATTTTACCTCTATTATAAGTTTAGAAAATATAGAGAAATGGGAGGAGAATATATAAAGATGTGGAAAAAAGAGATTTTAAGAAAATCTAAAATTATGGAAATATGGTGATAGATAATATTTAATTAAGGGTAAACATGTTATTATGTGTTACTACCTCCGTCCATAACAATTGGGTTTGCTACTTTTATCATGGTTATTAAAAATTTAATATAATATGTAAAAAGTAAGAATATTGTGTCGAATCAAGTATAAAATAAATTATTTTTAAAATATTATTGTGTGTATATTAAAGAATGGAGATAAAATTTATTATTTTAATTTTAGGGAACATGATTATTTTTTGTGAACAGACAAATAAAGCAACCAAGACCGCATTTTGTGGACGGAGGGAGTACTTCTTAATTAAAAAAAAAAAAAAACCTAAAACATCACTTATTTGTGAATGGAGAGTTTTTTTTTTTTTTTTTTTTTAATACATAATTTTGAACACTTGTCACTTGTGTGCACCAATTATACGGTGTAATTGGTACACAATTTATCCTGTTTAATAAAAATAACTTATATTGTTCCAAGCAAATAACTAATACTCCTAATAGTACACACTTATGCATATGCCAATAGTTTATATTCCCACAAGCCGTGTTTTAGATCAGATTTAAAGAACGAGAAGATTGTAAAATTCTGAGAGTATATTAAATATATGATACGCGGGAGATATGGTGATATACCATATGTTTTTTATGGAGTCTTATTTTATTGATATGGCACAATCTGCAACTACTGAAGCAAGGTGCATGTGCACGTGTCTGAGCCTGAACATTTTGAACTGCCGACTCACGCTGAGTACCTTAATTGCTGACTATCGTAATCTTCATCTAAAAATTGAATTCCTCGTAAGAAATTGAAACCAAAAGGCAGAGAGAGATGGCTTCAGTGCAAGCAAGAAGAGAGAAGGTTAGAGATGGAGGAGGAATTTTGGTGGAGAAAGATAAAGTCCCTAAAATGGCGACACATTTTGAGTCTTTAGCCGGAAAGGCCAGAGAAGATCAAGTTTCTGACGCCGGGGAGAGCGAGTCTGAAAGGAAGAGAAGAGAGGGCAAACCCGAGAAACGGGGAAAGAAGGCGGGGGGATTTGTGGGTGCTGAAGTTAAGGATCAGGTGGTTGTGGTTACACTGGAGAAGGTGGCTGGTATGACGTCGAGCGTCGCAGGGTACACGGGGGAGAAGGTGGTGGTGGTGAAAGATAAGGTTGGTGGTGCAGGAATGAACGTGGTGAGGTATGCAGGGGAAAAGATAGCCGCCACCACTGATGTGGTGGTGGCGGCGGAGGAAAAAGCGGCGGAGTATGCGGCTAGGAAGCAGGCGGAAGCTCGAGAAGCAAGAAGAACGTCAAATTCGCATGAGATTGTAATTATATACTAGTGGTTTTAGATTGTGTGTGCATTCTTGATTGTTGCATTCTAATTCTTTTAGGAAACTGTGATAATTTTTCATGTTTTCTTTATTTGTGGCATTCGTTTGTTTTGCAGGCGGAAGAAAGCGAGGCAGCACCAGAAAAATTGATGGGGGTGGAAGAGGAGCAGGGTGGCAGCATTCTTGAAGCAATTGGGGAAACAATCGTGGAAATCGGGGAAACAACCAAGGCATTTCTGTTGGGGCTGAATCCAATCCAACACAAAGATGAAGCAGAATTCAGAAAGGAGCATTAATTAATTAAAGCAACTTTGAAAGAGATTTTGAAGGTGTAGGTTTGTTTGTGGTGTGATATGTATGTATGTAAAATACTAAAATCCAACTCCTCGTTTTGTAATGTTGAGTTCCATCTTCATATATCCTTCCATGACTAAACGTCAAAAAAAAAAAAAAAAAAAGAGATTTGGGGAAAAGGAAAGCCCCAACCTCAAGTGTTTTGGCGTATGAAGTTGGACCTAGACAAGACAACCACCCACGATTTTGATTAGGAATTGGCTGTCCATGTTCTTCAATATAATACTCCCTCCGTCCCCTAATAATATTCACACTACCTTTATTCTCGTGTTTTAGCGGACGAATTGTTTATTAATATTTGAAATGATAAAGTGATTTTAAAATGAGGGTAAGATAGATCCATCTCTACTCTATTATAAAACACTTTAAAAATTAATTTATCATTTCAAATACTAATAAAAAACTCGCTCGCTAAAACACGAGAAAACAGTAAATGTGAATATTATTAGGGGACGGAGGGAGTAAACATTAGTCCTAACTTGTTCGGTTGCTTTTTGAAACATTGCAAAATAATTTCTATCTAGTCTAAAATTTTGAATTTTAATCTAAAATTTTTGAGCTTGAAGAGAGCTATGGAATTAATTCTGAAAATTAGAACCTGTGGTTTTTCATTGCGTTCCTACTTGATTATATATTTTGCCAAAATCATCCATCACACAATGGCGTTTCTTTAAAATTTGAATTTTTACTGAAGAAAAGAAAAGAAACAATCAGAAGTCGCTTGTGTCAAATATGAGAAATTGAAGTAAAATAATGTCCAAATTAAAATGAAGTCCGGTAGCGAAGTCCTCAACTATTAATCTGAAATCACAAATTCAATGAACATCTCCAATAATAAAGTGCATGGCCCGCTTTCCCAATAGTTGACTAATAGTCAACATATCCGACACCAGAATGGATTTTGCAGAAAGCAAAAACAAAAAGGAAGACATATTATCTCCATATTTATCAGATAAATAATTAAATTAGATTTTTGTGCATAATTAGTGTTGAAGCAGCAAATTGAAAGAAAAAGAAATGAGGAGCTAAATGCTATTATAACAAAAGATTAATTGGGATTGGGAGTGAAGTAAAAAAAATCAACAAGGGATCTGAGAAGTAAACCACTCCATGACATGAATTGGGGCTTTGATAAGCTCGAGTGCCATCTCCACCACCAGCGTCACGCACAGACAGCAGGGGCATATGCAGCTCAGCAATAACCTATACATACACCAACACCCACTTTTATATGAATACATACATACCTCCACAATTAAATGCACAATCTCACTAGAGAGAGAGAGAGAGGGCTTACCCGACAATCCAGATAACAATTCCGACGAGGGAAATGAGGAGAGAGAGAAGAGCGAAGGGCAAACCCAGTAGAAACCCTAGAGGCCTGCAATCTCCGTCGCAACACATGGCCGCCGATCTCACAATTACTCGTTCAGATTTCTGTCAGGACACCTTTATTTGCTTCCCATTTAATTACTTCATTATTATATTCATTTCTTTACCAGCAAAATTGAGATTATTACTAAAAATCCCGCCTATTACTACAACGCTATAATGTTTGAAAACTTATTTATTTTTGGCATCTTTTATTTCGTACACACATAATCCTTATTTAATACTACATGATTGCTGGAGCATATTCTCTGTGTTATTTTATGAGAATCAAAATGCAACTTAGGCTACATTTTTTTTTAGACTCATGGAAATGTCATCTTTCAAGAGTCAGTAATTGACTATGTTATGTTCAGCACGATACATGCTTATTTTTAATTACAAATTTTTGTATACATTCGAGTGTATACTTATGCATTTAAATTTTAAATTAATTTTTAATTTTTTGAAGCTCATCAAGGATATATTGAACTTTTAAAAGTTAAAATTTATTTGATATTGGACTCATAATCTAAATATATGTTATGCATGCACTTGAGTGTACACAAAAAAATAACTCATTTTAATTCCTCTATGTTATTCTAAATTAATTTTAACTTGTGTAAATGGAGTTGCTCTCTGATAAGTTAGTTTTACGTAGAAACCGATTAAAAGTACTCCCCCCGTCCCACTCTAAGTGTTCCATTTTTCTTTTTTGGTTGTCCCACACTAAGTGTCTCATTCCATAAATGGAAAAAGCAACACTCTACTACATATAAACTTTAACCTTCAAATTCACACAATATTACCAAAAATGTCACTCATTCAATCTACTTTTCAACACTATTCACTACTAGCACAGGACCCCGCGTATTACGCGGGTTTGATATTTTATATATATATATAAAAAATATATATATATATATATATATATATATAAAGTGTTTAAATTAAATATTTTAAATATTAATTCAATCAAAATATAGTTTGTTTTAATTCAATCAAAACATCAATTTGTAATTAAAAACCATAATAAATTATTCCAACTAACTCGTGCAAATTAAAAAATTGTGGTTTACATAGTAAAAATAAGTGAATAGAAGGTATGAATATAAATATAGAATATATAAATATTATCAAAGATATCATAAAGTTATAGAATTTTAAAATAAATGATTGAGAGAGGTGGGGAGATTCACAAATATATATATATATATATATATATATATATATATATGTATGTATGTATGTATATGTATATGTATATGTATATGTATATGTATATGCGTGCGTTATAGATAAATGTGGAGTTTCTCGGATATATAAAAGAATTGGAGTGAATGGTAGTGGACTAATTCAAGATTTTTAATTTAATTTAAGTAATTTTAGAATTTTTAGATTAGAAGTTAATAGAATTAATAAAATAGGAAGTTAATAGAATAGGTAGTTAAGGAGAGAAGTCCGGTGATAGCAGGATTTTGAAATAATTCATGATTGGGCATGCCAAGTAGGAGAGAGAAGATTCACAAATAGAGGAGGTAATGATTTTATTAAACACTATTCATTACTTTTCAACACTATTCATTACTTTTACATCATATATTAATAAACAAATACATTTTCTTAAACCATTCAACCAAAAGAAATGGGACGCTTAGACCGGGACGGAGGGAGTATAATTTATTAATTTAAAATATTGATTAGTAAATGTGAGGATATATATTTTATTTAATTTGGTCTATTTCACTGTTTACTTATTTATATTTAAGACAATAATTGTCCAAGGAGCGAAAGTGGGTATGGTTATGAAATTAATTTTGTCGGAAATGAATTTTTAAATTACTTTAATACCAAAATAGAGGTGTTTATTTTTATGACATTGGAAGGAATATTTTCGCTTTCTTTATTTTTGAAATTAAGGTACTGCTAGCCTGCTACCTCTTCTTCAATTATACTTCCATTTCTTTTTTCTCTGTTAAGGTTTATCTTTTGGAAATGGTCTAGCATCAAATAGTGGTGTTTAAACTATTAGATGGTATTAAAAAACAATGTAAATTTGGTACAATATCATTTTTAATATTGCATTTAAAAAACTATTAATCGGTATTTTTTTTTCTTTCTAAATACCCTTAAAAATATCGCACAGAGATCACACAAGACATTTAAAGAAAATATATTGATTAACATTTTTTAAAATATAAATTTAAAAGTGACATTTTACCAAATTTCTCAAAACAATTGTTGCGTCCCATAATCAAACTTTATTCTTTCTGAAGCTTGTGTTTTGATGCAATAATTAAATATCCGTATATTCTAAACATTGTAATGCATTTTATTTTTTTTTAAATTTGGATATTCACTTAATAGCAAAATGAGTTATCCTAATTAGGAAGCAAATTTCATACGTGGTCCAGGCATAACCGTACTCCACTGAAACATAAATGATCGACTAACTAGTTTGACTTTATGCCAAATAAATTTGTGAATTATATTGTTGTAAATTTAGGAGATTTAATATTCTAAATTTAGGAGATTTGGTGTGGACATTACTTATTGACCAAGAAATTCAATGAGTCTTATCCATTAGACTAGAGTTTTAACATTATAAATATACATTTGTACTCATAATTGTAAATACTCATACACAAGAATAATAGTGGAACTCCTGGCTTGGATCGCCCCCAAACGTAGTCGTTCCCGACGACCTGGGTCAACAAATGCTGTCTATTTATTTACGCACTTATTTACAACACGTTAATCGAGATTATACGGTTCGCCTTTAATTTATTTACATGAATCACATGACCTGTTGTGTACTTTAAATATTGATTTCGTTCCTGAATTCTCCTGCGTGTTATTATATTACGTGAAAATTATTTTGTGAATTGAATCAACGTGCAACGGTCGTCGCCCCAAAGACGACCGACCGCCGCCGTCCCATAGCCGCCACGCACCCGCGCCTCTGCGGGCCTACACCGCGCAGCCACCGCCTCAGGCGCGCCGTCGCGCGCTGCCGCCCTGTTGCGCGAGCAGCCGCCGCGATGTGCCACCGCCTCACTGCGCCCGCAGCGCTGTGCGATGCCGCCTCCCCGCACCGCACGCACGCGCCACCGCGCCGTGCCGCCTGTGCCACTGCCCCGCCGCGCCGTACGCGCCGAGCGCCGCTGCCTCCCCGCGCCACGCGCAAGCCACCGCGCTGTCCCGCTACGCCATGCGCCGCCACGCCGAGCGCTGCCGCCCTGCAGCGCCGTGCGCTGCCGACATCGCCGCACCACGTAGCGCGCGAGCTGCCGCCCTGTGGCGTTGTAGCCGCCGCCCTGTCGCGCGCGGGCCGCCGCCCCGTCGCGCCTCGCACCCTCCTCGCCCGTTTCCATACGTAACACTTGCGGTGTTTTTCCGAATTTTTGTGATTTGCGTTTTTCATCCTTGATATCACATATCCGTGTTTATTCTTATTTTTAATCCTGAAAATATTTTGTTAAATTGCGTTAATATACAAGAAATAATTATTTTTATGATTATTCCCTCTGTCTATTAAATCGTATATTTTCAAGAAATTATTTTCATGTGATTATCTCCCTTATTTGTTTTTGCATGTTTACTTGATTTTATTATTCCACATGCATTAATTTTGCGCACATAGTTTATTTTATTTATAGTCCGCATATTATGCCCGGGTAGGCGCCGCCCGGTATTTGACGGACCGTAAATTTATGCCTTGGGTAGACGACGCCCAGTACGTGCATCTATGTGCCTTAGAGTAACTAAATAAATCCTTGTCTCCCCGTTGTCTATGTTTTTGGTCAATCCTCTTACTCATGTCACTTTAATTATAGTGAATAATGTCTGATATTACCAAAAGAGAATTTGCTGAGCTTACTCTTGATGGTAGTAACTACCTGACATGGGCACTATATGTTGAAATACATCTAGCCTCAAACAACCTTAGCGGCACGATTGTCGATGATCCAAAATCAACTGACGCCCAGAAGGCGAAAACTTTGATTTTCCTCAGGCATCATCTCAATCAGGACCTGAAAAATGTGTATCTCACTGAGAGAGACCCTGGAACGTTGTGGAAGTCCCTGAAGGACCGTTTCCAACAACAAAATGATATACTCCTCCCCCAAGCCCAATACGATTGGTTGAACCTCTGTTTCCAAGATTTTAAGTCCGTAACGGAATACAACTCAGCCTTACATCGTATTGTGTCTCAGCTAAAGTTATGTCAGAAGACGATAACTGAAGACAACTTAATCCAGAAGACTTTGTCGACTTTCCACACAAGCAACCTTGTACTCCAGCAGCAGTATAGGGCTAAGAACTACACTGTACACTCTGAGCTAATTTCTGCACTTCTTGTAGCGGAAAAGCACAACCAGCTCCTTATGCAAAATCATAATGCAAGGCCGGTTGGCTCGAAAGCGGTGCCCGAAGCACATGTTGTAGCTCAAAGTAGTACAAGAGGTTGCAAGCGTGGAAGGGGGAGATGGAGTAAACGAACTCGTAGCCAAGGTCGAGTTTGTAATAAATCCGGTGGTTCAGGTGCCTTGAATGACAATTAAGCTCAGGTTCGTGGGAAGGCTGCACCTAACACGAACTCCGCTACCCGAAAATCTGATAATTAAGATAAGGTTGATCAGTCCTGCTACAGATGCGGATGCAAGTGCCATTGGTCTCGCACGTGTCGCACTCCCAAACATTTGGTCGAGGCTTATCAAAAGCAGCAGAAGGACGATAAGGGGAAGGCTCCTAGAGTTGAATCTCACCATGCCAGTCTGCCCGAAGCAGATTCTGACCTAGACAACGCAGATCGTATTGGCATTGAGCTTAAGGATTTTGGAGATGACGAGTAAATTTACGTATTTAGTTATTCCTAGTATTTTGTTTTCTGAATAAAATAATTTCACATTATGTTTTGGATCCTTTCTTTCGGATATTTTATTTATGAATAAATTGATTAGCTTTGATATGTTTACCTTAATAGATGTCCATGTATTTATTTTGGATATTGTTGTTCTCATTTATGGCTTGTAAACAAATCATCTATTAGGTTTGGACTATTTTCTCTTGCATGATGGACGCCCCTAGTGATTTATGTCTGGTAGATAGCGCCACCACGCATACGATCCTAAAGGATAGGAAATATTTTCATAACTTGATAGAACGTAAGGGGAGTATAACTACAATAGCTAATGATAGTACGTTGATAGTGGGCTCTGGAAGAGCTTCTATTGTCCTCCCCATGGGTACCGAATTAATAATTGATAATGCTTTGCTGTTTCCGCAATCTAAGCGTACCCTACTCAATTTTAGAGACATTAGTATAAACGGGTATCATATTGAAACTAAAACTGAGAATGATAACGAATACCTTTTGATGACTAGTACTCGAGGTAGCCGTAAGCAAGTTATAGAAAATCTTCCTTCCTTCTCATCCGGTTTGTACTATTCCTACATTCGGCCGTCTAGTTCCCATCTAGCGATGAGTATGAAATTCCATGACCCAAATTCCTTTAAATTGTGGCATGAGCGGTTAGGTCATCCGGGACAAACAATGATACGTAGAATTCTATCTAATTCAACTGGTCATAATATTTCGAATAATAGAATCCCTCCCGTTGATGAATATTTTTGTGATGCATGTTCTAAGGGTAAGTTGATCGTGCGCCCGTCGCGCACCAAAGTTGGACTAGAGTCTCCGGTTTTCCTTGAGCGAATTCAAGAAGATATTTGCGGACCGATTTACCCAGCATCAGGACCATTTCGTTATTTCATGATCCTTATTGATGCCTTCACTGGGTGGACATTTGCATGTTTGTTGTTCACCCGCAATCAAGCTTTTGCGAAGCTCATTGCAAAGACTATCGAGCTTAGAGCTCAATTCCCGGATTATCCAATTAAATCGATTCGCATGGATAATGCAGCTGAGTTCAGCTCGAAGGCCTTTACAGATTACTGTATGGCCCTGGGAATTAAAGTGGAACATTCGGTCCCCTACGTCCATACCCAAAATGGTCTTGCTGAGGCGCTAATAAAACGTATCAAATTTATCGCGAGACCATTGCTTATGAACTCCAAACTACCCACCTCATGCTCTGGGGGCATGCAGTCCTACATGCATCGCACTTAATTCAAATCCGTCCAACTGCATATAATAATCATTCCCCCTACAGTTAGTGTGTGGGAAAGAACCTAGCATTTTCCATATGCGTATTTTCGGATGCGCGGTATACGTACCAATAACCATACCCAAGCGAACCTCTATAGGCACATAAAGGAAACTCGGTATTTACGTCGGATACGACTCTCCATCCATCGTAAAATACCTCGAGCCTTTGTCCGGGGATCAATTAACGGTCCGGTTCGCTGATTGCACGTTCAATGAAGATTACTTCCCGGCATTAGGGGGAGATCCGAAATCAAAATTGAATGAATGCCGGGAACTTACGTGGAACGTAAGTAATCTTTAGTATCTAGATCCGCGCACTAATCAATCTGATCTGGAAGTTCAGAAGATCATTAACTTGCAAAACTTAGCAAATAATCTGCCTGACGCGTTCACTGACCATAGAGGTGTGACTAGATCGCATATATCTGTAGTAAATGCTCCCTAAAGGGTTGAGGTCCCAAGCAAAATGATTACTCATGCCCCCACACGCCAAAAGCGTAAGGGACCCTCAAGAGATAGTAACACACCTAAACGAAAGGCTAGCAAAACTGGTCAATCGAATGGAAAATCTCTAGAAGAGATCCGTCTAGATAACTCCAAGTCTCTAGGAGACAAGAGTCCTAGTGATGAAGCACGTGCACAAAATATTCCATGCACTAGAACCGTGGAACGACCAGACCCAGATAAAATGGGAAATGAGGAAGGTCTGGTTGACGTAAATGTCGAAGTCTCTGTGAACTTCACAGATACGGGAGAAACATACAATAGAAATATTACTGTCGTCGACAACACATTTGCAGCGTCAATAGCCCTTTCCATTATAAATGATCTAGATCCTAAATCCAAAATAATCGCAGAGTGCCGGAAGCGCCCCGATTGGGTTAAATGGAAAGAGGCAATTGATGCAGAGCTCGTCTCGCTTAACAAAAGATAAGTATTTGGATCTATCGTTCGTACACCCGCGCGCTATCTCCGTAGGATATAACTGGGTATTTGTATGAAAACGAAATGAGAACAATACTGTGGAGAGGTATGAAGCGAGGCTGGTAGCACAAGGGTTTTCACAGAGACCCGGGATTGATTTTGATCAAATCTATTCTCCCGTCATGGACTCAATAACGTTCTGCTACTTGATATCTTTGGCAGTTAAGTTGAATCTCTAAATGAGATTAATGGACGTAGTAACCGCGTACTTATACGGATCACTCGATGCCGATATTTATATGAAAATCCCAGATGGATTTAACATTCCTCAGATGATGGATGGTGAAAACCGCAGTATGTATAACATACAACTGTGAAAGTCATTGTATGGCCTGAAGCAATCGGGCCTCATGTGGTACAACCGACTTAGTGAATTCCTTCAGAAGAAGGGATACACATTCGATAAAGTTTTCCCATGCGTATTCACGAAGAAATTGCAAGATGGTTTTTGCATCATATCCGTATATGTTGATGACCTGAACATAATCGGAACATGCAAAGAGATTGAAGAAGCCAGTTCAATCTTGAGAGCTGAATTCGAAATGAAGCCCTTGGGTAAAACCAAGTACTGCCTCAGCTTGCAGATCGAGCACCTCCCATAAGAAGTCCTTATACATCAGTCGACCTACGTAAAGAAGGTATTGGAGAGATTTCACATGGATAAATCTCATCCACTTAGCACCCCCGATGGTTGTCCGATCCCGAGAAGTGGATAAAGACCCATTTAGGCCAAGAGAAGATTCAGAAGAAATTCTAGGGCCAGAAGTTCTTTATCTTAGCGCTGTTGGAGCTTTGCTCTATCTCGCAAATTGCACCCGGCCGGATATTGCATTTGCTGTCAACTTGCTTGCGAGATATAGCGCTTCTCCTACGAGGAGACATTGGAATGATGTTAAGCACGTTCTACGGTACCTCCAAGGGTCTCAAGATCTTGGACTGTTTTACCGTAAGAACCAAGACAAAACCTTAGTAGGCTATGCGGATGCTGGCTATTTGTCTGATCCCCACAACGCCATATCCCAGACTGGTTACGTTTTTCTCTGTGGTGAAACCGCGATCTCATGGAGATCGGTTAAACAATCCATGGTTACCACGTCTTCAAACCACTCAGAGATCATAGCTTTATTTGAAGCCGCACGAGAATGTGTTTGGTTAAGGTCATTGGTAAAATACATTGGTGACTCGTGTGGTATCGCCAAAGGCGATACTCCTCCCACCGTTATATTTGAAGACAACGCTGCTTGCATCGCACAAATGAGTAATGGGTACGTCAAGGGAAACCTGACGAAACATATTTCATCTAAGTTTTTCTACCCATACGAACTCCAGAAGAGTGGCGTGATTATCATTCAAAAAGTGCAATCTAGTAACAATCTAGCAGATCTGTTTACTAAATCCTTACCTACGTCTACTTTTGAAAAGTATGTTCGCGGTATTGGGATGCAAAGACTTAAAGTGTTGTTGTCTTCAGGGGGAGCGGTAACCCCGAAATAAATCTGGAAGATTTAGATCTAGAAGATCAATGACATTCCTCCCTACTTATTATTTGGCCGATCCCTAGCACGTGGACTCGTGGAGTTTTTATGACAAGACATTCATGTTATGTCTTAATGTCCAATGAGGAGTGTTGTAAATCTAGAAGTTTTAATATTCCAAATCTAGGAGATTTGGTGTGGACATTACTTATGGACCAAGAAACTCAATGGGCCTTATCCATTAGACTAGGGTTTTAACATTATAAATATACCTTTGTACTCATAATTGTAAATACTCATACACAAGAATAATAGCGGAACTCCTGGCTTGGATCGCCTCAGACGTAGTCGTTCCCGACGAACTGGGTCAACAAACGCTGTCTATTTATTTACGCACTTATTTACAACATATATAATTAAATATCTATAAATTAATAGAATTGAGATGAGGAAAATTTATTATTTTAGAGATATATTAATTTATCTAAAAGAAATAATAATTTATTAATTTAACAAGTATTTTTCTAGTACGGAGTTAAAATTTATTTTTACAAAAGTGAATATATTTAACTAATGAAGACATTATATTCAATATAGTAAATATAATCACCATTTATAACATGATAAATATATTATATATATGCAATGTGCATCATGTTCCCTTTTAATTAATACTAGTTTGGAACCACGTGCGTTGCACGTCGGACGCAATTTATTCTAAAATTTTATTGCTAATGGATCATGAATCAATTCGATGATTTGTCTAAGAATCAAACAAAAAATTTTAATCATTGTCGGGTAATCACTATTTAAAAAGGATTGAAAATTGAGTTTCAGATGATATGTCTAACAAATAACAATAAAAAAATCGAATTATTGTCGAGTGAGCACTATGTAAGAAGAAAAATGACGATACCATAGGTCCAGAAGAGGTTTTATGAAAGTATTTTTTAAAATTTTTGGATTGATTTTAGTATTGTAATCTTCGTTACCTCAGTCCCATTTTTCTTTTTCACGGGAGTAGAATATTTTTTTTTTCAATTTTCATACTGATCCAAATTCCGTTGTTTTCATAAAGTTAATAAAGTGTTGTTGAAAAATGAATTTAGTAGTTTCTTTTAAAAAAAAAAGTGTCATATGAGGTTACGGTCTATATTAAATAAGAAAAATTGAGATAATTAATACGCTAGGTGCGACAATTACATAAGAATTATTTTAAAACTTCCCAATTTACATTAGAATTTCCTTGTACACAATATTTTTGTTTGTCGTTTATTCTTGGTCTTGATCAACACTTTTGTATCTTCTAGGGAAATTCTCCTCGAAAGCGCGACATAGAGCTGCCCATGAGAATACATGTTCGGGTAGGTAGACACCAACTTTCTGAATTGTTTGCTCTTGAGCTTTGTTTATGGTCATTGCAAAACATCTTCGAACAGGGAATTGTTTGTGAATGAACTTGAAAGGGTAGCCCTCATCGTTTGCCGGGCTCATTGGTGTGTGAGGTATGAATACATGCTTTTCGAGCTGCTCACCAGTTGCAATTTCAGCGTGAATGAGGTTTCTGGTGAACCCTATACAAATCAAGCGGCTTCTGTTGCAGAGTCTATTTGCTGGATCCAAATTTCTCAACAGCATAATAGGACCATTTTGTTTAAGCAGTAAGCGATGGGGAGGAATCCCATTGGGAAGCAATGTGTTGAGAAATTCTTCTTGGTAGTAGTTCTCTATATCATCCACTGATGTGTCGTAACTAACGAATTCTTTTTTCCCCTGGAAATTGTTCGATCATTTTTTGGTTAACTTGGTCGACAAAATGGTTCGCTGAGTTATGTACTCCGACAACCCTGCTCTTATCTCCAGTTCAGAGTAGATTGCCTTTATCAAAGAATCCTCTGGAGTAACGTCCCCCTCAGGGGGTAACAATTATTTGTTTGGGCATTTTGATGTAGTCTTCCCCTGTTGTGAGTTCAGTCTCGTTTCCTATGCCCACCACGTAAGAATTGATGATTGGGAATTATCTAAAAATTCTATCTAAATGCCACAAAACCTATTTTTACCAAGCATTTAAATTACATCTTTTATCCATTTTGAGGTAATTTTTATAAATAATATTATCTTATATATTACATCTGCCCCTTTTGAGTGTCACCTCCTCCAATTATGTAAGCCAAACATAGTTGATGGATAAAAGTGCTTGTATACACTTTTTAGAGCTATAAGACAATTATGTGAATGGACGCCCATATATACCACAATAACATAATTAGAAAGGTGGTTATTCAAAATCTTCATGCTAAATATTGCTCCATATTCGTTTAAAAAAAATAAAAATAAATATTGCTCCATATTCTTAGAATTTAACCCTAAAGTAAAAGTTTTGAAGATATCATGATTTCACAAAACCAATCTTCTCGACAACACTAAGACCTCGCTCGGCCAAAATAATGTTCGGTGCGATGAAGCTAACTAAAATAATTGCATCTCCAAAACAAGAAAATTAAAAGCTTGAAAGGGCTTAGTCCCAAAATGGCTGTGTATTTTACGTAGCTGGCTAAAATAATAACATCACTGAATAAGGATAACTTGAAGGTTTGTGTCATGATCTTATAAATCTAAAGTTTTAAATAAAGAATTGACACTTATCAATAACTTTAAATAAAACTAATGTAAGATGGGTGTCATTCAAGCAACGTAAATAATTAATCGAACCAACAAAATGATTTTTGTTCTGTTGGAATGCGGATGAGTCATCATGCTGCCAGAATGAGTAACAAATCAGATGACATGGAGATTTAAGCATTGGATTCTAAATTTTGATTAAAAGCTCCTACAGATGCAGATTAATTATTTCACTACTACAATAATGATTATGTAGCATTAGCAACACTTAAAATAAAAATAGCACATCTACAAATATGTGTTCCAGCCAATCCTTCAAAATTTAAATAAGAGCATTCAAGGTTTCCTAATTGAAATTATCTAATCAAATAATTTCAAAGTAAATAAATCATAGACCTTAGTTCTTCAAGTCTCTTTACAACTGATTAATATTGAAATGATTTACTCCCTAGCATTTAAAGATGTAGAGGGTACTTGAACTTGCATTCAGAACTTAAAAAAAAAACTGACCTCAATTTGCCCGTCTTGAATCATCGTCAAATTCCGGCGAGGCCGAATTTTATATCTCCAATACCCGAATTGAAAATATAAAACTAAGGCGCTTCCTGAGAAGCAATTCAAAAACATAACAAAGTGAACAATAGGCGAGTGAACTTCCAAATTCGTCGAAAACACAATTGAGGCCAAATGTAAAATGAACTTATCATCGGAATCGACACAATTGTCAGATTCGTTGGGGAAAAATAACACTAGCAATTACATTGCTAACATATATTTTGGATTTAGCTTAGTGTCTGATATTAGCTTAGTCGAATCCTGCGACATTTTTCAAGCAACTGTTAATGCAAGACTGATATTTATGTCTTTGCGTTTTTTTTAGTTTGTTTTTAAATAATGATTATGTATTTTAGTTATCAAGATATTGCTATTTTTATGAATCTTTTAACTTATTTTTTATGCGGCTAATTTTTTTTCTTGCAGTTACCTGCACTGTGGTTTACTGGCTGCTCGAGCTGAGATCTTAAAAGTTGATGAAGAATCTGGTAATCCATGTTTGTTGATGGGTTATAACGGTAAGCCCTACTTTACTTAATAAGCTACACTTGCTATTCCTTTGCCCTTTTTTTTGGGTTTTTAATATTTTTTTTTTGGGATATTTTTCATATCAGATTTGTTTTTGACATTAAAAAATAGCTTAAATATGTGTTTCTCTGCTCTCTTTTCTGATCATTAAATATACATTAGCGGTGACTGGTGAGGGATGTTGCTTAAATATGCCAATTACATATGAACCAGGCATGTGGCTTTCCCAATACGGATCTGGCATCTAAGCAGGAATCACCCTACTGCATTTAGTATTGGCTTGTTAAATGCATTCTCCTTTCGCGTTCAAGTTTCATAAAAGAAACAAATTGTGCCAATTCATTATCTTTGAATAAGGAGAAAATAAATGCTCTGGTAATTGTATGCGCATTTGGTGCTTCAATTCTAATCTCAGCACCTTTATACCATAGGCATAATCCAATAATGACTTGCAGAATTTCAAGTTTTCAATTAACAAAACATATTTAAGCGAAACAGCTTGATTTGCATGCTGCCTACATCTAATCAATTTACCAAGCGATAAGATTCCAAATAGTATCAGGAAAGGATAACTTATCAAAAATCAAATTCTCCTGGAATAAAAAACCAATATAAGACATTATGTTCCATTATTCAATATATGTATATATTTAATGTATATAAGATATTATGTTCCATTATATATTAATAAAAGAAGATGAAAGAGATAAGAACTTATAACGTCATGGGCAGCACAGAGGACCTAAGTTGTTATTATCTAGCTCAATTAATTTAGCTTTCTCGACGTCGAGCTTCATCATTCCTGCCCCCACAAAGAGATTTAGGCTAACGCAAGACAGCAACGTAAGTTAACTGAACTCATGGAGAACTTATATGCAATAATCCACTATATGTGAGATTTATGAAACCAAATTCTAATACGTTTAATCAGATTTTTGCTTGAATCATACACAGTATGCAAAGGAACCTCTATAACACAAAACTAAGTAAGAACTCACATTAGAGCGTCATCCACAAGAATATATGTGCTCGCATCAATATCTCCAGCTCCTCTCTCTGAAGGAGGATGGCTAGCAGTCATTGGAGCAGCTGGTTTTTCCTGTTTCATTTTCCAGCCATCAACTCTCTCTTTCTAGGAAATGTTACCAATCCCAGGGGATTAATATCCGTAACTGGATCCACAATCCTTGCTGCAAATAGGAAGAAAATATTATTGTGACAGATTAAAAAAATAGAAGAAAAAAGTTATGACTGATTATAATCAGGTGTGAGGAATATAGAGCAATAGTTCACACGTTTTCCAGCACCACCACGAGATGGAGGAGATGCCATAGAAAGACATCCAGGTGATGCAGCTGGCAATTCTCCAGAAACCTATAAACATGAGAAAGAGAAAGTTTTAGAAAAAACCTTTTTTGCAAGAGACTGCCATTATATTAGAAGAGAAAAATACAACTTATAATAGCGTACATCAGTTCCATTTGTAAGCAAAGGAATGTGGTTATGGGGGATCTTCTTATCATACTTTGGTTCCCCAACATCTTCCCCTCTCCCTTGACTCACACGCCAGCTCAATAAACACGCAGAAATCTTCTGCTTTTGATATTGATTATGGGAGATCATTGCCACCATCAGTAGTAGCGACTTCCTTCTCTCCATCACCATGAATTGCAGGACTTCCTGCTTGTTAGTGTAAAATTTCTTTCAAAAAACACATTAAAGTTACATGACACTACTCAGAAGTCAACAACATGCAACCCTAGATCCCAACCCCAAGAAGAAACTTTAGAAAAGCTGTGAAAGTGTATAATATTTTTTTAAAGAGATTTTGTGGGCCATTTTTTTTCAATTATTTTAGGTATAACAAATTTTATTATTCTAGTCAGCTTCTCATCCTAACCTATATCATAGTGCTCAACAATAATGCAGATTCTCTTTCAAAATTCTCATGGTGGATCTTGTAGTTATTGTAATTGTTTCTTCCCCAGTGAATAATAACACACAATGCAGAGTCCTAATAACGTCTTTTAAGTGTTTTCACAAAAAAATAAGAACGTCTATTGATTAAGGAGCATTAAACATGTAAAAGGTCAGCATCCCCATAATGCAACTAAAACAATTATAATATGCCGTATTTTAATGTACATTAGAATCAATCCAGTGTTAAACTAAACCAGGAACGTACAGACAATTTTCTAGGATTAATGCATTCAGTTTACTGAAAGTCAAAATTTCACATATACGGATACAAATTTTACCTTTATGCCTCGTGTATCTAGTTTTGCACTGAGGGCATGACTGATTCCCATCCTTCCTCTCATATTCATAGCAAGGCCGACAAAATGAATATACACAGACATCGCAAGCAACATATGGTTCACTATCAACAGTCAGGCCCAAATTATCAGTACATATTTGACACGCCTGACTTCCCATGTTCTTCCCCTATCAAATTAAACCCCACAATTAGTTCAAGACATCACATACTCTTAAGAACCTATCAAAGCATCCAATAAATAGCTTAATACTGAGCAAACATATAGAACGTGAATAAAAAAATCCATATTCATTTTAGTGAAGCTATATAACTAAACAGATCAACTGAAGAGAAACAATTTGATTATGATTAGTCATTCTTCAAATATCTCTAGTCTCCTTATGCAAATATTTATGAATAGGCAAAATAAAATGACCAATAACTTCTCAACTAACCCTGGTTTCGGCTTCAGATTCCACTGTCACTTATCTTGGATGAGACCAATTACTGCAACCAAGATCAGCGCTTCACTCAGATTTTAACATTCCCAGAGCCCCTAAAATGCCTCCTGCAAGAAATTAGATTCTATTTTATATGCGCTTTCACACAATAGTGAAGTCTCTCACTCAGATTGGCTCAATTTACAGATCTACTTATTATCACATCAATGAATTTCCAGAAATTTTTATTCATTTGCTATGTTTCTCATTATGACGGTAACTTGACACACATAATTTACATCTTAAAGAGATAGACTGAAAATAGATGAATTAACTGACCGTATTAAGAAGACGTAATGCAGCAGGGCGAGTAATTTTTCCGGCGAAAAGGAAGCATTTTGAGGGATTCCCCTTGATGGGGCACCATTCTTTTCTAAACTCAATATCATAATTGATGTTATCTATGGTCTGCAGAAGAAATCAAATATATTATGCTTGTTTTTTTTATCCGGTGTTATTTTCCAACAAATTGAAAGAACTATCTTCTGTTAATAAGAAAACTACTAATCCATACCAACACAAAAATCACCTTCATGGACTTGATAAGAGAAGGAGTGGCATTAGCCAACTTGTAACTCATTGGATGACATTCTCGCCTTTTAGGATCTCTGGAAAAGGAAATGGAAGGACGAAAAGGGAAAAAATAGAATTAAGCCACCGCCGCCCGACACCTAACATACTTCCAATTATATAAAGCCAATACAACAGTAATTTTTCTGAAGTTTTGTCAAATACCAAAAGCTAAATCACCATTCAAGCAGACTCGAAAGAGTTTAAAGAAATATGTATCATGAACTGAGTGATATCATTAAATTAAAAAAAAAATCGTACGACTGGGAGTGGCACGGAATCATTTCATATATATCAAAAGAATCATTGATTTAAAATTGGAAATCTACCATAGAATATAATTTCCTTGAGAATAATTTCAATTATACGTGTATGAGATTACTTAAAATGGATGCCCAAAAATTTCCGTTGTTAATAAAATCTTGCATCTCAACTCTCAAAAGCGTCAATGGGGATATCATTTCTTGTTCAAGTTAAACAGTAGTTCAGTGTTCAACATTACCATAAGTTTCTACTCCACATACTCATTTCTTAACAAGATTACATGAAATTCAGCTTTAGTGTTCATGGTGGATCACACGATAGCCATTTGTTGCAACTTGCAATACGCAACCCTTTGTTTCAGCTTTTCTAAGATTGACAAAAGTAGCCATTTAAGAATTAAGAATAGTAGCTATTAATGAAGCGAACCTTGTACTTCATTTGAACTCTTTGGAGCGCAACCTCACTCCCTAAAAGTTCTCGTTTTTTCTCTTCTCTCTACATAAAAGCATGATAAATGAATGAGCATGAATCATCACAATAAAATATTCGATCACACTATTAAATATAAAGCTAATAATAACAATACCTTGATTAGAGTCTCGAGAATGTTCTTTGCCTGATCAAGGTTGTGCCTAACCTGAGTAAAGTATACGAAAAATCACGTTAAGTGATAAAGTGAATCCTTGAAGACAAATTAACAAATTGATTGGGATTTTAGATTTATGCCTCAAAGGTGCTCAAATATTAAATTGTAAATAATCTACGTCTAATATGGAGATTTAAAGCTCATCACCTATCAGTGTCTCAGACCATATTTGTCAACTTGATTAGTGGCCATAAAAGAATTGGGAATAACTATTGGAGTTAGCAACTAAAGATATGTGGCTAAAATCTAAATACAAAAAAAAAAAAAAAACCTTCAGTTAATGACCTGATTTTAGAAGGAAAAGAGTAATGTTTCATTGGCTAGCAGATTATATTAACAAGCAGACATAATTCAAGAGAGTGGCATACTGGAAGCTCGATGGGAGGCCAGTAATAAGAGAACTAAATCTCCCAAAAAGTATTGTAGATCTTCAGATCGAACATGTCTATTTCACTAACAAGATCCAGAATAAGAACTAAAATACACAATCAAATCAAAAGCAGGCCTGGTGGCTCATCTAGGATCACCAAAATCCTGCACTTAATGGACCATGGATTGCAGGGAGAGAATTTAAACTTGCAAAGAAAACTATACGTCAAGTTCAACATAAATTACATCTCAATTGTCTTCCAAGAGATTATATAAGAAAAAAAAATAGAATTAGGCCACCGCCGCCCGACACCTAACCTACTTCCAATTTTATAAACCATCACAACAGTAATTTTTCTAAAAAATATTCAAACACCAAAAGCTAAATCACCATTCAAGCAGACTCGAAAGAGTTTTAAGAAATATGTATCATGAACTGAATTGATATCATTAAATTAAAAAAAAAAAAGTCGTACGACTGGGAGTGGGGTGGAATCATTTCATATATATTAAAAGAATCATTGGATCTGATCAAATTTGGAAGAACAACAAGATTTCTATCTAAAAACCAAATTAAGAATAGTGAAGCAGTTCAAATAGGAAATGACATTATTCAATACATCATTAATCTTCTTATCATTGTAATGAACAAAAACTTGTGAATTCTCACCTTCTGCATCATTGATTTTACTGCCTGTTTCACAGAGGAGGATATTGAGACCAAATTAATGATGAATAAACCTTGCTCGGAAAGCGGCTCTTTTTACGGTCAAAAGAAATGTTTCCTCAACAAAATCTATAGCGGGACAGGTCAAGCCAGTGCTGCATAATAATATATGACATGAAAAATTGTAAGAGATCTAAGATGATAATTTAATCGAGTAGAATTTGCAATACCTTGTGTGTGCAGAGTCCACATCAACTACAAGAATGCCAAGCTTTCCATCTGCATAAGATAAATTCGCAGCCCTAGACGGAGAAATAACGTTGAGCCGCCGCCAGCGATTTCCGATTCGAATACATTGGATCATACAATCGACCAGATTCGAGTGAGACTATGAGAGCTGGCGATCGATCATCCATCCGGAGCGGCGACGCAGTCGAGAATGGGTTGGGAGAGGATTAAAAACGTCGATTGGAATGGGGAAGAGAATGAATGGAAAGGAAAAATAAGAGAAGGGAGAGAAACAACGTCGTCTATAGGGAGGGGGAGAAAATGAATGAAAATGGAAAATAGAAGGGGAGAAATGCCAAAAAAATGTATGATAGGGGTAAATAGGTCCAAAAATGATTTATGTGGCTAAGCCACTTTTAATTGTATTATAGATATACTCCCTGAGCCTTGGTATAAGTTTTTTTTTTTTAATTTAAAAAAGTGTATTATTTTATTAATATTAGTGGGTCATATTTTGACTTTTGTGTAAAGTAATGTGGAGTTTGTAAAAAAAGTAAAGAATAGTTATTTAAGAAAGTATTTATTTATTAATATATGGAGTGTTGTTTTTGCTTTTTATGGAATAGAAACTTATAGTAGGACATCCATAAAAGAAAAGTAGGAAACTTATAGTGAGACAGATGGAGTACAATACATCATATCCACCGGTCAATGAATAATGTGGAGGGTGACAACGAGGATGATCCAATACCTTTTGGAACCTGTTGCGAGAAATGAGATACTAATAACATCCCAGAACGCTTCACAAAGTTTTGGTGTTATTTGAGAATACAATACCAAAACCATTGAATGTGATAAGAAAAATTAGAGATGAGGTTCAAATAGATTTGAATTTTACAAAAAATAAATTAACAATTGATTCTTATTTTACTAAATTGTCCTAATTATTTTTTTAGTTTAAAAAAAATATTAATTCATAATATTGATGAAATCATTAATTTATGTAAGGATTTTTTTTGTAAAATTATCTTTTTATTATTTTATCAAAATTGCTAAAATTTTAAACTAGTTTCAATTGGAATCGGAAAAAATTATTATTTTATAGAGATTGATAATTTGACAAAGTATAGAGTGAAAATGGTTTATACATAAACTAATGAAGAGTATTACTCCCTCCGTCCATGAAATATAGTCCTGGTTGTCTTATTTGATTGTCCATGAAAAATAGTTCTGTTGCCTATAATGAAAATAATACTTTATCTACACTTTTCAACCTACACACATAACATTTTTAAAATAATTTATTTTGTACTTGATGTGACACAATATTCTTACTTTTTACATATTATATCAATTTTCTTAATAACCGTGCATAAAACAACATGACTATATTTCATGGACGGATGAAGTAGTTATTTTCACTAAAGAGTACTCCCTCCGTCCCAAACTCGTTTGCTACATTGCAAAAAAGGTTCGTCCCATACTCGTTTGCTACATCCACTTTTGGCAAAAAAATAACAATACTTTTTATTATTATATTATCCATATATTAATAATCAAAAGCATCTACTTTATCACTTTAAATACTATAAACAACTCTTTTCTTAAAACTCGTGCAAACAGTAAACGGGAAGATGAATTTGAGACGGAGGGAGTATTAGTTATTTCCACTGAAAAATATTAATTATTATTATTGAAGAGTTTTAGTTGTTCAGTGAAAATAAACTAAAACTCTTCAATGAAAATAACTAATGCTCTTCAATAGAAGCAAGTAATACTCTTCAGTAAAAACAACTGATACATTTCAATGATTCATGTATGAATCAATTTCACTGTATACATACTCTAATAATTTACATAGGTTTACCGTAAATGCGTACATATATTTTTGTGTTTAGGAAGAAATGTATTATAACTTTTTTTTAAACGAATGTGTTATATGATTATTACTATTTATACGGAAGGGGGAACTTTTTAAAATATACAAAATTGGTAAATTTGTAATTATTTCTAGGTGTATGATCACCAGCTCATTCCATATGATGTGATTGCGTCATTGCATCTATATCATAAAGAATATGAATATAGAAAAAGAAATGGAATATGTCTCCATCTTTTTTATTTTTGGTGTGAGAGAGGATGGAATATGTTCTACATTAATGGTTATAATAACTTCGAATTTTTAATATAAGAACTATAACAAGGGTGGTTCTAACGTGCATATAAATGTATTTTCTTTTTAGTGTACAAATTGCAAAAAGAAAATAAAGATTCGATATATTAGTATGCGTTTTATAAAAAAATAAATTTGAACCTAAAATTAAAGTACATGACATGCATTTAAGTGTGCGCTAAAATATATGCACGTGAGTATGTGCTAAAATTTATACTATAGTAAAATACTTTATATTTAGTATTTTAATGTATAAGAACCATGGTAAGCAACCTTATTTTTATAGTTCAAAGGTGGAATCGATAATGTGAATTAACTGTTTCGAAAATTAAAAAAAACCAAAGGTGGGATGAAAAGATTTCTTTTATTAGGATGCCCAACTTATTTCGCATGGTTAAAAGGTATTTTCTAGGGTGGTTCACAATGCGAACTAAAACGAATATTTGAAAATATTTGTGTCCGTACTAAAGTTCGATTATTTTAAAATTCATGTATTCGTGTCCATACTGAAATTTCGGTACAATATGGATTGGAGCGGATTTTCGATTACAAACGGACTGAATCGGATTGGTAAAGAACGGAGTGGAGAAATGGATTTTTTATCCATTTTTTATCATTCTCTCCCTTTTTAATCAATTTTGAAAAAAAAAACATATTGATGAATGTACACTCACACAAATATTATACAACTTCAATCACAACCAAACATATATCATTACAAGCTCAAATATAATACTCCCTCCGATTCATTTTTGTTTTCCACTTTCAAAGTGGCACGAGTTTTAATAAATGAGTTGTTTATTAGTATTTGTGGGTATAAAATTATTTTTGTGGATATAAAGTAATGGTAAAAGGGTCTTTTCAACTTTTTAAGGGGCAAAATTAAAATGATATGTGTACTTTTTTGCCATTTTGGGGAAGAGATTGAGAAAGTGGAAAAAAAAAAACTTTCTTTTATGGTAATACGGACAATCTAAAATGAATAGGAGGAATTATATTATATGATGATGGATGATTACAAAATTAACGCAAATCACCACCAATAAAATATTTAAAATACAGTATATAAAATATATATTTAAAAAATTCTTTTGAAATATCTTGGTGATGGAAAGTGCAGTAATAAAATCACATGGATTGTAATTCCTAACACAGGGTACACCATCTCCAAGTTTTTATAAAAAAGAATATACATGAAAAATGAAATTAAAAGAATAAAAAATTAAGTTAAATCATTTTGATATACACCTAAAAATAAGTTAAGGTTTTAAGAACTTAATAAGATAAATAATACTCCCTCCGTCCCAAAAGTTATTTGCTACATTGTCAAAAAAGTATATCCCATACTAAATTTCCACATCCATTTTTGGCAAATAAAAAAAAATTAATATTATATTCTCCATGCCCTCCTAATTAAAAGCGCCAACTTTATCACTTTAAATACTATTTTTTTTTAAATGTGCAAAAAGTAATGTAGAAAACAACTATGAGACGGGGGAAGTATAATGTTTGTATTCTGAAAATGAGGAAACATTATGATATCGTACAGTTGTACTTGAATTCAATAATATTATAATAGTGTTTGATAAATAAAAAATAAATAATAATTAAATATAAAAGATATTTATTTCGGTTATTCGATTTGGTTCGGTATGATTAATTTGGTAATATCCATATCCGTACCAAAAAAAAAAAAAAAAAAATTCAATTCAATTTCTGTACGGTTAAAGTAAAAAAATCCATAATTTTTTCGGTTAGGTTCGATTCTTTTTCGGTGCGGATTTCAGTATGGATTCGTTAATATCCGAACTCCGTGAACAGCCTACACTATTTACAGTAAAAACTCAGTGAACCTGCTAAACACAAGTTTTTGAATCAAAATTAATCTGCATGAGAAAGAAAATCAAACTCGATTAGTGATTAAATTGGCAAGTAGGTTTCAGAACAGCAGATTAAGGACATGTACGCAAACAATTCATCAACAGGAATGCATAAAATAAGGTTTCACAAAACATTCTGCGATTTCTAAATAAGTTACAACACAATGCTTAGACACTAACTAATCACAGAAGAAGTGAGATGAGATGCCGCAACAGTTTGTTGTACGACATTCATGACCTAACCATATCAACAAGACTACAACGGTGTCAGCAATCTACAAAGTATTGATTTGATGATAAACACAACATAATTAGCATCTCCGATTTCATATAAATATGATTTCAGAATCTACTGGTTGCACCAATTTACAAATTCAGCACTTGTGAGTCCCATTCAAATACTACTTGAAGGCGGAGAGAGAAGCTTGATGTCAGAATGAGATTCACCACACCTGCAGATTGATACGAGGATCATATAATGATCAGTGAGAAAGTAGATGTACATGGGAATATTGTTTGTTCAAACATATGATATTACATGCAAATGCATTTCAATTGAAGATAATAATGCTTTAATGATCTGCACATTGAGACACTGAAAAAACGAGATGGATGGGAATAGGATTCCACTAGCTAACAGAGGGATGGCACATGTATTTTAATTTCATTACCACATGAATAGTTCATTAGTCAATCAACTGCAGATCAGGTATAGTCCATTATCTTCATAAATGGCTACAAAACAACTGCAGATTAAGTCAGTAACGATCACCATTTTCAAGACTGAGTCCTTCAAAACGGCCTATTCTAAAATTTCTGGTCCTAGATATAAAGCTAATAATCGTAAACAATTCTGACCTACTCATACTATCTTCATATTTTATAGTACTATAAATGTAAATATGCTTGAATCAACCGATCATTACCTATCTAGTACTTAATCAACGACAGTGTACATAGGCAAGTACATGCAGACATGATTGGTTCTAACTATCTTAGCATCATGGCATGTAAAACAACATCTTATATGAACATCCATTCAATTTTCGTAGTCACAAGAACATAAATACAGATGTTTTTGTTTGCTTTCAAATTTAGAATAACGTCATAAGTTTGAATGACTTGAAAAATACCTTTTATTTAACATGTACATACCAGACAACTGATTCCAGATGAATGTACGTAAACAGCGGTTGCAATCTATGTGAGTCGTGAGTATGTGAAACTTATTTGGTGTTCAACACATACCCTGCTAATTCTATAACATTAATTTGGCATTTGATTACACGCTCATATCATTTCATAAAATATGAACACTATCTTTTAGCCTTTGAAGGTTGAATGTCAATAATCATTCCATAAAAGAAACAGCAAAATCTTATGAACCCATTCTTATTTAAACATGATCATGCATGAAGATAGAGAAGATCATGCATGAAACAAAAGTTTATTTGAACATGTGAGATCACACACATCCTTATTCTCCAATAAATTAACGTTGCAGCTGGTGTCGGTTATAAAGCCTGCATATTTTCCATATTTGCAGGGAGTACATAACAAAGTCAACCAGTTCTGCTTACCAAACCAGTATGCTTGATGTTGACGGATTTTTATATTAGGTTTCAAAAAACTTTAAGTACTGGTGCAGGCAAAGTAGAGCATTAATCATGCCAGTTTTTTAGATCCAAGGAACTACGTCCTGACTCTAACGAAAGGAAAGGCCTAAATAGGCCTCATAACTGAAATTAAATGCACGTAAAATGCTTGGTCTATTTTCTGCATGGCATGGCATGGCAAAATGGATTTTACTGTTATAACCTCACGACAAATGCACCATTATTACAAGTACAGATATGCTAACTTTAATCCTGGCAACAGCCATTAATTAGAAATGGCAAAAAGTCATTAAATGTAGTCAATCTAATCAAAGAACAGTGAGAAAACAAAGATAATGAAGCACTTAATATTTCAGGAAAGTATTCTGATATATAGTTCAAGTGCACAGAAAACACGACAGAGGGCTGTCATCTGGAAGTCAAGCCACGAAGGACAAGTAAGGCTTGTAAAGGAAACTTATACTACCTCAATACTTAATTCTTTGGTGAGTGTCCGCCGTCAGATCCATCTGCCAACGAACTTTCACCTTCAGAATCTGTAAAAGTAACAACAATAAGACGAAAAGAATCACCTTTGAGGAAACTGTCTAGAAAACTAACATTAAATGTGATCCAACAGAACAAAAGAATTCTACAAGAAACAATAAACAAATAATTATCAACAATTACCACTGGATGAAGACCCAGAATCAGAGCTAGAGCTGCTTTGGCTGACTGCTGGATTTGTATCATTATTCTCTGGCTCTTTTACTTCAGCTGGAGGTGAGACAACTTTCTCTTCATCTGTTCAAGAAAAGAAAAATAGGTAAAAAGACACTTTCACTAATCTCTAGAAATAATTTTGAAGCATCCAGAATTTCTTCTACACTCTGAAAACGTTACCTGTCCTACTTCCTCTTGGGGTTTCAGTTACAACGGAGGTAGCAACCTGTGTAAAAAAAAAAAGAAGGATATTAACAGAAAAACCTAAATGAACTTAAAATTTGATAGTATTGCAATGTATATTACCTTTTCATTGGTGTTCTGCTCTCGATCAGTTATTAGTTGACTAACAATTTCAGCCTTCTTTTTGTTCTTGCTCAGACTCTTCTTAAAATTGGTTATGAACCTATCAAGCTCCCAAAGAGTTTCAGTATCAACACTGTCAATGTCAACTTCAATCTCATCATCTTGCTGCGAAACAGATGGATTCCTCTTCTTAATAATTTGAACAACATTTTCAAGCTTCTCAGAAGGTAAGTCCTGTAAATTTATGCTAAGCTTTTGCTTTTCATCATATGTCATCTCCCTTTTATTTAGATCCTTCGCCTTTGGCTTCTTAGGCACAGGACCAGTGCCAGATTGTGCTTTATTCGTTTTCTTTCTTTTTGGATCACTGGAGTTAGCCATCGTCTCAGACATATCTACAGTATTTTGCATATCGGGCCGAGCCCGTGACTGTGGGGGAGCCTTCCGAGATGTAGGTGTTGGGGCTCCCACGTCATAATCTGCACTGAGCTTCTGCTCACGCGTATAATCAGCCTCTATGGAAACCCATTTATCTTCAAATATTTTGGACATCTGTTCAGCCATCAGATAAACATCTTGCCCTTTCGGATTGTATGTCATAGCATTTTGGAAAACGAGTCTCACATCCTCAGCGAACTCCAAAGGAGACTTGTACCAATTCTGATTTAACCTATCTTTCACAGTACCCAAGTCCATAGGGTTTTTTATAATTTCGAAATAGTCATGTAAACCAAGACCAGCTGCATCCACAGGCTTGTTAAACACCCAACCATGCTTGTGCTTCATTAATTTCTCTAGGAGTGCACTACAATTTTTCAATACTTGATTTGGGAATTTCCCCATTCCTTGCCCACTTCTTCCGCCCTTCTTCCCACTCGACTTCAATTTCTTGTTACTTTCAGAAGCAGGAATCTTGTCCTTCGCGAGCAAAAACTCTGTGTTACGATATAATTTATTAGCCTTGGGCGTCCTTTTCTCCTTCTCCATGTTATCGTTCCCCGTCTTGCTATTCTCGTGTACAGACACAGTCAAGGGGTTTAACGGCTTCATCTTTCCGTCTCTATTATCAAATCCTCCATTCTTTTGCCCCTCCTTAGATTCAATCTTCCTCATCAAACTCCGGATCATGTCCCTCTCACTCTCCAGCTTCCTCCTTAACTCCAGGGCATCACGCTTCGACTTCATGGACAAATTTACCCGAATTCTATTCTCCTGCCTCAGAAACCCTCCCTTCTTCACAGTATCACGACCCTGACCCGGGTAAATATCCGTACCCATATCAACACCAGAATTATGTAATCTTTTGGTCGGATTTGTCCCCTCTGAAACCATAGCTTGAGCTTTCTGCTGTAAATCACTACTGTTATTACTGTTTTCAAGCCCTTTAAACGATCTTCTACTGTACACTTTACGCTCCCTCAAGGTATCTTCCTCAGATCCTTCATTTCCACCACCTAACATTTTCCCAGAATACACCACCGACCTACTAAATTCAAGCAATTTCTACGCAGAAAAACACACAGAAAACACAAACATAGCCCAACTAGTTCATTCCTATTCGTTCTTATCTTTCAAATACAACTAAGCACCAACATATACATACTATACAAGCAATTAAGTTAGATTTAGGGTTTCGAAAACATACCTTGCAGATTTGCTCGTAGATCTTTCCCCTTTCTGGAACACTATACAAATTCCATCTTATCTGGGCGAAAATGCGAGTTGGAGTTTGGGTGGGGGAACTCACGCGACTGGGTGGGGCGTGATAGAAACGGAGTGTTTAACGGCTACGATTAATTGGGGGCTGGCAATGAACGGTTGAGATTGATATGAGGTGTGGCATTATTTGACTATACTTTGCGGGTTATGATCGTCGCACGCTCGAAGGTGGCGCGTGCAAACCAGATTCGCCGGTGAGTATAAACCCGGTTATGGCCGGTAACGGAGCGTGGTCTATTGTACAATTTGTAGTTGGGCCTTTTAGTCAATCTGGTTTCATCAAAGAGTCAACGTGTGATCCGAACGAGTCTATGGCCCTTTGGGTTTCCGATTAGATCCGGGTCGGATCCAACTCTTATACCCAACAAATTATGATTTTACTACTCTATATTCCAAACTAAGCTTCTTATATCCCACTATAAATTTTTCATACCAATTTTTTTAAATTTCACTTACCCCACTTTTTATTTTATTTTCATACTTCACTTTATCATATTTATTCAATTATATCAATTATTTTATTTTCTCTATTAAATCACATCATTTGTATTATGCTTTATTTTATATTAATATTCTTCAATTTCCGTAAAAAAAGATACATGAAAAACTTATTTTGGAAGAAAGAGAGTAGTATATAAAAGGGTTAAATTTCAAGTACAAGTTTTATTTGGAATGATAATCAATACTTCTAAACTGGATTAAGAAAGTTTCACTTAAAATGATGGAAAAAAAAAATAATATATCATGTAAAAAAAATATAATACTCCTTTTGTTCCACATAAAGTTGTATATTTGAACGATTTACACACTTAAAAAAAATATTGATTTGTGTGCATACTCATAAAAATATACACCTATTTTATTCATATGCCACTATTTTACTGAAAACATATTGAATTTTTCTAAATTTGTGCACACAATTAAATGTGCAATTTTTTTCGGGACGGAGGGAGTAAATAATAAAATTTTGACAAAATCAATACTCCTAGTTGTAATCTTGTTAGTTATGCCTCATTATTCAAACAAATTTCTAAAATTAAAAAATTAAAACAGTTTTATTAGTTATGCTTCGTCATTCAAACAAATTTGTTACACTATATTCAAACAGTTTTGTTAGCATGGAGTATATATAAGTGGTGATTACAGTTTAGTTAGTTATGTTTCATTATTCAAAAAAAATTCTAAAATAAAAAAATTGGAATCGTCACCATCCTAAATGACATGTAGTGCAATCAATTTATAGAAGAAATTAATTACTAGCACTTAATTGAAACGTACATTAACGATCTAATCATTAATGACATGTAGTATCAGGTTTCGTTATATTACTACCCATTTAATTAAGTGAAAATCTTGGATGTATACAGTTTATTTTTTATAGTATCGATCATTTTAACTGAACTAGTCGTATAACACGTGCGTTGCACGTTGGATATAAATCATTAATAAGTAATGTAAATTCTTAAAGTTTTCTTACACATTCTAAGCTTCAAACTCAAGCAAATCATGGTCTTTAAAACTTGAAATAATTAAATAGTGAATGATTTTACTATTATCTAAAAAATAAAGATATATAAACGAATAGAAATGTCCAGTAGATACTGACATCCAATTAAACTTCATATCTCCAACAATAATTAACATGTAATTTAGGAATTAGTTCAACTTAAAGACTCTAAATCTATGTCATATGTTTCAATTGTTTTGTATAAAAGCCTGGAGATTTTGGTAAATTGGTCTTATCCTGATACCATGTGTAACCACCTAATCTAAAACTTAAACTATACAAATTACAGAAGAATATTTTAACTTTTAATTTAGTAATTTCATGATCAACATTATAAAATTTCAAAAATTGCACCACATATGGTTTAGATCTTTTCCACAAATTATATGATGTGCCCATTTAAAATTGCAACTTCCTTGAGCACAACCTTCAACCTTTCTTTGAAATCATCTTGAAACTTGGCAATAGAAAGCAAAGAACCCATGTCCACTCCGCAGAGATCAACTAAAGCACACATATCAAATCAAATTGTTATGATTAGAATGACGAGGACTGGAATATGTAATTGAACCAAACTATAAGTTTGGGCAGAAAACCAAAAGACATCTTCGATTAAAATAATAAAATTTAGCATGTGCAAAATAAAACGTTAAATAAGATGTAAAAAAAATCATATGTCCATTATTAAGTACGGGCAAATGATCCTTCTCAAAGCCCTTCACAACATAGCCGAGGCAGACGTAGCTAGACTTTGGACGGTCGCAAATCAAAGAGGCAAACTCATGCAACCCTTGGACAGTTGGACCCATGTAAAAATTCAGCGAATGGTGTTATATGTCTAAAAAAATTTGGGATTTCTCTAAGATTGCAGAAAACTCGATCAATTATCTCTTTTTATTAAAAGAGACCTCAACTTAGCTGCATCAAATAACACGAATAGAAGTGTAATGGGGTCTCTGGTATTTATGACATGAGATGGGTTTTTAGGCTCTCGAGAGGGTTCTTTGATGGAGCATTTTCAGAAAAGCAGGGCATTGGATTCCCTTTTGAATCATAGTAGGCATGTGTTTATTGCAATCAACATTGCATTCATTAAGCAACGATTACTATGACTTTCTCTCATAAACCCCCTTCCCACCCAAAACATAGAAACCCATACAAAAAAGTAAAATTAAATCATAAAGACCTAAACTTAAAGAGAGGATTGGAATGCAAAAGTGCAACCCAATTTATCCGAGCGACAATATGTTGGCAGTTCTAGCAATTGTTGTATCCTTGTTTAACTTTGCTATAGTTAAACTAAGGCATTGGGCTAAACCAATATTAAACTTTCTGAAGACAACAAAGACGAAACATCAAAATTTGTGTTGCTAACTTGAACACAGTTGAACTTTTACCCCCATTAATCCCAAGAAGTTGCAAGACTTCTTCAATTAAAAATACTTCAAAAAATATAATATATTTTCCTATGAAACATCATGACACGCATCCATTGTTTAATTATTTTTTTCATTTCCAAAAATCACCTCCCACAGTTACTGCACTACTTTGCACTTGGAAGAGTCATTTCTCGTGAAACGGTCATCTCCATCTGCCTTGTTCACAAAATTGCAATCGGTCATCTCCATCTGCCTTGTTCACAAAATTGCAATCAAGTTGGTGAAATATTGCACGCAAAAAAGAGCTTTGTCCAAGTCAACAACTTTCCTAAAATTATTACTCAAGAAAAGGTAAAAATTCTTTCATTTTAAGGATACAACATAGGAAGATGTCGATTAGAGGTTCAAGTCGGGTCCTTCTTCCTTTTCTTTTTTGATAACTCGATATCCAGCTTTGGACCGACTAATCCGGGGTACAAAACCAAATCTATTTTTCTTATGTTTAAACATCCAAACCTACTTTTTACTAAGTATTTTTTTTTTTTTTGTGTTTTGTGTTTTGTCTTTAAATTCTAGTTTTCAAATTAACATAATATTCATGATTACACCAAGTGTCCATTAAATCAGATAAACTATTACCACCATCATCATCAAACCACGAGAATTTGAATACGAGACTGTAAAAATTTACATACAATTGCTAATGAAACCTAACAAAAGGTCAAAACATCACTAAGAAATACAAAGCATGTTAGCTAATAGAAGCAAGTCAATGGAGAAGTATAAAAACATGTAATGATTATTAAGTTGTCTAACAAAGAAACGTGATGCTTGTTGACTTTAATAAAACCTCTCTTGTATATCAATTCCCTTACATCAATTTGGGGTACCAGAAAGCACAAATGTTTATAAATATCATAATTCTCCATATATAGACAACAAGTAAATATATTACAATATAATATTTTATCAAAATACTAATTAATGGAAAATATACATAGTTTGTTATTCATCCAAGCATCCTCTAAATCATAACATTAATAGAAGTAGATAAACATTAAGAGTCACAGTCAAAAAACACACACAAGTGGTTACATTTCTTCCAGCAAATTTACAAGATTTGTCTACCCATACACAACGGCCGCAAAGTTGATATGCCGGAAACAAGAGAAGAGTATTATCTAACCTGATATACAGACCACTCTAACACATCAAAAGCCTAGCTTCGGCACATACAAAAGTACGAGACATTTCTACCTACATATGACATACCATTCTTTGTAATTAATAATGTATATAATGAACCACATAACAAAAACTGCATCAGAAAGGAATAGCATACAACATACACCCATGCATCTTGTGAGCATAACAACAGCCAGACTTCATCTCTCCTAATGAATCAAATAAATCGAAATAAAGAGATGGAAATTTGAACAGTAAATAGACATATCCATTTCCTTGGAGTACAGGGAACTCAAAATCAGGTAAACTTGAATAAGATAGATTGTCTAATATCATTTCAGCAAGAGATGATCTTTTTATAAGAGACTTGAAAATAAGTTTTGATACCAAATGACTCAGTGACGGATAAAATTCAGAATAAGAACACCTAATCAATAGTATAACAACAAATTTCAAGCTAGGTTACCCAAAATAACGTAAAAAAAATTGGATGATCAAATTATCTCTTATTAAGAAGGGGAGAAAGTGAGAACATGCTCTAATAATGTAGGGTGACAACTAACACTACACCTTTGAATTGAAGAAAATATTAGCAATGCAACTGCAACTGCAACTACAACATTGTGTTCTCTGCAAGGCAATTATTATCCAAACAGTTTTTTAAATGTTTCTTGAAAAACTTCAGAGTGTTGTGGAGTTGACGTACAACCAAACTTATCGAAGCTTATGTTGAACAAGTCGTAAACCTCTTTGTGAATAACTCAAAATCTGCAAAATAATGCTATACAATCACAAATATAAGGAACCCCAAACAATAAGGGAACAAAATAATAATAATCACTTTAAACATCAAAGTTAGAAACCTAACACGAGAAAAGTACCCAAAATTGTGAATAAAAAAATTATTGGAGACAATGTACCTTTCGTTGATGGTCACCAGACATCATTCTGGAGTCTCCTTAGTAGATATAATTATTTCCTTGAACATTATTCCAAATGAATATTAGGGCAATCAATATGCATACCTTCAAAACGACACTACACGATTGAAATGGTGGGTTTTGAAGTTTCGACAGGGATGATAATGCTACGAGCGAATGAGTTTTATCTACCAATAATTCAATGAAAATGGGTGTTTCGTCGATGGATTTTGTTTTCAGTGCACAAGTTCTGAAGGTTTGAGTTCTGCTCATCTTTTCACATCTATCAACACGTCCCGCAATCTTCCCTTCACAGTCAGCCCTCTATCGCGTCCACTTTATGGTAATCGAAGCGATCGGGAACGTGATGGGAGAGTTTGTGAAGGCAGAGATTCCATACTACTGTCATGGGAGGATTGGCAACATCAATTTTCGATTCGGAGAAGCCGCGCATATATGGAAGGGATGGGAGAAGAGGAGGAGACAATGTTGTGAAAGGGCGTAATGTGACAATCTAAATAACAAAAATAAAAGAAGGGATGAAAATGCACAAAATAAAAGATGGCAAGGGTAAAGTGGTCCAAAAATGATTTACCACTTCAAGCCACTATTATAGATATTATAGATATAGATAGTTACATTTATCAACTGTTATTTTTTCGAACACAAAAAATATATATTATTTGATCGCAAGAATAGGGAATAACCAGAAGTCCCACTACAAAATTTGGTGGATCAAACCATATAGAAGGACTTTCATAAAAATGAGAAGTCCAAACAAAAGCGTGAGTCATAACATTAACAAAATTAATTTTGAATTCGGAAGTGACAATAAAATATTCTTACTAGCCTCAATAAAGTTCCAATATATAAGGGGATGAGATTGCATCAACAAGTTTTAGCACCCCCTAAATATTATAAGAGTGTTAATTGCAAGCTTTTTCCCCATGAAGTGCTTCCAAGAACCCCACCACACAAGACTATTTCTGGTGCTTGTTCGCATATCACACACATTTGTTTGTTTGGAAGACTAACTCGACTTATCCTCCATGCAAAAATCCTTTACTTTTGCGAAATAAGAGTCCATATGTTTCTCCAATCACCACCCTCTTCAAGTGAACGGTCAAAGGTCAATTCGGTAACCAGCTTATATCCAGACTTAACTGAGTACAAATGTCATGTCAATTTATAATTGAATCCATGCGATGAGATAGGAGTTCTCAAAATAATTGTAATTGTGCAATAAAAATAAATAGTATTATTTTAATTAAATAATTTGAAATTGAACTTAAAATTAAGTGCTATGAACTTTTGTCTATACAAGAATTTTGTGTGTTGATAGGCGAACTGCCGAGCAACAGAATTAAACTAATTAAGAGTAATTAAATGGCTAAAAGGTCATTAGGAAATAAAAAGAATAAAAAGGACGAGCAGCAGGGAAAAATCAGACAAGGCGAGCAGCTGGGTAAGAAGTCAAAACACGTTGGACGAACAACTGGTCAGACGAGCAACAGGTCATAAAGAAGTCAAGACAAGCGAGCAGCATGAACAAAGAAGATTCAAGAGAAATCAAAGAGGCGAGCAGACGAGCAGAAGGGCATCTCGGAAAGTTACCAAGAGTCCCACTAATTAGGCATTACATTAGAAACAAACAAGTGTCTTAAACACTTGTCATTGTATAAGCTGTAATAGCTTAGGAATAAAACAAGCGTCTGAACACTTGTCAAGATGTAAATAAGAATGATTAAGGAGGTGACACCTCATGCTTGCATGTACCCTATAAATACCCCTTCACAAGAAGGAGAAAATAAGTTCATTTATTCAAAAATAAGTCCAAACTCTTGCAAATTAACTTCTCAATCTTTACTTACATTAATCCAGCATTCAATCCTAAATACACCCCTTGTTTGATGATCTTCTAAGCCTAAATAGCCACTAATCACCTATATCGAATCAAGGTCGTTAACAATTGGCGCTAGAAAAAGGGTCCGAACCTCCGGTTGGTTGAAGATTTGAAGGAAACTTGCAAAAAATCGCCGGAATCTGCAAATTGCAGCCGGAATCCGGCAAAGAGTCACCGGAAACTGGGTATAAGAGTGTTAGTTGAGCATTTGTGAAGAATTTGTTCACAATTAAGAACTTGAATGCATGTATGTGTGAATAAAGGTTTGTAAATAGCCAAATTCACACATACAAGACTAGTTGTTCTTAAATTGACAATCATAAGCACAAAACCTTCATCAAAACATTCAATATTTGATAATGGCGGGATCACAAGAACGACATTCCTCGAGTGCGCACCCGTCACATAGATCACGAACTAGGGTATCATCAACGGGTGACCATGCACGGACCGTACGGACAACATCCCGAAGAACGTGCAAATAACCATCGACACCCTCCCTCCAGAGGTGGAAGCTTTAGCTCAAAATCCGGAAGAATTGGTGAAAATGATTGTCGTCTTGCAATCGTTACAAAGACTTCAGGAAGCTACCGAACCATCAAGAGCTCGGGAGGCGAGCAACAGAGCAGTCGAGCAGGTGGACAAACAACATGAAGATACACGGGTGGATGAAACAGATAGTGCCCAAGCTAGAAGAAACAAAGACAAGATCCCAATGCGCGAGCGACTGGGAAGTCGAGGTTAATCCACCCCAGGAGGAGGCGAGGAGTCGAGCAGGAAGACGACTAGGGATGCAGGTCTCACCCAAGCAAGAGGAAACAGGAGAGAAACCATCCAGAGGAGCGAGGAGCGAGCACACCCTGCTGCTCGCCCCTCAGTCCATGACAGACTGAGAAGGTCCGCCTTTGGCCGTTTGGGTCCCAACGGAGCTAGCAATGTTCCTAGGTGAGCCACACAGGGAATACGTCCCATTGGAGAGGGACTGCATCATGGTGAAGATAAACTTGGTCATGATGGACAGTCTTTTAACGGAAGAACGTCTCCCGATGAATGGCAAGTTTTAAAGAAAGCGGTGGAAGAAATGCAGAAGCAGTTGGAGACCCAAAAGAGTGTCGGATCAACGGTGTTGCCATCATCACCATTATCTTCAGTAATCCTGAATGCTCCCATACAAAAGAAGATACAGTTCCCAGCTATCAATCTATATGAAGGGACGATAGATCCAAGGGTCCATCTGGCAAAGTATTCAGACTTCATGATATCAATGGGGGCTATAGATGCAACTCAATGCCGTAACTTCCCGCTCACACTTGGAGACGGACCTCATCGATGGTTCTCAGCATTAACCCCGGGATCCATCAATTCCTTTGCACAACTGAGCAAGGAGTTCCTATCCCATTTCTCTACCGTCGGGTCTTATCTGACACAAAGATACCGGTTGGCGGATCTGAAGCAAGGAGACGATGAGTTCGACATAAAGTTTCTCGAAAGGTTCGATAAAGTCCTATTGGAGGGAGAAATGGTGAGCGAGGATACGAAGATTGTAGCCGTGATGGCGGGACTTAAGAAAGGAACTGACCTATAGAAGAAAATGCATCTGACCTTCCCCAAGACCTATGCAGAGTTCAGACACAAAGCTGGCATATACATCTCAAAGCAAGAAACTCTGCAAAAGGAACTAGGAGACAAAACTGACTAGAAAAAATCGGGGAAAAAGTCGGGAGGAGAATACAAAGCCCCTAAAAATATGAAAGTCTTTAGTGAAGGATCAGATCTGAAAGAAAAGCTGAATCAGGTCCTGACCACGTCAGTAGAGGCTATCTACAACAATGTGAAAGATAAAGACATGCTATCGGAACCCAGGAAGATTCGACAGGAACGAGGAAAGTTAAACCCAAACAAATACTGCGCGTATCATCAAAACATAGGCCATTTTACAAGTGAATGACGGGACCTTCTGAAGCAGTTATGGAGGTTCTACGAAGAGGGAAAACTATCGGAGTTCGTGAAAAAGACAATCGGTAAAGAAACCGAGAGCAACAACATCCTCCAGCTCGGAAGACGATGAGAGTGATGAGCAGGAGGGATAAGAAAAGGAAAAAGATAATGACAGCCCCAGCTGAGCCAATGCGAGAAATCTTAATGCTTGAACCAACTGGGTCGATAGGAGGTTGTTCAGATGGAAGACCTCAAATGTCCAAAAGAAAAAGGAAAGCAGAACTTAGGGCTGTAGCTCAAGACAAAGAGGTAGGAGTAAACCCAGCGACTAAAAAGATGGGAGACTTAACGTTCTCAGAAAAAGATTTGGACGGGATACTCACTTCTCAAAATGACTCGTTGATCATATGTGCCAACATTATGGGAACTCAAGTCCATCGCCTACTAGTGGACACCGGCTCCTACACAAATATTCTGTTCAAAAGCACTCTAGATCAGTTAGGAGATTGTGCTGAATATGTCAAAGATTGTAATCATAAGATAGTGGGATTTGGAGAAGCTGTAACCATTCCCTTAGGTGTAGTTACGTTATCAGTTGAACTTGTATCAACCGAGAACCCTGATAGGAGGTTAACTAGAATGGTAGAGTTTTTGGTTGTAGACCAACAATCTGCCTACAATGGGTTTCTCGGTCGTCCTTTTATAAATGAATTCAAAGCAACCGTTTTAACGTACTACTATTGTCTTAAATTTCCAACTTCGAAAGGGTCAGGTACAGTGAAAGGCGATCAGAAAAGAGCTCGAGAGTGCCTCCTGCAACTACAACCAAAAGACAACAAAGTGTCCGTCATGGACAAACAGCCGAGCAGCAGGGCTGAAGATGAACCTTTCATCTTAGACGAAATCATGGAATCCATAGACATAGAGATGATGGAAGTGGACGAACAGCAGGGTGAGGGCGAGCAGGAGGTCCAAAATGAGCAACAAGGAAAGGAGGTCGTACCTGTTCTAAACAAAGTTGAGGATATCGAGCCAAGGCTAGGAGCAGAGCCAATGATGATCGAAGATGAACCTAATCCAGAAGGATCCATCATCGATCCTCGTTGGAAAAGCCAAAAGAGAAGAGCAACACCGGTTGAAGAACAGGAGGCAATAAGAGTCGACCCGAACCGAGAAGACTTGGAACTTTTTATTGGATCTGAGCTCCCTGAGCCATACAGATCCAGGATGAAAGAATTCCTCAAGTCCAATCTCGATGTGTTCGCATGGTCGCACGCCAATATGGTGGGTATTAGCCCTGAGCATGCTTGCCATAGGCTAAATATTGATCCAACTAGAAAACCGGTAAAGCAAAAAAGAAGAAAATTTGGACCCGACAAGTACGAGGCGCTGGATGTAGAAGGTACTATACAATGATCTTATCAAACAAGCCTTGTGCCCCAGATGGGTGGCGAACCCAGTGCTAGTCCGAAAGCCGAATGGAACATGAAGGTTGTGCATTGACTTCACCAACTTGAATGCTGCCTGCCCAAAGGACAATTTCCCACTTCCACATATTGATCAACTGATAGACAACATGGCCGGGCACGAGCTCCTCACATTCATGGATGCGTTTGCAGGCTATCACCAAATCCCAATGCATCCGGACGACCAGGAGAACACAACATTCTACACCAACAAAAACTTGTTGTGTTGGAAGAGGATGTCGTTCGGATTGATTAACGCAGGAGCCACGTACCAAATACTTGTCAATAAAATTTTCGATGAACACATTGACAAGACAATGGAAGTATAAGTGGATGATATAGTCGTCAAAAGTCCAAGGAAGGAGTGTTGGGAAAATAGGGGTGCCCGGGAACTATTCGGGATGAAATTTAAATACGAATTTAAATTCAATTATTACTAGCATGAATTAATCCTAATTAATTTAAATAATAATTCCAACAACTAATTTATCATCATGCATGTTGAATTAATTCACATAAAATCTAGGCGGAATAAACAAGAATTTATGTGACTTACGTACCTCTTGTAGAATTGACCTTTGAATAAACGGGACAATCATGATCACACTTTATCAACCCAAAAGTCTTCTCAAGTATTTTCCTTTCGCCTTACTTGATCACCGGTGGGAGATGCTTTCAAGTAATTTAAATAACTAAGGAAAAAGAAAAATATATATGCTCTTGATTTTTCCAACACATGGAATTATGTACATGGGGATGAAATAATCATCCCCTATTTATAAGTAGAGGTGGCCGAAAATTAGGAGTATTTGGGCCTTGGAGGAAATCTTTTCTTAGACTCTAAGAAATCATTAATATATCCCATATATTTTTTTCTCCAAAATAAAATATTCCACAAAAATCTCACACTCCTTATTATAGGGCAATTTTCGAAAAATATAGGATCATGGCACAAGATTTTGATCTTCTTGAATATATGAGATAATCTTGTATTCCAAGAATACTTATCTTCCATAATATCTTTCCAAGAAAATCAACAAAATCTTTTCTCTCCTAATTTTGCATTTTTCGAAAAATATAAGGAAAAATCAGCATAATATTATCTTTTTATCTTAATCACCTTATCATTATTGGGCTACTTAATGGGCTACTTGAGGGGCCTTTAAGGAGAATTAAGATTGGACCTCCTAATGGAGTTCTGAATTTCAATATTGAGCCCCAATATAATTCAATCCATTAATATTAATTATTACCACTAATAAATTAATATTGCACTATCCATCTTAATCCATATTACGATAATATGGGCTCCCGGTTATTATTTCCCGCGTTTAAGATTATCAAGTCCATTAATTAATTAAGCTTCTGAATAGCTCTATATTAATTAATATATTTCACCTTGGAGTAAAGACAGCTCAACATTATTATCCGTACCGAAGAAACTAATTCTTCACTTGCAAGATTTGGTACGATAAAACTTCTGAGCCCACCAAGGGGACTAATCACACGAGCCGTACTCGCACGCATTTCTCCGTATTAAATATTAGCAATCGTCGTATGATTAATATTACTGCCCAAAGCACAAGGTTCGAAGTCACGATGATTCTCACCCAACATGAATCAAAGCAGTAACCATTAAGCACACACGGTCCTATTTAAGTGACGGAGATTAAGAAATCAACAACCACTGAGGTCTAATTCTTCACATTTCAGAACAAAAGAATTTATCCTCGCTGTAGGTCCTGTTCAACACATACTAAATGTGCTAGTGCAATCTCTAAGTCAAGACAGACCAATCTGAGACTTACACATCGACCTTTCACGGCGGATTGTTCAATTCCACCTAGGTCGTGAAAATGTACGTTTAGGTACAAGGAAACTGTTAATGTTGTCTTCCGTGATCGGGTATCACCACATTAACTACAATGTAACTAGTACTATTATGAACTGTTTGCAATAAATATTCAACATTCAATCATATCTAAAGCATATGCGATAAAAGAATTATTCTCATAAAACAAGTGTTTGATACACGAGTTATACAAAGTAAAAGCATACTTTCACGTATAACTCCAACAATCTCCCACTTATACTTAAAGTCTGCTTTTTAGTATACATTATGCATGTCTTAGTGTAGTAGCTCTACGTGACATCTCATGTCAACCTACACTAACCTAATAATTCCTCCCACTTATACTTAAAGCAGATTGGCAATAGTCTTGACTCTCATTCCATCCACATGTCTCTCGAATGTACTCTGAGGCAGACCCTTTGTGAATGGATCCGCTAGGTTGTCACCCGACGCTATCTTTGCCACCTCTATATCTCCTCTCTTAACAATTTCTCGTATAAGATGGTATTTTCTTTCTATGTGTTTGCTGGCCTTGTGGGCTCTCGGTTCCTTTGAATTTACAACTGCTCTGGCATTATCACAAAATACAGTTATCTTGTCGGGCAAATTTAGAACAACGTCCAAGTCCACTAAGAAGTTCTTGAGCCAAACTGCCTCTTTCGCTGCTTCACAAGCAGCTACATGCTCGGCTTCCATGGTCGAATCGGCGATGCATTTCTGCTTAACGCTTCTCCATGAAATGGCTCCTCCTCCCACGCAAAACACATTACCCGAGGTTGACTTTCTTGAGTCTATGTCTGATTGGAAATCCGAGTCCGTGTATCCCACGGGAACAAGACTATTTGACTGGTAAATCAGCATCCGCTCACGAGTTCTTTTCAAATACCTCAAGATGCACTTTACGGCAGTCCAATGGTCTTTCTCGGGATTACTTTGATATCTTGCCACCATGCCCACGGCAAAGCAGATATCTGGTCTCGTACACAACATTGCATATATAAGGCTTCCTACGGCCGAAGCGTACGGAACACCTTTCATGTCATCTATCTCCGCTTGCGTCTTAGGGCTCATTTCTTTCGATAGATGGATTCCGTGTCTAAAATGTACAAAACCTTTCTTGGAATCTTGCATGCTGAAACGCTTCAAAACAGTGTCAATGTATGAAGCTTGCGATAAGCCCAACATCCTCTTCTTGCGATCGCGAGTGATCTTGATCCCAAGGATGTGACCGGCTTCCCCTAAGTCCTTCATATCAAATTGTATTGACAGCCATACCTTTACGTCTGATAATACCTTTACATTGTTTCCAATGAGCAGAATATCGTCTACGTATAATACTAAGAATACCACCGCAGTTCCGTCATGCTTCTTATACACACAACTTTTGAACTCGCTTTGATTAAACCCATAAGACTTAATCACTTGATCAAAAAACTGGTTCCAAGTACCCGATGCTTGCTTAAGTCCGTAAATGGATCTCTTAAGCTTGCATACGAGATTCTCTTGGCCTTTTTCAATGAAACCTTTGGGCTGTTGCATATAGATATCTATCCCGTCAAGACTTCCATTAAGGAAAGTTGTCTTGACATCCATTTGCCAGATCTCGTAATCTAGGTGCGCAGCGATCGATAAGAGAATACGGATGGACTTAAGCATAGCTACAGGCGAAAAGGTTTCCTCATAATCGATCCCTTCTTTCTGAGTATACCCTTTGGCCACAAGCCTCGCTTTGAAGGTCTCAACCCTTCCGTCCGGTCCTCTTTTCCTCTTGTACACCCACTTACATCCAATGGGTTCTACCCCATTGGGTGGTTCGACCAACTCCCACACTTGATTATGATCCATCGAACCCATCTCGGTTTCCATTGCCGTTTGCCACGACTCCGCGTCTTTGTCTTGGATTGCCTCGTCATATGTCCATGGGTCTGATTCATCGCCGGGAACCAAATCCAAAGATTCTCCTATCCCCATGAATCTCTCGGGTTGCCTAGCAATCCTCCCACTACGACGGTGTTCTAGTTGTGAAGATGTGACGTGTGGTACATCATCTTGTATACTTGGTATCGAGGTTTGACCTCTCAATTCTTCTAAGGTAATTTCACTTTTAGGTTTCCGATTGTTCATATAGTCTTTCTCTAAGAATTTAAAGTGTGTACTAATCACGGTCTTTTGATCCTTGGGACTATAGAACATACACCCTTTCGTTCCCGCAGGGTATCCTATAAACAACCTTAATTCCGAACGTGGATCCAACTTACCGGCTTCCTTGTCTAGCACGTATGCCGGACAACCCCAAATTCGCAAATGTCTTAGACTGGGCTTGCGCCCAGTCCACAATTCCACTGGGGTTTTAGGAACCGATTTGGATTGCACCAAGTTTAGAATGTAAGCCGTCGTTTCCAAGGCATTACCCCAAAACGACTTGGGTAAATCCGAATAACTCATCATGGATTTGACCATCTCTAAAAGAGTCAGGTTTCTTCGTTCCGCCACACCGTTCTGTTGAGGGGTTCCCGGTGCGGTTAACTAGGATACGATCCCTTCGTCTGATAAGTAGTTCAAGAATTCATCGCTGAGGTATTCGCCTCTACGATCTGATCGTAGAAACTTGATACTCTTTTCCCTATGTTTCTCGGCTTCGGCCTTAAACTCCTTGAACTTATCAAAAGTTTCAGACTTATGCCTTATAAGGTAAATGTAGCCATATCTCGAGTAATCGTCAATGAAGGTGACGAAATACTCATACCCCATTCTCGCTTTGATTGTTATTGGACCACACACATCGGTATGAACGAGTTCTAACACTTCCGTGGCTCTATTCCCCTTGGCTCCAAATGCCCTCTTGGTCATCTTACCCTCTAAATAGGATTCACAAGTTGGAAATGGTTCGACTTGGAATGATTCCAAGGATCCGTCTTTCACCAATCTCTATATCCGTTTTAGATTAATATGACCTAGTCTAAGATGCCATAGAAGTGTTTTGTTCATCTCCAAAGAACGCTTTCTTTTATTTCTCGAAATGATCGACGTGTTATTAGATTCATTATTTGAGTGGTGTGCACACTTAATCGTATAGAGATTGTTTACCAACGTTCCATGACAGATAGTATCATTCTTAAAAGAAACAATAACAACTTTATTAAAAGTAATTGAATATCCATAAAAAATAACTTAGAAACTGAAATTAAATTCTTCCTAAAGTTCGAAACGTATAAAATATCTCTTAAAATTAAAACTCTATCTTCAAAAGATAGGTGCACGACTCCCACTCTCGTAGCATCGCCCAAAGTGATGGTGATCTCATTCTTGCTAAGTCGCCGGGTTAGCTGGATCCCCTGAAGAGTGAAACAAATATGATCAGTTGCCCCGGTATCCACTACCCAAACGTGGGCAGCATACGCCGCAACATAAGTTTCAATGACTAAAGCATGAGACTTATATTTCTTTACCGCCTTCTTAGGCTTAGAACAGGTCGCCCTCCAATGTCCCTTCTCACCACAATTGAAGCACTTACCCTTAGCAGCTTTCTTTCCACCTCATTCTCCCTTTGCCTTGGGTTTCGCAACTGTTGGATTTGCTTGGGTCTAGCCTTTCGTCCTCTTTCTCTTCTTCCCTCCCTTGGGACCCGAAGAGGTAGACGGACCGTTTGCCACCATAGCAACAGTTTGATGATCCATTAACGTCTCCGCCGACACCAAAGCTTGCAAGAGCTCGGGCAAACTATTTGCCCGGTCATTCATTTGATAGTTCAACTGAAACTGCTCAAAGCTCTTCGGTAGAGAATGAAGAACGAAATCGACCTTCGTAGGGAGATCAAATTCCACACCAAGTACTTCCAACTTGTTGAGATAACCCATCATCTCGATAACGTGATCCCTTACGGGCGTACCTTCCACCATCTTCAACGAAAGCATCTTTTGTATGGTGATTTGCCTAGTTGTACGGTTCTGATGTTTAAACATCGCTTCAAGATTGAGCATTATCTCAGAGGCGGTCTCCATGTGTTGGTGTTGGTGTTGCAACACATCTGACATTGAAGCCATAATAGTACACCTAGCCATCTCATCGGAGTTAAACCAACTCTTATGCTCTTTCTTGACCGCCTTGGTCGCATCTTCGGCAGGCTCTTGGGGCTTAGGAGTAGTAAGTACCCATTTGTGGTGTTGAGCGGTTAGGACAATATCAAGATTACGTTTACAATCAACATAATTCTCACCGACAAGTTTGTTATCTTTAAGTATACTAAACAGTGGATTAAAAGGTTGCGACATGATGAACTGAGAATAAAACATACATTCATATCAATATCTAGAAAAATACGAAATTATCACATAATTCGATCACATCAATTATATTGAAACCTTAAAATAATATAATCATGCATCAGCCAACATCTCGAAACAATTTAAATGCGCCACGAGGGGTGTTCTATACATTTAAACACATTCAAGCGGTTCACAAACTTAAAAGTTACAAATCCTTAATTCAAAATTAATAGTTGGCTCCCACTTTGACCACATAAAAATTGACAGGGACTCCGAGGAGAGTAAGTTAATATCAATTTCTTATGCCTAAGTAATAACCATAATTAAATACCGGATTATTATTTCGCTTTGAGCAAGCCACTCGTGGTGAGGGTTGACTTGAAGCGAAAATACTAACTTCTACTAGTCGCTTACCCGCAAGCGGACGGGTTCACTGTAGTATTAGTAAGTATAATGGCCAAGTATATCGAACCCACGAGATGGAGTTTATGCGAACAGATCCATGAAGATCTACGCGTAGTAGCTAATATGAGTGTAATATTTTTTTGTTTTTTGAAAAATTAATTAAAAGACTAAAATAAACAAATTAAACTAGAATACTAAAGAAGACAATTTAACTAAGGTGTGTTTTCAAATAGGTGATGGTGATGCTTAGGATAGGAATCCCTACGTATACTAACGGAGCAGGTACATAACCAAAATAACTGTGACGTGCAAGAAATAACCTAAGTAAAAGAATGCAAGGTGAAAGCTCAAGATTCTAAACCCTAATACTTTACCCTAACACTCGACTTCACTAATCCACTAACAAGTTAATAGATTGTGCTTAATTAATGAGACCCTAATTTAACTAAGGTGATGCGGTCGTCCTCCTTCGCTAAACTGGTAGATGAATTAACCCTTTCTAAACCCTCTAGTTAAGTCTACTCGTTATTAAAGAGTGATACAGTCGTCCTCTCTCTAACACTTTTCAAACGAAATTCAAAAGTAAAGTTAAGATTAATTTTAAGAATTCATTAATCAAGAGAATTAAAACCTAACGTCACAAGTTACCCTAATTACGTACCCACAACCTACTTCTACGAGTTCATCCTACCCCAAGCATGCAAGGGTTTTAGCTAGACATAGGTTTTACGGAAATAATAGCAATTGAATAAATAACGAACATGAACATGATAACTAAGACGAAGAAGAGATCAAACATAAACTAGGGTTTAACGAAATAAAAGAATAAACTGAAATTAACTCAAGAAAATAAGTCTCAACGTGTCCAAGAACAAAAATATAAAGAAAAGAAACTAAAAAGTAAGATCGTAATTTGAATTCGTAATGAAAACCTAAAAAACGTAATCGTAAAGCTTGCTTCTCTCCTTCTTCTCCAAAAATGAACTCTAAAACTCTCAAAATATCAAGTGAAGTGTGGTCTCCCTAAAAAACGTGCTTGAGACGAATATATATATGCAACGGGCCGAATCGTGAACTCATGGGTCGAAAAACGCCTTTGAAAACTAAAAAATTGAAGGTGCTCGAGCAGGCCTGCTCGAGCGGTCACGCTCGAGCGTGGAGCTCGAATGACACAAGTGCTCGAGCGCTCGCGCTCGAGCTGCTCGAATGGTGGAATTCTTCTGCATGATTTAGGGCGCTCGAGCAACACGCTCGAGCGGTGGCGCTCGAGCTGCTCAAGCGCATGAAATTTTCTGTATGTTTTGGGTGCTCGAGCAACGTGCTCGAGCGCTAGTGCTCGAGTGGTTTACTCGAGTGCTCCCAAATTTTCACCAAGTAGCACTTTTCTTCTTCAACACTATCACCAATCGTATTTCTTCGATATCTTCTCATCCGGGCATCCGTTTGAGTCGATTCAAAGTCCTACGAACTCTGTTCTTCGCCCTCGATTCACCTACGAGCATCAAAGAGACAAATTTATCAATGTAGAGAAATAATGCTCAATTGACTCCAAATACTCGACAAAATCGGCCAAAATTAGGGTATTTCAGGTGACGAATCATGACAATTTAACGCCTAATCAACCCCCCAAACTTACCATGTTGCTTGTCCTCAAGCAACAAAATAACAAGTCAAGTGAAATTGTTAGGAATGAGTCAAAGAATCAATCATGCAAGCAAATGAACTCGAGCTTCAAAGATCAATCACACGTATACTCACTCACTTTCCTTCATCATACTCATGCAACAATAACAAGAAACACCAAGATCAAGCATGAATGTGCACTCAACGATGTGTTTCGCTCCCTCACAAGTGTATATCAATGATAAAGGGACTCACTCAATCAATCAATCACACATATTGACAGCCATAGGCTTGTAAGTGCTCTTAACTCCGACCATACTCTAGAAATCAATACCGAATCAAAAAGGACTTTCTCAAGGTTGTAATGTAGGCTCTTTGGACAGGTGGGAATCAATATGGTAAAGTGACTCAAGTGAATGGAGAATAGAAAATCAAACTTCGGTACTTCGAGATTAGGAACAGACTATTTCAAACATATTCAATCAACACACTTTCAATTCCAATTCTCTCAACACTTCAATTTTTTTTTCTTTCTCACTCTTTCACTTTTTTTTTTCAATCACTTCATTTTTTTTTCTTTTTCGCACAAACACATGAGCTCATTTTTTTCTTTTGCTCATTCTCAATTTTTTTCTCTTTTTCCCACATCTCATAACTTCATCACACCTTCTTCTCATATTCACTCAACACACAACCTTTTCCTTTTTCAACTCAATTCAATCCCTTCACATTCACACTTTTCCTATTCTCCACTCAAATTGGGACAAAAAGGCTTAGGAATTGGAATAGTGTTCATATGTGCTAGCAAATAAAATAGGCTCTAGGCTCAAAGGGGCTAACAAGGGATTCAATGTCATTGGTAAGGAAAATTTTGGCTAAGTGACTCAATAAAATCAAAGATGGCCTAAGATCCTATTCGGCATATCAAACTAGACACAATCAAGAAGCAAGAGCACACACAAGTTCTAGCATCCTCTAAGGTGACGATCCACTCACAAACGAAGAGATTAATTCATACATCAAAATCTCATAAGGCTCAAATCTCACGGCTTTCACATCCATGCTAGTCCTAGTGAATTCTCACTCTCATCACACACGTACTCAAAAGAAAAATTCACAAGCATACAAGTTCTTTCTCAATTCCACTCTAACTCAAACACTCACACAAGAGAATTCCTAACTCAACTTCACAATTCACTCTACTCATCAAACATGCTCAAGAATATCAACTAACAAGTAGACGGGGTCAATAAGCATGAAATATGCAACAGCGAATCAAATCAAAATCACCCCGTCGAGCATCTCAAGATACCAAATGACCAAACACACTCAAAGATAAGGGGTGCTCCAGTGCAATGTAACAAGAAACATAAAAAAAACTCCACCCCCAAACTTCGACCTTGCGAAGAGGTCTAAGTTTGGGGTTGTGGGTTACCTCAACCAAACAATTCGGTTTCTTTCGAACGTAGCACATTTCCTTGCTTGAGTTTCCTCAATCTCCACGTATTTGGCACTTCTTCGAGACAAGCCTACAAAATGAACTCTCAAGTACGAGGTTAACACTTACGATTCAACAACACCCTAATAACATAATAAGACACTAAAAACAAATGAAAGCAAATAAAAATGGGTTGCCTCCCATTCAGCGCTATTTTTAAGGTCCTCATGCCGGACCGAGCTCAAAGGAGCTTATGGGACATCATACTCAAATTTACCTCCCTTACTCTCATAAGAGTGGTGCTTGCATTTCTTTCCTTGATGCCCCACCATCATGAACCTTTTTCCTTCCTTCTCATCCCCAAGTGTTATGGGTCTCAACTCCTTCTCACTCACTTTCCACGGAGGTACCCACTTCTTGACTTTTGACTTCTCCTTCTCCTCCTTTACCCTTTAATTGGATCACGTCCACACTTTTCACCTCTTCATCCTTCAACTTCTTCACTTTATCCCTATCAAAATAATCACGATCATAATGCATATTGGTTACATCATCAAGTGAAGGATTATAAAATTCATGAATATGAGAAGGATTAGGGATATGAGGTGTGTCTTCAACACGGGGATCAATTGCATCCATGCAATACAAACTCTCATCCTCCTTCGGGTGCTTCATGGCTTCATATAGGGAAATTTTCACTTCTTGATCATCGACCTTCAACGTAATCTTCCCATTTGCCACGTCTAGCACCATCCCCACCGTAGCTAAGAACGGTCTTCCCAAGATCAGGGGCTCGTGCTCATCTTCCTCCATCTCTAGCACTACAAAGTCGGCTGGAAAAATGCGATCTCCAACTCTCACGAGGACGTCTTCAACCACACCTTGAGGTCGAGTAATAGATCGGTCGGTAAGTTGAAGCGTCATCATTGTGGGTTGAAGTTCAATACCTTCCAACTTCTTGAAAAGCGACAAGGGCATCAAATTAATGTTCGCTCCGAGGTCGCACAACGCTCCCTTCTTGATCCCGTTCCCAATGTCACATAAGATGGTAAAGCTACTGGGATCCTTCAGCTTTGGAGGAAGCGCCTTGTGCACTTATGCACTCACCTCATGGTTCAACTGCACTAACTTCGGCTCATCCACTCGCTGTCTTTTCGCGATCAAGTCCTTCAAAAACTTTGCATAATTGGGCATCTGTTCCAAAGCATCATAAAAGGGATATTAATATGCAATTGTTTAAACACATCAAGGAATTTAGCAAATTTCTCATCAAGCTTCTTTTTCATGAAGCGTTGTGGATATGGGACGGATATCACAGATTTGGGTACCCCCCATTCATCTCTTTCGGTCTCTTTCACTTTCTCCCTTGCTTCCTTTGCCTTCTTCCACTTAGGAACTCTCTCTACCTTCTCAATGCCTTCCTCTTCAAGCTCTTTGCTCGCTTGAGTGCTTTCACCCTCAACCTTCTTCTCAACTCTCATCTCTTCAATCTCATCTCTATCTTGGGGCGTCTCAGAATCAGTAGGCATCTGAGGACCTTCATAGTTGGTTCCACTTCTTAACTGGATAGCCTTGCAATGATCTTTCGGGTTCCCCTCCGGCATGGAAGGATACTTACTCGGCTGCCTATTCAATGATTTTGCAATCTGGCTCATCTGGAACTCTATAGAAGTGAACCTTCGATTGTTCTCTTGTTGAGTTCTAGTCCACTCAACGTTCATCTTCTGGAGCTCTTGATCACGTTGATCACCCTTTTTATGCAACTCTTTCACATCGTACTCCAAGGATGACAACCTCTTACTTCCTTCCTCCACCTTCTATAGAATTGCTCTCAACATCTCCTCAGTTGAGGAACCGCCTTCTCCACCCGGAGGCTTTGAACCTGGGTCAACACCCGGAGGAACTGTAACACCCGCCTTCGGGTTAGCATAAGAAAAATTCTCGTTCTTCCTCCATTGGTTCTGAGGAAGTTGCTGGCCTCCTTGATAGCCTTGATTGTTCCTCCACTGATTAGGAGGAGGCTGTGGACCTGGTGGTACAAAAGGTTGGCAATAAGAAGACCTTCCATATTGATTACCACCTTGGTAGCCATGCTGATTGTAATACGGACCTCCCATGTAATTGGCTACCTCTTGTTGTCCACTTGGCTGGTCTACTCTCTCATTCTCTGCTGCATGCTCTCCAACCAAATTCTTCCCCAACTCGAGGTTGTTAATCTTTTCCATCATGGCCATCAATAGCCTTCTCGTTCCTTCACCCTCTTCAACTTGATGCACTCTCTGGAAGTCTGCATCCACACTCCAAGCCCCAACATTCGTGACTATGTTGTCTACGATCTCTCTACACCTCTCTATTCCTTGATTCAGGAATGATCCACTAGCACAGACGTCTAGATGGTCTTGCCCAGCCTTGTTGACACCACTGTAGAAGAATGCCATCACATCTCCCTCATTGTACCCGTGCTGCGGGCACTCTATCAGAATGTTTGAGTATCTCTCCCACGCTTGACGTAGGTTCTCTCCTTGCTTCTGGCGGAAGGAAGAGATCTCAATCCTTGCTTTAATCGTTCTCGAAGGAGGGTAGAACCGCTCGAGGAACAGACGCTCGGCCCAAGTGGTAATACCTCCCCGTGGAAGCGTATTATCGTACCACACTTTAGCTATTCCCGTAAATGAGAATGGGAACAACCTAAGCCTCTTGGCATCTTCAGACATGACATTGTAATTGAAAGTGGAGGATATCATTAGAAAACTCCTCAGATGTGTATGAGGATTCTCCTTCCCGATCACCCCCTTGAACTGATTCTCGGTAAGCAGCTTTAAAATTCCCGAGGAAATCGAGAAGTTATTTGCCTCAACAGGAGGCAATGCCACTCTATCATAGTATCGTTGTGGCTGCGCTGCAAACCTCCCTCGAATAGCCATATGTTGATCTATGTTCTGAGGAACGTGTTGAGGATTAGCAGCCGATACGGGTACTTGTTGGGGTGGTGGTTGGTAAACAGGTGGTTGATTGAAAACTGGAGGTGGAGGATACGGGTATGGTGGGTAAGGATAAGGTGGGTATGGGTAGGGTGGATAAGGTAAGTTGTTTTGTGGTAAGTTAGGATGTGGGTAAGCAGGGTTGTTATGAGGATTATGGACGATGTTATGAGCTGGGCTATTTTGGTTCTGAGTACCCAGGTTTTGGCTCTGGCTTTCTCCTTACGGATCTTGATTCTTACTGGTATTGCCATCAGTGCCGTCAACCAGGTTCAATGCCTGATTGAACTCATTCTCGACATCGTCCAACTCATTAGTAATGTTCATTGGTTCTTTCCCTCCAGCAGCGTTCATCCTTCTTAAGAAGGCACAGTTTCTTCTTGCTATTGTCTCAGGATCTAACAGTAACCTCTCTTCGCTGGTATTGCCTTGTGAGCGTGTTTTCATAAACCTGAAACACTAACAAAAGAATCAAAATGCAACTGTCGAATATGTACGAAATAAAAAAAAACAGAAAAGAAAATCACTCACTACTAACTACTAAGCTATCGACAAGTCCTATTCAAAAGACATACAATGCCATCCCCGGCAACGGCGCCATTGACTTGAAGCGAAAATACTAACTTCTACTAGTCGCTTACCCGCAAGCGGACGGGTTCACTGTAGTATTAGTAAGTATAATGGCCAAGTATATCGAACCCACGAGATGGAGTGTATGCGAACAGATCCCTGAAGATCTACGCGTAGTAGCTAATATGAGTGTAATGTTTTTTTGGTTTTTTGAAAAATTAATTAAAAGACTAAAATAAACTAATTAAACTAGAATACTAAAGAAGACAATTTAACTAAGGTGTGTTTTCAAATAGGCGATGGTGATGCTTAGGATAGAAATCCCTACGTATACTAACGGAGCAGGTACATAACCAAAATAACTGTGACGTGCAAGAAATAACCTAAGTAAAAGAATGCAAGGTGAAAGCTCAAGATTCTAAACCCTAATACTTTACCCTAACACTCGACTTCACTAATCCACTAACAAGTTAATAGATTGTGCTTAATTAATGAGACCCTAATTTAACTAAGGTGATGCGGTCGTCCTCCTTCGCTAAACTGGTAGATGAATTAACCCTTTCTAAACCCTCTAGTTAAGTCTACTCGTTATTAAAGAGTGATACGGTCGTACTCTCTCTAACACTTTTCAAACGAAATTCAAAAGTAAAGTTAAGATTAATTTTAAGAATTCATTAATCAAGAGAATTAAAACCTAACGTCACAAGTTACCCTAATTACGTACCCACAACCTACTTCTACGAGTTCATCCTACCCCAAGCATGCAAGGGTTTTAGCTAGACATAGGTTTTACGGAAATAATAGCAATTGAATAAGTAACGAACATGAACATGATAACTAAGACGAAGAAGAGATCAAACATAAACTAGGGTTTAACGAAATAAAAGAATAAACTCAAATTAACTCAAGAAAATAAGTCTCAGCGTGTCCAAGAACAAAAATATAAAGAAAAGAAACTAAAAAGTAAGATCGTAATTCGAATTCGTAATGAAAACCTCAAAAACGTAATCGTAAAGCTTGCTTCTCTCCTTCTTCTCCAAAAACAAACTCTAAAACTCTCAAAATATCAAGTGAAGTGTGGTCTCCCTAAAAAATGTGCTTGAGATGAATATATATATGCAACGGGCCGAATCGTGAACTCATGGGTCAAAAAATGCCTTTGAAAATGCAAAAATTGAAGGCGCTCGAGCAGGCCTGCTCGAGCGGTCGCGCTCGAGCGTGGAGCTCGAATGACACAAGTGCTCGAGCGCTCGCGCTCGAGCTGCTCGAATGGTGGAATTCTTCTGCATGTTTTAGGGCGCTCGAGCTGCTCGAGCGCATGAAATTTTCTGTATGTTTTGGGCGCTCGAGCAACGTGCTCGAGCACTAGTGCTCGAGTGGTTTACTTGAGTGCTCCCAAATTTTCACCAAGTAGCACTTTTCTTCTTCAACACTAACACCAATCGTATTTCTTCGACATCTTCTCATCCGGGCATCCCTTTGAGTCGATTCAAAGTCCTACGAACTTCGTTCTTCGCCCCCGATTCACCTACAAGCATCAAAGAGACAAATTCATCAATGTCGAGAAATAATGCTCAATTGACTCCAAATACTCGACAAAATCGGCCAAAATTAGGGTATTTCAGGTGACGAATCATGACAATTTCACGCCTAATATGTTGGGAAAATAGGGGTGCCCGGAATCTATTCGGGATGAAATTTAAATACGAATTTAAATACAATTATTACTAGCATGAATTAATCCTAATTAATTCAAATATTAATTCCAACAACGAATTTTCATCATGCATGTTGAATTAATTTCACATATTAACTATGGCGGAATAAACAAGTAAATATGTGATTAACGTACCTCTTGTAGAATTGGCCTTTGGATAAACGGGACAATCACGATCTCGCTTTATCAACCCAAAAACAAGTAATTTAATAAAGGGAAAAGGGTCATTTAAACCCCTCAACTTTGTTATGAAGATTAAATAGGACCCTCAACTATTACTTTGTACACTTATACAATTTTACTTTACAATTGAGATCAAATGAACACCTCTTTCCACTAAAAGGGATCAATTGAACCCTTCTGTCAAATAAAAGAGAAACGGACGTTAATTCCTTTGAGGCAACAGGGCAGGGTTCATATTTCTTCCAAAATCTCTTCCTCCCCAGAAGCTTTCTTCGTGTACTTCATTTCCACACCATCATATAGCTTCCAGCAACACAAGAAAGTGTGCAAAGAATTAATTTTTCTTTCAATTCTTCTCCCACAATATTCTTAAAACAAAATTGTTAAAAAAAAAAAAAAAAAAACTCTTCCAACAAACACCCAAATCTCCTCCACCGATGGCCACCCACCACCACCGCGTACTCACATTTCTTGCCCTCCTTCACTCCTCTTGTCGCCGCCGTAATGTTAAGAATCCTCTCCCTCCCTCACGGAACCCCACCCCGCTGGTCTTCCTCCACCCATATCTACAAATGGAGTAAACTCATGTGACATTCCACCTCCGTCGTCTCCATCAACCTGAATTTCGCCGCCGTCCGCCTTCGCCGGTTCTGTTAGCTCTCCAAGCTCTAATCCCTCGCCGAATAACAAAATTCACTTTTTGGCACTCCCCCTCCTTCCAAAATTTGACATTGCTGCAAACAATATTTCTTGATAACCATAAATTCACTTCCGTCCCAACAACAATTTCACTTCTATTTTCTTTGTCTGACGGAAGAGTTTAATGAACCTGTTTTAGTGGGAGCAGGGGTTTATATGATCTCAATTATAAAACTAAAGGTCATGGGTGTACAAATAAATAGTTTAGGGTCTTACTTGATCTCCGTGGTAAAGTTAAAGGGCCTAAATGACCCTTTTCCCTTTAATAAACTAAGGAAAAAAAGAAAAAATATCTATGCTCTTGATTTTTCCAACACATGGAATTACGTCCTTGGGGATGAAATAATCACCCCTATTTATAATGAAGTGGCCAAAATTTTTATATATTTTATGGGCCTGGAGAAAATCTTTTCTTAGTCTCTAAGAAATCTTGAATATATCTCATATATTATTTTCTCCATAAAATATTCCACAAAAATCTCACACTCATTTTTTACTTATAATTTTCGAAATTAACAAGAGAAAATCCAAAGATTTGGATCTTCTTGAATATATGAGATATTCTTGTATTCCAAGAATACATATCTTCCATAATATCTTTCCAAGAAAATCAACAAAATCTTCTTTCTTCTTGATTTCAAATTTTCGAAAAAATACATGGAAAATCAGCATTATATTTTCTTTTTATTTTAATCACCTTATCATTATTGGGCTACTTTATGGGCTACTTGAGGGGCCTTTAAGGAGAATTAAGATTGGACCTCCTAATGGACTTCCGAATTTCAATATTGAGCCCCAATATAATTCAATCCATTAATATTAATTATTACCACTAATAAATTAATATTGCACTATCCATCTTAATCCATATTACGATAATATGGGCTCCCGGTTATTATTTCTCACGTTTAAGATTATCAAGTCCATTAATTAATCAAGCTTCTGAATAGCTCTAAATTAATTAATATATTTCACCTTGGAGTAAAGACAGCTCAACATTATTATTCGTACCGAAGAAACTAATTCTTCACTTGCAAGATTTGGTACAATAAAACTTCTGAGCCCACCAAGGGGACTAATCACACGAGCCGTACTCGCACGCGTTTCTCCGTATTAAATCTTAGCAACCGTCGTATGATTAATATTACTGCCCAAGACACAAAGTTCGAAGTCGCAATGATTCTCACCCAACATGAATCAAAGCAGTAACCATTAAGCACACACGGTCCTATTTAAGTGACGGAGATTAAGAAATCAACAACCACTGAGGTCTAATTCTTCACCTTTCAGAACAGAAGAATTTATCCTCGCTGTAGGTCCTCTTCAACACATACTAAATGTGCTAGTGCAATCTCTTAGTCAAGACAGAACAATCTGAGCCTTACACATCTACCTTTCACGGCGGATTGTTCAATTCCACCTAGGTCGTGAACATGTACGTTTAGTTACAAGTAAACTGTTAATGTTATCTTCCGTGATCGGGTATCACCACATTAACTACAATGTAACATGTACCATATATTGAACGGTTTGCAATAAATATTCAACATTCAATCATATCTAAAGCAAATGTGATAAAAGAATTATTCTCATAAACAAGTGTTTGATACACGAGTTATACAAAGTAAAAGCATACTTTCACGTATAACTCCAACAATCTCCCACTTATACTTAAAGTCTGCTTTTTAGTATACATCACGCATGTCTTAGTGTAGTAGCTCTACGTGACATCTCTTGTCAACCTACACTAACCTAATAATTCCTCCCACTTATACTTAAAGCAGATTGGCAGTAGTCTTGATTCCCATTCCATCCACATGTCTCTCGAATGTATTCAGAGGCAGACCCTTTGTGAATGGATGTACTAGGTTGTCCTCCGACATTTATCTTTGCCACCTCTTTATCTCCTCTCTTAACGATTTCTCGTATAAGATGGTGTTTTCTTTCAATGTGTTTGCTGGCTTTGTGGGTTCTCGGTTCCCTTGAATTTGCAACTGCTCCGACATTGTCACAAAAGACAGTTTATCTTGTCGGGCAAATTCGGAACAACGTCCAAGTCCACTAAGAAGTACTTGAGCCAAACCGCTTCTTTCGCTGCTTCACAAGCAGTTACTTATTCGGTTTTCATGGTCGAATCAGCGATGCATTTCTGCAAATCGCTTCTCCATGTCATGGCTTCTTCTCCCATGCAAAACACACTACCCGAGGTAGTTATTCTGGAGTCTATGTCTGATTGGAAATTTGAGTCCGTGTATCCCATGGGAATTAGACTGTCTGACTGTTAAATCAGCATTCCATACCAAGTTCTTTTCAGAAACTAAAGAACACATTTAATTGCAATCTAATGTGCTTTCCCGGGGTTACTTTATTATCTTGCCATCATGTCCACGACAAAGCAGATATTCGGTCTCGTACACAACGTTGCATACATAAGACTTCCTACGTCCGAAACGTATGGAACATCTTTCATGTCATCTATCTCCACTTGCGTCTTAGGGCATATTTTCTTTGGATAGATGGATTCCGTGCCTAAAAGGTACAAAACCTTTTTGGAATCTTGCATGTTGTATCGCTTCAAAACAGTGTCTTTGTATGAAACTTGCGATAAGTCCAACACCCTCCTCTTGCGATCGCGAGTGATCTTGATCCCAAGGATGTGACCGGCTTCCCCTAAGTCCTTCATATCAAATTGTTTTGACAGCCATACCCTTACGTCTGACAATACCTTTACATTATTTCCAATGAGCAGAATATCGTCTACGTATAATACTAAGAATACCACCGCAGTTCCGTCACACCTTTTATACACACAACTTTTCGAACTTGTTTTGATCACAAACCCATAAGACTTAATAATTTGATCAAAACACTGGTTCCAAGTACGCGATGCGTGCTTAAGTCCATAAATGGATCTCTTAAGCTTGCATACGAGGTGCTCTTGGCCTTTTTCAGTGAAACCTTTGGGCTGTTGCATATAGATCTCGTCAAGACTTCCGTTAAGAAAAGCTGTCTTGACATCCATTTGCCAGATCTCATAAATTAAGTGCGCAGCGATTGACAAGAGAATACGGATGGACTTAAGCATAGCTACAAGCCACAGGCCACAAGCCTTGCTTTGAAGGTCTCTACCCTTCCGTCTGGTCCTCTTTTCCTCTTGTACACCCACTTGCATCCAATGGGCTCTACCCCACTAGGTGGATCAACCAACTCCCACACTTGATTATAATCCATCGAACCCATCTCGGCTTCCATTGCTGTTTGCCACGACTCCGCGTCTTTGTCTTGGATTGCCTCGTCGTACATCCATAGGTCCGATTCATCACCGGGAACCAAATCCAAAGATTCTCCTATACCCATGAATCTCCCGGGTTGCCTAGCAATCCTCCTACTACGACGGGGTTCCGGTTGTGAAGGTGTGACGTGTGGTACATCATCTTGTATACTTGGTATAGGAGTTTGCCCTCTTAACTCGTCTAAGGTAATCTCACTTCTGGGCTTTCTTTTGTTCATATAGTCTTCCTCCAAGAATTTAAAGTGTAAACTAATCACGGTCTTTTGATCCTTGGGACTATAGAACATACACCCTTCCGTTCCCGCAGGGTATCCTACAAACAGCCTTAATTCTAAACGTGGATCCAACTTACCGGTTTCCTTGTCTAGCACGTATGCCGGACAACCCCAAATTCGCAAGTGTCTTAGACTGGGCTCGCGCCCGGTCCACAATTCCATTAGGGTTTTAGGAACCGATTTGGATAGCACCAAGTTTAGAATGTAAGCCGCCGTTTCCAAGGCGTTACCCAAAACAATTTGGGTAAATCCGAATAACTCATCATGGATCTGACTATTTCTAAAAGAGTCTGCTTCCTTTATTCCGCCATACCGTTCTATTGAGGGGTTCCCGGTGCGGTCAATAGGGATACAATCCCTTCGTCCGATAGGTAGTTCAAGAATTCATTGCTAAGGTATTCGCCTCCACGATCAAATCGTAGAAACTTAATTGTTGGTCCCACTAGTTAGATTAATTGCGGAAGCTTAAGTTAAATGTCTTTCAAAGTCTTTTACAAGAGAGCAATAATCAACAAACAATAAGTAAAATAAAGCGATAAAGAACACAAGATGTATAGTGGTTCGGATTGAATATCCTACGTCCACTCTCCCTTATAACCAAGGGGTCTCACTATCAACCAACTCACAAACTTACTTACTGGAATTGGGAAGTACCAGTTCCTTCTTACAACCTCTTTAGATTTAACTTCAATCGAAAGATCAACCAGCCAACAATCTTGTCTAATAGATGAACAGGTTGTGGTTTCAATAACTCCTTTAGAGTAGATAAATATTATGAACAGTAAGAGTGCTTGGTATGAATATCAGAAGCTTGGATCACTTGTGCGCGTGTAGAGTCTATATAGCTTTTTCTTGAACTACACTCTTGTATATATAGAGGGGATTAGGGCTATTCGTTGGAGGGCTAATCCAATCAGATCCTCTATATAAGGAAGCCTCAATCAATCAATTCCCTAATTGATTGATTGGGTTGGTGGGATCCTTGGATTGATTATCTTCAAATACTTTCCAATCCTGATCATGTTGACTTGTTTTGAATCACCAACGGTCAATAGCTTCCTCTGCCTAACTCTGATTCTCTCCAGAGAAGGCAAGACCAGATACCAGGCAACCTCGGTGTCTTCTGGTCCTCATCTGGTCAAGAACCAGAATACTCAGTAGAGTCAGGGGATCAAACTGAGCATCTTTTGTTCTACTAGACTCGTCTGGTCCGGACTCGTCTGGTCTGGGGAAGGTCCTCTGCCTCTGGTCAATCTCATCTGGTGAAGTCTTCTGGTGGAGTCATCTGGTGAAGTCCTCTGGAGAGGTCTTCTGGTGACTCTTCTGGTGAAGTCTTCTGGTCTGGCAGTTCCCCCTAGACTAAGTCCTAATCTAGATCATCATCTGGCTAACAGGTCCAGATGGTCCTATTACATCTTCTGGTTTGTTTTAACTCATCAAAACTAGCAACTTTTATCCTAACAATTTCCCCCTTTTTGATGGAGTTAAAACATACCAGAACTGATCAAGAATAATAAACTTAAGAAAGAAAACATTAAAGGATAAGACCTTAGAATAGATCTTATCAGGCAAACAAATAAGACAACAAGGGGTTGTCTTTTGAACAGAGAAGATATGAGATTTTCATTGATAAAAAGGACAAAGAAGATTTCAGATTACAGAGTAATTCTGGTCCTATTCTAAGCATATCTTCTGTTATCCTTGGGCACCAGGAACCAGTCAAAGAATCTATCTTGAATGGCCTTCAACTCTGCAGAAGATGATGGGGTGAAGTTTGCCAACACCTTGGTCTTGTACAGTCTCTTCAGCTCAGCCCAATCAACCTGGTCTCCTGCCATTGGAGTGTTGAGAAAATGGAACTCAGGAGCAGTGACTTCCAGGTTGAATTCAATAGTTGAATCCATCAACTGCTTGTACAAATCTGCATCATATGCCTGCATCCAAGAATGGAAAGTCCTGTTGATGAGAGCATCATCCTCTGGTGGAGGTCTCTGGATGTAATGTTGAATGAACCAGAGAGTCTTGGCTTCTCTCCATTTTTCTATCAAAGGCACAGGAACAGTTGAGTCAAAGGACCCTTCTGTCCTGAGAGGGAGGATGTTCATGACTTCAACAGGCCCTTTTCTCTTCTGGCTGGATCCACTAGCACCAGGAGTGATGCCAGCTTCTCTGTTCTTCCTATTTTGCCTTCTAACATATCGGAGCCTCTGCTCTTCATCTATGTTTTTCCTTATCCTTGCTTGCCTCTCTTCAGGCGACTCTTCCTTGAATCTCTTCTCTGCTTCTTCAACCACAGATTCAAGGAAGCTCTTCTTCACTTTCCTTATCTTCCTCTTTGCAGGTCCAGATATGGAAATTGGATCCTGCTCTGCTTCGGACTCCTCTTCTGCAGCAAGCTGCTTAGCCATGGAAAGGGATTTGAGCTCTTCCTTCTTCTTCTTCAGCAACTCAGCCTGGGCCAAAGTATTCTCCAGCAGGTCGAGACGAGCTCCATGGCTGAAGAGTGTTTCATTTGTGGTCTTCACCAGATCAGTTCTGGCCTTCTCTTCCCCCTTTTTAACTTCATCAAGGAGGGGCTCCACTACCTGCCTTATAAGATCAGACAAGGCAGTGTTGGAGGAAGAGTGAAGATCACGCAGCTGCTTGGCCTCCTCCAGGTAAGCTTTAGACTCTGCAACAAGTCTCTCTTGCTTCTCCAACATCTCCTGGAGGGAGTCTTTCAGCTTGGCAGTTTGAATCATCTGGCTGGCCATCTCCACTTTAAGCACAGAGACAGGTCTCAACTGCTCCAGCACGTGCTCCTGTAGTTGCTTCTGGCTGTGCATGACATCCAGCTTGACAAATAAGCCATTAGCCTTGAAAGAAGCCTTTACCTCTGCCAGAGAAGACTTTAACTGCCTCAGGAAGATTCTCCTCTCATGCCTGATCTGGTGCTCTATCATAGCAGGGGCCATATGTTGAATAGCTTTAGAAAAGCGCCCAATCTGCATGATTTGCTCATTGAAGAAAACTTTCATCTTCTGGAGCACGGCAGGAGACATCTCAAAGTCTTCCTCATCTGAATATAGCTCTGGAGGGAAGACAAAATGAGGACCAAACTTGTAAGTGGGGCCCTCTGGAGTGAGCATTACTCCTCTTTGGATGAGCAGGGTGCGAATCAAGATTTTAGCAGCACCAGGAGTCTCCAGCTCTGCTGGGTTCTGAATATTCATCCTCTGCTTTAGCTCAATCTCCCAAGCAGTGAAGTTGGAGGGACCCATTTCCTCAAGCAAAAGCATTAGGTCCTCCACATCTTCAAGTCTGGCCTTACTCCAGACCTTGGCATTAGTAAGCTCTGCTAGAAGTGGTAAGTGCTCCAAAAGAACTGGGAAATGCTCTCTTAGCCAGAGCTGAGCACTTACACTCATACTCTGCCTAATGGGACCCATTTCTGCAGATGATAAAGTGAAGGGTCTGGGCCCAGAGGCAGAGGAGGAAGGTGCTAAGTCAGCAGGCTCAAGTGAAGCTTCCTCATCTTCATTATCATCGCTGGTTAAACAGGTAGGAGAAGGGGGAGGGCCAACGAATCCCAGAGCCATAGAAATGGTTGGGTCCTGGTCTGTATGGGTTTGGGGAGGGATAGGATTTTGAGAAGTAAAGGGTGTAGGAATGGGTTGCTCTGCACCAAAAGAAGATGGAACATCTGTTACAGAAGGTGTAGGAGGTATCTGGGAGGTGGAAGTGTTTGGAGGGGGGATTTCTGCACCAGAAGAGGTTGAGGGTACCTCTGGTACAGAAGGTGGGGGAGAGGGGTTTGTGGGAAGATGTGTTTGGGAATTTGGGGGAGAAGGTGTTTGGGTAGTAATGGTAGAGGGAGTATATACAGGGGTATCTGGAAGGGTCTGCTCTGGTGGAACAATAGGGTTACCAGAGGCAGATGGGGTTTGGGGAATATTATCTGGGGAAGAGGTAGAGGGGGAGACAAGATTAACGGGGGAAAAGGATGGAAGGGAAGGGTTTACCTCTGCTGGGTCAACACCAGCAGGTACAACAGACTCTGGAGCATTCTCCATCATCTGGGAAGCATCTTCAATTGCCTTTTCCAAGGCCTCTCAAAGATCAGATCCAGAGTCAGGATCCTGAAGAAGGGCTCTCTTGGCTTTGGATTTCCTCACAAGAGGCTCAACCTCTTCTTCCTCTTCTTCCTCTGATGGCTCATCCACCAGAAGGGTTTTCTTGGCCTTCCTGCTAGCCTTTGACTTCTTAGCAGAGCCTCTCCTGGCCTCCTCTGGCCGCTTCCTCTTGGCTGCTCCAGCCTTCTTAACAGCTTTATCATCATCACCCTTCTTCTTAAGCACATCAAGAAGGGGAATCTGGTCCTCCTCTGAGGAACCAGAAAAGGCAACGGTTGAAGAACCAGTTGCTTCAGAAGCTTTCTTATGGGTCTTCTACTTCTACTGCTTTCTCTGCCCCTTTGGAGGTGAGGGAATAGATTGAATAGGAGGGGCAGGGATAGCCTGCTCTCCATCAGAGTCGGCATGGCCATGAAGAGGGCCATCCTTTGAGAAGAGGATCTTGGATTTGTGATAACTATGGCACCAAGATGATTTCCACTTCTTCTCTGGAAGGAGAGAATCCAGAATAAGAGTTAACTTAGTCCCCAAAGAGACATTTGCAGTGAAGAAGAACTGCAACTCCCCTGGCTTGGAAGGACAAGGCTCCTTCTTCACCTTCAATCTGTTCTTCCTCAACACATCCCAGAAGAACTCCGCCCAATTACACTGAACACCATCATATAAAGCCCTCATCACACACATCCTGCCGTTGAAAATGGCATCTGTGCTGTGATTCTCACACATAAGCACCTTAACAACTATATCAAAAAGGACCTTGTACTGCTGCCTCAGATGCTTGTCCAAAAAGCCCTTTGTGATATTCTGGCAGGAAGATCGAACAAAGATCTTGAAAGAACCAATAATGTCATCCTCCTTGTACGTCAAAGGATCCATGCCCACCGTAGAAATGTTCTCGAAAAGAGCGCAGAAATCGTGCTTAGAAAACACCAAATCATCTTCATCAATCTTGGACGAAATGTAATCCTCATGAATCTTCATACGAACTAACAACTGGGCCGCATATCCGTCAAGAGTACGAAAATCCTTAGGAACAGTGGAGATCAACTTCTCCACCCCTGCACTCTGGAGCATCTCCAGAATCGACAGCACAACTGGGTTCTTGGTGGTATAAAAGTCTACCACCATCTCCGTCTTTAGCTTTTTCATCATCAGGACATGGTCAAAATTGCACGGAGGGGCCATTACTGTGAAAGAGAGAGAGAGAAAGAAATGCTTTGCAGAGAGAGGTTAGGGTTTGAAGGTATGGAAACGTGAAAGGACAGATTGACAGGAAATTTAATTTAAATAGGGTAATACGCGTGGCTAGATTATTAAATGAAGTGTGAATGCGTGTAATTTTAAAATTTAATTGAGGAAACAAAATCAATTTTAGCATTGATTGACATTTTGCACAGTGAGTAAATCCGATGGCCACGATGAAAGGCAAGATACAGATTTAATCTGGTGCGTTGGCATAGTCATTGGGACTGGGCATAAAGGGGTTTTGTGGCAGTCAAGAGAAAAAAAAGCGAAATGATTGCCTAGGCCCTATACCCTAGTCTTAAATACACTCCGAAGTTGAAACATTTTGAGTGTACTTACTAATTTGAACGGTGTATCCCAATGATCAGAGGCCAGAGAAGTAAAGACATACCTGTCACCTGATATTGTAACCAGATGATACCACAGCCAGTCTGGTGCAACATCTCCTCTGATAGAACTCATCTGGTTCTGGTCAGAGAAGACTTTGGATATTGTGGAATCTGGCTCAGCACTTCATCTGAGACAAGTGTCACCTGGTGTATACCTCATCTGGAGATATACCTTCTCTGATATGTCTAGTCTGCAGGTATGTTAGTTTAAGAAAATAAATGTATGAAGTAAAGTAATATAAAACAAAGGATACTTCTCTGTAGTTCCCCCTAACACAAATCTGTCTCTGGATCCAACAAACCTAACTCAAAAGTTAACTCTCTGAATCTGGTCTCAGCCAAAGGCTTGGTTAAGATATCCGCTCTCTGCTTCTCTGTTGCAATCTTTTCCAACCTTATATCTCCCTTCTCAACATGATCTCTGATAAAATGATGTCTTATATCAACATGTTTGCACCTGGTATGAAGAACTGGATTCTGGGTGATGGCAATTGCACTATTACTATCACAAAATATAGGAATATCCTTAGCTCTAATCTGGTAGTCCCTAAGCTGTTGACTAATCCAGAGTAGTTGAGAACAACAGCTCCCTGCAGCCATGTACTCTGCTTCTGTTGTTGATGTAGCAACTGAAGTCTGCTTCTTATAAAACCAGGATACCAATTTATTCCCTAAAAATTGGCAAGTTCCACTAGTAGACTTCCTATCTATTCTGCATCCACCATAGTCTGAATCTGAATAACCACTCAATTCTAAGTTATCATCTGCAGGATACCACAAACCTAAATTCACTGTTCCCTTAAGATACTTCAACATCTTCCTAGCTGCTTCCAAGTGAGTCTTCTTGGGGTTAGCCTGAAATCTGGCACAAACACCTACGGCAAAGGTAATATCTGGTCTGCTCGCAGTCAGATACAAGAGCGAACCAATAAGTGCTCTGTACTGAGTCTGGTCCACTCTCTCTCCAGACTCATCTGGATCCATGTTGAAATTTGTCATCATAGGTATCTTGGCTGCTTTGCTAGATCCTACTCCAAATTTCTCTAACATGTTTCTGGTGTACTTAGCTTGATTAATAAAAATTCCCTTCTCTGATTGCTTAACCTGCAGACCCAAAAAGTAATTCATTTCTCCCATCATGGACATCTCAAACTGTCCCTGCATGAGCTCACCAAACTTCTCACACAGCTTCTTGTTAGGGGATCCAAATATGATGTCATCAACATATATTTGGACCAGAAGGATGTCCTTTCCTTCTTCTTTCCTAAACAAGGTTCTATCAATCTTACCCTTAGTAAAACCATTGTCCAGAAGAAATTGAGATAGAGTGTCATACCAAGCTCTGGGTGCCTGCTTCAGCCCATAAAGAGCTTTCTTAAGCTTAAACACCTTGTCACCTTGTTCAAAACCAGGCGGTTGTTCCACATACACTTCCTCAATGAGAATCCCATTAAGAAAGGCAGATTTCACATCCATCTGGTATACTTTGAACTTCATGTGAGCAGCATATGCTAAGAACAATCTGATGGCTTCTAATCTGGCAACAGGAGCAAATGTCTCATCATAGTCTATTCCTTCAGACTGAGAATAGCCCTGGGCCACTAGCCTTGCCTTGTTCCTAGTAATGACATCATTCTCATCTTTCTTATTCTTGAAAACCCACTTAGTGCCTATCACCTTTTGATGTCTTGGTCTGTCTACCAGCTCCCAAACATCCTGTCTGGTGAATTGATTCAACTCCTCCTGCATAGCAACAATCCAATTTGAATCTTTCAGTGCCTCCTTGATGTTCTTGGGCTCAATCAAGGACACATAACAACTGAATAAGGCAGATAAGTTAAGAGTTCTCCTAGTCTGGACACCCTTAGTTGGATCTCCAAGGATTAGGTCATTGGGGTGATCAACCAGGGTCCTCCTTCCCGTGGTCTTGCCTGGTTGATCATCTTCTGCAGTACCTTGGTGATTATCACCACCTGCAGAAGAGCTTCCCCCTACAGGAGTTCCAACCTCTTCTGATTCTGCTCCTTGTGAAGGCTGCTGCTTCAGAGAACCAGGAGATGGGTCATCATCTGAATCTGAATCTGAATCAAGAACAGGTGGATTGACTTTGATAACTCTGGGTGTAGTCTGATTCTGGGTCTCTTCTGAAGACTGAGAGTCCACCTTGCACTCAAAAGCAGATTCATAAAAAACAACATGAGGTGTTTCCTCCACACAAAGTGAATTCTTATTAAAAACTCTAAAAGCCTTACTGGTGCTGGAATATCCCAAAAATATTCCATCAGCCACTTTAGCATCAAAGGTTCTTAATTTAGATTTCCCATTGTCATGGATGAAACACTTACATCCAAAAACATGAAAGTAAGAAACAGATGGGGTTTTACCTTTCCATACCTCATATGGGGTCTTATTATGTCTCTGGGCAATCAGGCATCTGTTCTGAGTGTAGCAAGCTGTGTTAATGGCCTCTGCCCAAAATCTCTGTGGAGTGTTGTATTCTGCCAGAATTGTTCTTGCAGCTTCTTTGAGGGTCCTATTCCTCCTTTCTGCTACTCCATTTTGTTGGGGTGTTCTGGCAGCAGATGTCTCATGAAAAATCCCATGGTCCTTGCAGTAATCTGCAATGTGTGAATTCAAAAACTCTGTTCCTTTGTCACTTCTGATTCTGACTATGCTCTGGTTCTGCTCATTCTGTATCTGCTTGAAGAACTCTGGCAGCTTAGTCATAGTTTTATTTTTCTTAAACAAGAACACTACCCAAGTGTATCTTGAAAAGTCATCTACTATCACTAAGGTGTACTTCCTTCCACTGAAACTAAGAGGAGAAACAGGTCCAAACAGGTCCATGTGAAGTAGTTGAAGTACTCTGGTTGTGGTTGTGCTCTGGACATTCTTAAAGGAAGTCTTGGGTTGTTTACCCTTCTGGCATGAACCACAAACCTGATTCTTCTTAAACACTTCATTAGGAAGACCTCGAATGAGACCTTTTCTGGCAATCTTATTCAGTGTTTTGAAGTTAAGATGACACAATCTCTTGTGCCAAATCCAGCTATTCTCTGCAGATCCTTTTGCAACTAGGCAAGCATTTCTTGGGCAACTGTTAAAATCTGCAAGATAAATGTTACCCTTCCTCGAGCCTATTAGCAAAATATCATTATAATCAGAAGAGAAAACAGTGCATGAATCACTAGAAAACTTCACTGAGTATCCCTTGTCACAGAATTGGGATACTGAAAGCAGATTATGCTTGAGTCCTTCAACATAGTAAACTTCTTCTACAGAAACTCCATTGAAGGTCAACTTTCCAACTCCTCTGGTGACGCCATAGTTGTTGTCACCAAACATCACTCTTGGTCCATTCAATGGCTTGAAATCTTGGAGATTATCTTTCTGGAAGGTCATGTGCTTGGATCATCCACTATCAATGTACCAGACATGGTTGCTTGAAAATCCTTTCTCCAATGGACTCTTATCTACCTGTAGAGAAATCAATTAGGTCCCCTACTAGTGCTGGGTCCTGATTGGTTAGTTGCAGGTTTTGTAGGAATCCATAGATAAAGATCATCCCTTGATGGATGAGGAGATCTTATCTTCCTTCCAAATCTATCTACCAGCACATGTCCTCTGACAATGACATATTGAGCTACTGGTCTGATAAGAACACCTTTCCTATAAACAGGTCTGGTGTATCTTTTCTCAAATCTGGCCTTTGGAATGGCCTGCCTCAAAGACATGGTCTTAAAGGTCTGGTTGTAAGGGTACATCCTAGAAGAACCATCTCTGGTGTCATAACTACCCATATCAGTTGGTTTTCTATAGATGGGTCTGGAAGACCTCCTCTGGTTCTGATAATTAGACTGTCTCTGGTGGTTATAGTTCCTTTGAGTATACCTATTCTGGAATTGATTCCTCTGAGAAAATTGTCTCTGGGGTACCTGGTGCTGTTGAACATTGTTCCTTCTCTGGTAGGTCTTACTCTGATTGGTATTCCCCTTTCTTGAGTGTTTCCCTTGAGGTCCCCTAATCTGGTTAGGTTCCCTTCGAGGATTACTCTGGGGTCCTCCAACTTGAGTAAGTTCTACTCCTTGGGACTCATTGTTCACAGGACCATTAATCTTTAATGGTTCCCCTTGTTGACTTTTATTCTCTAGAATCTTCTATTCCAGAACAGTCAACTCTTCTGGACCATATGTTATGTGATTAACAGAGTGATTCCTTTTCCAATCAGGATTGTGAACCACCTTGTAACCATTACCAGTCAAGTCTTTATCATCCCAGATTTCTACCAATTTACCAGCTCTTACAGACTTGTCTTTATTATAAAAGTATTTATGAGTTTTAGAGGAAATTCCAGAATATCCTAAACCACTCTTATCACAGATACGCTGAGAAGACTCTGATATGATAGATACAACAGATGGTATCTTAGGAGCTTCTCTTGGCATAGGTATCTCCTCTATGTTGTGAGCAACTTGTTTTCCCTTGATAAGAGTCTGGTATTTGGCTCTGAGTTTAGTGATCTCATCTTCTTGAGAGTTCTTTTCTTTCATGAGTTGATCTACCAGAGTATCTCTTTCTGTGATCTTATCCTGAAGTTCAGAGACTTCTTTGGAATGATCTTTCATGAGTTCTCTGGTGGATTTATGCTCATGAGAGAGAGATTGAACTTCTGCTCTGAGCCTACCATTCTCTTTCTCAAGTTTTTGATAAAATTGGACACACTTTTGGAGATCTGATAACATTTGTTGCATATCAGTCTCTCTGGAGTTACAAGATGAATTAGAGGATTCAGTACATTTGGAATTTGATAAAACTAGAGTAGTTTCATTTACCTCAGTGATGTCTGCCATAAGACACACATCATCATCTAATCCAAAGTCAGAAGAAGAAGAACTGGAACTAGTATCCTCCTCCTCTGCTTCTGCCAGCAATGCTATCTTATCTGCATATCTCCTATCTCTCTTGATTCTTTTCTCTTCTCTTTCCCTAGGAGTGAGTTGAGGACAATCATAACTATAGTGACCAGTCTTGTTGCATGTGTAGCAGGCATTGTCTCCTCTGGGACTAGGACTTGGCTCTCTCCTCCTCTGGTTATAGTCTGATCTGGCAGGGCTACTCTCTCTCCTCTGGTAGTCAGGTCTGCCAGAGCTACCATCTCTCCTCTGATAATCTGATCTCCCAGAGTTGCCAGGGTTGTCATCTCTCCTCCTCTCTGGAGTTCTGAATCTGGTCTCCCTTGAGTCTCCAGATGTCTTCTCCTTCTCTGCAGGCTTGAAGGAACTCTTTCTGTCTCTGGAAGATTCCTTCCAATGCCTTTTGTACCTGCCATATTTTGAACTCATTTTATCTAATTTATGAGTTAGAAGTGCTACCTGCTCCTTGAGGCTCAAGTCATCTGCAGTAGACTCCTTTGGCTTGACATCAGGCTTGATAGTTGAAGAGAATGCAACACCTTTCTGGCCAGAAGAGGAAACGTCTTCTGTTTGATCCTCCTCTTGAAGATCATACTCATATGCTTTGAGATCAGACAACAGAAGATGATGATCCAGAGTATTGAGATCCTTGTTGTCCTTGATCACAGTGACTTTAATTCTCCACCTGCTTGTTAGTGAACGCAAGGTTTTACTATTAATTTCTTTTTCAGAGTAGGTCTTACCTAAGGCACTAGCCTTGTTCAGGAGGTTTGTGAGACGCATGTCCAGCTGGTCAATGGTCTCGTCTGGTTTCATCTTGAAGGTATCAAACGAGTGTTGAACAGCTTGGAGTTTGTTATCTTTGATCTTCTCTGTTCCCTCACAGAGTAACGCCAGTTTGTCCCACATCTCCTTGGCAGTGGCACACGTTCTGACCTTTTCAATCACCTCTTTGGTAAGTGTGTTGATGATCTCTGTTCTTGCCACCTGGTCCAAGTTGTAGAGCTTTCTTTCATCATTGTCAAGCTCATCTTTCTTTTTGAGGATTCGTTGCCTGGGGACTCTATCCTCTGCAGCTTTTTGGGCAGCTTCACTAGTTTCTTCCCTGGACTCAGACCTGCCACTATCAATAGGAGTCCAGTAAAATTGAATGGGGCCACTTTCAACCACATCTAACATGCGGTGGTGAATAGCTCCAAGATGATTGCTCATCATGAAACTCCAGTGGCTGTAATCCTCAAAAGAGAATTCTGGGAGCTTACGGCTCTTGTAAGAAGATTTTGCAGACATTTTGATAAGAAATTTAGGGAAATAACAAGAACTTGAACAAAAGCACTAAAGAGCAATGGATCTGCCCGGTGACCACCAAAAGCTTTACAAAGCAGTGGTCGTTGGACACACTGCTCTGATACCACTTGTTGGTCCCACTAGTTAGATTAATTGTGGAAGCTTAAGTTAAATGTCTTTCAAAGTCTTTTACAAGAGAGCAATAATCAACAAACAATAAGTAAAATAAAGCGATAAAGAACACAAGATGTATAGTGGTTCGGATTGAATATCCTACGTCCACTCTCCCTTATAACCAAGGGGTCTCACTATCAACCAACTCACAAACTTACTTACTGGAATTGGGAAGTACCAGTTCCTTCTTACAACCTCTTTAGATTTAACTTCAATCTAAAGATCAACCAGCCAACAACCTTGTCTAATAGATGAACAGGTTGTGGTTTCAATAACTCCTTTAGAGTAGATAAATATTATGAACAGTAAGAGTGCTTGGTATGAATATCAGAAGCTTGGATCATTTGTGCGCGTGTAGAGTCTATATAGCTTTTTCTTGAACTGCACTCTTGTATATATAGAGGGGATTAGGGCTAGCCGTTGGAGGGCTAATCCAATCAGATCCTCTATATAAGGAAGCCTCAATCAATCAATTCCCTAATTGATAGATTGGGTTGGTGGGATCCTTGGATTGATTATCTTCAAATACTTTCCAATCCTGATCATGTTGACTTGTTTTGAATCACCAACGGTCAATAGCTTCCTCTGCCTAACTCTGATTCTCTCCAGAGAAGGCAAGACCAGACACCAGGCAACCTCGGTGTCTTCTGGTCCTCATCTGGTCAAGAACCAGAATACTCAGTAGAGTCAGGGGATCAAACTGAGCATCTTTTGTTCTACCAGACTCGTCTGGTCCGGACTCGTCTGGTCTGGGGAAGGTCCTCTGCCTCTGGTCAATCTCATCTGGTGAAGTCTTCTGGTGGAGTCATCTGGTGAAGTCCTGTGGAGAGGTCTTCTGGTGACTCTTCTGGTGAAGTCTTCTGGTCTGGCAGTTCCCCCTAGACTAAGTCCTAATCTAGATCATCATCTGGCTAACAGGTCCAGATGGTCCTATTACATCTTCTGGTTTGTTTTAACTCATCAAAACTAGCAACTTTTATCCTAATATTAATACTTCTTTCCCTATGTATCATAAGGTAGATGTATCCATATCTCGAGTAATGATTTGCTATGATCATCATTGAACCACACATATCGGTATGAACGAGTTCTAACACTTTGGTGGCTCTATTCCCCTTGGCTCCAAATGCCCTCTAGGTCATTTTACCCTCCAAACAGGATTCACAAGTTGGAAATGACTCAACTTGAAGTGACTCCAAGGATTCATTTTTCACCAACCTTTGTATCCGCATTAGATTAATATGACCTAATCTAAGATGCCATAGAAATATTTCGTTCATGTCCGAAGAATGCTTTCTTTTATTACTCGAAATAATCGATGTGTTATTAGATTCAATTTTGTGAGTGGTGTGCCTAAATAATGGTATAAAGATCATCCATTGAAGTTCCCGAACAGATAAACTCATCATTTCAAGAAATAATAACATCCTTATTAAAAGAAACTGAGTATCTATTCAAAAACAGTTTAGAAACTGAAGGTTGAGTTCTTTCTAAACTAGGAACATGAAGAACGTCTTTCAAGACCATAACTCTATCTTCAAAAGATAGGCGCACTTCTCCCACTACTTCAGCTGCCACTCTCGTAGCATTGCCCGATGTGATGGGGATCTCACTTCCGTTAAGTCGTCGGGTTAGCTTGAACCCATGAAACAAATGTGATCAGTAGCTCTCGTATCCACTATCCACGAATAGACAGTATACGCCACTTCACAAGTTTCGACGACTAGGGTGTGTGAATTACCTAACTTTCCTAGCCTCTTAGGCTTGGAACAGGCAGACCTCCATTGTCCTCTCTCACCGCAACTAAAACACTTCCCCTTCGATGCTAGCCTTTGCATTTACCTTTCGCAATAATTAGATTTGCTTGGATCCGGCCTTTGGTTCTCTTCCTCTTTTTCCCTCCCTTGGGACCAAAAGAGGTAGACGAACCATTAGCCACCATAACACTAGACTGGTGCTCCATTATCACCTCCACCGAAACTAAAGCTTGCAAGAGCTCGGGCAAACGACTTGTCCGTTCATTCATCTGACAGTTCAGGTTGTGCACCGTGCACCCCGTGCGCCGTTTTTTTGCCGTTCATCCTCGGTTTCTTCACCCCTTGCATGATTTTACGTCCATACACGCGCCACGCTTGTATGCATCGTCGGGGTACGCCGTTTTTAATTCTTCGTTCTTCGTCACGATCCGGTTACAATTTATTTTACAAAAAAAATAAATACTAGATCTAGACTAGTCTATTACAATGATCGAATCAAAATAAAAACAACTAATCTACTCGTGGATTTTCTCACAAGCAAAACGAATTCGAACGAATCGACAATTAATTCACACGCATAAAATTAACAACATTAAAACCATGACAATTGGATACCTGCAAAAAAGATCTAGCAATTCTACTATCCAATTTCAATTTAATGTTTAACAATTTAAATTCCAATTTAAAGATCAGAGCCCGAAACCATGGCTCTGATACCAGTTGTTGGGAAAATAGGGGTGCCCGAAATCTATTCGGGATGGAATTTAAATACGAATTTAAATACAATTATTACTAGCATGAATTAATCCTAATTAATTCAAATAATAATTCCAACAACGAATTTTCATCATGCATGTTGAATTAATTTCACATATTAACTATGGCGGAATAAACAAGTAAATATGTGATTAACGTACCTCTTGTAGAATTGGCCTTTGGATAAATGGGACAATCACGATCTCTCTTTATCAACCAAAAAACCTTCTCAAGTATTTCCCTTACTCGATCACCGGTGGGGGAAATGTGAAATAATCCACAATCATCCTTTCGGAATTTATTCATGTGAAATCCGTTCTTTTGGCCGATCCGAGGGGGAAATGTATTCCAAAAGAACTTCACAAGTAAATAAATTATGGAGGCCAAATTAATCCAATTTTAATATTCGGAATAAAATTGCGATTAAATAAACATACTTAGTAATTTTCGAAAGTAAGGTTTTTCTTGGACAATAAAATTCATGCAAACACATATTAACAAATAATAATAAGTGCATGAAGTAAAACATCCATCAAAACAAAATTAAACACATTGGAGCACTAAAATCCAATTGTCACGGTTTAATGTCTTCACGTCTTGATACGAAATATGGTCCTTGTTGCTTTCCGTCGTTCGTCTCGATACGCTCCCACTCGAACAGCAACACTTCATCAAAAAACAGCATCGTTTGAGATTTGAGACGACGTTTAAAATCACACAAAAAAACGTAGAACTGAAATTAATTAAAAAAAATTCCACGGCCCGAGATACGGCGCATGTCGGCCCACGGAGTGGGCCGCGCACCTCTCGGCCCACGGCGGCCGAGCGCCGGGCACCGGGCAGCAGCCCCGTACGCGTGCGCGCGCCACCCTTCGTGCGCGGGTCGTGCGCCTCGCGCACCCCGTGCACCGGGTTTCGCCGTTTGTTCTCGTTTTCATCCCATGCATGATTTTACGTCCATGCATGCGCCGCGCATGCATGCGTCGCGCATGCATGCGTCGTCCGGGTACGCCGTCTTTAATTCTTCATTCTTCGTCTCGATCCGGTTACAAATTATTTTACAAAAAAATAAATACTAGATCTAGACTAGTCTATTACAATGATCAAATCAAAATAAAAATAACTAATCTACTCGTGGATTTTCTCACGAGAAAAATGAATTCGAACGAATCAAATTAAAACCAATTAATTCACACACATGAAAAATTAACAACATTAAAACCATGACAATTGGATACCTGCAAAAAAGATCTAGCAATTCTACTATCCAATTTCAATTTAATGTTAAACAATTTAAATTCCAATTTAAAGATCAGAGCCCGAAACCGTGGCTCTGATACCAGTTGTTGGAAAAATAGGGGTGCCTGGGAACTATTCGGGATGAAATTTAAATACAAATTTAAATTCAATTATTACTAGAATGAATTAATCCTAATTAATTCAAATAATAATTCCAACAACTAATTTATCATCATGCATGTTGAATTAATTCACATAAAATCTAGGCGGAATAAACAAGAATTTATGTGACTTACGTACCTCTTGTAGAATTGGTCTTTGAATAAACGGGACAATCACGATCACGCTTTATCAACCCAAAAGCCTTCTCAAGTATTTCCCTTTCGCCTTACTTGATCACCGGTGGAAGATGCTTTCAAGTAATTTAAATAACTAAGGAAAAAGAAAAATATATATGCTCTTAATTTTTCCAACACATGGAATTATGTACATGGGGATGAAATAATCATCCCCTATTTATAAGTAGAGGTGGCCGAAAATTAGGAGTATTTGGGCCTTGGAGAAAATCCTTTCTTAGACTCTAAGAAATCTTGAATATATCTCATATATTCTTTTCTCCAAAATAAAATATTCCACAAAAATCTCACACTCCTTATTATAGGGCAATTTTAAAAAAATATAGGATCATGGCACAAGATTTGGATCTTCTTGAATATATGAGATAATCTTGTATTCCAGGAATACTTATCTTCCATAATATCTTTCCAAGAAAATCAACAAAATCTTTTCTCTCCTAATTTTGCATTTTTCAAAAAATATAAGAAGAAATCAGCATAATATTATCTTTTTATTTTAATCACCTTATCATTATTGGACTACTTAATGGGCTACTTGAGGGGCCTTTAAGGAGAATTAAGATTGGACCTCCTAATGGACTTCTGAATTTCAATATTGAGCCCCAATATAATTCAATCCATTAATATTAATTATTACCACTAATAAATTAATATTGCACTATCCATCTTAATCCATATTACGATAATATGGACTCCCGGTTATTATTTCCCGTGTTTAAGATTATCAAGACCATTAATTAATTAAGCTTCTGAATAGCTCTATATTAATTAATATATTTCACCTTGGAGTAAAGATAGCTCAACATTATTATCCGTACCGAAGAAACTAATTCTTCACTTGCAAGATTTGGTACGATAAAACTTCTGAGCCCACCAAGGGGACTAATCACACGAGCCGTACTCGCACGCGTTTCTCCGTATTAAATATTAGCAATCGTCGTATGATTAATATTACTGCCCAAAGTACAAGGTTCGAAGTCACGATGATTCTCATCCAACATGAATCAAAGCAGTAACCATTAAGCACACACGGTCCTATTTAAGTGACGGAGATTAAGAAATCAACAACCACTGAGGTCTAATTCTTCACATTTCAGAACAGAAGAATTTATCCTCGCTGTAGGTCCTGCTCAACACATACTAAATGTGTTAGTGCAATCTCTAAGTCAAGACAGACGAATCTGAGACTTACACATCGACCTTTCACGGTGGATTGTTCAATTCCACCTAGGTCGTGAAAATGTACGTTTAGTTACAAGGAAACTGTTAATGTTGTCTTCCGTGATCGGGTATCACCACATTAACTACAATGTAACTAGTACTATTATGAACTGTTTTAAATATTCAACATTCAATCATATCTAAAGCATATGCGATAAAAGAATTATTCTCATAAAACAAGTGTTTGATACACGAGTTATACAAAGTAAAAGCATACTTTCACGTATAACTCCAACAAGGAGGACCATCTAGAGCACTTATCACAAGCATTTGAGATACTCCGGGCGTATAACATGAAGTTAAATCTAAAGAAGAGTAGCTTTGGAGTTCACTCAGGAAAATTCCTTGGACACCTGGTCAGTCAGCGAGGCATTGAGGCAAACCCGTCAAAGGTGAAGACAATCATGGATATGCAGCCACCGAGATCAGTCAAGGAAGTTCAACGACTCACTGGATGTTTAGCGGCCTTAAATAGGTTCATTTCAAGATCCGGTGATGCCGACCTTTCTTTGATGCTATCATGAAAGGACAGTTTCAATGGACAAACAATTGTCAACAGGCATTTGAGCAACTAAAAGAATATCTTGGCGATACCAAGATCCTGTCAAAACCTGTCTGGGAGAGAAGTTGTACCTGTACCTGGCTGCCTCAGAAGTAGCGATCAGCTCGGTCTTAGTTCGTGCAGAAGGAAATTTTCACTTATCGATTTATTATGTGAGTCAGGTCTTGCACGAAGCAGAAATCAAGTATTCACCAATGGAAAAGTTAGCCTACGCACTAGTAATGAGTGTAAGAAAGCTATGTCCATACTTCTTTGACCATCAGGTAGAAGTGCTAACGACATTCCTGTTGAGATAAATTTTGCAAAGGCCTGACACTGTTGGTCGCCTCCTCAAATGGTCCCTCGAGATAAGCCAGTTTGGAATATCTTATGCACCTCAAACAGCGATCAAAGGACAAGCGTTAGCATTGACGGATCAGACGAGAGGTCATAACCATCCATGTCATATGTACATTGACGGATCATCGACTAATACAACATCAGGGGCCAGAATAGTGTTGATCAGCCCTGATAAGCAAGTGTTTACTTCAGCTGTCAGATTTGAGTTCATGGCAACGAACAACGAAGCTGAGTACGAAACACTGATTGCCGGACTTCGGTTAGCATTGGCTGTGGGGGTACGAAGATTGCAAATATATGGAGACTCGCAGTTGATAGTCAACCAAGTTCGGAGAGAATACGAGGCAAAAGATGAGAACATGGCTCTGTATCAAAAAATAGTAGCTCATCTAGCTTCCTTATTCGAACAAATTTACATTGAACAAGTGCCAAGAGACAATAATGCCCAAGCAGATGCACTCGCTCGTCTGGCTACCACCACGGGACCAGCAGAGCTTTTAGAGGTTACAATAACTAAAATACTTCACCCATCAACTAACGATTACAAAATCAATCAAGTTGAGGAAGAATTCAGGGAAGATGACTGGCGAACACCAATATTCAAATATCTCAAGGATGGTGAGGTATCCGAAGACCCACAAGAGGCAGCTAAGATAACCAGTCGAGCATCAATGTTCTCTATCATGGATGGACAACTTTTCAAGAGAGGATTTTCACTTCCCTTACTAAAATGTCTGGCAAGGTGACAAGGCCAAGAAGTCTTGAAAGAGATACACGAAGGAGTATGCAGAAATCATGCAGGAGGGTGAGCATTAGCATACAAGACTGTGAGACAAGGATACTACTGGCCAACTCTGCTGCAAGATGCGATAAAAGTTGCAAAAACATGTCATAGGTGCCAGCTGTTCGCCCCCAGCATTCATAGGCCACCAACTGAGCTGATATCAGTAAATAGTCCATGGCCATTCGCAAAGTGGGGGATAGACATTATAGGACCTTTCCCAACCCGAAAGGGGATGTAAAATTTGCAATAGTGGCCATAGACTATTACACAAAATGGGCCGAAGCAGAGGCGCTCGTGACGATCACGCAAGAAAAAATGATTAGCTTTATTTAGAAAAACATCGTGTGCCGATTTGGAGTCCCACAAGCAATTTTAACAGACAACGGGAAACAGTTCGAAGGCAAGAAAATAAGGGACTTCTGTAAAAAATGGGGGATCAAGAAACACTTTTCAACGCCCTACCATCCTCAATCCAACGGTCAAGTCGAGACAGTTAATAAGATAATCAAACACATCATGAAGATTCGCTTGGTAGACAAGAAGGACAAATGGTCAGAAGAATTGTCAAAAGTACTCTGGGCCTATAGGGTATCATATAGGATGAGCACCGGGGAAACACCATTTACTATGGCGTTTGGCACCGAAGCAGTCATACTGGTAGAGCCCAAGGTCCCAACAGAGCGAACATCAGGGTTCGACGAGCAATCGAACAACGCGGCTTTGGCTGCAGAGATGGATTTGATCGATGAAAAAGAATTTCGGCAGAAATGAAGAATGTGATATACAAGAAAAGAATTGCAAAATACTACAATTCACAAGTGAAAATCAGAGAATTCGAAGTCGGAGATCTGATGCTTCGGAAAGTGTTAGCACCACCACCAGAAGTATTTAGACCGACTTGGGAGGGCCCATTCAGGATAACCCACAAGTGGTACAACGACACGTACGACCTCGAAGACATGAAAGGCAACTCGGCCCAATACTCCTGGAATGTGGCCTTATTGAAGAAATACTATCAATAATCAAGAGTCGATGTAAATTTTGTATGTCACGTTTGTACATTATAAATTTAGGTGTAAATTTTAGAACTTTTTTAAAATTTTCCAAGTTTAGAATAGTAGTAAGATTGTCAAAATTCAAGCAATGTAAATGATGTATTTTTGCCATGTATTGAGATGTGACTTAGAAAGGCATCAAAACCCACCTGTTCGCCCACAAAGCCCACCTGTTCGCCCAAATAAAACGCACTAAGCGCAAACTTGATATGTGGCGAATAACAAGGCTCAAGCTACATTCCAATAAGAATTATGAAGGCTAAGTCCAAATAAGGACCATAAAAAGCCCAATTAGTGGAGGTCAAGTTCCTAGAGAACCGAGAAGACCCATATAAAATGCATACAAATTTGTAAATTAAAAGTACCTTACTCTTGGAACATAAAAGAGAGGTACTTAAGCAAGAGTGTGAAGCATAAGACAAAGGGCGAACAATAGGGCAAATATGAAGAAAATATTAACACAAAAGGCTCTGCGAGAAAACAGTCATTTCATTAATAAGCAAAAAGATAGTACCACTAAAAAGGAAGTACATGATAAGCCCTATTACAAAACCAAGTTCAAAGAGAAAAAAAGGGTCTTCAATTTTGAGGAGCCGAGGGAGCAGGAAGAGCATTTGGGTTGGTCGCCGCCGTGACCTGCTGCTCGCCGGCTATAGCAGAAGTGCCAGCTTCATCCAAGGGGGCTGGAAAGGGAGGACTCAGAGCATAAAAAAACAGAGGCATCTTTACTCACTTCCTCAGTCCTCTCCTTTGGGGCAACCACCCGGACATCGTCCTTAAAGATGTCCAGGCTAACACCCATATCCCTTAAGTCGGCATCAGGGATATCAAAGCCGGCAGCAGGAGGATTCTCGGTAACGTAGTCCGTGAAGTCTTTTGTGATACAAGTCATGATGTCGAGACCATTATCAAGAGCATACTTCACGGACCTCACGCAGTCAGCATACACACAGATGTAACCAAAGTTCGTGGAGTATGCTTTTGTGACACAAGTCATGATGTCGAGACCATTATCAAGAGCATACTTCACCAGCCCAACACGTTCGGTCTCCAGAACTTGCAGATGGTTCGTGGCCACTCCCAAGTCTAGCTTTAGCTTCTCGGAAGTATTGAAGGGCATCTTCTCTCGCTCCTCTGCAGCTTTCAAACTCTTCTCCCAGGAAAGCTTGGCCCTCTCAGATTCACCTTTTAGTTTGGCCAACTCGTCGTCTTTTTTCTTCAGCAAGGTAGCCCTCTCGGCCTCGAGTTGCTCAATCCTACATCCCAGGCCCCTATTTGTCCTCTCCAACACGATAGCCTGGTTGAGGACTCGTTGAGCAGATACAGCCTGATGACTGACATTGTAACCCAAGAGACGAGCATTATCACTCAGACTTTGGCTTTGAAGAATCTTTTCACCCAGCTTAGTCCAAGAACGGGGTACGAGCTCAATTGCTCGCCTCACGTGCGAGTCCCGAATATCTTGGTAAGCGGGGGCAGACTTAACACAGTTGAGCTGGTGGAGCACCTTAGCTCACCCCGGGTACTCTTTCTTCTTGTATCTACAAAAGAGAATATAACGTTGAAAGTGTGCGTGTGTTATAAAGTGCAGATGTTGTAACAAATGTTAAAGCAAATATTACAACAATTTGGAAAAACAGAATATAAAACGTGTACAGCGGAAGACTTAAACACACAATTGCAAAAGGGAATACTTTTTAACACAAACTATCATAAATAGTTTGTGCTAGCCTCATGGCAAAAGGTTTACTATAAAAAGATTAGTGATACAAAATTTGTGTGAAGAGTATAATCGTTCACAACGGAAACAAGACTCGATATCACCTATCAAATCTAAATTGGCTAAGTGTATAACATAATACACCGTCAAAAATTGATCTCACTATATATCAATGATCTCACTATCTATGGATATATGTTCGATCACAAGCTATGCGTGAAAAACTCTATTTCAAGGCATAACATAAACGTTGGAATAACTGCCCTATCACCTTTAAACTCAGGATCAACACTAGAGTAGGTGTACTCGTTTACTCCACACTTGGAACTGAAGGATTCGGCCTCTATTTATAGGCAGAAGTCTTCAATCCAAAATAACTTCTCTTTGTAACCGCCTCCATGATCTTCATGTTGTCCCACGTCTTATCCTTTATTCCTCATGCTTCTTGATGCAACCGCCTGATCTAGATAGTTCTAAAATGTCCTGGATAAGTCTGAAACGTGTAGTCCCTTGTAGATCCTTGTAGATCCTTCTAGAACCCGTAACTGCTCATGTTGTTACCAATGTTAAGCAACATTCACTGCAACATCGATAATTCCAGAACCTTGTAGATCCTTCTAGATCTTCATCCTGCATGTTAAAACATCTAAGACAACATTTGATCATAAAGTGTTGGTTAATGAGAAGAAAGGGTAAATTCATGTTGTTTCAAAGTAAATAGTGAATATTTCACTACCAACAACATCAACAAATGTTTAGATAAAGAAAATGGGGGGCGACCAGCCGAGCAACCGGGAAAAACTTACTCTCTCAATTTAATGGAGTCGTAACCCAAGTATGAGCTATCCGGAGAAGAGCTTCTTCCCCTACTCGCCACCATGGCACCAACCACTTGTTGCTCGCTCACTTCTTCAATGGAAGAGGAGCGAGGTGCGTCCTTCTTGCTCGCCTGAGCCTGGCCCCTGGCTCGCTTTGAGCGATCATCTTCTTTTCGGGCTGGGGCGACCTCTTTAGTCAATCGTTTCTTACCCTAGGTATCTTTCTGAGCCGCGAGAGGCGAGGAACGAGGAAGCAGGCGAGGAGCAGGGTCCTTGATCTGAGAAGCTTCTTCTTCCTCATCCTCTTCAGCCCTCAATTTGATGAGAGAAGTGGGGGGATCATACTTTTTCTTTTTGGAAGGGTCCTCAACAACCATTTGTTTGACACGACGAGCAAGAAGATGGTAGCACTCCGGTATTTTTGGGACAACAACAGTCACCCTTTGCTCTGAAAAAAAAAAAAACAAAACATAATATCAGAACAGTAAAATAAGCGACCAGACGACCAGGATATCAAAAAGATAACAATACGAAGACAAAGTATATTAAAGTACCTCCCGAAATAGCAGCTTGAGCCTCTAAGTGGTGGGCACTCATGGTCAACTGGGCAAGTTTTCGACAGTGGGACTTAGAGAGGTGCTTGATACTACGATCACTCGCGTTCCGAAGAGTGATCATGGTAAGGACGTAAAGAAATTCTTCACTCAGCTCAGGGTGCCCCCACTTCAGGATACGCGGACCTTCAAAACAACAGAAAGAAAAAAAATTAAAATTAGTTACACCCTGGACATGACAAGTCATTAGTGAAACCTACGCCGAATTTCGCCGAAGCCTTCAGGAGAGTTGATACGACCAGGTCCACCAGAGAAGTCAGAAGATGCCCGCCAATCACCATCGATAAAGAAGAACTGCCTGTGCCAATTCTTCACCTTATTTGGCACCCCTTCGATCAACTTTACGCCACTACTGGCCTTGATATAGTACCATCCCAATCCTTCCTCATTAGCAGCCGAGGAGATGGTCATCGCGTAATGTATCTCAATGGTACTTATCTTGTTCTTATAACCCTCAAGTCTGAAGAGGGTTATAAAAGTAAGTAAGTTACTCCATCCGTTCGGAGTGATTTGAGTAATCGCCAAGTTTGTGTCCTCAAGAAATCGGCTGATTACGGGGTGTAGAGGCAGCGGGAACCCGACATTCAGGACATCAAGATTAATTGTAGTACAACCGGGAGGCGGGCGGTCAGCTGTTTCTCCTTTTTGTAGAGCATATAGGTGGATGTCGTAAGGAATCCGGAAAGATGAACGAATACGAGCCAAGTCGTCCTCTGTAATCAGACTTGGTATCCTGCTCGCCGTGTATGGGGTCTCTTGAGCAGTCATAATAATTCTTTCGGGTGGAGGAAAAGAGTTGTGATAACGGTTGGCGTAGTCGATCCATTCCTGCCTACGAACAATTGCTTCAGGAATTTGAGACTCAGGAGTTGGTTTGGAGATGGGGAAGTTAATCTCTTCAAGAAACTTCCAAGTCACTCCTTGAGAGGGCTGATCCAGCTGGTCGCCTCTCGACTGGACCACCTGCTCGCCCCAACAACTTCTGGAACGCTCATTTCTTCAATCTCAGTAGTGACCTCCGAAGAATCCTCCCCCAAATCTGACGAAGTGTTCCCCGCTGCAGCCGGGCGAGCAACTGGTTGGGCGACATCTTGCTCGCCCGAGCTGTCCACAACATAATATGCATCAATGGAGCGAGCAACGGAGCTCGCCTCCGAGCCTGTATCTTCATCCACAAGTAAAGTACGAGGATTCCGAGCAACGGCTTGATGAAGTGAACGGCGAGGAGCAGGGGACGACGTTTCAGATTCCATCGGCCTTTTTCCCGGATTCCGACCAACATTTTCGCCGGAGATCGTTTTACTCGAAGAAGGAGATTCCATGGGAACCAAAATTGAGGGATAGAAGAGCTCAAGTGCAAAATTAAGGGAAAAATCGTGAGGACGCCGAAAGCAAGCAGGCGACGGCGGTGATGGCAGGATAACGATGGTGATCGAAGGAAAAATACGAAGAAACGAAAGAAACCGAAATTCAAGTACGCAAAAGTAAAATTAAAACGAAGAAATCAACAAAATTACCTTGCGAATCGAAGAGATTGAGTAGAAGGAGATAAGAAATCAAGAAACAAAAAGCTTGAAATGGTTAACAATGGCAGATTTCGTACGGAAGAGTGAAAAAAGAAAAAAAGAAGAAGAAGTCAAGTATTTATAAGTGAGAAGATGGGGGTATAAATAAAAAGAAGGGAAAAATTAAAGCCCCTATATGCAATTATAGGGATGCACGCGTGGGCGGTGGTGACATTACCAAACCGCCCACAACGCTTTGTAAAGTGCGTCTCGTAACTCGAACCGACGCCAGCCCAAACGTCGCGCCCTATTGGTCGCCCAAAATTTTCCCGCTCAAAATTTTTAAATCCCTGTTGCTCGCACATAACCTCAACACACCGCCTAATAACTATAATTTGACCTAGAAGATAATTTTTTAACCTAATATGTCAAATTAGTGGGCATTGTTGATAGGCGAGCAACCGAGCAACATGATTAAGCTAATTAAGAGTAATTAAATGGCTAAAAGGTCATTAGGAAATAAAAAGAATAAAAAGGACGAGCAGGAGGGAAAAATCAAACAAGACGAGCAGCTGGGTAAGAAGTCAAAACACGTTGGACGAACAACTGGTCAGACGAGCAATAGGTCATAAAGAAGTCAAGACAAGGGAGTAGCATGAACAAAGAAGATTCAAGAGAAATCAAAGAGGCGAGCAGGCGAGCAGAAGGGCATCTCAGAAAGTTACCAAGAGTCCTACTTATTAGGCATTACATTAGAAACAAACAAGTGTCTTAACACTTGTCATTGTATAAGATGTAATAGCTTAGGAATAAAACAAGTGTCTTAACACTTGTCAAGATGTAAATAAGAATAATTAAGGAGGTAACACCTCATGCTTGCTTGTACCCTATAAATACCCCTTCACAAGAAGGAGAAAATAAGTTCATTTATTCAAAAATAAGTTCAAACTCTTGCAAATTAACTTCTCAATCTTTACTTACATTAATCCAGCATTCAATCCTAAATACACCCCTTGTTTGATGATCTTCTAAGCCTAAACAACCACTAATCACCTATATCGAATCAAGGTCATCAACATTGTGAAACCAAATGCATCTTCTGACTAAGCAATATCATAATATTTTGACATTTATATTAATTAAATATTTACTAAAAATTCATTCAAACAGTTTTGGGACCAAATTAATGTTTTTTTTTTATGTACTAAGAAATCTTTCAAGATTGATTAATTAGAAGCAAAATGCCGCAGAACTATTTGTTGTAATATACTGTTGATTCCTGTCGGTATATGGCAAAAGATAAATCCATAAAATGAATTAATTAATTTTTTTTTTATCAAAAATGGATGAATTAAATAATAGAGTAAGGGGTGTATTCAATTGTATTTTTTTGGACTTTAAAAATTATGTGAATTTTAAAAATTTATAGACTCCATACGAGTTTGACTGATTTTTTTTATTGATTTACATGGATTTCACTGACTTGACAAGATTGTGGAATACATTTTGTTTTATTGATTTATATGGATTTCCATAAACTCCAACGCTGAAACTATTGATGCTAATGTATATTGAACACACTTGCATGTATATAAAAAAGTTATCCAAATTGTTTAGAAAAAATATAAAAAATACATTAGTTCCTAAAAGAATACATTATTATTCATCATTATTATTCTTATCTTCATTTCAATCACCGTTATACCTCGACCTCATTTCCCACATAGCATTAGCAATACTCGTTCTCCATGCATTAGCTTTCGTTCTTTGTTGTAGTTGGCTTTGAGAAAGCAATTCCAAATTTTTCTCTTTCATGTCGAGATGTGGTGAATCTTGATTTTCTTCACATTCGACTGGAAACTTATCAAAACGGCATTCTTTCCGAAGAAATTTGTGTAATCTAGCACAAACCAATACTAACTCTGCTTGTGTTTGAAATGGAAATGGAGGTGAGGTTTTGAAAATTGTGAATGCCTTTTTCCTTTTTCATTTCTCGAAGACTGGAACGGATTCTTCATTTAAGTAAAAAAAAAAAAAAGTCCGTAGAAATTTCTGGTTGTTAGAAGAGATTTTAGAGAGAGAAATCTAATTTATATTTTTGGAAGAGAATCAAAGAAAATTCATAGAGTATTAAAATCCATAAACTGTTGAATACCTAAAGATTTTTAAAGATTTTTTAAAATCCGTATTGAATACCTTAGGATTTTTAAAGACTTTTGAAAATTCGAATTGAATAGCCCCAAAGTTTGAAAGTCTAAAAAAATCCTACAGACTCCACAACCAATACACTCCCATAAGTTTGGGGTGTCATTGTGTCACAGAATGTGTACCTTGCCACGAAAAATTTAGTGTATTTTAAAAAAAAAAGTAATAATACTTTAAAAATAAAAAAAAAAGATATTTATCAGAACAATTAATATTATAAGAGAAATATAATTATCACTGTTCATATTTATAATATTATTTTCTTAATTGAAAAATACTACTTTTTTTTTTATATCGAATCCCCAACATGGAAGACTATTTTATTATTTTTATAAAAATAAAATAATAAATTTTGGAACTTGAGTAAAACATCAAGAATTTCAGAATCTAGTGTGAGTTCCGTGTACAACAATTGTAAACTGATAATAAATGACACACTAATACATGCATATTTATTTAGTAAAAGTAATTTATAGGATGATGTGATACTATGTGAATGATATTTACGGTAAAATTTATTTGAAAGCTACTAGTAAATTGTACTAAATGTATCAATTTTAAAATGTATCAGTTGTTTTCACTAAAAGTAGTAGTTGTTTTTATTAAAGATATTAGTTGTTTTAATATAAGATATTAGTAAATTGTTGCCAACGGTAATAATTACCATGAATATCATTCTTATAATACTTTGTCTTATATGATATGATATGTTTGATTTGATATTCTTTTATTGAGTAGGTTTTGCATGAGACTATCTCACGTTAAGACGGGGCGTGTGTTGAGGGTAACGCATTAATAATTTGAAAAAAAAATGCGTATTAATTTATAAATTGTTTTACTATGAGAATGCCTCATGAAAATGTTTGCATCTTTTATTTATGTTTATGATCATTCATGTGAAAGTGGTGTATTCGGATGCTAGTTTGGTTCACAAGTGAAATAAATTAAGGTTTCATTTGGAGGAGGTAGTTTAACATGCAAGAGATTTGAAAATGAATGGATTCTCAAATTTATATATTTCAAATGACATGCTTTTACTAGTTATTTAAAATTCTTTCATTTTGAACTAGAATTATAGCTAGAAATTTAAAATCCATTCATTTGAATATTTTACCCAAACAAAAAAAAGGATAAACTTAAATTGTAGATTTAAAATTTATAGCTCAAATCTCTCCATCCAAACACAACCTATTCACACAACATCTTTGAAATTATATACTTGGAACTGTAAAAAAAAGAAGAAATTATATACTTGGATGTGACTTTTTCTCAAGAAAGTGGTCTTGGACTCCGTTCTTGTTTTCTAAAGCCCAAATAGCAAAAACCAGATGGACTGGGTTTAGCCCAAACTAGAAAGGCCGAATCTCGAAAAGGTTTAGCCCAAACTAGAAAGGTACTTGACTGAGTAGTTGAGTTGATTATGCACTAATATTTTGGTGATGACCACGGTTATTAGCACTAGCCTCTTTGTTAAATACCCTACCCGGATGAATACACTATCAATTTTTCCAAAAAAATGAAACATTTTCGGCAAAAAATTCCGAAAATAAACATAAAATTCGAAAAAAAATTCCGAAATATTGTGAATTTAGTTATTTTCGGAAAAAAAATTCGAAAAAATGAAAAAAATTCGATTTTTTTTTTTCGAAAAATTGAAAAAAATTCGAAAAAAAAGTTCGAAAAAAAATAGTGTATTCATCCGGTAGTGTTTTTAACAAAGGGGCTAGTGCAAATAACCTGCGCCTTTGGTGATTAATAAAGATTACAACAAATCAATACTTGGCAGTAATTACAACACTTGCAACAAATCAATACTTGGTAGTAATTTTTTTTTTTTCATCTTACCGAATTATGAAATGAAACAACTAAGAAGATTCAAATCAATATTTTAGTGAGGACGAAATATTGTATTTATGAAATCTCAGTTAAGTCTAATTCAATGTGTTATGGAATGACGACGCAAAAACTTTTTATGCATTTTCTTTAACACGACAAAAGTCATGTATCTTTTTCAGTAGACAAAATTTTGCATGATCCAGACTCATATGAATTTGATTTCTTCAAATATCACTATCATGTACACATCATCATCATCCATGTCAAACATCAGTGTTAAGCATATACACCATCATTATTATACATATTCACTATTACATTTATATATACATATTATTACAGTATAAAAAATCAAATATTCTTTTAAACAGTTAGTTGATGTGTTTAACAATAATAGTGTGTGTATATAACTGTAATACTTAAAAAAAATCACGTTAAGTCTGGTTCGGAATAAATCTATATTTGTTTTAATTTTAATAATACAGCTTGCATAAAGTTCTCAGAAATATCTTGGACAAATTGAAAGGCAACCTCAACCTTTACATATATCCCTTCCAAGTTCTAACTAATCATTCAACTGAAAGTTGCACTTTAGTTTCATTCCATATCTCTAATCGATCCTTTGCTTTCTCCACCTGACATTTCATATTAAAGGAAAACCTTAGAGAACAATCTCCAAATATACTAATTATGCAACCACTTATAATAATATATCATTCTAATCAATATGTTTAATCTTATTAATCCCATCGATCACTTGTGATTTCTAACGAAGAATTTATACCAACAACTTGAAATAAATGATAACTATAATAATAATAATAATAATAATAATAATAATAATAATAATAATAATAATAATAATAATACCTCCTTATTCCAATCGGTTCGGGCAGTGACCCATATCAAGATGACTGTCTGCATGATTGTGCCTCCCAACATTCCTGCATATATTCCCTGCCCACCACAAATAATATTTTTTAACATCACTTTAATATATGCCAAAATATGTCCAAACAAAGATAAGATTCCATTCAGATATCACATGATACAAAATAAATAAGTTCAAAAAGTAGTCATTTAATTTACTATTATTAGACAACATTTGTAATATGTTATCCCCTTGAGAGCTTTTCAAATGAAAATCAAATTATATCTTTTAACTAACGAATGGAATTATATAAACTCATCCACAAATTTATACATCGAAATGGTTATCATGCATAAATTTGTCTGCATTGAATTAAATCCCAAAATAATTAATTAACGAAGTCAAGAATTGAGGGGATCCCAGTATTCATCGAGTCATATCATATTTTAAATGGTATAATATTTATTTGCATAAGTTGCATTGTATAATTGATATATGCATCAAAAGTATTTTTTTAGTATATATAATAGTATTTCAATAAAAACAATTAATACCAATTTAAAAATAAACACCAATTACACTGTGCAATTGATGTTTTCAAGAATTTGCCTATCCGAAGGATTAAAAGTATGATAAAGGAAGAAAGAAAAAAAAATACCTTAACACCAAAGTTGAAGGTGAAACCAAAAAGGACACCGAGTGGAACGCCAACAACATAGTAACAACCAACATTCACATATGCAACAAATGCTTGCCATCCACACCCAACAGCCACACCTAAATTAATTCACATGTTAAGTAAAATTTGCATTCAATAAATATGTTACTTTAACATTTTATTAATTTTTATTATTACCATACTTTTATTATTTTTTATTTTTAAATGTAAAAAAGAAAAAAAAAAAAAAAAAACTCGTCATCCACTTAACTAACAATCCATATTTCAACAATGATTGCATAACAGAGTATATGCTGTATGAGATGTAGAGACAGATTATATACAACACTTAAAAAAAAATTGAAACATCTCCATTTAACAAGTATAGCCTGAAATTATATATCCAGCCAATTAAAAATATCGTGGTAATATTAACTGCTTTCAAGTAAAAGCTTGTGTTAGGTGGATACTGTGGCCTTGTTCCAAAAAAGAAAAGAAAAAGGTGGATACTGTGGCAACTAATAAGTTAAAAAACATTCTAACTTTTCACTTCACAGCAGTATAATATACATATATATACAATATTCATTAATAAAAAAAAAAAGATAGAGTCGATCTAAAATGTTGATTAGATCTAGTCAGGATTTTCAAATGTTAAGGTACTTAATGCTGGGTTGTTCTTGTTCCTAACTATCATCATACACAAAAAAGGAATTCACATAAGCAATTTTATATATGAGTTCTAGAGTTTGTTTAGAAAGATTTTATCCTTTCGTATTGTTCTAAATCTTTTGGTAAATTAATAGAAATGTTAGTTAGTGTCTCATGAATCAAGGCTTGTTGTGAGTGATATGGTGGGAAAACAAAAACGAAAAGCTATTCTCAGACAAGATAGTAGTGTCAAATAGAAGCGAGCTTTAAATTATTGAGGCTAAACATACGTGTAAAGCAAAGTGTGGGACAATGATAGGACTCGTACATAAAAGGAGAAATTTTTATGTCATGCCGGGGGATCTACAAAAAGTCCAGTTAGAATTAAAGTTATATCTTTTTTTCACATTTTTTTTTTTGGGACGTCCAACTCTTTTTTTTTTACACTCTTAAAAAGGAAATAATTTACACTCACAAAAGTCAATAAAAGACCTTTTATTATTTTATTATTTTATTTTACATTCACATACTCCATTTTTTTTAAATATTGTGCAAAGTCACCTATGAAATAAAACCGAAACGGAGGGATTATTATTCAATTCTACCATCATTATAATAGCTAGAAATTAAAAAAGTGATCGGATTTGGTAGCCCAGCCTACGACCCTCAAATTCGCCCGCCCTAAACAAGTACTTCAGTCCATAAAAATGGTTTTATATGCTTATGCACGAGTTTAAAAAAAATAGATATTATATGTAAAAAATAAAAATATTGTAATAAAAAATAAATTGTTTTAAAAATGTTGTGGGTGAGGTTTAATGATAAATGTCATAAATAAATATATTTTGAAGAGTTCAAATAAAAATTACTTTTTTATTTTAGAAAACAACACAATTTCTTACTGAAAGACTAATAAAACAACGGAGACAATTTTTTGAGGATGGAGAAAGTATGATTTAACTAAGTTCTGTTTATTTGGCACACGTGATGCTCAAATGAGGAAGAAGTACTACTATACATATACAAGAGACATTAACTAATTACTCCTCATTGAAAAATTCACCATATATATATAATTGTTTTATGAGACTTAATTAAAAGCAAAAATAAAAAAGGTAATACCGGATAAAACAGGTTGAATTCCATTGAGGATGGTGGCGGCGGCTAGGAGCGGCGTAAGGTCAGCAACAGCATCGGAGACGACTTTGCCTTCTGTGAAAGCATAACTGATCTTATGCCGCAGTATGAATACGGCAATAGCAAACACCACTGCTATAACCAAACTTGTTCCCGTCGACACCACCACACTGAACGCAGCTGATTTCGGGTGTCCCGCCCCAAGCTCATTGCTAACCCTTACACTATATTTATCACCAAAACAATCATATATCTGTTAATTTAATTTCAAATAAATACACCATCCTATCCTATGGTAATTAAATTAAATGTACGTACCTCAATCTTCTGTAAACTTTTTATTTGTTAAGTATAATAATTATAAATAAGATATACCTCACTGCAGCATTGAAGCCGACCGCCACCATGAACACCCATCCAAGGAGTGTCCCACTGCACATACAAATTGACACCCATCTATATTATTACATACAAAATATTTTACTCATATTTTTAGGTATTCCGTTCTCATGAATCACACGTTAAACCATAGAAATAACCATTTTATCTTCTACAAGTTAAGATCACATGATTTCACCATTGTTTTAGGTTACGTTCACCTGAAATTAATTAATAAAATAAAATGTGTAACATGCATGATCATGTAATGTAATTTCGATATAAAATGTAAATTATTTTTGTATGAGGTCAATTCAAAGGCAAAAATAGACCATGTTATTTAAAATAATGAGTATTCATAGTTACGTAAAGAAGTGGTATGTAATTTGTTTTTTTCAAGCCCCCCAATTGCAGGCCACATGGGAGTGACAGCGATGTTCATTTATCACAAAATATTAATTTCGCACCTCATTCAATTTGGACGATCCACATTAATTATATGATTTGTCTGTTTTTAGAACTTTTAATAGTCAACACAGATACTGAGATATTAGACCAGCACGGCACCATTCGATATGAGAATCTTTATTCCATTTTGATAAAACATCCTCCAAGTGTAAATTCTATAACAAATTACATTTTCGCAATTTCAGCATCAAAATTAGCAACAATTTAAAAATAGAAAAGTTAATTTAAATTCGGAAATTAAGTTTAAAGTGTTAGTACCAGTACCAGATAGCCAAAGCGTCGAGTGCGATTTCAGGATTCGGAAGCCATCCGGAAATCAAGACCAGGACCTGCATATACCAGGTTTCCAAACAGAGCATAACAGCCGACGCCGCGGAGAGTTTAAAAAAACCCCAAAGCCCCGAAAACGCCATCCAACTGAACCCATTCCACGTCTCCTTACACCTCTCCGACGTCAAAATATACACAAACTGCGCCACAACAATTATCCACCACGACAAACTCAGCACCAGCGCCGCCCCCATGAGCCCCCACCCGAACACGTACAGCGCCACCCACGTCAGCAAAATGTGAACCACCAGCGTCCCCGCCGATATGTAGGCGCTCGGGTTGACGATGCTCTGCGCCTGCAGAAATTTTTGAATCGCGAAATTGGCGGCGTAGGCGAAGATTTGGGGGATGAGGCCGTACACGAAGAGCGCGGCGGCGGAGGCCACTTCCGGCGATTCTCCGAGCAATAGGAGGATTTGCTTGGAGAATATGTAAATAACCATCAGGGGTATTCCTGTGGCCATTAAAAGGACCACTGACCTCTGCATATAAATGCCGAGCATGTCGTACTTGTGGGCGCCGTAGGCCTGCCCGCACAGCGTTTCCACTGCGCTCCCCATCCCCAACTGCACAGTGCATATATTGTTTGTTAGTTAGTTACAATTTGGGGGTAAGAAAGTAAAATCAAGTACCATGAGGCCATAGGCTAAAAGCTGGATGCCGTTGTTGCCCAGCGAAGAGGCGGCGAGCTCCAGGTTTCCGAGATGGCCGCAGAATATTTGGGTGGACATGGAAGTTACGTTGTTCAGGAGGTAAACTATCACGGCGGGGCCGGCCAGCCGGAACAGGTATCTGAACTCGATTACTAGGGCCTTCTGGAGGCGGCGCCACCGCGATAAAGTGGCGTCGGTTAGAATTTTTTCAAGCTCTGAGCTGACGTGCTCCGCCGCTTCTTTACTGGGTCCCAACAGAGGTTCAGCCACCCCTTCGTTTTGTACGGACCCCATTATCTGTGGCGCCTCTCTGTGTGTCACAAGTGTTGGGGTCTTAGTCTTATAAAACGAAACGCCAAAGGTTTCGTATGCACTTGTTGGATAAGGTTTATACCAAAAAATGTAGCATAATTACACTAAAAATTATAGATTAATTACTGAAAAGTTTTAGTATTTTCGATTTTAGTATAATCAGACCATATTTTTTTAGTGTAAACATGGACTAATGTACAATAGACATACTCAAAGGAGGTTGGTTACATACTTCTCTGTATATTTGTAATTTCGTATTTTTCTAGTAAAAAGTAGGAACATAAAATAACGCCAAGGGTTAAAGCAGCGCATGCCGCTAAAAAAATTAAGTACCACCCAGAACTATGTATTCCGTTTTTTTTTTTCCTTTTTAACAAAATATTGAGCGATAATTCATATATTAAGTATTAAAGAATATTTTTTTTCTTACTGAAGAATACGTTATTTGTTTTCATTGAAAAATATTACACCCTTTGTTCCTCTATTTGCTTCTCATGATTTTTTGACACAAATATTAAGGTAAGTAGTATAATATACGTCACCCACCGAATTTAAAGAACCTAAAGAAGCATGGGAAAATATAATAATACAAGTGAAGTGATGAAATGAAAAGTAAATAGAGGGACGGAGGGAGTAGTAGTTTATTGAAAACAAACTAACACTCTTCAGTGGAAACAACTAGTGTTTATTAGTACAAAACAACTATACTCTTTAGTGAAAACAACTAATACTCTTCAGTACAAAACAACTATACTTTTTTGTGAAAACAATTAGTACCCTTTAATAATTCATATATGAACTAATTTCACACTCTCTCTATATATAATTTTTTCTTTTTGGGTATTTTTGAAAATCAATGGTAATTTATTTACGCCGAAAATAAAATGAGCCATAATGGAGATCCCTAACTAAGGCAAATCAATTATAAAATTATGAAACAATTAATATTAAAAAATTCAATATAGAGTATAATTTTTTTTTATACCATTAAACAATTTCACATTATTTAAAAGTACTTATTGAGTTATGAAATTAATTTACTTGTATAATTTTTTAATAGATTACTATCATCAAGTAAAAAATAAAATTGATTACTACTTGTTTATATATATATATATATATATATATAATATTTATTCTATTTGTTCCATTATTATTTACATTTTAAAAAAATAAAAATCTCCATGAATTTATATTTTTTGCATATCCAGAGGAGGAAAACCCTCCATAAAATTCATCTCCATAATATATTTACGTAAAATGACACTCTATCAAAATTATATATGCACTTAATTTAATCTATTTCTTTTAGGCAAACTCTTATATGCACCAAGTGCACGATGCACTCACTCAACAATTGATACTGTTTATACTGAAAAGTTGGTCTCAATTACATTGAAAAGTTGGTTCCAATTACATTGAAAAGTTTATACTAAAGTTGATTTTCAGTGTAAACAGTATCAATTGTTGAATGAGTGCACCATACACCAAGTGTACAAAAGAGTTACTCTTTCTTTTTATACACACCAATTTACTAAATTATCCATCAAATTTTTATTATTATTTTTTTTTGTGTGCCAACAACAGGGTTCAATTAAATGTTTGGTAGACGGATGAAGTATAAAATCAATTTTACAATACAACTAATTTGTATTTTGTGCATATTTTTAAATAGTATTAATTGTTACATTAGAATATATTAATTTGATAACATTAAATAAAAATTATACTCCCTCCGTCCCCGAATAAGTTTCTCACTTCTTTTTGTTGAATGATTTAAGAAAATGTATTTGTTTATTAATATATGGTGGGTCACATGTTGATTTTTGGGATAAAGTAATGAATAATGTTGAAAAGTAAATTGAATGAGTGACACTTTTAATAATGTTGTGTGAATTTGAAGGTTAAAGATTATAAGAGTGTTGTTTTTTCTATTTATGAAATAAGAAACTTAGAGGGGTATATTGGTTATAGAGTCTGTAGGATTTTTTTAGACTTTTAAAGTCTGGGGGTATTCAATCTAGATTTTCAAAAGTCTTTAAAAATCCTGTAGTATTCAATACAGATTTTAAAATGTCTTAAAAAATCTTCAGGTATTCATCAATCTATGGATTTTAATACTCCACGGATTTTCTTAGATTTTCCTTCCAAAATATGAATATATTTCACTCTTCAAAATCTGTTCTAATAACCAGAGATTTCTACGGATTTTGAAAAGTCTTAAAAAATCTTTAAGTACTCAATAGTCTATGGACTTTCTTTGATTTTTTTTTCCATTGGGATGTTAACAGGGTGGGGACGAGGGTCATTCCCCATCTTCTTCCCTGTAAAATAAATGAGAAATTTTTCCCCCATCCCCGTCTCGCGGCGATTCTCCGTTCCCCGGCTACTTATTTTTTTATCTTATTTTTAAAATATAAAAAAATATTTAGATTAAAAACTTTAAATATACACAATAATTACTTTAAGTTGGTATTAAAAATATTAATTTAAACAATTTGAAGAACCTCTATTTCTAATATTTTTAATTAATATATATACTAAAGTGAAAATAATATAATTTGGAACTAATAACATAACATTAAATAAAAAGATGTAATTTTTAATAAATAGTTAATTGAGTAGGAAACTATGAAATATTTATTTGTAATTTACTTTAACATTAAAATTATATATAAATATATTAATTATATAAAAAATAATGTGGCTCCCCGCGGGGAACGAGACGGGGATCCCACGGGCTAAGAATAATATCCCGATCCCCGCTTACGGGGCAAAAAAAATTCTCCGTCCTTGTTTGCTTTGGGGATTACCCACCCCGTTGTTAAGTCTACTCTTCAAAAAATATAAATAATTTTACTCTCCAAAATCTCTTCTAACAACCTGAGACTTCTAATGAGGGCGAGGTATAACGGTGATGGAAATGAAGATAAAATAATAATGTATTTTTATAACTAATATTTTTTTTTAAAAAATAATTTGGATAAATTTTTTTTATATAAAAGTGTGGCTCATATATATTTGCACCAATGGTTCCAGCGCCAGAGTCTATGTAAATCCATGTAAATCAATAAAAAAAATGTATTCCACAATCCTCTAAAGTCTATGAAAATCCAAATAAATCAATAAAAAAGTCAGTCAAACTCTGCATGGAGTCTATAGATTTTCTAAATCCACAGACTTTTTAAAGTCCAAAAAATCTGATAGAATCCCAATTGAATACACCCCTCTTAGTGTGGGACGTCACGAAAAGGAAAGTGGAAAATTTATTTAGGGATGGAGAGAGTATTAATTTGATGACAACTGATCATATTTTGGTACGAGGGCATATCTGCTTTACTTAAAAACAACACTAATATTTATTGTGAATAGTGAAAGCACGACAATAGGTTCTCTAGAGCGAAACAAACTAATTTTGAAGGGAAAAAAATGGAGTAAGTCTTGTATTAGATCGTCTCATGGCATGAGATAATGTAAATATGTATAATTAGAGCATTGCTCATCATTAATACTTTGATAGGAGTGAGTGTTAATTTGTGTTGTCTCGTGCCATGAGACCGTCTCATACATATTTTTGCCAAAAAAAAATGAAAAAAAAAAACTATAATGTTTTTTTTTCTTTTTTACGGGATTAATTTTTTTTTAGGACACTAATTTTGGGGGTGTGTCAATTTTAGGCCACTTTTTGATCGGGCTATGAATACTAGGACACTATCTTTTAAGTTGTGTCAATATAGGCCAAATTTGGGCTGAAATTAGAAAATACGGGTTGATATGCACATGCCTCTTACATGACTTGCTTTAGTTGGGGCCGAGTCTTATGTGGCGTCCACATAATATCCATGTCAGATTATTTTATAAAAATTTTGAAAAAAATTATCAAAAGAAACCCATATTAAGTCTTCCCAACATTACAAAATCCCCAAATTATATTTCTCTCATTTAGATACCCTAACTCACGAATATATTGTTGCTCATGCCAACCGTGAGTGAGTGCGCACGAAAATTCAGTCCTTGTAAGCCCCACCAAATTTTCTACAAACAAAACAAAATTTCTGGACCACAAACCACCCTTAAGACATTATTATAGATTATGTTACTCACTATACTTAGGAGGAGGACGCTTCAGATTTTTCTTCTCACGAACTTTTACCATTTTCACGGGCCTCTTAATCTTACACCAGCTTCTGGAATATTTAGGGTCTATTTAGACTTGGGAAAAACTTTGGATTAGGGTTCATGAGAAATCTTCAAGTTTTGATTGTCGATTAGGGGTTACGGGTTGGAGATATGTTAGTTCCTAAATTTGTGGGTGCGTCTGTGATACAATTCGGAGAAGTGTTGCGATTCTTTTTCAATTTTGCATTTATTTTATAAAATAATCAGCCCGTATTTTTTAATTTCAGCCCAAATTTAGCCTATATTGACACAACTTAAAAGATAGTGTCCTAGTATTGATAGTCTGATCAAAAAGTGGCCTAAAATTGATACACCCCCAAAGTTAGTGTCCTAAAAAAAATTTAATCCCCTTTTTTGCTTTGAATAAAAAACAAAATTTGGCAATTCAGGAAACGGCAAGAAAAAAGTATGTGAGTTGGGAGCGCGTGAGTATAGTTTGTACTATGAGTCTGTGGGTGGAAAGAAAAGCCTGAATTATCTCTCACACATTGTGTGTGCTATAAAGTGCTAATGATTATTTGTTCCAAAGATACATCACATGTCAATTTAAGATTTATAAAAAAAAAAAAATTATGCATCAATAAATGATAGTCCAATGAGTAGGAGTATAAATAGAGCTTGAAATATTAACACTTGAAAAAGTATTAATTTGTAATAGTTTGTGAATCGTTTTACTTATTATATATCAATGCAGGTAGACTTTTACTCCAAAACACTTTTAGAAACTTTGAAATACAATATTAAAACATTTCTTGCCTGTTGAAAACAACATCAACTTTTCCTATATATTTTGAGTAGATCTAGTGTGAAACATTCTTATATCATGCGATGAGATATAAATTGAAAATGAGGCATTCACACTCTCATAGGGATGAACGTTAATTTGTTTTAATTTTGACTTATGTTTTTCTTCAAATCTCCCTAAACCTTCCCCAGACATTCATTATAGGAGCCATTTTAATTTTGAATTTTGGAAGAAATAATAGTCTTTTCTCGGCCATTGCATTCCCATTTAGTCTACAAAAATTAATTTGCAGATCTTCATTATCATAGCTTATTGTATTCTCCATATATATGGGGCCATCAAATTAATACGTTAAAAGGTCATTATATGACACTTCCTTAAAATAAAAAATAAAGTAAATAGAAATAAAGACAAGAAATTAAACCTGTTGCAGCATAAAGCGCAATTCTACTTTTTTCTGGAACGTAGAGTCTGTAACCTTTGAATATAAAATTGCTTCTAAATTTGTTAAACAATTATGATAACGGATCGTCATGAACCTGCTGCAATTGTAATCAGATGATTCCTTCAAGGGATCCAATTTCTGAATTTCTTTTATTATATTTTCACTTTTGTTTGAAATAAAATTTAGTTTGGGCAAATGCTGTGGCTGGTTAGAATTCAAAGGTGGAGGGAGAAGCAAAAAAAATTGAATGGACAAGGATATTCACTGCTTCCGTTTTAATTTATTTAAATAATATTAATTATTTTCACGGTATAATAATTACAACTATTTGTAAAAGTAATTGATACTCCCCCCGTCCACAAAATATAGGCATGGTTGCCTTATTGGGCCGTCCACGAAAAATAGTCTTATTGCCTAAAATGGAAATAATAAACTTTATCTACTTTTTCAACATACACACATAACATTTTTAAAATAATTTATTTTGTACTTGATTTGACACAGTATTCTTACTTTTTACATATTATATCAACTTTCTTAATAACCGTACAAAAAGTAACAGGACCGTATTTCGTGGACGGAAGGAGTACTATTTAAAAATGTCGGTACACCTAATGAACAAACTAGTAGCTCTTTAATTAATATAAACAAGAAGCATGTTAGTTTCGCATATGGGATGTCTATATTTGCATGTTTTCCCAATCAAGTGTATTTAATTGGAAATAACACAGCAGCTAAAAACGAAATATAAAAAAAAAAAACACACACACACACACAAAGAATTTGTATTCAGAATTGCAGATAACTAATCATGCCTAACATAGTTTTTTTTCCCCTTAATGTGTCAATTATTGGCGTGTTTCATTTATGTGTCGAATTTTTATGTTTTCATTGCTACATATTGTCTCATTCTGAAGCTATTATTTATATTTGTATATATGTGACAAATATATATAAAAATAATATAAATATAAATATAAATATAAATATATATATATATATATATATATATATATTGTGTAACATATTAACTTAATTATATTGGTTAAGGCTAATTTAAAAAAAATATATTAGTAAGGATTATACTTGCACCTTTTGCTTAATAATTATGGTACTCACTACAAAAAAGACGGAGATTAGCGACGACAATTTTGCGACGGCCAGAATATCCGTCGCAAATACAGTAAATTTGCGACGGATTTATGTAAGTCGTCGCAAAAAATGTCAATTTGCGACGACTAAGGAAGTCCGTCGCAAATGATAGTAATTTGCGACGGATACGTCGTCGCAAACACTAGGGCCCACCGACTTCGTCTTGAACCGGCTACATTTGCGACGGAAAGGTCGTCGCAAATTTCAACTTTGAATTTGCGACGGTCCATTCCGTCGCAAAATATACCCGTTTAAAGGTGACCGTTCATGAAGCGACCCGTTTGACTGATTTGCGACGGACTTTGTCGTCGCAATTTTTAACTTTGTATTTGCGACGGACCAAAGCCGTCGCAAATCTTACATTTATATTCGCGACCTTTCGGGAAACGGCCCATTGACTGATTTGCGACGGAATGTCCATCGCAAATCCGAACCGTTTTACGCGTCTTATCGGGAAACGGTGCGTTGACTGATTTGCGACGGAAAAGCCGTCGCAAATCAGTAAAAAACGGCGTCGTTTTGCTTTTGACGGGAAAAATTTGCGACGGACAGCCGTCCGTCGCAAATTTTTTTCCACTTATATATACAGACCCGCCGAGTTGCAGAAGAAGAAGAAGAAGAAGAAGAAGAAGAAGAAGAAGAAGAAGAAGAAGAAGAAGAAGAAGAAGAAGAAGAAGAAGAAGAAGAAGAAGAAGAAGAAGAAGAAGAAGAAGTTGATTGAAAACTGTAGGTGGAGGATACGGGTATGGTGGGTAAGGATAAGGTGGGTATGGGTAGGGTGGATAAGGTAAGTTGTTTTGTGGTAAGTTAGGATTTGGGTAAGCAGGGTTGTTATGAGGATTTTGGACAATGTTATGAGTTGGGCTATTTTGGTTCTGAGTACCCGGGTTTTGGCTCTGGCTTTCTCCTAACGGATCTTGATTCTTGCTGGTATTGCCATCAGTGCCGTCAACCCGGTTCAATGCCTGATTGAACTCATTCTCGACATCATCCAACTCATTAGTGATGTCCATCGGTTCTTTCCCTCCGGCAGCGTTCATCCTTCTTAAGAAGGCTCAGTTTCTTCTTGCTATTGTCTCAGGATCTAACGGTAACCTTTCTTCGCTCGTATTGCCTTGTGAGCATGTTTTCATAAACCTGAAACACTAACAAAAGAATCAAAACGCAATTGCCGAATATGTACGAAATAAAAAAACAGAAAAGAAAAATCACTCACTACTAACTACTAAGCTATTGACAAGTCCTATTCAAAAAACATACAACGCCATCCCCGGCAACGGCGCCATTGACTTGAAGCAAAAATACTAACTTCTACTAGTAGATTCCTCGCAAGCGTACGAGTTCACTGTAGTATGAGTAAGAATAATGGCCAAGTATATCGAACCCACGAGAAGGAGTGTATGCGAACAGATCCCTGAAGATCTACGCGTCGTAGCTAATATGAGTGTAATGTTTTTGGGTTTTTTTTGAAAGATTAATTTTAAGCTAAAATAAACTAATTAAACTAACGAACGAAAGAAACGATTAAACTAAGGTGTGTTTTCAAGTAGGTGATGGTGATGCTTAGGATAGGAATCCCTACGTATACTAACGGAGCAGGTACATAATCAAAATAACTGTGACGCGCAAGAAATAACCTAAGTAAAAGAATGCAAGGTGAAAACTCAAGATTCTAAACCCTAATACTTTACCCTAACACTCGACTTCACTAATCCACTAACAAGTTAATAGATTGTGCTTAATTAATGAGACTCTAATTTAACTAAGGTGATGCGGTCGTCCTCCTTCGCTAAACTGGTAGATGAATTAACCCTTTCTAAACCCTCTAGTTAAGTCTACTCGTTGTCAAAGAGTGATACGGTCGTCCTCTCTCTAACACTTTTCGAACGAAATTCAAAAGTAAAGTTAAGATTAATTTTAAGAATTCATTAATCAAGAGAATTAAAACCTAACGTCACAAGTTACCCTAATTACGTACCCACAACCTACTTCTACGAGTTCATCCTACCCCAAGCATGCAAGGGTTTTAGCTAGACATAGGTTTAACGTAAATAATAGCAATTAAATAAGTAACGAACATGAACATGATAATTAAGACGAAGAAGAGATCAAACATAAACTAGGGTTTAACGAAATTAAGAATAAACTGAAATTAACTCAAGAAAAGAAGTCTAATCGTGTTCAAGAACAAAAATATAAAGAAACAAAATTAAAAAGTAAGATCGTAATATGAATTCGTAATGAAAACCTCAAAAAAACGTAAACGTAAAGCTTGTTTCTCTCCTTCCTCTCCAAAAACGAACTCTAAAAGTCTAAAAATATCAAGTGATGTGTGTTATCTTCCAAAAACGTGCTTGAGACGAGTATATATATGCAACGGGCCGAATCGTGAACTCATGGGCCGAAAAACACCTTTGAAAATGCAAAAATTGAAGGTGCTCGAGCGGCCGTGCTTGAGCATATAGCTCGAATGACACAAGTCTGCTCGAGCAGTGAAAATCCTCTGCATGTTTTGGGGCGCTCGAGCAACACGCTCGAGCGGTGGCACTCGAGCTGCTCGAGCGCTCGAACTTTTCTGTATGTTTTGGGCACTCGAGCAACGTGCTCGAGTGGTTTACTCGAATGCTCCCAAATTTTCATCAAGTAGTACTTTTCTTCTTCAACACTAACACCAATCGTATTCCTTCGATATCTTCTCATCCGGACATCCGTTTGAGTCGATTCAAAGTCCTACGAACTCCGTTCTTCGCCCTCGATTGACCTACGAGCATTAAAGGGACAAATTCATCAATGTATAGAAATAATGCTCAATTGACTCCAAATACTCAATAAAATTGGCCAAAATTAGGGTATTTCGAGTGACGAATCATGACAATTTCACGCCTAATCAGTTCGTTGGCCGTTACAAGTTGTACCGCTAAAGTAACTATTCCCAATGGGACTGTTACATCATTCCCGAAGCCTACTATTCTGTGAGTCGAATCCCGGATATAGCCCGAATAATCTCCAAGGTTATCGAGCGTCTTTTTGAACAGGATGTTGGTGTAGGCTCCAGTGTCTACCAACAATCTGTGTTCCCATAATCTTTGTGCAGATTACGAGCAAATTGTTGTGCGGAGTTAATATTCCTTCCAAGTCTTTTTCGGTGAAAGTCAATTCTGCTGTCTGCATGATAGATGGTTTAACCCCCATTTCTTGGACTTGATCGATCGCTCGTAACTCAGCTTTTCTCTTTCGGCTGGAGATTGGCGGCCGTCCATCAGAACACCCTCCTGCGGAACCTGTGGGTTCCATCATGTATAAATCTTCCAAAGGACGAGCAGGAATGGTAGGAACTGGTCGCCCTGGTTTATTGTTTTTATGAGGTTGATCATCCTCATCTTTAGAGTTGTTCTCCCGGACTCTCTTTCCGGGTTGTCTTTTAACAAAGTCGAAAAGTTTCCCTTCCTCGTAGAACCACCAAAGCTGCTTGAGCAAATCTCTACATTCACTCGTAAAGTGCCCCACACTTTGATGGTAGGCACAATACTTGTTAGGGTTGAGTTTGCCGGTGTCTTGTATGATTTTCCGTGGAGGGGAGAGCAACTCCTTCTCTTTCACATTTTCATAAACAGTATCGACTGACACTGTTATCACTTGATTCAACTTTTCCTTAAGCTCCGTCCCTTCAGTGAATGCCTTCATGTTTTTCGGGACTCGATAACTTGTTACGCCAGGTTTCTTATTATTCTCCTTGGGATCAGCTTTGTTCTCCCCCAAGTTTGATTGCAAGGCCTCATGCATGGAAACGAATATACCGGCTTGATTTCTGAATTCGGCATAACTTCTTGGGCACTTCAGACGTACCACTTTCCATAGCTTCGATCCTTTTTTTAACCCGGCCATGACGACAATAATTTTCGTGTCTTCGCTGACGGGTTCACCTTCCAACAGCACCTTGTCGAACCTTTCCATGAACGCCCGATTAGACTCATCATCATTTTGTTTTAGGTCGGACAATCGGTGCTTTTGGGATAGATATGATCCTGCCGTAGAGAAATGGGAAAGGAACTCTTGGCTAAGTTGAACAAACGAGTGGATAGATGCTGGTGGCATTGCTGAAAACCACTTGTGCACCCGGTCTCCCAAGGTTAATGGGAAGTTTCGGCATTGGGTGGCATCGCTGGCTCCCACCGAGACCATATAATCAGAGTATTTTGTTAAATGAACCCTGGGATCAGCAAGGCTATCGTATTGGATACTTGCCGGGAATTGGACCTTCTTTTGAATCGGGGCTTTCAGAATGAGGGATGATAATGGTGAGGATGGTAAGCTGGTCGTCCACACTCCTCTTTGTTGGTCCAATTGTCCCTGCATGCTCTCCACCGCCTTTCTTAGGCTAGATAGCTCATCCAAAGATGCCCCCTGACTTGGAGGCTGTTCGGCGAGCAAAGGTACAAACCTTTCTGCTCGTCGCAGTCCCTCACTTGGAGTGGGCAAATCCTGGAGCTGTTTTCTAGGGTTGCTAGCCGCATTTGGCCCTAGACGCCTGAAGGCAGACTGGGAGAGTCTCTCATGAACTGACGGGCGTGGTTGTTCAAATGTTGCTCCCCCACGCTCTGCTCCCTGGCGAGCAACTTTCTCCTGGAGTTGGGGTTGGCCAAGCCTGTCCTGAGCACTGGAACGTGTAGTTCCATGGCTCGACATTGTTGTTCGCCCGCGAGTAGACTCAGCCTGGCCCTCTCTTGGTTCGATCACCTTGGCTTTGCCCTTATCCTGCCTGGTTAGGGCTCTATTCACCTCGTGTTGTTCGCCCCTAGCTGATCTGGCCCTAACAACTTCCATGGGTCTGTCATTAGGCCTCACTTGTAAAGGCCTATTCTGATCTTGTTGTCTCTGAAGAGCTTGGAGAGCAGCAATAGTCTTGGCCAGTTCATTAGGGTTATTTGCTCGGGCCTCCATTTCAGGTGGGAGATTATGGGTTATAGCAGTATGCTGTGACCTGTTCGCATGCCTGGGATTACGATCCTGGTGGTCGGCCGACGAAGCTCGGGTGGGAGATGCTCTCCTTGACAAGCGTGATGCTTGGGTTTCCTTGGATTGAGGCATTTTAGATTAATTTGTCTTTGTTCTTATGATGAAGAACCTCTTTTCCTCTTGTACACCCACTTGCATCCAATGGGCTCTACCCCACTAGGTGGATCAACCAACTCCTACACTTGATTATAATCCATCGAACCCACCTTGGTTTCCATTGCGGTTTGCCACGCCTCCGCGTCTTTGTCTTGGATTGCCTCGTCGTACGTTCATAGGTCTGATTCATCGGCGGGAATCGAATCCGAAGATTCTCCAATTTCCATGAATCTCTCGGGTTGCCTTGCAATCCTCCCACTACGACGGGGTTCCGGTTGTGAAGGTGTGACGTGTGGTATATCATCTTGTATACTTGGTATAGGAGTTTGCCTTCTTAACTCGTCTAAGGTAATCTCACTTCTGTACTTTCTTTTGTTCATATAGTCTTCCTCCAAGAATTTAAAGTGCAAACTAATCACGATCTTTTAATCCTTGAGACTATAGAACATACACCCTTTCGTTCCCATGGGATATCCTATAAACAACCTTAATTCCGAACGTGGATCCAATTTACCGGCTTCCTTGTCTAGCACGTATGCCGGACAACCCCAAATCCGCAAGTGTCTTAGACTGGGCTTGCGCCCGGTCCACAATTCCATTGGGGTTTTAGGAACCGATTTGGATGGCACCAAGTTTAGAATGTAAATCGTTGTTTCCAAGGCGTTACCCCAAAATGACTTGGGTAAATCCGAATAACTCATTATGGATCTGACTATTTCTAAAAGAGTCTGGCTCCTTCGTTCCGCCACACCGTTCTATTGAGGGGTTCCCGGTGCGGTCAACAGGGATACAATCCCTTCGTCTGATAGCTAGTTCAAGAATTCATCGCTAAGGTATTCGCCTCTACGATCAAATCGTAGAAACTTGATACTTCTTTCCCTATGCATCATAAGGTAGATGTATCCATATCTCGAGTAATCATTGAAAAAGACAATTTACTCATACCCCTTCTTGCTATGATCGTCATTGAAACACACATATCGGTATGAACGAGTTCTAACACTTCCGTGGTTCTATTCCCCTTGGCTCCAAATGCCCTCTTGGTCATTTTACCCTCTAAACAGGATTCACAAGTTGGAAACGGTTCGACTTGGAATGGTTCCAAGGATCCGTCTTTCACCAATCTCTCTATCCGCTTTAGATTAATATGACCTAGTCTAAGATGCCATAGAAGTGTTTCGTTCATCTCCGAAGAACGCTTTCTTTTATTACTTGAAATAATCGATGTGTTATTAGATTCAATTTTGTGAGTGGTGTGCCCAAATAATGGTATAAAGATCATCCATTGAAGTTCCGGAACAGATAAACTCATCGTTTCAAGCAATAATAACATCCTTATTAAAAGAAACTGAGTATCTATTCAAAACCGTTTAGAAACTGAAGGTTGAGTTCTTTCTAAACTAGGAACATGAAGAACGTCTCTCAAGACCATAACTCTATCTTCAAAAGATAGGCGCACTTCTCCCACTGCTTCAGCTGCCACTCTAGCAGCATTGCCCGATGTGATGGGGATCTCACTTCCGTTAAGTCGTCGGGTTAGCTTGAACCCATAAAAAAATGTGATCAGTAGCTCTCGTATCCACTATCCACGAATAGACACCATACGCCACTTCACAAGTTTCGACGACTAGGGTGTGTGAATTACCTAACTTTCCTAGCCTCTTAGGCTTGGAGCAGGCAGTCCTCCATTGTCCTCTCTCACCACAACTAAAACACTTCCCCTTCGATGCTAGCCTTTGCATTTGCCTTTCGCAACAATTGGATTTACTTGGATCCGGCCTTTGGTTCTCTTCCTCTTTTTCCCTCCCTTGGGACCAAAAGGAGGTAGACGGACCATTAGCCACCATAGCACTAGACTGGTACTCCATTTTCACCTCCATCGAAACTAAAGCTTGCAAGAGCTCGGGCAAACAATTTGTCCGTTCATTCATCTGACAGTTCAGATGAAACTGCTCAAAGCTTCTCGGTAGAGAATGGTATATGAAACAATCAAAATCCGCACCAAGTACTTCCAACTTGTTAAGGTATGCCATTATCTTGAGAACGTGCTCCCTCACGGGCGTTCTCTCCACCATTTCCAACTTGACCGAGTCATGTTTGGTGAACTGATTAGTCATGGGTTTGATGTGAAGACATCTCTTCAAGGTGTTCCATGATTTCAACAGCGGATACAATGTCTCCATGAACGCGCCTCAAATCCTCAGACAGAGATGTCAAGATGATGCACTTCATGTGTTCTTTGTCACGCTTCCAATCATAAACTGCCTCTTCCCATTGCTTGACTTATCATTAGGCTTGCCGGGTATATTAACGTAAATAACCCAATTGTATTTTCGTGCAGTAAGGACAAATTTAAAAAAAATTTCCAATCGATATAAATCACTCCAAAAAGTTTATTAACTATAAGTATATTAAACAGTGGATTAAAAGGTTGCGACATGATGAACTGAGAATAAAACATACATTCATATCAATATCTAGAAAAATATGAAATTATCACATAATTCGATCACATCAATTATATTGAAACCTTAAAACAATATAATCATGCATCAGCCAACATCTCGAAACAATTTAAATGCGCCACGAGGGGTGGTCTATACATTTAAACACATTCAAGCGGATTACAAACTTAAAAGTTACAAATCCTTAATTCAAAATTAATAGTTGACTCCCACTTTGACCACATAGAAACTGACAGGGACTCCGAGGGGAGTAAGTTAATATCAATTTCCTATGCCTAAGTAATAACCATAATTAAATACAGGATTATTATTTCGCTTTGAGCAAGCCACTCGTGGTGAGGGTCAATACCGCCACTAGTAATAATCCACAATCATCCTTTCGGAATTTATTCATGTGAAATCCGTTCTTTTGGCCGATCCGAGGGGGAAATGTATTCCAAAAGAACTTCACAAATAAATAAATTATGGAGGTCAAAATAATCCAATTTTAATATCCGGAATAAAATTGCGATTATAAAAACATACTTAGTAATTTTCGAAAGTAAGGTTTTTCTTGGACAATTAAATTCATGCAAACACATATTAACAAATAATAATAGGTGCACGAAATAAAACATCCATCAAAACAAAATTAAACACATTGGAGCACTCAAATCCAATTGTCACGGTTTAATTTCTTCACGTCTTGATGCGAAAAATCGTCCTTGTTGCTTTCCGACGTTCGTCTCGACGTGCTCCCACTCGAACAACAACACTTCTTCAAAAACAACATCGTTTGGGGTTCGGGACGACGTTTAAAATCACACGAAAAAAAACACGAACCGAAAAAATTCCACGGCCCGAGATACGGCGCGCGTCGGCCCACGAAGTGTGCCCGCGCGCCTCTCGGCCCAAAAGGCGCCGAAGCAGTGCCCGAAGCGCGCCGAGGCGCACCCGAGGCGCACCCGTGGTGCTGTACGGAGGCGCGCCGAGGCGCACCCGAGGCGCGCGCACGCGCCGTGCCCCCGTTGCGCACGGCGTGCGCCGTGCACCCCCGTGTGCCATTTTTTTTCGCCGTTCGTCCTCGTTTTCTTCACCCCTTGCATGATTCTACGTCCATACACGCGCCACGCTTGTATGCGTCGTCCGGGTACGCCATTTTTAATTCTTCGTTCTTCATCACGATCCGGTTACAATTTATTTTTACAAAAAAAATAAATACTAGATCTAGACTAGTCTATTACAATGATCGAATCAAAATAAAAACAACTAATCTACTCGTGGATTTTCTCACGAGAAAAACGAATTCGAACGAATCGAATTAAAAAAACAATTAATTCACACGCATGAAATTAACAACATTAAAACCATGACAATTGGATACCTGCAAAAAAGATCTAACAATTCTACTATCCAATTTCAATTTAATGTTTAACAATTTAAATTCCAATTTAAAATTCAGAGCCCGAAACCGTGGCTTTGATACCAGTTGTTGGGAAAATAGGGGTGCCCGAAATCTATTCGGGATGAAATTTAAATACGAATTTAAATACAATTATTACTAGCATGAATTAATCCTAATTAATTCAAATAATAATTCCAACAACTAATTTTCATCATGCATGTTGAATTAATTTCACATATTAACTAGGCGGAATAAACAAGTAAATATGCGATTAACGTACCTCTTGTAGAATTGGCCTTTGGATATACGGGACAATTACGATCTCGCTCTATCAACCCAAAAGCCTTCTCAAGTATTTCCCTTTCGCCTTACTTGATCACCGGTGGGAGATGCTTTCAAATAATTTAATAAACTAAGGAAAAAGAAAAATATCTATGCTCTTGATTTTTCCAACACATGGAATTATGTACTTGGGGATGAAATAATCACCCCATATTTATAGAGGGTGGTGGCCGAAAATTAGAGGCTTCATGGGCTTGGAGAAAATCTTTTCTTAATCTCTAAGAAATCTTGAATATATCTCATATATTCTTTTCTCCATAATAAAATATTCCACAAAAATCTCACACTTATTTTCAAGGCCATATTTTCGAAATTTGTAGAGAGAATATCCAAGATTTGGATCTTCTTGAATATATGAGATAATCTTGTATTCCAAGAATACTTATCTTCCATAATATCTTTCCAAGAAAATCAACAAAATCTTTTCTCAATCTACACCTCTTAATTTTCGAAAATTACTAGAAAAATCAGCAATATATTTTCTTTTTATTTTAATCAACTTATCATTATTGGACTACTTAATGGGCTACTTGAGGGGCCTTAAGGAGAATTAAGATTGGACCTCCTAATGGACTTCTGAATTTCAATATTGAGCCCCAATATAATTCAGCCCATTAATATTAATTATTACCACTAATAAATTAATATTGCACTATCCATCTTAATCCATATTACGATAATATGGGCTCCCGGTTATTATTTTCCGCGTTTAAGATTATCAAGTCCATTAATTAATTAAGCTTCTGAATAGCTCTAGATTAATTAACATCTTTCACCTTGGAGTAAAGACAGCTCAACATTATTATTCGTACCGAAGAAACTAATTCTTCACTTGCAAGATTTGGTACAATAAAACTTCTGAGCCCACCAAGGGGACTAATCACACGAGCCGTACTCGCACGCGTTTCTCCGTATTAAATCTTAGCAACCGTCGTATGATTAATATTACTGCCCAAGACACAAAGTTCGAAGTCGCAATGATTCTCACCCAACATGAATCAAAGCAGTAACTATTAAGCACACACGGTCCTATTTAAGTGACGGAGATTAAGAAATCAACAACCACTGAGGTCTAATTCTTCACCTTTCAGAACAGAAGAATTTATCCTCGCTGTAGGACCTCTTCAACACATACTAAATGTGCTAGTGCAATCTCTTAGTCAAGACAGACCAATCTGAGCCTTACACATCGACCTTTCACGGCGGATTGTTCAATTCCACCTAGGTCGTGAAAACGTACGTTTAGTTACAAGTAAACTGTTAATGTTGTCTTCCGTGATCGGGTATCACCACATTAACTACAATGTAACACGTACTATATATTGAACTGTTTGCAATAGAAATTCAACATTCAATCATAACTAAAGCAAATGCGATAAAAGAATTATTCTCATAAAACGAGTGTTTGATACACGAGTTATACAAAGTAAAAGCATACTTTCACGTATAACTCCAACAGAAGGGAGAGGCCACCGACCTGGGGACTGACAGTGAAAACCGGTCGATTTGGGATCAATTCCTCCGCTACTGGGATTCCGCTGAATTCAAAGAGAAGTCGGCGAAAAACAAGGCGAATCAGCGTAGTGACCCTGATGGAGAAGGGATGGCGAGACATCGGGCCGGTTCTCGGTCCATTTATGAGCACGGGTTGAGATTTGTAAGTTTCGTCTTTAATTTTGTAGTTTTTGAATTTATATTATTTTTTTCCTAATTTTTTATGAGTGGTATTAATTTTTACTATCTTTTCTTCTAATTAGGCGGCGGAGCAAGGACGCGAGCCCTCTCATTTTGAGAGATTGCAGCTCGCCCACCCACTCGCCGATGAGACTGCAGGAAAGTCTACCTACGGCCGTACCACCGAGATCCACGTAAGTATTATTTCAATATTAATAGTATTATTTTAATTTTTAAAATTAAAAATATTATTTTATATTTTGTGTTCAATTTATTTAATTTTTTGTATAATTAATTTGCAGAGAAAGATGCTCGAGGACCTTGCCTCCCAGCCTCAGCCTGAGGAAACGGCAGAGGGGTCGGGGTCGATGCCCCCCACACAGCTTTCTGTTGACGTTCAAAATGAATTGTACTTCAAGAACGTCAAGGCTGAAAAGGGGCGGTTCGCTGGATTGGGTGGCTTCGGAAAGAACTTTTTCCGACCTCGTGGCTCGGGCTCATCCTCCTCTCAGTCTTCCATCGACTCTCATCCCAGTGAGGTCGAGAGGCAGCTTGCCACGGTGGTGGAGCAGATGAACAACATGCTGAGGCAACAACAAGAGAAGGAAGAGTCTGAGAGGCAGTATACACTCCAAATGCAGCAGTATACAACCGCCATGCAGGAGTGGTGGTGGTTGTTCACCTCTGATGTGCCACGAGAGCTCATGCCTGCGCCACCGATGCCGCCGATCCCGCCGTCGATGCCACCGATGCCCCCGATGCAGCCGATTGTTAACTTGGGCGAGGATGAGGAGGAGGAGGAAGAGGAAGCCGGATTTAATTCCGACGGGTAGAAAAATTTTAATTTTAATAAATGTGAAATACAATTTTTTTTTTTAGTTTGAATTGATGTTATTTTTATTTAATTTTTTGTGAAGTACTACAATTTATTTACTTTTAGTTCAAAATAAATAATTTTACCAAAATAATAATTGCGTACAAATGAACGAATTATAAAATTATGCAATTGTCGAAATAAATAATTTTACAAAATAAAAAAAATAGTTGGGCAAAATATTTTTATAAACAAATTAGATACGAAAAGAAATTAATTTGGTGAATTATGGAAAAAAATGAATCAATTTGAATACATATACAATTAATTGCATACAAATGAACGAATTATAAATTTAAGCGGGAGTCGAAATAAATAATTTTACCAAAATAATAAAAAATAAATGGCCCCAACATTTATAAAAACAAGTGAGAAACGAAAATGAATTAATTTGGTGAATTATGGAAAAACAACGAGTCAATTTGGATACATATACAATTAATTGCGTACAAATGAACGAATTATAAATTTAAGCGGGAGTCGAAATAAATAATTTTACCAAAATAATAAAAAATAAATGGCCCCAACATTTATAAAAACAAGTGAGAAACGAAAATGAATTAATTTGGTGAATTATGGAAAAACAACGAGTCAATTTGGATACATATACAATTAATTGCGTACAAATGAACGAATTATAAATTTAAGCGGGAGTCGAAATAAATAATTTTACCAAAATAATAAAAAATAAATGACCCCAACATTTATAAAAACAAGTGAGAAACGAAAATGAATTAATTTGGTGAATTATGGAAAAACAACGAGTCAATTTGGATACATATACAATTAATTGCGTACAAATGAACGAATTATAAATTTAAGCGGGAGTCGAAATAAATAATTTTACCAAAATAATAAAAAACAAATGGCCCCAACATTTATAAAAACAAGTGAGAAACGAAAATGAATTAATTTGGTGAATTATGGAAAAACAACGAGTCAATTTGGATACATATACAATTAATTGCGTACAAATGAACGAATTATAAATTTAAGCGGGAGTCGAAATAAATAATTTTACCAAAATAATAAAAATTAAATGGCCCCAACATTTATAAAAACAAGTGAGAAACGAAAATGAATTAATTTGGTGAATTATGGAAAAAAAAAACGAGTCAATTTGGATACATATACAATTAATTGCGTACAAATGAACGAATTATAGTTTAATTATGCATTGTCGAAATAAATAATTTTACAAAATAAAAAAAATAGTTGGGCAAAATATTTTTATAAACAACTTAGATACGAAAAGAAATTAATTTGGTGAAATATAAAAAATAAACGACTTAATTTGAATACATATACAATTAATTGCATAAAAATGAACGAAAATAGCTTGTGCCCTAGTGGCGCGCGCCCCCTCCTCTTGCTCAAGAGGTCCCGTGTTCGATTCCCATTGGATGCAAAAATGGATTAATTGTTCAAGGCCTAATAAGACTAATACAGAAGGTGGGCCGCATATATTAAGCAATGGGCCGAGTGGCCCAGTGGTCCGCGCCTGCCCCGCCCGCCCCGGGTGCACGGGCTCGAACCACGCGAGTCACTTTTTTTTTTTGTATATGCTCGGTAATTTGCGAAGGCCAAATTCCGTCGCAAATTTTGAATTTTGCGACGGAAAACAACCCGTCGCAAATTATAATAGGAAAAAATAATAAAAATATATATATAAATAATTGCGACGGAATGTGGCCGTCGCAAATGTTGTTGACCCGATCGGGTCTAACCTGAAAGATTTGCGACGGACTATTGTCCGTCGCAAATTCTGTGCGACCCGGCCGGGTCTGACCCGCCATTTTTGCGACGGATTTATCCGTTGTTAATTTGCGACGGACCTCCAAAATCCGTCGCAAAAATTAGCTACGGCTATTTTAGGAACGGACACGTGTCCGTCGCAGAATCCGTCGTAAAACACTGTTTGCGACGGATTTTCCGTTGCAAATTCCGTCGCAAAACAGTGTTTTTTTTGTAGTGACTGACCAACTAACCAACACATATTCATTTAAATGTTTTGATAAACTCTTTTTATTGAACTTCAGCCTATAAAGGAGTACTAGACATTTCGTTATATTAAGTTATGTTCTATTTTATTTTATCTGAGAGAAGTCTAGTATTTATGATATGTTAACTTGTGAGTATTTCAAACACATGAATTAAGTATATTTATTATACAATTGCTACAACGAATAGTATTTAATAGAAATAACTGATATTATTTAGTGAAACCAACTAATATTGATCAATTAATATTATTCAGTGAAACCGACTAATACTATTCAAAATTTCATGTAATTGCACATGCTGTGGTGCATAAAAGAAATTGCCTAAATGTTTTAATCAAAACATTATATTTCAAATCTAATGCAACTTAATTAAAAGTACATTTATATTCTATTGCAATTTTACATACTTATTTTTCCCCTTCTTTTTAAAATGGTTAAAAACACAATAGTTTTTTTAATACATTAAAAATTATTATATTTTTATCCAAACATATCTATATCATTTCCTAATTTTTTTCTAGAAATTTATAACATGCATGAATTATCATACATATGTATTTTATTGTGCAATAATTTTTTAAGGATAAAATATATTTTTAATATAATAATTATCATTCAAACTATATATATATATATATATATATATATATATATATAATTTATATGTTAATTGCATATTAGGATTATTTAAGTTTTAAAATAATTAAACAAATTTTTAAAATCAAATACTCTCATTCATCCGAAATAGGGTTATATTTATACATTGAGTTTATAATTTTTGTGAAAAAATTAACTTTCATGATAAAATTAATCTCCACTATTGAAGTGACCATAATCTCTCATCAAAATGATAAATACAATGTATAAATACAATCTTATTTCGAATGGATAAATAATGATCATATAAAAAAGAGTTGAGACGGAGGGAATATCAATTATAATTAATGGTAATAATAAAAGAAAATTGTATGGAAAAACATAACCAACCCCGCGAATTACGCGGGCTCTACACTAATTGAACTTTTATACATAAGTAGTATTTGCAAAAGCATTCATCTGAACAGTATCATAATGTCTTGACATTATATATTTAGGGTATGTTAGGTTTGGGAGTAGAGAAGGAGAAAAAGAATCAAAATTAATGTTTGATATAAACGAATCCTTCCTTACAAATTGGTTTGATTCTGGAATGTCTCATTTCTTAAAAAAAAAAAACTAGTGAAATATAAAATTTTAGTTTAAAAAAAAAAATTAAATGAATTTGATTTTCTTGTTTAAATAAAAATTCAACATAGTCCTTCTTGTATATATAATAATTTAAAAAAAAAAACACATCAAATTTAAAAAAAAAAAAGGTAAACCAAACATTCCTCACAATCCAATAAACAACACAGATTTTTTACTACTATTATTACCATTCTTTAGTATTCACTGCTATTATTATTGTTGTAAATCTAGAAGATTTGATATGCCAAATCCGGTCAAGTAGTCCGATAGACTTTAGGGTTTTGATATTATATATATCCCTATACTCAATATTGTAATACACACATGTAAACACACATAAATATAGTGGAAAAGTGGAAAACTTTTGGTTTGATACGCCCCCAGATATAGTCATTTATGATGAACTGAGTAATCAAATCGGTGTTCTTATTTACACTCTTTATTTTACAACAATTATCATCACTAGCGAATCTATGCAATCCCATATATATACACACATGATGTTAATAATTTAAATATGAGCCCACCCTTTAACTAAATTAGGGTTGTTCACGGTACGGACCAAAATGGATATTTGAAAATATCCGTGTCCGTACCAAAGTTCGGTTATTTTAAAATTTGTGTGTCCGTGTCCATACCGAAATTTCGGTACGGTACAGTATGGATATTTTATTTTTCGGTATGGATCGGAGCGGATTTTCGGTTACAAACGGATCGGATCGGTACGGAACGGAGTGGAGAAACGGATTTTTAACCCATTTTTTTATCATTCTCTCATTTTTATAATCAATTAAAAAAAATATTGATGCATGTACATTCACGCGAATACTATACAACTTCAACCACAATCAAACATATATCATTATAAACTCGAATATAATATATTATATGTTAATGGATACTTAAAAAATTAAGGTAAATCATCACCAATATAATATTTAAAATACAGTATATAAAATATATACTTAAAAAACTTTTTGAAATATCTTGTGTATGGAAAGTGCAATATTAAAATCACGTTGATCATAATTCCTGACACAGGGTACACCATATCCAAATTTATATAAGAAATGAACATACATGAAAAATGAAATTAAAAGAATAAAAAATTAAGTTAAATCATTTTGATATACGCGTAAAAATAGACTAACATTTTAAAAACTTAATAAGATAAATAGTACCCCCTCCGTCCCAAAGTTATTTCAAATATTGCCAAAAAAGTTTGTCACATACTCAATTGCTACATCAATATTTTGCAAAAAACCAACAATATTTTTTAATATTATATTTTTCATACACTCCTAACTAAAAACGTCTAATTTATCATTTTATCACTTTAAATGCTAATAAACTACTTCTTTTAAAACATGTGCAAACAGTAAGATAGAAAACAACTTAGGGACGGAGGAAGTATAGTGTTTGTATTGTGAAAAGGAGGATATTTTTTTTTCTTTTAAAAGAGAGGAGGAGAAATTATGATATAATATAGTTGTACTTGAATTCAATAACATTATAATAATGTTTGATAAATAAAAATTAATTAAATTTAATACATATTTAATTCAGTTATTCGGTTCGGTTCGGTACGGTACGGTTCGGTACGGTCACATTTGGTTTTTCGGTACGGTTAATTTAGTAATATCCATATCCGTACCAAAAAAATATTAGGTTCGGTTTCGGTACGGTTAAAGTAAAAAAGTCCATAATTTTTTCGGTTCGGTTCTTTTTCGGTGCGGATTTCGGTACGGGTTCGGTAATATCCGAACTCCGTGAACAGCCCTAAACTAAATCAATGTATTTCCAAATTAAATCCTTAATTATACAAGAAACAAGTGGACAATTATGTTTACCTAGACGCCTTTCTGTGCCTCAATTCTTTTTTTATTCCTTTTTTTTTTTAACTTATTCCAAAATAAAAATATGAAGTAATAATATTCCGGAAAACTATATTTTTGGTCCTAAGACAATGAGCGCAAAATACTTTTAGTACTTACGTGTGAAAGTGGTTATTATTTTTTTTTTTTTTTTTTTTGCACTTTTGATCCCATCCGTTAATTTTTCAAGACAAAAAAAATACAAATTTATCTTATTCTCCTGGGAACAAAATTGCAATTTATCATATTCTCATGAGACCAAAAATGTCAAAAAAAACTATGAGACTATAAGTGCTAAAGAAATTACCATTTTGAAATGGATTTGTTTTCTTGGGACTAAAAGTACAATTAACTCATTATTATTCATTTACTCCCTCCGTCCCTAAACTCCTACACCATATAATATTTACTCCCTCCGTCACTTATTATTTATCCCATTTTATCCATTCACACAAACCAATTTTTTCGTTTATTAGTGTATCAAAAGACATTTACACCCTTATTTACTATTTTTATTTATTACAAAATGATGAGTAACTTTACAATTTATTAGGGGCATTGTTTGAAAAAGTAGGTAAAAAATTCATTAATATTAGTGGAGTGACAATTAAAAAGGAACATCAACAATATTTAAATTGGAACGGAGGGAGTACAATGTAAGAGTTGTTTATTAGTTTTAAGGTAGATAAAATAATTTTTGGTTGAGGGTGGGTATGTCATTAGTTTCAAGGTAGTAAATTAATGTATGAAAGTTAATGATATATGATGTGATATTTTGATATTTGAAAGATTATAGTTAAAATGGTAGAGTGGTTTTTCAATGCTACCGTGAAATAAAGCACAACTTAAGTGAATATCGAAATATCTTACTGTATATTTTCATTCCTTACTACGAATCAAACGCCACCTTAATAAAAATTCATTCAACAGATTTGAGGACCAAATTAAAGTTTTGGTGTATCACATGAAAGTCGACGACTCAGCCATAGATCCACAACCAGTTGCGTTTCGTTTTGTACTTCTAAAACTTGTTAGAAATAGGGTATGAATATTTCGAAAAACTGAAAGTGGGAGAAGAGTGAGCACGAAACGAATTCGTGTAAAACCGAGTCTAGGTGAAACCTATGCCCGCAAGATCGAATACGCCCGTACAGTGCTTACGGATTATGCGTACGGATCCCCAAAGGTAAAACGGTTTGTCTATTCAGACCGGTAGCACTACCGTGTATGAATTTCCGGCGAACGAAATCGGAATTATAAGCTGAACGAGATTTTCTGGAGAGACTGAATTTCGGGAATTTCTGGGTTCGTAAGTTTTTCTGGAAAACTGGACGAAAGGGGGTATATATAGGCGGAATTCCGACCCTTTAGAGGGCTGCTGGAGTGGAGTACGTGGTGATCATGGATCACCCACGTTCAGTCGTGGAGAGAAACTGCGTTTCTCAGGATTGGGAAGCAAGAAGGAATATTCCAGATGCTCTGGAGTGTATTAATCAAATTCGTAGTGTATTAATCAAGTTCGTGGGCCGACCCAATTCTAAGTGGGCCAACCGAAATGGGCCGACCCAATTCCATACGGGTCACCCAATCCGATTGGATCCAAAAAGATAATGGGCTATTTCATATTTTTGGTACTCTAAAAATATAGGTATGGCACCAAAGCCCACCCAAAGCCCAATTGCCAAGAACCAAGAACCACGAACCCGGACCCGGACCCGGTCCCGGGCCCGGGCCCGGGCTCGGGCGGGGCGGGGCGCGCGCGTGTGGTCCATGGTTAGGGTCCCCATGTCCCAATTTAGAGAGCATGAATAATTTCCTACTTATATACAAGACAAACTTCTTGTAATTTTCCAATGTGGGATGGAACTTTATTTTCCATTCCCATGGAATTATTCAACACACATGATTAATACTTCAACTTCCCAAATTAATTTCTCACTCACCGGAAATCGGTTTTGAGATATTAAATATACCACGCTCATCTACTCCGCGAGTAGAACAACATCGTTAATTTTATTTTCCCAAAAACTAACGTTTTTACTCCTCAAAAAATTGATCAAAGTAAGGGTATGAACCCTTTACAAAACCAATTTCCAACAATCCCCCACATGAGTGAGAATTGCACCTATACAGAGTCAAGCTTCTTCGTTCAGCTCATGTGAGACCTCATTGCTTCCGGATAAGTAACCAATGGTTTTGAACTTTCCGTAGCCCGGCACCATCGGGTATACCGGCGGCTTAGTGGACACGATGCCTTGAACTAATCCTCCTTAGTGTATACCTTACAGATAGTGCAGACACAAGTCAGTCTCGATTCCGATTTGTTCTCACGTTTTTGTCCATTTTGGCCCTGGACGCCCTTTGTATTCATAAATGTTTGGTCGAAGCGGCCCTCACTTCTCATTTATATAGGTGATCTCCTTTCGAGTATCCCGTCATACTCAGTCCCACATGGACTCATAGGAATCATTAAAAGTCAAAGACTTATCCTTTACCACAACTCACGGGTTCACTAACACTTGACACAGTGCTGTCAGGAATGGTCATGATTTTCAAGTGTTGTACAACTAACATTCACAGCTTAGTTTTCCCTTTTGAACCAAGTTCTTGGGATCTCCAGTCATCATGATTGGGTTACCACTGTTTCAGTTTTATTTGTGGATTTCAGACCCATTCCCTCTATCAGCTTATTCATTTGATCTCGATTCAAACTCTTCGTGAGCGGATCCGCTATGTTATCAACTGATCTTACATAATCAATTGTTATTATACCAGTTGAGATCAAATGTCTAACGGAGTTATGTCGACGACGAATATGTCTCGACTTTCCGTTGTACATACTGTTCAAAGCTCTACCAATAGCAGCTTGACAGTCACAATGTATCATTACAGATGATACTGGTTTGTTCCAACAAGGAATATCTTCTAAGAAATTGTGAAGCCATTCAACTTCTTCACCAGCTTGATCCAAAGCGATGAATTCAGATTCCATTGTGGAACGGGCAATACACGTCTGTTTTGTGGATTTCCACGATACTGCAGCTCCTCCAATAGTAAATACATATCCACTAGTCGAGAATGAGTCTTTACTATCGGATATCCAATTAGCATCACTGTACCCTTCAAGTACAGCTGGATGTCGCGTGTAGTGTAGCCCGAAGTCAAGAGTATACTTCAAGTATCTCAAGACCCTTTTCAGAGCTTTCCAATGTTCATGACTTGGATTGCTCGTGTACCTGCTTAGTTTGTTCACAGAACATGCAAGATCTGGACGTGTGCAATTAGTAATGTACATCACGCTTCCAATGATCCTTGCATATTCCAACTGATTCACAGGTTCACCTCTATTTTTCTTCAGATGAACATTTTGTTCAAGTGGAGTTTTAGCAGGTGGATCATCAAATGCATTGAATTTCTTCAAGACTTTCTCAACATAATGAGATTGTGTTAAAGAAATTCCATTTGAGGTTCTTTCAATCTTGATTCCTAGAATCACGTCTGCTAAACCCATATCTTTTATGTCAAAATTTCTCTTTAACATGTTTTTCGTATTAACGATCACATTTGAATTGTTACCTATGATTAACATGTCATCAACATATAAGCATACAATAACGAATCCATTTGGTGTATCTTTCACATATACACACTTGTCACATTCGTTAATTCGAAATCCATTTGACAACATAATATTGTCAAATTTCAAGTGCCATTGTACAGGAGCTTGTTTAAGTCCATACAACGATCGAACGAGTTTACAAACTTTTTTCTCGCTCCCGGGTACAACATAACCCTCTGGTTGATCCATGTATATTTCAGCATCCATCTCTCCATTAAGAAAAGCAGTCTTTACATCCATTTGATGTATTTCGAGATTATGCAAAGCAGCAATCGCGACAAGTACACGAATGGAGGTAATCCTTGTTACTGGAGAGTAGGTGTCAAAGAAATCATGTCCTTCTCTTTGTTTAAAACCCTTTGCAACCAAACGGGCTTTATACTTTTCAATAGATCCATCTGCTTTGTACTTTCTTTTAAGGATCCACTTACATCCTAAGGTCTTGCAACCTTTAGGGAGGTCAACCAACTCCCATGTATGATTTTGCAGAATTGAATCATATTCACTGTTTATTGCTTCTTTCCAGAGAGATGCATCTGGTCTGGAAAGAGCTTCTTTGATAGTCCTAGGTTCATCTTCTAGCACATACGTGATGAAGTCTGGACCATAGGTCTTATCGATTCTAGCTCGTTTACTGCATCTTGGTGCTTCACTCTGCTGAGTGGAAGGACCTGCAGCTTCACTTGATTCTTCATGAGTTCGTTTATTTGAACTCACTTCTTCTTTGTCCCTACACGGGAACACATTTTCAAAGAACACAACATTCCTTGATTCTATGGTAGTACCTATTGTCATATCGGGTATCTCTGATTTATGAATCAAGAACCGATAGGCACTACTGTTGAAGGCGTATCCTATAAAGATCCCATCGACTGTCTTAGGTCCGATTTTCACTTGTTTAGGAAGTGGCACTTCAACTTTTGCCAAACACCCCCACACTTTGAGGTATTTGTATGATGGTTTGCGATTTTTCCACAACTCATAAGGTGTCTTATCTTGAGTCTTAAGTGGAATTTTATTTAAAATGTGGTTAGCTGACAGAATAGCTTCCCCCCACATGTTCTGAGGTAAACCTGAGCTGATTAACATTACGTTCATCATCTCTTTCAAAGTTCGGTTTTTCCTCTCCGCAATACCATTTGATTGAGGTGAGTAGGGAGCTGTCGTTTGATGTATGATGCCGAATTCGGCACATAACTGTTCAAACGGAGCCACATACTCTCCACCTCTATCACTACGAATTGCTTTAATTGTAGTGTTCATTTGATTCTCTACTTCACTTTTATAGTTTTTAAAAGCTTCAATAGCTTCATCTTTACTTCGAAGTAAGTAAACGTAGCAGAATCTGGTGCTATCATCAATAAAAGTAATAAAATACTTTTTTCCACCTCTAGTTTGCACAAATTTTAAATCACATACATCAGTGTGAATTAATTCTAGAGGAGTAGTGTTCCTTTCAACTGACTTAAATGGTAATTTAGTCATTTTTGCTTCTACACAAATTTCACATCTTTTGGATGTGTCTACATTATCAATTTTAAGTAAATCTAAATTTACTAATCGTTTTATAGATTTTAGATTAACATGTCCTAATCTAAAATGTCATAAAGAGGAACACTCAACGATATAAACAGAAGTAGAAGCATTCTCATTCATAACAGTGTTTTTGCCATCACGGCTTACAATCATCACTGACATCTTGAAAAGGCCCTTCTCGAGGTAACCCTTTCCTAGGAAGATGCCAAACTTGCTAAGTACAACACCGTTTGACTCAAACACTAACTTAAACTGACTACTAACTAAAAGAGACCCCGAAATCAGATTCTTCCGGATGTCCGGGACATGCAGCACGTCCTTCAGTTTCAGCTCCTTTCCCGAAGTCAGTTTGATCACCACCATTCCGACACCAGCCACTTCAGACGAGGCTTGGTTGCCCATGTAGAGCTTTCTCCCTTCAGCAGGAGAATAAGTGGAGAAGGCAGACTTCTCCGAGCAAACGTGGCAAGTGGCACCAGTGTCCACGAACCAACTCTTCTTGTTGTCCACTATGTTGACCTCGGTCACCACAGCGGACATGTCCATCTCCGTAAGCTCACGTTCAGCAACGTTCACGGAGTTCTTCTTCCCCTTGTCCTCTTTCTTGGGCTGACGACAATCAGCTGCCCGATGGTTGGGTTTGCCACAGTTGTAGCACTTCCCGCTGAACTTCTTCGGGGCAGGAGCAGCAGCAACAGCCTTGCCTTTGCCCTTGTCGTCTTGTCGCTTCCTTTTCTTTGATGGTTCGCCTTTCTCCATCAGGTTAGCTTTGGCCTCGATGGAAGCAATCGAGCCCCTCTCCCTCTTGTCCCTCTTCTTGTTATCCTCCTCGATCCGGAGTCAGGTAACAAGGTCCTCCATCGTCACTTGCTTTCGCTTGTGCTTGAGGTAGGACTTGAACTCCTTCCAAGATGGGGGGAGTCTGTCAATCACAGTTGCTACCTGAAAGGCTTCAGGCAGCTCCATCCCTTGCACTGCAATGTTATGGAAGATAACTTGCAGCTTCTGCACTTGCTCGACAACAGATTTGTTGTCTTCCATCTTGAAGTCGTACAAGGTGGAGACGACGAACTTGCTAGTTCCCGCGTCTTCAGTCTTGTACTTCTTCTCCAAGGACTCCCATAGAGCTTTGGAAGTCGGGTACTCATCGTACACGTCACAAAGGGCATCAGACAGCCCATTTAGAATGTAGTTCCTGCAAAGATAGTCATCGTGGATCCAAGTATCGTAAGCGATCCTTGTCTCACGAGTAGCATCATCAGCAGGAGCACTCGGACAATCCTCTTTGATAAATTTCACCAAAGAGATGGTGGTCAAATAGAAGTGCATCTTCTTTTGCCACCTTTTAAAATCACTTCCCGAAAACTTTTCGGGTTTCTCCCCTTTTACTACCACCGGCCTAACAGCCCCTTGAAGGGAGGCCTGGTTGGTTGTCAAAAGAGGATTGACACCGGCATTTCCTACAAAAGGATTGCCGCCAGCATTTCCCACGAAGGGATTAGCACTAGAGCTTCCCACAAAGGGATTAGTGCTAGAGGTTCCCACAAAGGGATTGACATTTCCCACGAAGGGATTGCCATTGGCTTTCATCCATTCAGCAAGGATGTCTCCAAAGTTTCCAAACTGGAAAGGGGGAATGGTAGTCGGATTACCATCGGCAGTCGGATTACCATCGGCAGTCGGATTCGCAGGTACTGGATTAGAGACATCATTCTTTGTCGGTGAGGAAATGTCCATCTCGTTATCAGAGTTATGGTTCGACATCTTCAGTGTTTCGAAATGAAAGTTTATTCGATCTTGCGATTGTTAGAAATAGGGTATGAATATTTCGAAAAACTGAAAGTGGGAGAAGAGTGAGCACGAAACGAATTCGTGTAAAACCGAGTCTAGGTGAAACCTATGCCCGCAAGATCGAATACGCCCGTACAGTGCTTACGGATTATGCGTACGGATCCCCAAAGGTAAAACAGTTTGTCTATTCAGACCGGTAGCACTACCGTGTATGAATTTTCGGCGAACGAAATCGGAATTATAAGCTGAACGAGATTTTCTGGAGAGACTGAATTTCGGGAATTTCTGGGTTCGTAAGTTTTTCTGGAAAACTGGACGAAAGGGGGTATATATAGGCGGAATTCCGACCCTTTAGAGGGCTGCTGGAGTGGAGTACGTGGTGATCATGGATCACCCACGTTCAGTCGTGGAGAGAAACTGCGTTTCTCAGGATTGGGAAGCAAGAAGGAATATTCCAGATGCTCTGGAGTGTATTAATCAAATTCGTAGTGTATTAATCAAGTTCGTGGGCCGACCCAATTCTAAGTGGGCCAACCGAAATGGGCCGACCCAATTCCATACGGGTCACCCAATCCGATTGGATCCAAAAAGATAATGGGCTATTTCATATTTTTGGTACTCTAAAAATATAGGTATGGCACCAAAGCCCACCCAAAGCCCAAGAACCCGGACCCGGGCCCGGGCGGGGCGGGGCGCGCGCGTGTGGTCCATGGTTAGGGTCCCCATGTCCCAATTTAGAGAGCATGAATAATTTCCTACTTATATACAAGACAAACTTCTTGTAATTTTCCAATGTGGGATGGAACTTTATTTTCCATTCCCATGGAATTATTCAACACACATGATTAATACTTCAACTTCCCAAATTAATTTCTCACTCACCGGAAATCGGTTTTGAGATATTAAATATACCACGCTCATCTACTCCGCGAGTAGAACAACATCGTTAATTTTATTTTCCCAAAAACTAACGTTTTTACTCCTCAAAAAATTGATCAAAGTAAGGGTATGAACCCTTTACAAAACCAATTTCCAACAAAACTTTCGAGATCGAATATATTTTGTTGGAATCAAAAGGCCACACAACTACTATTTGTTGTTATATAGGTAACCTCAACCTTTGGTTCTAACTAATCATTCAACAGAAACTAGCTCTTTAGAATTATTCCATTTCTCCATTCGATCCTTTGCTTTCACCACCTGAACATTTTAAATTGAGGGAAAATGTTAGAGAACAACCTCCAAAAATACTAATCATGCGACCACTTATATTTATTTTTTCTGTTCATTCAATTTATATTTAAATTAAATTATTCAATGGAAAACTCTATGATAATCAATATTCTAATCAATATGTTTAATTTTTTTAGCCCCATATCAATCACTTGTGATTTCTAATGAAGAATTTATACCAACAAAGTGTAATAATAATAATAATAATAATAATAATAATAGTAATAGTAGTAATAATAATAATAATAATAATAATTATAATAATAATATAATAATAATAATACCTCCTTATTCCAATCTGTTCGGACGGTGACCCATATCAAGATTAATGTCTGCATTACTGTGCCTCCTAACATTCCTATATATATTCCCTGCTCACCAAAGATAAGATTTATTTAAATATCATTTTAATCTATAAAAATGGTTCCAACAAAACAAAAATAAGATTCTGCCCAGATATCACATGATACACAATAAATTAGTCAAAAACTAATCATTTAATACTCCATTTTAATTACTATAACTTGAAAACATTTTTAATATGTCATCCCCTTGAAAATTTTCATAGATCTAGCCTAGTAGGTATCTAAATGCATTCCCATGCATGTTCAATTGAATATTCAATAGTATTGTTCAAATTTGTAATCCGGGTAGGATATACTTTCCCATCCTTCAATAAGGTTCACAAAAAGTGTAATATAAGTGATGTGATTAAATAAAGTAAAGTATGCAAATGAAGAAAAATAAAAGTGGGGGTGGATTTCCAAAATGCTATGTGAAACATATTGAAAGACGTTTCGAAAAGAAAAGATGAAAATCTTATTGAAGGACAAATGAAAAACTTTTCAAGTGAAAATCAAATTATGTCTTAACTAACAAATCACTAGAATTAACCTCATTCATAAACATTGATATTAAATTATTCTGTGAGACGATTTTACAGTGCTTAACTTAAAATATTTGAGTCACACACCTATTTAAAGATATAATTGGATTGGAGCCCCAACGTGTATATAAATACATAAGATCCGTCTTATAAAAGTGTATCGTAAAATATTTTGTCTAAATTATTTGATTTTGTAGTGAAATCCCAATTTATCTTATTTTGATGGATTAGAAGTATGATGAAGGAAGGAAGAAAAAGTACCTTAACACCAAACTTGAAGGTGAAACCGAGGAGGACACCGAGTGGAACGCCGACAGCATAGTAACAACCAACATTCACATATGCAACAAATGCTTGCCATCCACACCCAACAGCCACACCTAAATTAATTCGCATACATACATATATACGTATGTGTTAAATATAATTTTACATTCAATAAAATATGTTGTTTTAACATTCATTAAGTTTTTATTATTTTGTATATTTAAATGTAAAAAACATAATGAAATGGAACTAATCATACTGTTGAAATTTAGTTTGAATTAAAATAAAATAATATTTTTTTCTTCTACATTAGTCGGAGATAAAAAGGAAAATACTTTCTAAAACTATTTATGAAGCCTAAGGCTATGTTTGTTTCGTTACGAGGACAGACTCCAATTTTTTTTTTAATTATATAAGCATTTTCATTCTTTGCTTACTAGGAAATTTGTTTACAAAATTTTCGTTGACAAATTGTTTGTAGGTAAATTGATTTTGTAAACAAATTGCTTGTAAGGTAAAGAATGAAAGCGTCTACATGATCATAATATTTTCTAGGCAACTCGTAAGCAATTCCACCACAAAAATTTTATGTTGGAAAATTCTATAGACATTTTAATTTCATACAGTACTTTTTTATTTTCTTGTAGCGTGGAAGATTACTTCATTCTATTGAATTCATGCTTGATTCGTATATGAATTTGCTCTTTGCCAAAAAGAATAAACGAGTGAAAGATGACTAAAAAACAATAGTCATCTCCAAATGGCTTTTCTTTGCCAATTTCCATCAACAATTAATCCAATTTCATTGAACAATTCATGATATATACCTTTAAAGAATAAAAATAAAACGTTAAAAAAAAGGTAATTTTAGGAGGGGTAAGGATCTCCTCATGTACAAGAGGATTCTGTGCTGATCATGATCTTTATGATTATACACGCGCATACCGACATGATCCCGCACAAGACATGACCCATGTGTGTGTACATGTGTAATTCAGGGATAGGATCCTGCATATGACCCTCTTGTACAGGACATGATCCTGATCTTTTAAAAAGAGATAATTACCGGATAAAACAGGTTGAATTCCATTGAGGATGATGGCTGCAGCTAGAAGTGGGGTAAGGTCAGCAATGGCATCAGCAACGGCTTTCCCCTCCGTGAAAGCATAGCTGATCTTATGTCTAAAAATGAATGTCACAATAGCAAATACCACCGATATAACCAAACATGTTCCAGTCGACACCACCACACTAAACGCAGCTGATTTCGGATGTCCTGCCCCAAGCTCGTTGCTAACCCTTACACTGTATATGTTAAAATTTAATTTCAAATAAAGCTACATCATTCCTATATGTGTTTGGAAACAAAATTGAAAAAAGGACGCACACAAACCTTACTGCAGCATTGAATCCGACCGCCACCATGAACACCCATCCAAGGAGTGTCCCACTGCACATACAAATTGACATCTATATTAGCATTAGATAAGAAAACACACACAATAAAACATGCAGTTCTATTGCACAGAAGATTTTATATACGACAGAGGACCTAAATCCCAAAACATATATACCAATGGTATCTACATGATATTCCATCATGTAACTTCTCATTTATCATGTAATAAATTTTACACTATTAAAAAGACAAAGTATAGAGTAAAACTGGTTCATATATAAATTATTGAAGGCTATTAACTAATTTCACTAAGGAGTATTAGTTATTTTCACTTAAGAGTATTACTTCTTTACACTGAAGAGTCTTAGTTGTTCAGTGAAAACAAACTAAGACTCTTCAGTTAAAACAACTAATACTCTTTAGTGAAAACAACTAATTACCCTTCAATGATTCATGTATGAACCAATTTCACTCTATACATACTCAGAAAAATAAAAAATTGTCTTCGAAATTTGTCAAGATGACTACAAAATTTCAACAAAAAAGTCTATTGTGGGAATTGCTTACGATTTTCCTATAATTTTTTTTATTATATAGGTATCTTTAATCCTTAGCTACAAACAAATTGCATATGGAATTTCCTCATATAAATTGTTTGCAGATAAATTTTAATAGACAAATTATTTATATGTAATTAATTACTTAGAAATTCCATGTTTAGGTATATTGTTTATTGGTTGAGGAATGAGGATGCTTACATGAAAAATTGTAAGCAAGTCGTACGTAATTTGACTACAAAAAATCATGTCAGAAAATTTTGTAGACAATTTTTTTTTTTTTTCTTAAAGCATAACTATAACCTTTTGTCTTGTACAAGTTAATAAAATTCACATGTATGTCATGATTTCACCATTTTCTCATGTAATGTTCACTTGAAATTAATTAATAAAATAAACTATATATGTGAAATGCAACTTAATTTGGTATAGTAATAGTAATTTTTAGTTAACATTGATTCAATGTCACATATTGGCCTGCACCACTTTTCAACTTAGGATTAATCGTTTAGCAACATGAATTTTGTTAAAATTAAAATAAATAAAAAATGTTACCAAATAGCCAAAGCGGCGAGCGCGATTTTAGGATCAGGAAGGTGGCCGGAAATCAAAATGAGGACCTGCATGTACCAGGTTTCCAAACAGAGCATAACAGCGGAGGCCGCGGAGAGTTTAAAAAAACTCCAAAGCCCCGAAAACGCCAACATACTGAACCCATTCCACGTCTCCTTACACCTCTTGGACGTCAAAACATACACAAACTGGGCCACCACGATTATCCACCACGACAAACTGAGCACCAGCGCCGCCCCCAACAGCCCCCACCCCAGCTTGTACAACGCCACCCACGTCAGCAAAATGTGAACCCCCATCGTGGCGGCCGATATGTAGGCGCTCGGGTTGACGATGCTCTGCGCCTGCAGAAATTTCTGTATGGCGAAATTGGCGGCGTAGGCGAAGATTTGGGGGATGAGGCCGTACACGAAAAGCGCCGCGGCGGAGGCCACTTCCCGAGATTCACCGAGCAGGAGCAGAATTTGCTTGGAGAATATGTAGATCATCATCAGGGGTATCCCCGTCGCCGTTAAAAGGACAAATGATCTCTGCATATAAATTCCGAGCATCTCATACTTTCGCGCGCCGTACGCCTGCCCGCACAACGTTTCCACTGCGCTCGCCATTCCTAGCTGCACAAAATATCACTACATATATACAGGGTGGTTCGATGCAGTATAACGTAATTTTTAGTTCGTACAGAAAATATTGATATGTAAAAAATTATACTTTTACTGTACATAAAATTTTGGCATACCAAAATCCGGTATATCTGAAATTTCAGTATATCACTGTAAGATTTTGGTGTACCCCTTTTCGCAAAAAAAAAAAAAAAAAAAAATTGTAAATAAACTACTAATATACATAAAAAGAATACATCTTTGGAATTCTAACAAGTGAGAATATCAAAGAAAAAATATGAATATGATTCTACAAATAATTTTCCAAACATAAAATAGATTTCAATTTTTTTTCCATATATGTCGTTACTGTTGTCATGAATTCACTCATTGGACAACAACTGATTACGACCAACTTCTGGTCTAGATAGAGATTTTCGACGTTCTGAATTCGATCTACGACTGCTGATGTATCCATTTTTTTAGAAGCAACTTTTGATATTTGCGTTAGAGTGTGGGGATTGAGGGGATTGAGGGAGTCGGAAAAGTGATAAGCGTACCTCTTGTGTAGGGATGGGTTAGGGCTCTATTTAAAAAAAAAATTGTTTTTTCTCTTTTTAAATAATAAGTTGGTTGGACTTCACATTTTTAATAATAAAGTCACGATCTAATTATTTATGATGGCACAATAATAAATATTTTTAAAACCAAAATTTAATTTCAGTATTTCGGTATTGCGGTATTTCACTTTTCTTACTATTACCATACTAATATTTTCGGTACGACATATTTTCTAAAGAAAAGTGTACAAAAAATAACAGAATAGAGGGAGCAAAAGAAGTTACTATATTCACAATAACTATTACCATAAACAACTCATTAACACCTTACTCATTCTTGTACTTTTTTTTTTTTTTTTTGTTAAATTAAAAGATATTTTTGGTTCTACATTGGTGGTAAACAATGGGAAAAATGCTTCCTAACGCAATTTAAGAAGTAAGAGAAAAAATTATGTGTGATTATAAGAATTTTTCATACAAAGATGTTTCTTTCGTGACCCCTTTAATTTTATCCGATTTTAAAATTTTCTACGTTAAATCTTTGTGTTGTTTATTGTTTTTTTTTTTTTTTGACAAGGTGTTGTTTATTGTTGTTTTAACTTTTGTCCTTCCTTATATTTTTGGTTTGTTTCATTGAACGGAATGGAGTTTCTCAACACTAACCTTTTAATGAAACAATTAATACCCTCAAGGAAAAATTGTAAATTTGGTCCCATGAGAATTTTCAATAACAATTTTGGTTTCATGTTCTTTTTTGGTCCCATTTTTACAATTTTGGTCCCGTTAATTTTGGGACCAAAACTGCAATTTTTTTGGACTAAAAATACAATTTATACATTTTTTTGGGACCAGTACTGCATTTTTCTTGGGACAAAAAATGTCGAATAAAACTACGGGATTAAAAATGTCAAAAAAATGACCAATTTTTACAGACCACCTATTCTCATTAAACAAAAAATACAATTTATCCATACCCTTAAGTAAAAAAAAATTAACACCCTTCTAAACTAATACTCCCTCCGTCCACGAGTAAGTTTCTCACTTCTTTTTGTTGAATGGTTTAAGAAAGTGTATTTGTTTATTAATATATGGTGGGCCACATGTTGACTTTTGGGATAAAGTAATGAATAGTGTTGAAAAGTAAAGTGGATGAGTGGCATTTTTGTAATATTGTGTGAGTTTGAAGGTTAAAGTTTATATATAATAGAGTGTTGTTATTTCCATTTATGGAATGGGAAACTTACTCGTGGACGGCCCGAAAAGGAAAGTGGGAAGTTTACTCATGGACGGAGGGAGTATAATATAGTGAACGCAACTAATACAATTTAATAAAAAAACAAATACCTTTGAAATTAATAAATTTCACCATAAATTGTTGGTTGGTAGGGCAGGGAGTAATTGATTTACCAGGAGGCCATAGGCTAAAAGTTGGATGCCGTTGTTGCCGAGAGAAGCAGCGGCGAGTTGGAGATTTCCGAGATGGCCGCAGAATATTTGGGTGGACGTAGAAATGACGTTGTTGATGAGGTAAACTATGACGGCGGGGCCGGCCAAGCGGACCACGTATCTCAACTCGATTACTAGAGCCTTCTGGATGCGGCGCCACCGCGATAAGGTGGCGTCCGATAGAATATTTTCAAGATCTGGGCTTACCTGCTCCGTCCCCATTATCTCTCTCTCTCTGCGTCGGGGACTTGTAAATGGATTGATATTATAACTGGCGCTATCAGGATTCTCTATATCGTAATCTTGTAATTGTAATCGTAGAAATTAGAAACACTAAATAATGTCACCTGACATACTTTATCGATATTACCCAGAATGAAGCATTCATTTTACTTTTATCCCTTTGTATTTTTCTGGAAATCAGGAGTTATTTACTCACATCCCAAATTAAATGATCTATCCCCTGAAATATAAAATTAAATGAGCCATAATGAGGCATATTGTTTTCTACTTTCCCAGTGTTAAGGTGGATCGTTGGATGTTTTTTAAAATTTTACGTGTCTCAGCTGCTGCGATTGTAATCAGATGATTCCTTCGAGGGATCGATTTTTTTTTTTTTTTTTAAATTATATATTGACATCGTTGTAAAATAAAATTTAGTGTGGACAATTGGTGTGGCTGGTGTAGGAATTGAAGGTTTGGAAGAAGAAAGATGAATTGGACAAGGACATGCACTTCTTCCGTTTTAATTGAATAAGTCTAATGTGAAACCATTTCACACTACAAGATCAATACTATTTAATCACGAATATCACTTATTAATTAAAAAGATATCATTTTTAAAAAGTGATTTTTTTTTTTAACAAAAAGTGATAATATTTTTGTTAAAAGTAACTTATTACTTTTCTTTTAAAAAAACATTATCACTTATATATAATTCTCAATTTGAACGGTCTCATATACTATGAGAAAGTCTCACACAAAGGTCCCTGTACCCGTTATTTTTTCGGATAAGATCTCCTGTTACACAATGGTTAACATCCTATGTTACACCATTTAGATTAACGTCACATGTACATTCTACAAAATTTAGAAATATGAGAATAACACTCTATAAAATAACCATTTAATATATTTGGTTATAATGCTAATTCAAGAGAAACAAATTACTTACAAATGTCATCCAAAAAATCTTGTAAAATTTTATTGATTACTTTGAACAAACATATATATTAAGACTTAAGAGTATGTACATAGTGAAATTGGTTCATACATGAATCACTGAAGGACATTTGTTATATTCACTAAAGAGTATTAGTTGTTTTCACAGAAGAGTATTAGTTATTTTCAATGAAAAGTCTTTGTTTGTTTTCACTTAACAACTAATACTCTTCAACGAAAAATATTAATACCCTTTAATGAAAACAACTAATATTATTCAATAAAAATAAGTAATACTCAATGGTTCATGTATGAACCATTTACACTCTATACTCTATCATATATTAGTCATTAATTAGAGTCATATACTTTGAACGTACTAGTTTTATCATATAAAATATATAATTCATTCAAGTAAAAAAAAAAAAAAAATTATTAGAATAAAAAATATAAAAATTATCTTACTAGAAGAAAAATATGAAAACTTAATTATTTTAAAATATTAGTATAAATTATACAAACAAACTCTTTCATTGCTCATAAAATTTATTTGTATTAACATAAAATTTGTATGCAATTTATAACTGTAAATAAAAATATAAAATCAATAAATATCCAAAATATATTAATTTTTTCTAAAAAAATATATTAACAATCATATTTTTTCTAATGAAATATAGTGTAAATATATTAACAATCATATTTTTTCTAACCAAATATAGCGTAAATATATTAATAAGCAAACTTTTTTTTTCTAACCCTATGATTTATTTTCAATATGAGATAAGTTTTGAAAGAATTAATTTGTTTCCTAAATAAATATAATTTTCTAAACAGATTTAATGGATATGTTAGAATGTTATTATCATATTTTATAAATTTTGTAGGATGCACACGTAACATTAATCTAAATGATGTAATTGGAGATGTTATACCATTGTGTAACAGTAGATCATGTTCCGAGAACGGAGAAACACTACAAAAAAGGGCCAGTTTGTGATGAAAAACATATCCGTCGCAAATCCTAGTGTTTTACGATGGATTTGCAACGAACAATGACCAAAAGTCGTAAAGTGTTAAAATTTGTGACGGCGGAACATATCCATCACAAATTCTTAGTGTTTGTGACGGATTAAGCCGTCGCAAATGAAGTGACAGTTGGCCTTCGAGCTACCCGCCAAAATTTACGACTGGAAAATCGTAAAATTCAATCTTGTAATTTACGACGGACTTGGCCGTCGCAAAATCCACCCGTTTGACCGCAACCTTTTCAAAACGGTGCAAGTTTATTGTGGCCGACCGTTTTACGATGGACAAGGCCGTTGTAAATTTCAACATTGTGTTTTGCGACGGCCTCTGCCATCGCAAATCTCAACCCATTTGACCGCGACCTTTCGGGAAATGATGCTAATTAAATACCGACGACGGATTTGTGACGGAATAAGCCATTGTAAATTTTAAATTGAGTATTTGTGATGGCTTGTCCGTCACAAATCATAAAAAATTACGTCATTTTGTGACTGAAGGCGGTAAGTTTTGCAACGGACCCCCGTCCTTCGAATTATTTTTTTTGCCTATTTAAGACCGTGGCCGGCGAGCTTCACTCACCCACGAGAGAAAAGAGAGAAAGAAGAAAAGAAAGAAGAAAGAAAACGACCAGTGAGCTTCAGTCACTCACGACTCACGAGCCAATCCGTCCCGGTTAAAGTTCTCGTTTCGTCAATCTCTACACAATAACGTTAATTTTTTTTTTTTTTACCGTTTAAATTTTATTTTTAAGCATGTAAATTAATCTTCAGATTTTTTTTATAATTATGAGTATAAATTTAGTATGTGATTAAGAATGTTATTTTTTTAGTATAAACTATTCGTTTATATGTGATTAAGCATGTGAGCTTTAGTATAAATTATTTGTTTTAGTATATAATTTTTGTATAATTATTTAAATTTTAAAGCATGTTAATCATTGATAAAGTATATATGTTTGATTGTTGTTATATTGCATGATTTAGATTTTTAATATTTTAGGATAATTGTTTAGATTTTTATATATGTTGAATGTTGTTATATTGAATGAGTATGTAGGAGAATTGTTATTATATTTAGAAACTTGTTATGAGTTTATGTAATTTTTTAATAATTATTTAGATTTTAAAGCATGTTAATCATTGATAAAGTATATATGTTGATTGTTGTTATATTGCATGTTTTAGATTTTTAATATTTTAGGATAATTGTTTAGAATTTTATATATGTTGATTGTTGTTATATTGAATGAGTATGTAGGAGAATTATTATAATATTTATGAGACTTGTTATGATTTTAAACTATATATGATTAAGTAGTATTGCATTTTAGTATCGATTTAGTATGATGATTGTGTTAGGAAAGTGGTATGATTAGGTTAGTTAAGTTTTAATATTTTAGTTTTTATTAATTTTTTTTAAAGATGAGTGGACAAGACAGTGGTAGCGGCAGCAGTGGCAGTCAGCAGAGGGGGTCAAGGAAGAGGGAGGAGACGAACGGGATCCCTCAGACCCGAGGCTGATTTGATTATCCTGACGGGGTCTCTATCACAGGTCCCACATGGGGGCTCTGACTTGAACGCAAATTACAAGCTTGACTAGTAGTTACCCCACAAGAGTATGAGATCACTGTAGTATGGGTGAGTATAGGGACCAAGTAGTATCGAACCCAAGGGAAAGTGTGTATGCGAATAAATCCCTGGAAATGTACGTGTCGTAGCTAATATGAATGCTATGTTTGGTTTAAACTAATCCTAAACTATATTCTACTAATTATCAAACAAAAAGAAATGAAAACTATTCTAACTCCGATATGAAGTGCAAATATGATGGTAATGCTCGGGATAGGATTCCCTACGTATACTAACGGAGTTGGTACGTTAACTAAAATAATTGTGATGTTCAATTTATAATTCGAAGTGTACTAAAACTAGGCAATCAACTTCTCTAATCTAGCACAAGAATTGAAAGAATAAAAGCTCAAGAATTAATCCTAATACTTAGTTCTATCAACCTACTTCACTAATCCACTAATTAAATGATATGAATTATGCTTAATTATTGAGACTCTAATTTAACTAAGGTGATGCGACCGTCCTCCCTAGATAAACCGGTTGATTATAAACCCTTTCACAAATCCTCTCCTTAAGCCTATTCGTTATTAAAGAGTGATGCGGTCGTCTTCTCTCTAACAATTTCCGTACTTAATTCTTTGATTATTCTAGGGTTTATTAGAAATATTCAATAATTAAGAGAACTAAAACTATACATCACGAATTATCCTAATTACGTACCAACATCCAACTTCTACGAGTTCATCATATCCTAAGTATGCAAGAGTTCTAGCCTAACATGGTGATTTCAAGAATAAAAGCAATAACGAGATTCATAATCATATGCATAATTAAATTGACTAAAGAATTCAAGAGCATAAACGAAAGAAGAAATTAATAAATTCAAGTCTCAAAATAATATCTATAAAAATCTGGGAAATCTAGGTTTAATGGTCTTAAGTATTCAAGAAAGAAAGAATAAAATAAAATTCGTGCAAAGAAGTAATTAAACTAAAGAATTCGTATGCTAAAAACCTCGATTACAATCTTCAAAATTTTGCCAAAAACTCTCAAACTCCTTCCCAAGCTCCCCTCCTTCGAAAGCTATGTCTAAGTATGTGTTGATGTGTAAAAATAGGCTTGGAAGGGGTATATATAGGGTATGGGCCGAAATAGGTCGTAAACACTCGACCCTACCTCTCGCTTGAGCGCTTTGCGCTCGAGCACTGCCCACTCGAGCGGATTCCTTCACCAGCACCCGCAGGGCGCTCGACCTCTTACTACTCGAGCGCTTGACGCTCGAGCCCTGCTCACTCGAGCGAGTCTCGTCAATAGAACTACTAGGGCGCTCGAGCCCTTGTTGCTCGAGCGGCTGGTGCTCGACCGTTGCTCACTCGAGCGGCCAATCTTCACAGTGTTCGAGGGGTGCTCGAGCTCCCCTTGCTCGAGTGCTTCCTCCTTTTGAGCTAAGTGATACTTTTCTTCGCACGAACTAATACTTTTCGTATTTCTTCAATATCTTCTCATCCGGGAGTCCGTTTGAGTCGATTCAAAGTCCTACGAACTCCATTTTTTGCCCTATTTCCTAATATGAGCATCAAAGAGACTAATTGATGAGTTTATGAAAATGTAGCTCAAATAACTCTAAATACTCATAAAAACACTCAAAATATGGACGAATCGGGCTACAAAACATCACAATTTCATGCATCTCCATGCAAAGCAGTGTCACTAATCTCCGTAGCTTAGATTATCCCATCTGGAGGGAAATAACCCTTTTGCAGCTAGTTCTTGGGTCAACGCCACTAATTCATCTCCCAAAATCCATCTATCCTCATACTTCTTCGGTGGGGCCATTATACCTAGTTGACACGAAAAAATAAAATATTAACTACTCCATCATACTCAATATCAATTCAATTCAAGAAATAGTCAAATTTCCAACAATTTCATCAACATTGGCCTACTTTGAGGTGCTATGCCTATCTCACATAAATTCATCCCACTCAAAATTCTAGCCTATCATGAAGTAACATCACAAAATTTTGCAATTTACATGCTCAAGGCTCAATTCATTTCACAAAATCATACTACTCAATTCCATAATTCACAATCATTGTCTCAACAAGAAATGCCCACAAAATTCCTACATTCATGCTTTCTCTCTCTAGAAATTCACATATTCTACATATTCAATCATGAAATTGAAAGTAAAATTGGCAAATCCATAGTATATATGCATAATTAATCAACAAAGAAGCAAGAATTATCGGACATATCGAAAAGCCCCAAATTTCTCATCCAAGTCTAAGAACCCTAGTCTCAAAATTACTCAATTCATACCTAATCTAAGTTAAAACTAAGAAAAGATAGAAGAAAGTATGAAATTACTTACCTTGGAGGAGATAAATAAGCCCTTCTGAAACGAATTCGTATGAAAATGGAGAGAATTGAGTGAAATTGGGTGTGGGGGAATAAAGGTTATTGAAATCGTGAATTTTGGTGTGTATCTCATGTGTGTTGTGTATGTTTTAGGTTATTTATAGGTGAAAAAACCGTGTAGGTCAAAAAATGGGGCAAACCGCTCAAGCCGGCCCCACGGTCGAGCGCCTTGAGCTCGAGCAGGTGCTGGTCGAGCTGGTGTTGGGTTCTGGATAAAGAAGGCGCTCGAGTCGAGGGCCCTCGAGCAGAAACTACTCGAGCTAAAGGCCCTCGAGTGCCCTGGCAGCTCTGGACAACATAGGCGCTCGAGCCAAGGGGCTTGAGCACTACGTGCTCGAGCTCCTCATGCTCGAGTGCCCTGAACAAGCACCAAAAATTCGATTTTTCAACTTTTAACGACCCGACTTTGCAAATTTAAGACCAACACGAGTACTAACCTGGAAAATCTCTCGATTTAAGCTAGATCGCTCATTCGATCGAGGAGTCGGGGTTTCTTCCAAACGTGCATTTCACTGAGCCAAATCACCACACAATAATATATTCACACTCAAACATATTCACAACCACTTTGTGCATCAATATTTTAAAAAAATTGACCAATTTTTCACAATAATTCATGCACGACACGTGAGTACAAAGACAACCCCCCAAAACTTTTTCTTGCTACACAATAATAAAGTTTGAGAAATTAGTACGTACAAGGACGTGCACTCAACAAACCATTAACTCAAATTCCTATCAATGCAC